>JALGQZ010000016.1:4037500-5426425 GCA_023105745.1 Austropuccinia psidii | reverse complement strand
GTATTCTTAATAAAAAATACATTTAACAATGTATTTTTAATAAAAAATACATTTAACAATGTATTTTTAATAAAAAATACATTTAACAATGTATTTTTAATAAAAAAATACATTTAACAATGTATTTTTAATAAAAAATACATTTAACAATGTATTTTTAATAAAAAATACATTTAACAATGCATTTTTAATAAAAAATACATTTAACAATGTATTTTTAATAAAAAATACATTTAACGATGTATTTTTAATAAAAAACACATTTAACAATGTATTTTTAATAAAAAACACATTTAACAATGTATTTTTAATAAAAAACACATTTAACAATGTATTTTTAATAAAAAACACATTTAACAATGTATTTTTAATAAAAAATACATTTAACAATGTATTTTTAATAAAAAATACATTTAACAATGTATTCTTAATAAAAAATACATTTAACAATGTATTTTTAATAAAAAATACATTTAACAATGTATTTTTAATAAAAAATACATTTAACAATGTATTTTTAATAAAAAATACATTTAACAATGTATTTTTAATAAAAAATACATTTAACAATGTATTCTTAATAAAAAATACATTTAACAATGTATTTTTAATAAAAAATACATTTAACAATGTATTTTTAATAAAAAATACTTTTTAATAAAAAATACATTTAACAATGTATTTTTAATAAAAAATACATTTAACAATGTATTTTTAATAAAAAATACATTTAACAATGTATTTTTAATAAAAAATACATTTAACAATGTATTTTTAATAAAAAATACATTTAACAATGTATTTTTAATAAAAAATACATTTAACAATGTATTTTTAATAAAAAATACATTTAACAATGTATTTTTAATAAAAAATACATTTAACAATGTATTTTTAATAAAAAATACATTTAACAATGTATTTTTAATAAAAAATACATTTAACAATGTATTTTTAATAAAAAATACATTTAACAATGTATTTTTAATAAAAAATACATTTAACAATGTATTTTTAATAAAAAATACATTTAACAATGTATTTTTAATAAAAAATACATTTAACAATGTATTTTTAATAAAAAATACATTTAACAATGTATTTTTAATAAAAAATACATTTAACAATGTATTTTTAATAAAAAATACATTTAACAATGTATTTTTAATAAAAAATACATTTAACAATGTATTTTTAATAAAAAATACATTTAACAATGTATTTTTAATAAAAAATACATTTAACAATGTATTTTTTAATAAAAAATACATTTAACAATGTATTTTTAATAAAAAATACATTTAACAATGTATTTTTAATAAAAAATACATTTAACAATGTATTTTTAATAAAAAATACATTTAACGATGTATTTGTAATAAAAAATACATTTAACAATGTATTTTTAATAAAAAATACATTTAACAATGTATTTTTAATAAAAAATACATTTAACAATGTATTTTTAATAAAAAATACATTTAACAATGTATTTTTAATAAAAAATACATTTAACAATGTATTTTTAATAAAAAATACATTTAACAATGTATTTTTAATAAAAAATACATTTAACAATGTATTTTTAATAAAAAATACATTTAACAATGTATTTTTAATAAAAAATACATTTAACAATGTATCTTTAATAAAAAATACATTTAACAATGTCTTTTTAATAAAAAATACATTTAACAATGTATTTTTAATAAAAAATACATTTAACAATGTCTTTTTAATAAAAAATACATTTAACAATGTATTTTTAATAAAAAATACATTTAACAATGTATTTTTAATAAAAAATACATTTAACAATGTCTTTTTAATAAAAAATACATTTAACAATGTATTTTTAATAAAAAATACATTTAACAATGTCTTTTTAATAAAAAATACATTTAACAATGTCATTTTAATAAAAAATACATTTAACAATGTGTTTTTAATAAAATATACATTTAACAATGTATTTTTAATAAAAAATTCATTTAACCGTGTCTTTGTAATAAAAAAATACATTTAACAATGTCTTTTTAATAAACAATACATTTAAAAATGTCTTTTTAATAAACAATACATTTAACAATGTCTTTTTAATAAAAAATACATTTAAAAATGTCTTTTAATGAAAAATACATTCAACAATGCATTTTTGATAAAAATACATTCAACAATGTATTTTTGATAAAAATACGTTCAAAAATGTATTTCTCATAATACAAAATCCAATTGTCAATGTATTTTCAATCAAAGATACATTTTTCAAAGTCTTTTCAATAAAGAATACATATATAAATGTATTTTCATTCAAAATACATCTATAAATGTATTTTAACACAAAATACATTTAACCACACATTTGAGATATACAAACCACATAAAGGTGTATTTCCAATAAACATACATTAAAAAAAGTATTTTCAATAAAAAGTACATCTAAGCATGTATTTTTAGTAAAAAATACATATTTAAAGGTTTCTTGTGATAAAAAATATACTTAACAATGTATCTTAAATACAAAACACATTGAACAATGCATTTTCAATACCAATTCAATTTAAGAATGGTTTTTAATAAAAATACCTGTAGATAAAATACATTTAACATGGTATATTTGACAAAGAATACATTTAAAAAAATATTTTTAATAATAAATCCATCTAACATGTGATTTTCCATAAAAAATAAAATTAAAAATGTATTTTTAGCAAAAGAAAACTTCAAAATTTATTGATCAATGCAATCTTAATAAAAAATACACTTATCAATTTCTTACTTAAAAAATAAATCTTTAAAGCTTTTTTATATCAGAAATAAACTTAACAATGTATTTTTTAGTAAAAAAAACATTGTTCAATGTATTTTAATGAAATATACATGGGTGGCTTTAATAAAAGCAAATTAAGGAATATATTTTCATGGTCAAATTTATATCTTCTTGAAAAAACATTTCACTATTTATTTTTAAGGAAAAATGAATTTCACAATTTATTTTTGAGAAAAAAATGTCACAAAGTATTTATAATATTAAAGAAAATCTGTGAACCTTTGAGATATGACCACATACCCAAAAAAGGTCACAAGAAATATTTAAAATAATTATACATTAAAAATAATTACCTTAAAGCTACAAAAATACCATAAATTGGCATAAAACTTGGTATAACTTAAAAACCAATGAATAGACATGTGAAATAAATTATACCATTGGATTACCCATGGTAAGATACACATATATCATTTTTATGGCATATCTGTAAAGTCAATATTTAATAAGTTATAAGTAATAATACCTTATAAAAAACACAAATCCCTATTTATTTCAAAGAGCAATGAAACAACATGTAAAATAAATGTGACCATTGGATTCTACATAAGAATCCACATATAAAACAATTAAGAAGCTAAGCTCCAAAGTCAATACTTAGAGAATTAACCTGAATATATGCACTTTTTTGGTCAACACATATATTCAAGGATTTTAGCCAATATCTTTTGAAATATGCATGATAGAGTGATCAACCACAAATAAAGTCATCACGTAATTACTGTAGGAATACAGAAATGAAGTTTATTTTACAAGTTATAAACAAGGTTAAAACCTGTAAGGGATTATTGATTAAAATTAACAGAGCTGTTGACCATTTTGTTGTGAAAGTGGTCCAAACTTAAAAAAAAGGGGACAGTTGGATTCTACTAGTTTATTCGTGAAGAATGATGTATTTTTTATTATAATATTCAAGGTATAACCCCTTGAAATCATGGTTTGAAGATTAAAATATTGAATTTCAACAGAAAAGATGAGTTACAAGAAAAATCATCAAAAATAGAGTTTTGATTATGTAATGAAATGCTCTTGGAAGCATAATACGTTTATGCCAAGATATTAGAATTAACTCTCTGAATTGCTGTAGCGTGTAAATCTTAAAAGTTATCAAGGATCAAAGTTTGAACTTAATTTGATCATTTGTGATCACTCACTGTAACCTCAAATTAAGTTTAACAGTCATATGAGTGATGAAATTTGTGAATACTGTTGGTTTATGATTAAAACCAATAAAATTCACGAATTTTGGGGTTCTGCCAAGCCTTTGAAATCATCAAACCTAGAGTTATAGTGATAACTCTAAATAATGGCGTAATAATGATGTAATATGGTTTGATCATGATGTAATCATCACCAAACCTTAAAATATTGATCAATTCCAGTGGATATGATCAGTACACATCAACTAGAAGCCTGTTGGACTCTAGGAGGGAGGTATTTACTATAAATAGAGCTCTTTTACTCTGTTTTCCCGTCAGACGCATCAAAAACATTAAATCAATAAAATTAAAAAGGTAATATCTTTATTCTTTATATATAAAACTTTTATATTATTAAAGACCAAAGATCATCTTATTATAATCATCAATTTTTACGTTATTAAATCATTTATTTAATTGTTTTTGTTAAAAATCTCTCTGAAATCTCATTTCCACGTAAAAATCAAGAAGATTTGTAATTTTCTCTATTTTTTGTTGTAAATACAATTTGGATAAGTTGTATTTCCTTTTTTTGGCGTAAAATATCTCAAAATTATTATATTAAGTATTAAAAGTAGGTTATTTTCTCTTATTATAATAATTTTCTCTTTATCATTACTTTAATAATTCTTTAATTAATGTAAATAGTATTTATATTAATTTATAGCTTTCCTATTGGTAATATTATTGTTATTAATTGTTTTTTATTAATGAAAAACAATTTTTTATGCATTTATTATTTGTTTGTAACAATAATAAAGTGCCATTAAATATATTAATTATTTTATATTAATATATTTATTTTATTATATTGTATTTTATAATATAAATAATATTATCTTATTTATTTAATAATATAGTTATTTTTACGCCATAATTATAATAAATCTTTATTATTATAATTATTTTTATCTTATTTATTTCATTTATAAGGACATTCATAGTAAAATAAGTAAAATATTAGTAATTTTTACTTATTGTTTCATAGTCAAACCTTACAAAATCAGTGTTAAATGTATTTATTATTAAAAATAAATTTTTTAATGAATATTTTATTAAACATGTATTTTTGAATTTATTTTTAATGAAAAAATACATTTAACAATTTTTTTAATAGAAAATATGTTTAAAAAGGAATTTTTGATTAAAAAATCCATTTAGAAATGTATTTTTTTCTGAAAAAATGATTTTGAATTTATTTCTTGATGAAAATTGATAATAAGCTTAGGGTATTGGTGAAAACACATACGCAAATTGGTGAAAACATGTAGGATTTTAGTAAAAACACATAAGGGGTCCCCTGGGCCCATTTCTAATTAAAAATGAAACAAAACAATGCCTGTATTGGGCCAAAACATGCCCAAAAAATGTTTTGCCCCCAAAACCACTCTAACTCCCAATTGTTTCAGATTTTTTTGCACAGCCCCCCAAGAAAAGACCAAACATCCAAATAATCCACATTATCCCCACTCCAAACAATATTTTTTGAAAAACAGCATTACCAAAGCAATTTTGCAAATCTTTTCACACTTTTCTTTCTTCTTTTCCACCAAAGACTACATTTTACACCACAACAACCTGCTTCAAAGCCTCTGAAATTCCAATTTTTTGCCATCCCTCATACATTAATCCCACATTTAAACAATTTTTTTCACTCTTAAACAATTTTTTGATTTTTAACACCTTTTATCACTTCTTTTTTCACATTTAGAAAGCTTCTTTCCTCATTCCAAATCCCCAAATTCCCCCTTTTTTTGAATTTATACATCTTTTTCACTCGAAAATGCTGCAAACCCCCACTGTAGGTAAATTTCAGACCCTTGAGCATCTTTGGCAGAATGTGCATAATGTTGCCAGTGCTCAGGGGTATTCTGTGTCCCCCTTGAGGTCCAATATGACCCACAACCAAATTGAAATAGGTTGTGACAGGTCTGGGACCCCCAATCCCAACAAAAACTCCTCCAAAACAGTCACTTCAAGAAAGCTTTACTGTCCATTTAGACTTTATTCCAGAAAATATACCAAGAAGTCCACTTGGACTCTTAAAGTCGAAAATCCTGAAAAAATCCATGATGCCACTGAAAATATCATGGCATATCCTGCTTTCAGGAAATTTAATGAGCAAGAAACCTCCAAAATTGCTCAAATTTCTGAATCACTGCTCATGCCAAGGAAAATTCAGGCCCAATTATGCAGCCATAGGGAGTCTGACAGGCCTGTAATCCCTCAATACATTTACAAGCAAGTAAAGAAAATCAAGAAAGACAAGCTGCAAGGCAGAAGGCCCATTGATTCTCTTATTGACACTCAAAGAAGAAAATTTTGTTTGGTCCTCTGAAAGGGGTTCTGAGGGACACATTACCTCCTTGTTTTTCACTCACCCCTTTGCCATAAAACTCCTTCATGGCTTTCCTCATTTCATTCTTATGTATTGTACTTATAAAGCTAATAAGTAAAAATGCCTGTTTTTCATATTGTTGGATTCAGCTCAACCAATAAGACCTTTTCTGGGGCTTTTTGTTTGATTGAGAATGAAACTGAACCCTCATATACTTGGAAATGAAATCAATAGATAGAAAAAGTCCTCAACAACACCAATGTTGTTCCCCTCTGGTCATTGTTATTTACAGGGATCTGGCCTTGAAAATTTTCGTAAGAAGCTCTTCCCAGACTCCAAAGTAATGTTATGCATTGGGCACATCAATAAAGATTTATCTGCTCATTGAATGAAGAAAATTGGTCATGGCACTGATTTTGAAAATCTTATGGGCCTTTGGAATTAAGTAATTTACTTGTATCTTTCACTTTATTTTACTTGGTTTCACTTTTTTTCTTATTATTGCTAATATTAATGACTTTGGGATTCATTTCTCAGGTTATGTATTCATCCACTGAAACTTTATTCAAAGAAAAATGGAAGAAGCTCCAAGGCAAATCAAAAATCCTGAAGTCTTGCAGTATTTGGAAAATACCTGGCTTCCTCTAAAGGAGTATTATGTGCCAGACTAGAACAACCAACATTGCCACCTGGGTGGTGGCTCCACCTCCAGAGTTGAAGGTGCCCATTCCATGGTTAAACTTTGGCTCCAAAAGTCCACTAGTACTCTTCTTGAGGTAGTTAGGGCTCTCCACCTGGCTTTCAGAAAGAAATTTATAGAAATAATCAACAGAATCTCCTAAGCAATTATTGTCCATGTCAAGAATTTTGCTCCAAACATCTGTTCTCTCAATGGAAAGGTGTCTCATTATGCCTTTCAGATGGCCTTTGAAAACTTTAAAACCAAATTTCCACCCAATGAAAAATTCACCAACAAATACGACAGCTATCAAGACATTCCTTGCAAGCATAAGACCCAAAAGGCATTTGCCAAGCACCAAAGGCTTGAGATATCAGAATTCCATCCTCAGTGGCATTTGAATTTTCCTGTGAGGGTTTTAACTTCAAATTCTTACTTTTTTTTCTTATTGGCTGATTTTCTTTGTCATATTCTTCTCAGACTGGCTATCAAGGTGATTATCAAAGTGTTGAAAAGGAAAGATAGAATGAAGCCAAAAGAATATTTGAAGATAATGGGAAGACCTTTTTCAAACACCAATGGCAGATATCACCCCAATTATTCAACATTTTCAAGATGTTTTGACTTGAAAAGCCCTATTTGATCAAATTCCCTAGAGTCAAAAGGACGATCAATATTATGAAGGCCCACTAGAATTCAAGAATATGCGTGGAAGACCTCAAGGAGGAAAGAATAAAAATAAAACAAAAGAGAACCCTCAAGATTTGAAATCACTGAAAGTAAATCCAAGAAAAGAGGAAGACCTCCGTCAAAAGTGACCAGCACAACAACATCAAGATCACAGTCAAAATTACCCTCTCCAATTATGGAAGTAGACTCATCTAAAAATTCTGAAGATTCTGAGGCCTCATTATCAAAATCAATCAGTTAATCAGATTCACTACTCTCAGCAACTGAATTAAATGAATATGGAAAATCAGAAGTCACCCTTAGCAGGTCCAGAAGATTGGCAATTGGAATCAAAAACTCAAAAAGAAAGTCCCACAAGCCTGCCACCAGTTTGAAAATATATGATGTAATTGATTTGACCTGTGAGCATTGTCAAAGCAATTATCACACAAGTGATAAATGCTCCAAGCTCTTTGTGAGCTTCTGATTCTTTTTCATGTATATTTATCTTGTTTATTTTGATATTTATTCATTTCTTGACCTTTTTTATCAGGTACCTGGATCAGAATACTTGCCCAAGCTTATATTGAAATACACCTTCAAGTCCATCAATATCCATGGTGATAGAAACTGTGTCTACAGAACAGTATCCCACTACATTTAAAAGACTCAAGATCAATGGGCTGATGTAATAGGTGACTTGGCTGAAGGAATTCAAAAAAATCAAGACCTTTATGAAGCCATGAACACTTTAATTCCCTCAGTATCCTCTTATTTGGAAATAATTGAGTGGTATGAAGATGTTGGCCAGGCTCCAAAAAGCAAGTGGATGTCCATTCCTGACATGGGGGATACAATTGCAAAGAAGTATCAAATACCCATTTTCTTTGATTCCACAGTCCAATCTTTCTCTTTTTCCCCTTATTTCTGTCCTCCATAAGATAATCTTCCCACTTTCATGTGCTTCTTGGATAGCTGTTCTCATTTTTTTCCATTGGATATAATCATTTATAAAGTTTATCCAGTCCCCCCCATTACTGTGAATTGGGAATTTCATGCCCAACCACAAGCCCTGGGGTGGGATGATAAGTTTAAGAAACACAGGATGTTATATTTTTCCAATCTTCCTCCCCCCTCAGAAAAAATCAACTATTTTGGAGATTGATTCAGATTGATTGATTTTTGTATATACTGTTTATGGAAATCATCCCCCTCCTCAGTCCTATTTATTGCTTAATTCCCAGGTCAGTCTCTTTCTTACCAAAAATGTGGCACTTTCATACTTAAACATAGTCATATTGCAAACAAGCAGAAACATTTGAAAAAAACACTTCTTGTGCCTTCACTTGCTGTCCCCCCAAAATCATTCCCCAAAAGTTTTGGCTTCTGGTGATTTATTGTCCAGATTGAACCCTTCATTTTTCAAAAAAGTGAAGGAAATTAATAAGTGGGAAGATGTTGAATTAATTCTTCAGAAATATTAATACTACAAACATGGGAAAGAAACATTTGAAAAAAAACACTTTTTGCGCCTTCACTTGTCACACCAAAAGAAATTACCAAAATTATGGGATTCTAGTTCTTCATTGTCAAGTTTGAGCCCTTAATCTCAAAAAGAAAATTAATGAAATTAATGAGTGGGAATATTTTATATGATTTTCTTTTAAAAAATATGCCATTTTGTGAAATTGGCCACATTTGAGAAATTTGGAAAAAGAAAAAAATTTGAAAAAATTTGAGGATTTTTAAATCCCATGTTGAAAAAATATGGCAAAAAAGTTTAAAAAAAAACCTCAAAACTGAGCCTGAGGAGGTTTTTTAAAAATAATGTCACTTACGTGTTTTGGAAATAAGTTGGTAAAAACACATAAGGGCTTACGTGTGTTTACCAACACCCTACATTTATTCATTATCCAAAATACTTTGATAAATTTATTTTGATGGAAATACATTTAAAAATATATTTTTGATAATAAAGAAATTCAAAAAATTATTCTTAATAATAAATACATTTAAAAATGTAGTTTTAATAAAAAATACATTGTTAGATTTATTTTTGATATCAAAAGACATCAAAAATGTATATTTAATAAATAATACATTCAATAAGTTATTTTCTTTGACAAGGTACATTGAACTAATTGTTTCAATAATTAAAGGGTCATTATTTTGTTATTAAAAAATTACCCCTTTTACAAATATGAAAGCTATCATCCTAATGATAACAAAGCTATCATCCTAATGATAACAAAGCTATCATCCTAATGATAACAAAGCTATCATTCTAATGATAACAAAGCTATCATTTTAATCATATGAAAGATATTATCTTAATAAAACTAGATTTTTATTTTGATAATGACCAATTTCTTACCTTAATAATATAAAAGCAATTATTTACATAATAAAAAAGTTTTCCTTTAATTATCAAATGGCTCTAATTTTTATAATGAAACATTTTTTTTACAGATAAAGAACTTGTTATTTTGACAATACCAAGGTTATTCTTTTAATAATACCACATTTATCATTTTTAAAAGGACAAAGATATTCTAATAGCAATTGAAGCTCTATTATCTTAATAATAACAATCACATAATCGATAAAATATAATATACTTAATTTAATAACAACCCAATAAGAACTTGAGTGATAAAAAACTTATCATTGTTGTTACTAAAATTTCATGATTAAAATAAAAGATATTTTCTCAAGATAATAATAAACAACCTAGTATTTTGAAAAAAAGTTATCATTTTATTAAGGGAACAGTTACCATTCAAAAAATGAAAAATATATCCACTTTATCATGAAAAGTTTATCATTTTAATAATAAGAAAATATATCATTCTAAAAAACATTGAGTTTTTATTTTAATGATTATAAAGCAAAACAAATTCCAATGAAAATGATATAAAGAGTATTCTTTCAATCATGCTGAAGCTGTTACTTTATGAATAAGCAAATTATTTCTACAATAATAATCAAAGGCCTTTATTCAATGATAACAAGGTAATTGTTTTGATAACAATAGAAATAAAACTTGAGGAATATCAAAGCTATTATTCTATTCAAAAAAAGTCATAATTTCAATAAAAAAGGAGTTTCTATATAAATCATAACAAAATTGATAATAAAAAAGTCATTGTTTTGATAACAATAAGCCTAAGACTTGAATAATAACAAAGTTATGATTATATTTTAAAAAAGTCATAAAATTAGTAAAAAAGGAGTTTCTATATTTATCATAAGAAAACTTTTCTTTTAAAAATCAAAGTTGTCTTTATATGCAGAAAAGGTTTCTTATTTTAATAACAGAACCATTAAAGATTTAGTATTCTTAGAATGAATCCCTCATTGTTCTAACAAGAAAAATATGAATATATTACCATTACCCAAGAAATAACAACAAAGCAATTGGTCCAGTAATAAGAAATAAGTTTTTATTGATAATACCAAATACATTAGTCCAGTAATAAAGAATCTATAGTTTTACTGATAAGAAAGTTATTCTCTTAATAATGACAGAATTATTGCTTTAATAATAAGATATTAATTGCTTTCATGATAAAAAAAATCTTTCTTTTGATGATAACAAAAGGTATCATATTGATAATAACCAAGCTATTATTTTAATAATAAAAAAGGTATAATCTTGATGATTACAAAGCCATTACTCTGATAAGAAAAAAGTTATTATTTGAAGAAAGACAAATTTATCATATTTATAATAACAAAGTTATGATCTCAATGATAACCAAGTTATTATCTTATTAATGAATTATTACTGTTTTAATAATAGCCAAGCAATTAATTTCATAATTAAAAAGTAAGAATTTTAATCATAACAAACTCAAAGATTTAATGATAACAACGTTCTTGTTTTAATCAGAAGAAAAGTAACATTTGACTCATAAAAAAATCATTATTTTAATAATAACAAAGTTATTCTTCCAATAATTAAAGTGCTATTATTTCAAAGATAGCAAAGTTAATATTTTCATGATAAAAAATTTATTATTTGGATAGTAACAAAGTAATTTTTCAAAGAATAAAAAACTCATCATTTTAACTAGGGTATTGGTAAAAACACGTGAGGGGTGCCCTGGGCCATTCTTAATTGAAAATGAAACACAATTGGGCCTGTATTGGGCCAAAACATGCCCAAAGGAGGTTTTTTACCCACGAAACCTCTCTAACTTCAAGTTTTTTCAGATTTTTTTGCCCAGCCCCCCCAAAAAAACAAGCCCAAACACCCCAATAATCCACATTATCCCCACCCCAAACCATTGTTTTTTTTTTTTGGAAAAACAGCATTACCAAAGCCATTTTGCAAAGCTTTTCACACTTTTTTTTCTTTTTTCCCCCAAAGACTGCATTTTCCACCACAACAACCTGCTTTCAAGCCTCTCAATTTTCAATTTTTTACCTTCCCTCAACCATTAATCCCACATTTAAACCACTTTTTTTTCACCCTTAACCACTTCTGTTCATTTTTCACACCTGTTTTCACTTCTTTTTCACATTTCAAAGGGTTCATACCCCATTCCAAATCCCCAAATCCCCATCTCCCCTTTTTTTCACTTTTATACATATTTTTCATTCAAAAATGCTTCAACCCCCCACTGAAGGTAAATTTAAGACCCTTGAGCTTCTTTGGCAACATGTGCATAATGTTGCCAGGGCTCAGGGGTATGCTATGTCCCCTTTGAGGTCCAATATGACCCACAACCAAATTGAAATATGTTGTGACAGGTCTGGCACCCCAAATCCCAACAAAAGCCCCTCCAAAACAGTCACCTCAAGAAAGCTTGACTGTCCATTTAGACTTTATTCCAGGAAATATGCCAAGAGTATCACTTGGACTCTTAAAGTCAAAAATCCTGAACATAGCCATGATGCCACTGAAAATATCATGGCACATCCTGCTTTCAGGAAATTAAATGAGCAAGAAACATCCCAAATTGCTCAAATGTCTGAATCACTGCTCATGCCAAGGCAAATTTAGGCCCAATCATGCAGCCAGAGGGAGTCTGACAGGCCCGTAATCCTTCAAGACATTTACAACCAAGTCAAGAAAATCAAGAAAGACAAACTGAAAGGCAGAAGGCCCATTGATGCTCTTATTGACACTCTCAAAGAAGAAAATTTTGTTTTGTCCTCTGTAAGGGATTCTGAGGGACACATTACCTCCTTGTTTTTCATCACCCCCTGGCCATAAAACCTCCCCATGGCTTTCCTCATGTCATCCTTATGGATTGTACTTATAAAATCAATAAGTACAAAATGCCCCTTTTTCATATTGTTGGATTCAGCTCAACCAATAAGACCTTTTCTGGGGCTTTTTGTTTGATGAAGAATGAAAATGAACCTTCATATACTTGGGCAGTAAATCAATACATAGAAAAGGTCCTCAACAACACTAATCTTGTTCCCCCTCCAGTTATTGTTATTGACAGGGATTTGGCCTTGAAAAACTCTATTAAGAAGCTCTTCCCAGACTCCAAAGTCATGCTATTCATTTGGCACATCAACAAGGATGTATCTGCTCATTGCATGAAGAAAATTGGTCATGGGACTGATTTTGAAAGTTTTATGGGCCTTTGGAATCAAGTAATATACTTCTTCACTTTATTTCACTTTTCTTCTTATTATTGTTTTTATTAATGACTTTGGGATTCATTTCTCAGGTTATGTATTCATCAACTGAAAAGTCTTTCAAAGACAATTGGAAGAAGCTTCAAAAGCAAGTCAAAAGTCCTGAAGTACTGCAATATTTGGAAAAGACGTGGCTTCCTCTAAAGAAGTATTATGTGCCAGCCTGGACCAACCATCATTGCCACCTGGGTGTGGGCTTCACCTTCAGAGTTGAAGGTGCCCATTCCATGGTTAAACTTTGGCTCCAAAAGTCCACTGGTACTATCCTGGAGGTAGTCAGGGCTCTCCACATGGCATTCAGAAAACAATTTATTGAAATAATCAACAGAATCTCCAAGGAAATGATTGTCCATGTCAAGAATTTTCCTCCACACATCTGTGCCCTCAATGGCAAGGTGTCTCATTATGCTCTTCAGATTACCTTTGAAAATTTCAAAACAAAACTTCCTCCAAATGAAAAATGCACCAACAAATACAACAATTACAAAGGCATTCCTTGCAAGCATAAGACCCAAAAGGCATTTGCCAAGCGCCAAAGGCTTGAATTATCAGACTTCCATCCTCAGTGGCATTTAAATTTGCCTGTGAGGGTTTTTTAATTTCTTCTTATTATTATTTTTCTTATCAACTGATTTTATTTGTCATATTCTTCTCAGGCTGGTTTTCAAGGTGATGATTAAAGTGTTGAAAAAGAAAGGAAGAATGAAGCCAAGAAAATATTTGCAGACATTGGGGAAGACCTGTTTCAAAGACCAATGGAAGAAATCACTCCAATACTTCAACATTTTCAAGATGTTTTGACTGGAAAAGTCCCATTTGATTGAATTCCCAAGAGTCAAGAGGATGATAAATCTTATGAAGACCCTCTAGAATGCAAGAATATCCGTGGAAGACCCCAAGGAGCCAAGAATAAAAACAAAAATAAAAAAAGAGAACCTTCAAGATTTGAAATTATTGAAAGTCAATCCAAGAGAAGAGGAAGACCCCCATCAAAAGTGACCAGCACAACAACATCAAGATCCCAGTCAAATGTCCCCTCACAAATTATGGAAGTGGACTCATATGAAGATTCTGAAGATTCTGAGGACTCATTATCTAAATCCATCAGCTAATCAGATTCACTACCCTCAGCAACTGAATTAAATAAATCAGAAGTAACCCTTAGAAGGTCCAGAAGATTTGCAATTGGAAGTAAAAACTCACAAAGAGAATCACACAAGCCTGCCACCAGTTTCAATATCTATGATGCAATTGACTTGACCTGTGAGCATTGTCAAAGCAATTATTACACAAGTGATGAATGCTCCAAGCTGTTTGTGAGTTTCTGATTCTTTTTAATGCAATTTTCTGTTGTTTATTTTGATATTTATTCATTTTATGAACTTATTTTATCAGATAGTTGGCTCAGAAGACTTGCCATAGTTTATATTGAAATACACCTTCAAGGCCATCAATGTCCAGGTTGATGGAAACTGTGGCTACAGAACAGTATCCCACTTCATTTGCAAGACTCAAAATCAATGGGCTGATGTCAGAGGTGACTTGGATGAAGAAATTCAACAAAATCAAGAGCTTTATGAAGCCATGAACACCTTAATTCCCTCAGGATCCTCTTATTTGGAAAGAATTGAATGGTATGAAGATGTTGGCCAGGCTCCAAAAAGCAAGTGGATGTCCATGCCTGACATGGGGGATCCAATTGCAAATAAGTATAAAAGACCAGTTTTCTTTTATTCTACAGCCCAATATTTTTCTTTTTCCCTTATTTCTGTCCTCCAAATGATAATCCCCCCATTTTCATCTGCTTCTTGAATAGTTGTGCTCATTTTGTTCCTTTGGACATCATCATTTCTAAAGTTTATCCAGTCCCCCCCATTACTGTGAACTGGGAGATTCATGCCCAAACACAAGCCCTGGGGTGGGCTGATAAATTTAAGAAACACAGAATGTTGTATTTGTCCAATCTTCCTCCCCCCTCTCAAAAAAAAACCCACTATTTTTCAGGTTGATTCTGATTGAATGATTTTTCTATATACAATTTATGCCAGTTATCCCCCTCCTCAGTCATATTTATTGCTTAAATCCCACCTCAGTCTCCTTCTTTATCAAACATGTGGGGCTTTTGTACTTGAAAATAGTCATATTACACACAAGAAAAAAAACAGTTGAAAAAAAACACTCATTGCGCCTTCACTTGTTGTCCCACCAAAAAAAGTTTTCCCAATTCATGAGCTTCTGGTTCTTCATTGTCCAGATTAAACCCTTTGATTTTAAAAAAAAGTGAAGGAAATTCATAAGTGGGAAGTTATTGAATTCACTTTTTGAAAATAGGAATATTACAATGACAGGAAAAAACATTAAAAAAACCCCTTTTTGCGCCTTCACTTGTCCCACCCAAAAAAATTCCCAAAATTATGGGATTCTGGTGCTTTATTCTTCACATTCAACCCTTAATTTTAAAAAAAATGAAGGAAATTCATGAGTGGGAATATTTTAAATGAATTTTTGAAAAAATATGCCATTTTAGCATATTGGCCAAATTGGTGAAATTTGGCAAAAAAATTTTTTTGAAAGAATTTGTGCCTATTGACATTCCAAGTCGGGAAAAATATGGCAAAAAAAAATTAAAAAAACCCTCAAAACTGAGCCTGAGGAATTTTTTTTGAAAGATAAGGTCACTTACGTGTTCTTACCATAAATTGGTAAAAACATGTAAGGGCTTACGTGTGTCTACCAACACCCTTTAATTATCACAAACATATATATATAATAATAAAAAAGCTATTATTTTAAAAATAACTAAGTTATAATTTTAATAATACTAAAGTTATCATTTTGATAATAAATTTGAAATTATTTCAATAAGAGCTTTGTGATTATTATGATAATAACAAAGTTAATGTTATCATCATCACAAAGTTATTGATTTAATAATCCAAAAGTGATTATTTCAATGACCAAAAAGCTATGGTTTTCATAATAACTTTGTTATTATCTTAATAATAACAAAGCTTTTATTTTAAACATAAAGAAGTTTTTCTTTTGAACATAACAAGGTTATTATTACTATAATAAAAGACCTATTACCTTAATAATAGCAACTTTATCGTTCTAATAATGACAAAGCTATTATTTTAATTATAAAACAGTCATGATTAAAATGATAACAGGGCTATTAATTTAACTATATAAAATTTATCATTTTAATTATCACAAGATTCTTTTAGAAAAAAAGTTACTATTCTAATCATTAAATTTTCATTATTCTATTAGTAAAAGGTTATTATTTTAATATTAAAAGATCTAGTGTTCTAATAATGAAACTGTTATCATTTTATTAATAAACCAATTCTTGATTGAATCATAGAAAATTTATTATTTTAAAGATAATGAACTTTCAATTAAAATAAAAAGACTATTACTACAATAATTAAAAGCTATCATTTTAATAATAATACAAATTATCATTAAGGTATTTTCAAGATAATAAGAGTAATCAAGAAATTTGTTTTACTAATCAAAAAGTCATTGTTTTCATATCAACATAGTAAAAGTTTACATGTTATTCAAGCTATTATTGTATTTCCAAAAAAATAAAGATTGAGGAAAGAAGATTTTTCATATTTATAATGAAAACCCTTTCTTCCAATAAGAAAAAACGTTTTTGGTGGATATTGAACGATGTCATTGTTTTAATAACAGAATTATTACATATTTTGTATTCTAAGAATAATTGAATCATTACTTAAAAAAGAAAACACTCTCATTCTACCCATACATGAAGCCATTTTATCATTAAGAAGAAAGGTATTCTTTCAATATAAATTCATTCAGAATTCAAAAAAGACAAAAATGTTTCCTGGAATTTTGAAAAGACATTTAGCATGTTTTAAATAATATTTAATCAGGCATGAAATAAATGCGTGTTTCATTTGAAAAAAGCAAAAAGTATATTTTTAGTGATAGCTGAATTAGAGATTCTTCTCACTCTTTATTAAAGAGTATAACATTTATTTTCAATCAAAGACACACCTTTTGGTTCAGCTTCCCCTTGGTTGTGCATAACTTAATGTAATTTTGAATAAGAAAAATATTTTTTAAAAATATGGAAATAATTTTACTTCTAAGCATACATTTTTTTCCATAATTATAGTTTCACAGAAATTTTGCAATGTAACTTTTATAAAAATGGTATATCTGCAATGAGTAGTTGTTTTAGATCTTATGATTGCTATGTATAATAATTAAACCAGTAGTTAATAATACTAAGGTAAATCTAATAAGTAAAGAACATATTAGTTTGAAGTTAACAGTAACAAAATTATTCACCTAAGGGATTTAATTATCTTCAACTATTAACCACGACACAACTATCAAAGTAACAGTAAAATGGTACTCTGAGTTTAACAAAGAGTAAGTATTAGCGACAGTCTTTTGAGTAACGAGTGTAATGACTAAGTACCTATACTCCTCCAGAACAATAGGTACGAATACCAGATTATCTTACGATAGAGAATAGTAATTAACTCTAACGGATTGAGAAGAAATAGTAGTTGGTTCACTTGGCTAACAACTACTCAATAGTGTGCAACGACGTCTATTTATTTCGTTGACAAACCCAACGAATAGTTCAAGTATCTAAATCCCCACTAGTTTGAATGTGTAATCTGATAGTAAATTGGTATCTAACCAGATACTGTGCATAGAATCATTTCAATACCTTATTAGAGAGCACTGATTACCCGAGGTGATTATCCTCATTTCACAACAATATCCTGAGGGAATAATGGGTTTTTTATGTAGTGAGAAAAGCTGAAAGTAAAAAAATCTTCTTTGAATAATAGATACCACCCCTAAAAGAATATCTATAAAAACCTTTTGCTGATGATATTTTCATATTTAATAGAAAAAAAGTTAAAAATTAGCTACTTCAAATACTACCTAGAATCTTCAATAAATGACCAAGAGTACTCATGAGAGAAAGAAATTAATTTTTCTGAACACCTTATGCCATATATTCTGATATAGCTACATATTTTTGACTATAAAAATGGTATATTATAGAGCTATGATTTTTAATTTCCATTTCAATAATGAAGGAGTCTATATTTGGCCTTTGTGTAATATCTAAGTATTTTTATTGATAACTATGAAATATTCAAAGTTTGAGATTCAAGTCAATACCAGTTCTGTTTTTCTTCTAATTTTCTTCCCATGGTGGTTTGTCCATGGGGCTACATCATGGGAAAACCAAATTCGTAGCTAATAAGCTTCAGGATATATCAATTTGAGACAAATATAGTGCATGTCTTTTTTCATTTGAAAAAAGTATAGGTTTCAAATTTGGTATTCCATTTATGAGTGTTGGAGACCAAAGCTTCAAAGGAAATAAATTTCTTCTCCTCACTCAGTACTTACATAGTTTTTTCTATTAATTAGTTGAAACTTGGAACTCAATCCATCAAGAATAACTAAGGATATTTTTCAAGGAAAAATATGTTTGAAAATTTCTCTCCTTTCAAAAAATGTGAGATTTAACCAATAATTATCATTTCTACCATCAAATTAAAATGTAAATAGCCCTTAATGCTACTGAAAATCATCTTGAACGTAAGATGAAGGGGTTTTGTATCTGCCGAACAATTTCAAAAAATCTATTTTGAAACAAAGATCATCAAATCTTTCTACTGGAGATCTTTGACAATCTGAATCTTCTCTGTAGTATAAAAGAATTCTTTCCTGTAATAGCCACTGCTTTTGAGCCTTTTTCACCTTCAAACCTCTTACAAAAAATTGATTTGATATGAAGATTTTTGAGAAAGAACAATCTAATCCGCCATTTGATATTACTGGCAATAAATTTCTTTTCCACCATAGAATTTGGTAAGCTCGCTAAAATTTTTAATTTTATTTTCTCATCCTTTTCAAGGAGAATTCCTTTCTGGATAACCGATTCAATAGGCATAATTTGAGGAAACATCGATTATAGATTTAGTATATAATACTTACTATATAGACCCCCAACGATCTTATGAGAAGGGTCTCAATTATTTTGATAAACTTTAAGAAGTTTGGCATCTTATTAAAGGTAAGTTTCATAGCGCAAATAGAAAGTTTTATTCAATACTTGTAAAATTATTAGATGTGGATAATTGAATTCATTAGGAATTAATTCCATGAAATTAAGCTCAAAAATTTGATTAATCTTACAATTACAACATCAAAAAATAGGAAATGACAATAATAGATTTGCAAAACAAGATCTTCATGTTTAGAACTAAAAGAAACTTTTTGCTCCATGTAAAAGGAATCAAGATTAATATTTAGATTGAAACCATTCTGAATTCACTCAAAAGACCCAAAATAGAAACTTGTGTCATTCTAAATATATTTAAAAAAATGAGTTATAAAAATCAACAAAGAAAATAAATAAATAAAAAATACTTTGTCCTAGGAATAAATAAGTTCTTCATTGAAAATGGCCAAAAGATCTAGGGTCATATTTCAATAGATAAAAGTTCAAATCCATATTAAGCAAATTCTCTAATTTATATCCACCTGAAAAAGGAAGATATTCCTTATAGAATATATAAATTAACCAAAAATAGTTTGTACAATAATATGTTAGAAAGGAAAAATGAAAGATCACCCAGCATATTCTTTTTTCAGGACAAAAATATGTGTTTTAATAATTTTCCAATAAGTCTCATAATTAATCAATTTCTAATTCACAAATTCTGAAAGAAAGAGAAATATTGAGTAAAGTATAGATGAAAAATTAGGTAAGATAATTTAGTTTTATTTGAAATCTGACTTATAAAATTTAAAAATCAGAGAAAATGTATTTTAAAGATATTATTCCAATATGTCCTGTTTTTAAAGGGGAAGAATTGAAGAATTTGGTGTGTGATTTTTGACAAAAAGAATAATTTTACTCCAAATCAAAATCATTTTTAACGCTATAACAGTATCAGAAAACTATATAAGGTGGAGTGACAAAACTAACATACAAAACACCTGAAAATTCAGATGAGCTCTTATCACATTTTCAACCAATATCTTATGGGTGGGTATATCTTGGTATATCAATTTCATATTTTAACAAAATATTTATGGAGACCAAGATTAAATCAAAAAAAAAACATATTTGGAAAATGATATTTTCTATGAGAAATCCTTTTTATAACCAGTGCTTTCATATTTCATTTTAATACAACTTCAAAAAGACATATCTAAGGAATTGGGGGATATGAAATTTATTCATGATGTATAATTTTATATTCTAATGCAGGCTCAAAACTGATTTTCATCTGAATATTTTTCTCCTAATTACCTCTTCATTTATACTGAACATATAGAGGAATAATATATGGTTGAATTTAAGAACAATCATAATGAAATGAAAAAACAACATAGTAGACTATAAATATTGATACTAACCAGATCAAGTAATAACAAATGTGATTATTGATGATCAAAAAGTCTTAAATATAAATAATTATTATCATTATCTTGACACCCCATATTCCAGAAGAAGTCCAAATGATTTATAACCAAATCAAAATACTGAATAATCAAGATTATATTGATATACACAAAATATTATTGATGTTCATAATAATTTTGTTATCTAGAAATAATATCAAATAAGGGAGTTTTTTTCAAGCTAATAAAAGCTGTATCTTACCTTTGGAGTTTCTTTTAGGAGAATATTCCATGATATGAACAACTTCAGAGTGTAAAACTCAACTTAAAAGGTATAATTACCCCTTGAAAGGCTAAAGGAAGTGCTTTTTTGATGGAAATATGTAGTTGTGCATTTAGATGTATTCAATTTATAGAAAGTTAAGAGGAAGAATTGTATAAGAGAACAGCAGAAGTGCTATAATATTTCAGATGGAAAGTAATTAAAAAGTTTTTAGCACATATAATAGTTAGGTGGCCAAACCACCTTGCTTAATTTGTGTTGGGTGTACCATATTATAAACCTCTAGTACAAGCCATCATTTTGAACAAAATTCACCTCAAATACATCTCAGCAAATTTCTAGTATATGAAGAGCCAAAGGACATAAAAATGCAGAGATTTATGATATCTTCGATTTTATACACTTTCTTGGAACATATTCAAGGCTGTAAGGAATAGTAAGGCTTTTATTTCTCACCAATTGTATATTGAATGCTGTTTGGCTTACAATGAATCCAAAGCCTAGTGTCACTTCAAATCTGGAAAAAGAGATATAAATACAGAATATCTATAATGTATAGTACTAATGTAAATTTTTGCTAAAATAATAAATAATTTCCTTGTATTTTAATTTTCCAAAGAAGCTCTATTGCTTTTTATTCATGAAAATCAAGTTTTCTTGGGAAATATTCAAGATATGAATTTCAAATTGTGGCTGTTCTGTGTATGTTTGTGTGTTTGTAAGAATACTTAGACTGCTATTTGTGATAAATTCTTTGACTTTAGTGTGGCAAAAAGAACAAAGTGTTCTTTTTTTACATATCTTAAGAGATATGAGCTTGGTTTTTTAAGGAGAGATTAAAAACATGTAACAACAAGGACTTGAGGGTTTTTCATCAAAGAAGTGGTACTTTCCACAATAATAATACCAACGTTCTCAATATCCTGTCATATTTTCCAGGAATATGGCCAAATATATACAATGGAGTATATTTTCAGATGCTTTTGCAGTAATGATAGAAACATCTTGGCCTATTTTTGTGGCAGCTTGTTAGGAGGTTAAAATTAATAATCTAAAAGCTTAGTTATTTTATACCTTATTAAATTAATATTTAATTTTAATGAAAAAATAAATCTGAAAGTAAATGTTTTCTGTTTGTGTATGTGAATGTTTATAGGAATTAGTGCCTCATGAACTATTATGTTTTCAATAATATTTTTTCAAGGAGGATTCTGTGGTGATTTGAATTTACTGGTTTGTTGATCACACTTTGCATAATAGTTTGTGAAGAAACTTTTAAAGCTGGGATCACTTTTTTATTAATGGTTAAAGTGTTTGGCTATAGCCCATACATATATAAGAATAATATTGATACAGTTTTGTGAATAAATTCTTCTGTTTATCTCTAATATTTAGCTTTTGTAATTATTTATAAAAGTTTCTTTGACTGAATCCCAGGATTTATAAATAAAAATGATATCTTATGGTTTCCTAGATTTTGAGTAATGACAAAGTAATGTTAGGCTTCATTTTTGAGCTCTTTTCAATCCTTTGAGAGTTGAAATTTGGGAAATAACTTCAAAATATTAAAGATTCATTTTGAACAATCTCAGTCTCTTTAAACATTTCTTTGGAATACAATAAATTGAGATTATTCTCATGTTTTCAAGCTTATTATTCTCTTAATTAACATTATTGAAGATGGTAGAGAAGCTCTTATTAATTATTAGAATGTGTTCTGCAGTAGTTGAATTTATTTTTATACCTGTGTTATTAGATTTAAGCCATGAATAAAATTGATCATAGCTTATATAAAATGAAACAAAAAATATCAATAATGAAAATATTTTATCAATTTAGATCCGATGGAACTTCAGACCACATACAGATACATATCAAACTAACCCAAATTAGTTGTTTGCGAAATTCCATACTGGAATGAAAAATTTGTATTCCTCATATTTAATATCTAAAATAACATTATTGAATAATGCGCTTATTTTTAAAATGAAATAATTATTATTGGTATTTTTCCTCTGAATATGAGTCTGAAAAAATGTTTTGTAAAAATTATGATCATAAAGAGCGATATATTTGTAAAAGATTCCATTTTCATTTGTGAAGAATAAGATTTTAATATTATAAAAACTCAAAGCATCATGTAATCTCATAATTGTCCTTTCATTCAAAATAAAAATCATATATTCAAAAATGCTATCCATCAAATATATTCCATTTCACAAATTTATCAATTTAAAATCGGTATGGCATATGTTCAAAACCACTGAAAAGCCCCTAAAGAAGCTTTGCATAAGATATATTCCTAATATTCTTCAAGAAGTATGTTTCTATACTCTAAAATTGAATATATATGATTTTTCTTGAAGATCATGCAGCACAAAAGGTTTTGGTTTTGAAATAAATGCTTTAATATTAACCAGCTATTTCTTAAGATTTTGATTATTTCACTTGAATATTTTGAACCTACCTCTGAGGAAAAAAATTATTAATGAATAACTAGATTTAGTTTCAATATTCATTAAATTGAACAAATTTGCTTGAAGAAACTATTACCAAAAATTCAGATTTTTCAGGTATAAAATCAAATCCTAATTACTTACAAAAGAAAATTAATTCTAATTCCTCTAAATATTTTTCTCAAATTTTTATATATAAGTGGAATTCAATAAAAGGATAAATAAACAAATTCCAATGAGAAACGTATCAAAAAGTATTTCAAAATATTCGAAATAACTATTCTGAAAGTATGTCCCACAAAATTGGAGATGAAAAATCTATTTCAACAAAATTTCTTTGATGTTTTTTTTTACAAAATAAATTTTGAAATTGTAGGAAGATAATTTGAAGTTCCAAATATAAGTCAGGATGTAACCATTTGATGGTCCAGTTTTCACTAATTTTCATCAATGTTTAAGGAATGGGATGTGTGTTCCAATTTATTATTTGAGGAATGGTGTGATCCTGAAAGCATATAAACCTTGACCTGCTATACAGACTGCAATTACTTTCTTTAAATCTATGTCTCATTTTTTTCCAAAATTTTGTATAAATTTCAAATACTTAAATTCATGTTATTATAAGATGAATGAGATCTTGTTTCTATGACTGATTACTAATTGTATAATAGTATATGCTCCCACTATGTCATTAATTTTGTTATTATGATTGCTCCTGTTCTGACCAAAAATCCTCCTTCATTAAAGCAAAATTAATTCATGTAGTTTCATTTAAAATTTGTAATTAAAACATTCAAAGAGGATTGATGCTCTTAGAATTGGACCTCAGAGCTCTTCAAAAAGTCTATTTTACAATTAAAATTACTCACCATTTATTCTAGAAATATTAGGGCTCTCACTTATAAGTGATTCAATTCACTTTTACCATTTATTATACTTTTTGAAGCTTAATGTCACAGGGGCTCTTATCGAAGCAAGAGTGGCCTGGCACTCATGAATCAAGAACACACTTGAAGGGACCCAAAAGAATAAAGAAATAAAAGGAATATATTTCTTTAAGGAAGAATAAGAGTAAAGACAAGTATGCGAAAGATGAGAGAAAAAGGAAGCCAATGGTCAAGGTAATAAAGAAAGCCAAAGGCCAAAGAGCCAACCAAATGAATGCTCAATTCACTAGTTCAACCTGTCAAAAAGAACAATGGAATTAGTAAAGGATATGACCACCAATATCCACTGACAGGCAAAGAAGAAAAGGTGCAAATGACTGACTTAATATTATCAGTATTTACTTTAATAAGTGAAAAGAAAATAAGGATAAAAATAAATCAAATATATTAATTAAGTGGGGAAAAAGTCCCCAAGGAAGGAAAGGTGGCCAGTATATGTGAAAAAGCTGAAGAATGATCCTGGAGGGTTTATCCCTGGTGTATTCAATGTTTTGGGTCAATACAGATGGAATTCCCACAGTGAAATATGAATGGGCTCAAAAGGGCCAAGGCCATACAGCTTGCTTGAATACAACCTGTATGAACCAATTGAGTTGTCCAAGGAATACTGAAGTACTTGATGCCTTGAAAGCTGATTGAATGCTTGATAACCTCTTGAAATTGCCCTTGGAATAATCCTGAAAAAAAGTACAACCCAAGTCCTGCAGGGCCAGGTGGTTGGGGTCCTTGGATGGTCTTCTGGTAGCCGCCAGGGATTGCACTACTGAATAGCTGAGAAGTCTTCCTTTGAAATGGGTGATGAATTTGAGGAATGGAATTGGAATGACGTAATTTGGTCCTGAAAACATCACCATTGGATTGCTAAGGAAAAATGGTGCATAATGGTATATAATACCATATATGTACCATCCTTGGTTCCCACATGATGAGTCCAATTTGAGTTGAAGTTGGGGATTCCCTGATCTTGAGGGGAAATCCTTTATGAAGGTGACTGGGGGCCTCTGGTGACTGCCAGAGTGAATGGTTGAAGTCTTTCAGGGAAAAGTCCCCTATGGTCGTTTTGGGTCCTTTGGGATTTGAGGCCAAGACATCATTTTCTGGGGTCTATGGCCATTTGGAGTCTTCAGAGGATTAGGACAGAAATGGGCTCAGGTGGGCCCACTTGTGGTTTGGGACCCTCTGATAGGCCCCCTTTGATTTAGGGCAAAAGGGGCCTAAAGGGTCCCACGGGCTGTAGGCACGATAGGGGGCCTAAATGGTCCAAAAAGGCCATTTAGGCCCTTGACCCCATAATCAAGGGGGTAGGGCCCAGGGCCCTGGTGTTGGCTAGCGGAGCCAGAGGCCCCTGGAAGGCTGACAGGACCCCCAGGCCCAAAAAAAGGGGTATTGGTGAGATAGATAATTGGCCAAAGAGGCCATGGAAGGCCAGTGAAAGGTGGTGTGGCCAAAAGGCCATCAAACACCAATATGCACCAATTTTACATAAAAATGATGACATGGCCATTTGGCCATAAAATGAGGTCAAGCTATAATTGCCGCAAACACCCATTGGTAGGGTGATTCCACATGGTTGTGACAGTACAGCTCACCTTGATTGGTGAGCTCCTGAGAACTAAACCAAGGTAAAAGCCTGTTGAGGCTGTTGAGAAGGGGTTGACTGTGGGATTCCAGAGGTATTGCATCTTGAAAGAAAATTTCAAGATCTGGTCTGAGCTTGGCATATGACGTGAGGATTATTTGGTCTTCTTTTGACCTTTGGCTTTGAAGTTTTGAAGAATTGAGTTGACATAAAGATGATAGAAAGATGAGTTTTGAAAAAGTATAAAGAGAGAAAAATAAAGAAACATAAAATAAAATAAAGAGAAATGAAATATTGAGGGGGATTCCAATCTTGATCATGGAAGTGGACAGTTGATTTGAAATGGCCAAGGACCTGGAAAACAAGATTTGATGCCAGGTGCTCACAGAGTGGCCAAGGAAATGTTTTTGAAAGATTGTAGACCCTTCAGGGAAGTGCACACCAGGAGAGGAGCCTACTTTTGGTAGTTATCACTCCCGCCAGTGCCATAAAATTGAAAATTTGCTGAAGGAATGAATTGAATTGGAAAGACTTGGGAGAAAATTGAGAAAAGAATGGTCCATTTGCCCAAGTGAAAATGGCTATAAATTTTGGATTTCATGTTGAAAGCCAGGCCAAAAATCTGTGTCCAAAATTGCAGAGTGCTCACAGAGTGGCCAAGGTGATGCTTACAACAAAGAGAGTAAAATACCCCTAAAGGTGCATAGCAGGAGTAGGACTTAATTTTGGTAATTACTCTCCCAATCAAGCAACATAATTAATCAAGCTCTTGAAGAATTGGGTACTGGCTTGTCAGGATATAAAGAATGTAAATCCTTGAGAATTTCAGGGAAATTATTGAGGTTTTTTGTTGGTTCCCAAGTGGATCTTTCTGGTTCTTTACCAAACCATTTCCACTCCACCAAATACCATAATTTTCCTCTCTTGATCTTGGAATCCAGAATTTGAGAGACTTCCCATTTCTCTTCTTCTTAAATGATGATTGGAGGAGGAGGCTCTTGATGCCGATTTGGGATTGTTGATGTCTTTACTGGTTCAAGGAGGGAAATATGGAAGACTGGGTGGATGGACTTTCATTTAGGTGGGAGCTTGAGATGGTAGGAATGAGTGCTGACTTTCTTTAATATTGGAAAAGGACCCAACCATCTTTCAGATAGTCTTTTGGTGTGTCTAGTTGATTTGATATTCTTGGAAGAAAGCCATACCATGTCACCAGGATTGAAAACAGGTGGACTTGCTCTACCTTTATCTGCATACCTCTTAAACCTATTGATGGCAACTTCAAGTTCTCTCTTGACATCTTCCTGTACTAATTGGATTTTTGTTGATAGCTTTCAAGAAGGAGTATCTTAAGTGATGTGAACTGAGTCAAATTGTGGATCTCTTCCATAAACAGTAAAAAACGGTGATTGTTTTGTTGAAGAGTGATAAGAGTTATTGTAGGAAAATTCAGCCAGAGGGAGCCAGGTGTTCCAATCATCTTGATGATAACTGACATACATCCAAAGGTAATGTTCTAGTATCTGATTTACCATCTCTGTCTTTCCATCAGTTTCTGGATGGTAGGAAGTTGATAGATCTCTTGAAATCTTGAGCTACTGACAAATATTGGTTCAAAAAGAAGAAACAAAAAGAGAACCTCTAACACTAACAATGCTTGAAGGCAGGCCATGCTTTGAAAAGATATTCTTAAGGAATGAATGGGGCAAATCCAGTGATGTTATTGAAGACATTGTTGGAATAAAACTGCCATCTTTTAGAATCTGTTCACAATGACAACAATTGAGGCAAATGAATTGGACAGTGGCAATTGAGTGATGAAGTCAATTGAAAGACAAATCCAGGGACCATTCAGAATTGGAAGAGGTTTGAGGAGTCCAAACTTCTTGTGATAAATACTTTTGTCTCTTGAGCACTGTTGACAGGATGATGCATAATCCTTGATAAATTGAGTCATGCTGGACCAGTGGAAATCCCCCTTGAAAAGTTTGAGAGTCGTTTCTTGGCCAGGGTGTCCAGATAGAGGACAATCATGAAGCTTTTGAAGAATGCTGAGTTTAATTCTGGGTCATTTGGGACCACCACCCAATCTTTGAATAGGAGAAGTTTGGAAGAGGTATCAAGAGAATGATCTTGAACAGATTTACCTTTACCCAATTCTTGAAGAATACTTCTGTACTGAGAATATTGCCATAACTTATTCTGAATTGATTCAATCGAATTCAAAAAGCATTCCACCTTGACTGCAAAACATTTTGAGGGTTGAAATTCATCTTGCTTAATAAGTTACTGAAAGTTCATTGGATTATTTCTGATGAAATCCTCCCTCTCTCAGGATAAACGTTGTCCCAATGTGATAAGGAATTGGGAAGAGTAGTTAGGCAGACAGGGAACTAAGTGATAGAAAAGTGAAATTCAGAGAGGAATTCAGCCCAGAAGGCTTGATGGAAAGTAAGAACTTTTGAAGACATGAAGTATTTCCAAGAAGAGTGGTTGGTGAGAACTTCAAAAGGGGAAGAGAGAGAAAGAAGGAAAAACCTCCAGCGCTTGAGAGCCCAGAATATTCCAAGGAGTTCCTTGTCATGAATCTCATAGTTGAGCTCTGCTGGAATACACTTGCAGCTATCAAATGCAATGGGATTTTTTCCTGAGTCAGAAACCTGACTCAGTACAGCACCCAAGGCATAATTGGATGCATTGGTCTCTACAATTGGGGGTAGAGAAGGATTGGAGCGGTGGTGAAGGCCTCTTTGAGTTGGTGAAACTGACTAAGAGCTTCCTCATTGAAGGGAAAACAGGAATCTTTCTTGAGGAAACTGGTGAGTGAACTAATTTTCTTTGAATAATTCTTGATGAAACAGCAGTAGAAGTTGACAAGGCCAAGGAAGGATTGAAGAGCCTTGAGGTTTTTTGGAAACCGCCAATTGAGAATTTGCTGGACTTTTGCTTGGTCCATCTTGAGGCCTTCAGAAGAAACAATATAACCTAGATATTCTACACCAGAAACATGTAATAGGCACTTGGAAGCCTTAGCAATAGGTTTATTGGCTCTAAGTCTGGAAAGAACAGTGGACACATGTGTGATATGTTCTTCCTCAGATTTGGAAAAGACCATAATGTCATCCAAATAAATAAAAACATAAATATCAAGAAGATCATAGAAAATATCATTGAAAAGATTTTGAAAAGAGGCAGGAGAATTGGTGAGTCCAAATGACATAACCAAATACTCATAACTGCCATATTTAGTTCTAAAATCTTTCAAGTTTTCATCACCCTCCTTGATTCTGAGAAGGTTATATGCACCACACCAATAAATCTTGCAGAAGATAGAAGAACCATTAAAGACAGTGAAAAGCTGATTCATAGGAGGAACGGGATGCTTGTTCTTCCTAGTAACAGCATTGAGTTTGCATTAGTCAGCACACAAATGGAGGCCACCATCCTTTGTTTTGACAAAAAGAACAGGTTCTCTTGTTGAAGAGGGGCTTGGCCAGATAAAACTCTCTCTACATTCTCTAAAATGTAGGCCCTGAGTGTATCTGACTCTTCGTCCTCTAAAGAGTAGATCACTCCAACTGGAGGTAAAGACCCCTCCAGCTCAATATGATGATCACAGGAACGGTGAGGAGGAAGTTTCTCTTCTTTCACCTGGGAGAATACATCCAAGTACTGGTGATAAACAGAAGGAACAACCTTAATCATGGTTCCTACCTCTTCTGGATCTTCCTCTTCATGCAATAACTCCTCCAGGGAGTCATGATAAGATGAAGGAGGGAGGTCCATATTCCCAAAGAAGAGATGAAGTGAAAATAAAGAATCCTCTTCTCCAACATCTTGAATCCCTTTGAAGACTTCATCTCTAGAGGACAGTAATGACATATGGGAATTAGGGGAAGGAATATGGACAGAAGATGGAAATAATCGTGTTCTAGAATCACTCACCAGATCTGCACATGATTTGGGAGAAGAAAAATAATTAATAAAAGATCTTGAAAGATCATAATAGTCCTCATGATCAGCCCTTGCCTCCAATAAATAGATGGAGTAAAATGATTAAGAAAGTCGAAGCCCAATATGAGGTCTTCTACCTTGGAAGTATCAATGACTACAAAGTCCCATTCAAAGCTTGGGAATGAAGTAAGCTCAACCATATATTTGGTATGGTGAGTCACAAATAAGGAAAGGGACTCAGAGGAGTCCAGAATGATAAGAGGTATCTTCTCTGCAAGTTCTGATGTAGTTAAAGAATACTTGTGAAAAAACTGCTTTGCAATGCATGAGTTGGTAGCACCAGAATCAATGAGAATAATGTAAAAAACATCAGAAAGAGAAGAAAAAACAAAGAATTTAAGAGAATTCTTGACACCAGCATTAAGAATGCACAATTGTTCTCTGGTTGGAAAATAGTGAAGACCATTTAACACAACATGATCTTCACTCAGGCTTTTTTCTGGTTGAGAAATTTGCCTGACAGTTGGGTAAGCTTGTTCTGAGGCCTTTTTAAACGGGACTCAAGACTATTCCTTCCACCACAATAGGTACATAGACCCTCCTTGATTATTCTTTCTTTTTCAGAATTCATCAACTTGAAATCTTTATTCAACAAAGGGGAATGGGGCTTGTCCCCCTTCTGAAAATTCTTCTTCTTTTGACTTGAGCTTGAAAAATTTTGAGGATGCAGAGAATTTTACTTTGAGGCTTCAGGTTTCTTCTCTTGATGATGATTCTTCGCGTTTTGCCTCTCATGGTACCTGGTATCAAGCTCCAGGGTAACATCCATTGAGTCTTTAAGAGAGTCAATTATTGAAGGATGGGAGGCCAACTGATCCAAAAGCCTGGATGGAAATCCCTTCCTGAAATTATTGATGGGAGCTGTTTCACCCCAATCCCCAATTCTTGAGACCAAACTTCTGAAATAAGAAATGTATAATGATACATGCCCACCTTCTTTCATTCTCAAAGAACCCAATTCTGCGTCAGCTTGTTTGACTTCATTCAGGTCCCCAAATAAAGTAAAGAGCTGACATTCAAATAATTTCCATGAATTGAGAAGGTAATTTGGATCTTAATTGGTGAGATTGGAGAGATAAGGCTCAATCCATTTTGCAGCCTTGCCAATGAGAGCTGAGGTGGCATAAAGGACCTTCTTCCTGTCTTGAGAGAAGTTTACTGGATCATTATGGAAAATCAATTAACAAGACTGAATGAAGCTTCTGACCTTGAAGGGCTGAGTCCGATCAAAGCATCCTGGTGCCTTCATAGATGGAGTCTTGAAGGCTGGTGGTCTTGATGCATCAGAAGATGAAGCTGCTTGAAGATTGGCCATAATTTAAGTCTTCTTCTGCATGATAGCCAATAAGGATGGTTCAGACTTATGAGAGACAGGCTGACTAGACTGGGCTAGAGTTGGCCCTCCAGTACCTTGGGATGCCCCCACAGGAGCAGGAAAACCTTCAGTACCATCAGACCCTTCCTCTTCCACAGAATTCTCCACCTCCTCTTTGCCCTCTTCCCCAGGACCTCTGAAAATGGTCCTTGAAGTTCCTGGAAACCCGCCAACTACTCCTGAAAACAAATTTGATATTCTTGGCCCTCTTCCTTCCTGGATGGATGGTGCTGCTGCTTCCATAATGGGGCCTCTGTCCAATTGGGCCCTCAGTTGAGGAACTGCTGGGGTGCCATCAAGAGGAGCTCTTGGACTTGGAGTGAGAACAGCTTGAGCTATGGCCTTAGATCTGGTCTGTCTTGCAGGAGGTGAATGTTGAATAGGGTGACTGACTTAAGATTATCAGTATTTACTTTAATAAATGAAAAGAAAATATGGATAAAAATAAATCAAATATATTAATTAACTGGGGAAAAAGTCCCCAGGGAAGGAAAGGTGGCCAGTATATGTGAAACAGTTGAAGACTGATCCTGGAGGGTTGATCCCCAGCTGTATTGACAGTTTGGGGTCAATAAAGATCTGTCCATCTTGAAAATTTCACTGTTTGATGGAATTCCCATAGTGAAATATGAATTGGCCCAAAAGGGCCAATGCCATACAGCTTGCTTGAATACAACCTTTATGGAGAAATTGAGTTTTCCAAGGAATACTGAAGTACTTCATGCCTTGAAAACTGATTGAATTCTTGATAACCTCTTGAAATTTCTCTTGGAAGAATCCTGAAATAAAGTAAAACCCAACTACTACAGGGCCAGGTGGTTGGGGTCCTTGGATGGTCTTCTGGTAGCTGCCAGGGATTGCAAGACTGAATGGCTGAGAAGTCTTCCTTTGAAATGGGTGGTGGATTTGAGGACTGGAATTGGAATAATGTAATTTGGTCCTGAAAACACCACTATTGGATTGCTTAGGAAAAATGGTGCTTAATGGTATATAATACCATATATGTACCATCCTTGGTTCCCACATGATGAGTCCAATTTCAGTTGAAGTTTAGGGTTTCCCTGATCTTGAGGGGAAACCCTTTATGAAGGTGAATGAGGGCCTCTGGTGGCTGCCAGAGGCCATGGTTGAAGTCTTGAAGGGAAAAGTCCCCTATGGTCATTTTTGGTCCCCTGGCATTTGAGGCCAAGACATGATTTTCTGGGGTCTATGGCCATCTAGAGTCTTAAGAGGATTAGGACAGAAATGGGATCAGTTGGGCCCACTTGTGGTTGGGGACCCTCTTATAGGCGCCCTTGGCCCCTTTTGGCCTCATTGGATTTATGCCAAAAGGGTCCCATGGTCTGTACGGACCATAGACACCATAGGGGGCCTAAATGGCCAAAAAAGGCCATTTAGGCCCTTGAACCCATAATCAAAGGGGTGGGGCCCAGGGATCTGGTAGTGGCTGGAGGGGCCAGAGGCCCCTGGAAGGCTTACAGGACCCCCAGGCCCAAAACAAGGGGTATTGGCCTGGGGGCTGGTGAGATAGATAATTGGCAAAAGAGGCCAATGAGAGCAGGATATGGCCTGAGGCCATGCATGAGGTTTGGGGCTGTAAAAGGCCAGTGAAAGTTGGTGTGGCCCAAAGGCCATAAAAAACCAATATGGTCCAATTGGCCATAAAAATAATGACATGGCCAATTGGCCATAAAATGAGGTCAGGCTATAATTGCCACAAACACCCATTGGGGGGGTTATTACACATTGTTGTGACACTTAACTTCCAACAGTGCTCCATTAGATATCAGGTTACACATCTTTTAGTTTAAATAATAGTATGAAACTTCTTTCTAGCTTATTCAATCCCTAATACTTAGTCTGGAATCCACAAAAGAGGCCACAGCTAACATGCAATATATTAAAATTAATATTAGATTTAATTGATTAATTAATTACATCTAATAAATTGATTAGAAGTCAAAATACCTTATTAATAAAGAACTCTTTTCCTATAACCTCCTTTTCTACCAAAAATAAAGAAATAAAAACTTAATTCTGATTTCATTTTTTTTATTTTTCTATAGCAATACAAGATAAATATTTAAGCTATGAACTTGTTATCTCAAAATCCTTTTGGAGCCATCAGTACCATTCTCAAACACCAGTAATCAAGTTTCAATGACTTTAGCTTTTCAATGCCTGCCTTTTTTCATGGAAGACTTAATGTAAGGTGTGGATATGAAACTTTGATTAAAAATCAAGTACTTTTCCTGTCCTCAAAATTTGTATAAGGTAAAAACAATTAAAAATAGTAAGAAGTATTATTTTTAAGAGAAAACACGCCAAATTTCTTTTTTATAACTTTGTTAGTATAAAACTATAGTATTATAAAGATTTATTTTTTTACCAACAATAAAAATTTATCCAAAAAATACTCTACAAGAGACATTTAAGGCTACAAAAGAAATTTCTTCAAGAGCAATTTCAATTGGAATTAATTGAGAAAAGAACTGCAAGCAATTAATCAAAGCAAAAAGTCTTTTAAAAAGAATATTAAAGAGAAAACACGCCCAAAAGTGACCAGAGTGAATTTGGAAACAAAGTGAAAAAGTTTACAGTGATGCAAGTTGCTTTAATTCACTTTTGGGGTGGTTCACGGGTAAAAATGATTATAAAAGTTACAAAAAATGATTATAATGATTTCTTTCACGTGGTTAAAAGGTTTGAAATGATTTTAAGAAAGGTGGTTGGAATCTTTTATTGATTGGTTTAACAATGTTTAAACTAATTATAAAAAAGGAAAAGATTCTAACATGAAGAGAAAAGTGGGGAAAAGAAGAAATTCTTTTATAGCCATCAATTTTCTCACTCCAAAAGTAAAATTTACTCTTGTCAGTCGTGAAAAAAAGTCTGACAACAGAAAAGCCAATTATGGCATCATTGAACCCTGGTTTAGACCAAAAAAAGGCTGGTTTAAGCCATTTTTAGCCATTTTAGACCCTTAAATCAGCCATTACTATAGCAATACCTGGTCTAAAGCCTTCAAAACACGTCAGAATGTGTGTAAGAGACCTAGAAACCAGTTAAAACTGTTTTTACTATGATTGTTTTATCTTAAGGGTAGTTTTACCCTCTTGGCAAAAGCTAAAACTACCCCAGTTGGTATCAAAACCTCATCATCAATTGAGTCCACAGACCCTGTAACTCAATTCCAGGCCAAAAGTGATGAACGTTTGCGTGAATTTTGGAGCCACATGCCTGTCAGCAAGGATTCTGGGGGTCTAGCTCCCCCTTAGAGCTGGAGCTCCTTTTCCCCCCAAATTTAATCTTTCCAATTTATTTTTCCTTTAATTCCCCATCATGTATTATACTTAAATTTTGCATATGTAATTCAATTGAGTTGTACAGTTCAATACAGTAATAATTGATACCTCATATGTAAATCAAAGCTCACTTATGTAATACACCCACACATTTTGACATTTCAATTGAATTCAATTGAAAATATTTTAATTCCTCATAGCTTATAAAATATACACAACACCTCAATTTTAACAAAAATCTTGGTGATTAACATTAAATTTGATGTGAATTAAACTAAAGTTTTGAGGATTTTCAATTTTCATACTGAAAATACTAAAAACTTAATTTAAGCTTATTTAGAGTTGAGTTACAAAATTTTCACTCAGAGGTGACCCCACCTGATTTTTGATGAGGAATCCAATGGTGAAATAATTTTTATATGCTTATTTATTGGATAAAAAGCTATAATAATTTCTATTTAACTTTTTTCCAAATTTATTTATTTTTTTACAATTTTGTTAAAAATTCATTTTTACTTAATTTTTTCAAGTATAAATGTAATTTTATAATTTCAAAATTTAATGTAATTTTATTTTTAAATTGTAATTAAATTTTTAATTGTGAATATAATTTTATATTTATATTTTGATTTTCATTTTAATAATTTAAATAAATTTCTTTTATTTATATTTATATGTTAATTTTGTATTTGTGGTCTTTTGGGTATATGAAATTACCTCTAAGGCTCATTTTCCCTCCCCCTAAAAAAGAAATATTACTTTGTAATATTGGTATTTCTAGTGTGTCTGAATCTCCTGAGGAGTTTGGTAGCTTCTGGTATATCTTTTTCTTCTAACCATTCATCTTCACAAGTTAAGCCACTGTAACTAACAAGGTATTCCCTCACTTTATTGGTTCTTAATTTTCTTTCCTCAAGAGCTTTGGTAATTTTCTTAGTACCAGATGTCTCAATAGGAGGTATAGCTTGGGGAATCTTATTCCTAAAGGGAAATTTCTCAGCAGCACTAGATTTATATGGTTTTACAAAGCTCACTGGAAATGTAGGATGCTTATTACTAAGTTCTTCAGATAATTGTACTTCAACAGAACTTTCTCCATGGAGGGCTTTAATAACAAAAGGTCCTGAAAAGGAGTCTTTGAGATTTTTACATCCTTTGATGTTATTGAAGTTGGTGGTGGATACTAGTACTAAATCCCCTACCTTGAGATCTGGAGTGGCATGAGATTTGTCCCTTTATCTTTAGCATATGCAAATGAGTCTTCCATGCATTTTAATGCATGCTTAGTGGCTCTTTCTAGCATTCCTTTGAAGCTGGCAGCTGTTGGATGTATTTCAACCAAATCTTTCCTTAAAGAATCATGGGGTAATTTGGGATTCCATCCTTTTTCCAAAATAGCAGGAGTCTCATTGGTACTGGCAGGAATGAAGGTTTTGTATGCAAGTTCCACTTCAGGTAGAAGAGTACACCAATAATGGGTGAAACCATCACTATCTTTAAATTCAAGGCCATATGCACAAAATCTTCTTACCATGTCCTCTAAGGTTTGGATCATCCTTTCAGCCAGGCCATCAGTTTGTGGGCGGTAGGCGGTAGCAAAATACAGTTTAGTGCCAAATAATTGGGGAAGATTTGTCCATAGTGCTGAAGTAAATTTCGGATCCCTATCACTAATGATATTTGTAAATATCCGAGTCCACAACACTACTCTATTCCATATCAGAAGAGCTGTATCTATGGCTGTATCATCCTTGTGACATGGTAAAAAGATTGGAGTTTTACTGAATCTGTCCCCAATTACTAGGCAAGCATTATAGCTTCTGTCACCTCCTGGTGGTAGGCCAGTTATCCAATCCATATGGACAATTTCCCAAGGTCTCCTTGGTTCTTGGATTTTTATCATATTTCCAAGTCTCTTGCCAGTGGATTTATTTGCCTTTTGGAATCTGTCACAGGTCTTGAAATACTCTGCAACATCATTCTGCCACATTGGCCACCATATGCAGGTCTTTACTTTATCTCTTGTTCTGTCTTCAGACAGATGTCCTGAAAAGGGGCTATCATGGCATTCTTTCAGTACAAGATTGATTAATTACCTGTCTACAACTGTCATGACACATGTGTGCTTGGTTTGGTGGTAAATTATACCATCCAGTAGGTGAAATCTTCCTTAATCATAAGATTTTTCCCATACTTCATCCAAGGCATGTATTAGAGAGTTGTCTTTACAGTCTTTGTTGAGTAGTTGGCATAAGATGCTACAATTCTTATCTTGAGTGTAACTACTTCTGACTTCTTCAAAGAAGGTGGTGTTCAAGTCTGTAACACTTATTCCTTATATTGGGATTTGTGGTGAAGCTTCTTCTGGCACATAAGCAGGATTATCAATATTATTTGGTAATGGCCATCTGCTTAGTCCATCTGCATTCTTATGAATATTCCCATCCTTATGAACAATAGTCATATTGCCTCTGTATTCTTGTATGGCTATTTGCCATCTGAGCATATGTCTATTGGGTGTTTTCATGTTTAAAAGTGATTTGACAGCTGTACAATCTGTTATCACCTCAAAAACACATCCGTCCAAGAAGTAGTTTAATTTTTCCAAGGCCAAGACAAGACATAGACATTGCATTTGACTTGCTCCATATCTGGCTTCAGTTGGTTTGATTTGCCTGGATATGAAACATATGGGTCCTTCTACAGGTGTATCATTTATGATCCGAACTTGGTGAAGTGCAGCACCCAGTCCATCCCCTGATGCATCAATATACAATTTGAAAGGCAATTTAAAGTCTGGAATCAGTAAGAGTGGAGCAGTGGTCAAGTCTTCTCTCAGAGACTCAAAATCTTTGACTCTGTCAACAGTCATTTTAAATACTGTGTCTTTGTCACGCAATTTATAAAGTGGTCTTGCTATGAATGCAAAATCTTCAATGTGTTGCCTGCAATATCCTTCAAAACCAAATAATGACTGAATTCCGTTCTTGTTCTGAGGCATGGGTTTTAGCAATACTGCTGCAACTTTGGTTTTGTCAATTCCAAGGGACAAACCAGATACAACATGTCCTAGTGCTTTAAGTTCCTTAAATCCAAAATGGCATTTCTTCAAGGAGATTTTCATGTTTACTAATTGAATTTTTGTCAAAACTCTTGACAATCTGTACATGTGCTCCTCCCAAGTCTTGGAACAAACAATAATGTCATCAATGTAAATGATTAACCATCCCTCTGAGAGTTCTTCAGGGAGGATTCCATTCATCATTCTTTGGAAGTGTGAAGGTACATTTTTGATACCAAAAGGCATCCTCAAGTACTCATACACTCCACAATGAACAATAATTCTCAAGTATTTTCTTGCTCTTGGTGTCACCACATTTTGATGAAATTCTTTAAGGGCATCCATAGTGGTTATATACACTGCTTGAGATATTTGAGTAAGGGCAATTTGGATTTTTGGTATTGGGTATCTATCTGGAAAAGTGTAAGTGTTAAGAGCCCTAAAGTCCCCAACCATTCTGGATTTTCCATTATGCCATGCCACTATGACTGGTGTAGTTATTTCTACTTCTTCATTGTGGCCTACTTTTCTTATTACACCAAGGTCCAGAAGTTCTTTGATATGAATTTCTAGAGCTTCTCTAGATTTTGGACTTGCTGGATATGCAGGTCTTCTTAAGAGTGGTGGATAAGGTCTCTCAATGTTAAGAATGATGTCAACTTCATGACCAATGATTGCTCCTAGAGGTTCTTTGTCTGAAGCAAATGCTCCTCTGTGGTCATACAAAAGGGAAGAAAGTTCATTTTCTTGTTTATCAGTCAGATGAAGGCTTATTTCAGCCTCACTTAACTGTTCAGACTTGAATTTCTCTAACTCTAAGTTGACTGGTGATACTTTGTTTACTGTAATTTGTCTTTTAAATGGTAAAAAGGCAAATTTTTGGCGCTTATTGTCTCCAATAGTAAAGTATCTGTCTTTTTTGTTATGCAAATATATCCCATACATGATTAAATAGTCATTTCCCAATATAAAATGGGTACTAGAGCAATTTTCCATAACAAAAAATTCAACTGTGATTCTTAAGTTCCCATTTATGTGTGGGAATATGACATTGGTCTCAAAAATTCCTAATGCTTTCATTGGATTACTTGCACTGTTGAATTTTATACCATCAATTGGTAACAATCGGTCTTCACAATTTGGTACACAAGTATTAAGAAACAATTTTCCAACACACGAGCAGAAGGCTCTTGCATCAAGCAAAGGTTTTGTGGGCTTGTTGTCAATGACCACTTCTGTTATACAGGAGTTACCAGCTGTATGAACTTTTCCCCTGTTTGGTTTTGTTTTCATAAGTTGTGCATCTTGAACTTTTGATAAATCAAGTTTACCATTGCTCAATTGTGGCAAGTGGGAATAAGATTCCATGATGTCAAAAGTGGCATTGATATTTTCTATATCTTTTGAAGATTCAGAAAATATTGATGACTTATCATCTGAATTTTCTTCAATTATGTCATCTTTTTCAACATCAGGTTCCTTTTCAATATCAATTTCATTGATTTTTCCCTTCTTTGGACATGTATTGGCTAAATGGGTGGTGCTTTGGCAAATATGGCACTTTCTGACTGTATCTGCAGATTTATACTTGATATTATTAGAATTTTCTTTGGGGTTTTTGTCCACAGAATCTTTCCAAGGTGTATTAAGCGTTGTTTTGAGATTCACCCTACTAGAACCAATTTTGGTTCTGGTGGTTACTTCTTCTAATATATTGATAATATCCTCTTCTGAAGATTGTTTAGTAGTCCTGCTTTTGATAGCATGCTCTAAGTCACCTCCACATTGTCTCAGAACTTTTCTATGGATCATAAATTCTGACATGTCAGGATATAATTCTGTTAATCTGTCTTTTTGTTGGCAAAACAATGGTAAATCTTTGTCTTTATCAGCATTGAATTTGGCAGATTCAAAGGCTGTTTCAACTTTGAACCTCCAAGCATCATTTTCCCATTTATTAATGATTTGGGTTTTCCACCAAGTCCAACTCTGGTGTCCATGTGCTTGTCTTATTTTGATGTACCATCTGTGAGCTGATCTGGTAAACAAGGTGTTAAACCTGGCTGTTACCAATCTGTCTGGTAATTCAAAATCCTATTTGATCATTTAAATACCTCTAATGAATTCCATATGGTCATACTCTCCTTCACCACTGAAATGAGGCCATTCTTTAAGTTTTGGAACTTCTTTCAAGAGTGCTTGGCCCATTTATGGTTCTAAGTTATGAAAAGAAGTAGAAAATTCATTTTTTAACTGTGAATTTTCAATATCCAAAACTTGTGGATTGGGAATTCTTGCATATTCATTTTGATTCAGAGGTGTAGAAATTCTTGGTAAAGTGTTTAGCAGTTGTTCAATATCATTCATTTTACTGTTGTTACACCTTTGTGAATTTCTTAATTCATGTTGCAATTTTTGTATAGAGTTTATGACATTCTTTTTATGATCATCCTCTTTATATGTTAGCTCATTACATAATTCTGTTTGTTTAGTATTATCAGATATAACTTCATTTAACTTTATTGTTAATTTTGATATTTCTTCTCTTGAGGTATAAAAATACTTTTTCAGGGCAACTATATTTGTCTTTACTTCAGCAAATGATTTTAAAATATAATCAAGAGCTTTTTTATTATCTTCTTTGATAGTGCTTATGGCTTGTTTTATTCTTGTCTCAATTATGTCATCAATATTGAATTTAGAATATTTGTATGTTAATTCTTTAGTAATGGCAGATTGTTCATTTATCTTAATGCCAAAAGAATTATCATTACTGGAAGTTTTGATTGTTCTTAAAACTCTTTCAAAGAATTTAAGTATATCGTTTATTTGGCTCAGACTCAAGTTATTTGTTTTAAGATTGTCACAAATTGATGTATTTTTATCAGAAAGATGAATTTTTACGTCAGAAATAGCTTTATGCAACTCTGGAACACAATCAAAAGTATCAGAAATCATTTTTGATATTTTAATCTGGCTTCCTCCTTCTTTCGTAATTCCATCATGGTTCTGGCCATCTGAAATACATTTTCCATGGCATCCTGTTGAATCTTTGGGATTCTGTAGCCCTGGCTGTAAGTTTTTGGGGCTGGTGCCTTCCCTTTGCCCTTCTTTGGAGTTTGTGGCTGCTTTTTCACATTGAAATTGCTGCTGCTGGCCACTGGGGATGTTTTTGGCACTGGTCTGGGTGGTGGAGGGATGTTTTTCCTCCATTCTAGTGTCAAAAGCATCGCGTTTTTCTTCTCCATCAATGGATGCCATCCATTGAGAAATTTGCAAGTATTGGGATGGCCGGGGAATTTTCTCACAGTCAGGTAAGAATACATGCAATTCTTCCACAGGTCTGAAAGGATCTGGTACTCCTTGAACTGAAGTGCATTGTTGCATGCACTGTGGCTGGCTTTGTATATATCCACTGAGGCTTGTTGCGGCGGTGTAAGCTCTTTTTAAAGGTAAAATGGTATTATAAGCTTCAGAATGACCCATTTTAATTGTTTGGAAGTCATCAACTGACCCTTTTTCTTCTGTACCTGATTGGCCTCTGCCATAATCACGTCTATTACCTTTCTGGGAGCTGCTTGAGGGGTTATAGCTGGCTCCTGATCTGGTTGAAGGCATAATTATGGTTAAAAAGGCTCAAAATAGTAATCTTACATCAAAAAACTTACTATTGGCCAAATCTTTGGCTTTCTGAAGAGTATTACTTATTTACAAGTTGACTCATTCAGAAGAAATTGGCTCTGGTTGAATATTCTGATTCACAATAATAGTACTATTATGATCAGAATTAACAGTACTGGAAGGAATAATGCTGGTTACTGTTGAGGCTGTTTCAATGTTTTATTGTCTTACCACGTTGTCAGACACTAAAATTAAGGAAAACACCAATTAATGAAGTAAAAAAAGAATATTTCAAAAAAGAAATTAAAATATAAGCCTCACTTATAATATTAAAAAAATTAATTTTTTATTGATTTTTTGAATTATAAGTATTTTTTATATGTTTTTGAATTTTTCAATATAGGAGTAAAGATCTAAAAAGAGTAAAAAAATATGTCACAGGTAAAATATTATGGCTGGGCCCCCAAATGCAAGGTGTGGATATGAAACTTTGATTAAAAATCAAGTACTTTTCCCATCCTCAAAATTTGTATAAGGTAAAAATAAATTAAGCATAGTAAGAAATATTATTTTTAAGAGAAAACATGCCAAATATAATGTTTATAACTTTGTTAGTATAAAACTATAATATTATAAAGATTTATTGTTTTACCAACAATAAAAAGTTATCCAAAAATACTCTACAAGAGATATTTAAGGCTACAAAAGAAATTTCTTCAAGAGCAATTTCAATTGGAATTAATTGAGCAAAGAACTGCAAGCAATTAATTAAAGAACAAAGTCTTCTAAAAAGAATATTAAAGAGAAAACACACCCAAAAGTGACCAGAGTGAATTTGAAAACAAAGTGACAAAGTTTACAGTGATGAAAGATGCTTTAATTCACTTTTGGGGTGGTTCAGGGGTAAAAATGATTATAAAAGTTACAAAAAATGATTATAATGATTTTTCATGGGGTTAAAAGGTCTAAAATGATTTTGAGAAAGGTGGTTGGAATCTTTTATTGATTGGTTTAACAATGTTTAAACTAATTATAAAAAAGGAAAAGATTCTAAAATGAAGAGAAAAGTGAGGCAAAGAAGACATTCTTTTATAGCCATCAATTTTCTTACTCCAAAAGTAGAATTTACTCTTGTCAGTCGTAAAAAACAGTCTGACAACAGAAAAGCCAATTATGTCATCATTGAACCCTGGTTTAGAGCAAAAAAGGGCTGGTTTAAGCCATTTTTAGCCATTTTAGACCCTTAAATCAGCCATTACTATAGCAATACCTGGTCTAGAGCCTTCAAAACACGTCAGAATGTGTGTAAGAGACGTAGAAATAAGTTAAAACTGTTTTTACTATGATTGTTTTATCTTAAGGGTAGTTTTACCCTCTTGGCAACAGCTAAAACTACCCCAGTTGGTATCAAAACCTCATCATCAATTGAGTCCACAGACCCTGTAACTCATTTCCAGGCCAAAAGTGATGAGCTTTTGCGTGAATTTTGACACCACACGTCTGTCAGCAAGGATTTTGGAGGTCTAGCTCCCCCTTAAAGCTGGAGTTCCTTTTCCCCCCCAAATTTAATCTTTCCAATTTATTTTTCCTTTAATTCCCCATCATGTATTATACTTATATTTTACATATGTAATTCAATTGAGTTGTACAGTTCAATACAGTAATAATTGACAGATCATATGTAAATAAAAGTTCACTCATGTAATGCACGCGCACATTTTGACATTTCAATTGAATTCAGTTGAAAATACTTTAATTCCTCATAACTTCTAAAATATACACAACACCTCAATTTTAACACAAATTTTGGGGATTAACACTACATGTGATGTGAATTAAATTAAAGTTTTGAGGATTTTCAATTTTCATACAGAAAATACTAAAAGCTTAATTTAAGCTTATTTAGAGTTGAGTTACAAAACTTTCACTTAGAGGTGACCCCACCTGATTTTTGATGAGGAATCCAATGGTGAAATAATTTTTATATGTTTATTTATTGGATAAAATGTTATGATAATTTTTATTTAACTTTTTCCAAATTTATTTATGTTTTTACAATTTTGTTAAAAATTCATTTTTACTTCATTTTTTCAAGTATAAATGTAATTTTATAATTTCAAAATTTAATGTAATTTTATTTTTCAATTGTAATTAAATTTTTAATTATGAATATAATTTTCTATTTATATTTTGATTTTCATTTTAATAATTTAAATAAATTTATTTGATTTATATTTATATGTTAATTTTGTATTTGTGGTCTTTTGGGTGTATGAGATTACCTCTAAGGCTCACACTTAAGAATTGTTACTGGTTATCTATCCAAAATGATGACTAGTAATAATTCTTTCAACAGTTCTCCTTGTTTTTGTTGAGGAAAAAAATCCTACTATCCATTAAGAAGGATGGAAGCTTTGCCGTTTCTCTAACACTCAAAATTTAGAATACAGTAATTCACAGCCAACTACAGCTTTAAAGAGTCATAATTCTGATAGGAAACTGAAGAAATGCAAAATTACAATGGCAGAAGTGAAGTATAAGCCCAATTTGGAAGATAAAACCATGACAACAAAGAAAAAACACAATATAAATCAGATTACAAAGAACATTTAGCTACCAATACAGCCTAAAGCATTGCATTCAAGCCATTTATTTCTAATCCTGATATTAATAAACAAGCTCACTTCACTTAAAATGCTGTATCCCTACAAGCTATCTCTGCTCCTCAGCCTATTTTTACTTCTATTCCAACGAAGAAGATTGTTGCTAGCAAGGAATATAGTAGGAATTTTGATAGTAAAAAGGATAACATGAAAATTATCAAAACAAATATAAATCTCATTACTCATATAAAAACAACAGCTAATATAAACAGACCTTTTAGCTGTAATAAGCCTGACACAAGTGCTAATGAGATCTATAATAAAAAAGAACAGAAATTACAACTTAATACCAGTCGCACTAGCTCCAGTATCATTGGAATTGAGCTTACAACAATAGATGCAACTGTTACTGAAAATAATGAAAAAAAGAATATTGAATATAATTGAAAAATGAATTTACAGAAAAATAAACAGTTAAGCTATTTTAACAAAGGAAAGAGTATCAACTACATTAAAAAATATTACCACTTGCCTTGACAATGAAGACAATATCTACCACCTACTAAAATCAGATAATTATATTAGTAGACTGAATACATCTATTAGATCCATACTAAAAGAAGAAAAATATTGTGAGGGTATATTGGATAAAGAAAAAAAATAATAATTTCAGAATTTCTTTATCACTCTACAGAGGACAGAAACAACTTTTATCATAAAAATACAAATATACATGAAATAATGACAAAAATACAAGAAACCTATACATGTGACTATAAATAATTTTTTTTTACTATTTCTTTTAGTATTACCAAATGTGCGCCTGAAAGAATATAAACCTTTACCTGCTATACAGACTCCAATTAATTTCTCTAAATTTTTGTCGCATTTTCTTTCAAAATTTTTATAATATGAATTGAATCTTGTTGCTATGAATGAGTACTCATTGTGTAATAGTATATTTTCCAACTATGCCATTAATTTTGTTGCTAGATTTACTCCTTTTACCATAAAAAATCTTTCTTCATTAAAAAAAATTATATCATGTAGTTTCATTTAAAATGTTTAATTACAAAATTAAAAGAGGATTAATTTTCTCAGAATTAGTCCTCAGAGCTCTTAACCAAATATATTTTTACAATGAAAATTCCTTACATTTTATTTTAAAATATTAAGGCTCTCACTTATAAGTGATTCAATTCACTTTTAACATTTATTATATGTGTTGAAGCTTAAATTCCAACAGTACTCTATTATAAATCAAGTGAAGCCTCTATTACTCTAAATAATAGTCTTCCACTTCTTTTCAGAATATCAAATTCCTAATATTTAGTCCGGAAGCCACAAAAGAGGCCCCAGATAACAAATAGTAATCATCAATAAACACTGACCCAATTTCAAAAATCATTTAGGAATAAAATGAATATCATTTTCCCTTTTAAAGTTAATATTGTTTGAATTTTGGAATAAATCAATGTGAAAGATCCCCATGTAGGAACTAATCTGCCTCTTATATTTTTTTGGAAATACTTGCTTGCTTATTTTCCAGTTATGATAAGATGAGCCAGGTGTTTTGCGAGTGGAGGTTTTTCTAATATTTATCTGTGGTAAGAAATATTATGTGTTGGGAAAGGACTTTCTTAGTGACAAACAAGATATATGTTCTTCCACAAATAGCTTTTAGTAATGTTTTATTATCAGGAATAAGTGAAAAGTGAATACTAAAGCATTAATGCTGAGTGCTTGATTCATAATACAGGAGTTTTTAATATTGAATGTGAGGAATTTGCATTCGTCAAAACATAAAACTAAAATCTTATAAGTTTCTATTTAATTTAGTAACTCTGTAAGAGCATAGAATGTGAGCAAAATATGGATCTGCAAAAGGATTCCACGTTGGGAGGAATTTTCAGATCATTTTAATTTTATGTTGAAACCCTGTTTGACCTGCAGCTCCTGACACCAGGGCCTTCCTCCTTTTTTATTGTTATTCATATTTATTATTAATTCCATTCTTATTACACTCTTAAGTGTATTTTCCCTTGTTCAATCCTGAGCCCAACACAATTGAGTCCTAGCTAAATGAGTGCCAGGCCCCTTCACTTAGAAAGGCCCCTGTGGAATTAAATTGATTAACTCATGTCTTCTTCTTTTGTTGTGAATTACTATCATTAAATCAGTCACTCATTCATCAATTATGATATATTCTTTTTTTTTATGATTATTCAAAATTCCCTGATTCTCTCATCAATTTCCATCCCATTCATTTTATTCATATGAAAACTGACTTCTTTCTAATTTCTTAATAATTTATGACAATTTGATTTATTATTAATTATAAAGAAATTCTCAATTTTTCTTCTGTCTAAAATTTATGTGTTTATCACATTTTGCTTGATTGGTTAAGTTGCGGTTAGGATTCATCAGGACAATTAATTTAATATTTTGGGATATTGATTTGATTTATTGACTTTGTAAGGCTGAATCTATGATAAAACTATTAGATAGTATATACAGCTTTGATTCTGACCGTGACACATTAATTTATAATATAGAAACACTGTTTGATAATAGTATTTGGGGCTTTAATCTGAAGAAGTAGGGGTGGTTAGCACTTTTGAAAGCCCTGGGTTCACTGATTATTAGTTGATGAACTATAATAAGCAATAAAATACTGATGCTAAGTCATAGAACAATTATTTCAAAGAGTATAAAGGTTTTAGACAGTTGTAATATGTAGGAGTTCAAGAGAAGGATGGAGATTCTCTTTTTGGAAGAGAAAAGGCTCCTTTTTATCTTGAAATTGGGTGGAAACAACCTCTGAACCTTTTCAAATAGGAAGAGTGAAGAATTTTAACTTTCAAGGACTGGCTTGTGGCTTTCAAATAGCCTTCATATTCTATATTGGGTTTAGATGTGACTTTGAAACCACATCTGGGCTGTTTTAATCAAGAGAGGGTGAAAATGCTCATTTGGTGACCACATAGCCATCTTCTGACATGTATAATGCATAGTATTCTGTAAAGAACCTATATGAGGACCCCATAAAGGCCAAAGTATGAGGTGTTGAAGGAAAAAAGGCTTCTTTGTAGGATTGACACCTAAACTTCAAGGATATGGGGTACTATCCCACAGTAAAGGTGTATTGACTATACTGTTGGATTCTAGCCTTAAAGCTGCCATAGCTTTGTCAGTTTTGGAGATGATGAGCTAAATTTTGGTTCATTTTGTAGCCCTGAGCTAGCTCTACACAATGGTGCCTCATTTGGTATCAGTATAGTTAAATATTGCAAAGTGATACAACTTTTAAATCCCATCATTCAGATATAGATATTTCTCAAATCCTGTATAGAGTTTGTTTTCTCCATAAATTTTGTTCTAGTGGAGCTATGAGTAGATGGATTGTAACATAAAGAAGTCCTGAAGGTGCTCTTGCCAAAGAGACCCCACTTTAGGTATCTAACACTAAACTGTAGAAGTTAAATGGGAGGTGTATATTTTGTTCAACCTTATTTGTCTTATTTTTAGCCATAAGATTTGTAGTTTTTATTCTAGCTCAATTTTGCTAGTATTATAGATAGCCCTGACTAAGAAGTTGAATTTGAACTCCCATTTGATGGGGTTCAGACTTCTTCTCTTGATTTTAGATCAGAGGTGAAAATTAGGGTTTATGCTCAGTAATTTCTTTGAGCCTGATTAAATTTGTTATTCTTTGTCCTATGATAATGGGGGTTTTATCTTTGGAAAGAGGTTTCTTTCCTCTTTTTTAAGAATCTTTTGGAGCTATTTTTGGTTCAGTTCCATCTTTGGTGGTATCTTACTCTACCATTGTTTTATGGTATTTGGTAATTAATGCTTGTGCTTTGGTTTTGAGTCACAGGCTGACAGACTTGGATTTTATTCCTCAATATAACTGATTAATCCTCAATATTTTCTTGATTGATTGATTTGAATTTGATTCCCAAAGATATTGAATTATTGATTAAATTTCTAAAGACATAATTGACATTGATTTTTAATTGAATTGATTTGGCTGAATTGTTTGATTTATTGATTGAAATTTATTTTCAGTTCTTCAAAACATTGATTTATTTGTAAGATTTTGACTCTGTCATTTTCACTTCTCAAGGATTTTCAAATTGATTTCACCTCAAGACTGTTTATTGATTCCTAAAGTTCTTCATCAATATTCTCATAATTATTTGATTTGGTCAAGCCTTATTATTTTATTCTCAAAGTATCAGCAAGTTCTTTATTTTTTGATTTTTCAATAATTTCTGTTAAGCATATAACCCCACATAAGAATAAAAGATCTCAAAGAAATAAAGCTGTCATAGATCCTACAGCAAGGGTTCCTCTTGACTGCACACCATCAGTTCATCAAATAAGTGCAAATTTAGACAAAGAACCACCAATGAAAGGCACTGAACCTTCAAGAAGAGGAGTTACGGAGTCTAGAAGATAAAGATCATTCTTTGGATTGTTGAGTGGCTATCCTGGTATTACTGAAGTTGCCAGAGGCAGATTAGGGAAAGTTGAAGATGAGGAGGGGGAGGAGTCTGTGGAAAATAAATATTCTGGGGAGACTGAAATAGAAGCTTCCTTGTCAGATGCTCCAGAAGCTCTTAATGTTTTTAATATAGCCCTTAATAATCAAATTCTTGTCTCTTAAGCTGAACCAAGTCTCCTCCACATGAGGGAGCAAATGACTCAATTAATGGGAAAAATCAATCAAGAAGTTTCCTCAAGGAAAAATTACAATTCTGCAGCTTTCAATACTCCATGAATTAAAGAGCCTCATTCTTTTGATGGTACTCAAGAGCATAAATTGAGAGTTTATATCCAATCCTGTTAATTAATCTTCCACCTTGACACAGAAAATTTGTTCTCTAACAGGAAAAAATTCTTTAGTCAACTTCTTTTCTCACCAGTAAAGCTGGAAAATTGATTGAACCATATCTCTCAAATATCTCCAATAAAGAACCTTCCTACCTCCAGAATAGTTGTCAATTATTTGAAAGCCAATTATTAACTCTTCTTGATGATCCTGATTAAGTAAGAAAAGCTAAACAAGAGTTGGACAATTTAATAATTAAGGAAAGTGGTCATGTTTTCTTTGACAATGCTGATTTCAGAAGTTCAATGTCAAGAATTAGAGACTGAGGAGAAAGGTCTTGTTTTCATTTTTACAGAAGAGTATTGAAATAATGCTTATTGAATAAATTGGCCTCTCACCCTGGAAATTTTGATAGCCTTCAAGAACTCATGGAAATTACCTTGTGATTGGATATCAGGTACCATTAGAGGCAGAAAGAAAAGGGTATCCATCAAGACAAGAACCCTCAATTCAGTGGTACAAACTCCTTCAGGCATTCTGAAAGCTCATATTCCAAGAAGGCTCATCAGAAAAAATAAAGGGGAAGAATTTTCAAGCTAATAAGGTTACGCCTCTTGCTGCTCTCTATCATAAGGGCAATAAATTGATTAGTTCTGAAAAGGGGTGGAGTATTGAAGAAGGGTTATGCTCTTACAGTGGTGGAAAGCATTCAATTTTAAAATTCTTCAAGAGACCTTAGAACATTCCTGGGTCATCAAGAGGCTTCCCTAGAAAGCAGGGAAAAGCCTCAGTGAGGATCATGTTTTGTGTAATGGTTTTCACTTAATTCCTTCAAGAACACAATTGTGCAATTTGAATACTGGTGTCAAGAAATCTTTAAAATTTCTTATTTTATCTTCTGTCTCTTATATTTTGTATTGTATTATTATTGATTCTGGTGCTTCAAAATCTTTCATTGCAAAGAATTTTGCCCTAAATTACTCATCAACTACTTCAGAACTCTGTGAAAAGATTCCTCTTTTCATTTTATATCAAAATGAATACACTTCCTTGTTAATCACCTATTAAACCATGTGGGAGTTGATCTTCCCTCATTCCAAAGCTTTTTATGTGAATGTTTTATCATAGATCCCCCAAGGGAGAAAACTTAATATTGGGCTATGATTTAATTTACAATTTTAATCCTATTATTGATTGGAAAAATAGATTGATCACCTATGATTCTGATCATAGGGACTCTAGTGATATTATTCCTCCTACTATTAATGTCTTTTTTGTTGCTGTAAGCAGTGTTTCTCTGGTTGATGAACTTAAGACACCTTCTCTCCCTTCTTCTGTACATATTCCTCCCATCATTCATTATCAGTAATTACTTCCATCAAGAGATGAAGTCTTCAAAAAGATACAGGATGTTCGAGAAGATGTTACCATATCTTTATTTCATCTCTTTCAAGGGAATATGGATTTTCCTACTTGATTCTTTCATGCCTCCCTGGAAGAGCAGTGGGTTGAAGAGGAAGAGCCAGAATGAATTGGAACTGTTTTGAAGGTAGCCCCTCCTACTTCTCACCAAAATGTTTATGTATTATCCCAGTTTAAAGCAGAGAAACTACCTCCTCACCACGCCTGGAATCATTATATTGAACTGGACGGGTCTCTATCTTCAGTTGGTGCTATCTACTCCTCATCAAATCATGAGGAAGAAAAACAATGGGCCTACATTTCAGTAAATGTAGGGAAATTTTCAATACTTCAAATATCCTTTTCAACAGGAGCATGTGTTGGTTTTGTAAAAAAAAGGATGGAGGCCTTTCCTTGTGTGTTGACTACCACAAGCTCAATGCTGTAACTAGGAAGAACAGGTATCCTTTTCCTCCAATGAACAAGCTCCTTAATTTCTGCAATGTTCCCACTATTTTCTCCAAGATAGACTTATGTGGTGCTTATAATATCATGAGAATTAAAGAGGGGGATGAGAGCTTATCTGCCTTCAGAACCAAATATGGTAGTTATGAGTATTTGGTTATGCCATTTGGACTGAAAAATGCTCCTGATTAATTCCAAAATCCTATGAATGATATCTTTTTAGATTTTTTGGATATTTTTGGAGTAGATTCTTTAGATGATATCTTGGTCTTCACAATTTCTGAGGAGGAACATGTCAAACATGTGTCATGTGTCCTCCAAAGAGTGAGGGATAATAATCTTTTTTCTAAATCCCCGGAGTGTGTATTCAATGAATCAAGTGTGTAATACCTTTGCTATGTTGTTTAAAGTGAGGTCCTAAAGATAGATTCTTCATGTTGGCCTGTGACTCAAAACCAGAGCACAAGCATGACAGCCAAATACCATAAATCAATGGTATTGCCCAGATACCACCAAAACATGGATCTGAGCCAAATAAGCTCAAAAGGTATCAAAAAAGAAGGGAACACACCACGTTTCAAATAAAGAAGTCCCACAATAATAGGACAAAGAATAACAAAGTTATTCCTGCTCAAAGTTGCTGAGCATAAACCTTATTTTTCACCTCCCATCTGAACTCCAGAGAAAAAGGCTTAACCCCATCAAATGGGTATTCAAAAATGAAGCTCTAAGTCAGGGCTATCCAATGGTAATAGCCAAATTGAGCTAGAATGAGAATTACTGAAGTTATGACCAAAATAAGTTCAAATAAGGGGGAATAAAATACTCACCTCTCATATAACCTCTACAGTTTTAGTGTGAGATACCTAAAGTGGGGTCTTTTTAGAAATATCAAAATCAGGACAATCGGATGGTGCCATCCATTTCCCCATATTTCATCTAGAACAAAATCTATGGGGAAAACAAGCTCCATAAAGATTTTTAAGCAAATCATACATATGTACAAAAAACTTGTACATGGCATAACTTTGCCATAGTTAATGATAGCCATCTCAAATGAGGTATCATTGTGTAGAAAAACTCTGGGGCTACACAATGAACCAACATTGAGCTTGATATCTCAAAAAATGACAAAGGTATGGCAGCTTTAAAGTCAAAATCCCACAGTTAGACCAATACAGCCCTCCTGTGGGATGTTCTCCCACAATTATGATTATGAGGTGTCAAACAGTTGAAGGAGCCTGTTTATACTTCAATACCTCATAGCTTGGTCAATAATATGGTCCTCTACAGGTTCTGTACAGAATTCTCCGATCATACATGTCAGAAGAGGGCTATGTGGTCCCCAGATGAAGATTTTCACATTGTATTGGTGAAAATTGCCTAGATGTGGTTTCAAAATCACATCTGAGCCTAATACAGGCTATACAGACCTTGTGAAAACCACAAGCCAGTCCTTGGAAGTGAAAAATCTTCACTTCCTCTACATGGAGAGCTCTAGAAGCCTTTTTCACCCAGTTTTAGGATAAAAAGGGACCTTTTCTCCACCAGAAAACGTTTCCTCATCCTGATATTGAATTACTACGTAGTACAACTGTCAAAAACATTCATACTCTTGGAAAATAACCAGGTATAATTAGAAACTTTAATTATTGTAGTCTTTATTATTGTCACCCAACAGGTAAAGCTGCACCCAGGGCTTTCAACAGCGCTCACCACCACTATTCCTCAATAGTAAAGCCCTGACTATTCCTTTATAAAGCCCTTATAATCATGAATAAGCTTCTTAGTATCATTTTTACCATGTCACAGGCATAGTTAAAGCTTGTAGCTAGTCATTAATAAGCCTCATCATAGACTCAGCCTGACACTTCAAATGTTTAACAAATACTCAATTGACCTAAGCCAAAAAACATCAAATATCTACAATCATTTCTTAAATTTGCCAATATTTATCTTTGTTTCATTTAAAAGTTCTTCAAGCAAATCACTTCTCTCACTTCTCTCCTCAAAAAATATATGAATTTTCACTTCAATGAAGTAGCTATTAGTCAGTTTCAAATACTCAAAGAAGCTTTCAACACTTCTCCTATCCTTTCCCATTTGAATCCTTCTCTACCAACCAGTGTCGAGACTGAGGCTTCTGATTATGCTTTGGGTGCTGTACTGAGTCAGTTGAATGACTCAGGAAAGCACCCCATTGCATATTATGGTTTAAAGCTTCTCCAAGATGAGCTCAACTATGAGATTCATGAGAAAACCTCTCTGGCATAGTTTAGGCTCCAGATCCATTTATGGACTTTCTTCTTTCTCTTTCTAATACTTTTGAAGTCCTGACAAACCACTCTTCCCATTGGTATTCCATATCTTCCAAAGTCCTTACTTTCCCTCAAGCCTGTTGGGCTGAGTTTATACCTGAATTCCATTTCTCTATCACTTACGGCCCCAGAAGGCTGGCCACTTTACCAGATGCCTTTTACTGTAAAGAAAATGTGTACCTAGAGAGGGGGGTGGAGTTGTTCTGCAATAATCCTCAAAATTATCATCAAGTTCATAAGCAAGATGAAATTAAAGAATAAAGATTCTTCTCAATCAAGGTTTAAGTTTTCTCAAATTTAATGGATCAGGTTCCCAAAGAAGTATGGCAAGGAAAATGTTATAAATAAATTCTAAAACCATTAAAAAGAGGTGAATCAGTTTCAGATTATTCTCTTCAACCTCAAGCCTAATGCGTTTTATCCAATAATTGAGTAGTCATTCCCAGAAATAATGCCGTTCAGTTGGACATTCTTCAAAGAATAATTACCAATTGATGGCTGGACATCTTTTCCAGGAGAAGACCCTCAAGACCATCAAGAGGGATTTTAATTTGTCTATAATGAATCAAATAATTGAGGAATATGTGTCCTAATGCCAGAAATGTTCAAGAAACAAGGACATGCACTGTAAGAAGTTTGGATTACTCAAGCCTCTTCCAATTGCATCTAGTCCTTGACATTCATTATCACTCAATTGCCTCTTTCAAAAAAATTTGAATCAATTTTGGTGGTTGTGGATGAATTTAAAAAATGGAAATATTTATTCCCACTTATAAAGAAATTACTGCCCTGGAATTAGCTCAAATATTCACCGGACACGTCTTTTATAATCATGGACTTATGTTTAGTATTTTAAGTGATAGAGATTCATTATTTGTTTCATAATTCTGGACCAATTTATCTAAGAAGCTCAAGATATAAAGAGATCTTTCAACTTCCTTTTTTCCTGAAACAGATGTAACAACAGGGAGGTTAAATAAAATTCTAGAACAATATCTTGGGATTTATTTCAGAAACCATCAATATGAATGGTACATCTGGCTTCCTCTAGTGGAATTTTCCTAAAAAAATGAAGAAGCCTTATTCAAAAAACAATAACCCTTTTTCACCATTTATGGAAGTAATCCCAGCTTTGACTCAAGCCATATTCCTCAAGACAAACCTGTTGGAAAGTTATCAACCAAACTCTAATAGGTACAGGAATATTTTGAAGAAGAATGAAAGTCAGCAATAAAGCACTTCAAGAACTATGCAGATAGAAACAGGACAGTTGAACCTGATTTCCACCCTGCAGACAAATTATGGCTAACTTCAAAGAAAATAAAGACAAAAAGACCCATTAATAAACTCACAGATAAATTATTGAGACCCTTTGAAGCTCTGAAGAAGATTGTAAGCCATGCATATCCTTTCAAGCTGCCTTGAAAGTGAAGATACTTTTACCCTGTCTTTGATGTGTCCTTTTTAGAGCCAGTAATGCAACAACCTATCTGAAATCAACATTGATTGTCACCACCACCAACTCTAGTGAAAGAGAAAGGAGAATGGGAAGTGGAATAGGTTCTGGACTCAAAAATCAAAAAAGGTAAATTATGGTATCTTGTATAGTGGAATGGATTCAGTGAAGACCCAGAAACAACCACTTGGGAACCAGAGTAAAGCTTTACTAGCTCAATGGACCTTTTCAAGAACTTTAATTCTTTGTATCCTGACAAGCATGGCCCAAATACCTCAAGAGCTTGATTTTGTGGTGCATGGTGGGTATTGTATTTTACAAAAGAAATTTCCCCTTATGGAATTCACCTTTAAGGGGGTATTAAACACAAATCTTTTTGTAAGAATAACCTTTACCACTTTGTGAACCATTTTCAATTCCCTTAACAAATTCAAAAAAGGCCTTCAAACATTAATGACCTCAAATTTGGAGCTTCAATCTAGATATTCCCAAATGTTCTTCTTGCTTTATTTCACTCTTTGTTTTGTTTCAATAACCATTTTTCAAGAAATTCCTTACATTAACCTATCTTATGGAAGAGGTTTTGAGAGTAAGTTTCATCTCCTGGTATGTATCTCTGAGGGTCTCTACTTTTTGTAAAAAAAGACCTTGGCCACTCTGTGAGAAAAGAATTCTTGGCTTTATCTTTCCATAAAATCATGGGAAAAATCAAGCAACTCACCAGAAAAAGGAAAATGCTAAGAAATTTCTTTCATTTCTTTTACTTTAATATCTTTTTCTCTTAATTTTTTTATGCTACTTAATTATTTTTACTTTTATACTTCTTGTATTATTTTATTTTATTTATAAGATCAGGAAGCATCCCCACCCTCATTATGTATTGGAAGTTTACAACTATTCTTGTATCAATACACAAAGAAATAAGGGAAAAAACTCAGAAAGATCAATAAACTAGTTATATCTACCCAGGTAATCAAAGATTTTATGGGAATCATTTATCAACTCATCTTCTAACCAGACAAATATAGCAGAAATCTCTTCTGAAGCAGTACCAAGGATCTATCTAGCATTAGAATACATTATCACCTCTCTAATATTTCTTTCAACCATCCTGAAAAGACTGGCTACAGAATATTCACCCTGATCAACCACCTTGGAATCTTCTCTGGTAGCTCTAAAAGGCCAATACTCTATTCTATGAGACACTTGAGCAGCTGTGAATGGCAAAGGCAATCTATCTTTGTTTCTTCTCCTGATGTAAACCACAGGTTGTAATTGGTGGAAGGTAATCATTTCTGATGCTCTTGGATGTGTAATGGGGGATGGCCTGAGTGGAGAAGCTAGGGCAGGCCTAACAGTAGATGGATTTGGTGAATGAGAAGGAATGGAAGATGGAATTGGGGAAAAAACAGGTTGTTCATTTCTTTGAGTACTGGGAATAACTTGGATATGGAATCTTTTGGCAGGAGGATAAGTAGGGGAAGAGCTTGAGAGTTGGAAAATGGATTAATTAACCACCTCAGCTTCTTCACAATCAAACTAATCACTTCCTTCAGAATCTGGATCAGTTTGTTAATCAGCAATACTTCTTACTGTCTTCACTACACCTTTAATGTTGATCCTGAAAATTGGGACTTCTGAGCTGAAATAAATTGACCTACCACCAGTGGTAATGGGCCCTACAATGTTGTTACACCCTGCAACATCTCTTCTCCTGGATCAAGTCAGTAAATAAAATCATCAGCACCAAGTAAAATCGAGAAAACCACAGAACTTAAAATCAGAATAACCTCAAGTCCCATCAGGATTAGGGGCCTCAAGGACTGGGAGTTCTTCCCCAAAAGTCTTATCCTTATTGATCCACAGAAAACTTTTCTTTTTTAAAGTGCCACCCCAGGACATTGGTATGTCCTCTTCCCAACAAAATTATGATGGAATTTTGAAGACCTGGGATTCAAGTGTTGGCAACAGGGATTGCCCTTCTTTTCAGTCTGAGTCTATGATAAAGTGATAATAAACATATTTGAAACTATAAATATGACTGTTAAATGGATAATAATGATTAAAACTGATTTAATAATAATATTCAGGGCCTTACTATTGCGAAATAGTGGTGGTGAGTGCTGTTAAAAGCCCTGGATGCAGTTTTATCAATTGGTTTATTATGATAGAGACTACAATAGATAATATTATGGCTATACCTGATTATTTTCAAATAGCTTAACCTTTGGTAAACAGTTTTACTACATAGGAATTCAAAAGAAGGATGGGGATTCCTCTTTTGGGAAGAGAAAGGTTGCTTTGTATCCTGAAAAGGGTAGAAGGACCATTAATCCTTTCCAAATAGAGGAAGTGAAGTTTTTTTCACTTTCAAGGACAGGCTTGTGGCTATTAAGCACCATTTATACTCTTCATTGGGCTCAGATGTGGCTTTGAAACCACACCTGGGAATTTCCACTAATACGGGGTGAAAAGTCTAATTTGGGGACCACATAGACTTCTTCTGATGTGGATGATGTGTCCAATGATGTACAGACCTTTATGGGGACCCAATCATTTCCAAACTACAAGGTATTAAAAGATAAAAAGGATCTTTTGTAGAATTGACACTTCATACTCAAGGATATGGGAAAGTATCCCACAGTAAAGGCATATTGGCCCAATTGTGGGATTTTAATCTGAAACTGCCATACCTTTGTAGGTTCTCAATATAATGAGCTCAATTTTGGCTCCTTATGTCATCCTTAATGAGGTATACACAATGGCATCTTGTTTGGTATGGATAACATTAAATATGGAAACATTATGCCAATTTTAATCTCCATTGATCAGATATGGATTTTTCTTAAATCCTGTATGGAGTTGGTTTGGTCCATAACCTCTTTTCTAGATGTGTTACGGGGAGGTAGATGGAGCCATAAGACAGCCCTGATTGCGCCCTTTTAAAAATCACCCCACTTTGGGTATCTCACACGAAAACTGTAGAAGTTAGATGGGAGGTGAATATTTTATGCAGCCTTTTTTGGCTCATTTTTAGCCATAAATTTGGCAGTTTTGATTCTAGCTCAATTTGGATAGTACCATTAGATATACCTGATTGAGGGCTTCAAATTCAACAGCTATTTGTTGGGGTTCTTCTTCTTCCTCTGGATTTTAGATGTCAGGTGAAAATTAAGGTGTATGCTCAGCTCTTGCTTTGATCTGGAATAACTCTGTCATTCCTTATCCTATGGTTTTGGGAGTTCTATATTTGGAAACAGGTAAATTTCCTCTTCTGTTTGATACTATGCATGTGCTATTTTTGGCTCAGGTCACTCTTCAGTGGCATCCTACTCTCCCATTGGATTATGGTATTTTGGCTGTCATGCCTGTGCTCCAGTTTTGAGTCACAGGCTGAAATCAGCTATGCATTTTGCAGCTGTATCACATGCCCTCTTCCACATGTAATGGAAGTCTTTGGAAGTAGGATGGATAGTCAAAAGGTTTCTCTTCAAGTCATCCACAGGAAGTAAGGGATACCACCCTTTCTTTACCAGTGAGGGTGATTTTTCTGGGCAGAGTGCTGATTTGTATTTCAAGCCAGTTTGATTTCTGGTATAGGTTTAATCCAGTCATGGTCCTTGTATTTGATTCCATATGCACATAATTTTCTTATGATTTCCTGAATTGTTTGGATAATGCTTTCAGCTAGGCAATCTGTCTGTGGATGGTAAGCTGTAGAAAACTGTGAGCCCATGAGGTATGTATAACATACCCATAAGGCCACAAATGATTTTATATACAGCTGATTTAGTCTTCAACAGAATTTTCAATTGGATTTACAATAAATAATAAAAAAATAAGTATAACTTTTTTGTATAAAGAAAGTTATAAATATTATGTCATTTTTGGAGTCTACACCAAAAATGACCTAGGGTACACCCATAGAGTGTTATACCCAAAAACGCTTATTTCTTATGTTATTGGAAGATTTAAGAATTGCACAGTACTAATGTAAATTTTTTGACATTTTTTTAAAATTGTTAAATTTAAGCTTAAATGAGCTTAAATTCAAATTTGCATAAGTTTTATGCAAACTTACAAAAATTTTAGTTAAAATTGAGGTTTTGTGTATATTTACTGAATTGGCTAAGGATTTGCCATACAGAATGTAAATCCTGCGTGAGCTCAATTTAAAAGTATTTAAGGCCATAGTATGGCTTTAAATAAATAAAAGGGCAAGATCCATGCAAAAAGGTGGGACAAAGGATAAAGACCAAACAGAATATTGGAGGATCTTCAACGTTATTTAAACTTTAAGCTTAGACTTTGATCCAACCTTAAGGTTTAAACTGGTTTTATCCCAATTTGGACAGGAATTTCAAGCTTCCAAAAGGTAAATCCCAATATGCAGGCTTAAAATTAAAGTTTTGAGACCTGTCAAAGCTTAAATAAGCTTAAAACTTTAAATTTACAAGCATCAAAACCTTATCAAAAGTTAAGGTTTAGTGTGTATTGCCATTTACGTGGACAAATAGTAATAACTTCAAAAATTCATTAAAAATCTAATTCTTAATGGATTTTCTTGAAAATTTCACACAGCTTACAATTTAATATCATCTATTTATGAAGAAAAGTTGAAGTATATTCTATAAATACATCTCCTGGGTAATGAGCCTGGAAATTCACTCTTTCAATTATACTTAAAGAAAACTAAGACTTCTTCAAAAAATTACTTAAAAATTGAGTTTAAGAGATTTCTGCTTGAAACTCTATTTCTAAGTTTTCATGTGATGAAATTTGATATAAATAAACTTATTTTAAATTAAAACTTAAAATAATCATCTTAAATGAGGATTAAAGTTACTTAGAGTTACAAATAGCACTGGTAGCTTTAAATTGGAATTAAAAATAAGCTACCTTAAGCTAAGAGCCTTATTTTTAAGCATGGTTTTTCAGTTTTAACCTGAGCACGCCCTCTATATTCATTATGAATCATGAAAGCTGCTCTGTAGACATAAAAAGAGTCTTTTCATCACTGTTTTTGTCCATCATCAATTATCAATCCAATCATATTAGACATTTAAACAGTTAAAGATTTATTATATATAAAATATTATTATTAAAGTATTTCTTAAGTATTTTATTCTTTATAAATCTCAAATTAAATCATGGAAATCATAGAAATTAGATTATTGTTGTAATCACCTATAATATATTTTATTTTATACAATTATTGTCTTTAAAATATCTTTTAAAATCCACAAATTCCTCTCAAAAACTCTTTAATCATATTTTTTATCATAAAAAGTTGTTTCATCATTTAAAATATTGATTTTTGCAATGCATGGCTATTCAAAAAATTTAATTTGTACTATTCAAATAATTCATCTTTGAATTCAAATTTTTGAACCACAAAATGAAAACCAAAAAATTAAAAAAAAAATAATGAGAAAAGGATCCATTCAAATTTTTCAACCTCCAAATAGAAATTTGAAACAAAAAATATCAAATTTTGGTTGAAAAAATGATTTATGAAAATAATTCATTAATTAAAAGAACTTAAAAATACAATATATGGCATCAACCACAGCATATCATTGCCATAAATGGTATCAACAGTATATTTATGGCAACAACAATGATATAAAAAGGCCATAAATGTAATAAACAATGACATAGAAATTCCATTTATGGTATTTATGGCATTTATGACATAAATCATGGAATTTCAATGGCATTAAAAATGGCACTTATGATATTGTTGGTATAAATCATGCCATAAATGGCATAAAAAATGGCATTTATGAATTACTAGTCATTTTGTTTTATCTTTTGTTTCCTTTTTGAATTTTTTGGTTTATTAATTGTTCATTTACCTTTGTATTTCAATCAACTATGATCCATTTTATATGATCTATACTTTATGAATTACTTATTTTTCTGTTTTTAGATGTTTAGAATTCATTTTTGATGATTCATATTCTATGATTTATGTTTTCCTTTTTTTACTTTTATGATTCATTTATCTTTTTTATTTTCAGTTTTTATCACTTAATATTCTTTTTTAATCTTTTATATTAAATGAGTTATCTATTATTAATGTATTTATGAGGTTGAATTATTAATTATTTGTTTGTATTATTCATTTTTCATGATATATAGATTATTTGTAGAATTACTAGCTTGCATTATTTATTATGCATTCATTTTCATCTTCATTTTATTATTTATTATTATTTTTTGATTACTTATTACTTATGAATCATTTTTAATTTTAATCATTCATTCTTTATCTTTTTTATTTATGTTGTATTAGATATATATTGTTTATTCATTTATTAGTTTTTTATTTTTATTTTAAAATTTATGTATAATATATTGTTTATTTAATATTTAATTATTATACATTATCAATCATTTGATTATTATTTATTATTAATTGACTTATTATATTCTATTATTAATTGATTTTTAGATTTTTTTATGTATTATGTATTATTTATTTTTCATGACTTATTGATTATTCATTTAATTTTTGATTTTTGATATTTCCTTTCATTATTTAATTAATTTTTCATTTTCAATATTAGATTTAATTTTTTAGTTTTTATTTAATATTTGTTTACTATTTATTATCATTCATTTAATAATTATTTTTTCTCATTTATTATTTACTTAATATTTACATAATTTTTTACTTTTAATATTTACTTTTTTATGATAAATTTACTATTTGCTTAATATTTAATTATTCATTATTTATATTTTGTTTTTATTATCCATTATTCTGGATCTGTTTTATAAATATGCATTATTATTTATCACTGGATTAGGGCATGTGGATGTTAATAACCTCTAGACTATGTGGCATTGTCTTTCCACATTCTTTCTTAAATAATTTCAATTCCTCTTCATCCTCCCTCATGCTTCCTGTGAGCCTTAGAGGTAATTTCATATACCCAAAAGACCACAAATATAAAAAATAACATATTAATATAAATAAAATAAATTTATTTATATTATTAAAATAAAAATCAAAATATAAATAAAAATTATAATAAAAATAAAAAATTAATTACATTAAATTTTATAAGTATAAAATTACATTTATACTTGAAAAAATTAGGTAAAAATGAAATTTTAACAAAACTGTGAAAAAAATAAATAAATTTGGAAAAAAGTTAAATAAAAATTATTATAACTTTTTATCCAATAAATAAATACATAAAAATTATTTCACCGTTGGATTCCTCATAAAAAATCAGGTGGGGTCACCTCTGAGTGAAATTCTTGTAACTCAACTCTAAATAAGCTTAAATTAAGTTTTTAGTATTTTCAATACAAAAGTTGAAAATCCTCAAAACCTTAACTTAATTCACACCACATGTGGTGTTAACCATCAATTTTTGTGTTAAAATTGAGGTGTTGTGTTTAGTTTAGAAGTTATGAGGAATTGAAGTATTTTCAATTAAATTCAATTGAAATGTCAAAATGTGCACGTGTATTACATAAGTGAACTTTGATTTACATATGAGGTGTCAATTATTACTGTATTGTACTGTACAATTGAATTGAATTACATATGTAAATTATAAGTATAATACATGATGAGGAATTAAAGGAAAAATAAATTGGAAAGATTAAATTTGGGGGGGAAAAGGAACTCCAGCTCTAAGGGGGAGCTAGACCCCCAAAATCCTTGCTGACAGGCGTGGGATGTCAAAATTCATGCAAAAGTTCATCACTTTTGGCCTGGAATTGAGTTACAGGGTCTGTGGACTCAATTGATGATGAGGTTTTGATACCAACTGGGGTAGTTTTAGCTGTTGCCAAGAGGTAAAACTACCCTTAAGATAAAACAATCATAATAAAAACAGTTTTAACTGGTTTCTACGCCTCTGACACACATTCTGACGTGTTTTGAAGGCTCTAGGCCTGGTATTGCTATAGTAATGGCTGATTTAAGGGTCTAAAATGGCTAAAAATGGCTTAAACCAGCCCTTTTTTGGTCTAAACCAGGGTTCAATGATGCCATAATTGGCTTTTCTGTTGTCAGACTGTTTTTCACGACTGACAAGAGTAAAATTTACTTTTGGAGTAAGAGAATTGATGGCTATAAAAGAATGTCTTCTTTGCCCCACTTTTCTTTTCATGTTAGAATCTTTTCCTTTTATTAATTAGTTTAAACACTGTTAAACCAATCAATAAAAGATTCCAACCACCATTTCTAAATCATTTTAATCCTTTTAACCACGTGAAAAAATCATTATAATCATTGTTTGTAACTCTTATAATCATTTTTACCCCTGAACCACCCCAAAAGTGAATTAAAGCATCTTTCATCACTGTAAACTTTGTCACTTTGTTTCCAAATTCACTCTGGTCACTTTTGGGCGTGTTTTTTCTTTAATATTCTTTTTAAAGACTTTGTTCTTTAATTAATTTCTTGCAGTTCTTTGCTCAATTAATTCCAATTGAAATTGCTCTTGAAGAAATTTCTTTTGTAGCCTTAAAATATCTCTTGTACAGTATTTTTTGGATAAATTTTTATTGTTGGTAAAACAATGAATCTTTATAATATTATTGTTTTATACTAATTAAGTTATAAACAATAAAATTGGCTTTTTTTCTCTTAAAAATAATATTTCATACTATTTTTAATTGATTTTTACCTTTTACAAATTTTGAGGACAGGAAAAGTACTTGATTTTTAATCAAAGTTTCATATCCACACCTTACATTTGGGGGCCCAGCCGTGATATTTTACCTGTGACATATTTTTTTTACTCTTTTTAAATCTTTTTTCTTATATTGAAAAATTTAAAAACATATAAAAAATACTTATAATTCAAAAAATCCATAAAAAATAACTTTTTTTTCATATTATAAGTGAGGCTTATATTTTTATTTCTTTTTTGAAATAAACTTTTTTTTACTTAATTAATTGGCTTTTTCATTAATTTTAGTGTCTGACAACGTGGTAAGACAAGAAAACATTGAAACAGCCTCAACAGTAACCAGCATTATCCCTGCCAGTACTGTTATTGTGACTCAAAATAACCAGCCTGAACCAATATCTTCTGAATTAATTAACTTGGACATAAGTAATACCCTTCAGAAAGCTAAAAATTTGGCCAATAGTAAGTTTTTGACGTAAAATACTATTTTAAGCCTTTTTTAACCATAATTATGCCTTCAACCAGGTGAGGAGCCAGCTACAACCCCTCAAGCAGCTCCCAAAAAGGTAATAGACGTGATTATGGCAGAAGCCAACCAGGTACAGAAGGAAAAGGGTCAGTTGATGACTTCCAAACAACTAAATTGGGTCATTCTGAAGCTGATAATACCATTTTACCTTCAAAAAGAGCTGACACCGCCACAACAAGCCTCTGTGGACATATACAAAGCCAGCCACAGTGCATACAACAATGTACTTCAATTCAAGGAGTACCAGATCCTTGCAGACCTGTGGAAGAATTGCATGAATTCTTACCTGACAGTAAGAAAATTCTTGGGCCATCCCAACACTTGCAAATTGCTCAATGGATGGCATCCATTGATGGAGAAGAAAAACATGATGCTTTTGACACTAGAATGGAGGAAAAACAACCCTCCACCACCCAAACCAGTGCCAAAAACAGCCCCAGTGGCCAGCAGCAGCAATTCCAACGTGAAAAAGCAGCCACAAACTCCAAACAAGGGCAAAGGGAAGGCACCAGCCCCAAAACCTTACAGCCAGGGCTACAGAATCCCAAAGATTCAGCAGGATGCCATGGAAAATGTATTTCAGATGGCCAGAACCATGATGGAATTACAGAAGAATGAGGAAGCCAGATTAAGATTCCACAAATGATTTCTGACATATTTGATTCCATCCCAGAGTTGTATAATGCTATAAATGATGTGAAAAAACGTCTTTCTGATAAAAATGAAACCATTTGTAACAACATTAAAACAAACAACCTGAGTCTGTGCCAAATAAATGATATACTTAAATGCTTTGAAAGAGTTTTAAGAACAATCAAAACTTCCAGTAATGATAATTCTTTTGGCATTAAGATAAATGAACAATCTGCCATTATTAAAGAATTAACAGATAAATATTCTAAATTCAATATTGATGACATAATTGAAACAAGAATTAAACAAGCCATAAATATTATCAAGACATATAACAAGAAAGTCCTTGATGACATTTCAAATTCATTTACTGAAGTAAAGACATATACCATTGCCTTGAAAAAGTGTTTTGATGCTTCACAAGAAGAAGTATCAAAATTATCAATGAAATTGAATCAAGTCACTGCTGATAATACAAGACAGACAGAGCTATGGCAAGAACTGACACATAAGGAAGACATGTATAAAATTGAAGTAATAAATTTAATACAAAGCTTCCAACATGAATACAGAAATTCCCAAAGGTGTAGCAACAGTAAAATGAATGACATTGAACAAATACTGAACACCTTACCAAGAATGTCTACACCTCTAAATCAAAATGAGGGCACAAGAATTCCAAATCCACAAGTATTGGATCCTGATAATTCACAATTAAAAAATGAATTATCCACTTCTTTTCATAACTTGGAACCATCAATGGGCCAAGCACTCTTGAAAGAAGTTCCAAAACTTAAAGAATGGCCTCATTTAAGTGGTGAAGGAGAGTATGACCATATGAAATTCATTAGAGGTATTGACATGATCAAAGAGGATTTTGAATTACCAGACAGATTGGTAACAGCCAGGTTTAACACCTTGTTTACCAGATCAGCTCACAGATGGTACATCAAAATAAGACAAGCACATGGACACCAGAGTTGGACTTGGTGGAAAACCCAAATCATCAACAAATGGGCAAATGATGCTTGGAGGCTTAAAGTTGAAACAGCCTTTGAATCTGCCAAATTTAATGCTGATAAAGACAAAGCTTTACCATGGTTTTGCCAACAAAAGGACAGATTAACAGCATTATATCCTGAAATTTCAGAATTTATGATCCATAGAAAAATTCTGAGACAATGTGGAGGTGACTTAGAGCATGCTGTCAAAAGCAGGACTACTCAACAATCTTCAGCAGAGGATATTATCAATATACTAGAAGAAGTAACCACCAGAACCAAAATTGGTTCTAGTAGGGTGAATCTCGAAACAAGGTTTAATACACCTTGGAAAGATTCTGTGGACAAAAACCCCAAAGAAAATTCTAGTAATATTAAATATAAATCTGCAGATACAGTCAGAAAATGCCATATTTGCCAAAGCACCACTCATTTAGCCAATACATGTCCAAAAAGGGGAGAAATCAATGAAATTGACGTTGAAAAGGAACCATATGTTGAAAAAGAAGCCATAATTGAAGACAATTCAGATGATAAGTCATCCATATTTTCTGAATCTTCAAAAGATATAGAAAATATCAATGCCACTTTTGACATCATGGAATCTTATTCCCACTTACCACAATTGAGCAATGGTCAAGTTGATTTATCAAAAGTTCAAGATGCACAACTTATGAAGACAAAACCAAACAGAGGAAAAGGTTATACAGCTGGTAACTCCTGTATAACAGAAGTGGTGATTGACAACAAGCCCACCAAACTTTTGCTTGACCCAGGAGCCTTCTGCTCTTGTGTTGGAAAATATTTTCTTAAGACTTGTGTACCAAATTTTGAAGACCAATTGTTACCAATTGATGGTATAAAACTCAACAGTGCAATTAACCCAATGAAAGCATTAGGAATCTTTGAGACCAATGTCATATTCCCACACATAAATGGGAATTTAAGGATCACAGTTGAATTTGTTGTTATGGAAAATTGCTCTAGTACCCATTTTATATTGGGAAATGACTATTTAATCATGTATGGGATAGATTTACATAATAACAAAGACAGATACTTTACAATTGGGGACAATAAGCGCCAGAAATTTGCCTTTTTACCATTTAAAAGACAAATTACAGTAAACAAAGTATCACCAGTCAACTTAGAGTTAGAAAAATTCAAGTCTGAACAGTTAAATGAGGCTGAGATAAGCCTTCATCTGACTGATAAACAAGAAAATGAACTTTCTTCCCTTTTGTATGACCACAGAGGAGCATTTGCTACAGACAAAGAACCTCTGGGAGCAATTATTGGTCATGAAGTTGACATCATTCTTAACATTGAGAGACCTTATCCACCACTCTTAAGAAGACCTGCTTATCCAGAAAGTCCAAAATCAAGAGAAGCTCTAGAAATTCATATCAAAGAACTTCTAGACCTTGGTGTAATAAGAAAAGTAGGCCACAATGAGGAAGTAGAAATAACTACACCAGTTATAGTGGCGTGGCATAATGGAAAATCCAGAATGGTTGGGGACTTTAGAGCTCTGAACACTTACACTGTCCCAGACAGATACCCAATACCAAAAATCCAAATTGCCCTTACTCAAATATCTCAAGCAGTGTATATAACCACTATGGATGCCCTTAAAGGATTCCATCAAAATGTGGTAAAACCAAGAGCAAGAAAATACTTGAGAATTATTGTTCATTGTGGGTTGTATGAATACTTAAGGATGCCCTTTGGTATCAAAAATGCACCTTCACACTTCCAAAGAATGATGAATGAAATCTTCCCTGAAGAACTCTCAGAGGGATGGTTAATCATTTACATTTATGACATTATTATCTGTTCAAAGACTTGGGAGGAGCACATGTACAGATTATCAAGAGTTTTGACAAAAATCCAATCAGTAAACATGAAAATCTCCTTGAAGAAATGTCATTTTGGATTTAAAGAACTTAAAGCACTAGGACATGTTGTATCTGGTTTGTCCCTTGGAATTGACAAAAACAAAGTTGCAGCAGTATTTTTAAAGCCCATGCCTCAGAATAAGAAGGAAATTCAGTCATTCTTAGGTTTTGCAGGATATCACAGGCAACACATTAAAGATTTTGCATTCATAGCAAGACCACTTTATAAGCTGTGTGACAAAGACACAGTGTTTGAGATGACTGTTGACAGAGTCAAAGCTTTTGAGTCTCTAAAAGAAGCATTGACCACTGCTCCACTCTTACTGATGCCAGACTTTAAATTGCCTTTCAAACTGTATATTGATGCATCAGGGGATGGACTGGGTGCTGCACTTCACCAAGTTCAGATCATAAATGATAAGCCTGTAGAAGGACCCATATGCTTCATATCCAGGCAAATCAAACCAACTGAAGCCAGATATGGAGCAAGTCAAATGGAATGTCTATGCCTTGTCTGGGCCTTGGAGAAATTGAACTACTTCTTAGAGGGATGTGTTTTTGAAGTAATAACAGATTGTACAGCTGTCAAATCACTTTTGAACATGAAAACACCCAACAGACACATGCTCAGATGGCAAATAGCCATACAAGAATATGGAGGAAATATGACTATTGTTCATAAGGATGGGAATATTCATAAGAATGCAGATGGACTAAGCAGATGGCCATTACCAAATAATATTGATAATCCTGCTTATGTGCCAGAAGAAGCTTCACCACAAATTCCAATAGAAGGAATAAGTGTTACAGACTTGAACACCACCTTCTTTGAAGAAGTCAGAAGCAGCTACACTCAAGATAAGAATTGTAGCATCTTATTCCAATTACTTAACAAAGACTGTAAAGACAACTCTCTAATACATGCCTTGGATGAAGTATGGAGAAAGTCTTATGATGAAGGAAGATTTCACCTACTGGATAGTATAATTTACCACAGAATCAAGCACACATGTGTCATGACAGTTGTAGACAGGTCATTAATCAATCTTGTACTAAAAGAATGCCATGATAGTCCCTTTTCAGGACATCTGTCTGAAGACAGAACAAGAGAGAAAGTGAAGACCTGCATATGGTGGCCAATGTGGCAGAACGATGTTGCAGAGTATTGCAAAACCTGTGACAGATGCCAAAAGGCAAATAAATCCACTGGCAAAAGACTTGGAAATATGATAAAAATCCAAGAACCTAACAGACCTTGGGAAATTGTCAATATGGATTGGGTAACTGGCCTACCACCAGGAGGTGACAGGAGCTATAATGCTTGCCTAGTAATTGTGGACAGATTCAGTAAAACTCCAATCTTTTTACCATGTCACAAAGATGATACAGCCATGGATACAGCTCTTCTGATATGTAATAGAGTAGTGTCATGGACTGGAATATTTACAAATATCATAAGTGATAGAGATCCCAAATTCACTTCAGCACTACGGACAAATCTTCACCAATTATTTGGCACTAAACTATCTTTCTCTACAGCCTACCACCCACAAACTGATGGCCTGGCTGAAAGGATGATCCAAACCTTAGAGGACATGGTGAGAAGATTTTGTGCATATGGCCTTGAATTCAAAGATTTTGATGGATTTACCCATGATTGGTGTACTCTGTTGCCAGCACTGGAATTAGCATATAAAACATCAATCCATGCCAGTACCAATCAGACTCCTGCTATTCTAGAAGAAGGATGAAACCCCAAGTTACCCCAAGATTCCTTGAGGAAAGACTTAATTGAAATACATCCCACAGCTGCTAGCTTCAAAGGAATGCTAGACAAAGCTAGAAAGCATGCAGTAAGATGCATGGAGGACTCCTTTGCATATGCTAAAGATAAATGGGATAAATCACATGCAACTCCAGATTTCAAAGTGGGGGACCTAGTACTTTTATCCACCACTAACCTCAATAACATCAAAGGATGTGAAAAGTTGAAAGACTCCTTTGCAGGACCTTTTGTGATTAAGGCCCTCCATGGAGAAAATGCTGTTGAAGTAGAATTATCTGAAGAACTTAGCAATAAGCACCCTACATTTCCAGTGAGCTTGATAAAGCCATATAAATCTAGTGATGCTGAGAAATTTCCCTTGAGGAATAAGATTCCCCAAGTTATACCTCCTATTGAGACATCTGGTGCTAAGAAAATTACCAAAGTTCTTAAAGAAAGGAATTTAAGAACCAAGAAAGTAAGGGAATACCTTATTAGGTACAGTGACCCAACTTGTGAAGATGAATGGTTAGAAGAAAAAGATATACCAGAAGCTACCAACCTCCTCAGAAGATTCAGACACACTAGAAACACCAATATTACAAAGTAATATTCTTTTTTAGGGGGAGGGAATGTGAGCCTTAGAGGTAATTTCATATACCCAAAAGACCACAAATATAAAAAATAACATATTAATATAAATAAAATAAATTTATTTATATTATTAAAATGAAAATCAAAATATAAATATAAAATTATATTAAAAATAAAAAATTAATTACAATTTAAAAATAAAAATACATTAAATTTTATAAGTATAAAATTACATTTATACTTGAAAAAATTAGGTAAAAATGAAATTTTAACAAAACTGTGAAAAAAATAAATAAATTTGGAAAAAATTTAAATAAAAATTATTATAACTTTTTATCCAATAAATAAATACATAAAAATTATTTCACCATTGGATTCCTCATGAAAAATCAGGTGGGGTCACCTCTGAGTGAAATTCTTGTAACTCAACTCTAAATAAGCTTAAATTAAGTTTTTAGTATTTTCAATACAAAAGTTGAAAATCCTCAAAACCTTAATTTAATTCAAACCACATGTGGTGTTAACCATCAATTTTTGTGTTAAAATTGAGGTGTTGTGTTTAGTTTAGAAGTTATGAGGAATTGAAGTATTTTCAATTGAATTCAATTGAAATGTCAAAATGTGCGCATGTATTACATAAGTGAACTTTGATTTACATATGAGGTGTCAATTACTACTGTATTGTACTGTACAATTGAATTGAATTACATATGTAAATTATAAGTATAATACATGATGAGGAATTAAAGGAAAAATAAATTGGAAAGATTAAATTTGGGGGGGAAAAGGAACTCCAGCTCTAAGGGGGAGCTAGACCCCCAAAATCCTTGCTGACAGGCGTGGGATGTCAAAATTCACGCAAAAGTTCATCACTTTTGGCCTGGAATTGAGTTACAGGGTCTGTGGACTCAATTGATGATGAGGTTTTGATACCAACTGGGGTAGTTTTAGCTGTTGCCAAGAGGGTAAAACTACCCTTAATATAAAACAATCATAATAAAAACAGTTTTAACTGGTTTCTACGCCTCTGACACACATTTTGACGTGTTTTGAAGGCTCTAGGCCTGGTATTGCTATAGTAATGGCTGATTTAAGGGTTTAAAATGGCTAAAAATGGCTTAAACCAGCCCTTTTTTGGTCTAAACCAGGGTTCAATGATGCCATAATTGGCTTTTCTGTTGTCAGACTGTTTTTCACGACTGACAAGAGTAAAATTTACTTTTGGAGTAAGAGAATTGATGGCTATAAAAGAATGTCTTCTTTGCCCCACTTTTCTTTTCATGTTAGAATCTTTTCCTTTTATTAATTAGTTTAAACACTGTTAAACCAATCAATCAAAGATTCCAGCCACCATTTCTAAATCATTTTAATCCTTTTAACCACGTGAAAAAATCATTATAATCATTGTTTGTAACTCTTATAATCATTTTTACCCCTGAACCACCCCAAAAGTGAATTAAAGCATCTTTCATCACTGTAAACTTTGTCACTTTGTTTCCAAATTCACTCTGGTCACTTTTGGGCGTGTTTTTTCTTTAATATTCTTTTTAAAGACTTTGTTATTTAATTAATTGCTTGCAGTTCTTTGCTCAATTAATTCCAATTGAAATTGTTCTTGAAGAAATTTCTTTTGTAGCCTTAAAATATCTCTTGTAGAGTATTTTTTGGATAAATTTTTATTGTTGGTAAAACAATAAATTTTTATAATATTATTGTTTTATACTAATAAAGTTATAAACAATAAAATTGGCGTGTTTTCTCTTAAAAATAATATTTCATACTATTTTTAATTGATTTTTACCTTTTACAAATTTTGAGGACAGGAAAAGTACTTGATTTTTAATCAAAGTTTCATATCCACACCTTACACTTCCAATCTCATCACTTCTCAATCACTCTCACTACCTATTCTACTCCAAGAAACTATCAGTGACAATAACTCTCAGGAAGTTACTGTTGATTTGACACATCAATCCAATTTCCACCATCTACTTCTTACTCAATTGATCTACCTTTAAATCCAAATCAATTGTCTGAGCTTATCTTCTAATCAAAAAGCCACTTTATCAATATTCCTTTCCTGAAAGTCCAACTAAACACATACCCCCAACTTCAACCAATCAAAATGATCATAAACTGAAGGATGGTGAAACTGCTAAAGAAGAACCTCAAGTAACTTAGGTAAATTCTTCTATTCTTCCTTTGTTTCAATTTATTTTCAAACTAAGCTCTAATAATCTTCATCTTTTGTTCATTATAAGGAATCCTTCCAGAAATGTACCTCATTCAATGGTGTTCTGGATTGTGATGGCCAGTGTCAAATGCCCAAAATTCTTCAAAAATAAACTGTTGTCCTCAATACTTGATTGGAAGCCTTAAATGGACTTGGTCAAAGAAAGGTGTTGCTTAAGGCTTTGCCTCTCTGTGTGGGTGCACATGCATGGAGATAGCTTGAGGCTGTGACACCATGTGGTGACTGATAAATTGAGGGCTTGAGTCAATAGATCCACAAAGGAGGAGCTGTCCAGGCCATAGGGCCGGTGCCTGGCACGATGAAGAGTGAAAAACCACTATAACATTAGATGAAGTCAACATCTTACACAAATACATTTTCTTTGTGCTTTCAATAAACATATTACTTTTGATTTTTTTCAGGTCATGGTGGGGGCCCACACCATGACTAGTTTTTACATTTTTTTATAAGTGTTAGCTTTGGGAGAATTGCTGCCCAAATTTTTCAAATTGGGAATATATAATCAGTATATATTAAATAAATGAATAGATGACAAATAAACACTAAATATTGATTAATTGATAAATAAAAAAATCAAAAAGAGATTTTTATTTATTTATTATAAGACATAAAGAAAGCAAGAATCACTGAATAATCAGAGAAGCTATATTCAAATTTATCCATCATTTATAATTGATAAGTGCAATCAATAAGTCATCATAAAAATATGAATAAATCATTAATAATAAATAATAAACATAAAATAACAAGAAATAACAAAGTATCAACCTTTTCATAATATTAGATAAAAAAACAAACAATAAAAAAAACCATAATAAGAATAATAAAAATAAAAAAGATGAATAATTATTAAATTATGAAAATATAAAAATGATTCATCAATCAATTATATGCAAACTCATGCATAATTTATAATTGATAACCTCAATCAATAAGTCAATATAGAAATATGAATGAATGATAGATCATAGATAAATAATACAAAGAAACAACAAAATATTGGCTCATAAATAATAAAAAATAAAAAATAAAAAATAAATGAAATTAATAAATAAATTACTAAATAAAAGAATAATAATTAATTCATTCCTTAGTAATATCATCAAAAATTAATTTATTAATGATTCATGAATGATTAATATTCATTTTCATGCATAATTTATAATTAACAAATTATATAAATAAGTCATCATAGCAATATATGAATTACCCATGAGAAATATTATCAAAAATACAGTGACAATAATTCAGATTAGAAGAATAAGAACTAACAAAAATATCAATCCTTGGAAACTTTAATATTGATTAATAAGACAGTTGTTGCCAGAATCAATATATGAATCCTATTCAAAACTGATTAGTGTTTCTTATAATGATTGGGAACTCATATAAAATAGGAATGTAGCAATTCTTCATAAAAATAAAGAATAATTAACCAAAATATTCATATTCAAAATATATAATAGTAATAAATCAATTCAGGAGAACTATTGAATTAAGAAATAAAAATAATAATTCATCAATTATTGATGACAATAATAACAAAGACTCAGAAGAAGAAGTCTACTATAATATAACTGGTTGCATATGAAAAGCTGCAATACTAATTCTTGATATTATAATTTCCAAAATTATTAAGAAAATAGAGACCTCAAAAATTTCTCAATAACAATAATTCATTTCAATTTTTTTGCCCATATTTATTCCATTGTGGAATTTTACAATCCTCCAATTTTTTCATAATTCATTTCGCTGAATTTCTCTGAATTGGCCTTTTTTTCAAACATTGATTAAAAAAAATTACCACTCATAAATTTCCTTATTTCCTTTGAAAAATGAAGGATTCAATCTTGGGAATCACAAAAAAAAGCCCATATTTTTGAAAACTTCTTGGGTGGTACAATTGTAACAATGCCAAAAATGACATGAATGGAATCAACAGTGCCATGAATGAAATGAAATGCAACAACAGTGCCATAAATGACATGAAATTCATAAAAATTGCCATAAATGAAACTAATGGAATCAAAATTGCATGAATTCAATAAATGGCATTAGTGGCATTGAAAAAGCCATTTATGGCATAAATGGAATTAAGTCTACCATAAATTGTATTCACAGTCCCATTTATGGAATCAAAAAGGGGGCCATGGCATTTCCTATGTGTATTTACTAATTTATTCCACAAACACTCAAGGCCTTATGTGTTTTTACCAAAGTCCTAAATTAATTTAGAAAAAACCTACTTAAATTATATATCAATGAAAGTATTCATTATTCCCAAAAACTGAATCCCAAATTCACTTTTGAATATTTGAAGGTAGCTCAAATTTGATTTTGAATACTTGGTAAGGCTGAAAACTTGATATTGAATATTTGATGACCCTTAAAATTTGACGAATTTTTGAAAAGCTATGCATTGGATTTTTGGTGTATTTTTAACTTATAATCATTATTTAGTATAATAAGAGTTTCTGTTTGACTTGTTGTATTAAATAAATATTATAAGTAAGTTTTCTCTAAAAATTCTATATCTTTTTTCATATGTTATTAGTTTTTTTATATAGAATTTTTCTATAAGAATTATTTCTGCACAGTGTGGGTTATAATTCTTTTATAAATAATATTTATATATTATTCATTGGTGGTTGAATATTTATATTTTCCATGTGTAATTGTCTCATTAAGAACTTTAAACTTCTGATTGTTATAACTGTCAGTGACTATAACACTAATAGAATAATTATAATTTATTAAAATAATTATATTTTTATTATTATTATTTGATATAATAAGAATTGAATTTATTTCATTATAGAATTATTTTGAATAATTATATTTAAACTTTTGGTTATAATATTTTATTATATTATATTTTTCTAGTGAGGACAGTCATAGTACTCTTGATATTGTTACTATTATCAAGAGCTTCATAGACAAACCTTACATTTGGGAGCCTGGCCATTATTTTAACCAATTTTTGGGACATAAATCATATTAAAGACCTTAATTTACTATTTTTTGACGTAAAATTTCCATATTTACTTTAATATTGGCATTTTTGGGACTTATCCCTTATAAATAATCTTTCTAATATTAACAAAGTATTTTTTTATTAAGAATATTGTTTTAAACAATATACTATTGAGTGACTTGGAATAAATTTCTTTTGTCTAACTAGTGGCTTTTTCACATCACAGACTTGAAATTTATTCTTTGAGTTATTCTAGTATAAAGTGAATAATACAATTTTGATCAAGAACTTATTAATTGCATAATTATTATTTCTTTAAAGAAAATATAAAATCAAATAAACAATTGAAAAATTAAAGATCTTTACTAAAAACATTTTTTCTTTAATGTTAGACATTTTTCTCTATTTTTGAGATAATTTGCCATAAATTACATTAAAACAATTTTATACAATAAGCTGAGTTTATAATTTATTTTTATTGTTTGATAAAATAACTTATATTTTTTTTCTTTTCTTTAGTGTCATCCATCAGAGAAAGTTCTTCAGATTCTGAAGCCTCAGAGTCTAGTATTGAACTTCAAACTAGCCCAGCACCAAGGGGTTTAATTACCAAAGAACCCTTTAAAGGTCCAGCAGGTGAATTAAATCCATTTCTTAGTATCAATTTCTTTATATTGATTTGAAATGACTCCTACTAGAAGTGGAAGTAACTATTCCATCCAATAAAATGGATCTGGACCAGGACATTCAACTCATAAATCCAAAAGACAAGAATGTCAGCTCAGAGGACAGGCACAAATGGAGGATGCCAGAACTTCCACCAGTTCTTAAAGGTTAGCCAGCACCTTTGACACTCTTATTGAGAGTCCAGAAGCTGAAATAACTGCTATTTCTTTTGTTAGACCTGAATCACTTTCAACAGGCAAAACTAGAGATATACCAGTCTCAGTAAAAGAACTTGTTTATCGCAGCAAAACATCAAGAGTGGGAACTTCTCCCAAGTCTTTGGATAGGCACCATGAACTCATATCTTCAGGTGAAGAAGCTCATGGGGCCACAAAAGACAGAGAAACTTCTGAAGGGTTGGACACCCATGTCTTGCAAAGGAAAAGCTCAACAGATAAAAGCTTGTTTCAAAAACCAAAGCATTTCATCAGAGGACCACAAGAAGAAGTTGGCCCAAGGGAAGGAAAAAAGCCCAGTGGAAGATCCCCAAACCCCCACAAGCAAAAGTCTGCCTCAACAAGTGCCAATGTGAGCCTTGAGGTATATTTTACATACCCAAATAGGCCACAATTATCTTAAAAAGAAATTTTGAATTATGCAAAACTCATAAGTCATGCATATATCCAAAATTCATCATTTTCAATTTCAGAAAAGATGAATAACTTTTTATTGAGTAAGTAAATCCATGGATTTAAGACCAGATTTGGCTTCTACACAAAAATTCACCTAGGGTAGCTCCATAGAGTGAATAAGCTCAATTTAAGTATTTGAGGTGGTAAAATGGAAAATACTTCAATACCACATCATTAATACCACATAAAAGATCCGTGAAAATTTTTGTTTTTCTTGATTTTTAGCCAAAATAATGGGAAAGTGAGAAATCCCATGTTACATATACACTAAGAATAGTGTTATGCATGTTTTGAGCACTTAATATCATGGTATTCTTACATGGACTTTTGGTACACCCATAGGGGATATCTCACTTAAAGCTTAAATTACTATTTTGACGTAAAAATTAGGCAAGGGGGACAAAAGTCATCAAAGAGAGCCAGGGTACCCAACTTCTGAGGCCTCAGAGGCGTGGATAGCTCCAGAGCATGAATCCATGGCTCATCTTGGCCCAATTGGTAAACTAAAACTCTTTGGGAACTTGGTTACCAAGTTACACCTACTGTAATCATAAGAAAAATAGCAAATAACCTGCTATTTTGACGTGCCAAGGAGGTAATAAGCTACTTAAGCTCCTGTAACCACGTCAATTCTTGATGACTTTCCATGACTGGACCCTAAAAGAGTAATTAAACCCTTTTGGGATGCATATTCATTGATTTACCTCATAGCAACCAGCAAAATACTGCTATTTGCAATTCTACGTAGAAATGAGGTGAAAACTTCAAAAATTCATTAAAAATACAATTCTTAATGAATCTTCCTGAAACTTTCAGGACCAATGAAGAACTGTATTATCTATGGTACAACCAAAAAGAATTATGGTTTTACTAGTAAAATTCAAAGTTTTACTTACAGTCCATTTTGACCATTCTACGTGAAACACTGAATCTTCAAACATTCACAGTAATTACAACCTGTGATGAAGTTGGCAATAGCATTGATAACTTTGAGAAATCAATGATTATTTTAGAATAAAAGAAGATTTACAGATGTTACTCCTTTTATTCTTAACCATATTGGGGTTGGTAGTCACGTAAAAGCATCAATTAAGTAATTATGATAATCTTATGTGACAACAGATGATGCAATCATTAATCCAAAAGGGTTTATTGTTTTATCACTCACTGGTTTTTCAGTTTGCTCCATGGCACGCCTCTGTGAGCTGTTGTTGACTTAAAAGAAGCCTATTCTTGCTGTTTTTTCCGTATCATCATCTTATCAGCTTATTAAATCATTATTACCAACAAGTAAGTATTAGTTAAAACTATTCTTAAGTGTTTTAAATCTTTCCAAATCATCCAGAAAGACGTGAAATCCTAGAATCCAACTATATACTGTTGTAATACTGTTATAAATCCTTTTGATCCCTTAAATCCACAATTCTACGTCAAATTTCTCTACTCTTATCTATCAATAAGTTCTTTGGAGTATTAGTGAGTCATTTATTCTTAATTCTTAAAGTTTTTCTCTAGTAATAGCTTTCTTCAAGAATTATCTTTATAATTATTCTTGCAAAAGATAATTATATATCAAAATAATTTTATTATTTTAATAAAGAAGTTTTTATTATTAAATTCTTCTTGTAATTGATTCTAGTAGACAATTACTTGCTCACTGTTAAAAGCACTAGTAGTGCTTAACACGTGAAAGAAATAATTTTTTAATTATTTAATTGTGGTTATAATAATATTTTATTATTATATTTCATAAGAACAGACATAGTACTGTTGATTGATAGTAATATTATCATCAGTTTCATAGTCACATCTTACAGCCAAACAAGCCCAAAAAAACCGCAAAGACCAACCAGAAGGGCAAGCAAAAGGCAAAGGGAAAGGCAAAGCCCAAGTGGAACAAGCCTTACCTGCAGAATTACAATATTCCCAAGAAAGAGAAGACAGCCATGGACAATGTGTTCAATATGGCAAGAACTCTGATGGAATTCAAAATCAAGGAAGAGGAAATATTGAACCAATCTTTTACAAAGAAGTAGATCTTGTAAAAATTGTAAAATAATTTGAAGCTGGTAATAAAGAAACTATAACAAAGCCTAAAACATTTGAGTGTATCCAACAAAAGTTGGGTAATGAGATATTACAAGTCAAAGAGTCACAAAACACCATTATTGGCCTTGAAAATGTTAATAAAGACAATATTTTGTCTTTGGCACAAATCTGTGCAAGAATTGAGTCTAAGGTTACCTTACTCAATCAACCAGATGACAATTCTATTTCTTTTATAACTGGACAGTTAAAAGAATTAAGAATACAAATTCAAGACTTGGAAAACTCAACTGGGCACAATGAAGCTCTTTTCCAAGAACAATTGTAAAAAAGTGATAAAGCAAGACTTTCTGGAAATATTCACAAGAATGCTGATGGCTTAAGTAGATGGGAATTATTCAATACACCTGACAATCCTTCCTATGTTCCTACAGGTGCAGAACCTAAAATTCCATTTTAAGGAATTAACATCACAGATATTGGAAAAGAATTCTTTGAAGAAGTTAGAGATAGCTATAAGCTGGATAAGAACTGTCATATTCTTACACTTCTACTTGACAAAGATTGTTAAGAGGCAGCTTTGGCTAATTTCCTGGATGTTATTTAGAAACATCTTATGACAATGGAAGGTTCCATTTATTTGACGGTATCTTATATCATACATTTGAACACACATGTGTCATGGTCCTGTGTAGTAGAATTTTTATTAACACAATACTGCTAGAATGCCATGACAACATTTATTCCGGACATCTGTCTGAAGACAGAACAATGGAAAGAATTAAGAAATGTGCCTGGTGGACATCTTGGAGAAAAGATGTCATTGAGTACTGTCATAGTTGTGATAGATGCTAGAAAGCCAATAAAGCTACTGGTAAAAGATTTGGTTTGATGATTCATATCCAAGAACCAAGTACCCCATGGGAAGTGTATAATGTGGATTGGGTAACTGCCTTACCACCTGGAGGTGATAAAAGGTACAATTAATGTCTTGTCATTGTAGAACAATATAGGAAAACACCAATATTCTTACCTTTTCATAAATATGACACAGCTATGGATACAGCTCTTTTCATTTTGAACAGAGCTATATCTCATACTGGTCCTTTTAAAAATATCATTAGTGATAGAGATGGAAAACTTACATCAGCCTTATGGACTGATTTACATGAGCTTTTGGGTACAAAATCATCATTCTAACCAGCATACCATCTACAAACAGATGGGCTAGCAGAAAGAATGATTCAAACCCTTGAGGACATGATCAGAGGATTTTGGGCTTATGGCCTGGAGCTCAAAGATTCTAGTGGCTTTACCCATGATTGGTGTACTCTTATACCAGAATTGGAATTAGCCTACAAGACCTCTATCTATGCTTCAACAGGTAAAACTCCTGCAATGTTGGAAGAAGGATGGAACCCTAAATTCCAGTTGTGACTTTGAAGAAAGATTTAGTTGATATTCATCCAACTGCTTCAAGCTTTAAAATATTTATTTATAGAGTAAAGCATCATCCAAATCAAAGCATGAATGATGCCTTTGAATATGCTAAACAGAAATGGGATAAAAGTAATAAAATCACAGAATTCAAAGTAGGGGACTTAATACTAGTTTCAACCTTGAACTTTGATAATATTAAAGGTCCAAATAAATTGAAAGATTCCTTTTCAGGACCATTTATTATGAAATCCCTTCATGGGACAAATGAAGTACAGGTAGAACTTTCAGGAGAATGAAAAAAAACATCCAAATTTTCCTGTTAGTCTGGTAAAGCATTACACTTCAAGAAATAAGGAATCATTTCCTTTGAGAAATGAAATGCCCTTAGAAGTACCTCCCCTTTATCAGAGTGAAGAAAAAAAATTACTAAAAGTCTTGAAAGAAAGAAGAATCAGGGGAAAAGATGAAAGAGGATACTTGGTCAGGTACAGAAATCCACAACATGAAGATTAATGGATTGTAGCAAAAAAGATACCTGATTCCCAAAAGTTTCTCAGAAGATTCAGACATGAGAGAAGACCAATTCCTCGTTGAAACATCTGAATTGTGTGCTTTAAATACTTGAAAGTATAAGTAGAGAGGTTGGACAGTTCATGATACCCCCAATTAGCTTAAGGGTATACTACTAAAAGAAAACTGTAGTACAATGTTTTTTGGTGGTAGGGAATGTGAGCCTGTGAGGTATGTATAACATACCCATAAGGCCGCAAATTATTTTATATACAGCTTTTTTATCTTCAACAGAATTTTCAATTGAATTTAAAATAAAAAATAACAAAAAATAAGTATAAATTCTTTTTGGATAAACAAAGTTATAAATATTATGTCATTTTTGGATTCTACACCAAAAATGACCTAGGGTGTTATACCCAAAAAAGTTTATTTATTATGTTATTTGAAGATTTAAAACTCTCACAGTACTAATGTAACTTTTTTAACATTTTTTTAAAATTGTTAAATTTAAGCTTAAATAAGCTTAAATTCAAAGTTGCATAAGGTTTATGCAAACTTACCCAGATTTTAGTTAAAATTGAGGTGTTGTGTTTATTTACTGAATTGGCTAAGGACTTGCCATACAGAATGTAAATCCTGTGTGAGCTCAATTTAAAAGTGTTTAAGGCCATAGTATGGCTTTAAATAAATAAAAGGGCAAAATCCATGCAAAAAGGTGGGACAAAGGAAAAAGACCAAACAGAGCTGCGGTACCCAACTTTTTTGATCTTCAAGGATTTGATTAAGGTTGTCCACCTGTATTGGAGGATTTTCAACCTTATTTCAATTTTAAGATTAGACTTTGATCCAACCTTAAGGTTTAAACTGGTTTTATCCCAATTTGGACAGGAATTTCAATCTTCCAAAGGGTAAATCCCAATATCCAGGCTTGAAGCTAAAGCTTTGAGACCTGTCAAAGCTTAAAAAAGGTTAAAACTTTAAATTTACAAGCATCAAAACCTTATCAAAAGCTAAGGTTTGGTGTGTATTTCTATTTTATGTGGAAAAATAGTAATAACTTCAAAACTTCATTAAAAATCCAATTCTTAATGGATTTGCTTGAAACTTCACACAGCTTACAATTTAATATTATCTATATATGAGTTTCATTTCTAATATATTTTATAAATACATTTCCTGTGTAATTAGCCTGCAAATTTATTCCTTTAATGATATTTAAAGAAAACTCGCATTTCTTTAAAAAATTAATTAAAAATTGAGTTTAGGAGATTTCTGCTTGAAACTCTATTTTTAAGTTGTTCATGTGATAAACATTAATGTATATAAGCTTATTTTATATTAAAGCTTCAAATAACTATCTTAAATGGGGATTAAAGTTACTCAAAGTTAAGAATAACACTGGTAACTTTAAATTGAAATTCAAAAAAGTTATCTCAAGTTAAGAACCTTATTTTTGAGCATGGATTTTCAGTTTTAACCTGAGAACGCCCTCTATATTAATTATTAATCATTAGAGCTGCTCTGTAGATATAAAAAGAGTTTTTTCATCACTGTTTTTGTCCATCATCAATTATAAATCCAATCATATTAGACATTTAAACAGGTAAAGTTTTATTATATATAAGATCTTATTATTAAAGTATTTCTTAAGTTTTTTATTCTTTATAAATCTTGAATTAAAGAATTGAAATCATAGAAATCAGATTATTGTTGTAATCACCTATAATATATTTTATTTTATAAAATTATTGTCTTTAAAATATCTTTTAAAGTCCACAAATTCCTCTGAAAAACTCTTTAATCATATTTTTATCATAAACAGTTGTTTGATCATTTAAATTATTTACTTTTGGCGTGTATCTAACTTATAATCATTATTTAATATAATAACTTTTGTTGTTTGACTTGTTGTATTAAATAACTTTTCTAAGTAAGTTTTCTCTAGAAATTCTATATCTTTTTTATCTATTATTAGTTTTTTTATATAGAATTTTTCTATGAGATTTATTTCTGCACAGTGTGTGTTATAGTTCCTTTATAAATAATATTTATATATTATTTCTAAGTGGTTAAATATTTATATTTCTCATGTGTAATTGTCTCATTAAGAGCTTTACACTTCTTATTGTCATAACTGTCAGTGACTATAAAAATAATAGAATAATTATAATTTATTATAATTATTATATTTTTTATTATTATTATTTTATATAATAATAATTAAATTTAATAATTATATTTAAAGTTGTGGCTATAATATTATATTATATTTTTCTACTGAGGAAACTCATAGTACTCTTGATAGTGTTACTATTATGAAGAGTTTCATAGACAAAACTTAAAAAAATGCAAGTTTAGGTTCACAAATATCATAGAGGTTAGTCCATAATTATAATGTGAACTTTGGGTCCCTAACACTAATGATGATTTTGGAGAATCCACATGTAGCTATGACTTTATTCCAGAATTAAAATTCTGTGTCCAAAGGTGTGTCATCCTTTTGGCAAGGTAGGCATCTGACACTTTTACTATACCCATATACTATTACTAGAAATAATTGAAGTTCTCCTTGCCTCCTAGGACAAGTCCTGTTACCATTCCATGTGAATGATTTTCCAAGGGTGTTTGGGTTCCTCTATGTGTGGGAGTAGCCAATACATTCCCCATGTTTCCTTTTTGCCTTCTGGCATCTTTCACAGCTTTTGATTTATTAACTCAACTCTTTGGAACTAGTGGGATTTTCTCTGTGACATAGCAGTCCATCTATGAGGAAAAAACTATTGTCCTTATAGTCCCTCAACCAGGGTTCCTGTAACTGGGATCCTGTATTTTTGTTGTAGGAGTATTAACCATATTCTACACTTTTTGGGTTTGACATAAGCTTTAATAACTGAATTAAATATTCCTTGTGAATTTCAGAGGAACCTATTCCCAATATGGGAGTTTTTTTTCCTCTAGTTCATTTTGGTTAGTATCTGAGGCACCACCTCTTGGTGCCCATTTGGAGAATCTGAAGTACTTCCTCCTATCTATTTCCATAAAGTGGATAGGAATTTAGGCAGCTACTTCTGGGTCATAAGCTTGGCTGCTTTTTTGACATTTTCCAATTGCCATCTACTGAGGCCATCAGGATTAGTGTGGCTCTTACCCTCCTTATATATGATGGTCACGTTGCCAAAGACTGCAGCCTCCAAATAGTAACAGAATTTTCCTAGGGAAAAAACAAATCATAAGGATTCAGTCTGGGTTAATCCATACCTTGCCTTTGAATCTTTAAGTGTCCTGTAGATGTAACATATTACCCCTTCCTTTGGTTCAACATCTATAGTTTGTCTTTGGTGAAGGCCTGCCCCTAATTCTTGCCTGCAAGGTGCATTCATGTACAACTTGCATGATAATTCCAAGTCAGGTAGCATAAGGACAAATTAATTAGTGATTTCATGCTTGATACTCTCATATTCATCCCTCCTCTCCTTGGTAATTTCAAAAATACCTCTTTTGAGAATAACTTGTATAAGATTCTAGTTATGTGGGAAAAATGTTTGATATGGTTTTTGTAGCAGCAAGCAAACCCAAGGAAAGATTGAATCTCTGATATCATTTGTTACTGGTTTATGCAGTACTTCTGCTCCTTTGTTATTATCTATGGCCAGGCTAAGGCCTGAGACTTTATGTCCCAGTGCCAAGCAAAGAGGAAGACGTACAATTACTTATAAATTTAAAACGGAATTAAATAAATGGTCTAGTCAGAAGTTTCTAAAAGTCTGTAAGAAAGTCATGAAGAAGATTTAGTATCAATATTGGAACATAATATCAACAAATGTTTTAAATGGAGGAGATGCATGAGGTGGATAGAAGGGGAGTTCTGGATGTATAAGCAGGAAAAAACAGCAAAAAGGAAGGGGAGTGGGGTTAGTGGAGTGCAATAGAAAAGAGTGGAAAGGCTGGAAGACAAAGGGGAATACGCACAAGAATGAGAAGAGCGGGTGATGTGGGAAAAAGTGGAGCAGGTGAGAAAAAAGGTGAAGGGCATGTTGGGCAAAGATGGTATTTTATACCATGGTGAAGCTGAGCCAATTGCAGCAGTTTCAGTACCCAACAAAGTCTCAGATTTAAGGCGTGTCTGAAAAATGAAAGCTCAGTTGTAGCCAATGCTGCAACTGAGAAGGGAAATGCCTGTGTGAGGCAGAGGAACAAAGGGGTTCTGGCTGAGTATTGCTATTTTTTGAATGGTCAGACTCAATCAGATACCCTTTGTTGCCTTAAATAGCCACCCAGCTGCCCAGGAGGTGTCAGGGTGAGTCTATATAGTAGCTATAAAATGGAAATACAAGCTAGTATTATGACTGTGACACATCAAAAACAAATAATAAATTAAATCTTCAGGTCCTACTGCTACGTGGTAACAGTGGTGATGAGTCTATTGAGGACCTGGGTTGCAATGCTCTAATATCTTTGACTGTAAAGAAACACTACAATAATTATATTCTAATTATATCTTTAATAACTCTAAGGACACTACTGATGGATAACAGTCTTGTCACATAAGAATATAGGTAAAGTAAGATAAGATGATGGGTTTTTGAAGGAAAAAAACCCTTCTTTTTATATCTTTCAAGACTGTCAAGAGTTGTTAACTCTTCACACGTCAGAGGAGTGAAAATTTTCACTCCAATGGTAAGTCTGTGGTTCTGGATCCTCAATTCTGAAGTCAGTAGAGGCAGAATTGTGGTTTTGGAACCACACATGATCATTCTGGATCAATACAGGGTGAAAAAACTTTTCACCTGCCACGTCAGCACTTAGATGACGTTGTTCTGGTGTCTGTATGATCAATACTAGTCATTCTGGGCGGGTTTAAGCTTTGAACAACCATTATTTTGAGTATCAAGACAGTACTGGTTGGTACAGGTTTGGTACAGGCCAGTATTGGTCAAATTACTTCCAACCAATATATCTTAGTCAGTTTTTGAGATATCAAGAAACAAAGAGCACAGAATTGAAGGGCTTAATGAGCTCTGTAATTGGTATGCTTCATGTTTACCCTTCTTTAAAATAGCAAAAGTTATAAGGGTTTTAAGTTTTTGGATGTATTTTTGTACATCAGTATGAGGCTTCAAAAACTTCCATGCCAGATATCTTCTTCAATTTGGAAGATATCTGTATTCTGATGATACAGTTTTGTAGGGCTTGATTAGCTCTACAGTTTGGTATATTACACTGTACAGTTGTATGAGTGTATGCCAAAGATACAGGGGTTTGTTTACTTTCTTGTTTTCAGAATATCTGTATTTTTGGTTGTTAAACCTTTGAACCAAGATCCCTCAGTAAATTTAAGAGATACAGAGGTCTAATGTATCTCAAATTAAAGCTCTTGATTATATCTTTAATTTGGGTATACTTTTGTACAGTTTTGTACAAGCCCTCCTTGACTTTCAGGATGGTCTTGGTTTTGAGAATAAAGGTCATATGGTATCTCCAGTTGTAGTGGTGTTACAACAACATGGATGATATCATTGTGTAGCTCTCTATGTGAGCTTTAAGAAAAATACCATTTTGGAATATAATAACTTAAATATGCATAAGTTAGATGGGAGGTGAAAATAAGAGTTTTGACCTGTTTATTCTCCTCTAGGTTTCCTTATTCTGTTTGGATAAGGTTGGTGTTTAATTTAAGAGGATTGTTTTCTCTTATTTATTACCTGTATTGACTATGTTTGTTCAATACTTGTCATACCATCATTTATGGTATGTTGGAAGTCATGCTAGTGCTCTGTTTTGAGTCACAGGCTGACATACCCTCCCTCAAAAGAAGGCTCATCATTGATGAGACTCTTCAACCCTCCTGGAGGCTCTGAATCTTCTGAGGTGTATTTGTCCATCTGGGATTTCTTTCTCAGTTAACCATTTATCTTTATCTGCTGGTTGATTCTTAAATCTAACCAGATATTGCCTGTTGTCTTTCCCATTAATTCTTATTTTCCTGGATTTAATGATCTTTTTCACTGGTCCAGGTGAGTCATCTTCTTCTACCAATCTTTCATGGGTGACTGTCTTCTTTCTGTCAGGGAATTTCTCCTCATCTGTCTGGTGATAAGGTTTGACCAGGCTCACAGGGAAAACTGGGTGTTTCCTAGAGAACTCTTTGGTCAGGTTGACTTCTACTGCATTCTTTCCTAATAATTTAATAATGGTGAATGGTCCTATGAATGAGTCTCTCATCTTCTTGGGTCCTCTTAGGTTGTTGAAGTTAAGAGTTGAGATTAGAACTTGGTCTCCTTCTTTGAAATCAGGCTCTTGGTGACTTTTATCATATCTCTGTTTGTTATATAATTTGGCTTCAGCCACACATTGCTCTGCTTTTTCACAGGCAGTCTTCCACATTGTGTGGAAGTCCTTAGCTGTGGGGTGTACTGAGAGGAGGTTCTTCTTCAAGTAGTCTACTGGAAGTAGTGGGTTCCATCCTTTCTCTAATTTGGCAGGGGTTTTTCCTGTCACTGAGTGTATACTTGTGTTGTATTCCAATTGTACAGCTGGTAGGAGGGTTACCCAGTCATGGGTATATCCCTCATTGTCTTTATATTCCATGCCATATGCACAAAACCTTCTAATGATGTCTTCTAATGTTTGGATCATTCTTTCTGCTAGACCATCTGTTTGTGGATGGTAAGCTGTGGAGAATGCTAGTTTGGTTCCCAGCATCTCATATAGATTAGTCCAAAATTCTGATGTGAATTTAGGGTCTCTGTCACTAATTATAATTCTTGGAACTCCACAGTTAGCTATCACATTGTTCCAGAACAATATGGCTGTGTCCATTGTTGTGTCCTCTTTGTGACAGGGGAGACATCTGACACTCTTGCTGTACCTGTCTACTACTACTAGGCATGCATTAAAGCTGTCTTTCCCTCCAGGGACCAGGCCTGTTACCCAATCCATGTTTATTATTTCCCAGGGGTGTTTGGGCTCCTCTATACTCTGGAGTAATCCATATCTTTTGCCATGACTTCTGTTGGCTTTTTGGCATCTGGTACAAGTGTTGATGTATTCACTCAAGTCTTGTTCCCACTTTGGCCACCAAGCTGTGCTAAAGACTCTTTCTTTAGTTCTTTCTTCACTCATATGTCCCATGTATGGGCAGTCATGGCATTCCTGTAGTATCAGGGAAATATGTTCTCTATTTATTATTACCAGGGCACTTGTGTGTTTTTCCCTATGGTACAGTAGATCATCTATCAGAAAAAATCTATTTTCTTTGAAGTTTTTGAGCCATGGCTCTTCCAATTGGCTCTCTAGTTCAGGACTCCTGTACTTTTGTTTTAATAGTTGTATCAATATACTACACTGTTTGTGTTTATTGTATGCTGATTGTACTATGCTAAAGAATTCTGTATTCAGATTAGAGGAGCTGATTCCCCGTATGGGTATCTCTTTACTCTCCCCACAGCTCTGTGCTGGGTTTGATGGGTCATTCCCTAATGCCCAGTTTGATAGTTTGAAGTTCTTTCTCCTATCTATCTCCATGCATTGTATAGGTCTTTTGGTCACATTTTCTGGGTCATATGCTGGATTCTCTTGGTCATTCTTCAGTGGCCACCTGCTGAGACCATCTGCATTAGTATGACTTTTCCCTTCTTTATAGATGATAGTCATATTCCCTCTGTATTCTTGTATGGCTATTTGCCACCTAAGCATGTGTCTGTTTGTTTTCTTCATGTTCAACAGTGATTTGAGGGCTGTGAAGTCAGTAAAAACTTCAAATACTGCTCCTTCTAAGTAGTAATGGAGTTTTTCTAATGCCCATACCAAGCATAGACATTCTGTCTGAGTAGCTCCATATCTGGCTTCTGAGTCTTTCAGTTGTCTTGATATATAGCAAATTACTCCTTCTTTGGGTATTCCATCCACTAGTTGCCTCTGGTGTAGTGCTGCTCCTAGTCCTTGGCTACATGCTGCATCTATATATAGTTTGAATGGTAGTTCAAAATCAGGCATCATTAGGACAGGGGCATTGGTCAGTTCATGTTTGATCTTTTCAAATGCATCTCTTCTTTCCTTGGTAATTTCAAAGACTACATCTTTTGAGCACAGTTTGTATAGGCTACTAGTGATGTGTGCAAAGTTTTTTATGTGGCTTCTGTAGTAGCTAGCAAAGCCCAAAAAGGATTGCATTTCCTTGATTTTCTTTGGTACTGGTTTCTTCAGTACTGCAGCAACTTTATTTTGGTCTATAGCTAGGCTCAAACCTGAAGCTTTGTGTCCTAGGGCTAGCAGTTCCTGCTGTCCAAAGTTACATTTTTTAAGAGATATCTTCATGTTGATTGGTGTGCATTTTCCCAATATTTTATCAATTTTCTTCACATGGTCTTCCCATGTTTCTGAGTATATTATGATATCATCAATGTACACTACCATCCACCCTTCCATTATTTCATCTTGAAATATGGTATCCATCATCCTCTGAAAATGGGCTGGTGCATTCTTAATGCCAAATGGCATTCTAGTATATTCATATATGCCCATATGGCATATAATTCTTAGCAATTTGATGGAATCTGGTTTCACCCCATTCTGGTGAAAGCCTTTCATGCAATCCATTTTTGTAATGAACTTGGATTTTGCTAGTTTATCTAGTGCATGCGGTATCCTTGGGATGGGGTACCTATCTGCTTTGGTGTAATTATTCAAAGCCCTGAAGTCACCACATAGTCTGGATTTACCATCATGCCAAGTTATAAGGACTGGTGTAGTGACCTCTACTATCTCATTATGTCCTATTTTCCTTATGACCCCCATTTCTAGGAGTTCATTGATATGTTTCTCAATTTCTTTCCTAGTTTCCATGCTGGCTGGGTATGGTGGTCTCCTAAGCATAGGTGGATATGGTCTTTCTACATCCAGATATAATTCTATATCATGTCCTTTGATTTTTCCTAGTGGTTCATCTCCTATTGAAAAAGCTCCTCTATGCTTTCTCAATACTTTCAGTAAGTTGAGTTTCATTTTACTGGTGAGTTGAGTGCCATATTGGGCTTCTTTGAATTCTTCCACTAGTTCTTTCAAGGTGTTATCATTTGTTACATGATTTATGTCAAAGGAGAATTTTTTGTCTTTGTTTGTACCTATGGTAAGATATCTGTTTTTACTATTGCAAATGTCCATACCATACATTCTTTGGTACTCTGTACCTAGTAAGAATCCTTGTACATGTGCATTCTCTAGAACTACAAATTCAGGTTCCAGTCTGATATTTCCTTTTTGGTGTGGGATAATTATCTCTTTGATTATTGTCCCCAGTGAGTGCATTTTGCCTGATGCACTTTTAAAGTTTCTAGCTTTTGTTGGGATTATATCTTCTTCCCATTTGGGGAAGTGTTGTTTCAAGTATTCTTTTGCCACTATGGAGCAACTTGCTCCTGTGTCAATGATCATTGGGTGTTTACAGTTCTCAATATAAACTGTCAATTTTGTAGGTGTTCCATGAATGAATCCCATCCCTCTATTTGGGGTTTCCAGGAATGTTTGTGCATTCTGTGTGTGCTTACAGAGCTCTTTGTCTGTTGTTATTTGTGGTATTCCTGAATCCAATTCAATGTCTTGTATGTCAAGTGAACTTTCTTCATTGCATTCCACTATGTATTCTTCTATGGTATCAGGTTCACTTTGTGATTCTGCTCTCATACCATTTCCCATGCTGTCAGAATCAGATTTTTCACCTGTTTGTTCTTCTTCTGATTCTTCATCAATTGCATATATTTTCTTTTTTGGTTTTGTGCAATTGTTGGCATAGTGGTCTTGTGATCCACAGTTGTGGCACACATATTTCTTTTTTGGGGTTTCTTTCCCTTTTTCTTTGTTTGTCTCTTTAATTTCAGACCTCTTGTCTTTGAAGGTTGGTTTATAGGATGTGTACCTTCCTATGGAGGTTTTTTTTCTCACATCTTGTATGACATTTGCTATGTCATCAATGCTGCTGATGTTGTTGCATCTGCATTTGACTGCATGTTCTAGATCTCCTGGCAATTTTGTTAGGAGTTTATGGTTTCTCATTTCTATTGTCATATTGGGATCAATAGCTTTTAGCCTCTTTGTTTGTTTGAGGCACCATTCATAAGGGTCTTTTTCTGTGGAGTATCTATCACTTTCAAAGGACATGGTCTTTTGCCAGATCCAACTACCATTGCTATACTTTTGTATAATCTGGTTCCTCCACAATGGCCAGCTTTTCCTTCCATGTATTTCTTTAATCTCAGTATACCATATGTTTGCATGGCCTCTGAATGCTGTGTTAAGTCTTGTTGTGATCCAGTAGTCTGGTATCTTTGGGACATCAACAAAGAGTCCATCAATATAGTCAATGATCTCCATATGGTCATATTCCCCAATTCCTGAGAACTTTGGCCAGTTTGTTACTTCTGGTAACTGTTTTAGTGCCTGTTTCTCTGAATAGTTTAGATTTTCCTCATCTTGGTACACTGACTCTGATCTTAACTTTGAAATCTGATATTCAGGCTCCTGTTCATAGTCTTTATCCTCTTCTTTCAATTTTGTAGAGGTAGTAGGTTGACCTTGTGTTGGAGGGTATTGATTGTCTTCCCTGTCATAGAGGTAATCAATTTCTTTGTCAAAGTTATCCTGTTGCTGCTGGATACTCCTCAGATCCCTCCTCACAGTTTTTTGTTCTTCTAGAATTGAATTCAACTGTCTGTTAGTTTTTTCAAATTCTGTCCAAATTTTGGCCAGATTTGTATTTAAGTCTTTTATGACTGTTGCTTTGAAAGCATTTTCTTCTTTCAATGTTTCCACTTCTGTCCTCATTTTTCCTGAGGTTTCATGTGTCCAATCCATGAATTGGGCCAATTTGGTCCATGTGAATTTGTTTTCAAACTCATGAGTGTGGATTGTAGTTTCAGTTATTAATTCTGCGTTTATTGAGTCAGAACTATCAAAACTATTTGTAGGTACAACTATTTCTTGCTTTTGTGTACTTCTTGGACTAAGTCCATCAGCTTTTTCATCAATGGGTCTGCTTCCTTCTTCCTCTGGTTGAAAGAAGTTTTGTTTTTCCCTTGGGCTCCTTTTCTCCTGTTGGAAACTACCTGGAAGGGTTGGGGAGCCTTGGATGAAGTTTCCTTTGGCTTGTAGGGCCTGGAGCTGCTGGATTGTTGTGGGGAAGATGGGAATTCTCCTCCCATTTCTGGGGGTACCTGAATCTGACTGGGCTCTTCCTTGTGCCAAGATCTCTCTATGGCTTTTATGGCTGCCTGGTTCTCTTTGATTCTGGTTGCTCTTTCTTCTAAGAGTTTGAAATTCTTGTTGGGATTCCAACCTTGCATTTCTGTCATAAGCTCCATCCAAGCCATTTGCTTGAGACAGATCTTCTGGGTTGTTATCCCCACTTCTGCCCATGATGCTGCCATAGTGAACATTTTGTTGTCCATGCTCCATGTGAAGAGGTCTCTCAGGAGTTTGTGTATTTGGAGGACCTGTTATGCATCTGTCCAATCTCCTGGTTGGACTTCTGGGTTGAATTTGATTTGGAATAAGACCTTGGGTAGGAGTTCCCTGATGGTAAGTCCTTTTCTGGTCATTTGCTCCAGTTCTTCTTCCTCTGTGTCTTCTTGGCCAGTGTTGTGGTTGATTTCTTGGGAATCCAAGATCTCTAAGAAGTGGAGGTGTCATGTTAACAATGTTAAAAAATGACAGACAATAAAAAATGTTGTATTTTTCAAGGTTTATTTACCTTTAGAAGGCCCTTGTACAAATTTATGATCTATACTCTTTGGCAATTTGCCTTTAGAGTTTACAACTGGGTTGATAACAGCGATTTTCTGTTTCTCAATTTGTTTTGGTGATCCAACTGGTTTTGTTGGAGCTTTTCTGGGTTTTTTGGCCCTTGGGACGGCTATTGGTGTCCAATCTTTTGAGTTGATTGTCACTTAACTGTGTCTTTTCTGCTTGCCCTTGGTTTTTGGCAGCACCTCTCTGTCTTCTGAGGCTGTCACAGATGGATTTCCTTGTGACTGGGTTTCTAATGGAATGTAGTCTTTTTCCACTATTCTGAAAAGATATTTCAGATTGTATATCAGTATTTTATGATAAAACAAAATGATTATATTCAATTCTACTGTTATTTTTCGAAATTTTTAAGTATTTTATGTTTTTTTTTATTATTTTTATATATTTTTATTGAAAAATAACAGTTTTTGAGTTTTTCACTTATGTTTTATAAATGAAAACTGTAATATCCAAGTGTTTTGTGAATGATTCACTTGGATATTATTGTGTTTTTATATAAACACGTCAAATTTATTAAATTATAATAAATTTGATTTGTTATTATAAATATTATAAATAATATTTACTATAACACTTGATATTTGATTCAAATATCAATTAATTACAAGTTTTCACATCAATTTGAGTGATATCTTGTTTCAAAGGAAATATTTAATTAAAATATTCCTTATAAATAATAAAAAATTATTTTATTATTTAATATTTATTAATTATTTATTAAGAAATGTTTCTATATTAATTTTCACGCACTTTGGTGAAAAATAATAGTAAAATAAATAATATACTGTTTGTATATTATTATTTATATTGAAATTTAAATAATACTGTTGTATTATTATTAAATTTCGTGGAAATTATTGCAATATAATAAAAAGGAGGATTTGTACTCCTACTCTCAACAAAAATATTTTGTAATATATATTTTTGGAGGAAAAAAATTTGTATATATAATATATGATGCTAAAAAAATGATAATAATATAAAATAAATTAGAAATTTTACTCACTTTTAGTAAAATACCTTGTAAATAGCTGAATTTTACGCCTAATTCAGTTCAAAACACGTCCAATAAGGTTGAAAAACCATGGCCAGGCCCCCAAAATGTCAGGGTGAGTCTATATAGTAGCTATAAAATGTAAATACAAGCTACTATTATGACTGTGACACGTCAAAAACAAATAATAAATTAAATCTTCAGGTCCTACTGCTACGTGATAACAGTGGTGATGAGTCTATTGAGGACCTGGGTTGCAATGCTCTAATATCTTTGAATGTAAAGAAACACTACAATAATTATATTCTAATTATATCTTTAATAATTCTAAGGACACTACTGATGGATAACAGTCTTGTCACGTAAGAATATAGGTAGAGTAAGATAAGATGATGGGTTTTTGAAGGAAAAAAACCCTTCTTTTTATATCTTTCAAGACTGTCAAGAGTTGTTAACTCTTCACACGTCAGAGGAGTGAAAATTTTCACTCCAATGGTAAGTCTGTGGTTCTGGATCCTCAATTCTGACGTCAGTAGAGGCAGAATTGTGGTTTTGGAACCACACATGATCATTCTGGATCAATACAGGGTGAAAAAACTTTTCACCTGCCACGTCAGCACTTGGATAACGTTTTTCTGGTGTCTGTATGATCAATACTAGTCATTCTGGGCGGGTTTAAGCTTTGAACAACAATTATTTTGAGTATCAAGACAGTACTGGTTGGTACAGGTCTGGTACAGGCCAGTATTGGTCAAAATACTTCCAACCAAGATATCTTAGTCAGTTTTTGAGATATCAAGAAACCAAGAGCACAGAATTGAAGGGCTTAATGAGCTCTTCAATTTGGTATGCTTCATTTTTACCCTTCTTTCAAATAGCAAAAGCTATAAGGGTTTTAGGTTTTTGGATGTATTTTTGTACATCAGTATGAGGCTTCAAAAACGTCCATGCCAGATATCTTCTTCAATTTGGAAGATATCTGTATTCTGATGATACAGTTTTGTAGGGCTTGATTAGCTCTACAGTTTGGTATATTACACTGTACAGCTGTATGAGTGTATGCCAAAGATACAGGGGTTTGTTTACTTTCTTGTTTTCAGAATATCTGTATTTTTGGTTGTTAAACCTTTGAACCAAGATCCCTCAGTCAATTTAAGAGAGACAGAGGTCTAATGTATCTCAAATTAAAGCTCTTGATTATATCTTTAATTTGGGTATACTTTTGTACAGTTTTGTACAAGCCCTCTTTGACTTTCAGGGGGGTCTTGGTTTTGAAAATAAAGGTCATATGGTATCTCCAGTTTTAGTGGTGTTACAACAACATGGATGATATCATTGTGTAGCTCTCTATGTGAGCTTTAAGAAAAATACCATTTTGGTATATAATAACTTAAATATGCATAAGTTAGATGAGAGGTGAAAATAAGGGTTTTGACCTGTTTATTCTCCTGTAGGTTTCCTTATTCTATTTGGATAAGGTTGGTGTTTAATTTAAGAGGATTGTTTTCTCTTATTTATTACCTGTATTGACTATGTTTGTTCAATACTTGTCATACCATTATTTATGGTATGTTGGATGTCATGCTAGTGCTCTGTTTTGAGTCACAGGCTGACAGGAGGGCTTTTGTGAGGGCATTGTTGAATGTGCACAGTAAGTGCAATCCACAAATGCCCCATGCAGAAAAGGATGTGGGGCATTTGGTCACAGGTGACCACAGAGAGCATACCAGCGTTATGGCTGGGTGACAGAGTGTGAACAAAGGGTCAGGCGGCTGTATGACAAATGAATACAGGATGAGCTTGGGTTGACCCATTGTGCAGGTCTTCTTTGGGGTAATAATTGAAATGCTCAGTGGCTGAACATTTGAATTGCAAAGCTGTTGAGCTATTGATATGACAACATCAAACGCACCCCTGCCCAGAAATTGCTATTTCATCTTTGTAAGCATGCATCCTGAGCATTTTGCATGACATCAGAAGAAATTTGACCAGGCTGAGCATTTCATTTTCTTAGGTAGAGTGCACAGAAGTGGGCTTTCCAATCAGCTATTGTGAAAAGTCCTCCAATCATGGAATTCCAAAAATATTCTGTGGTGAGCTTTTGACAATGACATGCTGAGCTGGAATGTGCAAATCAGGTGAATCACCATACTAAGAATGTGGAGCATGAGCTAGACCTCTGCAAATGATTTAAAGGTGGATACCCATTGGCAATATGCATGAAGGATGAAGTAATATTACACCATCCTGATTTGTACAGCTGACATTGTATTACCTACACCTTTGTACATGTATGCTGCGGGGCAGAGAAAAAGCTGTACAAGAATGGAACATGCAATCATGCCAAGCCATTGGGTCAAATTTCTCAAATCCATCCCTTTGATACACCTTGTTGGACAGCTCCACCTGACCAACACACAGATGCTGGTGTATTCCAGGTTATCATAAGGGGTGCATATTGGGATGAGTAATGATTTGGATCGTATGAAAATGGTGGATTCACTCTGTTGCCGAGGTCAGGGAAAGCTATTAGTGGCTCCCACATATGATTTTCACACCCACGCATTGTTGGGCCACCACATGCTTTCATATGAACCCCCACAGGTCATACATAGGCAGTTTTCACTCAGCTGGCTGACCTTTTACCACCTGTATTCCAAACAGCTATTTGCTTGTGCAGGTGGCCCACTTAACTGCAGATGCTCACCCACTTACCAGCAAAAACCTGAAGCCAATCAGTGTGGATTTGCTTGAGACTCATATGCATGAGCATAACCCTTGCCTATGATCCCTGAGGCTGGATATTTTTGTGTGGGTCATAGACTGGACATTCTCACACACACCACAGAATTTTTGGCACCTGTCTTCCAGCCAAAAATTACCTTGGGCGGGTGGCCTATTCTGCCGGAGATTCTCACACACATGAGGGAAAATGGCTGATGCCACCTGGGTGGATTAGTAAAAGCCTCAAACACAATTGGGGTGAATGTGTAAGTGGACCATGGCTCACAGCCAGCGCCCCCTTTGATCAAGTCACACATTCCCCCCTAGAATCCCAGTAGGTGTCAGTCCACAAGAATTTTTGTGCAAAACCAAACTCATGTTTGGTGGCATGCCACCATACATACCTCACCCGCCCACACAAAAAGAACCCCACAGTGAAACGTTCCTTTCCACCACCACCATTTCCTTGTAGGTTACTAGACAAAAATTCCACTGTGAAAAATACACTTACTGTTTGATTTAACACCATCAAACATGGCTGCATGCCTCTAATATGCCACTGTACAAGACTTTTGTAAAACCCACCCAATTTTGGATATGTTAATGTGAACCTTGGTCCACCCATCCTTGCGTAATATGTGGCAGATCCAGCAGTCATATTGGTGCACCCAAATTCTTGCCACCTTGCCTTGACATATGCCCCAAATTGGATATAAGAATTATAACTCCAAGAGGCCCATCTTCCTAATGAACATGCATGTAACCACAGGCCATCCCCCTTTGAACCCCTTTCTGCCTCTCATATAAACTCACCACCTGCACTTATTGGTCTTCATTACCTTTAGCTAACCCTTCCTGATCATATCATTTTCCACTTTCCACAAATAATTCATAATAGCCAGCATGTCAACCCCTTCATAACCACTTTGCATTAGGATGATTGATATTTGTATTCAATAAATAGTGATATAACCTCAAAAATTGATAATTCCCACTTAGATTCTTGTATTATCCTATGGCACAATTGACAAAAAATATTTTTATATCTCCCCAATCACCAGCATACTATTGGCTCTCTCCCTGGAACCCTTTCCAAGACATTGATACCATTCCTTGGGGAACCACGAACTTTCCTGAACTGTGGTCCTGGTGGGGCATGGATGGAAAATTCCCAATCCAATCCTACTCAAACATCATTTGTTGAGGGAGTATTGATGACTGATCCCAATGATCCTTCCTCATCTCAGAAACCCAATCTAGGGTTGATGTTCTTCACATGGTATCAAAACATTCCATTCATCATTGAATGTTTTTTGTCAGCCTGTGACTCAAAACCAGAGCACAAGCATGACAGCCAAAATACCATAAATCAATGGTATAGCCAAGATACCACAAAACATGAAGCTGAGCCAAATTAGCTCAAAAGGTATCAAAATGAAGAGGAAACTCACCTCTTTCTGAAAATGTAAGTCCCATCACCATAGGACAAAGAACAAAAAATTTATCCCTGCTCAAAGTTATTGCTGAGCATAAACCTTAATTTTCACCTCTGATCTGGAATCCAGAAGGAGAGTCTTAACCACATCAAATGGATATTTAAAAATGGAGCTCTAGGTCAGGGCTATCCAATGGTACCAGCCAAACTGAGCTAGCACCAATACTACAGAAGTTATGGTCAAATTGAGACCAAATAAGGTTGAACAAAACATTCACCTCTCATCTAACTTCTACAGTTTGAGTTTGAGATACCTGAAGTGTATTTTTTTTGCAAAGATCACAATCAGAACTATCTCATGGTGTCAGCAATTTCCTCATATCTCAACTATAACAGAAGTTATGGGGCAAACAAGCCCAATACAGCTTTTGCCCAAAACACGCATAGGTACAAAATATCTTGTACATGCGATAACTTTGCCATATCTAATGATAACCATATCAAATAACAGACCATTGTGTAGAAAACATACAGGGCCTCACCCGGATGCAATTTTGAGGTTGATATCTCAAGAATTGACAAAGGTATAGCTGCTTTAAGGTCAAAATCCCACATTCTGACCAATACAGCCTTAACATGGGATAGTATCCCATAACCATGATTTGGAGGTGTCAAACAGGCAAAGAAGAATGTTTATACTTCAATACCTCATAGTTCAGTCAATACTGGGGTCCCATATAGTTTCTGTACAGAATTCTACACGTCATACACGTCAGAATCATGCTGTGTGGTCCCCGATGAAAATTTTCACCCTGTATTGGTGAAAGCTGCCCAGATGTGGTTTCAAAACCAAATCTGACCCCAATACAGGCTATAAAGGTCTTTGAAAACCACAATCATGTCTCAGAGAGTGAAAAATCTTCACTTCCTCTATGTGGAAAGGTCTAACAGCCCTTCCACCCCATTTCAGGATAAAAAGGAGGCTTTTCACAGCCAGAAATGCTTTCCTCATCCTTCTCTTCAATACCCTACGTAGTAAACTGTCAAAAACAGCTTTACTATTGGGTAATAAACAGGTGTAATTATAATATTAATTATTGTAGCCTTTATTATTGTAACCCAACAGGTAAAGCTGCACCCAGGGCTTTCAACAGTGCTCACCACCACTATATTTCATATAGTAAAGCCCTTTTATTCTTAAATTGAAACATCTTTAACTCTTATAGCTCTTTTCAAAATCCTTTTTTACCGTGTCACAGTCACAGTTAAAAGTTGTAAATACATTTTAATACTTTTATCATAGACTCAGTCTGACATTTTGGGGGCCTGGCCGTATTTTTTGACCTTTTTGGACCTTATAAGTAAGTTTTTCACTTATTTATCACTTTCCAACTATTGTTTTGCATTTTTTAGGCCTATTTTTCTCTAAATATATATATAGTATATATATATATATATTCATTTAATTGGTCTATGTACCACGTTTTACTCATATTTTAATAGTATCTTTCATGTGGTTAATACCCACAAAACCTTTATTTTTGGCATGTTTTACATATAAAAACACATAAGCCATCAATAAGTACTGTATTTTTGATTAAGTAAGGACACCTCTGACTGTAAAACCAACAGGTGAGGCGTGGTGAAGTGTATTGTTGACAAAATTACACTTATACAGAGCCACTTATACAGATCACACTTGAAAACCACAAGTGAATCTGTGGGATACTGGTACACAAACAGTGTAACAGGGTACCAAAAGCTGTAATTCTGACGTGGAATTTTTAATTCAATTACACTGTCATTATACAGGGCATATTGTAGTAATATACAAGCCCAGAGGCCATTCTTAGAAGTGGAAACAGAATTTTAAGAAGTCTTAAATGACATAAGCCCTCTTTTTCCTACTTTGATTCAGTGGAAGAGAATTCTATCCCACTTGAGACCCAGACACAGGCCAACACACCAGTGACACCCTCAGAACCAGAGGGAAGCAGGGGCAAAGGAAAGAGGCACAGTGAAGGCCTGATTACAGCAAAGAAGTGGACACCAATAGCCACCCAGAGAAGTAGAAAACCACAAAACTCTGCATCAATACAAGGTAAACCAACCTTAACAACTTGTACAGGGAAGATTACTATAATTAACCCAGTTGTAACCTCTAAAGGTAAATTTCCCAAATCAGCAGAAAACAAATTTGTACAAGACACAGTCAAAGGTAAATACCCTAAGAACATAGAGTTTTTGACTGCTTGCAAACACTGATATGTCACCTGTACACCTCAGAAACCTTGGCTTCCAAAGGAACCAGCAAGAGGACAGAGAAGCTTGTCCAGAACCAGAAGACCTGGAAGAGGACACCTTGGACACAGTGGTGGATGGAAAAACAATGAGGGAGATAATATCAACACTGCCATTCACACTCCAATTCAAGAGGAACCTCAAACCAGAGGACTGGAAGGATATGGATCAAGTTCTTCAGCTCCACCAACTCCTCAAAGATTTGTTTCAATGGAGCATGTACAACAAGAGGTTCAACCTGGCATCTCACTGGGCAGAACTTGGAGCAAGTTGCCAAAAGATCTGTCTCAAAGAAATAGACTTCAAAGACCTTATGGTAATTACCAAAGGTTGGAATTCTACCAGGCAGTTCAGACTCCTGGAGGCAAGGGCACAGAGGATAAGGGAGAATCAAGCCACTATCCAAGATATAGAAGAACAGTTAACCCAGACAGGGCCTACTCAGATTCCTTCAGGCTCACAAGGAGCAGGCCAAATCAGCTCTCCAGTGGCTTCACACCATTCAGGCACCAACAAATCAATGACCAGGAGTCACCATTCTTCACAATCCCAGGAAGTTTCCAGGAGAAGACAAGGATACAAGGGCAAAAACAAGACCACCTTCAGCCAGAGGAAGATAGAGTCAAACCCTATGATCCAGAAGCTGTTGGATCTGGTGAAAGAGGTGCACAAGAGCCAGAAGTAGTTGAAAATAATTCTAGAATCAGTAGTCCCATTAATAGAAGTATTACCACCACTCAGATTGATCATAATATTGTCACACCTGAGAGTAACCTGAACAGTGATGCACTGTGGTTACAAATGTCCCAATATTCTGAGCAAACTCAAATGCAGTTTTCAGAACTTGAAGCAAGCCATGAGAGGATGAAAATATTAACAGCCTCTGTGGACAAATTTGTTAGAAACCTTCAAGAAGGACATCCTCAATTGAGCAAAGCCTCTGAAGAAACCAACAAAAGACTGAATCTAGTTTTTGAAGAACAACACCACAGAAAAAGGCACAGGGATTGTCTGGATCAAGAAATAAACAAACTGTTTAATGTCTACCATAGCATAAATCCCCAACCCCAAGGCCATGTTATGGATGATCTATATCATCAGGATGACATCAAACCAGATGCCATGCTGATGAATAAGGCAAGATCTCAATAAAAATACCAGGAAGGAGATGATATGTCTTCTTCAGAAAAGGAAGGCTTTAAACAGCTTCCTGAGGCCTTAAGCTGGCCCAAATTTCCTGGAATTGGAGAATATGAACATATGGAACTGATAGATTATATTGATGGACTCTTCATTGATGTACCAAGCATACCAGACTACTGGATTACTGCTAGACATGATACAGAATTTAAAGGAAATGCTAGTTTATGGTACATAGAAATGAAGGAAATCCATGGGAGAAGAAGCTGGCCATGGTGGAATAGTAAAATCATCCAAAAGTCCAGTAATGGTACTTGCATATGGCAGAAGACCATGTCATTTGAAAATGACAAATACTCTGTGGACAAAGATCCATAATGAACATTCAGATGAGGAATCACAAACTCCTGACACAAATGACAGGAGAACTAGGGCATGCACTGAAATACAGATGTAACCACAATTGCACTCTAGATGACATTGCAAATAACTTACAATATGTAAGGAAAAGAACTAGTATAGGGAAACAAACCCCATATAAAAGCAGTGGTTTTGAAGAGAAACAACCTTTCAGGGAGGAGCTTAAAGACAAGCCCAGAGAAAGAGGAGCAGAGGTGGAAGAGAGGGAAAATTCTTGTCACACCTGGGGTTCAACAGACCACTATGCCAACAACTGTCCAAAGGCAAAGAAAAAGGTCTATGCCATTGAGAAAGTCCCAGAGGAGGAATCCCTAACAGAGGAATCTGACTCAGACTCTATGGGAGATGCCATCAGAGAACAATGTGATGAAGAGCAAGACCCAAGAGAATAATTTCTAGTGAAATACCAAGAGGAAACCCCACAAGAAATTCATGACATACAGTAAGAAGCAGGAATGCCACCAGACACTTCCAAAAAAAGCATGTGCAAACACACACAAGATGCACAAACATTCCTGGTTACACCAACCAAATGAATGGCATATATACATGGAACATCCACAAAAGGGGCTGTTTGTATTGACAATGCTCAACATCCATTGATAATTTACAATAGAGCACACTGCTCCAGAGTGGCCAGAAAGTATCTGGACAACCACTTTCAAAACTGGGAAAACCAGCTCTTTCCCACCAAGGCAAAGAACTTCCAGAGTGAATCAGGGAAGATGACTTCCATTGGGGAAATTATCAAAGAGATAATTATACCCCATAGGAAAGGTAACATCAGACTCAACCCAGAGTTTGTTGTGCTTGATGATGCCCACATCCATGGCTTTTTACTGCCAGCAGATTACCAGAGGATGTATGGCATAGATATTTAAAATAGTAAGAACAGGAACATTACAATTGGTACCAACAAGGAAAAGAAATTTTCACTTGATAAATACCAAATATCTTTCCAAGACCCGCTGGAGAACTAATTAATGAATTCAGGGAGGGACAGTTTAGTACTACCCACACCAGTGAGAAGAAGATAGGTTTACTGAAAATGCTGAGAAAGAATAAACCAGAATTTGGCATTGGTGAAGAACCATTAGGAAAGATTAGAGGCCATTATATAGAAGTATATCTGGATGTGGAAAGAGCTTATCCACCCATGCTCAGGAAACCTCCTTACCTAGAAATTCTGGAAACCAGGAAGGAAATTGAACAAAATATCAATGAGCTCATAGACATGGATGTAATTAGAAAGATTAGACATAATGAAATAGTGGAGATTACTACTCCTGTGCTGATCACCTGGCATGATGGAAAGTCTAAGCTGTATGGAGATTTCAGAGCTCTGAATAGCTACATCAAAGCTGACAGGTACCCTATACCCAGGATACATCATGCCTTGGACAAACTGGCAAAAGCCAGATACATAACCAAAATGGACTGTATGAAAGGCTTCCACCAGAATGGAGTGAAACCAAACTCCATGAAATTACTCAGAATCATATGCCATGTGGGCATATATGAGTACACCAGGATACCATTTGGAATCAAGAATGCAACAGCCCACTTCCAAAGGATGATGGACACCATGGTTGAAGAATAAATAGTGGAAGGCTGGATGGCAGTATATATTGATGACATCATTGTATACTGAGAGACATGGGAAGACTCTCTGCAATACATAGACAGAGTGCTAAGTAAATGCACACCCATAGATCTGAAAATTTCACTTAAAAAGTGAAACTTTGGCCAACAAGAACTACTAGCTCTAGGACATAAAGTCTCAGGTCTTAGTCTGGCAATTGACCAGAACAAAGTAGTGGAATTAATGTGAAAACCAGTACCAAGAAAAATCAAAGGGATGCAATCTTTCCTTGGGTTTGCTAGCTACTTTAGAAACCACATCAAGAATTTTGCTCATATAACTAGTAGTTTATACAAGTTATGTTCAAAAGATTTAGTTTTTGAAATTACCAAGGAAAGAAGAAATGCATATGAGAGGATCAAATATGAAATCACGAATGCACCTGTGCTCATCTTGCTAGCCTTTGAACTATCATTCAAGTTATACATAGATGCAGGATGTAGCCAAGGCTTAGGAGCAGCCCTTCACCAGAGACAAATGGTAGATAGTGAACGAAGAGAGGGAGTAATATGTTACACCTCTAGGCAGCTGAAACATTCAGAAGCCAGGTATGGGGCCACCCACACAGAATGTCTATTCTTAGTCTGGGCTGTAGAGAAGCTTCATTATTATTTGGAGGGTGCAGTCCTTGAAGTCTACAAAGACTGCACAGCCCTGAAGTCTTCACTAAACATGAAGACTACCAATAGACACAGGCTGAGGTGGCAAATAGCCATCCAGGAGTATAGAGGGAATATGACAATCATATACAAAGAGGGTAAAAATAACACAAATGCAGATGGCCACTGGATAATGTCAAAAGCAACCCAGTTTATGGCCCTGAAGTGGCAGCTAAAATCCTATGCATTGAATGGAAATAGACAGGAAGAAAAACTTCAGATTTTCTGAGTGGGCACCAGAACGCGGTACCCCAGACAGTGGAAACACTAACTCAGAAGGGACAGAAAATCGCATACTGGGAATAAGCTCCTCAGAACTGAACACTGAATTCTTCAATCAATGCAGTGATGAAGACATATTCCAAACACAAACAGTGTGGCATATTTTTACAACTCTTTTAGCAAAAATACAGGAGCCAAGAGCTGGAATCCCAGTTGGAGGAACCCTGGTTGAGGGACTATAAGGACAAAAGATTTGTCCTTATATATGGCCTGCTCTACCATAGAGAGAATCACACTATGGCACTCAAAATAATAGACAAAGACCATATATCTTTGATCATACAGCAATGCCATGATTGCCCCTATATGGGAAACATGAGTGAAGACAGGACAAAAGAAAGGGTAGCAAGCACTGCTTGGTGGCCCAGATGGGAACAAGAGTTGAGTGAATACATCAACACTTGTGAAAGAGGTTGTTACTTCAACACATAGAAAAACCCAAACACCGATGGGAAACCATTGACAGGGACTGGCTCACAGGAATTGTCCCAGGAGGCAAAGAAGACTTCAATGCCTTCTTAATCATAGTTGATAGGTTCAGCAAGAGTATGAGGTGCCTACCATGTCACAAGGAGGATACAGCAATGGATACTGCTCTGTTATTCTGGAACAACATCATATCTACCTGTGGAGTCCCTAAGATCATCATGAGTGATAGGAACCCAAAGTTCACATCAGAATTTTGGACCAAGATCTATGAAATGGTGGGTACAAATCTTTCTTTTTCTACATATTACCATCCACAAACAGATGAATTAGCTGGAAGGATAATCCAGAAAATGGAGGACATTGTTAGAATATTCTGTTCCTATGGCATGGAATACAAGGACCATGAAGGTTACACCCATGACTGGGTTACTCTTCTACTAGCAGTCCAACTGGCTTAAAAACACCTGCACTCATAGAAAAATGGTTAAACTTCCTATTACCTGTGAATCACCTGAAGAAAATCTTCTGACCATCCACCCCACATCCAAAGATTTCCATTTTATGTGTAAGAGAGCTTGTGATACAGCTGAAAAATGCATAGCTGAGGCAAAGGAATATAATAAGCAGAGGTGGGACAAATCACATATTGAACCTGACTTTAAAGAAGTGGACCAGGTGTTGGTGTCTACACTTAACTTTAATAATATTCAAGGACACAAGAAAATGAGAGACTCATTTATAGGGCCCTTCTCTATCATTAAATTGATAGGGAAAAATGCAGTGGAAGTCAAACTTACAGAGGAATTTTCCAGGCAGCACCCAGTCTTTCCAGTAAGCTTAGTCAAGCCATAATTCCAAACAGAGGAGGAAAAATTCCCCTCCAGGAAGAAGATCCCCACACCACCTGAGATAGTGGAAGTGGAGGACTCCCCTGGACCTGTGAGTAAAATCATCAGGGCCAGGAAGATCAGACTTAATGGGAAGGATCAGAGACAATGCTTAGTCAGATTCAAGAAACAAACAGCTGATAAAGACAAATGGTTGGCAGAAGATTCCATACCAGATGGGAACATTCATTTAAGGAGATTCAGAGCCTCTAGGAGGACTGAACAGTCTCATCAATGATGAGCCTTTTTTAGAGGGAGGGTATGTCAGCCTGTGACTCAAAACCAGAGCACAAGCATGACAGCCAAACCTCTCAGCTGAAACACAGAGTAAAAGGCTTAACCCCATCAAATGGGTATTCAAAATGAAGCTCTCAGTCAGGGCTATCCAATGGTAACAGCCAAACTCAGCTAGCACCAGTAGTACAAACGTTCTGGCCAAATTCAGGCCAAATAAGGCTTAATAACATATTCACATCCCATCTAACTTCTACAGTTTTAGTGTGAGATACCTAAAGTGGGGTCCTTTTGGAAAGAGCACAGCCAGGGATATCTGATGGTGCCATTCATTTCCCTATATCTCATCTAGAACAGAGGTTATAAGGCAAACAAGCCCAATAAAGCTTTTTGCCTAAAACATGCATATGTACAAAACTCTTGTACATGGCATAGCTTTGCCATATTTGATGATAACCATATCAAAGAGGTACCATTGTGTAGAAAACATACAGGGCTACACACTGAACCTATTCTGAGGTTGATACCTCAAAAACTGACAAAGGTATGGCTGTTTTAAGGTCAAAATCTCACAGTTTGGCCAATACAGCCTTACCATGGGATAATATCCCATAACTATGATTATGAGGTGTCAAAAAGACAAAGAAGCTTGTTTTTACTTCAATAACTTATAGTTCATTCAAAACTGGGGTTGCATACAGGTTCTGTAAAGCACTCTGCCTGTCATACACGTCAGAATCAGGCTATGTGGTCCCCAGATGAAACGATTCACCCTGTATTGGTGAAACCTGCCCCGATGGGGTTTTAAAGCCACATCTGAGCCCAATACAGGCTATAAAGGCCTATTGCAAACCACAAGCCTTTCCTTGAGAGTGAAAAATCTTCACTTCCTCTACATGAGAAGGTCTAGCAGCTTTTTCACTTCCAGAAAAGGAATCCCCATCCTGCTCTTAAATTCCTATGTAATGTAGCTGTCAAAAACAGTTATACTCTTGGGTAATAGCCAGTTTATACTTTAAACTTAAGTATTCTAGCTCTTGCTATAGTAATCCAACTGGTAAGACTGCACCCAGGGCTTTCAGCAGTGCTTACCAACACTATATTATTATAGTAAATCCCTTAATATTGTAATTCAGCCATTTATTACTATAAATCAAACTCTTTTCAAAACTATTTTCACTATTTCACACTCATAGTTAAAGCTGTAAATAATATTATACACCTTCATCATAGACTCAGCCTGAGAATGCGGAAGGTACCTTTCAAGCTCATCTCTTTCCCTTATTGTATTACTATCCTGAAATCTTTCTCTATGGGAATCCCATATTCCAATGACCAATAGGTCCAAGAAAAGAAAAGTTCATTAACTGCCTGAGCCTTCCTGATATTATCTAATGTGTGTTTGACAAAGCTGATAACTTCTTTTCACCCCTTCACAGGTCCACAATTATGAACATCATGAGCTGGATCAAACTTCTTCCACATTTTCTGAATAAAAATGAGCAATAGAGTATTATTTATGAGGGAGACGGTGATACATTCCAATTAATATTGTTTATATTCTAACTTTTTTAGCAAGTTGTTGCATATTTAAGAAATAATAATCAGATTGTATTACAGCTGCACCTAAAATTCACAACATGTTCATGCGTAGCTGTGCTATACATTTATCTTACTAAGTTATTGCAGATCATCCCAATTGGTGCTAATAATTGGAATTTTAAGTATCTTGAGGGAGATAGTCTTCATCTTACTACAACCTTTGAGCCAATCTTGATCAAATTCCTGCAAAGATAGCCCTTCAGGAATATCACCATCATCTATTGATCTAATTTCTGGCAATCTATCAATAGTCGTTTTACCCTTTTTTAATCAAATTACAAAACTCTAAGTATCTCCCAATTTTTAATACCAGCTCATTACATAAAAGTGAGCAACAGCGTAATCCCACTCTGCAGTAAAGTTGACGTCCATTTTACATTACCTCCTCAGTATCTGAGCATACTCAAGGGTCATTGAATTGTGATGCTAGAATGGGAAATTAAGCCATATCACACCATTCAAGAAGGCACTCACAGGTCTGCACATCATCAATTAGATTATCATCAGACCTACCTCACAATGAAGAAAAGATACAGTAACTAACCCTTTGACAAATCTTTGCTAGCTTTTGATTCTCCTTACTTTTTACCAAATTCACTGCATCCTTTTGAATAGACTTACATTCTATTTTCAAATAAGTGAAATATTTCTCCATTAAAGCTGCCACAACCCCATAGTTATTATGATTTTTGTTCAAACAGTAATGATTATACTTGGTGCTGAAAAGTGCAAGATGGAAGGTACAGTAAAACACCAGAGACATCAACTTGTTGAATGAATGTTGCCACAAGCTTTCCCAGTCCCAAGTGAATTGCTTTTGTCCTAACTTATCAAGCTCATTTTTGCAGTAGCTTTAGAAACTGTAAGGTTTGTCTATGAAACTCTTGATAATAGTAGCAAAATCAAGAGTACTAAGACTGTCTCCAATAGAAATATATAATATAATAAAATATTATAACCACAAATTTAAATATAATTATTAAAAATAATTATATAAAAAAATAAATTTGGTTATTATTATAAAAATTATCATAATAAAAAAAAATAATTATAATAAATTATAATTATTCTATTATTGTTATAGTCACTGACAGTTATAACAATAAGACTTGTAAAGCTCTTAATGAGACAATTACACGTGGAAATATGAATATTAACCACTTATAAATAATATAAATACTATTTAGAAAAGAATTATAACACACACTGTGCAGAAATAATTCTTATAGAATAAAATTTTATATAAAAAAACTAATACTAGATAAAAAAATATAGAACTTTAGAGAAAGCTTAGTTATAATATTTATTTAATACAACAAGTTAAACAACAACAGTTATTATATTAAATATAGATTATAAGCTAAAAGCACGCCTAAAATCAATAATTTTCAAGATAAAACAACTTTTTATGATAAAATTTAAGATTACAGAGTTTTTAAGAGGAATTTGTGGATTTTAAAAGATATTTAAGATGATAATTTTATAATATAAGATATATTATTGATGATTACAACAATAATCTGAATTCTATGACTTCAATTCTTTAATTTACAATTAATAAAGAATAAAATAACTTAAGAACTACTTTAATAATAAGATTTCATAAATAATAAAACTTTACCTGTTTAAATGTCTAATATGATTGGATTGATAATGAATAATGGACAAAAACAGTGATGAAAAGACTCATTTTATGTCTTCAGAGCAGCTCTCATGATTAATAATGAATATAGAGGGAGTGCTCAGGTCCAAACTGAAAAACCATACTTAAAAACAAAGTTCTTAACTTAAGGCAACTTGGTTTTAATTCCAATTTAAAGTTACCAGTGTTATTCTTAACTCCATGTAACTTTCATCCTCTTTGAAACTAATTATTTTAAGTTTTTAATATAAAGAAAATTATTTATATTAAAGTTCATCACATGAACAACTTAAAATTAGAGTTTCAAGCAGAAATCTCTTAAACTCAATTTTTGATTAATCTTTAAAGAAATCATAATTTTCTCTGAGCTTAATTAAAAGAGTAAATTTCCAGGCTAATTACCCAGGAAATTGATTTATAAAAGATACTTAAAATTTGATTTATATATAGATAATATTAACTTCTAAGCTGTGTGAAATTTTCAAGCAAATCCATTAAGATTTGGATTTTTAATGAATTTTTGAAGGTATTGCTATTTTTCCATGTAAAATAGCAATACACACCAAACCTTAGCTTTTGATAAGGTTTTGATGCTTGTGACTTTAAAATTTTAAGCTTATTTAAGGTTTTTAAGCTTTATTAAGCTTTGACAGTCTTTAAAACCTTGATTTCAAGCCTGCATATTGGGATTTACCCTTTGGCAGGTGGAAATTCCTGTCCAAATTGGAATAAAACCAGTTTAAACCTTAAGGTTGGATCAAAGTCTAATCTTAAAGTTTAAATAAGGTTGAAAATCCTCCAATACAGGTGGACAACCTTAATTGAATCATTGCAGATCCAAAAAGTTGGGTACCCCAGCTCTATTTGGTCTTTTTCCTTTGTCCCACCTTTTTGCATGGATTTTGCCCTTTTCTTTATTTAAAGCCATACCATGGCTTTGAACCCTTTTAAATTGAGCTCATGCAGGATTTACATTCTGTATGGCAGATCCTTAGCCAATTCAGTAAATATACACCACACCTCAATTTTAACTCAAATTTTGATAAGTTTGCATTAACCTTATGCAACTTTAAATTTAAGCTTAAATTTAACAATTTTAAAAAAATGTTAAAAAAGTTACATTAGTACTGTGAGACTCTTAAATCTTCTAATAACACAAGAAATAAGTGTTTTTGGGTATAACACCTTATGGATGTACCCTAGGTTATTTTTGGTGTAGAATCCAGAAATTACATAATATTTATAACTTTGTTTATCCAAAATAAAGTTATACTTATTTTTTGTTATTTTTTATTTTAATTTCAACTAAAAAGTCTGTTTAAGACAAAATTAGCTGTTTATAAAATCATTTGTGGCCTTATGGGTATGTTATACATACATCACAGGCTCACATTCCCTACCACCACAAAAAAATTGTACCACAATTTTTTGTAGTTTACCCCCAAGTTATTTGGGGGGGGTATAATCCACTGTCCAACCTCTCTACTTCTACTTTCAAGTATGTAAAGCACACAATTCAAACTTTTTATTGAGCAATTGGTCTTCTCTCATGTCTGAATCTTCTGAGAAACTTCTGAGAATCAGGTATTTTGCTTTCTACAATCCACTCATCTTCATGTTGTGGATTTTTATACCTGACTAAGTATTCTCTTTCATTTTTCCCCTAAGTCTTCTTTCTTTCAAGACTTTTAGTACCTTCTTCTCATCACTTAGATCTAGTGGGGGTACTTCTAAGGGTGTTCCATTTCTTAAAGGAAATAATTCCTTGTCACTTGAAGTGTAATGCTTTACTAGACTGACAGGGAATGTTGGATGTTTATTTTCCAGTTCTCCTGACAGTTCTACTTGTACTGCATTTGTCCCATGAAGGGCTTTAATAATAAATGGTCCTGCAAAGGAATATTTCAATTTCTTTGGGCCTTGAATATTATTAAAGTTCAAGGTTAAAACTAGTATTAAGTCCCCTACTTTGAATTCTGGGGTTTTATGACTTTTATCCCATTTCTGCTTAGCATATTCAAAGGCATCATTCATGCTTTGATTTGCATGATGTCTCACTTTATCAAGAAATAGCTTAAAGCTTGAAGCAGTTGGATGAATTTCAACCAGATCTTTCTTCAAAGTATCAATTGGAAGTTTGGGGTTTCATCCTTTTTCCAACATTGCAGGGTCTTGCGTGTTGAAGCATGGATGGAGGTCTTGTAGGCAAATTCCAATGCTGGTATAAGAGTACACCAATCATGGGTAAAGCCATCAGAATTTTTAAGCTCCAGGCCATAAGCACAAAATCTTCTGATCATGTCCTCAAGGGTTTGAATCATTCTTTCTGCTAACCCATCTGTTTGTGGATGGTATGCTGTTGATAATGATAATTTTGTACCCAAAAGCTTATGTAAATTAGTCCATAAGGCTGATGTAAATTTTGGGTCCCTGTCACTAATGATATTTTTAAAGAGACCAGTATGGGATATTACTATATTCCAGATCAAAAGAGCTGTATCCATAGCTGTGTCATCTTTGTAACATGGTCAAAAGATTGGTGTTTTGCTATATCTGTTTACAATAACAAGACATGCATTGTAACTTTTATCACCTCCAGGTGGTAATGCGGTTACCCAATCCATGTGAACCACTTCCCATGGGGTACTTCGTTCTTGGATATGGATCATCAGACCAAATCTTTTACCAGTAGCTTTATTGGCTTTCTGGCATCTATCACAACTATGACAGTACTCAATGACATCTTTTCTCCAAGATGGCCACCAGGCACATGTCTTAATTCTTTCCATTGTTCTGTCTTCAGATAGATGTCCAGAATAAATGTTATCATGGCATTCTAGTAGTATTGTGTTAATCAACATTCTACTACATAGGACCATGACACATGTGTGTTTAGATCTATGATATAGTATACCATCAAACAAATGGAATCTTCCATTATCATAAGATGTTTTCCAAATATCATCCAGAGAATTAGCCAATGCTGCATCTTCGCAATCTTTGTCAAGTAGAGCAGTAAGTATATGGCAATTTTTATCTTGCTTATAGCTTTCTCTAACTTCCTCAAAGAATTCTGTTCCTACATCTGTGATTTTAACTCCTTCAATTGGGATTTGAGGTTCTTCACTTGTAGGAACATAGGCAGGATTTTCAGGTTTATTGGGTAATGCCCATCTACTTAAGCCATCAGCATTCCTGTGAATTTTTCCAGCTTTATGTACTATGGTCATATTGCCTCTATACTCCTGTATAGCAATCTGCCATCTTAACATGTGTCTGTTTGGAGTTTTCATGTTAAGAAGTGACTTTACTGCGTTACAATCAGTAATTACTTCAAACACACTACCATCAAGATAGTAATGAAGTTTTTCCAGAGCCCAAACAAGGCAAAGGCACTCCATTTGGCTAGCTCCATATCTGGCCTCAGTAGGTTTAATTTGTCTTAAAATAAAACAAATTGGACCTTCATAAGGCTTGTCATTGACAATTTGAACTTGATGAAGAGCAGCTCCTAGACCTTCACCACATGCATCAATATACAGCTTGAAAGGAAGTTTCCAGTCTGGCATCAGTAATAATGGTGCATTGGTCAAGGCATACTTGATTTTATCATATGCTTGAATTCTCTCCTGAGTCATTTCAAAAACAGTTTGTTGATCACAAATTCTGTATAATGATCTGGCATGGATTGCAAAATCTTTAAGGTGTTTCCTGCAATAACTGGCAAAACCTGAGAAAGACATCATTTCTTTTTTGTTCTGGGGCATCTGTTTCAGTAAAACTGCAGCCACTTTGTTCTTATCAACACCAAGGCTTAGTCCTGAGACTACATCTCCTGGAGCTTTTAACTCATGAAACCCAAAATTACATTTTTTAAGAGAAATTTTCATGTTCACTTGTAGAATTTTCTTAAGTAATAATGAAAGTCTCTCTAAATTTAATTGCCAGGTTTCTGAACAAATGATAATGTCATCAATATAAATGATTAACCATCCCTCTGATAATTCATGTGGGAAGATAGTATTCATCATTCTTTGGTAATGAGAGGGTGCATTTTTAATACCAAAAGGAATCCTCAAATATTCATAAATACCACAATGAGCAATTATTCTCAATAATTTCCTAGCATGAGGTGTCAAAACATTCTGGTGAAAGCCTTTCAGAGCATCCATGGAAGTGATGAATCTTGCTTTGGATAATTGAGTCAAAGTCTCATGAATTCTAGGGATTGGATAATCGTCTGAGATAGTATAGGTATCCAGTGCTCTAAAATCACCAACCATCCTTGACTTATCATTATGCCAAGTAATGATTACTGGGGTTGTGACTTCTACCTCCTCATTGTGTCCAACGTTTCTAAGAACTTCCAGTTTCATTAGTTCATTAATATGATTTTCTAATGCTTCTCTAGCCCTAGGGCTAGCTGGGTAAGCTGGTCTTCTTAATAGTGGCGGATAAGGCCTTTCCACATTAAGCAGAATGTCCACCTTATGGCCTTTTATAACCCCAAGTGGTTCATTATCTGAAGCAAAGGCTTCCCTGTATTGAAATAAAATTTCAATAAGCTCTTCCTTCATTTCCAGTGTTAACTCAGGACTAATTTGTGCTTCAATTAATTGACTTGATACAAATCTTTCCTTAGTAACATTTTTTACTTGTTTAATGACAGTAATTTCTCTTTTTTCTAGAGGAAAAGCAAATTTTTGTCTTTTATTTTCCCCTATAGTGAAATACCTGTCTTTATGATTATTAATATCAATACCATAAATATTGAGATAATCATTCCCAAGTACAAAGTGTTGTGAAGTACAATTATTCATGACAACAATTTCAACTTTCAGTCTTATACTTCCTGCAGGATGAGGAAATATGATTGCTGCTTCAAATATACCCAAGGGGTGCATATTTTGGCTAGCACTGCTGAATGTTATACCTTCAATTGGCATTAATTTGTCTTGCCAATTGGTATAAATTTTGTCAAGATAATATTTTCCAACACAAGTGCAAAAAGCACCTGAATCAAGATGTATCTTGGCTTCTGTGTTATTTATCACAATATTAGTGATACAAGATGACCCAGCTGTATAACCTTTACCTCTGGCAGGTTTGGTTTTTTGCATCTTGGAATCTTTCACATGTATGAGATCCATACATTCATAACTATACTGTGGTAAGTGAGTATGTACCTCAGTGACCTCAAAAGAGACATTAATGTTCTCTATACTAAGTTCTTCTGATACTTCTTCTTCTGAAGGCTCAGAATCACTTTCATGTAAAGATACATCAGTTTCTTTTGTGTCTTCCACTTTTGTCTTTTTTGGAAAAGTGTTTGCCAAATGAGATGTGCTTCCACATTTATGACATTTCAAAGGAGGTCTGTCATGTGGCTTATTTGGCTTTGAAATTGGTTTCCCACTAGTCTTGTTGTCTATTGGGGTTTTGAACCAATTTCTTCCAGTTTTTGTTCTAGTAGTGATGTCCTCCATAGCATTGATATAATCTTCTGTAGAGCAAGGCTCAATACATCTGCTTCTTATAGCATGCTCAAGGTCACCACCACATTTTCTTAATATCCTTTTATGTACCATTGTTTCAGAGATATCAGGATGAAGGGCAGTTATCCTGTCCTTCTGTTTAAGAAACCAAGTCATGGGCCTGTCCCTCTCAATATTAAAAATGGCTTCTTCAAAACAATTTTCCATTCTAAATCTCCAGGAATCATTTGCCCATTTGGAAATAATTTGTTCTTTCCACCAAGGCCAAGAATGTTTACCATGGTCTTGTCTCATTCTATAATACCATTACTTTGCTGATTTGGTAAATAATGAGTGTAATCTGGCACTTATGTATTCATCTGGTATGTTAAAGTCTTCTTTGAACATATCAATTGTTTTCATAAATTCCATATGATTATATTCTCCTTCACCACTGAAGGTTGGCCATTCCTCTAATCTTGGAATGTCCTTAAAATTGCAAGCAGTTTCCACATCATGACTTGAAATTGTATGATTTAAATCATTATTCAAGTTAAGAGAATTTCTGTCAAGAATTGGTGTGGATTGCCTTGGCAATTCATTTTTTAGTGATATATTGTTAATACTTGATTGAATATCCTCCTTCAATTCAAGTCTTGCTTTATCACTTTTTTCCAATTGTTCTTGAAAAAGAGCTGCATTGTTACCAGTAGAATTTTCCAAGTTTTGAACTTGTATTTTCAATTCTCTTAACTGTCCAGTTATAAAAGAAATTGAGTTCTCATCTGGTTGATTGAGTAAGGTAACTTTAGACTCAAGTCTTTCACAAATTTGCGTCAAAGACACAATATTGTCTTTATTAACATTTTCAAGGCCAATAATAGTCTTTTGTTGTTCTTTCACTTTTAATATCTCATTACCCAACTTCTGTTGGACATAATCAAATGCTTTAAATTTTGCCATAATTTCTTTATTACAAGATTCAAAGTGAGTTACAAGTTTTACAAGATCTATTTCTTTGGGAAAGATTGATTCAATCTTTCCTCCTCCTTGTTTTTGAATTCCATCAAGGTTCTTGCCATATTGAACACATTGTCCATGGCTGTCTTTTCCTTCTTTGGGATTCTGTAATTTTGAGGGTAAGGTTTGTTCCACTTTGGCTTTGCCTTTTGCTTGCCCTTCTGATTGGTTTTTGGGCTTGCTTGGGCTTGTTTGGCACTTGTTTAGGCGGATTTTTGCTGGTGGATGCTTGAGGAGCTTCCACTGGGCTGGTTTCCTTGACTTGGGCCAACTTCTTCTTCTGATCCTCTGATAATATGCTTTGGTTTTTCAACCAAGCTTTTATCTGTTGGACTTGTCCTTTGACAGACATGGGTGTCCAACCCATCAGAAGGTCTTCTGTCTTTTCTGATCCCATGAACTTCTTCACTTGAAGATAAGAGTTCATGGAGCCTATCCAAATACTTGGGAGAAGTTCCCACTCTTGTTGTTTTGACGCCAAGAACCAGTTCTTCCATTGAGATTGATAAATCTCCACGGCTGCTTGTTGGAAATGGTTCAGGTCTAACAGCAATAGCAGTTATGTCAGTTTCTGGACTCTCAATAAGAGGTTCAAAGGTGCTGGCTAACCTTTGGGAACTGGTGGAAGTTCTGGCATCCTCCATTTGTGCCTCTCCTCTGGGAAGACATTCTTGCCTTTTGGATTTGTGGCTGGAATGTCCTGGTCCAGATCCATTTGATTGGATGGAGTAGTTGCTTCCACTTCTAGTAGGAGTCATTTCACGTCAATTTTAATAAAAAATAGAGTAAAATTGAATTCAATTCACCTGCAGGACCTTTAAAGGGTTCTTTGGTTATCAAACCCCTTGGTGCTGGACTGGTTTGAATTTCAATACTGCACTCTGAGGTTTCAGAGTCTGAAGAATTTTCTCTGATGGAAGACACTAGAGAAATTAAAAATATAAGTTATTTTATCAATTAATAAAAATAACTTATTAAATAAAGTTGTTCTAATGTAATTTATGGCAAATTACGTCAAAAATGAAGAAAAATGTCTAAGATAAAAGAAAAAAAATGTTTTTTAGTAAAGATTTTTATTTTTAAAGATTTTTTATTTGATTTATGATTTTCTTTAAAGAAATAATAATTATGCAATTAACAAGTTAATTAATCAAAATTGTATTATTATTCACTTTATACTAGAATAACTCAAAGAATAAATTTCAAGTCTGTGATGTGAAAAAGCCACTAGTTAGACAAAAGAAATTTATTCCAAGTCACTCAATAGTATATTGTTTCAAACAATATTCTTAAGAAGAAAATAACTTTATTAATATTATAAAGATTATCTATAAGGGATAAGTCCCAAAAAAGCCAAATATGGCAATTTTACGTCAAAAAACAGTAAAATAAGGTCTAGAATATGATTTATGTCCCAAAAATTGGTTTAAAATCATGGCCAGGCCCCCAAATGTAAGGTTTGTCTATGAAACTCTTGAAAATAGTAGAAAAATCAAGAGTACTATGACTGTCCTCAATAGAAATATATAATATAATAAAATATTATAACCACAAATTTAAATATAATTATTAAAAATAATTTTATAAAAAAATAAATTTAGTTATTATTATAAGAAATATAATAATAAAAAAATAATAATAATTATAATAAATTATAATTATTCCATTATTGTTATAGTCACTGACAGTTATAACAATAAGACTTGTAAAGCTCTTAATGAGACGATTGCACGTTGAAATATGAATATTAACCACTTATAAATAATATAAATATTATTTATAAAAGAATTATAACACACACTGTGCAGAAATAATTCTTATAAAAGAAAATTCTATATAAAAAAACTAATACTAGATAAAAAAATATAGAACTTTAGAGAAAGCTTAGTTATAATATTTATTTAATACAACAAGTTAAACAACAACAGTTATTATATTAAATAATGATTATAAGTTAAAAACACGCCTAAAATAAATAATTTTAAAGATAAAACAACTTTTTATGATAAAATTTAAGATTAAAGAGTCTTTAAGAGGAATTTGTGGATTTTAAAAGATATTTAAGATGATAATTTTATAATATAAAATATATTATTGATGATTACAACAATAATCTGAATTCTATGACTTCAATCCTTTAATTTACAATTAATAAAGAATAAAATAGCTCAAGAATTACTTTAATAATAAGATTTTATAAATAATAAAACTTTACCTGTTTAAATGTCTAATATGATTGGATTGATAATGAATGATGGACAAAAACAGTGATGAAAAGACTCATTTTATGTCTTCAGAGAAGCTCTCGTGATTCATAAGGAATATAGCGGTCGTGCTCAGGTCCAAACTGAAAAACCATCCTTAAAAACAAAGTTCTTAACTTAAGGCAACTTGTTTTTAATTCCAATTTAAAGTTACCAGTGTTATTCTTAACTCCATGTAACTTTAATCCTCTTTGAAACTAATTATTTTAAGTTTTTTAATATAAATAAAATTATTTATATTAAAGTTCATCACATGAACAACTTAATATTAGAGTTTCAAGCAGAAATCTCTTAAACTCAATTTTTAATTAATTTTTAAAGAAATCATAATTTTCTTTGCGCTTAATTAAAAGAGTAAATTTCCAGCCTAATTACCCAGGAAATTTATTTATAAAAGATACTTAAAATTTAATTTATATATAGATAATGTTACATTCTAAGCTGTGTGAAATATTCAAGCAAATCCATTAATATTTGGATTTCTAATGAATTTTTGAAGTTATTGCTATTTTTCCACGTAAAATAGCAATACACACCAAACCTTAGCTTTTGATAAGGTTTTGATGCTTGTAACTTTAAAGTATTAAGCTTATTTAAGTTTTTTAAGCTTTATTAAGCTTTGACAGTTCTTAAAACCTTGATTTCAAGCCTGCATATTGGGATTTACCCTTTGGCAGCTTGAAATTCCTGTCCAAATTGGGATAAAACCAGTTGAAACCTTAAGGTTGGATCAAAGTCTAATCTTAAAGTTTAGATAAGGTTGAAAATCCTCCAATACAGGTGGACAGCCTTAATTGAATCATTGCAGATCCAAAAAGTTGGGTACCCCAGCTCTATTTGGTCTTTTTCCTTTGTCCCACCTTTTTGTGTGGATTTTGCCCTTTTATTTATTTAAAGCCATACCATGGCTTTAAACCATTTTAAATTGAGCTCACGCAGGATTTACATTCTGTATGGCAGATCCTTAGCCAATTCAGTAAATATACACCACACCTCAATTTTAACTAAAATTTTGGTAAGTTTGCATTAACCTTATGAAACTTTAAATTTAAGTTTGTTTAAGCTTAAATTTAACAATTATAAAAAAATGTTAAAAAAGTTAGATTAGTACTGTGAGATTCTTAAATCTTCTAATTACACAAGAAATAAGTGTTTTTGGGTATAACACCTTCTGGATGTACCCTAGGTTATTTTTGGTGTAGAATCCAAAAATGACATAATATTTATAACTTTGTTTATCCAAAATAAAGTTATACTTATTTTTTGTTTTTTTTTATTTTCATTTCAACTAAGAAGTCTGTTTAAGACAAAATTAGCTGTTTATAAAATCATTTGTGGCCTTATGGGTATGTTATACATACCTCACAGGCTCACAGAAGCCCTGAGACTGAAACTGTGTTTATGGCTCATTGCAATAATCCTTGGGGACTTATCCCAGATTACCAGCAACTTGAATTGCAATTTCATGCTCCTCTGTGCTGCGTGGTGCTGGTAGTGAGGAGAAATCCTTCTCCTTCATGTTGGAAGTTCGGCTTTTAGCCATCTTTGTTGCTACTTCTGGCTTGCACGTTTCTCCAAATTGTGAGCTTTGTGAGCCTGGTTCCTTTGCTTTCTGATCTCGGATTGCTCAATCATATTATGGGAGAGGGGAATTTGAGGGTGGGTGAACTCACTATTTGACTGAGTGCCCTCCTCATGTGCCATGAAATTTTCCCTCCTTGGTTCAACGTTTGTTTCACTGTGATTGGAAGACATGTTCTGATCCTCATTATCCACAATTTTTTCTCTTGATGAACTGGCATGAGCTGTTCTTTGTTTAGAGGCATGTGGATGATGACGTCCAGTGACTTTTTCTTTATGGCCCAGAGGCAAAGATGCAGAAATTTCATTACCTGCCTGCCAAAACATCAGTTAACACATCAAAAAATTAATAAATACTGGTCATACTCACAATATTCCATTGGGTCCTGAGATCAGACTCACTTGCCTTTAGGTGCCATATCTAACACATGAAACAAATATATCAAATTGTGAAAAGGTTTAGACTCCGACATCAAAATGACTTACTTTGATGAAGTGTCAATCCCGGATTTCCCTCCGACAGACCACTTTGAGTAACATTTTCCAATGGTCTTTTTTGTCTCCCCCCATGAACCGGCTTTTCATTGCCCACATGAACCTGAGATCCTGATGCAATATTGAGGGTTGGCTGTTTACTTCACCCAAATGGTTCCTGGGACGCAACTGCATTCCAAGCAGGATTAAGGAGGAAGTCACATGCAAATTTTGATTGGGGATTAGGATTTGATGAGATTTCAGGTGTGCTTCTTGGCCCCTCAGACACATGCATTTGTGTATTAGTGGGATTTTGGGAAACTTGAGTGACAGAAATATTGAGGATTGACCAAGTTCTTGAAGTTGGAGCTGTTGGATTTCCCACATTAATGTTAAGACCTGATACATTCATTGAGGATGCAATAGCGGTAGTGAGTGGAATTTTGAGACTCATTGGTGACTGTGTTTGAACATATTCTATGCTAGATTCACTATCTCAGTCATGAAAAGGACCTGAATGGGATTGATGTGGCTTGGAAGATGAAATAAGTGCTAAAAAGCTACAGTAATATTTTCAACTTGATAAAACAGTTCAGTATTATGATAAAATTGAGTGATATGAGCTGAAAGCTTTTCAAATCGTAAAAAGAGAAATTCTACAAACAGTGGGAACCAAGTCTCTCGCAGAAGTCTAATAAGACTATTTTTAGGAGAATTTTTCCTGCCTACTCTGGAGTTCCTCCGCTCTTGTCGGAAACCACACTGCACGGCCTACCAGCATTTAATGTGATATTTCCTGGATCTTAAAGGGGACCCATCATCCATGAGTAATCAGATTCAATAAACATTTACCCTCCCCATTGTCACATTGTGTGAATTATCCAAGCTTCCAATATATGCATCAAAATTCCCCAGCATTCTATTTCTGTATAGGGGTATATTCATGAAGGATTTACCCACAAAAGAGACATCACCTTTTCAAGAAAGGAGAGACAATCCAAATCACATTCCAACCGATTAAAAGACCTCTGAACTCAAACCAAATACCAAGACATTAGCTCCACTCCAAAGGCTTATGTAATAGACTTATATCATTATGTCTATAATAAGGTTTAAGCTATGTGTGATGGCATGCCAGCACACATGATTTAAATGTTAATCCTCCCAATTCAATGTTGACACATCACTAATGGAACACCCCTCAAGGGTCAAACCCGCAGTATCACCATGTGTAAATAAACTATAGTATGTACAAGAATTGAACAGAATGGCATTTCACCCAAGTAAACTCTTAACAAATTCCCCCGTCCGGATGAGACATTTTACACTTTATCCCCTGTGGCTCAGCCACCATCACAAATGGGATAAAATCCTCCACTTGCTCAAATGATCTCCCCCTTCATAAATAATCACTCAATTTTTTTTCCAAATCAATTACACTCCTAAGCACTTCCACATCAATCATAGATATTCATAAGTAAACCAACGTTATTCATGATTCCTGCAGCAAGGTAAACCCCCTGCTATTCCACAGTGCATCTATGCATGTTTCAAAGCTGCTCAACTCAAACACACTCTTCCCCTGAGGGTGATAGGTAGGGAGTTTCCTTCACACCTTTCCAATATAAACAGCACATTAAAAATCTCAAATCAGCCATTGCACACAAATCTCTTCCAAACATCCCTCCTTTTGCATCAGGATCTGAGTGCTGGCAAATTCTATTGGATCAAATTTTCCCAGCTGATTATTCTCAATTGACCCAACGCACATTCTCCACACCACTGGGTCTCACTTCAACTGCACATAAAACATACAGCAGCAGTCCAAACCTTCCCCCACAAGACCTTGGAATGATTATGTCTACCATTCTATTAGTGAGGTATAGTTTACCTTGCAGGGCTTCACACATCCACAACCCCTCCCTGAACCTGCTGATCAAGTCCAGTATCTCAAGCTCAGGTTGTCACCCCACTCCTGCACTACATATACCTCAAGATCTCAGTATCATATTTGAAAATCTCCAATTGGAGCCAGTGATTCAAAACTATATATGTTGTCCTCAATGTTCCTTTCTTAATGGCCTTACTGAATCTGTCACAATTGACCAACCGCACCGTCAATGCCATATTGCCCAAATTCAATTCATTTGATCCCCACACCCAAAGCACAACCAACATCAAAAAAAATTCATCTCAACAAAAAATTTCATTTATCAACCATTTGAAAATTGGCTTGCCAGATTTCTCCAGAAGGCTGAGATTATGGAAATTCTGAATAAACATCAAAAATCTCAAATTCACAAAGGTTCCCCCAAATGTGACATCTGGGATTAATTGGTCTCAAGACACTTCACTAGTACTAGAAATATCAATGAACCCTCATTCATGTTCATTCCGGGTGCATTGGCCTTTTCCATTTATGTGGACTGGTTTAATGCACATGGAAAGTCAATCTGGTTTCGCAGCATTGGACCTATCATGCTTATTTGTCTTAATCTCCCCCAAAGTGAAAGATTGAAGCCAGAGAATTTCTATGCTTCAGTAATCATCCCTGGTCTGAAGGAGCCAACTGCCCTTCAATTTAATTACCTATTAATGTCACTCATAAAGGAGCTCAAAAAGATATGGTAAGGTTACCATTTTTCACCCACCTCAACAGGTGTCACAGGGGCTCTTCTAAAATGAAGAGGGCCTGGCACTCAGTGAACAGACTTACTTATGGAGGGCTCAGAAGAAAATACTCAAATGATAAGAGTAATGGAGTAAGAGGATAAATTCCTAGTCATAAAATAATAAGCATAAAAGATAAGAGAGACAGAACAAAAGCAATAATAAAGAGCCAACCACAAATAATCCTGAGTCACTGTTTCAACCTGTTCAGAAAAGAGAAAAGGAATTAATAAGGATATGGCCACCAGGACTCTACTGAACAGGTGAGGGAAGGCTAAGACTAACTTAATAAGTAATAAAATAATATTCCAAAAGTGAGAATAAAATAATATCAAATAATAAATCAACTATTTTAATTAACTGGGGGAAAAACCCCCAGGTGGGTGAAGAGGGGCTGGTATATGTGAGAAATGCCAGCCTTGGAGTTTGAGTTTTGAGATACTTGCCTGTATGCTGGAAGAAGTTGGATGTGGGATTGAATCCTGTATTGGTGAATCCAATACAGGTGATACAGTCAATACAGGTATTTGCGCCTGTATTGATGACAGGCCTGTATTTGGTGAATCCTGTATTTGAGTCTTGCCTGTATGAAACTGTATTGAGGTATGAAAACTGTATTGGGTGAATTATTGATTGAAACCCCCTTGCTGATTGGGTTCTGAAGGGTATCCATGATATAATGATTTGCTGATGATGATTGGAAATGCCCCTGCCTCCTTGGCTGTGACATTATCCCCAGCTTGAAAGTGGTGAGCTCTGAGCACCATAAGTATAGTGAGTCTTGATGAGCTTGCAATCAATTCAAACACTTCTTTCCCCCAATTCCTTAAGATTTCCCCTTAAAACTTCTTCTTCAATCAATACTCAAACCAATCTTCATTTGACCATTTGTAGCTATTTTCCCCTTGATTTTGATTGTGAATTTCCTCTGTTTCATTCAAACTGCCTTCAATCTTCATAAAAATTTCTTTAATCTTGTCTTGAGTGTCTTCATCAACTTTCTTGAGTCCTCATGGCTTTTGGAAGGTGGTTGATTTGGGTTTTTGTCCCAAGACCACTTGAAATCATCATAATTTTGAATTTTAGAGTGTTGGCATAAGGTGGCCAACAATTGAAATTTTGGACCAAATGAGTAGTCCTGGCCAAAATCCCTGAAAGTGTGAAAAAATGGGTTTTTGGCCAATTTGCGCAAAAATGCGCAAAATGCGCAAAAGTGCGCAAAAATGTGCAAATGCGCAAATATGCCATATGTGGCATAAATTGGTGAAAATACTGAAAAAACTGAATTCTTGTGAAAAAATGGCCTAAAGGTGGGTTTTGGCCATTTTGCGCATTTTTGCGCAAAGTGCGCAAAAGTGCGCAAAATGCGCAAATGCGCAAATATGCCATATTTGGCATAAATTGGTGAAAATGATGAGAAAACTGATTTAATGTGAAAAAATGGCCTAAAAGTGGGTTTCGGCCATTTTGCGCATTTTTGCGCAAAAATGCACAAAGTGCGCAAATGCGCAATTATAATGATTTTGGCCAAAAAGGCCTTTTGAAGGCTTTTGACAAGAAAAAAGGCCCTTTTGCGCAAAAGTGCGCAAATGCCCAAAAATGCACAAAATGCGCAAATTTGCCAATATGCCTAATTAAGCATATTATGATAAGAATTGATGAAAAATGGCTGTTTTGATGTTTTGAGGTCTGATGTGGCCAATTGTGCCAAAGTGCATATCTTGATGAAATTGGCCAATTGGGCCATTTGAACAAATTTCTTCTATGAACTTGATTTTTTTTTTCTTGAACATCTTCTTCTTATCCCCTCCTTGATTGGTCAATTGCCATAAACACCTTGCTGATTGGGTTTTGGCTTTCAATTTTGATCTTAAGGAATGAGTTTAAGGCTGACTTGAAGAAGTTTTGATGAGGATTATCTGTAGGTGGTCTTTACCATTACTAGTGTTTTGCTCTTTGATTATTGAATGAATTGACTCCCCAAACGTGATATGGGAGTGATGACTACTGCTTTTTGAAATAAGAAATAAAAATGAAAATAAAAATGAAAATAAAAGATACAAGTAAAAGAAATGAAAATAAAAAATAAAAATGAAAAAGAATTGAGAGAAAAAGAGAGTAAAGAAAGAAAATAAGAAATTCCTGAGGGTTGTCCTTCTTGTGGTGAGTTTCTTGATTTTGGCCAAAATGTTCTGAAAGATAAAACCAAGCATTTGATGCTCGCAGTGTGGCCAAGGTAATGTTTTACAAGAATTAGACCCCTCAGGGATGCATACCAGGAGATGGAACTTACTTTCATAACTTCCACTCCCCACCAAGCACCATAAATGAAAATTGACATATGCCATAAGATGAATTTGATAATGAATGTCTTGAAAGATAATTTATGGCATGATTAAAGAAAGAAGAGAAAATAAAAGAAAAGATTGGGCCAAATCTTGATGAAAGGTCCAAATCTTGAGGGTATTATGTTGTAAGGCCTTCTGAACCTGTCCAAAGAATTGACAAGTGCTCACAAAGTGGCCAAGGTGATGCTTACAACAAATTTGGGTAGAATACCCCCTTAAAGGTGCATGCCAGGAGAGGAACTTACTTTCATAAACTCCAATCCCCACCAAGCACCATAATCAAACTCTTGAGGCATTTGGGCCAGGCTTGTCTGGATACAAAGTGTGAAAATCCTTGACAAGGTCTGGGGAGTTGGTAAGGTTGGAAGCTGGTTCCCAAGTTGTTCTTTCTGGGTCTTCATTGAATCCTTTCCACTCCACTAAATACCATAATGAACCTCTCTTGAGTTTTGAGTCCAGAACCTGAGCCACTTCCCATTCTTCTTGCTCTTCCACTATTACTGGAGGTGGTGGCAATTGGTGTCGATTTGGGATAGTTGATTGCTTCACTGGTTCTAACAAGGACACATGGAAAACAGGGTGAACTGACTTCCATTGTTGAGGCAACTTGAGGTGATATGCATGGCTGCCAATCTTCTTGAGAACTTCAAAGGGTCCCATCCATCTTTCTGAAAGTTTCTTGGTGGGTCTTGTTGTCTTGATGTTCTTGGAAGCTAGCCATACTTTGTCCCCAGGTTGGAAATCAGGTGGAATTGCTCTATTTCTATCTGCATACTTCTTGAATCTTCTTATTGCTGACTCTAATTCTTCTTTGACAACTTGCTGTACTGATTGGAGTTTTGTTGATAACTTTCCAGCAGGTGAATCTTGAGAAACATGGATTGAGTCAAAGCTGGGATTTCTTCCATAAATGGTGAAAAAAGGTGATTGCTTTGTGGATGAATGTTCTGAATTATTATAGGCAAATTCAGCCAGAGGGAGCCAGGTGTGCCAGTCATCTTGATGGTAACTGACATACATCCAAAGATACTGTTCTAGAATCTGATTTACCCTCTCTGTCTGTCCATCTGTTTCAGGGTGAAATGCAGTTGAAAGATCTCTTGATATCTTGAGCTGCTGACATAATTGGGTCCAGAATGATGAAACAAATAAGGAACCTCTATCACTAACAATACTTACTGGAAGACCATGTTTGGAAAATACATGACTAATGAAGATTTGAGCTAAGTCCAGTGCAGTGATTGTTGAATAAGTTGGAATAAATATTGCCATTTTTGAAAATCTGTCTACAACTACTAAAATTGAATCAAAGTTGCTTGACAAGGGCAATTGAGTGATAAAGTCCATTGATAAAGAATTCCAAGGACCAGATGGAATTTGAAGAGGCTTGAGTAATCCAAACTTCTTATGGTGGATGTTCTTGTTTCTTGAACATTGCTGACATGAGGACACATAGTCCTTGATGATTTGATTCATGCCAGCCCAATAAAAATCCCTCTTGATGAGCTTGAGGGTCTTCTCCTGGCCAGGATGGCCAGCCAATGGTGAATCATGACGCCTTTGAAGAATGTCCAATTGAATTTCATGATTGCTTGGAATGACTACTCTATCTTTGAACAATAATAATTTTGCTTGAGGTTCAAGAGAATAGTCTGGGACTGATTCTCCTCTTGCTAATTTCTTGAGGATCTCCTTATAGTCTTTGTCTTTCCATACTTGTCTTTGGATCTGATCAACTAAATCTGAAAACATTTCAACTTTTATGGAAAAGAATCTTGACTCTTGAATTTCATTCTGCTTGAGAACTTGATGAAAGTTTTGAGGATTCTTGCTGATGAAATCCACCCCCCTCTCTGGGTACACGTCGTCCCGACGTGACAAGGCATCTGGTAAAGTGGCCAGCCTTCCTGGGCGGTAAGTGATAACAAAGTGAAATTCAGACAAAAATTCAGCCCAACGGGCTTGACGACGAGTAAGGACTTTAGAGGACATAAAATATTGGAGAGAACAATGGTCTGTCAAGACCTCAAAGGAATCAGAAAGAGAAAGGAGAAAGGCTCTCCAGCGCTTGAGAGCCCAAACTATGCCAAGGAGTTTCTTGTCATGAATTTCATAGTTGAGTTCAGCTGGTAAGAGCTTGCGACTATCAAATGCAATGGGATGCTTTCCTGAGTCATTCACCTGACTCAGTACAGCACCCAAGGCATAATCAGAGGCATCAGTCTCTACAAGAGTTGGGAGAGAAGGATTAAAGTGAGAGAGGATAGGAGCAGTGGTGAAAGCTTCTTTGAGTATCTGAAACTGGCTAAGAGCTTCCTCATTGAAGATGAAGGGAGAATCTTTTTTGAGAAGGTAAGTGAGAGCAGAGATTTTTTTGGAGTAATTTTTAATGAAACGACGATAAAAGTTGGCAAAGCCAAGAAAAGATTGGAGGGCCTTGATGTTCTTGGGCTGAGGCCAATTGAGTATTTGTTGAACTTTTGAAGAATCCATCTTGAGGCCATCACTTGAAACAACATAGCCCAAGTATTCCACACTTGAGGCATGGAATACACACTTGGAGGCTTTAGAAAACAAATTATTGTCTCTCAGTTTTTGGAGAACAGAGGCCACATGTTTAACATGTTCATCCAAAGAGCTAGAGAAGACCACAATATCATCTAAGTACACTACAACAAAAATATCCAAATAATCTGCAAAGATATCATTCACAAGATTTTGGAATGAAGCTGGAGCATTGGTTAAGCCAAATGGCATAACCAAATACTCATAACTGCCATATTTGGTTCTAAAGGCAGTTAAATGCTCATCCCCCTCTTTAATTCTCAGGAGATTATAAGCACCACGCAGATCTATCTTGGAGAAGATAGTAGCACCGTTAAAGACGGTAAGAAGCTGATTCATTGGAGGAACAGGATACCTGTTCTTCCTAGTGACAGCATTAAGTTTGCGGTAGTCAACACACAAACGAAGACCACCATCCTTTTTCTTAACAAAAAGGACAGGTGCTCCTGTTGAGGAGGAGCTTGGTCTGATGAAACCCTTCTCTACATTCTCTGAAATGTAGGCCCGCAGTGTTTCTGACTCATTCTTTGATAGAGAGTAGATAACACCAACTGGAGGTAGAAGACCCTCCGGTTCAATATGATGATCACAGGCACGGTGTGGAGGAAGTTTCTCTGCTTTCACTTTGGAGAATACATCCAAATATTTGTGATAAACAGGAGGGACTACCTTCAGCACAGTTTCAATCTCTTCTGGCTCTTCCTCCTCATCCCACTGCTCCTCCAGGGAGGCATGAAAAGATAAAGGAGGAAGGTCCATATCCCCTTGAAAGAGATGAAGTGAAGATATAGCAACATCTTCTCCAACATCTTTTATCTCTTTGAAGACTTCATCTCTTAATGGAAGTAATGACTGAGAGAGAAAAATGGAGGGGTTATGGACAGAAGGAGGAAAGGAAGGTGTCTTAAGTTCACCAACCAGAGAATCACTGTTGACAGCAGTGGATAAGTCATTACTATTAGAAGAAATAATACCACTAGAATCCTTATGACTAGAATCATAGGTGATCAATCCATTTTTCCAATCAATAATGGGATTAAAATGGTAAAGAAAATCATAGCCCAATATTAGGTCTTCTCCCTTGGGTGAATCTATGATAAAGAAATCCCATTCAAAGCTTGGGAAGGAAGGTAAATCAACAACCCACTTGGTATAATGGGTGATGAACAGGGAAGTGGATTCATTAGAATCCAGAATGAAAAGAGGAATCTTTTCAGGGAGCTCTGACATGGTCAATGAGTACTTGAGAACAAAATTCTTTGCAATAAAGGAGTTTGTAGCACCAGAATCAATGACAATACTATAAAAAATATCAGAGATTGAAGAAAAAATAAGAAATTTTAAAGATTTCTTGACACTAGTATTCAGAGTGCACAATTGTGCTCTTGAAGGAAATAAGTGAGAACCATTGAACACATCATGATTCCCACTCAGGCTTTTCCCTGCTTGCTAGGGAAGCCTTTTGATGACCCTTGCCTATTTTCAGGCGTCTTGAAGCATTTTTCAAATGGGTGTTTACCACCACAATAATTGCACAAGCCTTCTTTAATCCTCCTCTCCTTTTCAGAACCAATTAATTTGTTGTCCTTATTGAGGAGAGCAGCATGAGGCTTGTCTTTGGACACTTGAAAATTCTTCCCCTTCTTATTCTTCTTGTGATAAGGCTTCTGTGATGATGAACTTTGAGGAGGCTTGGAGGAGTTGGATTCACTGATTGGAGGCTTCTTCTCTTGATGACTGCCCTTTTCCTTCTGCCTCTCATGGTACCTGGTATCTAATTCCAAGGTGATATCCATGAGTTCTTGAAGGCTATCAAAATTTCCAGGGTGAGAAGCCAATTGGTCCAACAATCTTGATGCCAAGCCTCTTCTATACACATGAATATAGGCCCTTTCCCCCCAGTCTCCAATTCTTGACATTAAACTTCTGAAATCAGCTATGTACAAGGAAACTTGACCACTTTCCCTCATCCACAAATTGTCCAACTCTTGTTCAGCTTTTCTGACTTCATTGGGATCACCAAACAGAGTGAATAACTGGGTTTCAAACAACTGCCAGTTATTGAGGAGATAAGATGGGTCTTCATTGGAGATATTTGAGAGGTAAGGTTCAATCCATTTGCCAGCTCTACCAGTAAGAAAAGAAGTTGAGTAAAGCACCTTCTTCCTGTCAGAGAAGAAGTTTGCTGGGTCATTATAAAAGATTAATTGACAGGATTGAATGAATCCCCTCAATTTATGAGCTTTAGTACCATCAAAAGAATCAGGTGCCTTCATTGATGGAGTCTTGAATGCAGGGACTTTTGAAGTGTCCCTTGGGGCAACTGCTTGAGTGAGTTGTCCCATAAATTGAGTCATTTGCTCCATCATCTTGAGGAAATTTGGTTCAGCTTGAGAGACAGAAGGTTGATTAGCAAGGGCTAGATTTGGAGCCTCAGGAGCTTCAGGAGCACCTGCCAAGGCAGCTGCCACTTCAGTCTCCTCAGATTCTTCCTCTTCCACAGACTCCTCCCCCTCCTCATCTTCAGCTTCCCCCAATCTACTTCTAGGCCCTTGAGAAACACCAGGATAACCACCCAATAGTCCAGAGAATGATCTTGATCTTCTAGACTTCACACCTCCTCTTCTGGAGGGTGCTGCTCCTTCCATTGGTGGTCCTCTGTCCAAATTTGCACTCAGTTGATGAACTGATGGTGTGCGGTCAAGAGGAGCCCTTGGTGTAGGAGTGAGAACAGCTTGATGTCTCTGAGATCTTGTATTCTTGGCTGGTGGGCTATGCTGAACTGGCATTATGAAAGAAGAATGAATAAAAACTTGATGATACTTTGAATAAATTAAGGCTTGACCAAATCAAATTAAATGAGAATCTTGATGATCTTGAAGAATCAATAAACAGTCTTGAAGTGAATCAATATGAATAAATCTTGAAGAGTGAAGATGACAAAGTCAAATTCTTATGAATAATCAATTTCAATCAATAAGTCAAATCAAGTCAATCAAGATCAAATCATTTAAGTCTTGAGGAATTCAATCAATATCTTCAAAAATCAATTCAATTTTCTTGAGGAATCAAATTCAAATCAATCAATTAAATCAAATCTTGAGGATAAATCAGGTATCTTGAAGAATAAAATCAAGTCAATCAAATCAAATCAAATCAATCAAGTCAATTCAAAATCTTGAGGTGAAATCAATGTCTTGAGGAATCAATCAATAATCTTGAGAAATTTCAAAATCCAAATCACTGAATACCCCAAATCAATAAATCCCTGAATAATGAATCAATTAACCCAAATAATTCCACTCAAATAACCTGATAAAAACCTGAATTCAGACAAAAGAGAAATTAGAATGATAAAGAATAAAGTGAAATGGTCAGCAGAATTTTTGAAATGAGAAGGAGAATCAATTTTCATTTGAATAAAATGAATGAGATGAAAATTGATAAGAGAGAAAAATCATAAAAATCATAAAAAATCATAAAATCATGAAAAAATCATAATTGAAGAATGAGATAAATGAATAAAATGAATGAAAGGAAAGAAGCAATTATGAATTAATTAAAATAATGTCACAGGGGCTCTTCTAAAATGAAGAGGGCCTGGCACTCAGTGAACAGACTTACTTATGGAGGGCTCAGAAGAAAATACTCAAATGATAAGAGTAATGGAGTAAGAGGATAAATTCCTAGTCATAAAATAATAAGCATAAAAGATAAGAGGGACAGAACAAAAGCAATAATAAAGAGCCAACCACAGATAATCCTGAGTCACTGTTTCAACCTGTTCAGAAAAGAGAAAAGGAATTAATAAGGATATGGCCACCAGGACTCTACTGAACAGGTGAGGGAAGGCTAAGACTAACTTAATAAGTAATAAAATAATATTCCAAAAGTGAGAATAAAATAATATTAAATAATAAATCAACTATTTTAATTAACTGGGGGAAAAACCCCCAGGTGGGTGAAGAGGGGCTGGTATATGTGAGAAATGCCAGCCTTGGAGTTTGAGTGTTGAGATACTTGCCTGTATGCTGGAAGAAGTTGGATGTGGGATTGAATCCTGTATTGGTGAATCCAATACAGGTGATACAGTCAATACAGGTATTTGCGCCTGTATTGATGACAGGCCTGTATTTGGTGAATCCTGTATTTGAGTCTTGCCTGTATGAAACTGTATTGAGGTATGAAAACTGTATTGGGTGAATTATTGATTGAAACCCCCTTGCTGATTGGGTTCTGAAGGGTATCCATGATATAATGATTTGCTGATGATGATTGGAAATGCCCCTGCCTCCTTGGCTGTGACAACAGGTCCTTCAGGATCCTTTATCCGTGTTTCCATCCTCACAGCCATTGCAGATGTGGTTTCCATGTGCAAGCTGACTGGATTTATTTCTCATTCAAGCAACCACTTTTGTAATTTTTTCACTATTCACAAAGCTCAAATTGAAGAAATTGGTCCTCAATTTCACTACACATGCTCATACCAAAATCATAAATCAGCCATTGCAGAATGGCTTTGGGCATCCCCACAACAAAGACAAGCAATTTTCTCTCAGTATGGAGTGCAATACACGATTTTGGAAGACCTTCCATATTGGGATTCAGCCAGAATGGTTAATCTTGAAATAATGAATAATTTAATACTTGGAACTTTCAAGGATCATGCAACTTTCAAATTGTGCATTCCAGAGTCCAAATCCAAAATTTACTTCAGATCCCACAGGAAAACTAATGACACCAACAGTTCAGACTCAGATTCTATGACCTCCGACAGCTCTATTGATCAAATCACAATGAGAGAGGCCCGCTCCCTGAGAAGAGAGGCAGCAAAAATAATAAATGCATCACTCCCCACTACTTCCACCCCAAAAAATTATCTCCCAATTCCCACCCCTCACACACAACATCTATCTAGTTGTTCTGCGGAGATTCCATCATTTGATGCAGATTACAACCCCTCTGAATTGGATATCAGTGGACTCAGTGATCACCAGATCAAGGTTGAGGCTCTGGAGCATCTCTGATAAATCATATCTGATACCATAATTCCCTCATCATGGAAAAGAGTACCCCACAAATTGGGTTTCCCCTTTCATGGTAGTTTAAAAGCTGCTGAATGGGCTCTCTTATACAAGGTTTATATTCCATTTTTAATGCTCAGTCAACAGATTTCATTAGATGAACACAATTACCCCAAAACTCAAAGAAAAATGAGTCAATCAGAAGACCTTGTAAGTGAACTAACCAAGAATACATTCCATTTGATTAGTGCTATCAACATTGCCACAAGTTGGATTGTTTCAATGGATGATGCGACTTCATTTGCTGAACATTGGAAAAAATTCTGCCTTTCCAATCAACACCTGTTCCCAAAACAGAAAAGTAAATCCAATCATCATTTTGCTGATCATATTCCAGAACTCTTCCAACGTTGGGGCCAAGCACAAGCCTCAGCCACATGGCATTATGAGGGCTTGATTGAAGTGATGGAAAAGATGCCAACAAATAACAAAATATGTATTTTAATTGGTAAGAGAAATATATTCAAATTGATTCAACACATGAACTGAATAAGACTAGCTTCTTGCAACTCTTAATAGATGATATAGATAAAACCTTACTTCAATATATCTGGTGATGTTCCAACCTTTCTGTTCTTCTAAAATCCCCATCCATTCCATGTGAAATAAAACAAATTTTCAATTCACAGCTGCCTGCCCTGTTCAATCACCAAAAATATAACAAACCATCCCGCCATGACCAACAAAATTATTATTCCCTGGTTGAGTACTTACAGAATTTTCATTCAACAAGGAAAATAGCTGAATGGATCATCTTAGACAATACTGTAGAATCCACAAGTCATCCCACTTCAAGGATTGTCTCACCTTGAAATTTTCCAGTTTCAAACATTAATATTGGGAACAATATATTTTCAACTGAATCCAAAAATGTCAGCAACAGTGTGATATGTTTTCTGGTGGTAAATCACAATGATTTGGTATTATTAATAGCATTTTTAAAGTCTCTGAGCCATCTCGCATGCTGAACAAGAACTTTCTGATCTTAAAAACTTTGAAGATTGATGGGACTTTTTCACCAGATTGGCCGCATCTCAATATTCATGAAGCTGTTGGTTTTGATGATGGACACTTGATTATATCTGAAGAAGAAATAGAAGGTCACTGTGAATTGTATGATAACAAAGTGATGTCATGTGGGCTGCTTGTAATGATAGAACCATTATTTCATGATATTTATTCCCCACTTTTTGCTGAAAATATAGTGACACAAAAATGCAAATCTATCATATTAATTAGGACATTTGCTAGAGAAAGGACTGCCTCAAGATTGGGTGACAGTGACATGTCATTGCGACAAGTGAAGCCCATTATTTCACATTTCCACAAAGAAATTACTACTTTGGTGTTGGTTACATTGTGAATAAGCCAATTGCAATGATCAAATGACCCACACACTCACATATCACAGGATCTAAAATGACACAGCTGCATCATCATCATGTTGGAAGGGGAGTAGGCACATCATCCAGGTGGTCCTCAACATTAAATTGCGTCCATGATAGTTTGTATTTTTGTAACTTTCATGGAGCTGGTCACATGCCCTAATGAGTGCTTTGTACAGGTAGGTTTCAGAAAATTAAATCCACACATTCTCTTTCCTTCTGGCACATGTCTCACACTTATGCACCCGCACCTGCACACACCACTGCTGTCACAGGGGCTCTTGGAAAGAAAACAAGAGTGGCCTGGCACTCAGAAATCTCGGAACTCACTTGGGAGACTCCAAAAGAATAAAGAAATAAAAATAAAAGAATAAATTCCTCTAAGAAATATGCAGGTACAAAGATGAGCTGCAATGAGAGGAAAGAGAAGCCAAATGGCCAAAGAGCCAGCCAAGTAAGTCCTTAATCACTGTTCCAACCTGCCAAAATGAACAATGGAATTAGTAAGGATATGACCACCAAATATCCATTGACAGGCAAAGAAAGAATAAGAGAAAAGGTGCTCAATGACTGACTTGATAATATCAGTATTCACTTAACAAAATGATAAGATAAATAAAGATGAAATAAAATCAAAGTATATTAATTAACTGGGGAAAACCCCCCAGGGTGGAAAGGGTAGCCGGTATATGTGAAAAGCTGGGAGCTTGAGTTCTTCAGGCTGAAAACTGATCTGTATTGATCCTTGAGGCTGTATTGATTGTTTTGGGAATTGATACAGCTGGCTAATATTGAAATTTAATTGGGTGGAATGAATTTCCCATGCTTGAAAATGAAATACAGTTCTTGATGGATCCAGACTGTATTGAAATGAATATGGTTGCCAAGATGGATTGGGTGGAGCTTTGACACTTGACAATTGAATGAATGAATGAACTGCCTCTTGAATTCCTTGAGAATGGTTGAACAGTATTGCCTTGGAGGAATACTGTGAATGGAATTATCCAATGACGTCTTGATGGTGTGATTGGTCTTTGACGCTGAAACACTTGCTTTTGAGCCTTGATGAGTCCTCTGAATGATTGGGTGCCTTGATGACGTGATGATATGTTGGAATGTTGAAATGACCATTTGATATTGCCACCATTTAATTGCTGTTGAAAAAGAATGCACAATGATATATAACATCATTTATGGCATATTGGTTCATTGGAAAGAAGATTACGTCCAGAGGTCTTGAGATGGAAAGACAGAGGGGAAAAAGATTGATGTGATGGCTTCAGAGCTTGGAAAGGTGTTTCTGGGTCCTTTGGGGTTTTTGGCCACTTTTGGGTTCTGAGCCAAAAACTTTCCCAAAGGGACGGAAAGTCTCTTTTGGACACTTTGCATCAAAGTGCGCAAAAATGCACAAAATGTGCAAATATGCGCAAATGCGCAAAAGTGCACAAAATGCGCAAATGCGCATTATTAGCCCAAATGGCCAAAAACAGCCATCTGGGCCATTTCCCCTGGTTTTTAGGGAAATGACCAGAAATACGCATTTGGGCATAAATTGCCGCTATGGCTTTTGGATTGAGGTGAAGGGCCATGAAGGCCCCAAAAGACAAATGGCCATAAATGGTCCATAAGCTGATGACATGGCCATATTGGCCACTGGTAATGGATATGGCCAATTGGCCATAAGAGGACTGTGGCTTGATATGCCATATGGAGATCCAAGGATGGAATTGCCATGGTTGTGACAGTACCCCCCACCTTGAAATGGTGAGCTCCTGAGCACCAATAAAAGGTGAAGCCTGTTGAGGCTATTGGAAAGGAGTGAGAGTGGGATAGAGGGAAGTTCTTTTAAGAGGAAAATAAAATAATAACTGATATTAAAAATTTGTCATATGGCGCAGGACTTGCTTGATCTTCTTTTGAGATTGGCTTCATGATTGATGATGTTTGAAATGAATGATAATCTTGATGTTAAATTTGACATGATAAAATGAAAATGAAAATAAAATTTGATATAAAGAATGAAAATGAAAATAAAAGAACGAGAAAAGAGAAAATAAAAATGAGTTGAATCTTCAGGAGGTTCCAATCTTCATCATGGAGATTGATAACTGATTTTGAAATTTGGCCAAGGACATGGTAAGAGAAATTTGATGCCAGGTGCTCACAAAGTGGCCAAGGTGATGTTTTGACAATATTGTAGACCCCTCAGGGAAGTGCACACAAGGAGAGCAACTTACTTTTGGTAGTTACCACTGCCACCAGTGCCATAAAAATAACAACAAAAATGTTGAAGGAATGAATTTGAATTTGGAATCTTTGAAATGAACTGAAAAGTGAATGGCCCATTGTCCCAAGTGAAAATGGCCATAAGATTGGAAATGAAGTTGAAAGCCAGGCCAAAGATCTGTATCCAAAATTGCAAAGTGCTCACAGAGTGGCCAAGGTGATGCTTACAACAATAAAAGAGTAGAATACCCCTAAAGGTGCATACCAGGAGTGGGACTTACTTTTGGTAATTCCTCTCCCCACCAAGCACCATAATGAATCAAGCTCTTGAAGAATTGGGCCCAGGATTTTCAGGATATAATGAATGAAAATCTTTGACAAGTTCGGGACAATTCTTGAGGTTTTTGGCTGGTTCCCAAGTGGATCTTTCTGGGTCTTGACTGAAACCTTTCCAATCCACCAGATACCATGTTTTTCCGCTCTTGAGCTGTGAGTCCAGTATTTGAGAGACTTCCCATTCCTCTTCTTCAATGATGATTGGAGGAGGAGGCTCTTGATGCCTATTTGGGATTGTTGATCTCTTGACTGGTTCTAAGAGTGAAATATGGAAGACTGGGTGGATGGACTTCCATTGAGATGGGAGCTTGAGGTGGTAGGCATGAGTTCTGACTTTCTTCAAGATTGGAAAAGGACCCAACCATCTTTCAGACAGTTTTTTGGTGCGTCTAGTTGATTTGATGTTCTTGGAGGAAAGCCATACCAGGTCACCAGGATTGAAAACAGGTGGAATTGCTCTACTTTTATCTGCATACCTCTTAAATGGGTTTATGACAACTTCAAGTTCTCTCTTGACATCTTGCTGTACTCATTGGATTTTTGTTGGTAACCTTCCAGCAGGAGTATCTTGAGTAATGTGAACTGAGTCAAAATGTGGATCTCTTCCATAAAAAGTGAAAAATGGTGATTGTTTTGTTGAAGAGTGGTCAGAGTTATTGTAGGCAGATTCAGCCAGAGGGAGCCAGGTGTTCCAATCATCTTGATGATAACTGACATACATCCAAAGGTACTGTTATAGTATCTGATTTACCCTCTCTGTCTGTCCATCAGTTTCTGGATGATAAGCAGTTGAAAGATCTCTTGAAATCTTGAGCTGCTGACAAAGATTGGTCCAAAAAGAAGAAAAAAAAAAGAGAACCTCTATCACTTACAATGCTTGAGGGAAGGCCATGCTTTGAGAAAATATTCTTGATGAATGAATGGGCCAAATCTAGTGAAGTGATTGAAGACATTGTTGGAATAAAAACTGCCATTTTTGAGAATCTGTCCACTATGACAAGGATTGAGTCAAAGGAATTGGACAGTGGCAATTGAGTGATGAAATCTATTGAAAAACAAATCCAAGGACCATTTGGAACTGGAAGAGGCTTGAGGAGTCCAAACTTCTTGTGATGAATATTTTTGTTTCTTGAACACTGTTGACAGGATGAGACATAATCCTTGATGAATTGAGTCATGCCGGACCAGTGGAAATCCCACTTGATAAGTTTGAGAGTCTTCTCTTGGCCAGGGTGTCCAGCTAAAGGAGAGTCATTCCGCTTTTGAAGTATATTGAGTTGAATAGTGGGGTCATTTGGGAACACCACCCAATCTTTGAAAAGGAGAAGTTTGGAAGAGGAATCAAGAGAATTATCTTGGACAGATTTACCTTTACCCAAATCTTCAAGGATACTTCTATATTGAGAATCTTGCCATAATGACTTATGAATTGAATCAATCAAATTTGAAAAAGAATCCACCTTTACTGCAAAAAACTTTGAGGCTTGAATTTCATCTTGCTTAATTATCTTCTGATAATTCATTGGGTTCTTGTTGATCAAATCCTCCCCCCTCTCTGGGTAAACGCTGTCCCGACTTGACAAAGCATCTGGAAGGTTGGCCAAGCGGCCAGGGCGGTAAGTGATTGAGAAATGAAATTCAGATAAAAATTCAGCCCAGCGGGCTTGACAGCAAGTGAGAAGCTTTGATGACATGAAGTATTGAAGTGATGAATGATCAGTGAGAACTTCAAATGGGGAAGAAATTGAAAGAAGGAAAGCTCTCCAGCGCTTGAGAGTCCAGACTATGCCAAGGAGTTCCTTGTCATGAATCTCATAATTGAGCTAAGCTGGGAGAAGCTTGCGGCTATCAAATGCAATGAGATGTTTTCATGATTCAGAGACCTGACTCAGTACAGCACCCAAAGCATAATCTGAAGCATCAGTCTCTACAATGGTGGGTAGAGAAAGATTGAAGTGAGAAAGGATTGGAGCAGTGGTGAATGCCTCTTTGAGTTGATGAAACTGTCTAAGAGCTTCCTCATTGAGGGGAAAACGGGAATCTTTCTTGAGGAAACTTGTGAGTGAACTAATCTTCTCTGAATAATTCTTGATGAAACGGCGGTAAAAATTGGCAAAGCCAAGGAATGATTGAATAGCCTTGAGGTTTCTTGGAGGTGGCCAATTGAAAATTTGCTGGACTTTTGCTTGGTCCATCTTGAGGCCTTCAGAGGAAACAACATAAGCCAAATACTCTACACTAGTAACATGAAACAGGCACTTGGGGGCCTTAGCAAAGAGGTTATTGGCTCTGAGTCTGGAAAGAACAGTGGACACATGAGTGACATGTTCTTCTTCAGATTTGGAAAAGACCATAATGTCATCTAAATAAACCACAACATAAATATCAAGAAGATCATAAAAATATCATTGACAAGGTTTTGGAAAGAGGCAGGAGCATTGGTGAGCCCAAATGGTATAACCAAATACTCATAGCTGCCATATTTAGTTCTAAGACATGTCAAATGTTCATCACCTTCCTTGATTCTGAGAAGGTTATATGCACCATGCAGATCAATCTTGGAGAAGATAGAAGAACCATTGAAAACAGTAAGAAGCTGATTCATAGGAGGAACAGGATACTTGTTCTTACTAGTAACAGCATTGAGTTTGCGGTAATCAACACACAAACGGAGGCCACCATCTTTCTTTTTGACAAAAAGGACAGGTGCTCCTGTTGAAGAGGATCTTGGCCGGATGAAACCTTTCTCTACATACTGTGAAATGTAGGCCCTGAGTGTATCTGACTCTTGGTTTGATAAAGATTAGATCACCCCAACTGGAGGTAGAGACCCTTCTAGCTCAATATGATGATCACAGGCGCGGTGAGGAGGAAGTTTTTCTGCTTTCACCTTGGAGGATACATCCAAGTACTGGTGATAAACAGAAGGAACAAACTTCATCACGGTTTCTATTTCTTCTGGCTCTTCCTCTTCATCCCACAACTCCTCCAGGGAGTCATGATAAGATGAAGGAGGAAGGTCCATATTCCCAAAGAAGAGATGAAGTGAGGATAAAGAATTATCTTCTCCAACATCCTGAATCTCTTTGAAGACTTCATCTCTAGATGATAGTAATGACTGATGGGAATTAAGGGAAGGAATATGGACAGAAGATGGAAATGATGGTGTTCTAGAATCACCAACCAGAGCTGCACATAATTTGGCAGAAGAAAAGTCATTACTGAAAGATTTTTAAGGATCATGATAGTTCTTATGATCAGCATTAAAGGTGTTCAGCCCTTGCCTCCAATCAATATATGGATTAGATGGATTAAGAAAGTCAAAGCCCAATATGAGGTCTTCTCCCTTGGGAGTATCAATGACTAAAAAGTCCCATTCAAAGCTTGGGAAGGAAGGGAGCTCAACCATATATTTAGTATGGTGAGTCACAAATAAGGAAGGAGACTCTGAGGAGTCAAGAATAATAAGGGGAATCTTCTCTGAGAGTTCTGACATGGTCAAAGAATACTTGTGAACAAACTTCTTTGCAATAAAGGAGTTGGTAGCACCAGAATCAATGAGAATACTGTAAAACATATCAGAGAGAGAAGAAAAAACAAAAAAATTAAGAGAATTTTTGACACCAGTATTCAGAATGCACAACTGTGCTCTGGAAGGAAAACTGTGAAGACCATTGAACACAACATGGTCTCCACTCAGGCTTTTCCCTGGCTGGGAAATTTGCCTGACGGTTGGGTGAGCTTGTTTTGAGGCCTTTTGACACAAGAATCAAGACTATGCTTCCCACTACAATAGGTACAAAGACCCTCCTTGATTCTTCTTTCTTTTTCGGAATTCATGAGCTTGAAGTCCTTATTCAACAAAGAAGAATGGGGCTTGTCCCTCCTGAAAATTCTTCTTCTTATTTTGACTTGAGCTTGAAGAACTTTGAGGATGAGAAGAACTTGACTTTGAGGCTTCTGGATTCTTCTCTGGATGGTGACTCTTTTCATTTTGCCTCTCATGGTACCTGGTATCAAGCTCCAGGGTAATATCCATTAAGTCTTGAAGAGAGTCAATGCTTGAAGGATGGGAGGCCAATTGATCCAAAATCCTGGATGGCAATCCCTTCCTGAAATGATGGATAAGAGCTCTTTCACCCCAATCTCCAATTCTTGAGACAAGACTTCTGAAATCAGCAATGTATAAAGATACATTCTGACCTTCTTTCATTCTTAAAGAATCCAATTCTGCTTCAGCTTTTCTGACTTCATTTGGGTCCCTGAATAAGGTGAAGATTTGAGATTCAAATCATTTCCATGAACTGAGAAGTTAATTTGGATCTTTATTGGTAAGATTGGAAAGATAAGGCTCAATCCATTTTGCAGCCCTGCCAATAAGAAATGAAGTGGCATAAAGGACCTTCTTTCTGTCTTGAGCGAAGTTTGCCGGATCATTATGAAAAACAATTTACAAGACTGAATAAAGCTTCTAACTTTGAAGGGCTGAGTCCCATCAAAGCATCCTGGTGCCTTCATAGATGGAGTCTTGAAGGCTGGTGGTCTTGATGCTTCAGAGGATGAAGCTGCTTGAAGATAGGCCATAATCTGAGTCATTTGCTGCATGAGGGCCAATAGAGATGGTTCAGACTGATGAGAGACAGGCTGATTATACTGTGCTAGGGTTGGCCCTCCAGTTCCTTGGGATTCCTCCACCGGAGCAGGGACACCTTCAGTACCATCAGACTCTTCCTCTTCCACAGAATTCTCCTCCTCCTCTTCACCATCTTCACCTGGACCCTTGAAAATAGTCCTTGAAGTTCCTGGAAATCCGCCAACTAATCCTGAAAATGAACTTGGTTTTCTGGGCCCTCTTCCTTCTTTCCTGGACAGTGCTGCTCCTTCCAAAGTGGGTCCTGCGTCCAATTTGGCCCTCAGTTGAGAAACTGCTGGGGTGCCATCAAGAGGAACCCTTGAAGTTGGAGTGAGAACAGATTGAGTTCTGGCCTGAGATCTTGTCTGCCTTGCAGAAGGTGAGTGTTGGATGAGCATGATTTCAGGATAAAATGAAATAAAATGAAAAGGAATCAAGACTTGAAGATGAGAACCTGAGGCAATTTGAAATAATGCTTGAAGTCAAATTCAAAATCAATATCTTGAGGAAAATCAATAAAATCAATAAATCAAATGAAATCTTCAGGTAAATCACTTAATTAAATATCAAATGAAAACTTGAAGTCAATAAATCAACTGTAAAATCAATCAAAATCAAAATCTTGCAAAATCAATCAATCAATCAAATTAATTCTTGAGGCAAAATTAATTTATGTCAAATTCTTGATGTGAAAAATCAGCAAAATCAATGAAATCTTCAGGTCAATAAATTTTCTTGAGGTCAATATCAATTATGTCAAATCAATCAATGAAATCAAAATCAAGTGAGTTCTTCTTAAAAAATCAAAACTCTTGAAGAATGAATCAATTATGAATCTTGATGTGAAGAATGTGTCTGAATAATTTGATGAAAAATTTGAAATCAAATGAAAATTAGGATGACGCCTGAATTGTGAATGAATTAAAAAATTATAATTTTAATCAGATTTAAAAAGAGAAACAAAAAATAAAATTGGGTCAGCTTTCAATTTTCAGAATGAAGAATGAATGAGAGAAAATTGAGAGGTGAGGTTGAATCATAAGGTTCATAAGCATTAAAGAGTCATAATTTCAATGAAATGAGTGAATGAAATTATAAAGAAAGAATCAACAGAATGAAAAAAAATTATGAGTTAATTAATATAGTGTCACAGGGGCTCTTGGACAGAAAGCAAGAGTGGCCTGGCACTCAGCAATCAGGGAACTCACTTGGAAGACTCCAAAAGCATAAAGAAATAAAAATAAAAGAATAAATTACTCTAAGAAATATGCAGGTACGAAGATGAGATGCAATGAGAGGAAAGAGAAGCCAAATGGCCAAAGAGCCAACCAAGTAAGTCCTTAACCACTGTTTCAACCTGCCAAAATGAACAATGGAATTAGTAAGGATATGACCACCAAATATCCATTGACAGGCAAAGAAAGAATAAGAGAAAAGGTGCTAAATGACTGACTTGATAATATCAGTATTCACTTAACAAAATGATAAGATAAATAAAGATGAAATAAAATCAAAGTATATTAATTAACTGGGGAAAACCCCCCAGGGTGGAAAGGGTAGCCGGTATATGTGAAAAGTTGGGAGCTTGAGTTCTTCAGGCTGAAAACTGATCTTTATTTATCCTTGAGGCTGTATTGATTGTTTTGGGAATTGATACAGCTGGCTAATATTGAAATTGAATTGGGTTGAATGAATTTCCCATGCTTGAAAATGAAATACAGTTCTTGATGGATTCAGACTGTATTGAAATGAATATGGTTGCCAAGATGGATTGAGTGGAGCTTTGACACTTGACAATTGAATTAATGAACTGCCTCTTGAATCCCTTGAGAATTGTTGAACAGTATTGCCTTGGAGGAATACTATGAATGGAGTTATCCAATGATGTCTTGATGGCTTGATTGGTCTTTGACGCTGAAACACTTGCTTTTGAGCCTTGATGAGTCCTCTGAATGATTGGGTGCCTTGATGACGTGATGATATGTTGGAATGTTGAAATGACCATTTTATATTGCCACAAGTGCATTTCTGTTGAAAAATGATGCACAATGATATATAACATCATTTATGGCATATTGGCTCATTGGAAAGAAGATTATGTCCAAAGGTCTTGAGATGGAAAGACAGAGGGGAAAAAGATTGATGTGATGGCTTCAGAGCTTGGAAAGGTGTTTCTGGGTCCTTTGGGGTTTTTGGCCACTTTTGGGTTCTGAGCCAAAAACTTGCCCAAAGGGCAGGAAAGTGTCTTTTGGACACTTTGTGTCAAAGTGTGCAAAATGTGCATTTTGAGCCCAAATGGCCAAAAACAGTCATTTGGACCATTTCCCCTGGCTTTGAGGGAAATGAGCAGAAATACCCATTTGGGCATAAATTGCCGCTATGGCTTCTGGATTGAGGTGAAGGGCCATGAAGGCCCCAAAAGACAAATGGCCATAAATGGTCCATAAGATTATGACGTGGCCATATTGGCCACTGGTGATGGATATGGCCAATTGGCCATAGGAGGACTGTGGCTTGATATGCCATACGGAAATCCCAGGATGGAATTGCCATGGTTGTGACAGTCTTGTCACAATGCTGTCTGCCAGACCTCAGCAAAGGGAACTCTTGCCGAAAAGGCTATTAAACCGGTTGAAAGACCGATCAATACTGGGAAGTTATAGATCACATTCCACCATGTGACAGTACCCCCGGGTTTAGGGCACTGCGTCCCAAAGTGCATGTAACTGATGGTATTACCCATTTCATCCTCATGGAGTTATATTATTCACAACAGGAGCCTACAAGGAACCCCGAAGGGGAGGAACCCTTGTACGCCAATGGAGCGGAAGATCCACCGATTTCTGGTTGTTTGATTGAGACCTCCTCTTGTCTCCAACCGGAATCAAACCCATGACGTTGGTAACCGGTTTATTGTCACAATGCTGACCTCAGCAAAGGGAACTCTTGCTGAAAAGGCTATTAAACCTGTTGAAAGACCGATTAATACTGGCAAGATGTAGATCACATTCCACCATGTGACAACTGCACAAGCACCCACAAGTGCACCTTCCCCCGCCACTGCACATGCACAGGCAACCACACCTGCACCCCCTGCAAATGGTCAATGCCACTTGACATTAGTCCCTCACATTCTTTGCCTTTGTGTGCATGTGTCATACCCATGCACCCATGGTATTGTGCGTCAGGCTCCAGCAGTGTCACCCACAAAACGTCAATAACACCAAGGCCATAAGGTTTGTCTATGAAACTCTTGATTATAGTAGCAAAATCAAGAGTACTATGACTTTCCTCAATAGAAATATATAATATAACAAAATATTATAACCACAAATTTAAATATGATTATTAAAAATAATTATAAAAAAAAAGAAATTTAATTATTATTATAAAAATATAATAACAAAAAATAATAATAATTATAATAAATTATAATTATTCTATTATTGTTATAGTCACTGACAGTTATAACAATAAGAATTGTAAAGCTCTTAATGAGACAATTACACGTGGAAATATGAATATGAACCACTTATAAATAATATAAATGTTATTTATAAAATAATTATAACACAAACTGTGCAGAAATAATTCTTATAGAATAAAATTCTATATAAAAAAACTAATACTAGATAAAAAAGATATAGAACTTTAGAGAAAACTTAGTTATAATGTTTATTTAATACAACAAGTCAAACAACAACAGTTATTATATTAAATAATGATTATAAGTTAAAAGCACGCCTAAAATCAATAATCTTAAAGATAAAGCAACTTTTTATGATAAAATTTAAGATTAAAGAGTTTTTAAGTGGAATTTGTGGATTTTAAAAGATATTTAAGATGATAATTTTATAATATAAAATATATTATTGATGATTACAACAATAATCTGAATTCTATGACTTCAATTCTTTAATTTACAATTAATAAAGAATAAAATAACTTAAGAACTACTTTAATAATAAGATTTTATAAATAATAAAACTTTACCTGTTTAAATTTCTAATATGACTGGATTGATGATGAATGATGGACAAAAACAGTGATGAAAAGACTCTTTTTATGTCTTCAGAGCAGCTCTCATGATTCATAATGAATATAGAGGGCGTGCTCAGGTCAAAACTGAAAAACCATACTTACAAACAAAGTTCTTAACTTAAGGCAACTTGTTTTTAATTCCAATTTAAAGTTACCAGTGCTATTCTTAACTCCATATAACTTTAATCCTCATTTAAAGTAATTATTTTTAAGTTTTGAATATAAATAAAATTATTTATATTAAAGTTCATCACATGAACAACTTAAAGATAGAGTTTCGAGCAGAAATCTCTTAAACTCAATTTTTAATTAATTTTTGAAGAAATCATAATTTTCTTTGACCTTAATTAAAAGAGTAAATTTCCATGCTAATTACCCAGGAAATTTATTTATAAAAGATACTTAAAATGTAATTTATATATAGATCATATTCAATTCTAAGATGTGTAAAACCTTCAAGCAAATTCATTAAGATTTGGAATTTTAATGAATTTCTGAAGTTATTGCTATTTTTCCACATAAAATAGCAATACACACCAAACCTTAGCTTTTGATAAGGTTTTTATGCTTGTAACTTTAAATTTTTAAGCTTATTTAAGGTTTTTAAGCTTGATTAAGCTTTGACAGTTCTTAAAACCTTGATTTCAAGCCTTCATATTGGGATTTACCCTTTGGCAGCTTGAAATTCCTGTCCAAATTGGGATAAAACCAGTTTAAACCTTAAGGTTGGATCAAAGTCTAATCTTAAAGTTTAAATAAGTTTGAAAATCCTCCAATACAGGTGGACAACCTTAATTGAATCATTGCAGATCCAAAAAGTTGGGTACCCCAGCTCTATTTGGTCTTTTTCCTTTGTCCCACCTTTTTGCGTGGATTTTGCTCTTTTATTTATTTAAAGCCATACCATGGCTTTAAACCCTTTCAAATTGAGCTCACGCAGGATTTACATTCTGTATGGCAAATCCTTAGCCAATTCAGTAAATATACACCACACCTCAATTTTAACTAAAATTTTGGTAAGTTTGAATTAACCTTATGCCATTTTAAATTTAAGCTTAAATTTAACAATTTTAGAAAAATGTTAAAAAAGTTACATTAGTACTGTGAGATTCTTAAATCTTCTAATAACACAAGAAATAAGTGTTTTTGGGTATAACACCTTATGGATGTACCCTAGGTCATTTTTGGTGTAGAATCCAAAAGTGACATAATATTTATAACTTTGTTTATCCAAAAAAAAGTTATACTTATTTTTTGTTATTTTTTATTTGAATTTCAACTAAAAAGTCTGTTTCAGACAAAATTAACTTTTTATAAAATCATTTGTGGCCTTATGGGTATGTTATACATACCTCACAGGCTCACAAAGGCAAATTCCTTTTATGGATGACCTGGGAAGTCACACACCCCTTCTCTACATCAAGACTGGCTGAAGGACCTCTTTGATGTGTGTGTGTGTGGAAACAGGCAGGTCTTGTGTAAAGTTTACAAACCTTCAGATGGTTTCAGGAGGATCAGATGGTGAGGAATCTCAGTTTAAGGCACAGAGGAACTTGGATGTCACAGGATTTGGTGTAAGACCAGAGTGTGATGTGTGCTGGAAGCTTGCTTGATTTTTGCTTTATGTGAGCTTGACTTTTATCCTGCTTGAAGTTTGCTTGAAATGAAGTCAATTGCCAGCAATTGACGCGAGATTCTCCCTGGTGTATCATTAGGTTCATAAGGAAAATGCAGTGGAAGTCAGAATCACAGAGGAATTCTCCAGGAAACACCCAGTTCTCCCAGTGAGCTTGGTTAAACCTTACTACCAGATGGGAGAGAAGATGTTTCCCTCCCAGAACCAAAGCCAACCCCACAGGAAATAGTGAAAGTGGACAATTCCCCTTGCCCAGTGAAGAAGACCATCAAGGCCAGGAAGCTCAGACTACATGGGAAAGACCAAAGTCAATATTTGGTCAGTTTCAAGAACAAGACATCTGAAAAATACAAATGGTTTGCAGAAGATACCATAGCAGATGGTGACCTTTACCTCAGAGGGTTCAGAGACTTCCAGGAGGGCTGAAAAGTCTCATCAATGATGAGCCTTTCTTTGAGGGAGGTTATGTCAGCCTGTGATTCAAAACCAGAGCATAAGTATGACAGCAAAATCTCATAAAACAAGGGTAGAGGAAGATACCACTAAAAATTGAGCTGAGCCAAAAATACCTCATGGAATATATCAAAAGAAAGAGGAAATCCACCTATTTTCAACTGTAAAGCTGCTATAATCATAGGAAAATGACTAACAGAGCTATCAGACTCAAAGCAATTGCTAAGCATAAACCTTAACTCTTACTCCTCATGTAAAACAGAGAGGAAGAGGCTGAAACCCATCAAATGGGTTTTCATATTAATGATCCCATGAGGAGATATGTATTGTTAAAATCCAAATTGAGCTAACATCAAAACTACACAAGTTATGGTTAGAAAGAAGCTAAATAAAAGTGAAGAAAATATTCACCTCTCAGCTAGCTTCCACAGTTTTAGTGTGAAACACCTAAAGAGGTGTCTCTTTTAAAAGAGAAAAATCTGGGCTTTTTTGGTAGTACCATTCATTTCCTCATGACTGAACTAGAGAACAAGTTATTGAGAAAACAAACTCTATATAGTATTTGAGAAATATTCATACCTGAATAATGAAATTTATATGTGGTATAGCTTTTCCATATTTAATGATACTCATACCAAATGAGATAGAATTGTGTAGATTTATTTGAGGGCTACACAATGAATTAGATTTGAGCACATTATCTTGGAAACTGACAAAGGTATGGCAGCTTTAAGGCTAAAATTGTGCAGTATAGTCAATGCACCTTTGATGTAGGATAATATCCCATATTCTTGAATATGAGGTGTCAATTCTACCAATGAGTCTTTTTATTCTTCGACAGCTTATATTTTGGCCTTTATGGGGTCCCATACAAGTTCTGTACAGCATTCTATGCATCATACATGTCAGAAGAGGGCTCACCGGGGCGAATCTCGTGTCAATCGTCGGCGATTGACTTCACGTCAAGCAAACGTCAAGCAGGATAAAAGTCGAGCTCACGTCAAGCGAAAATCAAGCAAACGTCGAGCACACGTCACACTCTGGTCTTACACCAAATCCTGTGACATCCAATAATATTGGTTCCCCTGTGCCTTCAACTCAGATTCCTCACCGCCTGATCATCCCACAACCGTCCGATGATTGGTAAAAATTACACCAGACCCGCCTGTTTGCACACACACACATCAAAGATGTCCTTCAGCCAGTCTTGATGTAGGCGGGGGGTTTGACTTCACCAGGTCATCCATGAAGTGTGCGTGTGCATGCGTGGGGGCGGGTGCGTTTGCGTGTGCATTGGCGTGTGCGGGTGGGTTTGCGTGTGCATTGGCGTGTGCGGGAGCATGTGCGGGTGGGTGTGCGTGTGCGGGTGCGTGGGCGTGTGCATTGGCGCGTGCCGGTGGGTGTGCGTGTGCGTGTGCATTGGCGCGTGCGGGTGCACATGCGGGTGTGGGTACGCAAAAGCCGATTCCGCTTCCAACATGATGATGGCGCAGTTAGAAATTTTGGATGCTGTGAAAGGTGAGTGTGTGGGTCATTTGATCATTGGACTTGGCTTATTCACACTGTACCCAATGTCAAAATAGTAACTTCTTTGTGGCAATGTGAAATAATGGGCTTTGCTTGTCACAATGGAATGTCTCTGTCACTAAATTTTGAGGCAATTATTTCACTAGCAAAATTGCTAATGAATCTGAGAGATTTGCATTTTAGTAGACTAAATATCATGAAATAACGGCTTTATCATTACAAGCAGTCCACATGACAGAGCTTTGTTATCATACAATCCACAGTTACCTTCTATTTCTTCTTCAGATATAATCAAGTGTCCATCATCAAAACCAACAGCTTTATAAATATTCAGATGCGGCCAATCTGGTAGGAAATTCACATCAATCTTCAAAGGTTTTAAAATCAGAAAGTTATTGTTCAGTATGCTAGATGGCTCAGAGACTTTGAAAATGCTATCAATAATACCAAATTGTCGTGAGTTGCCCCTCAGAAAACATATCACACTGTTGCTGATATTTTTGGATTCAGTTGAAAATATATTGTTCCCAATATTAATGTTTGAAACTGGAAAATACCAAGGTGAGACAATCCTTGAAGTGGGAGGACTTGTGGATTGCACGGTAGTGTCTAAGCTGATCCAATCAACTATTTCCCTTGTTGCATGAAAAGTCTGTAAGTACTCAACCAGGCAATCATAATTTTGTTGGTCATGGCGGGATGGCTTGTTATATTTATGGTGATTGAACACGGCAGGTGGCTGTGATTCGAAAAGCTGTTTTATTTCACATGGCACAGATGGGGATTTCAGGAGAACGGAAAGGTTGGAACATCGACAGATATGTTGAAGTAAGGTTTTATCTATATCATCTATTCAGAGTTGAAAAAAGTTAGTCTTATTCAGTTCAGGTGTTTAATCAATGTGAATATATTGATCTTATTAATTGACTTACATATCTTGTTATTTGTTGGCATCTTTGCAAATACTCCAATCAAGCGCTCATAACCCCATGTGGCTGAGGCTTGTGCTGGGCCCCAACGTTGGAAGAGTTCGGGAATATGATCAGCAAAATGATGATTTGGTTTACTTTTCTGTTTTGGGAACAGGTGTTGATTGGAAAGGCGGAATTTTTTCCAATGTTCAGCAAATGCAGTCGCATCATCTATTGAAACAGTCCAGCTTGTGGCAATGTTGATAGCACTAATCAAATGGAATGTATTCTTGGCTAGTTCATTTGCAAGTTCTTCTGACTGACCCATTTTTCTTTGAGTGTTGGCAGATTGGTGTGCATCTAATGACATCTGTTGACTGAGCATTAGAAATGGAATATAGACCTTATATAAGAGAGCCCATTCAGCGGCTTTTAAGCTACCATGAGAGGGGGAACCCATTTTGCGGGGAACTCTTGTCCATGATGAGGGAATTATGGTCTCAGATATGATTTGTCGGAGATGCTCAAGAGCCTCACCCTTGATCTGGTGATCACTCAGTGCAGTGATATCCAATTCAGAGGGTATTTCAGAAGTGGGGATGTAATCGGCATCAAATGAAGGAATCTCCGCAGAACCACTAGATGGATGTTCTGTGTTAGGGGTGGGCATTGGGAAGTAGTTTTTTCGGGTGGAAGTAGTGGGGAGTGGCTCATTTATTATTTTTGCTGCGTCTCTTCTCAGGGAGCGGGCCTCTCTCAATGTGATTTTATCAAGAGAGCTGTTGGAGGTCATGGAATCTGAGTCTGAACTGTTGGTGTCATTGGATTTCCTGCGGGACCTGAAGTAAATTTTTGATTTCGCCTCTGGAATGCACAATTTGAAAGTTGCATGATCCTTCAAAATTCCAAGTATTAAATTATGCATTATGTCAAGATTAACCATTCTGGTTGCATCCCAATACGGAAGGTCTTCCAAAATTGAATATCGCACTCCATACTCAGAGAAAATTGCTTGTCTTTGTTGTGGGGTTGCCCGAAGCCATTTGGCAATGGTTGATTTATGACTTTGGTATGAGCGCGTGTAGTGAAATTGAGGACCAATTTCTTCAATTTGAGCTTTGTGAATGGTGCAAAAATTACAAAAGTGGTTTCCTGAATGGGAAATAAATCCAGTAAGCTTGCGCATGGCAACCACATCCGCAATGGCTGTGAGGATGGCAACACGGATAAAGGATCCTGATGGACCTGTTGAGGTGGGTGCAAAATGGTAACCTTGCCATAGCTCTTTGAGCTCGTTGATGAGTGGCATTAATAGATAATTCAATTGAAGCGCAGTTGGCTCCTTCGGACCAGGGATGATTCCTGCAACATAGACATTCTCGGGCTTCAATCTTTCACTTGGGGGGAGATTAAGACAAATAAGCATGATAGGTCCAATGCTAGCCAACCGGGTTGACTTTCCATGTGCATTAAACCAGTCCACATATATGGAGAAGGCCAATGCACCAGGAATGGACATGAATGGGGGGTCATGGATATTTCTAGTGCCAGTGAAGCGTCTCCAGACCAATCCATCCCAGACGTCACGTTTTGGGGAATCTTCGGGAGTTTGGGATTGTTGATGTTGATGCAGAATGTCCATAATTCAAGCCCGCTGGAGGAATCTGGCAAGCCAATTTTTGAATGGTTGATAAATGAAATGTTTTGTTGGTATAAATTTTTGCTTCATGTTGGTTGTGTTTTGGGTGTGGGGTTCAGATGAATAGATGAATTTGCCTAATGATTGTGTGCAAGGGGGATCATGATCATTTGGGTCATTATGGCGTTGACAGTGGGGTTGGTCAGTTGTGACTGATTCAGTAAGGCCATTAAGAGAGAAACATTGAGGACAACATATATAGTTTTGAATCACTGGCTCCAATTGGAGATGTTCAAATATGGTACTCAGATCTTGAGGTATATGGAATGCAGGAGCGGGGGGACCAGCTGAGCTTGAGATACTGGACTTGATCAGCAGGTTCAGGGCGGGGTTGAGTATGCGTGAAGCCCTGCGGGGTAAATTATACCTTAATGATAGAATGGCAGATATTATCATTCCTAGGTCTTGTGGGGGAAGGGTTTGACTGCCACTATATGGTTTCTGTGCAGTTGAATTGAGACCCGCTGGAGTTGGGAAAGTGCTTTGGGTCAAACGTGAATAATCAGCTGGGAAGATTTGATCCAATAGAATTTGTGGGCACCCAGATCCTGATGCAGAAGTAGGGATGTTTGGAAGAGATTTGGGTGCAATGGTTGATTTGAGCTTTTTAATGTGCTGTTTATATTGGAAAGGTGTGAAGGCAACTCCTTGCCTATCACCCTCAGGGGAAGAATGTGTTTGAGTTGAGCAGTGTTGACACATGCATATACGCATTGAGGAATATGGCCGGGTTGTCATTGTTGCAGGAATTGGGAGTACGGTTGGTTTGTGTATAAATATCTATGGTTGATGTGAAAGTGTTTAGGAGTGTTATTAATTGGAAATAAAATTCAGTGATTATTTATGAAGGGGGAGATGATTTGAGCCAGCTGAGGATTTTATCCCATTTGTAATGGAGCATGAGCTGCAGTGGATAAAGTTTAACATGTCTCATCTGGATGGCGGAATTGGTTAGGCGTTTAATTGGGTAAAATGCCATGCTGCTCAATGCTCATACATATTCTAGTTTATTTACACATTGTGATAGTGCGGGTTTGACCATTGAGGGGGTTCCATTAGTGAAGTGTTACCATTGAATTGAGGGGATTAACATTTAATCCATGTACGCTGGCACGCCATCGTACATGGTTTAAACCTTATTACAGACATAACTATATAACTCTATTACATAAGGGGTTGGAGTGCAGCTAAAGTCTTGGTATTTGGTTTGAGTACGGCGGGCTTTGAATCAGTTGGAATGTGATTTGGATTGTCTTGCCTTTCGTGAAAAGGTGATTTCTCTTTTGTGGGTAAATCCTTCATGAATATACCCCTTTACAGATGTACAATGTTGGGGAATTTCAATGCATATATTGGCAGTTTGGATAATTCACAAAATGTGACAATGGGGAGGCGGAAATGTTACCAAATATGATTACCTATGGATGATTGGTCCCCTTTCAGATCAAGGAAATATCACATTATATGCTGGTAGGCCGTGCAGGGTGGTTTCCGACAAAAGCGGAGGAGCTCAAGAGGAGGCAGGGAGGATTCTCCTCAAAAGAGTCTTATCCGACTTCCACACAACACTTAGTTCCAACTATTCATAGAATTTCTCTATTCTAAATTTGATAAGATTTCATCTCATATCACTCTATTTTATCATAATACTGAGGTGTTTTATCTAGTTAAAAATATTACTGTACTTTTTCGGCCCTTATGTCATCTTTCAAGTCACATAAATCCCGTTCAGGTTCTGTTCATGACTCAAATAGTGAATCTAGCATAGAATATGTTCAAACACAGTCACCATTGAGTCCCAACATTCCTCTCACAACCCCTATCGCATCCTCAATGAATGTATCAGGTCTTAACATTGATGTGGGCAATCCAAAGGCTCCAACTTCAAGCACTTGGTCGATCCCAAATATTTCCGTCACTCCAATTCCCCCGAATCCCACTAATACACAAATTCATGTGTCTCAGGGGCCAGAAGGCACACCTCAAATCTCCTCACACGCTAATCCCCAATCAAAATTTCCACGTGAGTTCCTCCTTAATCCCGGTCGGAGTCCAGTCGCATCCCAGGATCCCTTTGGCCAAAGTAAACAGCCAACCCTCAATATTCCATCAGGATGGCAGGTTCATGTGGGTGATGAAAGGCGCGTGGATGGGGGGCGACGAAAAAGACCTTTGGAAAATGTAACTTGGAGCGGTCTGTCGGAGGGAAATCCAGTATTGACGCTTCATCAAAGTAAGTCATTTGAATTTTGGAGTAGAAACTTATTCATGATTTGATATGTTTGTTTCATGGGTTAGATATGGCACCTAAAGGCAAGTCAGTCCGATCTCAGGAGCCAATTGAAGATCGTGAGGATGACCAGTCTTCATTAATGTTTTAATGTGTTAACTGATGATTTGCATAGCAGGGGATGAACTTTATGCGTCTTCACCTCTGGTCCATAAAGAGAAAGTCACTGGACGTCATCATACATATGCCTCCAAATCAAGAGCGGGTCATGCCAGTACATCAAGAGAAACAATGGTGGATGATGAGGATGAGAACATGTCTCCGACTCAAAGTGAAAGAAATGACAAACCAAGGAGGGACAATTTCACAGCGCATGAGCAAGGCACTCAATCAAATAGTGAGTTCACCCATCCTCAGCTGGGCCTCGCCCAGAGTATGCTTGAACAATCCGAGGTCAGACAGCAAAGGAACCAGGCCCGCAAAGCTCACAATGTGGCAAAACGTGCAAGCCAGAAGGAGCAACAAAAATGGCTGAAGGCAGAACTTCCAGAGAATGTCCATGGAATGAGATCAGCAGTACACGCACATTGCCTGTTCCTACTCAAAGTTAGGGATAAGGATTTTTCCTCACTACCAACACCACCCAGCACAGAAGAGCGTGAAATTGCAATTCAAGTGGCTGGTCATCTCGGTTATGTCCCCGAGGATGTGTTCAATGAGCCATCAACACAGGTTCAGTCTCAGGGTTTCCAAAGCTACTGCGAAAATGAGCTCCACAAGCTAGGACTAAAGCGATTCACTTGGGACTGGGAGAGCTCATGGCAACATCCGTTCAACGAGCTGATGTCTATGGTGTTTTACCGTACATTCCGTCTTGCACTTGTCAGCACTGAGTATCATCACTACTGTTGGAACAAGGATCATAACAACTATGGGGTCGTGGCGGCTTTAATGGAGCGATATTTCACTTATTTGAAAAGAGAATGGAAGTCTATTCAAAAGGATGCCGAGTATTTGGTAAAAAAGAAAGAGAATCAAAAGCTCGCAAAGATTCGTCAAAGAGTTAGTTACTGTATCTCTTCTTCATTGTGGACCAAGTCTGATGATGATCTACTTGATTATGTGCAGACCTGTGAGCGCCGTCGTGAATGGTGTGATACGGCTAAATTTCCCATCCTAGCATCACAATTCAATGACCCTCGAGTATGCTCAGATACTGAGGAGGTACTGGAAAATGGCCGTCAAGTTTACCGCAAAGTGGGATTACGCTGGCGCTCCCAGTTATTTAATGATTTGGTATTGAAAATGGATAGAGACATAGAGTTTTGTAATCGGATTAAAAAAAAGGGTAAAAAAACTATTGATAGATTGCCAGAATTACGATCGACAGATGATGGTGATATTCCGGAAGGCCTATCATTTCAGGTATTTGATCAAGATTGGCTCAAAGGCTGTAGTAAGATGCAGACTAGCGCCCTCAAGATACTTGACATGCCAGTTATTAGGCCTAATGGTGATGCTCTGCAATAACTTAGTAATTGGTCACGGTATAGCACTGTGACAAATTAAAATTTTGTGAATTATTTGTGCAGGTGTAATAAAATCTGATTATTATCTCTTAAGGATGCAACAACTTGCTAAATATGTTAGAATATAGACAATATGAATTGAAATGTATCACCGTCTCCCTTGCAATAATACTCTATTGCTCATTTTCATTGAGGAAATATTGAAGAAGTTCGATCCAGCTCATGGTGTTCATAATTGTGGACCTGTGCCAGAGTCAACAGGAGTTATCAACTTTGTCAATCACAAATTATATAATATCAGTAAGGCTCACGCAGTTAATGATTTTTTCTTTTCTTGGACCTATTGGTAATTGGAATATGGCATTCCCATAAGGAATGATTTCAGAATAGTAATACAATCAAGTGAAAGATGAGCTTGAAAGGTACCTTCCGCATGTTGACCTCAACTGAATGAGGAGTGATATAGTGGATGACCTGTACAGGTCGTTGTTGGCCAATACGATGTAGACGATCAACAGCCTGAGCCTCAATGGCTGGGTTCCAATTGGGCTCCTGGAAATGTGGATGTCAGGGTCCGAAAATCAGGGGAGAATTTTGGGGGGCCCCTCACCATTAAATAGACTACATTAGCACAAGTTATATTGAGGCCAGTTCCAGCCGCGGCAATGGATGCAATGAGTACTTCACATTCAGGATTATTGAAGAAATTCTCAAGCGCCTTGTCCTGCGCTCGTGGTGTAATTGTTCCATCAATTCGTGCTGAAAGGATAGAGTGATGGGCAAGAGCAATACCAATTCTACAATATAAAAAAGTCAGATGGAGTCAATTGGTAATGGATGCATATTAGAATTAACGCACAAATCTAGAAATTGGGTCCATTGGGTATAAACCACCGATTTCGTTGGACCACACCTTGTTTGTTTGTTCTTCATTAAGCTTTGTAGGAGGTGTGCAATTTTACTACTCATCATGCATGTTTCCACATCCACAATAGTTCGTGTGATTCTTGGGGAGTTATCCTGAGTGCTCCTGCCCTCGGGGTCTTCCAGCTCCGCCTCCGCAATTGTGTTAAGCATGATGTGATGGTTACAACATATTCGCAGCTTATTAATATTTCTGAAAAACTCTCCTGGTCCTTTGCTTTTGGATGATAGGAATTCTTCATATAATGTGGAATATTCTTGCTGCATGGTCGGGTTGAGTGGGAGCAGCTCATAATGATGGCTAATAGTGGGGAGAGATTAGAGATGTGTGGTTTTGGTGCGGCGCAAACTTAAATGCCGCAATGCCAAATGCAAAATATCATTGCAACCTTTTGAAAGACTACTCAGGATGAATGGTGACCAGTTATCTTGATTGGCGCTCTGGGGTTGAGTGATGAAGGATATTATGCCCAAAAGGTCATAAATGGTGTTGTGAATAGGTGTGCCCGTTAAACATATTCGACGGGATGAAAGGAGGCTATTAATGGCACGGTGAGTGGCAGTGTATTGAGAGCGAATATAGCTATAAGAGGGGGCAAGGGTTATTGGATATAAAAGGTAATTTGAATCATTTAAGCTCAGCCACTCACTGTGCTTCATCCAAGATTATACGATGCCAATTGATTTGAAAAATGAATGATGTAGAGGGATTGGTTTGCTTAAATTCTTGGGTGATAGTATTGTAAGAAGTGATGATGATATCATATTTTAAGATGTCGGCTTGGGATAATGGGTGATGAGTGGGACCATGGTAGATTTTGGCATGCAGTGCTCCAGCCTGAGCATGCTTGGATATTTCTGATTGCCAGTTGGTAATTAAGCGAGGGGGGCAGATGATCATGGTGGGCGTGGAGCAATGGGGGTTTGCAATCATCCGCTCCTTGGAGGTACCAATTAGAGCAATGGCCTGAATGGTTTTACCTAATCCCATATCATCCGCAAGCAGTCCTCCAAGAGGGGTATTGGTCGAAAGGGATTCAAATGAGCTAACGACCTTGTTTGTAATGATGTTCCTGGCATTAAAAGTGGATCCTGGGGGTGAGGTTGCCCAAAGGTTACGGGCTGATTGGCCATTGGGGATTTCTCGATCCCAGAGAAAAGCTAGTCCGGTCTTTTGATGAGGGAGGAGGGGGGTTTGAATAATGGCATGGGGCGGGGTCATCATGGGGAGGTCTGATCCACTGGGTAATTGTATCAGTTTTTGCTTGGAAATCAATGATGAAACAGCAGGATATGAAGCAGGCGTCGAGTTTGAAGCGGGAAATGTCGGAGTAAAGAGTTGACATTGACAATGAGTAGTACAGTCATATTCTTTGGGCATTTTAAGCTTGAAATCTTGTGTTCGAAAGCTTTCCATTATGAATAGAACGTTTGGATACCATGTGAAGAACATCAATGCTAGATTGGGTTTCTGAGATGAGGAGGGATCATTGGCATCAGTCATAAATACTCCCTCAACGAATAATATTTGAGTAGGATTGGATTGGCAATTTTCAATCCATGCCCCACCAGGACCACAGTGCATGAACGTTTTGGGTGCCACAAGGAATGGTATCAACGTTTGGGAAAGGGTTCCCGGGAGAGAGCCAATAGCATGCTGGTGATTGGGGAGATATACGAATATGTTGTGTTGATTGTGCCATAGGATAATCCAAGAACCTAAGTGGGAATTCTCAGGCTTTAAGGTTATATCACTATTTATTTGAATACGAATATTAATCATCCCAATGCAAAGTGGTTGTGAAGGGGTTGACATGATGGCTATTTTGAATTATTTGGGGACAGTTGGGAATTATATGATCGGGAGGGGTTAGATAAAGGGAATGAAGAGGAATAAGCACAGGTGGGGAACTTATATGAGTGGCAGCAACAGGCCAAAAGGGGGATGGCCTGTGGTTACGTGCATGGTCTTGATGGAGGTGGGCCTCTTGGGCTCATAATTTTCATATCCGATTTGGGGCATATATCAAGGCAAGGTGGCCAAAATGTGGGTGCACCATTTGACTGCTGGATCTGCAGCGAGTTACGAAACCTTTGGTGGAACAAGGCTGAAATTAGCACATCCGAAATTGGGTGGGTTGTAGCAGCTTATTGTGGAGGGCATATTAGAGGCATGCAGTCATGTTCGCTGGTGTGACAGCAAACAATGAGCGTATCCTCCCCAGGTTAATTGTTCACAGGGACCTACTGGGCAATGTTGGCAGTTTCAAAGGGCAATCTCACTGTGGGGATGTTTGTGTGTGGGCGGGTGAGATATGTTCGGTGGCATGCCACCGAACATGACTTTGGTTTGGCCTGAAGTTTTTTGCTGACTGATGCATACTGGGCTTTCAGGGGGGAATGTCTGGGATGATCAAAGGGGGCGCCAGCCGTGAGCCGTGATCCACATATACATTCACCCCTATGGCGTTTGAGGCGAGTACTAATCCACCAAGATTGGCATTGGCCTCTTTGCCTCACGCGCGTACAGAACTCCGGAGAAAGAGGCCACACGCCCAAGGAATTTTTTGGCTGCAAGCCAGGTGCCACAACTTGCGCGGGGCGTGTGAGAACGTGAAGAAAATGACCCGCGGTGGGAGATACCCACGCGAACATGACCAGCCTCAGCAATCATAGGCTGGGATTGTTATTCTAATGTGGATGAGGCTGAAGCGAATCCACACTGATTGGCCTCAGGTTTCCACGCGCAAGCGGGTGAGCGTCTGCAGTCAAGCTGACAACCCGACCAAGAAAATAGGCAGCTGGAAGATTGGCAGTAAAATGTCTTCCAGGCGTGTGAAAGTTGCCTGTGTATGACCCATCGGGGGTGCGTATGAAAGCGTGTGGCTGCCCGACAATGAACAAGCGGGCCAGTCATTGTTTGCCCCAACAATGGCACCGGAGTGAATCAACTCTTTGTGTTAGACCCAAATATTAAGTCATCCCATTAAGACCCACTTACATTAATTTGGATTACATGCGCATCTGTGCCGTAGTTAGGCAGAGCTGTCCAACAAGGTGCATCAAAGGGATGCAGGTGAGAGATATGACTCGATGGCTTGACGTTATTGCATGTTACATTGTTGAACAGCTTTTTGCTCTGCCCCGCAGTACATTTACAAAGGTGTACTGCGTACTACAGTGTCGACTGTACTGTACAGATCAGGAAGGTGTAATACTACTTGAGCCTGCATCCATCTAGCAAATGTGCATGCACCTTCCGATCGTTTGCATTTACGTAGCTCATGTGCCACATGCTCAGCATTGCGTTTCACCCGATTTGCACACGCAAGCTGAGCATGTCATGGTCAAAAGCACCGTGAGAAAGTGCTCAGTAAAGCCATGGAATGAACTTTTTTGCAATAGTTCATTGGAAGGCTCAGTTTGGAGCACTTCACCAAAGCGTGTGAAATGCTGCACCTGGCTGAAATGTCATCCGATGCTGTGCCAAATGCTCAGAGTGCGCGCATACAAAAACGACTGAGCAATGGCTCAGCATGGTGCATTTGATATTGTTATATCTATAGTTCAATCACTGTGCAATTCCAATGTTCAGCCACTGAGCATTTCAATTATGACCCAAAAGCAAACCTGAGCAATGGGTCGAGGCAAGCTCACGCTGTATTCACTTGTCTTGCAGCCCCCCCCTTTGTTCACATACTATTACCAGGCCATATGGCCGGTAATCTCGCCGCGGTCACTTGTGACCAAATGCACCGGGTGCTTTTCTGCATGGGTCACTTGTGGATTGCACCCACAATGCACATTCAACATGGGCCTCACGACCACCCTCCTGGGTGATCGGGTGGCTATTTAAGGAAACAAAGGGGATTTGACTCAGCTTGACAATTCAATAAATTGCAATACTCAGCGGTGCATTTGATATTGTTATATCAATTGTTCAATTACTGTGCAATTAAAATGTTCAGCCACTGAGCATTTCAATTATGACCCGAAAGCAAACCTGAGCAATGGGTCGAGGCAAGCTCACGCTGTATTCACTTGTCTTACAGCCCCCCCCTTTGTTCAAAGACTATCACCAGGCCATAAGGCCGGTGATCTTGCCGCGGTCACTTGTGCATTGCACCCACAATGCACAATCAATAAGGGCCTCACGACCACCCTCCTGGGTGATCGGGTGGCAATTTAAGGAAACAAAGGGGATTTGACTCAGCATGACAATTCAATAAATTGCAATACTCAGCTTGACAATTCAATAAATTGAAATACTCAGCCAGACCCCCATTGTTCTTCTGCCTCACGCGAGCATTTCACTTTTCAGTTGCAGCATTCGCTGAGACTCAGCTTCAATTTTGCCCACACGCCTTGAAGCTGAGACTTTTGCGGGTGCTGCAACTGCTGAGATCGTCTCAGCTTCACCTTGGTATAAAAGACCATCTTCACACGACACGCACTTCACTTTCTTTCTCACCCGCTCCACTTCGCTCAACCTCACCCGCGTTTGTCCTTCTTGTGCGTATTCCCCCTCGTCTTCCTGCCTTTCCAGTCTTTTCTTTCGCACTCGACTAACCCCACTCCCCTTCCTGCTCGCTTTTTGTTTTTCCTGCTAATACTTTCAGAACCCCACTTCTATCTACTTTGTACGTTTTCTCCAATTAAACTTTCGTCAACATTATGTACCGATATTAATATTTTTCTTTCTTCACGACTTCCTTCCAGACTTTTAAAAACTTCCGACTAGAGCGTTTTTATATTGATTCCGTTTTAAATTTATATAAATCATCGTATGTCTTCCTTTTCTTTCTTGATTGCTTACTTTCTATTCAGTTACTAACCTGTTTTGTTTTGTTTTTAGATGTCGTGCACGTTATGCACCAAGCGGGGTATCCCCTGCATTCGCTCCTCGACGACGAACGACGCTTGTGATGCTTGCCGACAAGCACACAAGAAATGTTCATTCGTTGTCCGCCCCTTCCGACCACGAGGCCAGACGAGTTCTCGCCCAAGACGCCCTCGCGAGGACTCCTTTGTGGTCGACGATGATGAAACCATTTCCGAGCGTGAATGGACGCCAGGCCCCCAAACAGGCCAACGGGAACGATTCCGGACGATTAGCCCTGTCCCCTCCAGTGTCGGTTTGTCCACTCCCCCTCCTAGGCCACCATCCGATGGTCACTTCACTCCTCGACCGGAGCGAAGTGATTATCCGGCCGATGAAGGATGGCGATGGCGAGAGGACATTCGAGCTTGGGCTGATCGTCACCATGTCTTGTCACCGATGGGATTCAAACGCCAAAGTAAGTTTTATTTCTCCTCTTTATCTCATTTCTCTTCACGCAATAATACTGACTTTTTTCCATTACTCATAGAACCAAACCCCCCGAATCCCCCCCGACACGACTCTCCCGTTCCCAGTTTGCCTCGCGAGCAAACCCCCCGGCAACCCACTCCAGGCCCGAGTGGCACCCGATGGTCTGAGGAATTATTCCGTGGTAAGCAGCCAAAGTTTCATTTCATTTTCACTTTCACTTTCGAGTCGAGTGAACTGACTCTTACTCCTTTTTTAGAACCCTCCCGAACCGAAGAGCCACCTATTCCTGGCCCGAGTCCATCGTCCCAACCACCTGAGGACGATACGACTCGTGAGCCAGAACCTGAGGTGGCTCCTACGCAATCCACGGAGGAACCTTATGGTAAGTCACCCCTTCTTTCTCTTCAATCCATATTCACCTTTCCTCATTTTTTCTTCGGCCGTCTCCAGATCGTCCCGCCACTCCTCGCTCGATCATCATCATTGACGATACGCCCGTGGGATCACCCCATCCCCCTCCCCCTCCCCCTCCCCCTTCTTCTTCACCGACTCCACCATCTTCCCCTTCCACTCCAACCCCGGTTCCCTCCCCAGAGATCCCTTCCAGTGCCCCCGAGAACCCCAACGCCTCCTCCCCCCCGGTGCCAAGCTCGTCTCATTCTCACGATGACGCTCGCCAGGAATTCACCGACCTGCGACCGACCCTAATGATTCCTCGAGCCATCGTCCACGATTCGATCAACCGAATCTTGTTGGAGCATCGTCGCTTGCTCCACATGATTCCTTTCGTGGATGCAACTCATCGAAATGAGATGCACCGGGAATTCCGGGAGGAACTAAACTCCCTCCTTGCCCAGGCACTGGAGGCTTATCCAAAGGAGGACATAACCGGGATGGTCTCCAAATTCCTCGAAAAATAAAAATTAAAAAAAATGTCATTATTTCCTCTTTTTATTTTTTGTAATACTTTCTTTTGAATAAAATATTTGTCTTAAATTATTGTTATGTTCAAATTCTATTACATTCTTTGTTCACGTAAAAATTACTTATTTCCTCCTTAGAGAAAAACCCTGATTGCGTGAGAATTCTTTTTGTAAGTGCCCCACCAAGAGTTTGAGTGAGTATTTGTTTTCGTGAACCTCTTTTTCTCAAAATGCGCCAATAGTTGCCGTTATCCTCTCCTATATTTTCTTCTTCCATGGTTTAGAGCCATACCCATTCCTAACTGTAAAAAAGCGGGAGGTTCCCGTATGTGAGCAATCGAGTCCAGATTCGTGAAACATGGCCTTTCCTATGGTCACACGCTATTAGTCTTACTCATGTATTGAATTGTTTAAATTGGCTAGAACCTTCACAAGCGTAAGGATTGGCGTGTGACTTGTTGGGAGGCTGCACAGGCGTAAGGATTGGCGTGTGAATTGTTGGGAGCCTGCACAGGCATAAGGATTGGCGTGTGAATTGTTGGGAGCCTGCACAGGCATAAGGATTGGCGTGTGAATTGTTGGGAGCCTGCACAGGCGTAAGAATTTGTCAGCATTGTTGGCAACCCTCCCATGCGTAAGGATTGGCGTGTGAATCGTCGGAAGCCTGTACAGGCGTAAGGAATTTTAGCACTTTTGGGACCCTCCCCAAGCATAAGGATTAGCGTGTGAATTGTTGGGAGCCTGCACAGGCGTAAGAATTGGCGTGTGAATTCTTGGGATCCTGCACAGGCTAAAGAAAATTTCAGCATTGTGGGGAAGCTTCACAAGCGTAAGAATTGGCGTGTGAATCGTCGAAAGCCTGTAAAGGCGTAAGGATTGGCGTGTAAACTTTCGGGAGCCTGCACAGGCATAAGGATTGGCGTGTGTAGCGATGGCCCCCCGCATAGGCGTAAGGAACTTTTAGCATTGTCAGAACCTGCACAAGCATGAGGATTCGCGTGTGAAGCATTGGCATCCTGGACAATAGCAACAAACCAGGACCGATGTACGATGGCATGCCACCGTACATAATCCACTTCACCCCTTTTTCATGTGAGACACCCCATCTCCCGCACTCGAATCCATCCAATCCTGGTGTATATTGTCCTCTGCCTTACCTCACCATTACTTACCCAACACACATGCAAAACTCCTCATTCTTTGAATCGGCATGGGATTGTATTACCATCCCTGATTTGATAGCCCGCTCTCTCGCCAATCTCATAATAGCCATTGCTTTTTTGCCGCATTGTTTTTGCTAACCTGCTTGAGCATTGTGCGGACATACCCACTAGTGTCGTGCTTTCGTTGTCCTGTGCTGGATCAGTATAATGAACAAATGTACTACTGGCCCACACTACCTGAATGAGCCCATGACATGTGGATAGATCAATCCAAAAATGCTCATTTGGGAAAATCAATTTTCCCCCTGTACACCGCTTTGACGCATCTCTTTGAATTTGGCCGGTCCGCTTATCAGCTTGAAACCACCATCCCGAAGCATACAGCGATGCATCCTTATCAACATGAGGTGCGTTTTTGAATCCATTCATGGTGAAAGTGAGTGCGGAAGCGAACTCGAATGCACCCTGATTTGCCGGAATATCGCCTTCATAGTTGACTTGATCAAAAGACAGAACCCCCAATGAGTTGTAGCAATTTTGAATCTTCTGAAATAAATTATCCCCAACATATCGTAAGGATTGACCTAGAATGCGACCCACCGAGCTAAGATTGGCACCTCGGTCCCGCCATTCATCTTTTGCATTTTCAATTTTGCCAGCACTACCATACAGACCAAATTGTTCATTCTTCGTGGTGCATTTGCGCCACCCAATCGCGAACATAAATCCCTCCAGTAATGCTCCATTTGTTGCAATAGGGTCAGTGAACCTCTTTTCGCGAAATAAGAATTGTGATAATTCATCCCATTGATTGACCTCGACTTCACTCATTGTTGTGAATGGTCGGAATTCAACAAGGGCAATGAGTAATCCGGTTGAAGAGAAAATTGCCACACGGCCAAAGTGAATGCGTTTGATCTGATTGACATCCACCACCCTCCGAATTTCACTTGGGGTGATATTTGCTGATACTGGCATTGATATTTGTGCTGTTGGGCGAGGGGAGGAAAAAAACCTATTCATTCGGGTTGTTTTGCGCTCATTTGTCTTTTGGGATCTGCTACTATTCCCGAGTGGTTGCGGGATCACTATGTGTTGAAGCACACAAGATTTCAGATACTGCCAAGGAGCTTTCTTCGGCACACATCCTTTGACTTCCCTGTTGGAGCCCACATGACATTGGCACAATCTGAACCGACTAAAGCCCATGTTCTTCAGTGGGGCCCAATGAGGGTGCCACATAAATGTGGAAGCATATATATATATCTATATATATACACTGAGATTAAGCGAGTAACTCACACTTTCCTTCCTCAGCCCGACGCTTTCTCGCGAGTTCCCTTTTACGCTCTTTCCCTTTTTTCGTGAATGGCATGCTTTCAGCAGAAAATGAAATGAAACCGAATGATTACTGATTTCTTAATATCACCTAAATTGGATTGCGATGGATGAATCTTTTTTAATCGCGGCTAAAAAGAAAGCTCACGCCTGACCTTGGCAAATTCACGATCTCAAATACCTGAACCTGAAAATTGCAGTGGATAGTGCATTATTCAATTTTACACATTGATGTTCCCATGCAATCACTTTCCAATCCAGCAATTTGGAATATTGCAAGCACACGCAAATGCAATATGCATCCTGCTGCGGATCCCTAGCTATCCCACTCCTCTTGAAAGACACAGGAACCTTTTGCCTATTATGGGCTGGCGTGAAGTGATACACGCGACCTCCCGCAATGCCCCCGCGTGTGCTACTCGCGGGCACAACGCCTGACTCAGCTTGCGTCTTGTCGGAGTCTTCGCAATGATGTACGGAGGCATGCCGCCGTACAATTACTATTGGTACTCAGACTGTGGCATCCGGGCAGTAGTAGGATAGGAAGTCATGATTATTAAATTCATAAATCACTTTGCAAAATTAAATTACAATCTATCTAGTACAAAGCTAATCTAAAACGGGTCAATCCTGGTTGTGAGTTTAGCTGACCTGGGTACCGTCAAGGTGACCTCATCACTTGAACCAAGCCCGCGATTCGCCACCCAGGCATCACCAAAGTCTAATACTAAGCATCGTGCAAAATCAAATCTAAGAGGTACAGTGGGGTTAAAAGACTCTGATGAGAAGAAACTTTTATTCAGTAAATTACATATATACTTATTAGTACGTAGCCACACTGGCTCCACTAGATTTTTACCCTCTGAAAGTTTTGCGGAAATGTCAATTAGTGCTAAAGCCCCTTTAACTGAGCTTGTTCTCCAGTCATCTGAGCATACCATCAAACCACGAACCCCCGCCGCACAGAATGCCGCTAATATACCATAGCAAATTCGATTGATTCCAAGATTCTTGTGACACGCCAAAAGATCTTTGATGGCCTCATTTTTCTTTGAGTTTGTGAGTTTGCCTTTGATGCCATTAACTTCGACCTTTGTATGTGCATGTACCATGTTGTATGCAATCATCAAATGGATAACTGTATCCATTAGATCCTCCAGGTTCTTGTGCGGCTTTGTGGATATCTCATTGTCAGCCCCGCCACCTTCAATGCTGAGTTGGGTTGCACGTTGCTTCGATTTACTCAAGCAGGAGGCAAGGTATTCAACTGCTCCCCGTTCGAGTCCAAGAGGATCGGTTGAATTTGATGTTGGTGCAACATATGGTTTGGGTGCAATCACATCGTATGAGACTAAACTAATGGATTCGAACATAACATTTGCCCAAAAATGTTTAACTGGATTGGCGGGGTAAAGAAGGCTCTGAACCATTTTGAAGAAGGAGTGTTCAGATTTTGGGAGATTATCTGGAGGTTTAGCTGATTCCTTCATCAATTTGAGATTCCAAATGTTGTGATCAAAAAACGCTTCTGTTTTGGTTGGCTTAAAAAAATCTAACCCTGTATATTGCAATTTATATCACCAGTCAACAGCCAATAATCAAGTATCATGCACAAAGATAAAAAAAAACTCACCTGCCATCTCAAGGTCCTGCAGCCAAGCCGACATTTTAAGATCTCGGTTACTGATCACCTTAATACCAACGGGCAGGAATGTATGAGCATCCTTTGTTGGTAAATTGTCCCATCTATTTTTGTAAATCCTATTGATATTATCAAGCCCCCTTTTCCATGATTGTTGAGTAATATTGGAATGATAATTCAAAACGCCTGCAAACTCTTCCATGCGGGATAAAAATATTCCTTGAAAATTCGCAGCAGATGACACTTCGGGCTCAGCGTCGGGAATTATATCAGTCATATCTCGTCCCATTGTATCATGTTTAATTGTTTCCCTTTCTTGAAAGGCTTGAATATTCCGAGGAGAGGCGGGAGGGGTTGCATCATGCATTGTTTCATTCGGTATCGGGGGACTTTCAGTATGTGGAGCTTCATCATGGATTGTTTCATTGAGTATTGGGGGGGTTCAGTATGCGGAGGTTCATTATCAATATGGTCCCCTTCAACATTGATAATTTCATCACCTTGATCGCGAGAATCGTTTGCGGCTTCAAAGGTACGGCGTTTTTTGTTTGTTTTTTTGGTCGCATGTATATTTGGTCTTTTTCCTAATCCTTTGCCTGGAAATCCAATTACTACTCAAGATCCTTCAGGTAGAGATTCTCCCACCTCCACACCTGCCCATATATTGTAAGCAGCTATTTTTATCAATTTTGTTTTGAATTAGTAATGGACTTACGGTTCAAATCCATTTTGAGCAGGCTCATGGCTTCAGCAATCTTTTGACGCACATAATCAGGAATTTTACTATCATTTTGGATTTTTTCGAGCCTTGGGATTGTTTGAGCAATGTTGGAGACAAATTGTTCCTTGGATATAATTTCCACCTCCCCACTGAAAATTACATCATCTTGCCCATCATCTTCTGTCGGTGCACAAGGTTCAACAGTCTTTTCCTTCTCATAACTTTTAAAATTCGGTTTCTGAGAGCTTGGAGGCTGCCCTGAAATAAAGGCTATGACACAATATCAGGTTTTGAGAGATTTGAAATATTAAAGATGGATGCATACTCACATTCCGGAAGAACTGGTGGATCTTGATTATCTTCATGTGACTGGCTCTCTACTTCAATGCCTAATTCACGACTACTGGCGATATCAGAGATTTCACTTCCACTCTCTGGGGCTGAAGTTGGTCGTTCATTGAATTCTGTTGAATTTCCCGGGGTTCGGGCCATAGCGGAGGTAGTTTATTAAGCAAATAGATGGTGACGAGTTGATTGCTAACTTGTTTGAAAATTTTTTGATAAAAGATCCAAATTCAAGAAAAAAGGTGCAAATGCGATTTGTCGGGAAATTGAAGGAGGCGATGTTTTGCAAATTTCTTCATATCATGCAAATGAAATCACTTCCCTGTGAGACATTGAATAAAGTTGACTAGTGAGAAACCTACTAAAGTCAACTTTTGAACTATTCAATGCTCATGAGGTAAGGACTAAGCAAAGTGTTCATTTGATTGATATGAAATAAAATGCTTTTGTCGGCGAAACAGGAGACACAATTCTTGTCTTAAATAGTCCACTTATTAGGTTTTAATTTGTGAGTCTCATGATTTAAACCCTAGCCACAACATGGTGAATATACTGACCAATATCCCCTTAGGTCCTGTTGGCAGAGAAGGCCACTCAGCATATTTCGGCAATTGCGTTCATCGTGTACGCCAACAAGCCACCATACTGTACACTATGGATGTAATACGGAAGCGTGAGGAGGGTAAGCGTTGTAGGAGGCATGTCGGGAGGGCACTACATGAGCGTAAGGATGGTAAGCAGTGTCGGGAGAATGTCGGGAGGGAGGGTAAGCGTTGTCGGAGGCATGTCGGGAGGGCACTACATGAGCGTAAGGATGGTAAGCAGTGTCGGGAGAATGTCGGGAGGGAGGGTAAGCGTTGTCGGAGGCATGTCGGGAGGGCACTACATGAGCGTAAGGATGGTAAGCAGTGTCGGGAGAATGTCGGGAGGGAGGGTAAGCGTTGTCGGAGGCATGTCAGGAGGGCACTACATGAGCGTAAGGATGGTAAGCAGTGTCGGGAGAATGTCGGGAGGGAGGGTAAGCATTGTCGGAGGCATGTCGGGAGGGCACTACATGAGCGTAAGGATGGTAAGCAGTGTCGGGAGAATGTCGGGAGGGAGGGTAAGCGTTGTTGGGGGCATGTTGGGAGGGCACTACATGAGCGTAAGGATGGTAAGCGTTGTCGGGAGAATGTCGGGAGGGAGGGTAAGCGTTGTCGGAGGCATGTCGGGAGGGCACTACATGAGCGTAAGGATGGTAAGCAGTGTCGGGAGAATGTCGGGAGGGAGGGTAACTGTTGTCGGAGGCATGTCGGGAGGGCACTACATGAGCGTAAGGATGGTAAGCAGTGTCGGGAGAATGTCGGGAGGGAGGGTAACTGTTGTCGGAGGCATGTCGGGAGGGCACTACATGAGCGTAAGGATGGTAAGCTGTGTCGGAGGCATGTCGGGAGGGCACTACACAAGCGTAAGGGTCATCAGTGGTGTCGGAGGCATGTCGGGAGGGCACTACATGAGCGTAAGGATGGTAAGCGTTGTCGGAGGCATGTTGGGAGGGTACTACACAAGCGTGAGGATGGTAGGGGCGGGGGTGTGAAAGCGTAAGGAGTGGTGAGGACGGAGAGGGGCGGGCAGTGTCGGAGTCTCATCCGGATGGAGGGCGGTGCGGGTGCGTAAGCATGCTAAGCGTCGGGGAGGCGGAAGCCAATGAGGTGAAATTACACGAACGTTGCGCATAGTGTTGAAATGGGTTTGGTTGGGCTTTGAGTGACATTCTCATGTGACACATGTGACGATTGACGTTGTCTTGACGCTGACGTGACGTGACCCACTAAATCCAGTGACTATAAAGTGACACTAACGCGACTGAAGCAAGATTTTATACTGACCGCGGTGCGACGTGAAGTCAATCGCCGACGATTGATGCGAGATTCGCCCTGGTGGCTATGTGGTCCCCAAATGCGCGTGTTCACCTTGTATTGATGAAAACAGCCCAGATATGGTTTCAATGCCATATCTGATCCCAATAAAGAATATAAAGGAAATTTGAAAGCTACAAGCCACGCCTTGGAAGTGAAAATTTATCACTCTTCCTATGTGACAAGGTGCATAGGCCCTTTCCACCCAATTTCACAATAAAAAAGGGTCTTTTCTCTGCCAAAAAAATACCCATCCCACTCTTGAATTTCTATGTAGTGCAACTGTCCAAAAACAGCTATACTTTTGGAAACCAATCAGAGTATCCTTTAGTCTTAGTATTTCCTTTCTTATAATAGCTAATCAACTGATCATCAGTGCACTGAGGGCTTTCAGAAGCGCTCACCCCCACCATTCTCCATAGTAAAGCCCCCAATACTATTATTGAAAAGGTTTTTACTATAAATTACCTTTTCACAGTCAAAATTAAGATTTTATATATTATTCTAAAGCTCCATTATAGACTAAGAATTACATGAGGAAAGGTGAGGTTACTTCCACTATTTCATTGTGTTTTATATTTCTGATAATATCCATATCTAGGAGCACATTAATATGGTTTTCAATCTCTTTCCTAGCTTCCAGGCTTTCTGAATATGGAGTTCTTCTCAGAATAGATGGATACACTATTTCCACATATAGATATTACTTTATATCATGGCCTCTGATTTTTCCTAAGGGTTCTTCCCCCATGGAAAAAGCTGGTCTGTTCTTTCACAAGGTTTTTAGTAACCTGACTTTTTGTTTACTAGTGAGGTTGGAACTAAATTTTCCCTCTTTTAGCTCATTAATAAACTATTCCAAGGAGTCTTTGTTAAAAAACTGGTATATACAAGTGTAAATTCCTTTTCCTTGTTTGTACCTATGTTAATATACCTGTTTTTGCTGTTGTAAATTTCAATGCCATATATCCTTTTGCAGTCTGTTCCAAGGAAGAATCCTTGGATGTGGGCATCCTCAGGCACTAAAAACTCTGGGTTGAGTCCTATATTACTTTTCACATGGAGTGTTATGATCTATTAAATAATATTCCCAATGAATATCATCTTTCCTGATTCACTGTTGAAATTCTTTGCTTTGGTGTGCCAGAGTTATTTTTCCCAATTCAGTAAGGTATTGTCAAAATATTCTCTGGCCACTATTGAGAAGTGTATACCACTATAAATGATTACTGGGTGTTTATTATTTTCAACACAAACCATCAGCTTTGTGGCTTTCCCATGGATATATGTCATTCATTTAGTTGGTGTAACTAGGAATGTTTGTGAATCTTTTGTATGTTTAAATACATTTTTGTTTGCAGTGTCTGGTGGTAATCCTGTTTCTAACTGGGTTTATTCTTGCTACTACACCAGGAATACCTCAATTGGGTCTTTGTCATCATCAGAGTTTTTTCTGATGCCATCACACATAGAGTCAGATGAAGAATCCTCTTATTTCATTTCTTCCTCTGAGACTTGCTCAATTATATATATTTTCTTCTTTTCCTTTAGAAGGTTGTTAGCATAGTGGTTTGTGGACCCACAATTGTGTCACTAGTTCTTTTGCTTAGTCACTTCTGCCACTTTTTTTATGGTTTTGTCTACATTGTCAACCCTGAAATACTGTTTCCCTCTCAAAGTGCTCCCTCTTCCTTACATCTTGTAATCTGTTGAAAATTTCATATAGAGTGCAGTTTTGGTTGGATCTGAATTTTACTGAATGATCTAGCTCTGTTGACAGTTGTTGCAGGAGATGGTGATTCCTTATTTAAATTTTTATACTGGGATTAATGGCTTCAAGTACTTTACACTGTTTAAGAAGCCACTCATAAGGATTTTTGTCCACTTACTATTTTTCATTTTCAGGTCATATGGTCTTTTGGCCTATCCAGGTACCATTACTGTACTTCTGGATTATTTTACCCTTTCACCATGGATTTCTTTCATTTCTTTGTGCCAGATACTAACATGTCCTTTGAATTCTGTTTTTAGCCTGTCTGTAATCCAGTCATCTGGTATGCTTGGTAAATCAATTAAGTGTCCATAAATATAATCAATTGATTCCATATGATGATATACTCCTAAGGCAGATAGGTTTGGCCAACTTGATGCTTATGTAAGTTGTTTCAGTGCTTAACTCTCTGAATAAGTCATGTTTTCCTGATCTTGTTATTTTGATGGGGATTGTTTCTCATTCTCCAACAAGGCATCTGGGTTTATTTTTTTTAGCTTGGTGGTATGGAGTATTATCCAAACCATTTCCCTGTGTTTGGGGATGTATGTTTTGGCAGACATTGAACAATTTGGTCATGTCTTGATCCAAAAATTACCTGTCCCTTTTGCAGTTTATTTCTCCTCTGAGACGTGACTTGGTCTTTTATTTGCTTCTTCTGAGGCTTTAATTATTTTAGTATGGTCCTCTTGAATAGTGTGATTTTTTTGGCTTGTAAGTTATTAACCTCTTGTAGCCTGAAAAGGCTTTGTTGGAGACTTTCAAAATATTTCCAGCTTGTTCTTCAAGGTAGGGGATTTGTAGCAGCCATTCATTGTTAATAATGCTACTCTCAGGTGAAACAACACTATGTTAGTCCTGAGTGGGGATAATATTTCTAGTATTAGGGCCACTGATTCCATCAGAAGTATTGGAAACTATTTCTGGATCTTGTGTACTTCCTTCACCAAGTCCAACAGCTTCTGGATCATTAGGTCTGACTCTTTCTTCCTCTGGTTGAAAGAAGTCTTGTTTTTGCCCTTTGATCCTTGTCTTCTCCTGGAAACTACATGTCATTATAAAGAATTGTGACTCTTGGGCACTTATCTGCTGGTTCTTGAATGTTTTGAAGAAACTGGGGAGTGGTTGGTTTACGCCTTGTGAACCTGAAAGAATCACAGTAGGCTCTGCCTGGTTCAGTTGTTCTTCTATGGCTTGGATAGTGGCTTGATTCTCCCTTATCCTGGATTCCCTTTCCTCCAGGAGTTTTAACTGCATGTTGGTATTCCATCCTTTGGTTATTACCATAAGGTCTTTGAAGGGTATTTCTTTGAGACATATATTCTGGAAAACTGATCCAAGCTCTTCCTGGTGTGAAGCTAGGTTGAACCTATTGTTGTCCATGCTCTATTGGAATAAGGCTTTTAGGAGCTGGTGAAGCTGATGAACTTGGTCCATATCCTTCCAGTCCTCTGTTTTGAGGTTCTTGTTTAATTGGAAGGAAAATGACAGCATGGGAATTATTTCCTTCAGTTCCCTGCCATCCTCTATGGTGTCCATACCCTGATATTCTGGCTTTGAACAGTCCTGGTCGGTCTTCTGGCTGGTTCCTTGGGATTCCAAGGTTCCTGAGATGTACTGGGGACATTAGTGTTTGCAAGCAGTCAATAACTTTATGCTCTTAGGGTATTTATTTTGTCTTGTAAAAATTTTCTTTCAGTTGATTTAGAAAACTTTCCTTTTGAGTTTACAACTCCGTTAATTCTAGTAATCTTCCCTGTAGTAGTTATCAAGGTGGTTTACCTTGCATGGATGCAGAGCTTTGTTATTTTCTAGTCCTATGAGTAGCAGTTTGTGCCCACTACTTGTTGAGTATGAGGATTTCACTTTCCCTGTTTCCGTTGCCCTTTGACATGTTTGTGTCTGAGGGTGCCACTGGTGTATTTCCATGTGACTGGGTCTCAAGCTCTATTAAATTTTCCTCCACTGAAAAAAAAGGTTAGGGCTTATTTCAGTTAGGGATTTTTGTAATATTTTTGGCATGTCTAAGAATTTCCTCTGGTACAATATATGTTCATATCTTACCCTTGTACTATGATTTATAGTTTAAGTTATAACTTAAAAATCAAAAACACTGCATTATGGATGTATGGTCTACTTTTGTATCCCAAAATATCTCAAAGATTGTTTTTTCACAAACAAGAATAATCTTATAAGTGGTTTTTTAATGGAAAATTGAAAATATCAATATGTCAAACCATGTCTCTGAGACTGTTATTTACAGTACAGAGGTATTATTTTTAATCAAAAAAAGAATGCTTTAGGGATTTGTGTTTTTTATATCAAAAATGTGCAAAATAAGATTTTGGTAATCAAATTATAATTGGCCACGTTGAAAATGAATATACAGATAAAAACAAAGTGTTATATGGTTATATAACACTGAAAAAAATAATATATGATATTTTATATATTGTTATTTTAAGTAAGAAATTTTACATGCTAAAAGAAAATAATAGTGATAGAAAAAAATATAAAAATAAGAGAAATTACTCACTTTTACACCAAAGAGTCCAAAAATAAAGTAAAAAACAGATCCAGGCAACCAAAATGTAAGGATTAGTATGTAATAAAGTGATAATAAGGGCATTTGAAGATCTAACTTTTTAATTTGACACAGATAATAATGATAAAGAATGCTTTAATAATAATATTCAGGGGTTTACTATTGGGGAATAGTGGTGGTGAGCGCTTTTGAGAGCCCTGGATGAGTTTTTATTAATTGTTTTATCATCATAAAGATTAAAATAACTAATATTATGGCTATACCAGATTATTTTCCAAGAGTATGACTTTTGGTAAGCCTTTTTACTACATAGAAATTAAAGGGCAGGATGGGGATTCCCCTTTTGGGCAGAGAAAGGTCCCTTTTATCCTGAAAAGGTGTAAAAGGATGATTAATCCTTTCCACATAGAGGAAGTGAAGATTCTTTCACTTTAAAAGACATGCTTGTGGTTATTAAACACCCTTTATATCCTTGTTTGGGCTTTTTTGAAGCCAAATCTGGGAAGTTTCCACTAATACACGGTGAAAAATCTTATTTGGGAACCACATAGCCTTCCTCTGAAATGTATGACACATAAAATGTTGTAAAAACCTGTATGAGGACCCCATGCATTCCAAAAACTGAGGTTTTGAAGAATTAACAGTCTCCTTTGTATATTTGACACCTCATATTCAAGGATATGGGAAAGTATCCCACAGTAAAGGTGCATTGGCCCAGCTGTGGGATTTTAACATCAAAACTGCCATAACTTTGTAATTTTTCAAGATAAGGAGCTCAAATTTGGTTCATTTTGTAGCCCTGAATGACTTATACACAATGGTACCTCATTTAGTAGGGGTAACATTAAATATGGCAAGGTTATGCCACTGTCAATTTTCATTTTCCAGATACAGATTTTTCTTAAATCCTGTATTTAATTTTTTTGCTCCATGAATTCTGTTCAAGATGCACTATAAGAAAGTGGATGGTACCATTGGATACCCCCAATTTTTATCATACCAAAATGACCCCACTTTGGGTATCTCACACTCAAGCTGTAGAAGCTAGATGTGTGAGCCTTGAGGTATATTTTACATACCCAAATAGGCCACAATTATCTTAAAAAGAAATTTTGAATTATGCATAACTCATAAGTCGTGCATATATCCAAAATTCATCATTTTCAATTTCAGAAAAGATGAATAACTTTTTATTGAGTACGTAAATCCATGGATTTAAGGCCAGATTTGGATTCTACACAAAAATTCACCTAGGGTAGCTCCATAGAGTGAATAAGCTCAATTTAAGTATTTGAGGTGGTAAAATGGAAAATACTTCAATACCACATCATTAATACCACATAAAAGATCCGTGAAAATTTTTGTTTTTCTTGATTTTTAGCCAAAATAATGGGAAAGTGAGAAATCCCATGTTACATATACACTAAGAATAGTGTTATGCATGTTTTGAGCACTTAATATTATGGTATTCTTACATGGACTTTTGGTACACCCATAGTGGATATCTCACTTTAAGCTTAAATTACTATTTTGACGTAAAAATTAGGCAAGGGGGACAAAAGACATCAAAGAGAGCCAGGGTACCCAACTTCTGAGGCCTCAGAGGCGTGGATAGCTCCAGAACATGGATCCATGGCTCATCTTGGCCCAATTGGTAAACTAAAACTCTTTGGGAACTTGGTTACCAAGTTACACCTACTGTAATCATAAGAAAAATAGCAAATAACCTGCTATTTTGACGTGCCAAGGAGGTAATAAGCTACTTAGGCTCCTGTAACCACGTCAATTCTTGATGACTTTCCATGAATAGACCCTAAAAGAGTAATTAAACCCTTTTGGGATCCATATTCATTGATTTACCTCATAGCAACCAGCAAAATACTGCTATTTGCAATTCTACGTAGAAATGAGGTAAAAACTTCAAAAATTCATTAAAAATACAATTCTTAATGAATCTTCCTGAAACCTTCAGTACCAATGAAGAACTGTATTATCTATGGTACAACCAAAAAGAATTATGGTTTTACTAGTAAAATTCAAAGTTTTACTTACAGTCCATTTTTGACCATTCTACGTGAAACACTGAATCTTCAAAAATTCACAGTAATTACAACCTGTGATGAAATTGGCAATAACATTGATAACTTTGAGAAATCAATGATTATTTTAGAATAAAAGAAGATTTACAGATGTTACTCCTTTTATTCTTAACCATATTGGGGTTGGTAGTCACGTAAAAGCATCAATTAAGTAATTATGATAATCTTACGTGACAACAGATGATGCAATCATTAATCCAAAAGGGTTTATTGTTTTCTCACTCACTGGTTTTTCAGTTTGCTCCATGGCACGCCTCTGTGAGCTGTTGTTGACTTAAAAGAAGCCTATTCTTGCTGTTTTTTCCATATCATCATCTTATCAATTTATTAAATCATTATTACCAACAAGTAAGTATTAGTTAAAGCTATTCTTAAGTGTTTTAAATCTTTCCAAATCATCCAGAAAGACGTAAAATCCTAGAATCCAACTATATATTGTTGTAATACTGTTATAAATCCTTTTGATCCCTTAAATCCACAATTCTACGTCAAATTTCTCTACTCTTATCTATCAATAAGTTCTTTGGAGTATTAGTGAGTCATTTATTCTTAATTCTTAAAGTTTTTCTCTAGTAATAGTTTTCTTCAAGAATTATCTTTATAATTATTCTTGCAAAAGATAATTATATATTAAAATAATTTTATTATTTTAATAAAGAAGTTTTTATTATTAAATTCTTCTTGTAATTGATTCTAGTAGACAATTACTTGCTCACTGTTAAAATCACTAGTAGTGCTTAACACGTGAAAGAAATAATTTTTTAATTATTTAATTGTGGTTATAATAATACTTTATTATTATATTTCATAGGAACAGACATAGTACTGTTGAATAATAGTAATATTATCATCAGTTTCATAGTCACATCTTACAAGATGGGAGGTGAATATGCTCTTCTTCCTTATTTGGCCAAAACCTCTGCAGTTTTGGCTTTAGCTTTATTTTGCTAGTAAAATTGGATAGCACTGATTGATATTTTCAATTTAAGCACCCATTTGATGTGTTCTCTCTCTTTCTACAGATTTTAGATGAGAGCTGAAATTTAAGGTTTCTTCTCAGTTCTTTCATCGAGCAGGAATAACTGCGTTATTATTTGTTTCATGGTTATGAGGGCTATATATCTGAAAGGAATTTTTTTCATCTCAATTTTAATACCATGTATGATCTATTTGACTCTGTTCCATTTTTGGTGGTATTTTGCTTTACCATGGGTTTATGGCATTTTTGCTGTTATTCTTGTGATCTGGATCTTAGTCACAGACTGAAAATTCTTCAATAATTAAGTACAAGAGGAATCTCAAAATCTAACTGAGCTGTAGAAATCATATGTTTGGGAAGGATCAAAGAAATTTGAAGAAGCAATTGACCAGGGTAAACCCAATCAACTGAAGATACCAGACACACAAGCAACAGATGGTGGATGCACAGAAGGGGAAGATGAAGTTATTTCAGTAAGCTTGGAACTCATTTCTAAGGTTATGGTAGAGAAAGAGTCATTAAGTCAGAATTTCATATGAAGCCTGAATATCATAAAGTCTATGAGGGAATAACACCAATAATGCCCCCCTGGACGTCCTCAAATATGGGGCTCCGAGTCTTCCTTTGGCCCAAATAAGAAAGCCGAGACCTCCCCTTCATTGGGGAAGCTCATTTCTTTGCCTTGGACCTGTCAGCCTATGTCTTAAAACCAGAGCACAACCATGACAGCCAAAATACCCTCAACCAATGCAAGAGGAAAATTCCAGACAAAAGTGACCTGAGCCAAAATTGCTCATAAAATGCACAAAAAGAAAGAGTAAAGTCATCCCTTTCTAAGTATTCAACTCCTATAACCAAATGACAAAGGATGACAGAGTTGTTCCTGCTCAAAGCAAGAACTGAGAGTAAACCTTAATTTTCACCTCTCATCTAATTCCAAGATAAGGAGGAAGAACTACAAAAAACATGTATGCAAATTGGAGCTCCAAATCAGGGCCATCAAATGATACTAGCCAAATTGAGCTAACATCAAAACTACAAAAGGTATGGCTAAAAATCAGCCAAATAAGGGTAAACAAAATTTTCACCTCCCATCTAACTTCTACAGTTTTATTGAGATATAAATAAAGTGGGGTCTCTTTGGAAATAGAACAATAAGGGATTTCTGATGGTTCCATCCATCTACTCAGATCTCTTATAGAACAAAAGGTATAGAGCAAACAAGCTCAATACATGATTCATAACAAATCCATAAGTTGGCATTGGAATTTACAATTGATATAACTTTGGCATGTTTAATGCTAGCTATACCAAATGAGTAAAAAATTGTGTAGAACTAACCAAGGGCTACAGAAATATCCACTTCTGAGCTCTTTATTTTCAAAGCTCACAACAATATTCAGGTTTCAATATGGTAATTCCACACTAGCCAGTATGGCATTTAACTGTGGGACAGCTGTCTATATTATTGAGTTAACAGCTAATCAATTGAATTAAATGCTGTTTATTCTTTTACTTCCCATAAACCAAAAAATAAGATTCATACAGGAATTTTCTGTACAGCCTCTGATGTGTCAGAGGCATCAGAACACACCTGTAAACTCCATTGGTGAAACTATTCACCCTGTATAGGGTAAAAATGCTAACTTGTGTAAAGCCACATTTCTGCCCAATAAAAGTCTTTATTGAGTGTATAGAGCCACAAAACAGCCCACAGTTCTGAATAGTTTCCCCCTGTGGTCATGCGCAGAGGTAAGGAACCTCCCACTACCCAAGAAAAATATAAAGGAGGCTTTTTCTCACCAAAAAGCTAATAAATCATCCTGTTCTAGTATTCGTATGTGGTATAGCTTTATATAGAAGTGGTACCCTTAGAATTAAACAGGTATTACTATAATCTTAACAATGTTAGGTTTTATTATTGTAAACCAACAGAAAACGTCTGCACCCAGGGCATTCAGAAGAGCTTATCATCATTCACCATGAGCAAAATGGATACACTTGAGGGCAGGTGTTGCATTTGGAATTTGACATGGAAGATAGATTGGATTAAGATTGGAGATAGCACAGAAATTGAATTTAGAAATAGAAGCTTTGGAAGAAATTCAAGCCACATATGCAAGCCACAAAGTATCAATTCAGTTGACTCAATAGAAGTTCTTGGTTGGGATTTTCAGAGTTCCATTATGGAACAATACATGTTCAAAAAACTTATTACAATCTCCCCTTTTTTTTGACATTATCTATTACTTTTTAACATTAACTTTCTAGTAAATCCAACCATTTGGGTTCTTTCTTATATAATTTGAAATGAGTATTTTAGTTTCAAAATTAATTTTATCTCAAAACCACTTATGGGAGCCCATGTATGAATGGTATTTACTTAAAAACCTACAAGTGACAAGTAAATTTGTCATTAATGACAAATTTTCTTTCAGAGTTTTGGACTTCCTGCACATATAAGTATTGTAAAAAATATACCCTATCATCGAACTGTTTACTATCAATTGAAGAAGGTATTTTGTGAAACATTATATCCATTTCCATCTCCTCTGTTTAAAGTAAGATTTAAATCAAACTCAAAAAAACATTTGAATACTTATGGGAAAAAGTAATTTTAAGTGGGGGACCACAAGCCTGTGCTAGATATTGAAAGACCATACCCCTATCTCAGCCAATCAATGTCTTTATAGGAGGGTTTTACACTTTTGGATATATAATATAATTGTTATAACTGTAATATTTGGTTTCAGTTCATAAATTAGCCACCTTTTTATTATACAATTTCATGGTTTAACTAACAACAATTTCAATCTTCATATTAAAAAATTTATTAAAAGAATTTCAAAGCATAAAAAAATGCACTTCTCTATTTTTTGTATATTAAATGTTTTTCTTCATTGATACCAACTGAAATTTGCTTTCTATATTCTTCTGAATGAATTCCCAAGTCTTAATTACCCATATTTATCTAATGAACTACTTTAATATGTGAAAAACTAAGATCATCTTGGCTTTTATATAAAGGAAATTTGGGTAGTTTTGTCACAGGGGCTCTTATGGAAGCAAGAGAGCCTGGCACTCAGGAATCAAGAACTCACTTGGAGGGCTCCAAAGATAAAAGAAATAATAAAGATTAAATTATTTAAAGAAGAAGGAAGGGAAAATACAAGTATGTCAAAGATAGAAGAAAAGATGAGAAGCCAAAGGCCAAGAAGCCAACCAAGTGAATCCTCAATTCACTGTTTCAACCTGCCAGAAAAGGGAATGGAATTAGTAAGGGATATGACCACCAATATCCACTGGCAGGCGAGGAAGAAAGGAGAAAAGGTTCTGAATGACTGACTTAATATTATCAGTATCAACTTTAATAATGTAAAAGAAAATAAAGATAATAATAAATACAATATAATAATTAACTGGGGCAAAGTCGCCAGGTGCTGAAAGGTGGCCAGTATATGTGAAAAACTGAAAGACTGATCCTGGAAGGTGGATCACCGGCTGTATTGTCTGAATTGGGCCAATACAGTTATGGCCATCTTGAAATTGAAATCTGTGATTGAATTGGCCCAATTGGGCCAAGGCCATACAGGTTTATTGAATTGTCACCAGTATGGACCAATTGAGTTGTCCAAGGAGTATTGAAATACTTGATGCCTTGACAACTGATTGAAATGACGTAAAACCTCTAAGAATGAACCTTGGGAAGAATCCTGAATGAAAGTACCAACCAAAATCCTGCAGAGTCAGGTGGTTGGGGTCCTTGAATAGTCTTCTGATTGCCGCCATGGATGGCCAGACTGATGAGCTAAAGAATCCTCCTTCGAAGTGGGCATTATATTTTGGGACCTTGATTTGGAATTGTGGGATTTGGTCCTGAAAATTTCACTATTTAATTGCTGAGCACAAATGGTGCATAATGGTATATAATACCATATATGCACCACTCCTGCAACCTTGAGTACGGAGTGCATGGAGGAATGAAAAGAATTCCCCTTAAGTTGAGGGGAGTGCTTGCTGAGCTGATCTGGCGCCCTCTGGTGGTTTCCAGAGGCCATGGCTGGAATAATGGTCCATGGCCAAAAATGGGCCCTACAGGTTCTATGGCCATTTTGGTGTCCAAAGGGCTTTTGGCCAAATTTGGGTCCAAGGGGTTTGTGGCCGAAATTGGCTCAGGTGGGCCCAGTTGTGGTTTGGGACCCACCTGGCCTTGGGGGCTAGATGGTTTCCCCCTTTGGCCCCTTTTGGCCTCATTGGATTAGGCCAAAAGGGGCCTAATATGCCTATGGACTGCGGACCGTGAATTACGGCCCACGGGCCGTAAAAGCCATAGGGGGCCTAAATGCCCCAAAAAGGCCATTTAGGCCAGAGTCCCCTAATGAACAGGGTAGTCCCAAGATGGATGGAGATGGCTAGGTGGCCTGGAGGCCCCTAGAAGACAAAAGGACCCCCCAGGCCCAAAAACAGAGATGAAGGCCAAAGGGTTGGTGAGGTGGAAATTGGGCAAGGAGGCCAATGATGGCAGGATATGGCCTGAGGCCATAAAAGGATGATTGGGGAAAGCAATGGCCAAGAAGAGGTGTCATGGGCAAATGGCCATAGAGCACCAGAGGGCACCAATTGGCCATAAAAGATATGGTGTGTCCAATTGGCCCCAACTTGGTTCCAGGTATGAATTGCCGAAACACCCATGGAGGAGGGTCAATCTTTGTGGTTGTGACAGTACCCCCCTACCTTGAATGGTGAGATCCTGAGCACCAAGATAAGGTAAAAGCCTGTTGAGGCTATTAAGACAAATTGGACCTAGGGATTCCAAAGGTATTTGAATCTTGAAAAGAAAATTTTTGAGCTGATAAAAGTGTTGGCATATGAATTGAGGTTGACTTGGTCTTCTCTTGACATTTGGTTTTGAAAATGTTGAAGACATGATTTGGCATAAAGATTTTGGCATTAAGAGTTATAAGAAAAGAAATTTAAGAAAATATAAAGAATAAAAAAGTACAAAAAACAAATATAAAGAGAGAAAAAGAAAATAAAAAGAAAAAATGAATTTTGAGGGGGAGTAAAATCTTCATCACAGATTTTGACAGTTGATTATGAAAGGGGCCAAGGACCTGGATAACAGAATTTGATGCCAGGTGCTCACAGAGTGGCCAAGGTGATGTTTCCAAAGGTTGTAGACCCCTCAGGGAAGTGCACACCAGTAGAGGAACTTACCTTTGGTAGTTACCACTCCTGCCAGCGCCATAAAGAAGAAAAATCTTGATAAATTAATGTGTTGAGAAGATAATGACTTGGGAAGGAAAATAAGAAAGGAATGGTCCATTTGCCCCAAGTGGAAATGGCCATAAATTGGAATTGATGTTAAAAGCCAGGTCAGAAGATCTGTTTCCAAATTGCAAAATGCTCACAGAGTGGCGTAGGTGATGCTTACAACAGAAAAGAGTAGAATACCCCTAAAGATGCATACCAGGAGGGGGACTTACCTTTGGTAATTCCTCTCCCCACCAAGCACCATACGAATTCAAGCTTTTGAAGAATTGGGTCCTGGCTTGTCAGGATACAAAGAATGAAAATCCCTGACAAGTTCAGGACAATTCTTGAGGTTTTCAGCTGGTTCCCATGTGGATCTTTCTGAGTCTTGACTGAAACCTTTCCATTCAACCAGATACCATAGCTTTCTTCTCTTGAGCTTTGAATCCAGTATTTCAGAGACTTCCCATTCCTCTTCTTCCTCAATAATTATTTGAGGAGGAGGCTCTTGATGCTGATTTGGGATTGTTGATGTCTTTACTGGTTCCAGAAGGGAGATATGGAAGACTGGGTGGACGGATTTCCATTGAGATGGAAGCTTGAGGTGGTAAGCATGAGTACTGACTTTCTTCAAGATTGGAAAATGACCCAACCATCTTTCAGACAGTCTTTTGGTGGGTCTGGTTGATTTGATGTTCTTGGAGGAAAGCCATACCATGTCACCAGGATTGAAAACAGGTGGACTTGCTCTACTTTTATCTGCATACCTCTTAAACGGGTTTATGGCAACTTCAAGTTCTCTCTTGACATCTTGCTGTACTCATTGGAATTTTGTTCATAACTTTCCAGCAGGAGTATCTTGAGTTATGTGAACTGAGTCGAATTGTGGATCTCTTCCATAAACAGTGAAAAACGGGGATTGCTTGGTTGAAGAGTGATTAGAATTATTGTAGGCAAATTCAGCCAGAGAGAGCCAGGTGTTCCAATCATATTGATGATAACTGACATACATCTGAAGATACTGTTCTAGTATCTGATTTACCCTCTTTTTCTGTCCATCAGCTTCTGGATGGTAAGCAGTGGACAAATCTCTTTAAATCTTGAGCTGCTGACAAAGATTGGTCCAAAAGGAAGAGACAAAAAGGGAGCCTCTATCACTTACAATGCTTGAAGGAAGGCCATGCTTTGAAAAGATATTCTTGATGAAAAAATAGGCAAAATCTAGTGAAGTGATTGAAGACATTGTTGGAAGAAAAACCACCATTTTTGAGAATCTGTGCACTATGAAAAGGATTGAGTCCAATGAGTTTGACAGTGGCAGTTGAGTGATGAAGTCCATTGAAAGACAAATCCAAGGACTATTTGGAATTGGAAGAGGTTTGAGGCGTCCAAACCTCTTATGATGGATATTCTTGTTTCTTGAACACTGTTGACAGGATGCGACATAATCCTTGATGAATTTAGTCATGCCGGACCAGTGGAAATCCCGCTTGACAAGCTTGAGAGTCTTCTCTTGGCCAGGGTGTCCAGCTAGAGGAGAATCATGATGCTTTTGAAGAATTCTGAGTTGAATTGTGGGTTCATTTGGGACCACCACCCGATCTTTGAAGAGAAGGGGTTGGGAAGAGGAATCAAGAGAATAATGCTGAGAGGATTTACCTTTGCCCAATTCTTCAAGGATACTTCTGTACTGAGAATCTTGCCATAATTTCTTCTAAATTGAGTCAATCAAATCTGAAAAAGATTCCACCTTTACTGCAAAATACCTTGGGGGTTGAACTTCATCTTTCTTAATGAGTTGTTGATAATTCATTGGATTCTTGCTGATGAAATCCTCCCCCCTCTCCGGATAAACGTTGTTCTGACGTGATAAGGCATCCAGCAGAATAGCTAATCACCCAGGGAGGTAAGTGATTGAGAAATGAAATTCAGAAAGGAATTCTGCCCAACAGGCATGACAGCGAGTAAGGAGTTTTGATGACATGAAGTATTGAAGGGAAGAGTGATTGGTGAGAAATTCAAAAGGGGAAGAAAGAGACAGGAGAAAAGCCCTGCAGCACTTGAGAGCCCAGACTATGCCAAGGAGTTCCTTGTCATGAATCTCATAGTTTAGCTCTTCTGGGATAAGCTTGCGGCTGTCAAATGCAATGGGATGTTTTCCTGAGTCAGAGACCTGAATCAGTACAGCACCCAAGGCATAATTGTATTCATTGGTCTCTACACTGGTGGGTAGAGAAGGATTGAAGTGAGAAAGGATTGGAGCAGTGGTTAATGCCTCTTTGAGTTGATGAAACTGTCTAAGAGCTTCCTCATTGAGGGGAAAAAGGGAATCTTTCTTGAGGAAACTTGTGGGTGAACTAGCCTTCTTTGAATAACTCTTGATGAAACGGCGGTAAAAATTGGCAAAGCCAAGGAGTGATTGAAGAGCCTTGAGGTTTCTTGGAGGTGGCCAATTGAGCATTTGCTGGACTTTTGCTTGGTCCATCTTGAGGCCTTCAGAGGAAACAACATAACCAAGATACTCTACACTAGAAGTGTGAAAAAGGCACTTGGAAGCCTTAGCAAGAAGATTATTGGCTCTAATTCTGGAAAGAACAGTGGACACATGAGTGACATTTTCTTCCTCAGATTTGGAAAAGACCATAATGTCATCCAAATAGACCACAACATAAATATCAAGAAGATCTTGAAAGATGTCATTGACAAGATTCTGAAAAGAGGCAGGAGCATTGGTGAGCCCAAATGGAATACCCAAGTACTCAAAACTGCCATATTTAGTTCTGAAGCATGTCAAATTTTCATCACCCTCCTTGATTCTGAGCAGGTTATATGCACCATGCAAATCAATCTTGGATAAGATAGAAGAACCATTTAAAACATTGAGAAGCTGATTCATAGGAGGAACAGGATACTTGTTCTTCCTAGTAACAGCATTGATTTTGCGGTAATCAACACACAAACAGAGGCCACCATCTTTCTTTTTGACAAAGAGGGCAGGTGCTCCTGGTGAAGAGTATCTTTGCCGGATGAAACCTCTCTCTACATTCTTTGAAATGTAGGACCTGAGGGTATCTGACTCTTGTTTGGATAAAGAGTAGATCACCCCAACTGGAGGTAGAGACCCCTTCAGCTCAATATGATGATCACAGGCGTGGTGAGGAGGAAGTTTCTCTGCTTTCACCTTGGAGAATACATCCAAATATTGGTGATAAGTAGAAGGAACGACCTTCATCATGGTTTCTACTTCTTCTGGCTCTTCCTCTTCATCCCACAACTCCTCCAGGGAGCCATGATAAGTGTCAGCCTGTGACTCAAAACCAGAGCACAAGCATGATAGCCAAAATACCATAAACCAATGGTATACCCAAGATACCACCAAAACATGGATCTGAGCCAAAACAGCTCAAAAGGTATCAAACGAAAGAGGAAAATCACCTCTTCCTGAAAATATAAGTCCCATCACCATAGGACAAGAAATAACAAAGTTATTCCTGCTCTAAGTTATTGCTGAGCATAAACCTTAATTTTCACCTCTCATCTAAAATCTAGAAGGAGAGGCTCAACCCCATCAAATGGGTACTCAAAATAAAGCTCTCAGCCAGGGCTATCCAATGGTACCAGCCAAACTGAGCTAGCACCAGTATTACTTGAGTTATGGTCAAATCCAGGCCAAATAAGGGTGAACAAAACATTCACCTCCCATCTAACTTCTACAGCTTTAGTGTGGGATACTTGAAGTGGGGTCTTTTTGGAAAGGAAAAAATCAGGGCTATCTGATAGTGCCATCCACTTCTTCATATCTCATCTATAACAGAAGTTATGAGGCAAACAAGCTCAATACAGCTTTTTGCTCGAACCACGCCTATGTACAAAAAACCTTGTACATGGGATAACTTTTTTTTCACCTCTCATCTAAAATCTAGAAGGAGAGGCTCAACCCCATCAAATGGGTACTCAAAATGAAGCTCTCAGCCAGGGCTATCCAATGGTACCAGCCAAACTGAGCTAGCACCAGTATTACTTGAGTTATGGTCAAATCCAGGCCAAATAAGGGTGAACAAAACATTCACCTCCCATCTAACTTCTACAGCTTTAGTGTGGGATACTTGAAGTGGGGTCTTTTTGGAAAGGAAAAAATCAGGGCTATCTGATAGTGCCATCCACTTCTTCATATCTCAACTATAACAGAAGTTATGAGGCAAACAAGCTCAATACAGCTTTTTGCTCAAACCACGCCTATGTACAAAAAACCTTGTACATGGGATAACTTTGTCATATTTCATGATAACCATACCAAATTGGGTATCATTGTGTAGAGCACATACAGGGATATCCAATGAACCAACTTTGAGCATGATAACTCAAAAATCAACAGAGTTATGGCTATTTGAAAGTTATAATCCCACAATATGACCAATACAGCTGTATTATGACAGGATACAGTTGTACTCTGATTATGAGGTGTAAAACAGACGCTGAAGCTTCTTTATACTTCAATACCTCATAGTTAAGTCAAATACAGAGGTCCATACAGGTTCTGTACAATTTCTGACACGTCAGGAGCACCAGAATACACCTGTAAACTCCATTGGTGAAAATTTTCACCCTGTATAGGGTAAAAATGACTACTTGTGGTTCTAAAACCACATTTCAACCCAATACTAGCCTGTATTGAGTCTATAGAACCACAAACCAGCCCACAGTAGTGAAAGGCTTCACTCTGTGGTCGTGTGCAGAGGTAAACCACCTCCCACTACCCCAAAACAAGATAAAAGGAGGCTTTGCCTCACCAGGAAGCAAATTCAGCATCCTTTTCTTGATATTCATACGTGGTATAACTTCTTAAAGGAAGTGGTACTCTTAGAATTTAAACAGGTATACTTTAAACTTAAGTATTGTAGGGTTTATTATTGTAAACCAACAGATAAACACTGCACCCAGGGCTATCAGCAGCACTCACCATCACTAAATTTATTTAGTATAGCCCTTTTAACCATCTCTTACCTTAATCATCATCTTTATTTTCGTGTCACACTCAGAGTTATAGCTTTTATTTGTCATTGTACAGCTATATCATAGAGTCACCCTGACAATAAGATGAAGGAGGAAGGTCCATATTCCCAAAGAAGAGATGAAGTGAAGATACAGAATTATCTTCTCCAACATCTTGAATCTCTTTGAATACTTCATCTCCAGATAATGGTAATTACTGAGGGGAATTTATGGAAGGAATATGGACAGAAGATGGAAATGATGGTGTTCTAGAATCACCAACCAGAGCTGCACATGATTTGGAAGAAGAAAAGTCATTACGGAAAGAATTAGAAGGATCACAATAGTCCTTATGATCAGCATTAAATGGGATCAGCCCTTGCCTCCAATCAATAGAAAGATTAAAGTGACTTAGAAAGTCAAAGCCCAATATGAGGTCTTCTCCCTGGGGAGTATCGATGACTAAAAATTTCCATTCAAAGCTTGGGAAGGAAGGCAGCTCAACCATATATTTAGTATGGTGAGTCACAAATAAGGAAGGGTACTCAGAGCAGTCCAAAATGATAAGAGGAATCTTCTCTGGAAGTTCTGACGTAGTCAATGAGTACTTGTGAACAAACTGCTTTGCAAAAAAAGAGTGTGTAGCACCAGAATCGATGAGAATACTGTAAATAACATCAGAAAGAGAAGAAAAAACAAAGAACTTAAGAGAATTCTTGACACCAGTATTCAGAATGCACAATTGTGCTCTGGAAGGAAAACTGTGAAGACCATTGGACACAACATGGTCTCCACTCAGGCTTTTCCCTGGCTGGGAGGTTGGCCTGACGGTTGGGTAAGCTTGTTTTGAGGCCTTTTTAAGCAAGACTCAAGACTATGCTTCCTGCCACAATAGGTACAGAGACCCTGTTTGATTCTTCTTTCTTTTTCAGAGTTCATGAGCTTTAAGTCCTCATTCAACAAAGAAGAATGGGGCTTGTCCCTCTTCTGAAAATTCTTCTTCTTCTTATGACTTGAGCTTAAAGAATTTTGAGGATGAGAAGTAGGTGATCTTGGGGCTTCAGGTTTCTTCTCTTGATAGTGATTCTTCTCCTTTTGCCTTTCATGGTACCTGGTATCAAGTTCCAGGGTAACGTCCATTAAGTCTTGAAGAGAATCAATTTTTGAAGGATGGGAGGCCAATTGATCCAAAATCCTGGATGGCAATCCCTTCCTGAAATGATGGATGAGAGCTCTTTCACCCCAATCCCCGATTCTTGAGACTAAACTTCTGAAGTCAGCAATGTATAAGGATACATGCCCACCTTCTTTCATTCTTAAAGAATCCAATTCTGCTTCAGCTTTTCTGACTTCATTCGGGTCACCAAATAGAGTGAAGAGTTGAGATTCAAATAAAGGCCAAGAATTGAGACGGTAATTGGAGCCTTGATTGGTGAGATTGGAAAGATAAGGCTCAATCCATGTTGCAGACCTGCCAATGAGAAATGAAGTGGCATAAAGGACTTTCTTTCTGACTTGAGAAAAGTTTGCCGGAGCATTATGAAAGATTAGTTGGCATTACTGAAGGAAGCTTCTGACTTTGAAGGGCTGAGTCCCATCAAAATATTCTGGTGCCTTCATAGATGGAGTCTTGAAGGCAGGTGGTCTTGATGATCCAGAAGAAGAAGCTGCTGGAAGATTGGCCATAATTTGAGTCATCTGCTGCATAATGGTCAATAAAGGTGGTACAGATTGATGAGAGACAGGATGATCAGACTGGTCTTGAGTTTGCCCTCCAGTACTTTGGGATGCCCCCACAGGAGCAGGAACCCCTTCAGTACCATAAGACTCTTCCTCTTCCACAGAATTCTCCTCCTCCTTGTCATCATCTTCACCTTGAGCCTTGAGACTGGTTCTTGAAAATCCTGGAAAGCCACCAACCACTCCTGATAATGAAACTGATCCTCTTGGCCCTCTTCCTTCCTTCCTGGATGGTGATGCTCCTTCCATGCGGGGTCCTCTATCCAATTGGGCCCTCAGTTGAGGAAATGCTGGGGTGCCATCAAGAGGATCTCTTGGAGTTGGAGTAAGAGCAGCTTGAGCTCTGGCCTGAGATCTGGTTTGTCTTTCAGGAGGTGAATGTTTGACAGGCATGATTTCAGGAATCAAAAAAATTAAAATAAATGAATAAACTCAAAATTTTCTTGAAGTACGGAATCAACAATCAAATCTTGAGGAAATCAATGAATCAATGAAAATCTTCAGGTACGTCAATCAACCAAAATCAAATGAGTCTCAAAGTCAAAATCTTGATTTCAATAAAATCAATCAATCAAAATCAATAAAAATCAAATCTTGTAGACAAAATTAATCAGTCAAATGAATTCTTGAGTCAAAATCAATTTATGTCAATTCTTGATGTGAAATTCAGCAAAATCAATGAAAATCTTCAGGTCAGTCAATTTTCTTGAGGTCAATTTCAATTATATCAAATAAGTAAATCAAATCAATTATCAAGTGAATTCTTCCTGAAAATCAAAATTCTTGAAGAATAAAATCAAATTGAATCCTGGTATGAAGAACGTGTCTGAATAATCTGATGAGTAATTTGAAAATCAAAATGATAAGACGCCTGAATTAAGGATAAAATGAGATTGATGATTGAGATTAAGATTGAAAAAGATAAACAAAAATAAGATTTGGGTCAGCTTCCAATTTTCAGAATGAAGAATGAATGAGAGAAAATCAAGAGGTGACAAAGAATCATTAAATTCATAAGCGTTAAAGAGCCATAATTTTGATGAATGAATGAATGAAATTGATGAAGAATGAATGAATAAATTGATGAAGAATTAATAAATAGAATGAAAGAAATTATGAGTTAATTAATATAATGTCACAGGGGCTCTTATGGAAGCAAGAGCGCCTGGCACTCAGGAATCAAGAACTCACTTGGAGGGCTCCAAAGATAAAAGGAATAATAAAGATTAATTTCTTTAAAGAAGAAGAAAGGGAAAAGACAAGTATTCCAAAGATAAAAGAAAAAATAAGAAGCCAAAGGCCAAAGATAATCAAGAAGCCAAAGGCCAAGAAGACAACCAAGTGAATCCTCAATTCACTGTTTCAAGCTGCCAGAAAGGCGAATGGAATTAGTAAAGGATATGACCACCAATATCCACTGACAGGAAAGGAAGAAAAGAGAAAAGGTTCTGAATGACTGACTGAAGATTATCAGTATTAACTTTAATAACATAAAAGAAAATAAAGATAATAATAAATCCAATATATTAATTAACTGGGGGGAAATTTTCCAGGTGCTGAAAGGGGGCCAGTATATGTGAAAAACTGAAAGACTGATCCTGGAAGGTGGATCACCGGCTGTATTGTCTGAATTTGGCCAATACAGTTCTGGCCATCTTGAAATTGAAATGTGTGATTGAATTGGCCCAATTGGGCCAAGGCCATACAGGTTGATTGAATTGTCACCGGTATCGACCAATTGAGTTTTCCAAGGAGTATCAAAATACTTGATGCCTTGACAGCTGATTAAAATGACGTAATACCTCTAAGAATTAACCTTGGGAAGAATCCTGAACGAAAGTACCAACCGAACCCCTGCAGAGTCAGGTGGTTGGGGTCCTTGAATAGTCTTCTGATTGCTGCCATGGATGGCCAGACTGATGAGTTAAAGAATCCTCCTTTGAAATGGGCATTATATTTTGGGACCTTGATTTGGAATTGTGGTATATGGTCCTGAAAATGTCACTATTTAATTACTGAGCACAAATGGTGCATAATGGTATATAATACCATATATGCACCACTCCTGCAACCTTGAGTATGGAGTGCATGGAGGAATGAAAAGAATTCCCCTTAAGTTGAGGGGAGTGCTTGCTGAGCTGGTCTGGAGGCCTCTGGTGGTTGCCAGAGGCCATGGCTGGAATAATGGTCCATGGCCAAAAATGGGTCCTATGGGCTCTATGGCCATTTTGGTGTCCAAAGGTTTTTTGGCCAAATTTGGGTCCAAGGGGTTTGTGGCCAAAATTGGATCAGGTGGGCCCAATTGTGGTTTGGGACCGACCTGGCCTTAGGGGCTATATGGTTGCCCCCTTTTGGCCTTATTGGATTAGGCCAAAAGGGGCCTAATATGCCTACGGACCGCGGACTGTGAATTACGGCCCACAGGCCGTAAAAGCCATAGGGGGCCTAAATGCCCCAAAAAGGCCATTTAGGCCAGAACCCCCCTAATGAACAGGGTAGGCCCAAGATGGATGGAGATGGCTAGGGGGCCTGGAGGCCCCTAGAAGACAAAAGGACCCCCCAGGCCCAAAAACAGAGATTAAGGCCTGAGGGTTGGTGAGGTGTAAATTGGCCAAGGAGGCCAATTATGGCAGGATATGGCCTGAGGCCATAAAAGGATGATTGGGGCCAGCAGTCGCCAAATGGCCATAGAGCACCAGAGGGGACCAATTTGCCATAAAAGATATGGTGTGGCCAATTGGCCCCAACTTGGTTCCAGGTTAGAATTGCTGCAACACCCATGGAGGAGGGTCAATCTTCGTGGTTGTGACAAGTTTCTTTATCAAGAAATTAAATAAAGCTTTAAAAATTCTACTTTTTGTATGAAATTTGATTCAATTTAATCTTCATGTATAAATATTGCTAAACACATCAATTTGACAAATAATTTGATAATTTCAAAATACTCTATAATGATGGATTTCTGTGTGATGAATTTTTTGGATCAAGTTGGCTGTATTGTATATTAAATCTAGCTTTCAAATACAATTTCCTTAATAATAACCCCAATTTGTAACAATTGGGATTTATGGAGAGCTCCCAATACACCAGGAAATTTAAAATTGTATCTGAACATGGTTGGCTTATAGCTTCAGGTATCTCAACATGAATTTTGACTTTCTCAATACTAAAAAATAAAAAACTAATATTATAAAGACTAAGATAAAAAATAATTTTCCCATTTCTCTACAATTATATTTCCTTAAACGCATTAGGGACCACTTCATATATCTCTATGAATAGTTTCCTGTAATCTAATATAAAGTTTCAAAAGCCATTCACAATAATTGAAAACTTTATACTTATGGATAAGTAAATAAATGCAATCATTTCTTTTAAAAGAATGGTGATTTCATGGTAAATGAAAGCAAAAATACTGGTATATATTAGTTCCTTTGAAAAGAATATCTCTCCAAGAATATCTATAAGTATTATGGTAGGTGTGTGAGTTTAAGGTTAATTTTATATAATTTCAGCCTCAAGAAATGATAAATAAACAATAAGAGGCTGTTTGTAAGATTCAGTTAAGAAAAGCATGTATTCAGCTCTTTCAAATGTTTTAAAACAACAATGCAGTAACAGTTCTTGTTTTTATTTAGTATTTATTCTCAATTAAATCATTAGAGAATGTATATAAGTAGCATTCAATAGAGGAAGGCCCCATTAGTAAGTTGGACCTTGTTGCGATTGCAGATTCAATTCGGGCAAAGATCACTCCAGAGCCATTTCTGCTAATAATCAAAACCATGTCTGAATAATGTGTTACTTATTCAATTGTCATTATGAATAGTTTAAAAAGGAAATCACACCCTTAATATTATCTTTTAATGAAAATATGTGAAAGTTTTCTATCCAGAAATTCTTGAACCCATTAATAACCTTTCTTTACAAAAAATTAATTTATTATCACAATGAACCATTAGTTTTATTTTTTTGAATCAATTATACTGTGTAAAAATTTGCAAATATATGTATTAAGAAGTTGAAAAAAATTCCGTTGAACATTTCAAAAGAAAAATATAATTCATCTGAATATTAAGGAGTTTTGAAAAGTATTGAATTAAAGTCAAGTCTTTTGATATTATTTTGATATGATACTATTCTTTATGGGAACAGAGCCCTCAGAAATTAAGTGAAGTGGTCCTTATTCATTAAAAGCAAAAACCTTTAATATCTGATTAATATTGTTGGAATTATAGTGAATTCAATATATACTCCTATTTGTATTTCTTAATTTAGTCTTAAACATAAATATCATTTTAATTTATATTTGAGAAAGAAAAAGTAAATTAAAATACACCAAAAATATTCTAAAATTTTTTTCTTTATAACAAATAATTGATGCAAAATGATATAATTACCTCAAAAATATGACATATAAGAACATTCATACAGTTTTAATCGAGTTTGATTTCACTATTAAAATAAAGGTCATATTATATGTTTCTTAGAAGGAAAGTATAAAGAACTACCTTTCTGCTACTATGAAACAGTTTCCTTTATCTTTTTGATCTCTTTTTGAGTTTTTCACCCATATTTTATTGTAATATTTTCTTTTGATTTTTTTATGAATTTTTGCGTTTTTTGGGTTTTGATTGAGTTTTCCTGAGTTTAGATTTTATATTTGTAAACTGGTTTTTATTTGCTTTTATTTCTTGTTTTCAATAAAAATTACAGTAATAGGCCTTTATAACGACTGTTACTATAACAAGTTTAAAATATATCAAGTTTATTAGATTACATCAACTGTTATTCTTGCTTATGTAATATTGTCAACAATAATCGCAATTTTACAGGAGCTGCCATTATCGGCCTTTTACTGTAATTCTATTTTAAAAGTATTGATTTCCCTCAGTATCAGTGGCTTTTTTTCATAAAGCCCACTACCTCTCTTTTGAGCTGATAAATAAAAACTTTGAAAAAGCCATATTAATTTATTGTCTCAATAAAAAGATGAATATTGGTGCTTATAGTAGAAATTGATGAAATTCATTCATGATAAAAAGGAATCAGAAAATGAAAAAAAAAAATTTCTAGTAATTCTAATCAATAAACAAAACAATATATATAAATTTTTGTATCTTTGGGGAAATAATTTTATTTGAAAAAATATAAAATCCTTTATATTTTCTTTCTGAGGTTGAAAAAAGCTTAAGAAAAACTGAAAAAAATCCTCATCAATCAACCTTTTAAAGAAAAGGCTATGGCTTAAAAACAGCTTATTTTGATTTTTGTGGGCCAATTTTTCAATAAGAAATAAGAATTAATATTTATAGAAAAACATAAAATCATAAATAAATACATATGAAGGATTTTCTCATCTTCAAGAGTGTTTTTGAATGATTTTGTCTCCCAAAAGACCTGGAATTTTCCAAATGGAAAATAAATGTTGAGATGAAATTTTCATCTTTAAAAATATTAATTTGAAGATAAAAATTTAAGTTGAATTAGTTTTGATATACTATATTCTCTAAATACTCCATCAAGTTGAAAAGAAGAAGAAAATCTGGGAAATTATGTAATCTTCCAGTGGCTTGGAGCAACTGGGACTAGTAACAAACATTTGAATTCTGGTTCCAACCTAGTTCACAGGAAGGGTCCAAGCTCACTCCAAATTGAGTCCAACCTAATTTCCAAATGGAACACCTGCTTCCAGGTGCAGCCAATTTGCTCATGGTGATTAAGATTCATTAGTAAATGCCCAACACCCTTATTACTAATCCTCTAATTATCTTACCACTTAATTATCATCATCCCTTTCATGTCACACTCAGCGCTATAGGTTTTATTTCTCATTTTATAGCTATATGATAGAGTTATTCTGAAAGCAGCACTCTCATTGTGTCTAGGAAGTATGGGCTAAATTGGCCCATATTGGTCTTGTGGACCCCCTGGAACCCCACAAAATTTGGGATCAGGAGGGCCAAAATTGTCCTGGGGGTCTTCTATAGCCCCCAAGGACAGTGGAACTTAATGACCCAAGAAACATAAAATTGGCCAAAAGGGCCATGTCATCTAAGTATGCCAAGCAAGAGGCCTGGACCAAAAAGAACCAAAATACACCCAAATGACCTCAAAAGGCCATTTAAGGCCAGTTTTCAAAAATATTCTGGGGAAAAGAAACCTCATTATAAAGATTTCAAACATGAATTCTTCAAATTTTGACAAGGGAGGGCCTCATCATCAACTATGGCCAATTCGTGCAAGATTACACATTCAGATGGCCATTCTTCATCAAATTTTGAGCTGAAAATTATGGCAGCCTCTACTTTGGGATAGACTCCAAATAAAACTGAAGAAAGGAAGTTTGCACAAAAAAATACTAAAGATGATAAGAAATAACTCCGAAAAACTGAAGAACTTAATTAATGAAAGGGGAAAGACTTTATTAAGGATAATAATTAAAGAGAATAATGAATGCACGGGAATTTAAAGATAATGATCAAGAGAAATGAAATTTTGAATTTAAATATTTGAAACAATTGTGGGGATAAATGAATGGAACTCAAGATTAGACAGCTATTATGGTTTTGAGGGGTCCACCAGTTTCAAGAGGGGGATACTGTCACAGCCACTATCAGGGGGAAGGGGTGTTTAACCTTAAACCTATTCAAACTCACCAGAGCAGAAAATCCTTGTGTGTATGACCATTCAGTTTCAGAAAATCTTCTTTTGAAACACTCATGCGGTTGGACGCATCAATACAGCCTGTCTACACTTTTACACAATGAATTGGCCAAATACAGTTTTAGATACACAAGTCTGAAACCTTATTATCACACAATTCTACCACACCTCTTCTCCAGACCCTGTACATCCATACAGGACTTATATTATCTAAAATCAATTCAATAAATGATTCCTCTCAAGAAAATTTACTCTTTGGATCAGGGCTTGTGGATTCTCACATATACCAGCCCCTTTTGCTCCCTTCACCAGCTAATTTATATACTTGATTTAGTGTTTGATAAATATTCTCATTATTTTTTTTGAAATATCTTATTAATTTTTATTAAGTTGTTCTTTGCCTTTCCTCACCTGTTCAGTAGATTTATGGTGGCCATATCCTGATTAACCCCTCTCTTTCCTTTCTTACAGGTTGAAACAATGGACTTGGACTTGTTTGTGGTTTGCTCTCTTATTAATGATTGCTTTTGCTCTTGCTTATTTTTTATATTTATGTTTATTAGAAATTGAATTTGTATTACACTCTTGAGTGTGTTTTCTTCTTATCCGATCCTGAGACCTCTACAAGTGAGTACCAGTTGACTGATTTCCAGGCCCTCTTCGCTTAGAAGGGCCCCTGGGCTGGGATCAGACTCACCACACCCTGTTTTACAGAGTCCCAAGGAGTCAGAGAAAGAGGCTATAAACAACTAAAAGGATCAATAGTCAATTTGTGTGGAGGAAATGGTGGAAAATGCAAAAAATATTCACCTTTTTCTTGTTTGGCTCATAGGTTTCCAACTAAAAGAACAAATATTTTCTTAAAATTTGACCTTCAATTTGGAGAACTACCATTGATACAGATTTATATTGAAAAAAAACATTTTCAGCCATGTAATCTCAGAGCATATTCATAACTGTGGACTCATTGGAAGGCAGAGATAAATGGCTAGTAGGAAGAGAAGAAATGAGAAGGAAAAGAGAAGAGAAACTCAAAAAATTAAGGGAGGACTCTATCAAACATTAGGAAAGAGAAATAGCACACCAACTAAGACCCCCACTTAATCCAGGATATTTGGCCCTGGTGTAAAACAAAACAATGTAAATGGATTGGTGACTAATTTTTAAAAACAAATGGAATGGACCATACAGATCAATAGAACAAGTAAAGAATGGACCATATGAACTGGAAGAGCTGAATGTACCAAATTATCAAGAAGATTTTCTGCCTCTCAAGTCAGCATGTTTTACCAACGATGAAAGTTTATATACACAAAAGAATGCACAAAAGAAGAACACAGTAAAGCAGATTAACCAACAAATGAGGAAGAGGTATATGAAGAGATAAAAGAATCAGATGAAAATAGGGAGCTCTAACCTTGAATTTAAATACAGCATCAAAGGGAGAGGGGAATGATTTATGCTATACCATTTTTTTCACCAGGCTCAAGATCATAGTACCCCACACCAGGAAGGCATTCCACCCACAGAGATTTTTTTTTCAATTTTGACACCAAAATAACACCTTTACATCAAGAAGCTGCAGTTTATTCATAAACCCATGTAAAATGTCAGTTTAAGTCTATGTATTAGCTTAAAAACAGTAAATAATAGGTGGAACTATGGCTTTGACATGGTAAAAAATGAGTAAAAAGAATAATTAAGACCCTACTATTATGAGTAGCAGTTTTGATAAATCTACTGAGGGTCTTGGTTTCAGCTTTTGGATATATTCTAACTCTAAAAAGAAGCTACAATAGCTAACAATTGAGCTATATTAATTGGATTCTAAGGACACTGCTAGTTATCAACAGTTTTGTCATATAAGAATACTAAAAAGATAATAAGATATACCTTTTCCACTGAGAAAAGACCTTCTTTTATATCTTTTGGGGACCTTGAGTTTCTGGTAAGCTCTTTAAACATCTGATGTGAGCCTTTGACATATGACCACATATCCACAAAGGTCACAACAAGATTTCTGTAATAATTATACTTATAATAATTATCTCAAAGACAAGTCAAAATAACATAAAGAGGCACAAAATCTGAATTAACTCAGAATCTAATGAGTAAAAATTTGAAATGAATTACACCATTAGATTCATCATGGTAAAAGACACATATGTCATCTTTATGACACATCTGAAAAGTCAATAATTACTGAAGAATAAGTAATAATACCTTAAGAAATGTATAAAACCTTATTTAACTTGGAAACCAAATAAACAACATGTGAAAGAAATTGTACAATTGTATTCTCCATAAGAATCTACACAAAACAATTATAAAGCTAATCTCTAAAGTCAATACTTAAGGAATTAAGAGGAATATATGCACTTTTTTGATGAATGAATATATTCATGGACTTTAGCTAATATCTCTTGAGATATAAAAGATAGAGAGATAAACAAAAAATAAATTCACCACGTAATTACTGTAGGAACACAGATATGAACTCTATTCTACACGTTATAAACAAGTTTAAAACTTTTACTGTATTATTGATTAAAATCAATGGAGCTGTTGACCACTTTGTTGTGAAAGTGGTCCAAACTTAAAAAATGTAGACAGCCAGATTCTACTAGCTAATACTTGAATAATGATGTAATATTTATTATAATATTCAATGTATAACCCCTTGAAATCATTGTTTGAAGTCTAAAATATTAAATTTTGACAGAAAAGATGAGTTACAAGAGAAATCATCAAAAATAGAGTTTTGATTATGTAATAAAATTCTCTTTGCCGTTTAATGAGGACATGCCAAGCTATTACAAAACACTCTTAGAATAGCTGTAGCATGTGTAACTTAGAAGTTTTTAATGATCAAAGTTTAGCTTAAATTTGAGCCTTTATGATCACTCACTGTAATCGTATTTCAAGTTTAAGAGTTATATAAGTGATACAACTGGTGAATACTATTAGCTTATGATTAATAATAATAAAATACATGCCGTTTAGGCTTCAGCCAAGCCTATGATGTCATCAAACTTAGAGCTATAGTGATCACTCTAACTAATGGCATAATACTGAGATAAGATGGTTTGATAATGATGTAATCATCACTAAGCCTTAAAATACTGATCATTTCTAGTAGATACCATCAGTACACGTCTACTAGAAGCTTAATGGACTCTAGAAGGGAGGTATTTACTATAAATAGAGCTCCTTTTACTCTATTTTCCCCTCAGATGCATCAAAACATTAAAACAATTAAATCAAAAAGTAAAATATTTATTATTTAAATATAAATATTTTATATTATCAAAGACCAAAGGTGATATTTATTATAATCATCATCTTTGAAGTGATTACTTCAATATTTCTGTTGTTTTGCTATAAATCTCTTAAAAATCTCATTTCCACATAAAATCAAGAGAATTAGTCATTGCTCTTATTTTATTTGAAAATACAATTTAGATAAGTTTTATTTACATTATTTGGCATAAGTGTATCCAAAATTATTATATTAAGTGTCAAAAGTAGGTTAATTTCTCTCTATTATTACTATTAATAATTTTTCAATTAATATAAATAGTATTTATATTAACATATAACTTTAATATTGGTAATATTATTGTTGTTAACTTTTTTTATTAATAAAAGCCCTTTTTTTATGCCTTCATTGTTTGTTGGTAAATAGATAAAGTGCTTTTAAATATATTAGTTATTGTATATTAATATATTTATTTATTATATTATTTTTTATGATATAAATTATATAATTATATTCACTTAATAATATAGTTATTTTTACGCCATAATTATAATAATTATTTTTAATCTTATTAATTTTATTTATAAGGACATTCATAGTACAATAAATAAAATATTAGTAATTTTTACTTATTGTTTCATAGTCAAACCTTTCATTTGGGGGACTAGCCATGATATTTACTTTAAAAGACCTTTAAAAAGATCCTAACTGGGTTTATCCAATAATCAATTGTAATTATACCCATAAGATTATTGTGAGCCTTGAGGTATATTTTACATACCCAAATAGGCCACAATTATCTTAAAAAGAAATTTTGAATTATACATAACTCATAAATCATGCATATATTCAAAATTCATCATTTTTGATTTCAGAAAAGATGAATAACTTTTTATTGAGTAAGTAAATTCATGGATTTAAGGCCAGATTTGGATTCTACACAAAAATTCACCTAGGGTAGCTTCATAGAGTGAATAAGCTCAAATTAACTCTTTGAGGTGGTAATATGGAAAATACTTCAACACCACATCATCAATACCAGATAAAAGATCCGTGAAAATTTTTGTTTTTCTTGATTTTATGCCAAAATAATAGGAAAGTGAGAAATCGCATGTTACACATACACTAAGAATAGTGTTATACATGTTTTGAGCACTTAATATTATGGTATTCTTACATGCACTGTTGGTACACCCATAGTGGATATCTCACTTGAAGCTTAAATTTCTATTTTGACGTGAAAAATAAGTAGGGGGACAAAAGACATCAAAGAGAGCCAGGGTACCCAGCTTCTGAAGCCCCAGAGGCATGGATAGCTCCAAAGCTTGGTTCCATGGCTGATCTTGACCCAATTGGTAAACTAAACCTCTTTGGGAACTTGGTTACCAAGTTACAACTACTGCAAAACACCAGAAAATAGCAAATAACCTGCTATTTTGACGTGCCAAGGAGGTAAAGAGCTACTTACACTCCTGTAACCATGTCAATTACTAATGACTTTCCATTGATAAACTCCAAAAGAGTAATTAAAACCCTTTTTGGACTTGTATCCATTGATTTACCTCATACCAACCAGTCAAACACTGATATTTGCAATTCTACGTAGAAATGAGGTAAAAACTTCGAAAATTCATTAAAAATACAATTCTTAATGAATCTTTCTGAAACTTTCAGGACCAATTGAGAACTGTTTAATCTATGGTACAACCAAAAAGAATCACAGTTTTACTAGTAAAATTGAAAGTTTTACTTACAGTCCATTTTTGGTTACTCTACGTGAAACACTGAATCTTCAAAAATTCACAGTAAATACAACCTGTGATTAAATTGTCAATAACATTGATAACTTTGGGAAATAAATGATTACTTTGGAATAAAAGAAGATTTACAAATGTTACTCCTTTTATTCTTAACCATATTGGGGTTGGTAGTCACATAAAAGCATCAATTAAGCAATTATGACAATTTTACGTGACAACAGATGATGTAAGTACTAATCCAAAAGGGCTTAATGCTTTCTCACTCACTGGTTTTTCAGTTTGATCCATGGCACGCCTCTGTGAGCTGTTGTTGACTTAAAAGAGGCCTTCTCTTGCTGTTTTTTCCATATCATCATCATCTTATTATCATTTTATATCATTGTTACCAACAAGTAAGTATTAGTTAAACTATTCTTAATTGTTTTAAATCTTTCAGAATCAATCAGAAAGACCTGAAATCATAGAATCCAACTATATATTGTTGTAATCCTGCTATAAATGATTTTGATCTCTTAAATTCACAATTCTACGTCAAATTTCTCTATTTTTATCTATCAATACGTTCTTTGGAGTATTAGTGAGTCATTTATCTTTAATTCTTAAAGTTTTTCTCTTGTAATAGTTTTCTTCAAGGATTAGCTTTATAATTATTCTTGCGAAAGATAATTATATATTAAAATAATTTATTATTTTAATAAAAGAAGTTTTCATTATTAAATTCTTCTTGTAATTGACTCTTGTAGACAATTACTTGCTCACTGTTAAAATCACTAGTAGTGCTTAGCACGTGAAAGAAATAATTCTTTAATTATTTAATTGTGGTTATCATAATATTTTATTATTATATTTCATAAGAACAGACATAGTACTGTTGATTAATAGTAATACTATCATCAGTTTCATAGTCACATCTTACAATTATATAATATTTTATATTTACTGATTTTAAAAGCTATTGAGGCATTTGGAAAGCAATTGTACTGTCTTACACGTGGTTTTTAACATCCTTAGACTTTCAAGAACTTTCTTTGAGTGACTCTAGTGATTGAAAGAGATATTTTACAAATTAAAAATAATTTTATATTATAAATTAATTTTATAAAAGAATCATCTTCATTTTCCTTCATTTTTTAAAAATAAAAACATAAAAAATAATAGAAAATATTAAAAACCAATAAAACAGTTATTTTTATTCATTTTTCTCCATTTCTTTATTATTTCATTTATTCAAAGATATAAAAGCAATTTTTACATGGAAAATTGTCATATCTTACCAAAAATAACACTTATTATATAAAATACTTATACTTATTTGTCTTTTTTAGTGTTTGAAGACAATCCATAAGAGGACAACCAAACCACTTTTGAAACATTGGTGGAAGAAACTTTTCACAGTTCTCCAACACCAAGAATCACTAAGAAAAAGAAAGCTAAGAAATTAGACTTTCTAGGACCCACTATTAAGGAGTCTGAAGGTGAGTACCTCCTTTATAAATTGCCATAAGAATTCTTGTACTGAAATTTTCTTATTTCTTATTTTTTAAATTATGACTACCAGAAGAGGCTCCCAATACTCCATCCAATCAGATGGAGCTGGACTCAGAGGTAGAATTGATCCCTCAAAAGGGAAAAGAAAGGGAAAAATCCCCAATGGAACAGAATCCACACAAGGAAGTGCCTTATCCCAAAGGCAAGTCCCATAAATGCCCATTATATCTGAACCAGAGTTGGAACTAAGTATGAGTAACTCAAATAGGTACAAATCACATTCAGAGGGCTCAAATAGACATCTACATGAGCCAGTACAAGCAGTATTACAAAGTGTACAAGGACAAAGATTGGGAAATGCTGCCTCAAATACACCAAGGAGTGATGAACTCCTGGCACATCCTGAAAAAGTTATTCAAAGAGGAGGAAATTGTGAGATACTCCAATGGGTGGAATCCACTATCATCCAAACCTCAGATCAAAAATATCAAGGAGTACCATGCCAAAAAGAAGGAGGCAACCAAGGAAAAAGCCCCAGTAGCTTCTACCAGCAAGCCCCAAGCCAACCCACATCCCCAAGAAGGGAAGAAGAATAGGAAAAATAACTTGAGAAAACCATATTCCCCAAGCTACAAGATTACAAAAATCCAAAAATATGCCATGGATAATGTCTTCAACATGGCCAGAACCTTGATGAAATTCAAGGACAAGGAGGATTAAAGAATGAGACAACCTCATTTCCCAAAGAGATAACCTTGTCCCCAGATGGTGTGAATACTTTAACATAAATTAAAAATAGTATTTGACCTCTAAAAGGAATTAAAAATAGCTTATTATCATTACAAGAAATAAATAATAATTTATCTTCTTTAACAAAAATTGTTGTACAGAATAAAAAAGAAATTGACAAAATTCAATTTATTGTTGAAAATAACAAACCAAAAATTTTAATTGACAGTACTCAAAAATTAATACAAGGACAACATGAATTATATAAATAAATGAAAGATATCAAAGATAAAACTTTGAAAATCAATTATGACGTGAGTATTGATAATCTTATAGAAAAATTGAACAAATTAAGTATTTCTATAGGAAAATTTGAAGAAAAAACTTCATCACACCAAAAATTACTTTTAGACCATGTGGAAAAAAGTGATGAAGCAAGAATGCATCTGAAAGATGATATTCAAAGTGAAATAAGGCTTATTACTGAAGAAATGGATAAAACTAATGAGGCTAACTTAAATATGCCAAAGTTATCAACCCCATTTTTTCAAATAAGAAGCCCTCTTGAATCAAAAGAGGAATTAGCAAATCCATTCATAACAGACTTGAGTCATCAAGAAAATGAAAAGGTCTTAATAAAGGAAGCACCTCAATTAAAATAATGGCCAAAATTCACAGGAGAAGGTGAATATGAGAATATGTCATTTATTAAAACAATTGACATGTTACAAGAAGATTATGCCATACCAGATGAATTAATCACTGCCAGATTACACTCAATGTTTGAGAAATCTGCAAAAAGATGGTATTATGGCATAAGGCAGACAAATGTCAAAAATACCTGGTCTTGGTGAAAACAAGAAATAATCACCAAGTGGGCTAATGATGCCTGGAGGTAAAAAACAGAAAATTCATTTGAAAACTGCTTCTTTGACCCAGACAAGGATGAACCTTTGACTTGGTTCTTAAAACAGGTAAAAAGATTAAATACACTGTACCAAGAAATGTCACAAAAATGGTACACATGAAAATACTGAAGAAATGTGGAGGTGAATTGGAACATGCCCTGAGAAGAAGGTGTATAGAACCATGCTCCACAGAAGAGTATATCAATGCACTAGAAGACATAGTGACGAGGACAAAAATTGGCAGAAATTGGAAGAAATTGGACATGAAAAGTCCAAACAAGCTGTCACAGGGGCTCTTGGACAGAAATACAAGAGTGGCCTGGCACTCAGCAATCAGGGAACTCACTTGGAAGACTCCAAAGAATAAGTATAAAAATAAAGAATAAATTCCTCTAAAAGATATGCAGGTACAAGATGAGATGCAAAAGAGGAAAGGGAAGCCAAATGGCCAAAGAGCCAACCAAGTAAGTCCTTATTCACTGTTTCAACCTGCCAAAAATGAATAATGGAATTAGTAAGGATATGACCACCAAATATCCATTGACAGGCAAAGAAAGAGAAAGAGAAAAAGTGCTAAATGACTGACTTAATAATATCAGTATTTGTTTCACTAAAATGAAAAGAAAATAAAGATAAAATAAAATCAAAATATATCAATTAACTGGGGAAAACCCCCCAGGGTGGAAAGGGTAGCCGGTATATGTGAAAAGTTGGGAGCTTGAGTTCTTCAGGCTGAAAACTGATCTGTATTGATCCTTGAGGCTGTATTGATTGTTTTGGGAATTGATACAGCTGGCTAATATTGAAGTTGAATTGGGTTGAATGAATTTCCCATGATTGAAAATGAAATACAGTTCTTGATGGATCCAGACTGTATTGAAATGAATATGGTTGCCAAGATGGATTGAGTGGAGCTTTGACACTTGACAACTTCTTTTTGGAATTGCCTGTTGAATACACTTGAGAATGAATTGACAGTATTCCATTGGAAGGAATACTTGGAGTGAGAATAACCAATGACTGCTTGATGGCCTCATTGGTCTTTGACGCTGAAACACTTGCTCTTGAGCCTTGATGATTCCTCTGAATGATTGGGTGCCTTGATGACGTGATGAGATGTTGGAATGTTGAAAAGACCATTTGATATTGCCACCATTGAATTGCTGTTGAAAAATGATGCACAATTATGTATAACATCATTTATGGCATATTGGTTGATTGGCAAGAAGATTACGTCCCAAGGTCTTGAGGTGGAAAGGCAGAGGGGAAAAGGATGGATGTGATGGCTTCAGAGCTTGAAAAGGTGTTCCTGGGCCCTTTGGGGTTTTTGGCCACTTTTGGGTTCTGAGCCAAAAACTGGCCCAGAAGGCAGGAAAATGTCTTTTGGACACTTTGCGTCAAAGTGCGCAAAAATGCGCAAATGCGCAAAGTGCGCAAAATGCGCAAAAAGTGCGCAAATGCGCAAAAATGCGCATTATGAGCCCAAATGGTCAAAAACAGCCATTTGGGCCATTTCCCCTGGTTTTGAGGGAAATGACCAGAAATACCCATTTGGGCATAAATTGCCGCTATGGGTGCTGGATTGAGGTCAAGGGCCATGAAGGCCCCAAAACACAAATGGCCATGAATGGTCCATAAGATGATGACGTGGCCATATTGGCCACTGGTGATGGATATGGCCATAAAAGAACTGTGGCTTGATATGCCATATGGGGATCCAAGGAAGTGAATTGCCATGGTTGTGACAGTACCCCCCACCTTGAAATGGTGAGCTCCTGAGCACCAATACAAGGTGAAGCCTGTTGAGGCTATTGGAAAGATTTTGAGAGAGTGATTCAAGAGGACTGATTAATGTAAAAAATTTGAAAACTGACATTAAGAATTTGACATTTGATGCAGGACTTGCTTGATCTTCTTTTGATATTGGCTTCATGATTTGAATTTAATTTTGAAATGAATGAAAATTTTTGATGTGATAATTTACGTGATAAAAGGAAATTTAAAATGAAAGTAAAATAGAAATGAAGAATGAAAATGAAAATAAGAAAAGAAAAGGAAAAAGAAAAAGAAAAATGAATTGAATCTTGAGGAGGTTCCAATCTTCATCACGGAGGTTGATAACTGATTTTGAAATTGGCCAAGGACCTGGAAAGATAAATTTGATGCCAGGTGCTCACAAAGTGGCCAAGGTGATGTTTTGACAAGATTGTAGACCCCTCAGGGAAGTGCACACCAGGAGAGGAACTTACTTTTGGTAGTTACCACTCCCTCCAGTGCCATAAAAATAAAACAAAAATGTTGAAGGAATGAATTTGAATTTGGAATCTTGGAAATGAATTGAAAAGTGAATGGCCCATTGTCCCAAGTGAAAATGGCCATAAGATTGGAAATGAAGTTGAAAGCCATGCCAAAGATCTGTGTCCAAAATTGCAAAGTGCTCACAGAGTGGCCAAGGTGATGCTTACAACAAAAAGAGTAGAATACCCCTAAAGGTGCATACCAGGAGTGGGACTTAGTTTTGGTAATTCCTCTCCCCACCAAGAACCATAATGAATCAAGCTCTTGAAGAATTTGGCCCAGGCTTGTCAGGATATAATGAATGAAAATCTTTTACAAGTTCACGACAATTCTTGAGGTTTTTGGTTGGTTCCCAAGTGGATCTTTCTGGGTCTTGACTGAAACCTTTCCATTCCACCAGATACCATAATTTTCCTCTCTTGAGCTTTGAGTCCAGTATTTGAGAGACTTCCCATTCTTCTTCTTCTTCAATGATTATTGGAGGAGGAGGATCTTGATGCCTATTTGGGATTGTTGACGTCTTGACTGGTTCCAACAGGGAAATATGGAAAACTGGGTGGATGGACTTCCATCGAGATGGAAGCTTGAGGTGGTAGGCATGAGTGCTGACTTTCTTCAATATTGGAAAAGGACCCAGCCATCTTTCAGACAGCTTTTTGGTGGGTTCGGTTGATTTGATGTTCTTGGAAGAAAGCCATACCATGTCACCAGGATTGAAAACAGGTGGACTTGCTCTACTTTTATCTGCATACCTCTTAAACCCGTTTATGGCAACTTCAAGTTCTCTCTTGACATCTTTCTGTACTGATTGGATTTTTGTTGATAACTTTCCAGCAGGAGTATCTTGAGTGATGTGAACTGAGTCAAAATGAGGATCTCTTCCATAAACAGTGAAAAACGGTGATTGTTTTGTTGAAGAGTGGTCAGAGTTATTGTAGGCAAATTCAGCCAGAGGGAGCCAGGTGTTCCAATCATCTTGATGATAGCTGAGATACATCCGAAGATACTGTTCTAGTATCTGATTTACCCTCTCTGTCTGTCCATCAGTTTCTGGATGATAAGCAGTTGACAAGTCTCTTGAAATCTTGAGCTGCTGACAAAGGTTGGTTCAAAAGGAAGAAACAAAAAGAGAACCTCGATCACTAACAATGCTTGAAGGAAGGCCATGCTTTGAGAAAATATTCTTGATGAATAAATGGGCCAAATCTAATGAAGTGATTGAAGCTATTGTTGGAATAAAAACCGCCATTTTTGAGAATCTGTCCACTATGACTAAAATTGAATCAAAGGAATTGGACAGTGGCAATTGAGTGATGAAATCCATTGAAAGACAAATCCAAGGACCACTTGGAATTGGAAGAGGCTTGAGGAGTCCAAACTTCTTGTGATGAATATTTTTGTTTCTTGAACACTGTTGACAGGATGATACATAATCCGTGATAAATTGAGTCATGCCGGACCAGTGGAAATCCCGCTTGACAAGTTTGAGAGTCTTCTCTTGGCCAGGGTGTCCAGCTAGAGGAGAGTCATGCCGCTTTTGAAGTATATTGAGTTGAATTGTGGGGTCATTTGGGACCACCACTCGATCTTTGAAAAGGAGAAGTTTGGAAGAGGAATCAAGAGAATAATCCTGGACAGATTTACCTTTACCCAAATCTTCAAGGACAATTCTATATTGAGAATCTTGCCACACTGCCTTCTGAATTGAATCAATCAAATTTGAAAATGAATCCACCTTGACTGCAAAGAACTTTGAGGCTTGAATTTCATCTTGCTTAATTATCTTCTGATAGTTCATTGGATTCTTTCTGATGAAATCTTCCCCCTCTCTGGGTAAACGTCGTCCCGACGTGATAAGGCATCTGGAAGGGTGGCCAAGCGGCCGGGGCGGTAAGTGATTGAGAAATGGAATTCAGATAAAAATTCAGCCCAGCGGGCTTGACGGCAAGTGAGAATCTTGGAAGACATGAAATATTGAAGAGATGAATGATCGGTGAGAACTTCAAAAGGGGAAGAAATTGAAAGAAGAAAAGCTCTCCAGCGCTTGAGAGCCCAGACTATGCCAAGGAGTTCCTTGTCATGAATCTCATAATTGAGCTCAGCTGGGAGAAGCTTGCGGCTATCGAATGCAATGGGATGTTTTCCTGAGTCAGAGACCTGACTCAGTACAGCACCGAAGGCATAATCTGATGCATCGGTCTCTACAATGGTGGGTAGAGAAGGATTGAAATGAGAAAGGAATGGAGCAGTGGTGAATGCCTCTTTGAGTTGATGAAACTGTCTAAGAGCTTCCTCATTGAGGGGAAAATGGGAATCTTTCTTGAGGAAACTAGTGAGTGAACTAATCTTCTTTGAATAATTCTTGATGAAACAGCGGTAAAAATTGGCAAAGCCAAGGAATGATTGAAGAGCCTTGAGGTTTCTTGGAGGTGGCCAATTGAGAATTTGCTGGACTTTTGCTTGGTCCATCTTGAGGCCTTCAGAAGAAACTACATAACCAAGATATTCCACACTTGAAACATGAAATAGGCATTTGGACGCCTTAGCAAAGAGGTTATTGGCTCTGAGTCTGGAAAGAACAGTGGACACATGAGTGACATGTTCTTCCTCAGATTTGGAAAAGACCATAATGTCATCCAAATAAACCACAACATAAACATCAAGAAGATCATAAAAAATATCATTGACAAGATTTTGAAAAGAAGCAGGAGCATTGGTAAGCCCAAATGGCATAACCAAGTACTCATAACTACCATATTTGGTTCTAAAACAAGTCAAATGTTCATCACCTTCCTTGATTCTGAGCAGGTTATATGCACCACGCAAGTCAATCTTGGAGAAGATAGAAGAACCATTGAAAACAGTGAGAAGCTGATTCATAGGAGGAACAGGATACCTGTTCTTCCTAGTAACAGCATTGAGCTTGCGGTAATCAACACACAAACGGAGGCCACCATCTTTCTTTTTGAAAAAAAGAACAGGTGCTCCTGCAGAAGAGGAGCTTGGCCAGATGAAACCTTTCTCTACATTATCTGAAATGTAGGCCCTGAGTGTATCTGATTCTTGGTTTGATAAAGAGTAGATCACCCCAACTGGAGATAGAGACCCCTCCAGCTCAATATGATGATCACAGGCGCGGTGAGGAGGATGTTTCTCTGCTTTCACCTTGGAAAATACATCCAAGTATTGGTGATAAACAGATGGAACAACCTTCATCACGGTTTCTATTTCTTCTGGCTCTTCCTCTTCATCCCACAACTCCTCCAGGGATTCATGATAAGATGAAGGAGGAAGGTCCATATTCCCAAAGAAGAGATGAAGTGAAGATACAGAATTATCTTCTCCAACATCTTGAATCTCTTTGAAGACTTCATCTCTAGATGATAGTAATGACTGATGGGAATTAAGGGAAGGAATATGGACAGAAGATGGAAATGATGGTGTTCTAGAATCACCAACCAGAGCTGCACATGATTTGGCAGAAGAAAAGTCATTACTGAAAGAAATTGAAGGATCATTATAGTCCTTATGATCAGAATTAAAGGTGATCAATCCTTGCCTCCAATCAATAAATGGATTAAAATGATTAAGAAAGTCAAAGCCCAATATGAGGTCTTCTCCCCTGGGAGTATCAATGACTAAAAAGTCCCATTCAAAGCTTGGGAAGGAAGGGAGCTCAACCATATATTTAGTATGGTGAGTCACAAATAAAGAAGGAGACTCAGAGGAGTCAAGAATGATAAGGGGAATCTTCTCCGGGAGTTCTGACATGGTCAAAGAATACTTGTGAACAAACTGCTTTGCAATAGATGAGTTGGTAGCACCAGAATCAATGAGAATACTGTAAAACATATCAGAGAGAGAAGAAAAAACAAAAAATTTAAGAGAATTTTTGACACCAGTATTCAGAATGCACAATTGTGCTCTGGATGGAAAACTGTGAAGACCATTGAACACAACATGATCTTCACTCAGGCTTTTCCCTGGCTGGGAAATTTGCCTGACGGTTGGGTAAGCTTGTTTTGAGGCCTTTTGAAACAGGACTCAAGACTATGCTTCCCACCACACCAGGTACAAAGACCCTCCTTGGTTCTTCTTTCTTTTTCAGAGTTCATGAGCTTGAAATCTTTATTCAAAAAAGAAGAATGGGGCTTGTCCCTCTTCTGAAAATTCTTCTTCTTCTTATGACTTGAACTTGAAGAATTTTGAGGATGAGAAGAACTTGACTTTGAGGCTTCTGGCTTCTTCTCTTGATGATGACTCTTTTCATTTTGCCTCTCATGGTACCTGGTATCAAGTTCCAGGGTAACGTCCATTAAGTCTTGAAGAGAGTCAATTCTTGAAGGATGGGAGGCCAATTGATCCAAAATCCTGGATGGCAATCCCTTCCTGAAATGATGGATGAGAGCTCTTTCACCCCAATCCCCGATTCTTGAGACTAAACTTCTGAAGTCAGCAATGTATAAGGATACATGCCCACCTTATTTCATTCTTAGTGAATCCAATTCTGCTTCAGCTTTTCTGACTTCATTCGGGTCACCAAATAGAGTGAAGAGCTGAGATTCAAATAAAGGCCAAGAATTGAGAAGGTAATTTGAATCTTGATTGGTGAGATTGGAAAGATAAGGCTCAATCCATTTTGCAGCCCTGCCAATGAGGAATGAAGTGGCATAAAGGACCTTCTTTCTGTCTTGAGCAAAGCTTGCCGGATCATTATGAAAAATCAATTGACAGGATTGAATGAAACTTCTAACTTTGAAGGGCTGAGTCCCATCAAAGCATTCCGGTGCCTTCATAGATGGAGTCTTGAAGGCTGGTGGTCTTGATGCTTCAGAGGATGAAGCTGCTTGAAGATAGGCCATAATCTGAGTCATTTGCTGCATGATGGCCAATAGGGATGGTTCAGACTGATGAGAGACAGGCTGATTAGACTGGGCTAGAGTTGGTCCTCCAGTACCTTGGGATGCCTCCACTGGAGCAGGGACACCTTCAGTACTATCAGACTCTTCCTCTTCCACAGAATTCTCCTCCTCCTCTTCACCATCTTCACCTGGACCTTTGGAAATAGTCCTTGAAGTTCCTGGAAATCCGCCAACTACTCCTGAGAATGAACATGATCTTCTTGGCCCTCTTCCTTCCTTCCTGGATGGTGCTGCTTCTTCCATGCGGGGTCCTCTATCTAATTGGGCCCTCAGTTGAGGAACTGCTGGGGTGCCATCTAGAGGAGCTCTTGGAGTTGGAGTGAGAACAGCTTGAGCTCTGGCCTGAGGTCTTGTCTGTCTTGCCGGAGGTGAGTGTTGAACAGGCATGATTTCAGGAATAAAATGAAGTAAATGAATTAAAAATCAAAATTTTCTTGAAGTGAAAAGAGTCAACAATCAAATCTTGAGGAAAATCAATGAATCAAAATGAAAATCTTCAAGTACGTCAATAAATCAAAATCAAATGAAGTCTTGAAGTCAAATCAAATAAATGTCTTGAAGTAAATCAATGAATCAAAGCCAAATGAGATCTTCAAGTCAATAAATCAATCAATCAAATCAATCAAAATCAAAATCTTGCAAAAATCAAACAATCAAATGAAAATCTTGAAGAAAAATCAATTTATGTCAAAATTGTTGATGTGAAAAAATCAGCAAAATCAATGAAATCTTCAGGTCAATGAATTTTCTTGAGGTCAATATCAAATATGTCAAATCAATCAATCAATCAAAATCAAGTGAATTATCCTTTAAAAACCAAAATTCTTGAAGAATGAATCAATTATGAATCTTGATGTGAATAACGTGTCTGAATATCTTGATGAAAAATTTGAGAATCAAAGAAAATCAAGATGAAGCCTGAATTATGAATGAGAATGAAAATTTGATGATTTGAAAAGATTTTAAAAAGAATAACAAAAATAAAAAATGGGTCAGCTTTCAATTTTCAAAATGAAGAATGAATGAAAGAAAATTGAGAGGTGACGATGAATCATTAAGTTCATAAGCGTAAAAGAATCATAATTTTGATGAAATGAGTGAATGAAATTATAAAGAAAGAATGAACAGAATGAAAAATAAATTATGAGTTAATTAATATAATGTCACAGGGGCTCTTGGACAGAAATACAAGAGTGGCCTGGCACTCAGCAATCAGGGAACTCACTTGGAAGACTCCAAAGAATAAAGAAATAAAAGTAAAGAATAAATTCCTCTAAAAGATATGCAGGTACAAGATGAGATGCAAAAGAGGAAAGGGAAGCCAAATGGCCAAAGAGCCAACCAAGTAGGTCCTTAATCACTGTTTCAACCTGCCAAAAATGAATAATGGAATTAGTAAGGATATGACCACCAAATATCGATTGACAGGCGAAGAAAGAGAAAGAGAAAAAGTGCTAAAGCGACTGACTTAATAATATCAGTATTTGCTTCACTAAAATGAAAAGAAAATAAAGATAAAATAAAATCAAAATATATCAATTAACTGGGGAAAACCCCCCAGGGTGGAAAGGGTAGCCGGTATATGTGAAAAGTTGGGAGCTTGAGTTCTTCAGGCTGAAAGCTTATCTGTATTGATCCTTGAGGCTGTATTGATTTTTTTGGGAATTGATACAGCTGGCTAATACTGAAGTTGAATTGGGTTCAATGAATTTCCCATGATCAAAAATGAAATACAGTTCTTGATGGATCCAGACTGTATTGAAATGAATATGGTTGCCAAGATGGATTGAGTGGAGCTTTGACACTTGACAACTTCTTTTTGGCATTTCCTCTTGAATACACTTGAGAATGAATTGACAGTATTCCGTTGGAAGGAATACTTGGAGTGAGAATAACCAATGACTGCTTGATGGCCTCATTGGTCTTTGACGCTGAAACACTTGCTCTTGAGCCTTGATGATTCCTCTGAATGATTGGGTGCCTTGATGACATGATGAGATGTTGGAATGTTGAAAAGACCATTTGATATTGCCACCATTGAATTTCTGTTGAAAAATGATGCACAATGATGTATAAAATCATTTATGGCATATTGGTTGATTGGCAAGAAGATTACATCCCAAGGTCTTGAGGTGGAAAGGCAGAGGGGAAAAGGATGGATGTGATGGCTTCAGAGCTTGGAAAGGTGTTTCTGGGCCTTTTGGGTTCTGAGCCAAAAACTGGCCCAGAAGGCGGGAAAATGTCTTTTGGACACTTTGCGTCAAAGTGCGCAAAAGTGCACAAAAATGCACAAAATGCGCAAATGCGCAAAAAGTGCGCAAGTGCGCTAAAATGCGCATTATGAGCCCAAATGGCCAAAAACAGCCATTTGGGCCATTTCCCCTGGTTTTGAGGGAAATGACCAGAAATACCCATTTGGGCATAAATTGCCGCTATGGGTGCTGGATTGAGGTGAAGGGCCATGAAGGCCCCAAAACACAAATGGCCATAAATGGTCCATAAGATGATGACGTGGCTATATTGGCCACTGGTGATGGATATGGCCAATTGGCCATAAAAGAACTGTGGGTTGATATGCCATATGGGGATCCAAGGAAGTGAATTGCCATGGTTGTGACACAAGCCATTTATCAAGAAAGATAAACCAAGGGACACTCTGAAGCCTAATACATCCAACAATAATGAGCAAATAAAGTGCCACAAATGTGGAGTTATTGAACACTTGGCCAATAATTGCCTTAAAAAAGCAAAAAAAAATGAAATTGTGGAAACAGAGGACCACAATGATAAAGATGAAGAATCTGACTCTTAAAAGGAAACTGAAGAATCAGAAACTTCTGAAAGCGATGAAATTAATATAATTAATGCACAAATTCATGATATTGATTTAATATATGAAGTACTGGATTTCAATTCATACTTACCACAAGTTGGAACCTCTGATACAAGCCTCACAAAAATACAACATGCTAAATTGTATGGAACCAAACCAGCAAAAGGGATGGGATATACAGCTGGAAAATCAAGTATAACTATTTTCATGGTGGGAAACCAAGAAGGAAAAGTGAACTTAGATACAGGAGAATATTGTACCTGTGTTGGTTAACATTATTTGAAAACAATTGTACCAGATTGGGAAGAAAACCTTATACCAATACAAGGAGACAAATTTAGTAGTGTGGGTGAAAGCATTAAGCCATTTGGAATAATTGCCTTAACACTCATTTTCCCTCATCCTTCACAATGTATCAGATTGAAATTAGAATTTGTTGTAATGGACAACTGCACTAGTAACCATTTTATACTTGTAAATGACTACTTGTCAATTTATAGCATAGATATCTCTAACAAAAAAGATAGATATTTCACCATAGGAGACAATAAAATTCAAAAATTTGGCTTTTTCAATAACAAAAGACAAATTAACATTATCAAGAATGAAGAAAAAAGCCCATAAATGGATTTTTTCATAACTGAACAGCTAAAAGAGGCAGAATTCAATCATGGATTAACAGTAAAAATGAAAGAAAAATTGATTAAACTCTTATTTAAATATAAAAATGCCTTTGTAACTGACAAGGAACCACTTGGTGCCATAATTGGACATGAGGTAGACATAATCCTTAATGTAGAAAAACCTTATCCACCTCTATTAAGAAGACCAGCTTATCCAGCCAGCCCAAGAGCTAGAGAAGCTTTAGAGGTACACATTAAAGAACTAATGGACCTTGGAGTATTAAGGAAAGTAGGACATAATGAACAGGCAGAAGTCACTACACCTGTCATCATAGCTTGGCATAATGGAAAATCAAGGATGGTAGGGGATCCTAAAGTTCTAAACACCTATACTATCCCTGAGAGATACCCAATACCCAGAATTCATGAGACATTAACACAATTATCTCAGACTAAGCTCATCACAGCCATGGATGCTCTAAAGGGCTTTCATGAAAATGTCTTAACAGACAATTCCAAGAAACTACTAAGTATAATAGTCCACTGTGTAATTTTTGAATATCTCAGAATGCCACTTGGTATAGAAAATGCACCATCCTATTACCAAAGGATGATTAATACCATATTTCCTGAAGAATTATCAGAAGGATGACCGATTACTTATATTGATGATATCATAATTTTCTCAGAGACTTGGGACAGTCAGTTATCAAGACTAGAAAGAGTCTTTCAAAAAATATTACAAGTAAGCATGAAAATCTCTCTGAAAAAGTGTCATTTTGCATACAGTGACCTGAAAGCACTAGGAAATGTTGTATCTGGACTACGTTTGGGCATACACAAGAGCAAAGTAGCAAAATTACTATTGAAACCAATGCCCCAAGCTGAGAAAAAATGCAATCATTTCTGAGATTTGCTGTTATTACAGACAACATATAAAAGATTTTGCAAGAATTGCTAAATCATTGTACAAGCTCTGTGACCAACAGACAGTCTATTGAATGACTGAAGAAAGAGTTAAGGCATATGAAGAATTGAAAAATTCCTTAGCAGATGCCTCATTTCTTCTAATTACAGATTGGAAGCTACCCTTTGACCTTTACATTTATGCTTGTGGAGAAGGACTAGGTGCTGCACTACTGTCAGCTGGAGTCTATGTTGAAGCAGTAATTAGGCTATTTACAACTAGAACTATGACTGTGATGCGTGAAAATAGTTTTTAAAAAAAGGGTTTTTAATAATATGATGGTTTTATAATATAATAAGAGGGTTCTACTATTAAAAAAAAGTGGTGGTGAGCGCTATTGAGAACCCAGGATGCAGTCTTACCAGTTGGATTACTATAATAAGAACTACAATAATTAAAACTATAATTATACCCTGATTATTACCCAATAGTAAAACTTTTTTGGACAGTTTACTACGTAGGATATTCAAGAGCAGGATGAGGAGACAATTCTGGCTGTGAAAAGCCTCCTTTTTATCCTGAAATGGGGTGGAACGGGTGCTAGACCTTTCCACATAGAGGAAGTGAAGATTTTTTCACTCTCTAGTACTGGCTTGTGGTTTGCAAACAGCCTGTATAACCTGTATTGGGCTCAGATGTGGTTTTGAAACCACATCTGGGCAGTTTTCACCAATACAGGGTGAAAATTTTCATCTGGGGACCTCATAGCCTGATTCTGATGTGTATGACGTGTAGAATGCTGTACAGAAACTGTATGGGACCCCAGTATTGGCTGACATATGAGGTATTGAAGTAAAAACATGCTTCTTTGTCTATTTAACACCTCATATTCATGATTATTGGATATTATCCCATGGTAAGGCTGTATATGACAGCAGGTGGGAATCTGACCTTAAAACAACCATAACGTTATCAATTCTTGAGATATCAAACTCAAAATTGGTTCAGTGTGTAGCGCTGTATGTGCTCTACACAATGGTACCTCATTTGATATGGGTATCATTAAATATGGCAAAGTTATCCCATGTACAGGATTTTTGTACATTTGTGTGTTTTAGGCCAAAAGCTGTATTGAGCTTGTTTGCCCCATACCTTCTGCAGTAGTTAAGATATGGGGAAGTGGACGACACCATCATATAGCCCTGATTGTGCTCTTTCCAAAAAGACCCCACTTCAGGTATCCCACACTAAAACTGTAGAAGCTAGATGAGAGGTGAATGTTTTGTTCACCCTTATTTGGCCTGAAATTGACCATAACTCCAGTAATATTGGTGCTAGCTCAGTTTGGCTGGTACCATTGGATAGCCCTGGCTTAGAAATTTATTTTGAATACCCAGTTGATGGGTTTAAGCCTCTCCTTCTAGATTTTAGGTGAGAGGTGAAAATTAAGGTTTATGCTCAGCAATAACTTTGAGCAGGAATAACTTTGTTATTTCTTTTCCTATGGTGATGGGACTTATATTTTCAGGAATAGGTGAGTTTCCTCTTTTGTTTGATACCTTTTGAGATGATTTGGCTCAGCTCCATGTTTTGGTGGTATCTTGGCTATACCATTGATTTATGGTATATTGGCTGTCATGCTTGTGCTCTGGTTTTGAGTCACAGGCTGACATACCCTCCCTCTAAAAAAGGCTCATCATAAATGAGACTGTTCAATCCTCCTAGAGGCCCTGAATCTCCTTAGATGAAGGTTCCCATCTGGTATGGCATCTTCTGCCAACCATTTGTCTCTATCAGCTGTTTGGTGCTTGAATCTGACTAAGTATTGTCTTTGATCCCTCCCATTAAGTCTGATCTTCCTGGCCCTGATGATTTTACTCACAGGTTCTGGGGAGGCCTCCACTTCCGCTATATCAGGTGGTGTGGGGTCCTTCTCCTGGAGGGGAATTTGTCCTCCTCTGTTTGAAAGTATGGTTTGACCAAACTTACTGGGAAGACTGGGTGCTTCCTAGAAGATTCCTCTGTAAGTTTGACTTCCACTGCATTCTTTCCTATCAGCTTAATGATAGTGAAAGGCCCTACAAATGAGTCCCTCATCTTCTTGGGTCCTTTAAGATTATTAAAGTTCAGTGTAGACACTAGTACCTGGTCCCCTTCCTTAAAGTCAGGTTCCATGTGTGTCTTGTCCCACCTCTGTTTGTTATATTCTTTTGCCTCAGCTATGCATTTGGAAGCTGTGTCACAAGCCCCTTCCACATATCATGGAAGTCTTTGGCTGTGGGGTGGATGGTTAGAAGATTCTTCTTCAAGTGATCCACAGGCCACAGGGGATTCCACCCTTTCTCTACCACTGCAGGTGTTTTTCCTGTTGTAGAGTGCTGACTTGTATTATAAGCCAATTGGACAGCTGGTAGAAGGGTAACCCACTCATGGGTATATCCTTCATGGTCCTTATACTCCATGCCATAGGCACAGAACCTTCTAAGGATGTCCTCCATAGTCTGGGTCATCCTTTCAGCTAGGCCATCTGTTTGGGGATGGTAAGCTGTGGAAAAAGAAAGCTTGGTGCCAAGCATGTCATACATGTTGGTCCAAAATTCAGATGTGAATTTCGGGTCCCTATCACTGTTGATGATTTTAGGGACTCCACAGGTAGATATGATTTTATTCCAAAATAACAGAGCAGTATCCATGGCTGTGTCCTCTTTGTGGCATGGTAGACACCTCATGCGTTTGCTGAATCTATCAACTATGATCAAACAGGCATTGTAGTTTTCTTTGCCTCCTGGGACAAGTCCTGTAGCCCAGTCCATGTTGATGGTTTCCCATGGGTGCTTGGATTCTTCTATGTGTTGAAGTAACCCATACTTCTTCCCATGTTTCCTATTTGCCTTTTGGCATCTTTCACAAGTGTTGATGTATTCACTCAACTCTTGTTTCCACTTGGGCGACCAAGCTGTGCTTGCTACCCTTTCTTTGATCCTTTCCTCACTCATGCGTCCCATATAGGGGCAGTCATGGCATTCTTGCAGGATCAATGAAATGTGGTCTCTGTCTACTACTGTAAGTGCACTTGTGTGCTTTTGTCTGTGGTAGAGCAGGCCATCTATAAGGAAAAACTTGTTATCCTTATACGCCCTCAACCAGGGTTCTTCCAGCTGGGCTTCCAGGTCTGGACTCCTGTATTTTTTTTGAAGGAGTTGTAGTAGTTTTCCACAATGTTTGTGTTTGGCATAAGACTTCAGTACTGCACTGAAAAATTCATTGTGCAGTTCAGAGTAACTTATTCCCAATAATGGAGTTTCTGTCTCCTCTGAATCAGTGTTTCCACTGTCAGGGGTACCACTTTCTGGTGCCCATTCAGAAAATCTGAAGTTCTTTTTCCTATCTATTTCCATAAAATGGATAGGAATCTTGGCTGCAACTTCAGGGTCATAAGCTGGATTGCTTTTGACATTGTCCAGAGGCTATCTGCTAAGGCCATCTGAATCGGTATGACTTTTATCTTCTTTGTATATGATGGTCATGTTCCCTCTATACTCCTGGATGGCTATTTGTAGTCTTCATCTTTAGTAAAGACTTCAAGGCTTTGAAGTCTGTGTAGACTTCAAAGACTGCACCCTCCAGATAATAGTGGAGTTTTTCTAGAGCCTAGACTAGACATAGGCATTAAGTCTGGGTGCCCCAAACCTGGCTTCTGAATCTTTTAGCTGCCTTGAGATGTAGAAAATTACTCCTTCTCTTAGTTCACCATCCACAATTTGTCTTTGGTGAAGGGCTGCTCCTAGGCCTTGACTGCATGCTGCATCTATATATAACTTGGATGGTAGTTCAAAGTCAGGTGGGATGAGCACAGGTGCATTGGTGAGTTCATATTTGATCCTCTAATATGCATCCCTCCTTTCCTTGGTTATTTCAAAAACTACATATTTTGAACATAACTTGTATAAGCTACTAGTTATGTGTGCAAAGGTTTGGATGTGGTCCCTATAGTAGCTAGCAAACCCAAGAAAGGATTGCATCTCTTTGATGCTTTTTGGTATTGGCTTTTGTAGTACTGCTGCTACTTTATTCTGGTCAATTGCCAGACTAAGACCTGAGACTTTATGTCCTAGAGACAGTAACTCTTGTTGGCCAAAATTGCACTTTTTAAGTGAAATTTTCAGATTTATGGGTGTGCATTTACTTAGCACTCTGTCTATGTATTGCACATGGTCTTCCCATGTCTCTGAGTATATAATGATATCATCAATATATACTACCATCCAGCCTTCCAATATTTCATCTTGAAATATTGTGTCCATCATCCTTTGAAAGCTGGCTGGTGCATTTTTGATGCCAAATGGCATTCTGGTGTACTCATATATGCCCATATGGCATATTATTCTGAGTAACTTCATGGAGTTTGGTTTAACTCCATTTTGGTGGAAGCCTTTCATACAATCCATTTTGGTTATCTATTTGGCTTTAGCCAGTTTATCTAAGGCATGAGGTATCCTGGGTATAGGGTACCTGTCTGCTTTTGTGTAGTTATTCAGAGCTCTGAAATCTCCACATATTCTAGACTTGCCATCATGCCAGGTGATCAGGACAGGGGTGGTGATTTCCACTATTTCATTATGTCCAATCTTCCTAATGACATCCATGTCCAGGAGTTCATTGATATGTTTCTCAATTTCTTTCCTGGTTTCCAGGCTTTCTGGATAAGGAGTTCTCCTCAGCATGGGTGGATAAGGCCTTTCCACATCCAGATATAGTTCTATATCACAGCCTTTGATCTTGCCTAATGGTTCTTCACCAATGGCAAATGCTGGTCTGTTCTTTCTCAGAATCTTCAGTAAACTTAGTTTTTGTTTACTGGTGAGGGTAGTGCTAAACTGTCCCTCTCTGAATTCCTTCAGAAGTTCCTCTAGTGGATCTTGAGAAGATATCTGGTATATGTCAAGTGAAAATTTCTTCTCCTTGTTAGTACCAATGGTGATATGCCTATTTTTACTGTTGTAAATGTCTATGCCATACATCCTCCAGTAATCTGTTCCCAGTAAAAATCTTTGGATGTGGGCATCATTAAGCACTACAAACTCTGCGTTGAGTCTGATATTACCCTTCCTGTGGGGTATAATTATCTCTTTGATAATTGTCCCAATGGAAGTCATCTTCTCTGATGCACTTTTAAAGTTCTTTGCCTTAGTGGGCAAGAGCTGGTTTTCTCAGTTTGGGAAGTGGTTATCCAGATAATCTCTAGCTACTATGGAGCAGTGTGCTCCACTATCAATGAGCAGTGGGTGCTGAGCATTGTCAATACAAACAGTAATTTTTGTGGCTGTTCCATGTATATATGCCATTCCTTTTGTTGGTGTAGCCAGGAATGTTTGTGCATCTGGTGTGTGTTTGCACAAGTCTTTATTAGCAGTGTCCTGTGGCATGCCTGCTTTCAACTGTATGTCCTGAATTTCTAGTGGGGTTTCCTCTTGGTATTCCACTAAATATTCCTCTCTTGGGTCTTGATCATCATCAGATGGTTCTCTGATGGCATCACCCATGGAGTCTGATTCAGAATGCTCTGTTGGATGGTCTTCTTCAGGGACTTTCTCTATGGCATAGACTTTTTTCTTTGCCTTTGGACAGTTGTTGGCATAGTGGTCTGTTGAACCACAATTGTGACAAGAATTCCTCTTCTTTACCACTTCTGCCACTCTTTCTTTGGGTTTGTCTTTAAACTCTACCCTGAAAGGTTGTTTCTCTTTGAAACTACTGCTCTTATATGGGGTGAATTTCCCTATATTAGTCCTTTTCCTTATGTCTTGTAAGGTGTTGGCAATGTCATCTAGAGTGCAATTTTGGTTGCATCTGCATTTTACTGCATGCTCTAGTTCTCCTGGCAATTGTGTCAGAAGTTTGTGATTCCTTATTTGGATGTTCATCTGAGGATCAATGGCTTTAAGTCTTTTAGACTGTCTAAGACACCACTCATATGGATTTTTGTCCACAGAGTATTGGTCATTTTCAAATGACATGGTCTTTTGCCATATCCAAGTTCCATTACTGTACTTTTGGATGATTTGACTCTTCCACAATGGCCAGTTTCTCCTGCCATGGATTTCTTTCATTTCAGTGTACCATATACTAGCATGACCTTCAAATGCAGTATTCAATCTAGAAGTGATCCAGTAGTCTGGTATGCTTGTTACATCAATGAAGAGTCCATAAATATAATCTATGAGCTTCATATGATCATATTCTCCTGATCCAGAGAATTTGGGCCAACTTGAGGCCTCAGGAAGCTGTTTCAAGGCTTCCTTCTCTGAATAAGACATGCCAACTCCATCCTGGTATTGTGATGGGGATCTTGCCTTATTCATCAACATGGCATCTGGTTTGATGTCATCTGGTTGATATGGAATATCCATAACTCGGCCTTGTGGTTGGGGCTTCAAGCTATGGTAGGCATTAAACAACTTGTTAATGTCTTGATCCAGAAACTCCCTGTTCCTTGTGCTGTGGTGTTGTTCTTCAAAGACTATATTCAGTCCTTTGTTGGTTTCTTCAGAGGCTTTGCTCATTTGAGCATATCCTTCTTGAAGATTCTTAACTATCTGTTCCAAGGAGGCTTGAGTTTGTCTCATCCTCTCTTGGACAGCTTTAATTTCTGCAAACTGCTTTGCAGATTGTTCAGCATATTGGGACATTTGTAACCACAGTGTATCACTGTTGATGTTACTCTCAGATGTGACAATGTTATTTTCATTCTGAGTGGGGGTAATGTTTCTATTACTAGGACTACTGATTCTAGAGTGGTTTACAACTACTTCTGGTTCTTGTGCACTTCTTTTACCAAATCCAACAGCTTCTTAATCATAGGGTCTGACTCTTTCCTCCTCTGGTTGAAGAAGGTTTTGTTCTTTCCCTTGTTTCCTTGTCTTCTCCTGGAAACATCCTGGAATTGTGAAGAATGGTGACTCTTGGCCACTGATCTGCTGGTTTCTGAATGGTGTGAAGCCACTGGAGACCTGATTTGGCCTTCTCCTTGTGAGCCTGAAGGAATATGAGTAGGCCCTGTCTGGGTTAACTGTTCTTCTATAGCTTGGAAAGTGGCTTGATTCTCCCTTATCCTCTGTGCCCTTGCCTTCAGGAGTCTGAACTGCCTGGTAGGATTCCAACCTTTGGTAATTTCCATCAGTTCTTTGAATTCTATCTCTCTGAGACAGATCTTTTGGCAACTTGCTCCAAGTTCTTCCCAGTGACTTGCCAGGTTGAACCTCTTGTTGTCCATGCTCCATTGGAATAAGTCCTTGAGGAGTTGGTGGAGCTGAAGAACTTGATCCATGTCTTTCCAGTCCTCTGGTTTGAGGTCTCCATTGAATTGGAGTGTGAATGGCAGGGTTGATATTATCTCCCTCATTGTTTTTCCATCCACCACTGTGTCCAAGGTGTCCTCTTTCAGGTCTTCTGGTTCTGGACAAACCTTCTCTGTCCTCTGGCTGGTTCCTTTGGAAGCCAAGATCTCTGAGGTATACAGGTGACATGTTAGTGTTTGCAAGCAGTCAAAAACTTTATGTTCTTAGGGTATTTAACTTTGACTGTGCCTTGTACAAATTTGTTATCTGCTGATTTGGGCAGTTTGCCTTTGGAGGTTCCAACTGGGTTAATAATTGTAATTTTTCCTGTACAAGTTATCAAGGTTGGTTTACCTTGTATTGATGCATAATTTTGTGGTTTTCTACTCTTCTGAGTGGAAATGGGTGTCCACTTCTTTGCTGTTATCAGGCCTTCACTGTGCCTCTTTCCTTTTCCTTTTCTGCCCTCTGGTTCTGAGGGTGTCACTGGTGTGTTGGCCTGTGACTGGCTTTCAAGTGGTATGAAATTATCTTTGACTGAAAAAACAGGAAAAAGATGGCTTATGTCAGTTAAGACTTCTCAAGAAATGCTGGTTTTGCACATCTAAGAATGGCCTCTGGGATCATATATTATTACAGTGTGCCCTTGTACAATGACAGTGTGATTGAATTGACAATTCCACGTCAGAAATACAGCTCAATGATATTTGGTATACCGTTTGTATTCCAATATCTCACAGAACATCTTGTATTTAGAAAGTGTAAACTGTCAAAAAGTGGTGTATAACAGGGAAATTGAGTTAACAATTTGTCCAACCACGCCTCAACTGTTGGTTTATCAGTATGAGGTGTCTTATTTTACTTAAAAAATAAGGCTGTATTAATGGCTTATGTGTTTTTATATGTAAAAAACGCCAAAAAAAAGGGTCTTGTGGTTATTAGCCACGTGACAGGTACTCTTTTAAAATGTGAGTAAAAAAGGTGGTATATGTACCAAAAAGAGAAATATATATATAATATATATATTTTTAATAAATATTACTCCTAAAAAGAATAAAACAAATGCCAGAAAGTGAAAAATAAGACAAAAAACCCACTTATAAGGGTCGAAAAAGGTTTAAAACATGGCCAGGCCCCCAAAATGTCCGCTGGAGTCTATGTTGAAGCAGTAATTAGGCTATTTACAACTAGAACTATGACTGTGACACGTGGAAATAGTTTTTTAATGATATGATGGTTTTATAATATAATAAGAGGGTTCTACTATTAAAAAATAGTGGTGGTGAGCGCTATTGAGAACCCAGGATGCAGTCTTACCAGTTGGATTACTATAATAAGAACTACAATAATTAAAACTATAATTATACCCTGATTATTACCCAATAGTAAAACTGTTTTGGACAGTTTACTATGTAGGATATTCAAGAGCAGGATGAGGAGACAATTCTGGCTGTGAAAAGCCTCCTTTTTATCCTGAAATGGGGTGGAAAGGGTGCTAGACCTTTCCACATAGAGGAAGTGAAGATTTTTCACTCTCTAGTACTGGCTTGTGGTTTGCAAACAGCCTGTATAACCTGTATTGGGCTCATATGTGGCTTTGAAACCACATCTGGGCAGTTTTAACCAATACAGGGTGAAAATTTTCATCTGGGGACCTCACAGCCTGATTCTGACGTGTATGACGCATAGAATGCTGTACAAAAACTGTATGGGACCACAGTATTTACTGACATATGAGGTATTGAAGTAAAAACATGCTTCTTTGTCTATTTGACCTCTCATATTCATGATTATGGGATATTATCCCATGGTAAGGCTGTATATGACAGCAGGTGGGAATCTGACCTTAAAGAAACCATAACTTTGTCAATTCTTGAGATATCAACCTCAAAATTGGTTCAGTGTGTAGCCCTGTATGTTCTCTAAACAATGGTACCTCATTTAATATGGGTATCATTAAATATGGCAAAGGTATCCCATGTACAAGATTTTTGTACATTTGCGTGTTTTAGGCAAAAAGCTGTATTGAGCTTTTTTGCCCCTTACCTTCTGCAGTAGTTGAGATATGGGGAAGTGGATGACACCATCAGATAACCCTGATTGTTCTCTTTCCAAAAAGTCCCCACTTCAGGTATCCCACACTAAAACTGTAGAAGTTAGATGAGAGGTGAATGTTTTGTTCACCCTTATTCGGCCTGAAATTGACCATAACTCCAGTAATATTGGTGCTAGCTCAGTTTGGTTGGTACCATTGGATAGCCCTGGCCTAGAGCTCCATTTTGAATACCCATTTGATGGGGTTAAGCCTCTCCTTCTAGATTTTAGATGGGAGGTGACAATTAAGGTTTATGCTCAGCAATAACTTTGAGCAGGAATAACTTTGTTATTTCTTGTCCTATGGTGATGGGACTTATATTTTCAGGAAGAGGTGATTTTCCTCTTTCTTTTGATACCTTTTGAGCTGAGTTGGCTCACCTCCATGTTTTGGTGGTATCTTGGCTATACCATTGATTTATGGTATATTGGCTGTCATGCTTGTGCTCTGGTTTTGAGTCACAGGCTGACAAGTACACCAGAAACAAATCATCAATGACAAAGCTGTTTAAGGACCAATTCTCTTCATTTCAAGAGAAATAAGGCCAACAAAAGCAAGGTATGTAGCAAGCCAAATGGAATGCCACTGCTTAGTGTGGGCTTTGGAGAAATTACATTATTATTTAGATTGGACAGTGTTTGATGTAATTACAGATTGCAATGCTGTAAAATATTCATTATGATCCAAATCCAAGAACCAAAATCCCCCTGAGAAATAGTTCACATGGATTGGGTAACAGAATTACCTCCATGAGGAGACAGAAGTTACAATGCATGCCTAGTATTAGTTGACAGATACAGAAAAACCCCAATGTTTTTACCATGTCACAAGGATGATACAGCTATGGATACAGCCATAATGATATGGAATAAAGTTATTAGCCACACAGGCTTATTCCAAAACATCATAAGTGATAGAGACTCAAAATTCACTTCAGCATTATGGACAAACCTCCAAAACCTGTTTGGAACAAAACTTTCATTCTCAACAGCTTACCACCCTCAAACCGATGGTCTAGCAGAAAGAATGATAGAGATATTGGAAGACGTGATCAGAAGGTTCTGTGCTTATGGCCTATAATTCAAGGATTCTGATGGTTTTACCCATGATTGGTGTACATTAATACCAGATCTTTAACTGGCATATAAAACATCAATCCATTCTTCAACTGTCAAGACACCTGAAATGCTAGAAAAAGGCTATAATACAAGAATTCCTTATGATACCCTCAAAAACGACTTAGTGGATATACACCCAACAGCACCTAGCTTCAAGTTAATGCTTGACAACACAAGACACCATGCAAACAGATGTATGCAAGATTCTTTCTATTATGCAAAAAAATAATGGGATAAAACTCATAAGCCCCCCAACTTCAAAATAGGAGACTTGTTCCTAGTGTCAACTCTAAATTTTAATAATATAAAAGGCCCACAGAAATTGAAATATTCCTTTGCGGGACCATTTATGATAAAAGCACTACATGTACCTAATGCTGTGTAATTAGAGCTCACAGGTGAACTTATGAACAAACACCCAACTTTCCCTGTAAGTCTGATAAAACCTTACAGCTCAAGTGACAAGGAATTCATTCCACTAACAAATAAACCCCCACTTGAAATACCCCCTTTAGAAGCAGGAGGAGAAAAGAAAACTGTTAAAATCCTTAAAGAAAGAAGGACAAGAAAAAAAGAAAGGTAATACCTTGTAAGGTATAGAAATCCAACTAATGAAAATGAATGGGTACTTGAAAGGGATATGAAAAATTCTGATAAACTATTAGGAAGGTTCAGACATGAAAGAAAGCCTAAAGAATAGAACAATCAAGCATTCTTGAGCTTTAAAACCAACAAAGTCTATTGAAGAGGTAGGACAGTGGATGATACCCTAATTAGCTATATCAGATTATGGTAGAATCTTCTTTGTTGGAAGGGAATGTGAGCATTTGAGATATGACCACCTATCCAAAAAGGTCACAACAAAATTTCTGTAATAATTATACTTATAATAATTATCTCAAAGACTAGTGAAAATACCATAAATAAGTACAAAATCTTGATTAACTCAGAATCTAATGGCTAAACATGACAAATAAATTACACCATTAGATTTCTCATGGTAAAATACACATATGCAATTTTTATGGCACATTTGAAAAGTCAATAATTACTGAAGAATAAGTAATAATACCTTAAAAAAGGTATAAAACCTTATTCAACTCAGAAACCAATTAAACAACATGTGAAACAAACTGTACCATTGGATTCTCCATAAACATACACACAAAACAACTATAAAGCTATTCTCTAAAGTCAATACTTAAGGAATTAAGATGAATCTATACACTTTTTTGATCAATGAATATATTCATGGTCTTTCGCTAATATCACTTGAAATATACAAGATAGAGAGATAAACCAAAATAAATTCAGCATGTAATTAATTTAGGAATACAGATATGAACTTTGTTTTACATGTTGTAAACAAGCTTAAAACTTGTAATGGATTATTGATTAAAATCAATGGAGCTGTTGACCACTTTGTTGTGAAAGTGGTCCAAACTTATAAAGGGTATACAGTCAGATTCTACTAGCTCATATGTAAAGAAGAACGTAGTTTTTATTATAATATTCAAGGTATAACCCCTTGAAATCATGGTTTGAAGTTTAAAATATTAAATTTTGACATAAAAGATGAGTTACAAGAAAAATCATCAGAAATAGAGTTTTGATGATGTAATAAGATGCTATTGGAAGTCTACTAAGGACATGCCAGGCTATCAAAATCCAATCTCAGAATAGCTGTAGTGTGTATAACTTAAAAGTTATTAATGATCAAAGCTTAAGCTTAGATTTGATCATTTATGATCACTCACTGTAATCTTATTTTATGTTTAACAGCTATGTAAGTGATAAAACTGGTAAATACTATTAGACTATGATTAATACTAATAAATCCCACAAGGTTTAGGCTCTTTCCAAGCCCATGATGCCATCAAATCTATAGCTATAATGATAACTATAAATAATAGTGTAATAATGAGATAAGAGGGTTTGATCATGATTTAATCATCACTAAACCTTAAAATACTGATCATTTCTAGTAGATACTATCATTACACGTCTACTAGAGGCCTACTGAGCTCTAGAAGAAAATTACTTACTATAAATAGAGCTCTTTTTACTCTATTTTCCCCTCAGGTGCATCAAAACATTAAAGCAATTCAATCAGAAGGTAAAATGTTTATTCTTTATATATAAACCTTTTATATTATCAAAGACCAAAGGTAAGTTCTATTATAATCATCATGTTTCACATAATTACTTAAATTGTTCTGCTGTTTTGCTATAAATCTCTTAAAAATCTCATTGTCAGCCTGTGACTGAAAACCAGAGCACAAGCATGACAGCCAAATACCATAAGTCAATGGTATAGCCAAGATACCACCAAAACATGGAGCTGAGCCAAATCACCTTGAAATTTATCAAAAGAGAGAGGAAATTCACCTCTTTCCAAATATACAAGTCCCTTCATCATAGAACAAAGAATAACAAATTAATTCCTGCTCAAAGTTGTTGCTGAGCATAAACCTTAATTTTCACCTCACATTGGAAATACAGAGTAAGAGGCTTAACCCCATCCAATTGCTATTTCAAAATGAAGCTCTAAGTCAGGGCAATGCAATGGTACCAGCCAAACTGAGCTAGCACCAGTATAACCAAAGGTATGGTCAAACTCAGGCCAAATAAGGGTGAATAGAATATTCACCTCTCATGTTACTTCTACAGTTTTAGTGTGAGATACCTAAAGTGGGGTCTTTTTGGAAAGACCACAATCAGGGATATCTGATGGTCCAATTCATTTCCACATATCTCATCTAGAACAAATGTTATAAGAGAAAACAAGCCCAATACTGCTTTTTGCCTAAAACATTCATATGTACAAAATTCTTGGACATGGCATAACTTTGCCATATTTAATGATAGCCCTACCAAATGAGGTGCCATTGTGTAGAGACGATACATGGCTACACACAAAACCCATGTTTGAGGTTGATATCTCAAAAACTGACAAAGCTATTGCTGTTTTAACGTCAACATCCCACAGTTTGGTCAATACAGCCTTACAATGTGATAATATCCCACAACCATGATTTTGAGGTGTCAAACAGACAAAAAAGCTTCTTTTTACTTCAATACTGGGGTCTCATACAGGTTCTGTACAGCATTCTATGCATCATACACGTCAGAATCAGGCTGTGTGGTCCCCAGATGAAAGTTTTCACCCTGTATTGGTGAGCACTGCCCAGATGTGGTTTCAAAACCACATCTGAGCCCAATAAAGGCTATACAGGCCTTTTGCAAACCACAAGCCTGTCTTGGAGAGTGAAAAATCTTCACTTCCTCCACGTGAAAAGGTCTAGCAGCCTTTTCACCCCATTTCAGGATAAAAGGAGGCCTTTTCACTGCCAGAAAACAAATTCCCATCCTTCTGTTGAATTGCTACATAGTACAACTGTCAAAAACAGTTACACTCTTGGGAAAAAATCAGGTTATACTATAAAATTTGGTATTGTAGTCTTTTATTATTGTAACCCAACAGATAAAGCTGCACCCAGGGATTTCAACAGTGCTCACCACCACTAATTCTCATTAGTAAAGCACTTTTAATTAATAATTAAACCTTTTTTAGTACTTTTTATCCCTGTCACAGTCATATTGAAAGCTTTAAGTAGCCTTATTACTTCTTTATTATAGACTCATCATGAAATTTTGGGGGCCTGGCCATGTTTCTCATAACATTTTTGGACCTTAAAAGTAAGTTTTCTCTCTTATTTTCTCTATTCTGACAAATGTTTTTTATCTTTTTAGGCATAATTCTTTTTTATAAGTATATAAAACACATATTTTTTATATATTTAAGTGGTATATGTTGTATACCACTGATTGTTATGTTTTTTAATCATATTTTTGTGTGATTGATTATGATTTAATCACCACAAAACCTTTATTGCTGGTGTGTTTTGCATATAAAAACACTTTAAGCCATTAATAAAGTCCTTTTTGAATTATATAAGGACACCTTTTCCTTCAAAGCCAACAGTTTAGGCGTGGTTGGGTGTATTGTTAATTCAATTACCCTCTTACATACCAGTTTCTATCATATTATACTCGCTAATTACAAGTTATTCTGTGGAATACTGGCATACAAGCAGCATACCAGTTATCTGTAAGCTGTATTTCTGACATGAAATTGTTAATTCAATCACACTGCCATTATACAAGGGCATGTTTTGGTGACATACAAGCCCAGAGGCCATTCTTAGACGTGCAAATAGCATTTTAAGAAGTTTTAACTTACATTAAGCCTTCTTTTCCTATTTCATTCAGTGGAAGAAAACTACATCCCACTAGAAACCCAGTTCCAGGCCAACACACCAGTAACACCCTAAGAACCAGAGGAAAGCCAGGGAAAAGGGAAGAGGCATATTGAAGGTCTCTTTACAGCAAAAAGGTGGACACCCATTGCCACTCAGAGGAATAGAAAACCACAAATCTCTGCTTCAATAGAAGGTAACCCAACCGTAACCACTTGTAAAGGGAAAATTACCATAATTAAACCAGTTGTAACCTCTAAAGGTAAATTGCCAAAATCAGCACACAACAAATTTGTACAAGGCACAGTCAAAGGTAAAGACCCTAAGAACATAAATTTTTTTACTGCTTGCAAACACTGATATGTCACCTGTACACCCCAGAAACCTTGGCTTCCAAAGGAACAAACCAGAGGACAGAGAAGGCTTTTCCAGAACCAGAAGACCTGGAAGAGGACACCTTGGACACAATGGTGGATGGAAAGACACTGGGGGAAACCATACCCACTCTGCCATTCAGTTTTCAATTCAAAAGGAACCTCAAACAAGAGGACTGGAAAGATATGGATCAAGCTCTTCAGCTCCACCAACTCCTCAAAGATTTATTCCAATGGAGCATGGACAACAAGAGGTCCAACCTGGCATCCCACTGGGAAGAACTTGGAGCAAGTTGCCAGAAGATTTGTCTCAAAGAGATAGACTTCAGGGACCTTATGTTAATCACCAAAGTTTGGAATCTCACCAGGCAGTACAGACTCCTGGAGGTGAGGGCAAAAAGGATAAGGTAGAATCAAGCCACTATCCAAGCTATAGAAGAACAGCTGACCCAGACATGGCATACTCGGATTCCTCCAGGCTCACAAGCAGAAGGCCAAATTGGCTCTCCACTGGCTTTGTAGAATTCAGAAACCAACAGATCAGTGGCTAATAGTCACCATTCTTCACAATCCCAGGAGGTTTCCAGGAGAAGACAGGGATACAAGGGCAAAAACAAGACCACCTTCAGCCAGAAGAAGAAAGAGTCAGACCCAATGATCCAGAAGCTGTTGGATCTGGTGAAAGAAGTGCACAAGAGCCAGAAGGAAATTGTAAATAACTTTAGAATCAGTAGTCCTATTAATAGAAATATTACCCCCACTCAGATTGAACATAATGTTGCCACACCTGAGAGTAACCTAAACAGTGATGCACTGTGGCTACAAATGTCCCAATTTGGTGAGCAAACTCAAAAGCAGTTTGCAGAACTTCTAGCAAGCCATGATAGGATGAAAATATTAAGAGGCTCCATGGAAAAATTTGTTAGAAAACTTCAAGAAGGACATCCTCAATTGAGAAAAGCCTCTGAAGAAACCAACAAAAGACTGAATCTAGTTTTTGAAGAACACCACAGGAAAAGACACAGGGATTGTCTGGATCAAGACATAAACAAACTGTTCAATGTCTACAATAGCATGAAGCCCCAACCACAAGGCCATGTTATGGATACTCCATATCATCAGGATGACATCAAACCAGATGCCAAGCTGATGAATAAGGCAGGATCTCCATCACAATACCAGGATGGGGATAATATGTCTTATTCAGAAAAGTAAGCCTTGAAACAGCTTCCTGAGGCCTTCATCTGGCCCAAATTCTCTGGAACGGGAGAATATGATCATATGGAGCTCATAGATTATATTGACGGACTTTTCATTGATGTACCAAGCATACCAGCCTACTGGATTACTGCTAGACTCAATACAGCATTTAAAGGACATGCTAGTATATTGTACACATAAATGAAAGATATCCATGGCATGTCAGGTTGAGTCTAGGCTGAAGCAGTAATTAGGCTATTTAAAACTAGAACTATGACTGTGACACGTAGAAAATGATTCTTGAATAAGAGTGTTTGAGTAAAATAAGATTTTATAATATAATTAACACTACAAAAATTAATCAATTTATACAAATTTCTCATACCATGCTAAAATAATGACAAATGTCAACAAAGTATTTATAAATTGATATGAAGAAGTACTTACTTGAAAAGCTCAGAGGTGAACTGGAGGGCAATATGTGTAGGTGTGGTGAGCATGCGCAAGAAACCCCATGCACAAGCTAACTGCTATCTTTAATACTGTAAAAAATAACCAATATACTGCACAGTAAAACAGTAAATACTGTGAAAAATAACTGATATACTGCATGGTAAAACAGTTAATATTTGCAGTGTGAAGGGTTCTACTATTAAAAAATAGTGGTGGTGAGCGCTATTGAGAACCCAGGATGCAGTCTTACCAGTTGGATTACTATAATAAGAACTACAATAATTAAAACTATAATTATACCCTGATTATTACCCAATAGTAAAACTGTTTTGGACAGTTTACTACGTAGGATATTCAAGAGCAGGATGAGGAGACAATTCTGGCTGTGAAAAGCCTCCTTTTTATCCTGAAATGGGGTGGAAAGGGTGCTAGACCTTTCCACATAGAGGAAGTGAAGATTTTTCACTCTCTAGTACTGGCTTGTGGTTTGCAAACAGCCTGTATAACCTGTATTGGGCTCATATGTGGCTTTGAAACCACATCTGGGCAGTTTTCACCAATACAGGGTGAAGATTTTCATCTGGGGACCTCACAGCCTGATTCTGACGTGTATGACACGTAGAATGCTGTACAGAGACTTTATGGGACCCCAGTATTGGCTGAAATATGAGGTATTGAAGTAAAAACAAGCTTCTTCGTCTATTTGACACCTCATATCCATGGTTATGGGATATTATCCAATGGTAAGGCTGTACATAACAGCAGGTGGGAATCTGACCTTAAAACAGCCATACCTTTGTCAATTATTGAGATATCAACCTCAAAGTTGGTTCGGTGTGTAGCCCTGTATGTGCTCTATACAATGGTACCTCATTTGATATGTTTATCATTAAATATGGCAAAATTATCCCATGTACAAGATTTTTGTACATTTGCGTGGTATAGGCAAACACCTGTATTGAACTTATTTGCCCCAAAACCTTTGTTCTACTTGACCTATGGGGAAATGAATGACACCATCAGATAGCCCTGATTGTCCTCTTTCCAAAAAGACCCCACTTTAGGTAACTCACACTAAAACTGCAAAAGTTAGATGAGAGGTGAATGTTTTGTTCACCCTTATTTGGCCTGAAATTTACCATAACTCCAGTAATATTGGTGCTAGCTCAGTTTGGCTGGTACCATTGGATAGCCCTGGATTAGAGCCTCATTTTGAATACCCATTTGATGGGGTTAAGCGTCTCCTTCTCGATTTCAGATGGGAGGTGACAATTAAGGTTTATGCTCAGCAATAACTTTGAGCAGGAATAACTTTGTTATTCTTTGTCCTATGGTGATGGGGCTTATATTTTCAGAAAGAGGTGAGTCTCCTCTTTTGTTTGATACCTCTTGAGCTGATTTGGATCAGCTCCATGTTTTGGTGGTATCTTGGCTATACCATTGGTTTATGGTATTTTGGCTTTCATGCTTGTGCTCTGGTTTTGAGTCACAGGCTGACATGGCAGAAGAAACTGGCCAGAGTAGAAGAGTCAAATCATCCAAAAGTACAGCAATGGTACTTGGATATGGCAGAAGACCTTTTCATTTGAAAATTACAAATATTCTGTGGACAAAGATGAGTGGTGTCTCAGACAGTCTAAAAGACTTAAAGCCATTGACCCTCAAATGAACATTCAGATGAGAAATCACAAACTCCTCACACATATTCCAGGAGAACTGGAACATGCAGTAAAATGTAGATGCAACCACAATTGCACTATAGATGAAATTTCAAATACCTTACAAGATGTAAGGAAAAGAACTAAAATAGGGAAATACACCCCATATAAAAGCAGTGGTTTTGAAGAGAAACAGCCTTTCAGGGTGGAGCTTAAAGACAAACCCAGAGAAAGAGTGGAAGAAGTGGTAGAGAAGAAAAATTCTTGTCACAACTGTGGTTCAACAGACCACTATTCCAACAACTGTCCAACGGCAAAGAAAAAAGTCTATGCCATTTAGAAAGTCCCAGAGGAGGAATCCCCAACAGCGTATTCTGAATCAGACTCTATGGGGTACACCATCAGAGAACAATCTGATGATGGCCAAGACCCAAGAGAAGAATTCCTAGTGGAATACCAAGAGGACACTTCACTGGAAAGCCAAGACACACAGTTGGAAGCAGGAATGCCACAATATACTGCCAAAAAAACCTGTGCAAACACACACAAGATGCGCAAACATTCCTGGTTACACCAACCAAAGGAATGGCATAAATACATGGAACAGCCACAAAAATGACTGTTTGTATTGACAATGCTCCACATCCATTGATCATTTAAAGTGGATCACACTGCTCCATAGTTGTGAACCTTTGTGATATGAAAACATATCTAAAAAGGTCGCAGAAAAGGTTCTGTAATAATTATACTTATAATAATTAGCTCAAAGAGTAGTAAAAATACCATAAATAAGTACAAAATCTTGATTAATTCACAATATAATGAATGAAAAGTTGAAATAAATTACACCATTAGATTTCCCATGGTAAAGTACACATATGTCATTTTTATGCCACATCTGAAAAGTCAATAATTACTGAAGAATAAGTAATAATACCTTAAAAAAGGTTTAAAACCTCATTAAACTTAGAAACCAATTAGAAAACATGTGAAATAAATTTTACCATTAGATTCTCCATAGAAATACACACCAAACAATTATAAAGCTATTATCTAAAGTCAATACTCAAGGAATTAAGCTGAATATATGCACTTTTTTGGTCAATGCATGTATTCATGGTCTTTAGCTAATATCTCTTGAAATATACAAGATAGAGAGATAAACCAAAAATAAATTCACCATGTATTACTTTAGTAATACAGATATGAGATTTATTTTACACGTTATAAACAAGTTTAAAACTTGTAATGGATTATTGATTAAAATCAATGGAGCTCTTGACCACTTTGTTGTGAAAGTGGTCCAAACTTTTAAAGGTATACAGTCAGATTCTACAAGTTCATATGTAAAGTAGAATGTATCTTTGTCAGGCTGAGTCTATGATAAGAGTATTAAAAATTATTACAATTCTTAACTATGACTGTGACATGGTAAATAAAGATTTAAAAGATTTTTAAAAGAGTTAAAGATGGTTTCATTTAATAATAAGAAGGCTTTACTATAAGGAATATTGTGAGCCATTGAGATATGACCACATACCCAATAAGGTCACAAAAGAGACGTAGAATAATTATACCTTTAATATAATTATATTAAAATTACTTAAAATAATTACTTAAATATACAAAAAATACCATAAATTGGTACAAAAATTGGTTTAACTTAAAAACCAATGAATCAACATCTAAAAAGAATTGTACCATTGGATTCTCCATGGTGAAATACAAAGATACCATTTTTATGGCATATCTGTAAAGTCAATATTTAATGAGTTATAAAGTATAATACCTTATAAAAACCATGAAACCTTATTTATCTCAAGAACTAATGGAACAACATGTGAAATGAATTGTACCAGTGGATTCCCCACACAAATTCACACATAAAACAATTAATAAGCTAATTTCCAAAGTTAATACTTAAGGAATTAACCTGAATATATGCACTTTTTTGGTCAACGCATATATTCAAGGATCATAGCTAATATCTCCTAAACTATACATGATAGAATGATGAACCAAAAATAAAGTTACCACGTAATTACTGTAAGAACACAGATATGAACTTTATTTTACAAATTATAAACAAGGCTAAAACCTATGATGAAATATTGATAAAAATCAACAGAGCAGTTGACCACTTTGTTGTGAAAATGTTCCAAACTTAAAAAAAAGTATACAGTTGGATTCTACTAGTTCATTCGTGAAGAATGATGTAATTTCTATTATTAAATTCAGGGTATAACCCCCTGAAATCAAGGTTTGAAGTTTAAAATATTGAATTTCGACAGAAAAGATGAGTTACAAGAAAAATCATCAAAATTAGAGTTTTGATGATGTAATGAAAAGCTCTTGGCAGCATAATAAGGTTATGCCAGGCTATCAGAATTCACTCTTTTAATTGCTGTAGCGTGAAAATCGTAAAGGTATTGAGGATCAAAGTTTGAGCTTAATTGGAGCAGTCATGATCACTCACAGTAACCTTAAATTAAGTTTAACAGTCTTAAGAGTGATAAAATTGGTGAATACTATTAGTTTATGATTAAAACTAATAAAATCCACGAAATTTGGGGTTCTGCCAAGCCTCTGATGTCATCAAACTTAGAGTTATAGTGATAACTCTAAATAATGGTGTAATAATGATGTAATATGGTTTGATCATGATGTAATCATCATCAAACCTTAAAATATTGATCAATTCCAGTAGATATGATCATTACACGTCTACTGGAATCCTTTTGGACTCTAGGAGGGAGGTATTTACTATAAATAGAGCTCTTTTTACTCTATTTTTCCCTCAGACGCATCAAAAACATTAAATCAATTAAATCAAAGGTAATTTCTTTATTCTTTATATATAAAATTATTATATTATTAAAGACCAAAGACCACCTTATTATAATCATCTATTTTGACGTGATTAAATCATTTATTTAATTTTTTTTGTTAAAAATCTCTCTAAAACTCATTTCCACGTAAAAATCCAGAATAATTTGTAATTTTCTTTATTTTTATTGTAAATAGAATTTGAAAAGGTTGTATTTATATATTTTTTTGGTGTAAAATATTTCAAAATTATTATATTAAGTGTTAAAAGTAGGTTATTTTCTCTTATTATAATAATTTCTCTATTATTACTCTCTTAATAATTCTTTAATTAATATAAATAGTATTTATATTAATTCATAACTTTAATATTAGTAATATTATTGTTATTAATTGTTTTTTATGCCTTTATTATTTGTTGGTAACAATAATAAAGAGCTTTTTAAATATATTAATTATTTTATATTAATATACTTATTTATTATATTATATTTTCATAATATAAATTATATTATTATATTTATTTAATAATATAATTATTTTACACCATAATAATAATAATTATTTATTATTATTATATTTTTAATCTTATTTATTCAATTCATAAGGACATTCAGAGTACAATAAGTAATAAATTAGTAATTTTTACTTATTGTTTCATAGTCAAACCTTACATTTGGGGGCCTGGCCATGATATTTACTTAAAAGACCTTTAAAAAAAGATTCTAATTGGGTTTATCCAATAATAAATTATATTTATAATCATAAAATTATATAATAATTTTATATTTTATTGACTTTAAAAGCTATTGAGGCATTTGGAAAGCAATTGTACTGTCTTACACGTGGTTTTTCACATCCTTAGACTTGCAAGAACTTTCTTTGAGTGACTCTAGTGATTAAAAAAGATATTATATAAATTAAAAATAATTTTTTATAATTTAATTTTATAAAGAATCATATTAATTTTTACTTTATTCCTTAAAAATAAAAAATATAAAAAAAAATATTAAAAGATATTTAAAAAAAAGTTATTTTTATTCATTTTTATTCATTTCTTTATTCATTAAAGATATTAAAGCAATTTCTACGTGGAAAATTGCCATATCTTACCAAAAAAAACACTTCTTATAAAAAGACTTATATTTATTTGTCTTTTTTAGTGTTTGAAGATAACCCAACAGAAGACAACCAAGCTACTGTTGAGAGATTGGTGGAAGAAACTTGTCAAAGTTCTCCAACACCAGTTATCACCAAAAGAAAGAAAGCTAAGAAATTAGACTTTCCAGGACCCACCATTCAAGACTCTGAAGGTGAGCACCTCTTTTATAATTGCCACAAAAAGAATTTTTATCCTAAAATACTTTTATTTCTTATTTTCTTGAATTATGACTACCAGAAGAGGTTCCCAATACTCCATCCAATCAGATGGAGCTGGACTCAGAGGTAGAACTGATCCCTCAAAAGGGAAAAGAAAGGGCAATATCCCCAGTGGAACAGAATCCACACAAGGAAGTGCCTTATCCCAAAGGCAAGTCCCAGAAATGCCCATGATATCTGAACCTGAATTGGAACTAAGTATGAGTAACTCAAATAGGTACAAATCACATTCAGAGGGCTCAAATAGACATCTACATGAGCCAGTACAAGCAGTATTACAAAGTGTACAAGGACAAAGATTGGGAAATGCTGCCTCAAATACACCAAGGAGTGATGAACTCCTGGCACATCCTGAAAAAGTTCCTCAGAGGAGGAGATAGTGAAATACTCCAATGGATGGAATCCACTGTCATTCAAACCTCAATTAAAAAAAATCAAGGATTACCACGCCAAAAAGAGGGAGGCAACCAAGGAAGAAGCCCCAGTAGCTTCTACCAGCAAGCCTCAAGCCAGCCCACTTCCCCAAGAAGGGAAGAAGAACAAGAAAAAACATTGGAGGAAACCATATTCCCCAAGCTACAGGATCCCAAGAATCCAAAAGGATGCCATGGACAATGTTTTCAACATGGCCAGAACCTTGATGGAATTCAAGGACAAGGAAGAGCAAAGAATGAGACAACCTCATTTCCCAAAGAAATAACCTTGTCTAAAGATGTTGTAAATACTTTAACAGAAATTAAAAATAGTATATTACCTCTAAAAGAAATTAAAGATAGTTTATTATCACTACAAGAAATAAATAACAATTTATCTTCTTTAACAAAAATTGTTGTGCAAAACAAGAAAGAAATTGACAACATTAAGTTTATTGTTGAAAATAATAAACCAAAGAATTTTATTGACAATACTCAAAAATTAATACAAGGACAACAAGAATTGTATAAATACATAAAAGATATCAAAGACAAGACTTTGACAATCTTACAGAAAAATGAAATAAATTAAGTATTTCTGTAGAAAAATTTGAAGAAAAGACTTCATCACACCAAAAATTACTTTTGGACCATGTGGAAAAAAGTGATGAAGCAAGAATGCATCTGAAAGATGATATTCAGAGTGAAATAAGGCTTATTACTGAAAAAATGGATAAAATTAATGAGGCTAATCTAAATATGCCAAAGTTATCAACTCCATTTTCTCATATAAGAAGCCCTGTTAAAACAAAAGAGGAATTGTCAAATCCTTTCATAACAGACTTGAGTCACCAAGATAATAACCAAGTCTTAATGAAGGAAGCACCTCAATTGAAGGAATGGCCAACATTCACAGGAGAAGGTGAATATGACCACATGTCATTTATTAAAACAATTGACATGTTACAAGAAGACTATGCCATACCAGATGAATTAATCACTGCAAGATTACATTCATTGTTTGAGAAATCTGCAAAAAGATGGTATTATGGCATAAGACAAACAAATGGTAAAAGCACCTGGTCTTGGTGGAAACAAGAAATAATCACCAAGTGGGCAAATGATGCCTGGAGGTATAAGATAGAAAATGCATTTTAAAACTCTTTCTTTGACCCAGAGAAAGACAAACCTTTAACTTGGTTCTTGAAACAAGTTGAAAGGCTTAATGCACTGTACCCAGAAATGTCACAAAAGATGGTGCACATGAAAATACTTGAAAATGTGGAGGGGAACTAGAGCATGCCCTAAGAAGCAGATGTATAGAACCATGCTCCACAGAAGAGTATATAAATGCACTAGAAGATATAGTGAAAAGAACAAAAATTGGCAGGACTTGGAAAAAATTGGACATCAAAAGCCCAAATAAACCATTTATCAAAAAAGATAAATCAAAAGAATCCTTTAAGCCCAATACATCCAACAATAATGAGCAAAGAAATTGCCATAAATGTGGAGGTATTGGACACTTAGCCAATAATTGCCTTAAAAAAGCAAAGATTAATGAAATTGTGGAAACAGAAAACCACAATGACAAAGAAGAGGAATCTGACTCTGAAAAAGAAACAGAAGAGTCAGAAAGCTCTGAAAGTGATGAAATCAATATAATTAATGCACAAATTAATAATATTGATATAATTTATGAAGTACTGGATGTTAATTCAAACTTACCACAAGTTGGAACATCTGACACAAACCTGAAAAACATACAAGATGCCAAAATGTATAGAACCAAACCTGCAAGAGGAATGGGATATACAGCTGGAAAATCAAGTATAAGTATTGTTATGGTTGATAACCAAGAAGGAAAAGTTAACTTGGATACAAGAGCATATTGCACTTGTGTTGGCAAAAGTTATTTAAAAACCATTGTCCCAAACTGGCAAGAAAAACTTATGCCAATACAAGGTGTCAAATTTAGTAGTGCAAGTGAGAGCATGAAGCCCCTTGGAATAATTGATTTAACACTAATTTTTCCTCATCCCTCACAATGTGTCAGAATTAAAGTAGAGTTTGTAGTAATGGACAACTGTACTAGTAATCATTTCATATTTGGGAATGACTACTTATCAATCTATGGTATAGATATCTCCAACCAAAAAGACAGATATTTTACCATAGGAGATAACAAAAGACAAAAGTTTGGCTTCTTAAATAACAAAAAACAAATCACAGTTATTAAGAAGGAAGAAAAAATTCCAGAAAAAGAACTTTTTATATCTGAACAACTTAAAGAGGCAGAATTCAATCAAGAATTAACAGAAAAAATGAAAGAAAAATTGATTGACCTCTTATTTAAGTATAAAAATGCCTTTGCAACTGACAAAGAGCCACTAGGTGCCATAATTGGACATGAAGTGGATATAATTCTTAATGTAGAAAAGCCTTCCCCACCTTTATTAAGAAGACCTGCTTATCCAGCCAGTCCAAGAGCTAGAGAAGCCTTAGAGGTGCACATTAAAGAATTAATGGACCTTGGAGTATTAAGAAAGGTTGGACATAATGAACAAGTAGAAGTTACTACACCTGTCATTATAACTTGGCATAATGGAAAATCAAGGATGGTATGAGACTTCAGAGCCCTGAACACCTATACCATTCCAGACAGATATCCAATACCTAGAATTCATGAGACATTGACCCAATTGTCACAAGCTAAGTTCATCACAGCTATGGATGCTCTTAAGGGTTTTCATCAAAATGTCTTAACAGACAATCCCAAGAAACTACTAAGAATAATAGTCCATTGTGGAATTTTTGAATACTTAAGAATGCCATTTGGGATAAAAAATGCACCTTCCCATTATCAAAGAATGATGAATACCATATTCCCTGAAGAATTATCAGAAGGATGGTTAATTATCTATATTGATGATATCATAGTTTTCTCAGAAACTTGGGAAAATCACCTTACAAGACAAGAAAGGGTACTACAAAAAATAGTCCAAGTGAATATGAAAATTTCCTTGAAAAAGTGTCATTTTGCATATAGTGAATTAAAAGCACTAGGACATGTTGTATCTGGACTTAGTCTAGGCGTAGACAAAAATAAAGTAGCAGCAGTACTACTCAAACCAATGCCTCAAACCAAAAAAGAAATGCAATCATTTTTAGGATTTGCTGGTTATTATAGACAGCATATAAAGGACTTTGCAAAAATTGCCAAATCCTTATATAAATTATGTGACCAACAAACAGCTTATGAAATGACTGAAGAAAGGGTCAAGGCATATGAAGAATTGAAAAATTCACTAACAAATGCCCCATTGCTTCTAATGCCAGATTGGAAACTACCTTTCAAACTATACATTGATGCTTGTGGAGAAGGATTAGGTGCTGCACTTCACCAAACACAAATTATCAATGATAAACCAGTGGAAGGACCAATTTGTTTCATTTCAAGGCAAATAAAGCCAACAGAAGCAAGGTATGGAGCAAGCCAAATGGAATGCTTATGCCTAGTGTGGGCTTTAGAAAAACTGCATTATTATTTGGATGGCACAGTATTTGATGTAATCACAGACTGTAATGCTGTGAAATCACTATTAAATATGAAGACTCCAAATAGACATATGCTGAGATGGCAAATTGCTATCCAAGAATATAGAGGAAATATGACTATTGTACATAAATCTCGAAATATTCATAAAAATGCAGATGGTCTTAGCAGATGGGCTTTAGCAAATACCCCTGACAATCCAGCATGGGTACCACAAGAAGAGCACCATATAGAAGGAATATGTGTCACAGACATAGGCACAGAATTCTTTAACCAAGCTAAAGAAAGCTATAAGACAGACAAAAATTGCCATATCTTAAGCCAACTTCTAATGAAAGACTGCAAAGATCCATCACTTTCATCAAAACTAGATGAAATATGGAAAAAGGCATATGATGAAGGAAGATTCCACCTCCTTGATGGAATCCTTTACCATAGAACAAAACACACATGTGTTATGGCCTTAACAGATAGAACACTAATAAACACTATTTTACATGAGTGTCATGATAGTGTTGCATCTGGACATCTCTCAGAAGATAGGACACTAGAGAGGGTGAAAACCTGCTCTTGGTGGCCAAATTGGAAGAAAGATGTTGCAGAGTACTGCCAAACCTGTGACAGATGTCAAAAAGCCAACAGAGCCACAGGAAAGAAATTTGGAATGATGATCCAAATCCAAGAACCAAAATCCCCATGGGAAATAGTTCATATGGATTGGGTAACATCACTACCTCCAGGAGGAGACAGGAGCTATAATGCATGTCTAGTGTTAGTTGACAGGTACAGTAAACCTCCCATGTTCTTACCATGTCATAAAGATGACACAGCTATGGATACAGCCATAATGATATGGAATAAAGTCATTAGCCACACAGGCTTATTCCAAAATATTATAAGTGACAGAGACCCAAAGTTCACTTCAGCATTATGGACAAATCTCCATAACTTATTTGGGACAAAGCTATCATTCTCAACAGCTTACCATCCCCAAACTGATGGTTTAGCAGAAAGAATGATACAGACCTTAGAGGACGTGATCAGAAGATTCTGTGCTTATGGGCTAGAATTCAAAGATTCTGATGGTTTCACCCATGATTGGTGTACACTAATACCAGCACTTGAACTGGCATATAAGACATCAATCCATTCTTCTACTGGCAAAACACCAGCAATGCTAGAGAAAGGTTGGAATCCAAGACTTCCTTATGATACCCTCAAAAAGGACTTAGTGGACATACATCCAACAGCAAGCAGTTTTAAGATAATGCTTGACAAAGCAAGACACCATGCAAACAGATGCATGCAAGACTCTTTCAAATATGCAAAAGAAAGATGGGACAAAAGTCATAAACCACCTGACTTCAAAATAGGAGATTTGGTATTAGTATCAACTCTTAACTTTAATAACATAAAAGGACCAAAGAAATTGAAAGATTCCTTTGCAGGACCATTTATGGTAAAAGCACTTCATGGACCCAATGCTGTACAATTGGAGCTTACAGGTGATTTAATGAATAAACACCCAACTTTCCCTGTAAGTCTTATAAAATCTTACAGCTCAAGTGACAAGGAATTATTTCCACTAAGAAATAAACCCCCACTTGAAATTCCCCCTTTGGAAGAAGGAGAAGAAAAAAGAATTGTAAAAGTCCTTAAAGAAAGAAGGACAAGGAACAAAAACGAAAGAGAATACCTTGTAAGGTATAGAAATCCAACTCAAGAAGATGAATGGTTACTTGAGAAAGATATAAAAAATGCTGATAAACTACTGAGGAGGTTTAGAAATGAAAGAAAACCTAAAGAATAACAAAATCAAGCATTATTGAGCTTCAAGACTGATAAAGTCTAATGAAGAGGTAGGACAGTGGATGATACCCTAATCATACATATCAGATTGTGGTACAATCTTTTTTGGTGGTAGGGAATGTATGCCTTTGAGATATGACCACATACCCAATAAGGTCACAAAAAAGACTTAGAATGATTATACCTTTAATATAATTATATTAAAATTACTTAAAATAATTATACATTAAAAATAATTACTTAAATATACAAAAAATACCATAAATTGGTACAAAAATTGGTTTAACTTAAAAACCAATGAATCAACATGTAAAATAAATTATACCATTGGATTCCCCATGGTAAAATACACATATACCATTTCTATGGCATATCTGTAAAGTCAATATTTAATGAGTTATAAAGTATAATACCTTATAAAAACCATAAAACCTTATTTATCTCAAGACCTAATGAAACAACATGTGAAATAAATTGTACCAGTGGATTCCCCACGAAGGTCCACACATAAAACAATTAATAAGCTAATTTCCAAAGTTAATACTTGAGGAATTAACCTGAATATATGCACTTTTTTGGTCAACGCATATATTCAAGGATCATAGCTAATATCTCCTTAACTATACATGATAGAATGATGAACCAAAAATAAAGTTACCACCTAATTACTGTACGAACACAGATATGAACTTTATTTTACAAACTATAAACAAGGTTAAAACCTATGATGAAATATTGATAAAAATCAACAGAGCTGTTGACCACTTTGTTGTGAGAATGTTCCAAACTTAAAAAGAAGTATACAGTTGGATTCTACTAGTTCATTCGTGAAGAATGATGTAATTTTTATTATTAAATTCAGGGTATAACCCCCTGAAATCAAGGTTTGAAGTTTAAAATATTGAATTTCGACAGAAAAGATGAGTTACAAGAAAAATCATCAAAATTAGAGTTTTGATGATGTAATGAAAAGCTCTTGGAAGCATAATAAGGTTATGCCAGGCTATCAGAATTCACTCTTTTAATTGCTGTAGCGTGAAAATCGTAAAGGTATTGAGGATCAAAGTTTGAGCTTAATTGGAGCAGTCATGATCACTCACAGTAACCTTAAATTAAGTTTAACAGTCTTAAGAGTGATAAAATTGGTGAATACTATTAGTTTATGATTAAAACTAATAAAATCCACGAAATTTGGGGTTCTGCCAAGCCTCTGATGTCATCAAACTTAGAGTTATAGTGATAACTCTAAATAATGGTGTAATAATGATGTAATATGGTTTGATCATGATGTAATCATCATCAAACCTTAAAATATTGATCAATTCCAGTAGATATGATCAGTACACGTCTACTGGAATCCTGTTGGACTCTAGGAGGGAGGTATTTACTATAAATAGAGCTCTTTTTACTCTATTTTCCCCTCAGACGCATCAAAAACATTAAATCAATTAAATCAAAGGTAATTTCTTTATTCTTTATATATAAAATTATTATATTATTAAGGACCAAAGACCACCTTATTATAATAATCGATTTTGACGTGATTAAATCATTTATTTAATTGTTTTTGTTAAAAATCTCTCTAAAAATCATTTCCACGTAAAAATCCAGAATAATTTGTAATTTTCTTTATTTTTATTGTAAATAGAATTTGAAAAGGTTGTATTTATATTTTTTTTGGCGTAAAATATTTCAAAATTATTATATTAAGTGTTAAAAGTAGGTTATTTTCTCTTATTATAATAATTTCTCTATTATTACTCTCTTAATAATTCTTTAATTAATATAAATAGTATTTATATTAATTCATAACTTTAATATTAGTAATATTATTGTTATTAATTGTTTTTTATTAATAAAAAGCAATTTTTTACGCCTTTATTATTTGTTGGTAACAATAATAAAGAGCTTTTTAAATATATTAATTATTTTATATTAATATACTTATTTATTATATTATATTTTCATAATATAAATTATATTATTCTATTTATTTAATAATATAATTATTTTACGCCATAATAATAATAATTATTTATTATTATTATATTTTTAATCTTATTTATTCAATTCATAAGGACATTCAGAGTACAATAAGTAATAAATTAGTAATTTTTACTTATTTTTTCATAGTCAAACCTTACAAATATAGTGGTGGTGAGCGCTGTTGAAAGCCCTGGGTGCAGCTTTACCTTTTCGGTTACAATAATAAAGACTACAATACTTTAAATTAAGAGTATACCTGGTTATTACCCAAGAGTAAAACTGTTTTTGACAGTTTACTACGTAGGGTATTCAAGAGAAGGATGAGGAGACAATTCTGGCTGTGAAAAAGCCTTCTTTTTATCCTGAAATGGGGTGGAAAGGGTGCTAGAACTTTCCACGCAGAGGAAGGGACGATTTTTCACTCTCTAGGACTGGCTTGTGGTTTTCAAACAGCCTGTATAGCCTTTATTGAGCCCAGATGTGGCTTTGAAACCACATCTGGGCAGGTTTCACCAATACAGGGTTAAAATCTTCATCTGGGGACCTCACAGCCTGATTCTGATGTGTATGACGCATAGAATGCTGTACAGAAACTGTATGGGACCCCAGTATTGACTGACTTATGAGTTATTGAAGTATTAACATGCGTCTTTGTCTGTTTGACACCTCATAATAAGAGTACAACTGCATCCTGTCATAATACAGCTGTATTGGTCATATTGTGGGATTATACCTCTCAAATGGCCATAACTCTGTCATTTTTTGAGATATCATGCTCAACGCTGGTTCATTGGATAGCCCTGTATGAGCTCTACACAATGATACCCAATTTGGTATAGCTATCATTAAATATGTCAAAGTTATCCCATGTACAAGGTTTTTTGTACATAGGCATGGTTTGGGCAAAAGCTGCATTGGGCTTGTTTGCCTCATAACTTCTGTTATAGTTGAGATATGAAGAATTGGATGGCACCATCAGATATCCCTGATTGTGCCCTTTCCAAAAAGACCCCACTTCAAGTATCCCACACTAAAGCTGTAGAAGTTAGATGGGAGGTGAATGTTTTGTTCACCCTTATTTGGCCTGAAATTGACCATAACTCCAGTAATATTGGTGCTAGCTCAGTTTGGCTGGTACCATTAGATAGCCCTGGCTTAGAGCTTCATTATGAGTTCCCATTAGATGGGGTTAAGCCTCTCCTTCTAGATTTTAGATGAGAGGTGAAAATTAAGGTTTATGCTCAGCAATAACTTTGTTATTTCTTGTCCTATGGTGATGGGACTTATATTTTCAGTAAGGGGTAAGTTTCCCCATTCTTTTGATACCTTTTGAGATGATTTGGCTCAGCTCCATGGTTGGTGGTATCTTGGCTATACCGTTGGTTTATGGTATTTTGGCTGTCATGCTTGTGCTCTGGTTTTGAGTCACAGGCTGACATACTCTCCCTCCAAAAAAGGCTCATCATTGATGAGACTGTTCAGTCCTCCTAGAGGCCCTGAATCTTCTTAGATGAAGGTTCCCATCTGGTATGGCATCTTCTGCCAACCATTTTTCTTTATCAGCTGTTTGGTGTTTGAATCTGACTAAGTATTGTCTTTGATCCTTTCCATTAATTCTGACCTTTCTGGCCCTGATGCTTTTACTCACAGGTCCTGGGGAATCCTCCACTTCCACTATATCAGGTGGTGTGAGGTTCTTCTTCCTGGAGGGGAATTTGTCCTCCTCTGTTTGAAAGTATGGTTTGACCAAACTTACTGGGAAGACTGGGTCCGTCCTGGAAAATTCCTCTGTAAGTTTGACTTCCACTGCATTCTTTCCTATCAACCTGATGATAGTAAAAGGCCCTAAAAATGAGTCCCTCATCTTCTTGGGTCCTTTAAGATTATTAAAGTTCAGTGTAGACACTAGCACCTGGTCCCCTTCCTTAAAGTCACGTTCCATGTGTGTCTTGTCCTACCTCTGCTTATTGTATTCTTTTGCCTCAGCTATGCATTTGGAAGCTGTGTCACAAGCCCTCTTCCACATATCATGGAAGTTTTTGGCTGGGCGGTGGATGGTTAGAAGATTCTTCTTTAAGTGATCCACTGGCAACAGGGGACTCCACCCTTTCTCTACCACTGCAGGTGTTTTTCCTGTTGTAGAGTCCTGACTTGTATTATAAGCCAGCTGGACAGCTGGTAGAAGGGTAACTCAGTCTTGGGTGTATTCTTCATGGTCCTTGTATTCCATGCCATAGGCACAGAACCTTCTAAGGATGTCCTCCATAGTCTGGATCATCCTCTCAGCTAGGCCATCTGTTTGGGGATGGTAAGCTGTGGAAAAAGCAAGCTTGGTGCCAAGCATGTCATACAAGTTGGTCCAAAATTCAGATGTGAATTTTGGGTCCCTATCACTAATGATGATTTTAGGGACTCCACAGGTAGATATGATGTTATTCAAAAATAACAGGGCAGTATCCATGGCTGTGTCCTCCTTGTGGCATGGTAGACACCTCATGCTCTTGCTGAACCTATCAACTATGATTAGGCAGGCATTGTAGTTTTCTTTGCCTCCTGGGACAAGCCCTGTGACCCAGTCCATGTTGATGGGTTCCCATGGGTGCTTGGGTTCCTCTATGTGCTGAAGTAACCCATACTTCTTCCCATGTTTCCTGTTTGCCTTTTGCCATCTTTCACAGGTGTTGATGTATTCACTCAACTCCTGCTCCCACTTTCGCCACAAAGCTGTGATTGTGTCACAGGGGCTCTTATGGAAGCAAGAGGGCCTGGCACTCAGGAATGAAGAGCTCACTTGGAGGGCTCCAAAAGATGATAAGAAATACTACGGAATATATTTCTTAAGCAGGAATAAGAGAACGGACAAATATGCCAAAGATAACAAAGAATAGTAAGAGTGAAGCCAGAGGCCAAGATAAAAGAAAGCCAAAAGCCAAGAAGCCAACCAAGTGAATCCTCAATTCACTGTTTCAACCTTCCAGAAAGAACAATGGAATTAGTAAGGGATATGACCACCAATATCCACTGACAGGCGAGGAAAGAAAAGAGAAAGGGTGCTAATGACTGACTCAAGATTATCAGTATTAACTTTAATAAGATAAAATAAAATAAGGATAATAATAAATCTAATATATTAATTAACTGGGGAAAAAGTCCCCAGGTGATGAAAGGTAGTGGGTATATGTGAAAACTGAAAGATTGATCCTGGAAGGTGGATCAATGGCTGTATTGTCCAGATTGGGAAATACAGTTCTTGCCATCTTGAATTTTGAACTGTGTGATGGAATTCCCACAGTGGAATATTAAATGACCCAATTGGGCCAAAGCCATACAGGTTGATTGAATGAGGCCTGTACGGATGAATTGGGTTGTCCAAAGGAGTATTGAATACTTGATGCCTTGACAACTGATTGGAATGATGTAATACCTCTTGAGAATTCCCCTTGAATAATCCTGAATGAATTGTGCCAACCCAACTCCTGCAGATACAGGTGGTTGGGATCCTTGAAGAGTGTTCTGGTTGCCACCATAACTTGTCAGACTGATGAGCTGATTACTCCTCCTTCAAAATGGGCATTAGGATTTGAGACCTTGAGTTGGGAAGGTGGAAAGGGATCCTGAAAACGTCACCATTGGATTGCTGAGCAAAAATGGTGCATAATGGTATAGAATACCATATATGCACCATGCCTGCAACCTTGAGTACAGATGGTATGAAGGAAAAGAAGAAATCCCCTGGAGTTGAGGGGAAAGACGGGCTGAGCTGATCTGGTGGCCTCTGATGGTTGCCAGAGGCCATGGCTGAACTATTGGTCCATGGCCAAAAATGGGTACTATGGGATTTATGGCCAAAAAGGTGTCCATGAGGTTCTTGGTCATTTTTGGGTCCAAGGAGGTGATGGCCAAAAATGGCTCAGGTGGGCCCAATTGTGGTTTGGGACCCACCTGGCCTATGGACCGCGGACCGTGAATCACGGCCCACGGGCAGTAGGAGCCGTAGGGGGCCTAAATGGCCCAAAAAGGCCATTTAGGCCAAAACTCCATTGATGAAAGGGGTGGCTCTGAATCCCAAAATGATGGCTAGGGGGCCTGGAGCCCCTAGACGACAAAATGACCCCCCAGGCCCAAAATCAAAGATGAAGGCCTGGGGGTTGGTGAAGTGGGAATCGGCCAAGAAGGCCAATGACGGCAGGATATGGCCTGAGGCCATAAAAGATGGTTGGGACCATAAGATGGCCATGGGAAGGTGTTACGGCATGGATGCCATAGAACACCCAAGGGGGCCAATTGGCCATAAAAGATATGACGTGGCCAATTGGCTCCAGGTTGATTTGCCGCAACCATCAAGGAGGAGGGTCAAACTCGTGGTTGTGACAGTACCCCCCTACCTTGAATGGTGAGCTCCTGAGAAACAAGATAAGGTAGAAGCCTGTTGAGGCTGTTGAGACGGATTGGACAGAGGGGTTCCAGAGGTATTCTGATTTTGAAAAGAAAATTTTGTACTGATAATAATGTTGGCATATGAATTGAGGTTGACGTGGTCTTCTCTTGACATTTGGCTTAAAAATGTTGCAGGATTGCATTTGACGTAGAATCTTGGCATAAAGATTAAAATAAAAGAAATTTTAAAGAAAAGTAAAGATAAAGAAACAGAAAAGGAAAATAAAAAGGAAAAAATTTTGAAGGGGGATCCAAATCTTCATCACAGATTTTGACGGTTGATTTGTAAGTGGCCAAGGACCTGGAAGAAAAGATTTTGATGCCAGGTGCTCACAGAGTGGCCAAGGTGATGTTTTGAAAAGATTGTAGACCCCTCAGGGAAGTGCACACCAGGAGAGGAACTTACTTTTAGTAGTTACCACTCCCGCCAGTGCCATAAAAATAAAAACAAAAATGCTGAAGGAATGAAGTTAAATTTGGAATCTTGGAAATGAATTGAAAAGTGAATGGCCCATTGTCCCAAGTGAAATGGCCATAACATTGGAATTGATGTTGAAAGCCAGGCCAATGGATCTGTGTCCAAATTTCAAAGTGCTCACAGAGTGGCCAAGGTGATGCTTACAACAAAGAGGAGTAGAATACCCCTAAAGGTGCATACCAGGAGTGGGACTTACCTTTGGTAATTCCTCTCCCCACCAAGCACCATAAAAGATCAAGCTTTTGAAAAATTGGGTCCTGGCTTGTCAGGATACAAAGAATTAAAATCTTTGACAAGATCAGGAGAATTCTTGAGGTTTTTGGCTGGTTCCCAAGTGGATCTTTCTGGGCCTTGACTGAAACCTGCCCATTCCACCAGATACCATAGCTTTCTCCTCTTGAGCTTTGAGTCCAGTACTTGAGAAACTTCCCATTCCTCTTCTTCTTCAATGGTAATTGGAGGAGGAGGCTCTTGATGCCGATTTGGGATTGTTGATGTCTTTACTGGTTCCAGAAGGGAGATATGGAAGACTGGGTGGACGGATTTCCATTGAGATGGAAGCTTGAGGTCGTAAGCCTGAGAACTGACTTTCTTCAAGATTGGAAAAGGACCCAACCATCTTTCGGATAGTTTTTTGGTCGGTCTGGTTGATTTGATATTCTTGGAGGAAAGCCATACCATGTCACCAGGATTGAAAACAGGTGGACTTGCTCTACCTTTATCTGCATACCTCTTAAACCGGTTTATGGAAGCTTCAAGTTCTCTCTTGACATCTTGCTGTACTGATTGGATTTTTGTTGATAACTTTCCATCAGGAGTGTCTTGAGTGATGTGCACTGAATCAAAATGCGGATCTCTTCCATAAACAGTGAAAAACGGGGATTTCTTGGTTGAAGAGTGATCAGAATTATTGTAGGCAAATTCAGCCAGAGGGAGCCAGGTGTTCCAATCATCTTGATGATAACTGACATACATCTGAAGATACTGTTCTAGTATCTGATTTACCCTCTCTGTCTGTCCATCAGTTTCTGGATTTTAAGCAGTTGACAAGTCTCTTGAAATCTTGAGCTGCTGACAAAGATTGGTCCAAAAAGAAGAAACAAAGAGTGAACCTCTATCAGTGACAATGCTTTACGGAAGGCCATCCTTTGAAAAGATATTCTTGATGAATAAGTGGGCCAAGTCCAGGGATGTGAGCCTTTGAGATATGTCCACATACCCAATAAGGTCACAAAAAAGACTTAGAATAATTAAGCCTTTGAGATATGTCCACATACCCAATAAGGTCACAAAAAAGACTTAGAATGATTATACCTTTAATATAATTATATTAAATTACTTAAAATAATTATACATTAAACATAATCACTTAAATATACAAAAAATACCATAAATTGGTACAAGAATTGGTTTAACTTAAAAACCAATGAATCAACATGTAAAATAAGTTATACCATTGGATTCCCCATGGTAAAATACACATATACCATTTTTAGGGCATATCTGTAAAGTCAATATTTAATGAGTTATAAGGTATAATACCTTATAAAAACCATAAAACCTTATTTATCTCAAGAACTAATGAAACAACATGTAAAATAAATTGTACCAGTGGATTGTATTCCCCATGAAAATCCACACATAAAACAATCAATAAGCTAATTTCCAAAGTTAATACTTAAGGAATTAACCTGAATATATGCACTTTTTTGGTCAATGCATATATTCAAGGATCATAGCTAATATCTCCTAAACTATACATGATAGAATGATGAACCAAAAATAAAGTTACCACGTAATTACTGTAAGAACAAAGATATGAACTTTATTTTACAAATTATAAACAAGGTTAAAACCTATGATGAAATATTGATAAAAATCAACAGAGCTGTTGACCACTTTGTTGTGAAAGTGTTCCAAACTTAAAAAAAAGTATACAGTTGGATTCTACTAGCTCATTCGTGAAGAATTATGTAATTTTTATTATTAAATTCAGGGTATAACCCCCTGAAATCAAGGTTTGAAGTTTAAAATATTGAATTTCAACAGAAAAGATGAGTTACAAGAAAAATCATCAAAATTATAGTTTTGATGATGTAATGAAACGCTCTTGGCAGCATAATGAGGCTATGCCAGGCTATAAGAATTCACTCTTTGAATTTCTGTAGCGTGAAAATTTTAAAGGTTATTGAGGATCACAGTTTGAGCTTAATTGGAGCAGCTATGATCACTCACAGTAACCTTAAAATAGGTTCAACAGTCTTAATAGTGATAAAATTGGTGAATACTATTAGTTTATGATTAAAACTAATAGAATCCACTAAATTTGGGGTTCTGCCAAGCCTCTGATGTCATCAAACTTAGAGTTATAGTGATAACTCTAAATAATGGTGTAATAATGATGTAATATGGTTTGATCATGATGTAATCATCATCAAGCCTTAAAATATTGATCAATTCCAGTGGATATGATCAGTACACGTCTACTAGAAGCCTGTTGGACTCTAGGAGGGAGGTATTTACTATAAATAGAGCTCTTTTTACTCTATTTTCTCCTCAGACGCGTCAAGACATTAAAACAATTAAATCAAAGTTAAAATCTTTGTTCTATATATATAAATCTTTTATATCATTATAGTCCAAATATAACCTTTCTTATAAACATCATTTTTGACGTGATTATTTTTATTGTTCTTCTGTTTTGCTATAATTCCCTTAAAAATCTCAAATCCATGTAAAATTATGAAAATTTGGAATTTCACTTATTTTTTATTGCAAATACAATTTAAATAGGTTGTATTTATATTATTTGGCTCAATATTATTCAATATTATTATACTAAGTGTTCAAAGTAGTTTCTTTTCTCTTTATCATTGCTCTTAATAATCCTTAATCAATATAAATAATATTTATATTGATTTATAACTTTAATATTAGTAATATGATTGTTATTGATTGTTTTTTATTAATAAAAAACAATTTTTTATGCCTTGATTACTTGTTGGTATCAATAATAAAGTGCTTTTAAATATATTAATATATTTATTTATTACATTATTTTTTTTACAATATAAATCATATTATTTTATTTATTCAATAATAGAATCATTTTTATCTTATTTACTTTATTTATAAGAACATTCAGAGTAAAATAAGTAAAATATTAGTAATTTTTAACTATTGTTTCATAGTCAAACCTTACAATAGTGGCCAGAAATTATCTTCATAACCACTTCCTGAATTTGGAAAACCCGCTCTTGCCCACCAAGGCAAAGAACTGCGAAAGTGCTTCAGGGAAGATGACTTCCATTGGGACAATTATCAGAGAGATAATTATACCCCACAGGAAGGGTAATATCAGACTCAATCCAGAGTTTGTAGTGCTTTATTATGCCCACATCCAAGGCTTCTTACTGGGGACAGATTACCAGAGCATGTATGGCATTGAAATTTACAATAGTAAAAACAGGCCCATTACCATTGGTACCACCAAGGAAAAGAAATTTTCACTTGATATATACCAGATATCTGCCCAAGATCCACTGGAAGAAATAGTGAATGAATTCAGAGAGGGACAGTTTAGCACTACACTCACCAGTAAAAAGAAACTAAGTTTACTAAAAATGCTGAGAAAGAATAGACCAGCATTTTCCATTGGTGAAGAACCATTGGTCAAGATCAGAGGCCATGATATGGAACTATATCTGGATGTGGAAAGACCCTATCCACCCATGCTCAGGAGACCTCCTTACCCCGCAAGTCTGGAAACCAGGAAGGAAACTGAAAAACATATCAATGAACTCCTGGAAATGGATGTCATCAGAAATATTGGACACAAAGAAATAGTGGAGATTACCACTCCTATCCTAATTACCTGGCATGATGGCAAGTCTAGGCTGTGTGGAGATTTCAGAGCTCTGAATAACTACACCAAAGCTGGCAGGAACCCTACACCCAGGATACCCCATGCATTAGAAAAACTGGGTAAGGCCAAATACATGACCAAAATGGATTGTATTAAAGGCTTCCACCAGAATGGGGTTAAAACAAAGAAGGTAAAATTTATACCAATTCAGATGGCCTCAGCAGATGGCCACTGGATAATGCCAAACGCAACCCAGCTTATGACCCTGAAGTAGCAGCTAAAATTCCTATCCATTTCTTGGAAATAGACAGGAAGAAAAACTTCAGATTTTCTGAGTGGGCACCAGAAAATGGTACCCCAGACAGTGGAAACACTAACTCAGAAGGAACAGAGACTCCCACACTGGGAATAAGGTCCTCAGAACTGCACACTGAATTCTGAAATAAAGTGATGAAGGCATATTCCAAACACAAACGGCGTGGCATAATTTTACAACTCTTCCAGCAAAAATACAGGAGCCAAGAACTGGAATCCCAGTTGGAGGAACCCTGGTTCAGGGACCATAATGACAATAAACCTTTCCTTATAGATGGCCTTCTCTAACATAGAGAGAAGCACACTAGTGCACTCACAATAATAGACAGAGACCATATATCTGTGATACTGCAGGAATGCCATGATTGCCCCTATATGGGACACATGAGTGAAGACAGGACCAAAGAAAGGGTAGCAAGCACTGCTTGGTGGCCCAGATGGGAACAAGAGTTGAGTGAATACATCAACACTTGTGAAAGAGGCCAACAGGAAAATAGGAAACATGGGAAGAAGTATGGGTTACTTCAGCACATAGAAGAACCTAAGCACCCATTGGAAACCATCAACATGGACTGTGTTAAAGGACTGGTCCCAGGAGGAAAAGAAAACTTCAATGCCTGCTTAATCATAGTTGATAGGTTCAGCAAGAGTATGAGGTGCCTACCATGTCACAAGGAGGATATAGCCATGGATACTGCTTTGTTATTCTGGAACAACATCATATCCACCTGTGGAGTCCCTGAAATTATAATCAGTGATAGCGACCCAAAGTTACCATCTGAATTTTGGACCAACCTCTATGTGATGCTGGGTACTAAACTTGCTTTTTCCACAGCTTACCATCCACAAACAGATGGACTAGCTGAGAGGATGATCCAGACAATGGATGACATCCGTAGATAATTCTGTGCCTATGGCATGGAATACAAGGATCATGAAGGATACACCAATGACTGGCTTACCCTTCTACCAGCAGTTCAACTGGCTTATAACACAAGTCAGAACTCTACTGCAGGAAAAACACCTGCACTGGTAGAGAAAGGGTGGAAGCCCCTATTGGCTGTGGATCACCTGAAGAAGAATTTTCTAACCGTCCACCCCACAGCCAAGGAGTTCCATGAAATGTGGAAGAGGGTTTGTGACACAGCTGCCAAATGCATATCTGAGGCTAAAGAATATAATAAGCAGAGGTGGGACAAATCACATATGGAACCTGAATTTAAAGAAGGGGACCAAGTCTTAGTGTCTACACTTAATCTTAATAATCTCAAAGGTCCGAAGAAAATGAGAGACTCATTTTTAGGGCCCTTCACTATCATTAAACTGATAGGGAAGAATGCAGTGGAAGACAAACTCACAGAGGAATTTCCCAGGAAACACCCAGTCTTTCCAGTGAGTTTAGTCAAGCCATATTTCCAGACAGAGGAGGATAAATTCCCCTGCACAAAGAAAAACCCCACACCACCAGAAATAGTGGAGGTGGAGGATTCTCCTTGACCAGTGAAGAAAATAATCAAGGCCAGGAAGATCAGACTTAATGGTAAGGATCAGAGACAGTGCTTAGTCGGATTCAAGAACCAGACAGCTGATAAGGACAAATGGTTGGAAAAAGATGCCATACCAGATGGGAACCTTCATTTAAGGAGATTCAGAGCCTCTAGGAGGACTGAAAAGCCTCATCAATGATGAGCCCTTTTCAGAGGGAGGGTAGGTCAGCCTGTGACTCAAAAACAGAGCACAAGCATGACAGCCAAATACCATAAATCAATGGTATAGCCAAGATACCACCAAAACATGGAGCTGAGCCAAATCAGCTCATAAGTTATCAAAAGAGAGAGGAAGCTCACCTCTTTACAAATATCCAAGTTCCATCATCATAGGACAAAGAATAACAAAGTTATTCCTGCTCAAAGTTGTTGCTGAGCATAAACCTTAATTTTCACTTCTCATCTGAAATACAGAGTAATAGGCTTACCCCATCAAATGGGTATTCCTCATGTAGCTCTAAGTCAGGGATATCCAACGGTTCCAGCCAAACTGATCTAGCACCAGTATCACAGAAGTTATGGTAAAATTAAGGTCAAATCAGTCTCCATAAAATATTCACCTCTCATCTAACTTCTACAGTTTTAGTGTGAGATACCTAAAGTAGGGTTTTTTTGGAAAGCCCACAATTAGGGCTATCTTATGGTGCCATTCATTTTCTCATATCTCATATAGAACAAAAGTTATAAGGAAAAACAAACCCAATACAGCTTTTTGCCTAAAACACACATATGTACAAAAATCTGGTACATGGCATAACTTTGCCATCTCTAATGATAACCATATCAAATGAGGTACCATTTTTTAGAACACATACAGGGCTACAAATGGAACAAATTTTGAGGTTTATATCCCAAAACCCAACAAAGCTATGGCTGTTTTAAGGTCAAAATCCCACAGTTTGGTCAATCCAGCCTTACCATGGGATAATATCCCACAACCATAATTATGAGGTGTCAAACAGACAAAGAAGCTTGTTTTTACTTCAATACCTCATAGCTCATTCAATATTGGGGTCTCATACAGCTTCTGTACAGCATTCCACGTGTCATGCACCTCAGAATCAGGCTGTGTGGCCCCCAGATGAAAGCTTTCACCCTGTATTGGTGAAAACTGCCCAGATTTGGCTTCAAAACCACATCTGAGCCCAATACAAGCTATACAGACCTTTTTCAGACCACAAGCCTGTCCTGGAGAGTGAAAAATCTCCACTACCTCCACTTGAAAAGGTCTAGCAGCCTTTTCACCCCATTTCAGGATAGAAGGAGGCCTTTTCACTGCAGAAAAGGAACCCCCATCCTGCTCTTGAATTCCTATGTAGTACAACTGTCAAAAAGAGTTATACTCTTGGAAAATAATCAGGTTATATGGTAAAATTTACTATTGTGGTCTTTTATTATTGTAACCCAACAGCTAAAGCTGCACCCAGGGCTTTCAACAGCGCTCACCACCACTAATTCTCATTAGTAAAGCCCTTTTAATTTATAATTAAACCTTTTTTAATACTTTTTATCCGTGTCACAGTCATATTTAAAGTTTTAAATAGCCTTATTACTTTTTTATCATAGACTCATCCTGAAACTCATTTCCACGTAAAATCCAGAAAATTTGTTATTTCTCTAATTTTCTTTGTAAATACAATTTAAATAAGCTGTATTTACATTTTTTGGCGTAAATTAATCCTAAATTATTATATCAAGCGTCAAAAGTAGGTTATTTTCTCTTATTATAATAATCTTTCACTATTATTACTATTAATAATTCTTCAATTAATATATAATTTTAATATTGGTAATACTATTGTTATTAATTGTTTTTTATTAATAAAAAACAATTTTTTACGCCCTTATTATTTGTTGGTAACAATGATAAAGTGTTTTTAGATATGCTAATTGTCTTATATTAATATATCTCCTTATTATATTATTATATTCATTCAATAATATAATTATTTTTATGCCATAATTTTAATAAGTCTTTATTATTATAATTATTTTTTATCTTATTTATTTTATTTATAAGGACATTCATAGTACAAAAAGTAAAATATTAGTAATTTTTACTTATTGTTTCATAGTCAAACCTTACATCTGAAGAGTGAATATCTTCACTGTGGAGACTGAAGTGTGTGCCTATACCATCAATTCTGATGTCATGATGGTCAGAATTGTGGTTTTGGGACCACAAATGATCATTATAGCCTTCCAATCCAGATATCTCAGTCAGCTTTGAGATATCAGGAATCCAACAGCATAGAGCTTAAGCCCTTAATGAGGTCTTTAATTTGATATGCTTCATGTTTAACCTTCTCAAAAGTAGCAAAAGGTATAAGGGCTTCAAGTTTTTTGATGTTTTTTTCTACATTGGTATGTGGCTTCAAAAACTGTGAGCCTTGAGGTATATTTTACTTACCCAAATAGACCACAATAGAGATAAAATGAACTTTTAAACTATGAATAAGGCACAAGTCAAGCATATACTCAAAATTAATCATTTTGTATATAAGAAAATATGAATACCTTTTTTGTGAGTAATTCAATCCATGAATCTAAGTCCAGATTTTGATTCAACACAGAAATTCACCTAGGGTAGCTCCATATAGTGAATAAGCTAAATTAACTCTATGTAGCGGTAATATGGAAAATACTTCAATACCACAAAAAATAATAAAAAAAAATTCTTTTCTCAATTTCATGCCAAAATAATGGGAATGTTAGAAATCCCATGTTACATAAACACTAATAGTAGTGTTGTGAATGTTTGTGACACTTGGAAATACAGTTTTGGTAAAACTATAGTGGATATCAGTAATGAAGCCTGAATTACTATTTTTGACATGAAAATAGTTAAGGAAGACAACAGACATCAAAGAGAGCCAGGGTACCCAACTTCTGAGGCCTCTGAGGTGCAGACAGCTGTAAAGCTTGGATCTATGGCTGATAATGGCCCAATTATCATAATAAAACCTGTTGGGAACTTTTTTACCAAGTTATAGTCCCATTAAATCATAAGAAAATAGCTAAGAAGCTGCTATTTTGATGTGACAAGGAGGTAATGAACAATTCTGACTGCTGAAACCATGTCAAATATTAATATTTTTCCATGGATAAACCTTACAAGAGTGGTAAAAAAACCCTTTTTGGACTAGTATCCATTCATTTACCTCATGGCAACCAGCTATTACTGTGCTACTTGAAATTCTATGTAGAAATAAGATAAAAACTTCAAAAATTCATTAAAAACACAAATATTAATGAAGCTTTAAGAATCAATGGAGAAAGGTATTATATGTATAAATATCAAAAAAAAGTATTACTTCATAATTCAAATTGAAACCTTTACCCACAGTCCATATCTGATGATTCCTCATGGAACACTGAATCTTCAAAAATTCACAAATAATACAACCTGTGATGAAATTTCCAATGAAATTAATACCTTTGAGAAATCAATGCTTATTTTTAATTAAAAGAAGACTTACATTTTTTACCCCTTTATTTCTTAACAATAAATGGGTTGGTAGTAATGTAAATGACTGAATCTGGCAATTATGATAATCTTACATGACAACAGATGATGCAATCAATAATTCAAAGAGGATTATTGGTTTCTCACGCCCTTGCTCTTTGGTTTACCCAATGTAATTCCTCTGTGAGCTGTTGTTGACCTAAAAGAGGCATCCTCTTTCAGTTTTTTTCAAATCATCTTATTATCCAATTATATCTTTAGTTCCAACAAGTAAGTATTAGTTAGATATTTTCTTGAGTCTTTTCATCATTACAGAATAAATCGGAAAGACATTAAATAATAGAAACATATTCAAAATAGTAATTGACTATTATATTGTTTTATTGTCGAGAAAATACTATTTTGAACCTTTGAATCCATAATTAATCCATCAAAATCACTCTTCCAATTCTTTAACAAGTTTTATTGGAGTATGAGTGAGTTTTCTATTTAATTATTATAGTTTTCTCTAGTAGTATTTTTAATCAATAATTATCTTTATAATTATTCTTGCAAAAAATAATTATATATCAATATAAACTTATTATTTTAATAAAGAACTTTATTATTAAATAATTCTTCTAATTTATTCTTGTTGAAAATTTCTGCTTACTTTTGTAATTACTAGTAGTGTATAGCAAGTAAAAGATAAAATTAATTAATTCTTTATTTAATTTTGGTTATGATAAACTTTTCTATTATATTTCATAAGAAAAGGAATAGTACTGTTTATTAATAGTAATATTATCAACAGTTTCATAGAAACATATTAAATTTGGGGGCCTTGACATTTTTTTGAACCTTGTACCCTCAATCAATATATTTTTAAGCTCTAAAATATATTAATTTTAATATTTTTTTCCTTCAATTTAAAGTCAAGAATGTTTTTTTTTGGAATTTTCTTACAAGTCTTTCTTTACTGAGGAATTTGGATTAACTTTATATTTTTTTACACATGGATTTTTACATTCAAAAACTTATAAAATTCTTCTTTTAGTTACTCTGAATCAAATTTTGATTCACATTCTTAAATTTTGATTTTTTTCTTTAAAAAGAATGAATGTTGTTAATATATAAAAAAGGAAACCTATAAAATAAATATTAAAAATATTTTAAAAGTAGAAAGATTTTTTTCTTTTATCAATTTTTCTCTAGTGTCTTCAATCAAGTACATTTCAGCTGTTAATAAGCTCAGTAAGAGATATATGACCAGCCCAGAATCTTCAGAAGCAGAATCTGAAGAAAGAATTGAAGTGAAAATTGCAAAAAGAGGCACTTTATTCAAAGAAGAATTCTCCAAGAAATGATAAAAAGGTGTGTTTTCTTTGTCTTTATTCTTTATTTTCTCCCATATTGACATGAAAATGGTGTGTACCAGAAATGGGAGGAACTGTTCAGTCCAACCATATGGATCTGGAAAAGCAAGAGGAAATACCAGGGCCAGACCTGGAAATCGTTCCTCAAGAAAGGAACATTTGGAGGATTCCAGACTTGCCCCCATTCCCCAAGGTCTGTACCAACAGCCCTTTAGATTACCTCTGAGCCTGAATGGATTCAAGCTAATGTTTTAAGGGTTGAACAACTTCAAAGTGGATGCCATAAAAATATGTTAGTCAAAGTACAAAAACTGGTACAGGGCAGCCAAAGAAGATAAGTCGTAAATTTTTCCAAGCCTTTGGGAGGGGTCATTGAACTCCTGCTTACACATCAAAAGGTTTCTGGGTCAGGAGAAGACCATAGAACCCTTAGTAGGATGGAGTCCCTTGTCTTTCAAAGACAAGGTCAAAAAGGGAAATAATTGGTTGAAGAACCAAAGTATTTTATCCATAGACCAGAAGAAAGAGTCAGAAATAACACCAGCTTTGGAGAAATAAGGACCAGTAGTATCAAAAGCTCCAATCCAGCTCCAAAACAGTTAAAAGAAAATCCCAAAGAACCTCAGAAGAAACAGAGAGGTCCCAAGAACAATCAAGGAAAGGGAAAAGGTAAAGCCAATTGGCACAGACCTTAAACAAAAAGGTACAGGATCCCCAAATTGGGACCTTCAGCCATGGATAGTGTGTTAAATATGGCCAGAACTCTTATGTAGTTCACAGCCAAGGAACAGGAAAGGATGAAAAGGACCTTTCCACACAAATAATAGACAATGTCATGTATATTGAATCTATTATGGATGTAAAATTTAATAAATTTTATACAGAATTAAAGTGATTAACATCCAATATAAATGACTTAAGAAACAATTTCAGGACTTTCATTGAAGGTTGCAAAGCAACATATGCCACACATGAGTCAATTTCTAACACAAGTGACAGAATTTAGAGTAAATTTCAAGTACAAAGTGGTGAATCAGAGAGTATTTCAATCAATCACATTAATGACCAACTTAAATCTCTGGAAAAGAATGTCTGAGAAATAGTTGATAATACCAATATTTTTGCCACACATTTGGAAAGAAGTGATGCTGAAAGGCAGAAATTAAAGAATGAGATAATTGAAAATGTGGATAAAATACATAAGGATTATGAACCAAATTCACACATTCCCAGGGATTACACATGTTTAGCTGAATAATAGCTCTCTGTGAAAGAAAATTAAACCCCTTTTCTAGGAGAAAATGTAATCTCTGAAAGAGATATTCCCAAAATGGAAGAATGGCTAATATTCTCTTGCAAAGGTGAATATAATGATATTTAGTTAATTAGAAATATTTATATGTTGAAGTAAGACTTTAATATATCTTATGAAATGATAGGGGTAAATTACACTCCTCAACCAGAACTTCAAAGAAATGGTATTACAAGATTAGACAAGAACATGGAAAACATGATTGGCTTTGATGGAAATCTGATATTATTACCAAGTGGGCCAACACACACTGGAGATTGAAAATGGAAAATGATTTTGAGAGTGCCATGTTTAGCTCAGAAAAGGATAAAAAACTTAATTTGATCTTCAAGAAAAAGACATATTATCTACTTTACACCCCGATATGTCTTACTCAATTATTGATATGAAAATATTAAGAAAATGTAGAGAAGAACTATGAAATTCTATCAAGTGCAGATGTGTAGAGCCCTTTTCAAAATAAGACTATATTAATTCAATGGAAGATATCATTTCTAGGAAAAGAATTGGAAAACCCAGGACTAGAAACTCTATGGAGTCCAAAATAATTCCAAAGACTGGTGGAAGCACCTCAAATTTAGCTCACAATGGTACCAAAAAGACAAAAGTAAATGAAGATAAAGTCATTGAGGAGGTTCAGTGTGCTGAAGAGAAAGAAGAATTTGACAAATATTCTGCAATCGATTATGACACACCAGCAGAGGAATATCCCATTGAAAAAATACATCTTTCTTTGAAGTCACTGAAGTCCATAATCACTTGCCATGATATAGTGGAGACTTCTACATCCTGATAAATATCCAGAAGGCCAAAATTTGTAAGACTAAAACTGCTAGGAGCAAAGGTTACACTTCTGGAGCACCTTCTATTACATCAATCCTGATGAATTATCTTGAAGCCAAAGTCAATGTGAACACAGGAGCAATGTGCACTTGTGTAGGAAATTTATGCTCCCTAAATGGAAGAGCCACTTATTACCAATAGAAGGTGTGAAACTTAGTAGTTCCAGTAATAATATGTACCCTTTCTGCATATTGGACACTACTCTTGTATTTCTGCACCCTTCAGGAAGTGGAAGGATAAATACAGAGATAGTAGTAATGGAAAATTGTACATCTCAACATATCATTCTTGGAAATGATTACTTTAATATTTATGGTATTGACATCAATAACCATAAATAAAGATATTTTACAATTGGAGAAAACAAAAGAAAAACATTTTCTTTTTCCAATATTCCCAAGAATATCAGTAGTATCTTTAAATAAAGATACATATAAGGAGGAATTTGTGACAAATCAACTTGGTGAAGAGAGAATTAATACAAAATGATCATACAAAATGAGGCAAGAGCTTATTGATGTGTTATACATATATAAGAATGCATTTGCTTCATATAATGAACCATTAGGCACTATTGGAGGGAATGAAGTTGATATTACCCTTAATATTAATAGACCATATCCTCCAGTACATAGAATACCAGCTTACCTGGAAGTCCCCAGAGCTAGAGAAGTCTTGGAAAAACATATCCAAGAGTTAATACAGCTTGGTTTACTAAGAAAAGTAGGCCATAATGAGGAAGCTGAAGTCAAAACTCCTGTCACTATTTCTTGGAATAATCATAAATCAAGGATGGTTGAAGATTTTAGAGCTCTGAATACCTACACAATTCCAGATAGGTATCCAATTCCTAAAATTTAAGAAACTTTGACCCAGTTATCCAAAGCCAAGTAAATAACTTCAATGGATGCATTGAATGGCTTTCATCAGGATGCTTTGATGCCCAAAGCTAAGAAATTACTTAGAATTATCACTCACTGTGGTATTTATGAATATCTTAGAATCCCATTTGGGATTAGAACCTCTCCATCTCTTTATCAAAGAATGATTAATACCATCTTCCCCACAGAATTATCTGAATGTTGGGCCATTATTTATATTCCTGATATAATTATATGTTCAGACTCATGGTCGTTGCACATTGAAAGAGTTACAAGAGTACTTGACAAGGTTTCAGTAGTGAACATGACGATTTAACTCAAGAAATTCAATTTGTCTTGGTAGAACTCAAAGCATTGGGAAATATTGTTTCTGGCTTAAGCTTTGGTATTGACAAAAATAATTTAGCAGCAGTATTACTTAATCCAATACCCCAGAATAAAAAATAAATTATCTTTTTTCTTGGATTTTCCAGTTATTAAAGGAAAAAAATTTAAAGATTATGAAATTCTAGCCAAGTCCTTCTATAGAATCTGTGACCAACAGACAGTATTTGAGTTTACACAAGAAACAATTAAATATTATCAGAAGATAAGGAAAGCTCTTACAGAAGCACCTTTACTCCTTATGCCAGACTGGAATATATTGTTTAAGTTGCACATTGATGCACGTGGGGATGGATTAGGGGAATCCCTAAATCAAGTCCAATTTGTTGGTGACAAACCCACAGAAGGACTGGTCTGTTATATCTCAAGACAAATCAAACCAACATAAGACATATATGGTGCAAGCCAAAGGGAATTTTTATGTTTGGTATGGGCACTTGAGAAACTATACTATTATCTTTATGGACGTGTTTTTGAGGTGATAACTGACTGTAATGTGGTAAAATCACTTATGAACATGAAAAATACAAACAGACACATGTTTAGATGGCAAATAGCCATTAAAAAATATATGTCACAATACTGTCTGCTAGACCTCAGCAAAGGGAACTCTTGCCAAAAAGGCTGTTAAACCAGTGGGAAGACCAGTTAATACTGGCAAGCTGTATATCACATTACACCATGTGACAGTACCCCCAGGCTTAGAGAACTGCATCCCAAAGTGCATGTAACTGATGTTATTACCCATGTCCTCCTCATGGAGCTACATTAGTCAAAACAGGAGCCTACAAGGAACTCCCAAGGAGAGGAACCCTTGTGCACCAATGGAGTGTAAAAACCAGCAATTTCTGGTTGTTTGATTGAGACCTCCCTTGTCTCCAACTGGAATCAACCCCATGATGTTGGTAACCATTTTATTGTCACAATGCTGTCTGCCAGACCTCAGCAAAGGGAAATCTTTCCAAAAAGGCTATTAAACCAGTTTAAAGACAAGTTAATACTGGCAAGTTGTAGATCACATTCCATCATGTGACAGTATAGAGGAAAAATGACTATAGCTTATATATCAGGAAATATACATAAGAATTCTGATGGACTTAGGAGGTGGGAATGAGCCAATACACTTGATAAAACAGCCAATTTTCCCTTAGAAGAAGAGCCACAGATTCCAATTGAATTAATTAAAACAGCTTATATTGGGATTGGATTATTTGAATAAGTCAGAGAATCATATATAAAAGACAAGGATTTCCATAACTTGACATCCTTACTGGTCAAAGACTGCAAAGACACATATATGGCTAATTCACTGGATGAAATATGGTAGACTTCCTATTCTAAAGGAAGGTTTCACTTGTTTGATGGCATAATACCCCACAGAACCAAACATTCTTGTGTAATGAAATTATGCAGTAGATTTCGTATTAATACCATTCTTCATGAACTTAATGATAGAATCTATTATGGAAACCTGCCTGAGAACAGAACACTTTAAAAAGCTGAAAACTATGCATTCTGGCCATCTTTCAGAAAAGATACCACATCAAGCTCTTGTGGAGTATGCTAACTCCACCAACATTGCCAACAGCACCCTATAGACAATTACTTAAGGTATTCTATCAAAGAGGTTCAAACTATATCACAGAACTTTAAAGGTGTTAAGTTGATTAGCAAGGCCCAGGTCCAAACCTTTCAGGATAAACTTTCTGGGAAAGGAAAAATTGGGAAAAAATAATTCTTAGCATGCAATACCGCTACATTAGCTAAATTCATAAAATTCTTGCAAATCTTGGAATATGTATCTGGGTAACAGATCTTCAAGAGCACCCAATACCCTGTAAAATGAAGCATGTCACATTTTTGAATTGATTAATTCTGGACATATTTCTTGCAGTGGTGCCTCTCAATCCATGCATCCAAGTCTCACTTACTTTAGTGACCTTGGAGTGCTTTGCACTTCATATGATCACTAGGTTCATTATGTGTTGTCTGAAAATTTTAAAAAATAATTTTCAGAGAAAATGATTGAATTAATGGGATGTTGAGAGGAAATTAGTAAAGCAAGAAAGACAACAAGTAATCCTCTTTTTATCATTCCAAGACTAAATAGACTTTATGAAGCTGACCTATGTTATTAACTGAAAAAGCTACAATCTCAACTCTACAAGGTTCTGGTTTCACACAATTATGCTAGAAGCTATCAAATTATTTCTTCAGATGTTGATGCTCATAGAAATGATGGGTAAAACTGAAAATTAGGGACTTATATCATCAAAATACTTCCTTACCAATCAAACAGTTAAACTCAATCTTTATGAATAATCTATAGCAAGATAAACAAAGATTATTCCATGATTAGTTGTAAATCCAAGCAACGAGTATGCTGAAGGCCAAAGAAACCCATTATTTCCAACTTTGAAAAAAACCCTAAGAATTTTCAAATAGAATTTTACAAGCCTGAATGGTTTAATAAAAGAAATAACTAAGAGAAATTAACAACTGCCAAGATATCAGGGATTTCATTTAATCCAATTAAATTCTTACCTCCAGATGCAAAACAGCAACCTTCAGAATGATGCGGAAACCTTTTCTTCAGCTTCAAGTACTGGGATTAAGTAAGCATAGATTACTAAATTAGGCCTGGCCCTCTTAAAAGTATTGATGATGAAAGTATTTATTTAGATGCAGCAACAGGAACATTTTATGAGTACAACAATATTCTTGAGGAGACAAGCATAGAAAATTGTGAAAGTGATCCAGAATGTATTAAACAGAAAAATGAAACTCATTACCATGAAAATGAAGATGTGGTGATGGTAGATTCATGGAATACAAGACTGTCTTTGGGAGGTTGGAGAAGGAATGGTTTGTAGTATAAAGGCTGGAAATGAGAATTTAATGGTTTTGTTATCTCTTAAAATTGTTTCAGCTTGATATGTGTTTTTTGGATTCTTTTACTCTCAAAGAATCCCTTCTTGGCCTTTTTTTTACTTTTAAATATTTTGTCATAATTGTGAATACGACTTGTATTTGGATTTGAGAATTATTTCCTATTTAAAAAAGTGAATATCAAAAGTTTTCATTATTTAAAGAGTATCTTTCCATGTTTTTTGTGACTAGAGGTTGGCTTGCAATTGGATACATATGTCTTTGTATATTTTTTTTAATTCTAAAGTTGTCTTTGGAATGGATACACATTTCTTCCTTAAATGTTTTGAAAGATGTCTAACTTTATTTGTAAATATTTTATGTGATATAATTCAAGGTCAATATATTTTTAGTAGGTATAATGGTAAAATTGAAAGGTTTTCTAGAATACTCCTACAGAATTAAAATTGAATATAGAATTGTGATCCTTGAGGTATATTTTACATACCCAAATAGGCTACAATTACCTTAAAAATGAATTCTGAACTGTGCATAACCCATAAGTCATGCATATATTCAAAATTGATCATTTTTGATTTCAGAAAAGATGAATAACTTATTATTGAGTAAGTAAATCCATGGATTTAAGGCCAGATTTGGATTCTACACAAAGCTTCACCTAGGGTAGCTCCATAGAGTGAATAAGCTTAAATCAAATCTTTGAGGTGGTAATATAGAAAATACTTCAATACCACATAAAAGAATTGTGAAAATTTTTGTTTTTCTCAATTTCACACCAAAATAATAGGAATGTGAGAAATCCCATGTTACATATACACTAAGAATAGTGTAATGCATGTTTTTGGCACTTAATATTATGGTATTCTTACATACACCTTTGGTACACCCACAGTGGATATCTCACTTGTAGCCTGAATTTCTATTTTGATGTAAAAAAAAAGTAAAGTGGGACAAAACACATCAAAGAGAGCCAGGGTACCCAACTTCTGAGGCCTCTGAGGTGTGGACAGCTCAAAAGCTTGGATTGATGGCTAATAATGGCCCAATTAGTAAACTAAAACCTTTTGGGAACTTGGTTACCAAGTCAAAACTTCATTATATCATAAGAAAATAGCAAATAAGCTGCTATTTTGACATGCCAAAGAGGTAAAGAGCAACTTAGACTCCTGTAACAATGTTAAGTCTTAGTTACTTTCCATGGATAAGCCCCAAAATATTAATTAAAACCCTTTTTGGACTGGTATTCATTTATTTACATCATAGCATCCAGCCATATACTGCTATTTGCAATTCTATGTAGAAATGAGGTAAAAAAATTCAAAAAATTCATTGATAAAATTCTTAATTAATCTTTCTGAAACTTTCAGGACCAATTGAGAACTGCAGAATTCATATAAAAACCAGAAAGAACTATACTTTTATAAGTAAAATTCAAAGTTTTACATACAGTCCATTTTTGATGATTCCACGTGAAATACTGAATCTTTAAAAATTCACATAGAATACACTTTGTGATGAAATTTCCAATAAAATTGATAACTTTGCGAAATCAATGATTATTCAAGAATAAAAGAAGATTTACATTTATTACTCCTTTTATTCTTAACCATAAATGGGTTGGTAGTCACATAAAAGCATCAATTAAGTAATTATGATAATCTTCTATGACAACAGGTGATACAATCAATAATCCAAGGAGGTTGATGGTTTTCTCACTCAATGGGTTTTTGGTTTTCTCCATGGCACACCTCTGTGAGCTGTCTTAGACTTAAAAGAGGCCTCCTCTTGCTGTTTTTTCCAGATCAACACATTATTCAATTATACCTTTATTACATATAAGTAAGTATTAGTTAGCATTTCTGAAGTGTTTTATTCTTTCAGAATCAATCAGAAAGACGTGAAATCATATATAAATCAATTATATATTGTTGTAATACTGCTATATATCCATTTTTTGATCCTTTAAATCCACAATTATCCCTCAAATTTCTCTACTTTTGTCTTTAATAACTTCTTTGGAGTATTAGAGAGTAATTTATCTTAATTCTTAGAGGTTTTCTCTATTAATTTTTTTCTTCAAGAATTATATTTATAATTATTCTTACATAAGATAATTATATATTAAAATCATTTTATTCTTTTAATAAAGAAGTTTTATTATTAAATACTTCTTTTAATTGATTCTAGTAGACAATTACTGCTTACTGTTATAATCACTATTAAAGTAGAAAAGTAAAAGAAATAATTATTTATTTATTTATTTAATTGTGGTTATAATAATTCTTATTGTTATATTTCATAAGAACAGTCATAGTACAGTTGATTAATAGTAATATTATCAACAGTTTTATAGACCCATCTTACAAGAATACATCAATCCAAAAAGGAAAAATTGAAATACAATTTCACTCAGTATTTTTTTACTAAAATTAACTCCATTTTTAATAACATGAGCCAGCACACTTGGTTTCTTGCAGCCAAATATATATGCTGAGAGTCTTTGGTAATCACAGGTAACTGAAATTACACTTGATGGAATTATCTTTACAGTTCCAATTGTTACTAAAGGTACCACTGAAAACCTATCAAGCACTTCTTTTAGCCATATTTCTGCATCCCATTTTTTCTTTACCAAGTACAAATGCTTTACCAACAAGATTTTATCATTTTGAGCCTTGTTGATAACCTTCAGAATATTAATTACTGTTCAAAATTTGATCTGAGGGGCAGAACAAGATTGAATCATGTTGTGAGGTTCTGTGTTGCCAATTAGATAGCACCTTTTCTTCATTGTGGTTATCTCTTTTTCATATTTTAAAAATACTCTTGAGTCTTCTGGATTAGGGAGCTGGGAGTAATTGCAAAGTTTTGGTACAGCTAGTTGCAAATTTAATATAATATTGGTGTATGCTTCCCAATCCATCTCAAAGGCAGCTTGAGGGTTATGTTTTTGTGTTTCAAGAACATCCCAATCAGCTTCCACCATGAGACATTTCCATTTACAAAAATTATTTCATGATTGTTACTCTGAATTTACCTTGAGAGAAGCTTAAGGTGAGAAAAATGAGTCAAAAAAAAATCAATTTGCTTACAAATTTGTCCACAAGTTGAAGTTATTTTGAGAATCCATTTTATCTTTCACCAGAAAGCTCTGAGATCCCTATCAATGGACTCTAATTCCAAAGCTGAATTTCAATAGGCAAGGCATAGTGATGGTTTGAGTTGATTTGATATCCTTGAAATAAGGGTTTTGATGTTTTAAAATAGTTTTTGACATTATTTTCCAAAATTTAAGCAATCTTCATTTGAAATTGATCAATCTTCCAAAATATGTGTGCATACCACTAATGCACAAAGGCTTTCAACCAGCAGAAGAATTGTCTCATAGAGTAAGGGCTACTCATATTTTGGTGAGAACATATCCAATCCTATAAGAATGATGAGATTAGCTAGATAGCTAATATAGATACTTTCTGAAAACCTCTTTACCAACCCAATGGAGCTCTTACAGCCACCATTTCATTCTAATTTCCCTACAACTCTTGTAGCAAATCCGACATTAGAGCTTTTTCCAAAATTAATCCTTTGGAACAAGAGATTTGCACTTCATGAAGGTCATTTAAATTAGTGAATGAAATTTGATACAATATTCCCTTTTGAATAAAGTATTTCAAATTATAATTTGATAAAATTTACTTTCATTTTCCAATATTATTTTAATGCATAAATTTCTTGCATCTGGATTTATTGAACAAGTAGAATAATTCACTGATGGTACATTATTTGTTTGAGTAACTACAATTTTATCCTCAGAAACCTTTCCTTGAGTGTCTGTATTAGTATTTTCCTTGTACAGGTTAGTTTCTGCCTGAATGCTGAAACTTTGACTTTCAAGAATTTTCTCATGGTAGTTGGTTGAATCTCCAATATTGGGACTTTCATCTTGGTGATTATTTGTTGTGTTTATTTGTGCTCCATAACTATCTTCATGAGCAGAAGAAGTGAGACCCTGATTCCCAATTATTAACTCCAGGGGCCAATTGAAAATTTTGGAAAATTTTCTTTTTCTCTTTATTTTTTGAAGAAATATTTTTCATTTTACCAATTTCAACATGTGATTAAAGAGGTAGCTTATTTCTCTATTTGACTTATAAGATCATAATCCCAAGCTCTTAGGGTGGAATTTAAAATAGATTATATTTCACTTTTATTATAAATACAATTAATATCAGCAACCTGTAGTTCCCTAGCCTCCTGGAGATTCTCTCTTACATATTGAGAAATACATGAATTTTTGAAAATGACTTCTTATCTTGGGGCTATATTTAATTAATTATCCAAGAGCTGTCCCTTTTAATCACTTTGATTTCAGCCCCAAAACACGCCTCATTAGATATTTTTGTGGAAGGATCCCAAGGAGCATGGGGTTCCTCTGTGTTTCTCTTGTGCATTATTTTTGATTAATTGAGATAATGATAAAACGTTTTTTGTTAAATGTGAATTAGATCCAAAAAAACATACCTTCAGTAAATCTTGGAGGTATATTTTGGATGGCTGTACTAATGGCAATGATAATTTCACTTGATGAGTATTCCATATTGGAAGCATCAGGAGAGCTTATTTGCTTTCGAGGATCCATATTATAGGTGTTAATGTTTATTTCCCTATAGACAAAAAACATTTATTGTAGATAAATATTATATATGTTCTGAGAAGAAAATTATTTTTATGAACTAGAAGAAAGGGTGGTAGCACTAAGCCACAAAGCCAAAGGAGCTTCCCTTTTATCCAATCAATGAGGAAACAAAGAGGGCCAGAATTTGGTTATTTAATTTTTGATCTTCAAGCTTCTAATACATGTAATAATACAGAATAAAAAGTAGTTTTGCACTTAACAGGACCTATGGAAGTTTCTATTTGTTTCCCTCAGAAACTTAAACTCAATTAAAGCTGTAATTAGACTCAATTTTTACACCTGTCACCAAATATTATCTTCCTGTTTGTAGTTTCCACATTGGTAAAGGATTTATTTTAGGAATATATACAGATAATTGAATACTTATAAAATTCTCCAAGTGCATTTGGATGTGTTCATGAATCTACCTTTGATTTTGCCCAAAAAACAAACTCAAACAACCAATCCCTTGGAATGAATTTCCATCCGTTAATCCATTTAATTGTGATCTTATTTGTCTATCTATATTTTAATTGAATTGAAGAAACTAAATAATAATTAATTCTAATCATGAAAAATCATAATTTTCTTATAAATTCTATTGTGAAAAGATTCATGCTATAGCCACAAGTTTCCAATATGAGCTTAAATTAATTAGAAAGGTGTTCCTCTTTTCTGAAATATATGAGTCAAAAGATTATTTTCAGACCCTCAAGCTATTCATATCAACTTCTATTCCACCAAAAAGAAATCATTTTTTAGATCTGTATTTCTTCAATACCTCAATTCTTTCAAACAGTATCCTAATCAACCCCCTTATGTTACCAATCTTGCAATTTAAGCCTTATTACTCCCAAGTTGATACTCATTAAGCACATTATGATGAATCAGAGTGTTCATATACTTCTCAAAATACTACCTTTACTCCCATTAAAGCTTTGAGTTCCCACAAAATTCTACCACCTCAATGCTTGAGCTCTAGAATGGAATCATTAAAACCCATTGAAGCTTTGAATCTACATGAATCTGGGATGATTAAATTCAAAGAAATATTTATAAAGTAAAATCATCTATTGAGGCCACTTCTCATTGCAAACTAGCTTTTTTTAGATCTTCATGAACAATTCCCTCTCATTACTGAACGCAATAAATATGATTACTCCACTGGATTTAATCTTCCATATATTCAATAAATCTATACTGGAAAAAAATGACTTAGATACCCTGATCCAGTTTGCACAAAAGTGGACTAAAAGGCATGGCTATGCATTCACAAAACAGAATTCTCACCAAGGGAGAAATATTTACTTGGCATGTGATCAAGATGGTGAATATATAATCCTTAAAGGATCTACCCAGAGGCAGTCAACAACAAAAACATGTGGGTGAAAGTTTAGGCTCAGAGGCTCTATTTCTTCTCAAAGTAAGTCATAAAATATACTGTTTTTACTTACTGTGTGCTTAAGCTAGTTGTATATCCATTCTGAATAATTCCAAACAATTCACCTCACCAGATATTTCTATTGTGTTTTGGTCCCACTAGAAAGCTTGCATAATCATCCAGCCTCTACAACCCCATAAGTACATCCCATACATTTCCAGCTGAAGAAAAAATAAAAGGTTCAATTTGAAGTATTAATGAAGTCAAATATTTGGCCTAATCAGATTTCAAGCCAGCTTTATGACCAAGGAAATACCTTTACCAATAGCAGAACCCTTTATAGCTACAAAAGATGCTTATCTATCAAGAAAATGAATGGTAAATGTTAGCTGGAATATCTCATACATCTTCTCAGAGAGAGAAATTGGATTAATAATATCCAATAAATACAAATGGAAATATTTCCAAACTATTCTTTGCACACCCAGCCTCCATTTAATTGGGTAATATAAACCTCCATGTGATACTTATTTATTCCACTTACTGGAAATGCAAGTACAATGTGCCAATTTTCCATATGGTTGGCCAAACTGCAACATGTCACATCTTCTAACTATTGTTTTCCTACATGGAGTGGTAAAATGATGATAAATACATATGGGACCCTCAAGAACTCAAAGTTTTATTTCAACCACCCAGAATTCCCAAGGTTATTATTATAGATTGTGAACCAGCTCTGAATTTGGCCATTTAATTTATCTTTCCTAGCTCAATTAATGATTATTGCACATGGCACATTAGCAAAATCCTGTCACAGGGGCTCTTGGTCAAAGCAAGAGTGGCATGGCACTCAGGAATCAAGAGCTCACTTAGAGGGCTCCAAAAGAATGAAGAAATAAAACAAGAGTATTTTTATTTTAAGGGAAAAGGAAAGAGATACAAGATATTCCAAAATAAGAAGGAAGCTAAAGGCCAAAGATAATAAGAGGAATCCAAAGGCCAAAGATCCAACCAAATGAATCCGCAATTCACTGTTTCAACCTTCCAGGAAGAATAATGAAATTAGTGAAGGATATGATCACCCATATCCACTCATGGGCAAAGAAAAAGGTGCAAATGACTGACTTAACATTATTAGTATTTACTTTAATAATGGAGAAGAAAATAAGGATAAAAATAAATCCAATATATTAATTAACTGGGGAAAAATTCCCCATGGAAGGGAAGGTGGATGGTATATGTGAAAAGCTGAAAGACTGAACCTGGAGGGTTGATCACCCAGCTGTATTTACTGTTTTGGGTCTATACAGAACTGGCCTTCTTGAGAATTGAACTGTGTGACTGAATTCCCACAGCGGAATATGAATAGGCCTAAAAGGGCCAAGGCCATACAGTTTGCTTGAATACAGCCTGTATGGACCAATTGAGGTGTCCAAGGAGTGATGAATTGCTTGATGCCTTGACAACTGATTGAGTGATTGATAACCTCTTGAAATTCCCCCTTGAATAATCCTGAAATGAAATAACAACCCAACTCCTGCAGGGCCAGGTGGTTGGGGCCTCAAATGGTCTTCTGGAAGCCATCATGGATTGCAAGACTGAATGGCTGAAAATTCTCCATTCAAAGTGGGTGATAGATTTGGGGACTGGAGCTAAAATGATGTAATTGGGTCCTGAAAACATTTCCATTGGATTGCTGAGGAAAAATGGTGCATAATGGTATATTATACCATATATGCGCCATGCCTGGATCCTTTGGTACGGGGTCCATGAATGAGGGAAGAGTCTTCCCCTAAATTGAGGGGGAGCCCTGATGGCCCCTAGCAGTTTATTGTGGCCAATTTGGGGTCCTGGCGTCCTTTTGGCCATCTTGGGATTCTTGGGATTTTGGGCCAAAATGGGCTCAGGTGTGCCCACTTGTGGTTTGGGGGCTAATGGATTTAGGCCAAAAAGGGGCTAAAGGGTCCCATGGGCCATAGGGGCTGTAGGGGGCCTAAATGTCCCACAAAGGCTATTTAGGCCATAGACCCCCTAATCAATGGGGGTGGGCCAAAGGCCCCTGGAAGGCAGAATTACCCCCCGGGCCCAAAACAAGGATATTGGCCAAGGAAGCCAATGACTGCAGGATATGGCCTGAGGCCATGAGTGGCCAGTGAATGTGGATATGGCCCAAGGACTAATTGGCCATAAAATGATGGTACATCCAATTGGCCATAAATTGGGGTCAGGCTAGATTTGCTGTAAACACCCATTTGGGGGTTATTACATGTGGTTGTGACAAATATTTATCAAAAATTGTCACAAATATTTTCAAGGGGATGATTGGAAGAATTCTCAGAAATACTGGAATTTACTTGTCAATTCCAAGTCAAATGAGGAGTTTGATAAAAATCTTGAAAAAATCAAATAAAATTCAAATGAGAACTAGGGTGTATGAGTACATATCTCAAAAGACCTACTCCCATTCAAGAAAAGATTTTTCACTTCTTGGGAGAGCCAGCATCCTCACCTTGTAAATGAAGCCAGCTCTTTTGTTGAATCTGTAAACTCCTAAATAAAATCATTTATTATTTATTCTAATGGAGATCTTCCTACAGTATTCCAAGATTTCAAAACAGATATTGATATTCAATTGAACAAAATCCAATATACCATGGGAAAACAAAGAGTTAACGAATTGACTTATGTTTCCCCACCTTTGAAGAAGCCAATTAGCACTATATCAATCAAAGTAATGAGAATTCTTGAAAAATAATTTCGAAAGCTCAAGAACAACCAACCAAATCTTCAGCCGTGCTTCGAGCCACTTGTTAATGGCATGGGGATTCCTTTCTCACATGAATTTGCAAAACGTTTTAATAATAAGGGATACATTGTGGGTGAAGAATTCCATCTACAATGGAGTCTTCTTTATAATCCACTTGAAGTAGATCCCATCTTATTTATCATATGTGTGACTGTAGTGATGCTAAAATCATGTGAAACTGGAAATTTATTCTAATTCACAATGGAAGTTGGAACAACAAATGGAATATATCAAAATAGTAATTTCATAAACTTGAAATACCATTACAAAGAAAATTGATCAAGCACAATCAGGAATTACTTAGCTTTCAACACAAAACCATTAAGCTTTGTCAACCTAAAAGGGCTTTTATTTCATGTGGTACGCCATCACTTAAATGGAAGAATATAAAATTTACCAAAAGGTTTCCATCCAAGTTTGAAATCAAGCAGGATATCCTCAATCTCCACAAAAGATTTCTCAAAAAGATGCACGCAGCTACTATTGGTCCCAAAGCTCAACATATGATGGGAAAAAATCTCTTATTGATGCAAAAGGAAACAAGCCAATATTGTGAGCCTTTGAGATATGACCACATACCCAATAAGGTCACAAAAAGACTCAGAATGATTAGACTTTTAATATAATTATATTAAAATTACTTAAAATAATTATACATTAAAAATAATTAATTAAATATACAAAAAATACCATAAATTGGTACAAAAATTGGTTTAACTTAAAAAACAATGAATCAAAATGTAAAATAAACTATACCATTGGATTCCCCATGGAAAAATACACATATACCATTTTTATGGCATACCTGTAAAGTCAATATTTAAGGAATTATAAGGTATAATACCTTATAAAAACCATAAAACCTTATTTATCTCAAACTCTAATGAAACAACATGTGAAATAAATTGTACCAGTGGATTCCCCATGAAAGTCCACACATAAAACAATTAATAAGCTAATTTCCAATGTTAATACCTAAGGAATTATCCTGAATATATGCACTTTTTTGGTCAATGCATATATTCAAGGATCATAGCTAATATCTCCTTAACTATACATGATAGAATGATGAACCAAAAATGAAGTTACCACGTCATTACTGTAAGGACACAGATATGAACTTTATTTTACAAATTATAAACAAGGTTAAAACCTATGATGAATTATTGATAAAAATCAACAGAGCTGTTGACCACTTTGTTGTGAAAGTGTTCCAAACTTAAAAAAAAGTACACAGTTGGATTCTCCTAGTTCATTCGTGAAGAATGATGTAATTTTTATTATTAAATTCAGGGTATAACCCCCTGAAATCAAGGTTTGAAGTTTAAAATATTGAATTTTGACAGAAAAGATGAGTTACAAGAAAAATCATCAAAATTAGAGTTTTGATGATGTAATGAAAAGCTCTTGGCAGCATAATAAGGTTATGCCAGGCTATCAGAATTCACTCTCTGAATTGCTGTAGCGTGTAAATCTTAAAAGTTATTGAGGATCAAAGTTTGAGCTTAATTTGAGCAGTTATGATCACATACTGTAACCTTAATTTAAGTTTAACAGTCTTAAGAGTGATAAAATTGGTGAATACTATTAGTTTATGATTAAAACTAATAAAATCCACGAAATTTGGGGTTCTGCCAAGCCTCTGATGTCATCAAACTTAGAGTTATAGTGATAACTCTAAATAATGGTGTAATAATGATGTAATATGGTTTGATCATGATGTAATCACCCTCAAACCTTAAAATATTGATCAATTCCAGTGGATATGATCATTACACGTCTACTAGAAGCCTGTTGGACTCTAGGAGGGAGGTATTTACTATAAATAGAGCTCTTTTTACTCTATTTACCCCTCAGATGCATCAAAAACATTAAATCAATTAAATAAAAGGTAATTTCTTTATTCTTTATATATAAAACTCTTATATTATTAAAGACCAAAGACCATCTTAATATTAATCACTATTTTTACATTATTAAATCAATTCTTTAATTGTTTTTGTCATAAATCTCTCTGTAAACTCATTTCCACATAAAATCAAGAATTTTAGTAATTTTCTTTATTTTTTATTGTAAATACAATTTGAAAAAGTTGTATTATATTCTTTTGGCGTAAAATATCTCAAAATTATTATTTTAAGTGTCAAAAGTAGGCTATTTCATCTTATTATAATAATTTCTCTCTTATTATTACTCTTAATAATTCTTATTTAATATAAATAGTATTTATATTAATATATAACTTTAATATTAGTAATATTATTGTTATTAATTGTTTTTTATTTATAAAAAACAGTTTTTTACGCCTTTATTATTTGTTGGTAACAATAATAAAGAGCTTCATAATATATTAATTAATTTATATTAATATATTATTTATAATATTATAATTTCATATAATATTAATTATATTATTATATTTATTTAATAATATAATACTTTTACGCCATAATAATAATATTTCTTTATTATTATTATTATTTTAATCTTATTTATTTCAATTATAAGGACATTCAGAGTACAATAAGTAAAAAATTAGTAATTTTTACTTATTGTTTCATAGTCAACCCTTACATTTGGGGGCCTGGCCGTGATATTTACTTAAAAGACCTTTAAAAAGATTCTATTTGGGTTTATCCAATAATAAATTATATTTATAATCATAAAATTATATAATAATTTTATATTTTATTGATTTTAAAAGCTATTGAGGCATTTGGAAAGCAATTGTGCTGTCTTACACGTGGTTTTTCATATCCTTAGACTTGCAAGAACTTTCTTTGAGTGACTCTAGTGATTAAAAGAGATATTTTATAAATTAAAAATAATTTTTATTATAATTTAATTTTATAAGAATCATATTCATTTTTTATCTTATTCTTTAAAAATAAAAAATATATAAAAAATATTAAAAAATATTAAAAACAAATAAAAAAGTTATTTTTATTCATTTTTTTCATTTCTTTATTTATTTCAATTTTACAAAGATATAAAAGCAATTTCTACGTGGAAAATTGCCATATCTTGCCAAAAAATAACACTTCTTATAAAAAGACTTATATTTATTTGTCTTTTTTAGTGTTTGAAGATAACCCAACAGAAGACAACCAAGCTACTGTTGAGAGATTGGTGGAAGAAACTTGTCAAAGTTCTTCAACACCAGTTATCACCAAAAGAAAGAAAGCTAAGAAATTAGACTTTCCAGGGCCCACCATTCAAGACTCTGAAGGTGAGCACCTCTTTTCAAATTGCCATAAAAGAATTTTATTTTAAAAATACTTTTATTTTTTCTTATTCTTTAAATTATGACTACCAGAAGAGGTTCCCAATACTCCATCCAATCAGATGGAGCTGGACTCAGAGGTAGAATTGATCCCTCAAAAGGGAAAAGAAAGGGCAATATCCCCAGTGGAACAAAATCCACACAAGGAAGTGCCTTATCCCAAAGGCAAGTCCCAGAAATGCCCATGATATCTGAGCCTGAATTGGAACTAAGTATGAGTAACTCAAATAGGTAGAAATCACATTCAGAGGGCTCAAATAGACATCTACATGAGCCAGTACAAGCAGTATTACACAGTATACAAGGACAAAGACTGGGAAATGCTGCCTCAAATACACCAAGGAGTGATGAACTCCTGGCACATCCTGAAAAAGTTCCTCAAAGAGGAGGAGATAGTGAAATACTCCAATGGATGGAATCCACTGTCATCCAAACCTCAAATCAAAAAAATCAAGGATTATCATGCCAAAAAGAGGGAGGCAACCAAGGAAGAAGCCCCAGTAGCCTCTATCAGCAAGCTTCAAGCCAACCCACTTCCCCAAGAAGGGAAGAAGAACAAGAAAAAGCATTGGAGGAAACCATATTCCCCAAGTTACAGAATCCCAAGAATCCAAAAGGATGCCATGGACAATGTTTTCAACATGGCCAGAACCTTGATGGAATTCAAGGACAAGGAAGAACAAAGAATGAGACAACCTCATTTCCCAAAGAAATAACCTTGTCCAAAGATGTTGTAAATACTTTAACAGAAATTAAAGATAGTATATTACCTCTAAAAGAAATTAAAAATAGTTTATTATCACTACAAGAAATAAATAACAATTTATCTTCTTTAACAAAAATTGTTGTGCAAAACAAAAAAGAAATTGACAACATTAAGTTTATTGTTGAAAATAATAAACCAAAGAATTTGATTGACAATACTCAAAAATTAATACAAGGACAACAAGAATTGTATAAATACATAAAAGACATCAAAGACAAGACTTTGACAATCAATTATGATGTGAGTATTGACAATCTTACAGAAAAATTAAATAAATTAAGTATTTCTGTAGAAAAATTTGAAGAAAAGACTTCATCACACCAAAAATTACTTTTGGACCATGTGGAAAAAAGTGATGAAGCAAGAATGCATCTGAAAGATGATATTCAAAGTGAAATAAGGCTTATTACAGAAAAAATGGATAAAATTAATGAGGCTAATTTAAATATGCCAAAGTTATCAACACCATTTTCTCATATAAGAAGCCCTGTTAAAACAAAAGAGGAATTGTCAAATCCTTTCATAACAGACTTGAGTCACCAAGACAATAACCAAGTCTTAATGAAAGAAGCACCTCAATTGAAGGAATGGCCAACATTCACAGGAGAAGGTGAATATGACCACATTTCATTTATTAAAACAATTGACATGTTACAAGAGGACTATGCCATACCAGATGAATTAATCACTGCAAGATTACATTCATTATTTGAGAAATCTGCAAAAAGATGGTATTATGGCATAAGACAGACAAATGGTAAAAATACCTGGTCTTGGTGGAAACAAGAAATAATCACCAAGTGGGCAAATGATGCCTGGAGGTATAAGATAGAAAATGCATTTGAAAACTCTTTCTTTGACCCAGAGAAAGACAAACCTTTAACTTGGTTCTTAAAACAAGTTGAAAGGCTTAATGCACTGTACCCAGAAATGTCACAGAAGATGGTGCATATGAAAATACTTAAAAAATGTGGAGGGGAACTAGAACATGCCCTAAGAAGCAGGTGCATAGAACCATGCTCCACAGAAGAGTATATAAATGCACTAGAAGATATAGTGACAAGAACAAAAATTGGCAGGACTTGGAAAAAATTGGACATTAAAAGCCCAAATAAACCATTTATCAAAAAAGATAAAGCAAAAGAATCCTTTAAGCCCAATACATCCAACAATAATGAGCAAAGAAAATGCCATAAATGTGGAGGTATTGGACACTTAGCCAATAATTGCCTTAAAAAAGCAAAGATTAATGAAATTGTGGAAACAGAAAACCACAATGACAAAGAAGAGGAATCTGACTCTGAAAAAGAGACAGAAGAGTCAGAAAGCTCTGAAAGTGATGAAATCAATATAATTAATGCACAAATTAATAATATTGATATAATTTATGAAGTACTGGATGTTAATTCAAACTTGCCACAAGTTGGAACATCTGCACAAATCTGACAAACATACAAGATGCCAAAATGTATAGAACCAAACCTGCAAAAGGAATGGGATATACAGCTGGAAAATCAAGTATAAGTATTGTTATGGTTAATAACCAAGAAGGAAAGGTTAACTTGGATACAGGAGCATATTGCACTTGTGTTGGCAAATATTATTTAAAACCCATTGTCCCAGACTGGCAAGAAAAACTTATGCCAATACAAGGTGTCAAATTTAGTAGTGCAAGTGAGAGCATGAAGCCCCTTGGAATAATTGATTTAACACTAATTTTTCCTCATCCCTCACAATGTGTCAGAATTCAAGTAGAGTTTGTAGTAATAGACAACTGTACTAGTAATCATTTCATACTTGGGAATGACTACTTATCAATCTATGGTATAGATATCTCCAACCAAAAGGATAGATATTTTACCATAGGAGATAACAAAAGACAGAAGTTTGGATTCTTAAATAACAAAAAACAAATCACAGTTATTAAGAATGAAGAAAAAATTCCAGAAAAGGAACTTTTTATATCTGAACAACTCAAAGAGGCAGAATTCAATCAAGAATTAACAGAAAAAATGAAAGAAAAATTGATTGATCTCTTATTTAAGTATAAAAATGCCTTTGCAACTGACAAAGAGCCACTAGGTGCCATAATTGGACATGAAGTGGATATAATTCTTAATGTAGAAAAACCTTACCCACCTTTATTAAGAAGACCTGCTTATCCAGCCAGTCCAAGAGCTAGAGAAGCCTTAGAAGTGCACATTAAAGAATTAATGGACCTTGGAGTATTAAGAAAGGTTTGACATAATGAACAAGTAGAAGTTACTACACCTGTCATTATAACTTGGCATAATGGAAAATCAAGGATGGTAGGAGACTTCAGAGCCCTGAATACCTATACCATTCCAGACAGATATCCAATACCCAGAATCCATGAGACATTAACCCAATTGTCACAAGCTAAGTTCATCACAGCTATGGATGCTCTGAAGGGTTTTCATCAAAATGTCTTAACAGACAATGCCAAGAAACTACTAAGAATAATAGTCCATTGTGGAATTTTTGAATACTTAAGAATGCCATTTGGAATAAAGAATGCACCTTCCCATTATCAAAGAATGATGAATACCATATTCCCTGAAGAATTATCAGAAGGATGGTTGATTATCTATATTGATGATATCATAGTTTGCTCAGAAACTTGGGAAAATCACCTTACAAGACTAAAAAGGGTACTACAGAAAATAGTTCAAGTAAATATGAAAATTTCCTTGAAAAAATGTCATTTTGCATACAGTGAATTAAAGGCACTAGGACATGTAGTATCTGGCCTTAGTCTAGGCATAGACAAAAATAAAGTAGCAGCAGTACTACTTAAGCCAATGCCTCAAACCAAAAAAGAAATGCAATCATTTCTAGGAGTTGCTGGTTACTATAGACAGAATATAAAGGACTTTGCAAAAATTGCTAAATCCTTGTATAAGCTATGTGACCAACAAACAGTCTATGAGATGACAGAAGAAAGAGTCAAGGCATATGAAGAATTGAAAAATTCCTTAACAAATGCCCCATTTCTTCTGATGCCAGATTGGAAACTACCCTTCAAACTGTACATTGATGCTTGTGGAGAAGGACTAGGTGCTGCACTTCACCAAACACAAATTATCAATGATAAACCAGTGGAAGGACCAATTTGTTTCATTTCAAGGCAGATAAAGCCAACAGAAGCAAGGTATGGAGCAATCCAAATGGAATGCTTGTGCCTAGTATGGGCTTTAGAAAAACTGCATTATTATTTGGATGGCACAGTATTTGATGTAATCACAGACTGTAATGCTGTGAAATCACTATTAAATATGAAGACTCCAAATAGACATATGCTGAGATGGCAAATTGCTATCCAAGAATATAGAGGAAATATGACTATTGTTCATAAATCTGGAAGTATTCATAAAAATGCAGATGGTCTTAGTAGATGGGCTCTAGCAAATACCCCTGACAATCCAGCATGGGTACCACAAGAGGAGCACCATATAAAAGGAATATGTGTTACAGACATTGGCACAGAATTCTTTAACCAAGTTAAAGAAAGCTATAAGACAGACAAAAATTGCCATATCTTAAGCCAACTTCTAATGAAAGACTGCAAAGATCCATCACTTTCATCAAAACTAGATGAAATATGGAAAAAGGCATATGATGAAGGAAGATTTCACCTCCTTGATGGAATCCTTTACCATAGAACAAAACACACATGTGTTATGGCCTTAACAGATAGAACACTAATAAACACTATTTTACATGAGTGTCATGATAGTGTTGCATCTGGACATCTCTCAGAAGATAGGACACTAGAGAGGGTAAAAACCTGCTCTTGGTGGCCAAATTGGAAGAAAGATGTTGCAGAATACTGCCAAACCTGTGACAGATGTCAAAAGGCCAACAGAGCCACAGGAAAGAAATTTGGAATGATGATCCAAATCCAAGAGCCAAAATCCCCATGGGAAATAGTTCATATGGATTGGGTAACAGCCTTACCTCCAGGAGGAGACAGGAGTTATAATGCATGCCTAGTGTTAGTTGACAGGTACAGTAAAACTCCCATGTTCTTACCATGTCATAAAGATGACACAGCTATGGATACAGCCATAATGATATGGAATAAAGTCATTAGCCACACAGGCTTATTCCAAGATATTATAAGTGACAGAGACCCAAAGTTCACTTCAGCATTATGGACAAATCTCCATAACTTGTTTGGGACAAAATTATCATTCTCAACAGCTTATCATCCTCAAACTGATGGTCTAGCAGAAAGAATGATACAGACCCTAGAGGATATGATCAGAAGATTCTGTGCTTATGGGCTAGAATTCAAAGATTCTGATGGTTTTACCCATGATTGGTGTACACTAATACCAGCACTTGAACTGGCATATAAGACATCAATCCATTCTTCTACTGGCAAAACACCAGCAATGCTAGAGAAAGGTTGGAATCCAAGACTTCCTTATGATACCCTCAAAAAGGACTTAGTGGATATACATCCAACAGCAAGCAGTTTCAAAATAATGCTTGACAAAGCAAGACACCATGCAAACAGATGCATGCAAGATTCTTTTAAATATGCAAAAGAAAGATGGGATAAAAGTCATAAGCCACCTGCTTTCAAAATAGGAGACTTGGTTTTAGTATCAACCCTTCATTTCAATAACATAAAAGTCCCAAAGAAATTGAAAGATTCCTTTGCAGGACCATTTATGATAAAAGCACTCCATGGACCCAATGCTGTGCAATTAGAACTCACAGGTGAACTAGTGAACAAACACCCAACTTTCCCTGTAAGTCTGATAAAACCTTACAGTTCAAGTGACAAGGAGTTATTTCCACTAAGAAATAAACCCCCACTTGAGATTCCCCCCTTGGAGGAAGGAGAGGAAAAGAAAATAATAAAAGTCCTTAAAGAAAGAAGGACAAGAAACAAAAAAGAAAGGGAATACCTTGTAAGGTATAGAAATTCAACTCAGGAAGATGAATGGCTACTTGAGAAAGATATAACAAATGCTGATAAATTACTAAGAAGATTCAGACATGAAAGAAAACCTGAAAAATAAAAAAGTTAAGCATTATTGAGCTTCAAGACTAACAAAGTCTATTGAAGAGGTAGGACAGTGGATGATACCCTAATCACAAATATCAGATTGTGGTACAATCTTTTTTGGTGGTAGGGAATGTGAGCCTTTGACATATGACCACATACCCAATAAGGTCACAAAAAGACTCAGAATAATTAGACTTTTAATATAATTATTTTAAAATTACTTAAAATAATTATACATTAAAAATAATTAATTAAATATACAAAAAATACCATAAATTGGTACAAAAATTGGTTTAACTTAAAAAACAATGAATCAAAATGTAAAATAAACTATACCATTGGATTCCCCATGGAAAAATACACATATACCATTTTTATGGCATATCTGTAAAGTCAATATTTAAGGAATTATAAGGTATAATACCTTATAAAAACCATAAAACCTTATTTATCTCAAACTCTAATGAAACAACATGTGAAATAAATTGTACCAGTGGATTCCCCATGAAAGTCCACACATAAAACAATTAATAAGCTAATTTCCAATGTTAATACTTAAGGAATTATCCTGAATATATGCACTTTTTTGGTCAACGCATATATTCAAGGATCATAGCTAATATCTTCTAAACTATAAATGATAGAATGATGAACCAAAAATAAAGTTACCACGTAATTACTGTAAGAACACATATATGAACTTTATTTTACAAATTATAAACAAGGTTAAAACCTATGATGAATTATTGATAAAAATCAACAGAGCTGTTGACCACTTTGTTGTGAAAGTGTTCCAAACTTAAAAAAAGTACACAGTTGGATTCTCCTAGTTCATTCGTGAAGAATGATGCAATTTTTATTATTAAATTCAGGGTATAACCCCCTGAAATCAAGGTTTGAAGTTTAAAATATTGAATTTCGACAGAAAAGATGAGTTACAAGAAAAATCATCAAAATTAGAGTTTTGATGATGTAATGCAAAGCTCTTGGCAGCATAATAAGGTTATGCCAGGCTATCAGAATTAACTCTCTGAATTGCTGTAGCGTGTAAATCTTAAAAGTTATTGAGGATCAAAGTTTGAGCTTAATTTGAGCAGTTATGATCACATACTGTAACCTTAATTTAAGTTTAACAGTCTTAAGAGTGATAAAATTGGTGAATACTATTAGTTTATGATTAAAACTAATAAAATCCACGAAATTTGGGGTTCTGCCAAGCCTCTGATGTCATCAAACTTAGAGTTATAGTGATAACTCTAAATAATGGTGTAATAATGATGTAATATGGTTTGATCATGATGTAATCACCCTCAAACCTTAAAATATTGATCAATTCCAGTGGATATGATCAGTACACGTCTACTAGAAGCCTGTTGGACTCTAGGAGGGAGGTATTTACTATAAATAGAGCTCTTTTTACTCTATTTACCCCTCAGATGCATCAAAAACATTAAATCAATTAAATAAAAGGTAATTTCTTTATTCTTTATATATAAAACTCTTATATTATTAAATACCAAAGACCATCTTAATATTAATCACTATTTTTACGTGATTAAATCAATTCTTTAATTGTTTTTGTCATAAATCTCTCTGTAAACTCATTTCCACGTAAAATCAAGAATTTTAGTAATTTTCTTTATTTTTTATTGTAAATACAATTTGAAAAAGTTGTATTATATTCTTTTGGCATAAAATATCTCAAAATTATTATTTTAAGTGTCAAAAGTAGGCTATTTCATCTTATTATAATAATTTCTCTCTTATTATTACTCTTAATAATTCTTATTTAATATAAATAGTATTTATATTAATATATAACGTTAATATTAGTAATATTATTGTTATTAATTGTTTTTTAAAAAAAAACAGTTTTTTACGCCTTTATTATTTTTTGGTAACAATAATAAAGAGCTTTATAATATATTAATTAATTTATATTAATATATTATTTATAATATTATAATTTCATATAATATTAATTATATTATTATATTTATTTAATAATATAATATTTTTACGCCATAATAATAATATTTCTTTATTATTATTATTATTTTAATCTTATTTATTTCAATTATAAGGACATTCAGAGTACAATAAGTAAAAATTAGTAATTTTTACTTATTGTTTCATAGTCAAACCTTACAAATATGATGAAACTTCCACAAAAGGCAAATGTGAATTATTTAATGATATAGTAAAATTGGAAATAAAATTGGGGTATTGGTAAAAACACGTAAGCAAATTGGTAAAAACACGTAAGAGCTTACATGTTTCTACTAAAAACACGTAATTTTATGGTAAAAAAATGTAAGGGGGGATTTTTCAATGAGATCTGGCTATTTATGGCATTTTTGATGCCATTAATGCAATAAAGGGAATTCTTAATGCCATTCATGGCATTATCAATGCAATAAAGGGCATTATTGATTCCATAAATTGCATTGTTAATGCCACAAATGGAATAGATAATGCCACACATGGCATTATTATTTCCATCAATTGCATTGTTAATGCCACAAATGGGATTTTTAATGCCATAAATGGAATTAAAAATGCAATTTATGGAATCAATAATTTAAGGCCATTAACAAAGAAATGAATTGCCTTAGAAATGCCATAAATAGTGTTCCTAATGTCATTTTTGGCCTTACCAATGCCAAGAATTACATTATTAATTCCATCAATGGAATTTTTGATGCCTTTTATGGTATCTTTAAGGCCATTCATGCCATTTTTGAGGCCATTAATGGCATTTTTAAGGCCAAAAATGACATTAAAAATGCCATTTATGGAATTTTTAAGGCCATTCATTCCATTGTTAATGGCCTTATCAATGCCATTGTTGAGGCCATTTATGACATTGTTAAATGCATAAATGGCATTGTTAAGGCCATACAATTACATTCATGGAATTGTTTTAATTCCAATTATCCCAATACTATGGCCATAAGTGGCATCTATATGTCATTCTTGATGCCATTTATGGCATTGTTATGTCATTTGTAATGCCATTTATGGCACCTTTGATACCATAAATGGCACTTTTAATGCCAAAAATGTAATTTCAACTTCCACTCCTCATAAATTAAATTTTTAATTCAATTGATGTCATAAATGGCATTTTCAAGTTAATTACAAACATGAACAAAAAAGCATAAAAAAGGGATTTTTTGGGCCTACAATTGTCCTGGCAAAAAAATCCCCAAATTTTGGGCTTCTGGTTTTTTATTCTCAATATTTTGCCCTTTATTTTAAAAAAATATTATGGAAATTCATAAGTGGGAACATATATAATGAATTTCTTTAAAAAAACAAGCCATTTTTAAGAATCAGCCAAATTTGATAAATTTGGACAAAGAAAATATGAAAAAATTTGTGGATATTGACATCCCATGTTGGGAAAAATATGGCAAAAAGATTGAAAAATCTCAAAACTGATCCTGAGGAATTCTTTTGAAAAATAAGGTCACTTACGTGTTTTGGACATAAATTGGTAAAAACACGTAAGTTTTTGGTAAAAAACTTGTAAGGGCTTACGTGTGTTTACCAACACCCTGAAATGATTCAAATTTTGTGGAAGAACTGGTGAGCAGTGGATCAATTTTGGTATGAAAATGAATCACTGAAAAATAACCTCTTCTTCTTAGACTCTCTATATTGATCAGATACAGCCACCATTCATACACAAACTTATTGATGAGATTTTTAATCCTCCTGCAGATGGGAATTGTGGGTTTCATGAAGTGGAAAAGGGATTTTAACTTTCAAGCCCACAAGAGGCAAAGATCTTCAGAGAAGTGAGACGATTGTTGATAGAAGAAATTGATAGTAATTCCAATCATTACAGCAAAATATTGGGAGGAGCAGTGGAGATGAATAAGATAAGAGATAATCTTAGGGCTAAAACTATCAAAAAAATGGCCAACTGGTTAAGTAAATGGGATCATGGCCCAATGTTAACAAATACATATAAGCACCCATTTATATTTTTCCATCGATATTGACAGAACTACCCACTGTAGACATTCCTTCCAACCCTCTACAGTCCATGTGGAGTTCCAATTATGTACCCAATTTACCCAGGCCAGATACATGGGAATCAATTGATTACTCATTATCTTCAATGAATATGAGATAGGAAAATTACCTCTTCCTGAATTTCCACCAGTGTCCTGGGGTACATTCACATCAATCAGAATCAAATTTGAGAATATCAAATTCCTCATAAATAAAATTATTGCTCAAATTTGGACAGATTAATTTTCTATAGAAGATGTTTTTTTTCATTGTGAAATTTGTTGTCAAATTTCTGAGATCAACCACCCATTTTTCATGTATTCAGTCATCCCTTTGATGACTGTAGTTAGAAAACTAAATTCATGAAATTCATTAAGGCATATCTGAAACCATATTTTTATATTTAGGCATAGGTGTAAATTTGAGGTAGAGGCATGGAAATCACTCCCATGTATTTACAGTCCTGTCTATTGTTATAAGTAGTGGTTGTTTGTTTATGTGTTTTTTTTCTGTTTCTTTCCTTGGCTATAGATACATGTTTTTATATATAAATTTCTGACTCAAAATTAATTGGGGCCTCTTTGGGGTAGTAAAGAAAACCATTCCACAGGTCTCTCAGCTTCCAATTTGAACTTAGTTCAAATTTGGCCCCATTGCCTTGTGGTTAATCCCCATTTTTGTGTTTGGGTAATGGGCTGAGATTTTAAATGAACAAGGTAAGTGGGTGAGTCACCCCTGGGCATTCCCTGTGGCATTCCAAAATTTGGGTTGGAAGGGTGGCAGCTCGTCGCCCCAATGTATTGGGGATTTCCCCCTTTCTAGATATCTTTGAGATCCCAAAAAACCTCTATGTATTTTTTATCTTCTTTATTTGAGATATTAGGGGGACTCAGTTATTGAAAAAAATTACCTTTTTCTGTCCAAAATGAATTTCTTATTTCCAATGAAACTTCATTGTACAAACCTTTCAATTAAGAGAAAAAAGGAAATGAAAACAGCCACATGTGTTTCCATCTGGAATTTTTCGTCAGCTCTTTGTGATATCTTTTACTATTTCTCTCATCTAACCTCTACCGACAAATCTATCTCCTTCTTTTTGACTTTTACTTCTTAATCATCATTTTTGGTGTTCAATTTACTTAATCAAAAGAAAAAATTGTTAATTACCATTCAGATATCAAAGTGATCTCCTATCTGGTTGTTCTGGTTCTCATGTGAGGTAAATGCTCATATCTTCCTCAAAAACTTTGTCTTAGATGAATTACAGGCCTCATTTTTATTCAACTGAATAAGCTACTTATGACTTTCAAACAATATACCCTTTGACATCTCCTTTAAATAGAATTCCTCATTATTGGAGATAGATATCAATATTTATAGCTAATGATTTGACTTTTGGATTAAATGGTGAAGGAATTAAATACACTACCTCATTTTGTTAACTCTTCCATTCACTCAAATCCTCACTCTTGTTGTTTTAACCCTTTTGATACAGCCTATTTTTGTGAGGTAACACCCAATTGATACAACCATTGAATAAAAATATCTCACGCATTAACCAGAGCCATTTTCCACCTTTTTTTACAACACAATCAACCTTATGTGAAAGTAGTATTTATTTGCATATGGATTTTAATAGTCACATGAGCCCTCCAGCTTCAAAAGCCATGAATCTAGCCCTCCAAGTCCCACACAATTGGTTTGAAATATGCATTTATATGCATCAACACTATCAGGATTACTCTATCATATGGTAATAAAAGTACTATAAATATTAGTGACACGAAATTGATATTATAATATGAGCTTAAAAGGCTCTACAATAATGATACTGTGGTGATGAGTCTACCTAAATCCCTGGTTTCCCCAATTATCTGTTGGGCTTCAATGATTCATAATATATTTATATCTAATGCATTTTAAGAGTAGCTCTGTTTTTGATAGCTTTACTAAGTAGGATTCCAATCAAAATTATATGCTTTATGATTTTGGTGATAAGAACCCTTATTATTGTACTCCATGGTAGTGGGATGCTATACATCTTTTCATGCAGCCACAGAGCTAAAAAAAATTATTCCTGTGGCTTACCTTTTGTCGCAAAGGCTCAATACACACTTGAAATGAAATTAAATGTTATTTTTTCACCAAAAGCTTCCATTTTTAACCCATAAGGCATGAGATAAATTTTCCACAGACCATTCAAAATTTATCTGATCCTTCTGACCCATCAAAAGCAGTACTCAGGTTATGAAAAATCAAAGATTTATCATATTTTGAATTCATTAGTTGATGAGTAATAGTTCAGTTATTTGGGATAGTATCCAACAGTATCACCCTGTACAGGGAGGTGAGGTAATTCATAATCCGAATTCTGAGGAATAATCTTATACATATGCTTTTTGCATCTTTGAAACCTCATAAGTCAATTTTCTGGGATTTTAGCCCACAGTACCACTAGCTGTGAGATCATTAGCTTAAATCAGCAATAACTTTGTCGATTTTGAAAATACAGAGGTCAGAAGTGACTGAATTGTATCCAGAAATGATCTCTATATAATGGTTACACATTTGACCTACCTTTAATTAAGTAATTCAAGGATAAATAGGCAAAAAGTCCTCTTTACTTTCTGAAAAAGGGGTTTTTCTGTTTTAAGAGAAATGTGCTTATAGCTTTTGATATGTGTAGGATGCATATATAAGACTTATATTTTTATGTAGCGCTGCAGTAGCTCTTCCAGAAAATATACTACTCAATGGGACCTTCATAAAACCTGTCAAAGCTAGATACAAGGTGAAAAATTGTATCATTTTTGCTGCTTACTAAAAGAGAAATGGTATGGTAGAATTTGTTCAAGTGGTGATACAATATATAAGCTGGTACAATTTAATATTTCTCTTTGATTAATTTAATGAAAGATTGCACTTTATGGGTCTTAAATTCAAAGTGAAGATTTTAGGCAAAAGGTAAAGATTAAGTTTTATGCTCAGAAAGGATGTTCAACCTTAATAGCATAGTTTATTCTTATTGGTTGGTTATAATAATGTTGTTTTCTGAAAAGGGGATATTTCCTCTTCCAGATGGTCAAATTCATATTTTGTATATTGATAGTTCTGATTTTGATATATTTGACCTCATTGTTCCTTTATTTGGTTTGATCAAGGCAAAATATGTTTTCTCCACTCTTTTGATTAAGTAGCATATCTCATGGTATTTGAGGTGCCATTCTTGTGCTATGGCTTTGAGTAACAGGCTGGAGAACTCCCACTAGTCATTTTAGGCATGGAAGTAGTTTTAATGGTCAGGTTATCTGTCCCTCAGTTCAGGCATCAATCCAATCCCCTTCAAAATTCCAAAAACATAAACAATGCCATAAAATCAAAAAAGGAAATTAATTTGGATACCAAACCCAAATTCATGCTTAAAGACTTTGAAAACATCTTAATTTAAATTGAAGAGCCTCATAAGTATTATCAATTCTTCAGGAAGCATATAAAAACCCATATTGGTATACAATTGATCACATGTTCTGAGGCATGTGAAGTTTTTGTGGATTACTTGCATTCTCTGAATAGGTCTCTCAAGCTTACTTGGAGAACTTTTGCACAGATCTTTGGCACTTACAAAATGAATTTCTTGATAACTTTCACTTGGGCCAACAATAGTGGTCCCAGCTTGAATGAAGAAGAAATGGGTATGGCAGTGTCTGAAAATCTTGAATTTATGTTTCCATGTCATTCACAAATCAATCAAGTGTTTGGGAAAAGAGAAAATTTAATGTCATTTAGCCAATTTGGTTAAAATTAAGATTCCAAAAATGAAAGACTCAGTGTTTCTGAAGCACCTTTGCAATGAGAAGTTGGAGAAGATAGTGGTTAAGGTTTGTCTTCATATGATCAGAGACAATGGGTGGTGCAAAAAATAAACTCCCAAACAAGGAAAATAAGGGAGTTCACATAAAATATAGCCCTGGTGACAATCACAATGCATAACCATGTGGTACTGCATGTAATTGCGATGGGCCCTATTTCTTTAAATGGAGTCCCCTCTCTTTGAGAGACTATGACAAACAGTTGAACCAGGAGAAGGGTGAATTTTGTTGCAAAATAATTTAGGATTATGTCTCAATTGAAAAAATGAAATTGGAAGAACAAAAAGAAAAAAATGAACACAATTATAGTTTAGAAAAGGATAAAATGGAATGACGGTTCTAATTAGATCCAGAAACACAACTGAAAGAGAAGGAGGTCCAATTAGCAGCTGAGATTATATTGAAGGAAATAGAGTCCCATTTGGTGGCAGCAGAAAAATTATTTCAGTCCAGGAAGTCAGCAGAGGAGGTTGAAATAATCATGAATATTGCTTATTTCTGGATCTATAAAGTATGAAATGAGGGTATTAATTACCTTGAATGTTATTTATTATATTGTATAAGTCTTTTCAGTGCTAAATAGTTAAATAAAAATGCATTGAATATTTCAATATGCTGAAACCAAAAAGTGATTCCTCCTTTCCCAATTGCCATTTTTTTCTCTCTTGCATTTTATGATGATATTTTTTGTAATAGTATAAATTATATATAAACTTCACTATGCAACAGATCAATACAAGTATGAGCTCTCAAGATGATTATTTAATCTATATCTAGAAAACACTGTTGAAGACAAAAAAAACATTTGAACTTTATCTTGATTCTCCCAATCCCTATTAGACACACATAAACTGACATTTCCCATTTCCAACCATTGGGAATCATTCACTCCATCTTGGCTCCACAGATCCCCTACCTCCATGAGTATATTGTGCAATACTGTACAGATATAAATTCACTTATTCACATGCACCATATGTTGTGGCTTGTAACATAACATCCATAAACTCTTCAGAAATTTCCAGTAGGCTTTCAGGAATCCCATGAAATTCTTTACATGCACCTGTGATTGAGCTATATAGTAGTTTAATTTACAATTCCAATAGTTTTTGGCTGCTGCACCCTTATAACATGGGATGAAATCAATGCCATGGGGATAGGCGGAGTCTTTCAGAATGTACTTGCCTAATAATAAGTGAGATATTTATATTAATGATTTGTGTAACTTTTTATTCATTATCATACTAAGAACTCACCTGGGCTAAAGAATTTTTCCATATGTCTACAAATCCCCATCTTTTCATATATTCCTACATTTGCACAAGACCCTGGCCACCTTCTCAAAAGTGCCATGAGTTTTTTGCAGTGGTAACACAAAATTTGAATTTCATGTGAGTAATGACTTTTTGAATTGTAGAACACCTTTCCATCAATTCCAGGGTGTTGAAATAGTGGGATGCTTGTACCATCCTGAAATCCCACACACCCAGGGAAACCTTCTGATGTCATTAAAGATAATATAGATTTAATATTCCCTAATAAAACCACTTCAGATAATCCTGAAAAATTTAAAACAAAGCATCTATTACCCATGTTATTGCTATTATGACACTACCCCAGCTGATTTTGTAATATCTTAAAAGGTAGCCAACAAGGGCCCCATTTCCATAGCTCCCACAGCATTCAAGTGCCAAAGCCAATTTCTGATACAAGTCCAATTGCATGAAATAGTTATTACTATGAAATACAGGATTCTCTTTTATCAAACTGTATATATAGACAATTCCCTCCTGGCTTTTGCAAACAACTTATTTGAAATCAGTTGTATTAATCCCAAGAAAGCTGACCAAGCCAAATTCTTCATGTGATGCAAGAGATTGATAAGATGTTAAGTACCTGCCTCAAATAATAAATTTAAATCTTTTCTGTAAAATTTCAATCAAATTGATAAATAGATGACTCACCTCAAGCAAATAACCCTCTGAATTATATCTTGCACATCATCCGAAAAGCTCATAACCCACTCTATCATCACAGCCATCAAAGGAAAATCACCAGCCAAAATTGAACCAATGGTTGGTAAGCCTGGGGCAAGTAAAATGTTCATCTATGCATCCAATGTCTCTTCAAAAAGCTTTAATTTAGCTTTAACCATTTCATTTATGAATTCAACCAGGTGTGATTGCTTTGGAATTAAGATAAATGAGGAAAAATTTGTAAAATCAATGATTTTGCGGTTTAGGTGGAATGGTCTGTGCAGAAAGATGTGTAAAATTAAGACCAAAAAACCTTTTTGGTTGGATTAGAGGACAAGAGTTTTTGGCTTGCATGAGCACTGGGTTTACTTAGATTTTTTCTAATATTTGTATTGGCCTGAGAATTGAGCGTGATTAGCCAGAGATTTGTCTAACTTAGACAAACCATAAATGTCAATTCAATCAGCAACACTGATTTTGCCAAATCAGAATTTCATTTAATAAAGCAAGTGAATCCCTCTATTTATTATTTTGTTTCTTAAAAAGTAACTAATTTCCTTATAAAATAGGTGTTTTCCTGTCAAAATCCATTGAAACTGGCTTGGTCTTCCTGACTCATCCCAATGTCAACCCCTGAAAAAATTGGCACTCGCAATCGCAGAGATTGTGCCACATGTAGCGGGAATTGAAGGTTTGTTCTCAATAATGGCTGCAATCAAAACAAAATATTAAAACCCAATGTTACCATCAACTTTGAAGATGATAAGCCAAATTAAGCTCCATCTGATACAAGAGCGTTGCCCCAGAAAAAACAATCCAAAAAACAACTATTGAACAGATTGATTCAACAGAATTCAACCACATGAGTGGATTTGATTTTTTCTCCTCTCCTTTAGACCTGGAAGCATTTGAAGATGGCGTCTTTGGAAAGGCTGACATGGACCTCATCTCACGACAGGATGCGCTTATAAGCACTCTGTTTGACTTCAAGATGTGTGCAGAAAGAAGCCGATCAACAGACTTCTGTAAGTGACATTCAGGACAATGGCTCTTCAACCCATGAACCTCAACGAGCAAAAATATGGGACCCTTACAATATGGATGTTTGAGAATTTTTTATTTTTTATATTTTAGTTTCATTCACAAGATTATATCTTGTGGTTTTTGTTATTTTCTTAAATACACGAAAGTGCATCGACAAACTTTGCCTCGATTATGTTTGCTTATGATAATGAGGCTGGTAGGGCGTGCCCTGCGAGTGCTCAAATGGTCCCTGCCTCCCGCCCTTGAAAAAGAGCCGCGCCCACCACCCTAGCATCACTCCAGGACAACTTGAGCGAAAGACAATCACTGCACTTTGGGTCAATTTTACTCTTTCAAAGAAACGAACCACATGTTTAGTGTGGTAGTGGATGTTTTTGCATTCAAATTAGTAAGAAAATGTTGTTTTACACCTTTTTCTCGATAGAAGTTGGGTCTGGATGCATTATTAATTGAGCTAACATGCTAAAAATTTATTAAACACTCGCATCAAAATAACGAAAACAAGAAAAACAGTCAATCAAAATAACATCCACAATATACTGCATGGGGATGAAAGATGAATGCGGTTTCGATCGAATCAAAAATGACTATAAACTAATAACCTCTAGTTTAAATGATTGTGGTTTATCTACTGTAGAGCTGAGGTTTTAGGATTCTACCATAAATCAAGCATTGTTTTACCCATTCAAAGTCGACAACACATTGAACAGCCATCTGTTGATTACGCTGTTCAAAACTCATTGTCCTCGTTAACTTTCGCTTTTTGCCCACATTCGATGTTTGATGAAAAAAATCGGAATTTAAGTTTTCATCCAATAAAACGTAATCAAAGGATTGAAGCATTTCCAGATTACCAGATACATCACCTAAAAGAGCAAATGAAATTTTTGATGCACCAGCTGCACAAATAATTGGGAAAAGCGTCTCACTCCACTGCAGATGAGAAAACAGGTTCAGTTTTTCATTGGGACGGAAGGGTACAAAATACTAGACTGACTTCGGCTTTTGTTTTGCTTTTTGGCGATATACACATAAAGGTTTTATCTAAAAAAATTCTCAAGTTTTTTTGGGTTTCAAAAATCGACAAAAGGTCATGAGAAGGACGGTTGATAATTTGTGTTTGAAGGTTTGATAAAGGCTGGGCACCGCCTAAAAAAGCGGAAGGACCCGGCCCGATCATGTAGTTTTCCCAATCAAGAGCATGTCCCTAAAAGATAATATGAAATTATATTAGATAAAATTGCCTATCAAATGATCTCAGGTAATTTTAAAGCAAGCCTACCGCTTCATAGCTATGAATTACCCATTTAATTGATACGCATGGAATCCCTAAACTTAGGGCCATGAGATATTTGAAGGTCTTTATGGGCAAGTCTGCAACAAGTAGAATCGCTCTCAAGTTTTCATGTAGTGGCGACAACGTAAGCTTGTAAGAATCGACATGATCATCAGACCGCGCACGCCGCTTGCCTTTGCTTGGGCTTTCTTTCTCTATAGACGAATTGACAGCGAAAAATTGGTAGAGATCCGATACTTTATCAATCACAGTCCCATGCCGCTCGCGTATTTTCTGTTCAATCATTTCTTTGTATGAAGAGGCTTTTTTGCGGGAGGTAACAGTTGCTTCATTTGGGCCAGTACCTGAGGCAGTGAGGAGAATGCCAAAACCGCGAAAAACGTCATCGGGCTTAGCGACGGAGCTGGTTGAGCCTAAAATGGGAGGAGCTAGTCTGGTGCGCATACCTACGCCACTTTGAGCCTTCATTAACTCTTGGATGGCTGCAATAGTTATCGTTGGAAGTGATCGATCATTAAGGCCACTATATTTTCGTGAAGATTGCGGAAGAACCATGACTGCTTCAACTAAAAACCTGCATTTGATTGATACATTTTCAATCGGTGTGGAGTTTTGAAGGCAATTCCGATATTCACTCTCGCGACAGCAAATAACAACGTCTTTACTAATTAAAGCACGATCTTCACGATCGTCTGTTACCATTTCAACTTCAAGCACTCGTTTTGGATCTCGAATATCCGTGATTTGTGACTCGTCTTCCGCTAGCTCGGTACCAATGTATTTAACTAAATCTCCCCGACGTATTTCACAAAGCCTCAGGTGTGTCAAAATGCTTGGCAAAACAAGCCCATCGTCAAACTTGACAATAACTTGATCGGTTGTTACAGAAGAAATGTGTGCTGGTCCAAACGCTTCCCAGTCATGTCGATAAGCCATCACACGCTTGATAGGTAACAACGTATCAGGTAGCGTTTTGACAATGGTGGATCGACTAGCGTTAAGAGTAACTGTTTTTAAAAAATGATGAGGTTTCTGGCGGTTCAATACCTTTTGCTTTTTTTGAAGTGGATGAATCACAACGGAGACTCGACGATGGCCTCGAGTATTTTCGATTTTGGCAGACTTTTTAGATGTGGAGGGTCTAGGCAACGAGGGTAATGATGATGAAACCGTAGTGTTGACAGCGGCCGGAGGAGGCATATCGTTGTCAGCCTCTAAGAAATCCACACTCTCCGGATTAGCTTGGGGTACCATGCTAATTCTAGCTAAACTTGTCGGTGGGACATCTTGAATCTGCAAAGTCGCGGTCACGGGTATTGGCTGGTGACCTTTTGACGAAGCATTCAAAGTTTGAGTAAGATGGGTAAGCTGGCCTGGGAACGATGACGAACGCACAAGTTCAGTGCGGCCAGAATTGAAAGTGCCTTGAGACTCTGCCGAATCTGGAACAATGGTAAGATGCACGTCAGTGACAGTAACTGGTGAATAGACGGAAATCGTCATAAGATTAAAAAAAGGCGTTGAATAAAATGAAATTGTTTCATTGCAAAGTTGCAAAAGTCAGGTGAATAAAAATGCAAACGGAAGTTACCTGGAGCTGCTACTTTGGATGATTCTTGACGTGAAGGATTTGAAAGTCGGGTATCAATACAAGTCAAAAGCTCTGGTTGGTTGACTTGGGTTGCTAAAATAAAAATAAAGCGAAAGACTTTAATAAGTCAAGTAAAACATGTTTAAAAAGGCATGGTAACTAGGATAGACCTACGAGGAATATCCGGACTTTGTGCTTGTGTGCTGCTGTTACCAGGGGGCAAAGATGGGAAGGCGCTCTGAGACCTATGTCAAAGCAATCGAAATTATTCAAAAAAGAAAAAAAGGCATGATATCAAGAATGACCAGTTGAAGCTCAACGCACCGATATTGAACAAATGAATCATTGAAAAAATGAGGGGAAGTTCGGATGCCGGCTGAAGCTGGGTTAAGTTCTGTTTGACAGGAAGGCTCAAAATTTGCAAAGCTGTGATCAGGAGATTGAATTTGGGCAATGTCGGTTAATGATAAAGGCGATCGAGATGAGGATTGAATGGACAGATCTTTGTTGGTGATTAATTGATGTTGGGACAGCTTTAAAGAATTCGCAGAGGATGGTTGCAAGTATTCACGACAAGATGGATCGCCAGTGAGTGGAGAAAAGATGTGTTTTACGTCACTGGTTTCTGGGACTACTGATGGGGTATTTGGGGAGGTTGGCTGAAGAGACATGGAGTTGTCAAAACCTTTTGTGGCCAATACAAGAGTGACGTTAGGGTCAGGTAAGGGAGTATGATCATCATTTGGGTAGGTGCTCTGAAGAGGCATTCTATCTGAGCTTGGAACTTGACTATCGATGATGAAAGAGTCTGAGGGTTCATCAACTGGCTGATTGTGAGTCGTAAGAAGGGATGAATGATTTGAGGGATGAAAGCCTAGATTTGGACAAGAGGTTAGGTCCATAAGCTTAGATTTGTCTAGGGTGGATGACGAAACAGAAATTTCGGGAGAGTGAGGATCCTTAAGGGTAATAAGATTGGATTGATGAGGGGGAGAATTTTGAAGTTGTAATTGAGATGGACTTGTTGAATTCAAAGGGAGGCTTTTGAGATTCGTTGGAGAGGACTGAATTAAATTTTGCCTTATTGCTTTTGGGAGTGATAGTGATAGTGAATCAGGAGATTGAGATTCGAGTTGAGTTGGTGAAGGAGATGTCAAATAACGAGCTCTAAACTTAGCATTCATTTCGAGAGAAGAATGTGCCTTTTGAGTTTCGATGCCTAATTCAGGCGAATGACCGACAGGGAGCTGAAGGGAAATATCATGAGGCAAGCTGAACAGATCTACAGGCTGATGATGTGTTAGGGAGGCTTGAGCAGGGATTGACGTGCTGGTTTGAGGTAGGGCTTGATGAGACTGAGTGGACAGATCTTGACTAGTAGCCAGAAGGTCGGCCAAATAAGATTCTTGACTGCTATTTTCTTCATCATTTGCAAGAACTGGGTCGACGGGTTGAGGGGGAGTGTCCCTTAGAGTCAAAATGATGAGTCAAGTGAATTTATCATCGAGGATGGAAAGAGGGATTAAGTTCAAGAGGGAGACTTACTGAACCAGTATTCTGTTTCTTTGAAGGTTTGGCGAATCAGTTGAGCTTGAGCCCCAAGAGACAGTTTTCTTTCCGGCTAAATTTTTTAAATGGAACGAAACCAGTTTAGATTTAGGTGGTGATGACATGATTGATTGCGATTCGACAGCACAAGGGTTGGATTGATTGAAGAGATGTCAATTTAAGAGGGATCGAGTGGATTGAGAAGCGATTTAAGACGATGGCCCAAACAATCCAGCCTAAATTCCGGAACAAGCAACCTCAACTTCTTAAGTGGAATCATTCTCTTTTGTTTTGTCCTGGTATCTCGATAATCTATTTTGATGGGGATGGCGAGCAAAACTTTCATGAAACGAAAAAGGATAAACGAATCCTCAACAACAATTTTTCGTCCCGATCTGGATGAGCGATCAATTCCGGATAGATGAAGATTTTGAGAATCACATTAATTGAAGACCATCAAACCCCAACAGAATCGCTTCAAGACAAACAGGCATCCCGATTCCCGAGATCGGTCTTCATCCTTGGTTCGTTCGTACTGAGACCATCATCAGATAGGTATCCTGCTGGATCGTCGCCCTCTTGAATCAACGACACCAATCAGATTGTTATTTCTTGGAGCCTTGGAGCCTTCGATTCCAATGTTTGAGAGGAAATTGAAACCAAAAATACTGTGATTGAATAGTTTGGTCAGCTCAAGGCTGTTGTGGGGGGTCAAGCTAGAACCGATGCGTATAAAAAAAAATGGAGATGGAGTTGAGCAGCGGAGGAGGAGCAGTCAAGAAGCAGTACAGAGTTTGGTTGCTGCACATCACCATACCATAAGCACACAAGTGCTTATGAAAAATACACAACTTACAATGTCAGCGTAATACTGACAGCAGTCACCATGCTCATGAATTAGTACTTTTGGATTTTGCAGCCAATTATTTTGAAATCAGTCTACTGCATCCCAACGGATATAAATTTATCATATATCAATTCCACTACAAGTATTTTTTAAGGAATGTAAGTAAAAAGTAAAAGCAAAAAAAAGAAACAGTAATCTCAATAATCATGGCTGTAATCATAAAAAACCACATAAAAAGCCATCAGGATGATGTAGCCAAACTATGAGGCATGTCAAGTGTGAAGCAGATTCCACATTGAGATTAGTTCTCAGTGGAGTTACAAGTCTTCCACTTTGTGAGAAGATTTGTGTGACTGAAGCCAAAGAGGCTGGAATAGCAAGATATCCAATAGTAGGCAGAATCCCTGAGGTTCTTTGATTCTTGGAACATTAGTATGATATTAGCACCCATCATTCCAGTATCAAGGAGATAAATAAGCCGGATCACTCACCTTCCAGTATGCTACAAAGTCCTCATTGGGTGTAATAGGCCTGTCAAGCTGGCTCTGATATAGTGATAAATATACCATCACTCTGGGTGTGACATGGGATAATGATCGAAAGTATGTTAAAAGGCATCTACTGATGACAACTTTTGAAGGTGGATACTATTGAGAGGCCTGGGTGCTGTATTGATCAATTGATTAATGATAATAAAGGGGTGCTGGTAAAAGCATATAAGTGACCCAATTTTTTTAAAAAAATCCTCAGGCCCAGTTTTGAGGAATTTTTCAATTTTTTTGGTCATATTTTTTCCATTGTGGAATGTTAAGATCCCCCCCAGAAAAAAATCATAATCTTTTTTTGCCAAATTTCTCTGAATTGGCAAATTTGGCAAAATGGCCATTTTTTGAAAAATTGATTAAAAAAGTTCCCACTTATGAATTTCCTTAATTTAATTTAAAATGAAAGGGAAAATCTTGACAATAACAATCCAGAAGCCTATAGTTTTGAGAAATTGTTGGGTGGGATAATTTTAGGTGCAAAAAGTTGTTTTCTAATATATATTTTTCATTCATGTTTGTGACATGACTGTTTGTAATTACAAAATTGCCATATTTTTAATAAAAAAAACTGACTGAGATGGGATTTAAGCAATAAATAAGACTGAGAAGGGGGATAATTGGGATGACTTGTAAATACAAAAAAACAAATGATAATTTCAATCTGAACCAACCTCTAAAATAATGGCTTTTTTCTGAAAGGGGGAGGGAAGAATAGACAAATATAACATTCTGTGTTTCTTAAATTCATCTTCCCACTGCAGGGCTTTTTTTTGAACATGAAATTCCCAATTCACATTAATGGGGGGGACAGGCTAAAGTTTAGAGATGATGACATCCAAGGGAATAAGATGAGAACAGCTATCCAAAAAACATATGAAGATGGGTGGATTGTTATTTGAAGGACAGAAATAAGGGGAAAAGGAGAAAAATTGCACTGTGGAATGAAAGAAAACAGGTCTTTGATACTTATTTGAAATTGGATCACCCATATCAGGCATGGACAGCCACTTTCTCTTTGGGCTTGGCCTACATCTTCATACCATTCTAGTCTGTCCAAATAAGCTTTTACTGATGGTACTAAGGTATTCATGGCATAATCAAGTTGTTCTTTTTTGAATTTCTTCAATGAGGTCACCTCTGAAATAAGACCATTGGTCTTGAATATTGCAGATTTAATGAGAAAATGTTCTGTAGCCACAATTTCCATCACCCTGGACATTGATGGACTTAAGGTGTATTTCAAAATTAATTTGAACAAGTCTTAAAAAACTAATAAAGATTAAAATAGCCAAAAAATGCTACATTGAGATGAAGCAACAACTCCCCAAAAGGTTGAATCATTCATGACTTGTATGAAAATTGCTTTAGAAATTCTCACATGTTAATTCAATTACATCTATATCTTCAGAGAGGTTTCTGGCTTGTGGGATATTCTTTGTGAGGTATTGCTGCTCTTGGTCACTCTTGTGGATCTCCTGAGGGTGACTCATTATTTGCCATATTCATTAAAGTCAGTTTCTAATGGTAGTGAAGCTGATGAAGTGATTGATTTGGATAATGAGGCCTCAGAATATTCAGAATCTTAATATCAATCCACTTCCATAATTTGAGGGGGCCAATTGACTGTTATCTTGAAGCTTTTGTTCTGGTGACTTTTGATGGAGTTCTTCCTCTTCTCTTGGATTGAAATTCAATTATTTCAAACATTGAGGGATCTCTTTTGTTTTTATGTTTATTTTTTTCTCCTTGAGGTCTTCCACATGTATTTTTGCACTCAAGTGATTCTTCAAAATATTCTTGGTCCTTTTGACCCTTGGAAGTTTGATCAAATGGTACTTTTCTGGTTAAAACATCTTGAAAATGTTGAATAACTGGGGTAATTTTTTCCATTAGTATTTGAAAAAGGTCTTCACCAATTTTTTCAAATAATTTTTTGGCTTCATTCATTATTTCTTTCTCAAAAACTTTATCATCTGCTTGATAGCCATTCTGAGAAAAATACTACAAATAAAATCAGTTAATGTGCAAAAAATCTAATAAATTAAAGATAAAAAATACTGAAATTTAAGTTCCAATACCACTGAGGATGGAAGTTGGACAAATGGAGCCTTTGGCACTTGTAAATTGCCTTTTGGGTCTTATACTTGAAATGTATCCCTTCAGAGTTACTGTATTTTTTGGTGCATTTTTCATCAGAGGGAAATTTTGTTTTGAAATTTTCAAAGGCCATCTGAAGTGCACAATGAGACACCTTGCCATTGAAAGAACAGATGTGAGGGGGAAAATTATTTACATGTACAATAATTTATTTTGATATTCTACTGATAAATTCAATAATTTGTTTCTTGGAAGCCATGTGAAGGGCTCTGATAACCTCCATGTCAAGCTGAGTCTATGATAAAGCTATAATAAGACTGCTTATACCTTTAACTATGACTGTGACATGTAATATAATAATAAAAAATGATTTGACTAAGGGTTTTAAGGGATTTACTAACAGAGATAGTGGTGGTGAGCACTACTGAAAGCCCAGGATGCACTGGTCATCAGTTGATAAACTATAATAAGAATTACAATACTAATATTTAAAGTATAACATGATTATTTCCAATAATATAGCTGTTTTTGAAAATTATACCATTTAGAAATGTAAGAGAAGGATGTGTATTCCTCTTTTGGGAAGAGAAAGGTCCTTTTTTATCTTGAAAATGGGTGAAAAGGTCCTCCAGACACTTTCACGTAGAGGAATTGAAGATTTTACACTTCCAAGGACTGTCTTGTGTCTTTCAAAAGGCCTTGGTAGCCTGTATTGGGCTAATGTGTGGGTTTGAAACCACATTTGGGCAGTTGTCACCAATACAGGGTAAAAACTTTCATCTGGGGACCACACAGCCGTCTTCTGATGTGTATGATGTGTAAAATTCTGTACAGGACCTGCATGGGACCCCATTGTTGAACAAACTATGAGTCATTGAAGGATAAACAGGTTTCTTTGTCTAACTGACACCTCATATTCAAAGATATGGGAAATTATCCCACAGGAAAGGTGCATTGGCCATACTGTGGTATTTTAACCTTAAAATGGTCATACATTTTTCAGTTTTCAAGATATTAAGCCCAAAATTGGTTCATTTTGTGGCCCTGGATGGGATCCACACAATGGTACCTCATTAGTTATGGGTAGCATTAAATATGGAAAAGGTATACCATGTTCAATTCCCATTATCCAAATATGGATTTTACTCAAATCCTGTGTGGAACTTATTTGATGAATAACTTTGGTTCTAGATGGGTTATGAGGAAATTAATGGCACCATCAGATATGCCTGGTTATTCTATTTCCAAAATGACCCCACTTTAGGTATCTCACACTAAAACTGTAGAAGTTAGGTGGTAGGCATATTTTATTCACCCTTATTTGGCTTTAATTTGGCCATAACACCTGTATTTTTGATGATAGCTCAGTTTGGCTAATACCATTAGATAGCCCTTATTGGGAGCTTCAATTAAAACAAGCATTTGATTGGTTACAGCTGTTTTCTCTGGATCTTAGATGAGAGGTGAAAATTAAGGTTTATGATCAGAAACTGCTTTGACCCTGAATAACTTTGTTATTCTTTGTCCTATGATTATAGGACTTTTAAATTTTGAAAGAAGTGAGTTCCACTTTCTTTTGATACCTTTTGAGCTGGTTTTGCTAAGATCCATGGTTTGGAGGCATTTTACTCTACCATTGGTTTATGATATTTTGGCAGTGTGAGCCTTGAGGCATATTTTACATACCTAAATAGGCCACAATTATCTTGAAAAAAAAAATTGAATTATGCATAACTCATAAGTCATGCATATATCCAAAATTCATCCTTTTTGATTTCAGAAAAGATGAATAACTTTTTATTGAGTAAGTAAATCCATGGATCTAAGGCCAGATTTGGATTCTACACAAAAATTCACCTAGGGTAGCTCCATAGAGTGAATAAGCTCAAATTAACTCTTTGAGGTGGTAAAATGGAAAATACTTCAATACCACATCATCAATACTAAAAAGATCTGTGAAAATTTTTGTTTTTCTTAATTTCACGCCAAAATAATGGGAATGTGAGAAATCCCATGTTACATATACACTAAGAATAGTGTTATGCATGTTTTGAGCACTTAATATCATGGTATTCTTACATGAACTTTTGGTACACCCATAGTGGATATCTCACTTGAAGCTTAAATTTCTATTTTGATGTAAAAAATAGGCAAGGGGGACAAAAGACATCAAAGAGAGCCAGGGTACCCAACTTCTGAGGCCTCAGAGGCGTGGACAGCTCCAAAGCTTGGATCCATGGCTGATCTTGGCCTAATTGGTAAACTAAAACCTTTTGGGAACTTGGTTACCATGTTACAACTACTGTAAATCTTAAGAAAATAGCAAATAACCTGCTATTTTGACGTGCCAAGGAGGTAAAAAGCTACTTAGACTCCTGTAACCATGTCAATTCTTAATGATTTTCCATGGATAAACCCCAAAAGAGTAACTAAAAGCCTTTTTGGACTTGTATTCATTGATTTACCTCATAGCAACCAGTTAAACATTGATATTTGCAATTCTATGTAGAAATGAGGTAAAAACTTCAAAAATTCATTAAAAATACACTTCTTAATGAATCTTTCTGAAACTTTCAGGACCAATGGAGAACTGTATTATCTATGGTACAACCAAAAATAATTACAGTTTTACTGGTAAAATTCAAAGCTTTACTTACAGTCCATTTCTGACTAATTCTACGTGAAACACTGAATCTTCAAAAATTTACAGTAATTACAACCTGTGATGAAATTGGCAATAAAATTGATAACTTTGAGAAATCAATGATTATTTTGGAATAAAAGAAGATTTACAGATGTTACTCCTTTTATTTTTAACCATATTGGGGTTGGTAGTCATGTAAAAGCATCAATTAAGTAATTATGATAATCTTACGTGACAACAGATGATGCAATCAATAATACAAAAGGGTTTATTGTTTTCTCACTCACTGGTTTTTCAATTTGCTCCATGGCACGCCTCTGTGAGCTGTTGTTGACTTAAAAGAGGCCTCTTCTTGCTGTTTTTTCCACATCATCATATTATTATCATTTAAAATCATTATTACCAACAAGTAAGTATTAGTTATAGCTATTCTAAAGTGTTTTAAATCTTTCAGAATCAATCAGAAAGACGTGAAATCATAGAATACAACTATATATTGTTGTAATACTGTTATAAATTCATTTTGATCCTTAAAATCCACAATTCTATGTCAAATCTCTCTATCTTATCTTTCAATAAGTTTTTTGGAATATTAGTGAGTGATTTATTTTTAATTATTAAAGTTTTTCTCTAAAAATTAGTTTTCTTCAAGAATTATCATTATAATTATTCTTGCAAAAGATAATTATATATTAAAATAATTTTATTATTTTAATAAAAGAAGTTTTATTATTAAAATCTTCTTGTAATTGATTCTTGTAGACAATTACTTACTCACTGTTAAAATCACTAGTAGTATTTAACACGTGAAAGAAATAATTCTTTAATCATTTAATTGTGGTTATAATAACAGTTTGTTATTATATTTCATAAGAACAGTCATATTACTGTTGATTAATAGTCATATTATCATCAGTTTCATAGACAAATTCTACATTTGGGGGCCTGGCCATGTTTTTTGAACCTTGTACCCTTAATTGCTATATTTTTAAGTTCTAAAATATATTAATTTAATAATTTTTTCTTTCATTTTAAAGTTAAAATAATTTTTATTTTTGAAATTGTTTTGGAAATATTTTCATTGAGGAATTTGGTTTAATTTTATACTGTTTTTACACGTGGCTTTTTCACATCCAAAAACTTATAAAATTATTCTCTGAGTTACTCTGAATTAATTTTCATTCAAAATCTTAAAATTTAATTTTTTAATATTAATAAAAAATAAATATAAAACTTATGAAAAATCTTTAAAAATATTTTTAAAAGTATAAAAAATAATTTTTTCTCTTTTATAATTATTTCAAGTGTCTTTAATCAAATACTGTACAGCTGGAAACAGACTCAGTAAAAGATATATCACTAGTCCAGAATCTGAAGACAGTATTGAGGTGCAAATTGCTAAAAGAGGCACCTTATTTAACTCAGAAAAGACTAAATTACCACCAAAAGGTGTGTATTTTATCTTATATTTCCACCTTTTATCTTTAAATTGATGTGAAAATGGTGCATACCAGAAATGGAAGCAACTATTAAGTCCAACCAGATGGATGTGGACAAAGAGGAGGCAAGACCAAATCCAGAAGTGCCAAGTCTTCCACAAGAAAGACACATTTGGAGGATGCCAGAGTTTCCCCCCATTCCCCAAGGTCTGTACCAACAGATTTTGACGTGAATTCTGAGCCTAAACTGATTCATGACAATATTTCGAGGGCTGAACCATTTTCAAGTGGCAGCAATAGAAATATATCAATGCCAGTACAAAAACTGGTTCAGAGCAGCCAAAGAAGAGGAGTGGGAAATATGCCCAAGCCTTTGGCAGGGGGCCATGAACTCCTACTTACACATCAAGAGCTTTCTGAATCAGGAGAAGACCATAGAACCCTTAGGAGGATGGAGCCCCCTGTCTTGCAAAGACAAGGTTGAAAAGATAAAGAATTGGTTGACGAACCAAAGTCTTTTATCCATAGACCAGAAGAAGGAACTGGAAATGACTCCAGCTTTGGAGACAGAAGCCCCAGTGGCATCTAACAGCTCCAAACAAGCTCCAGAAATGTCCAAAGACAAGCCCAAAGGACCTCAGAAGAAGCAGAGAGGTCCCAAGAACCATCAAGGCAAGGGCAAAGGCAAAGCCAATTGGCACAGACCTTACCCACAGGGGTACAGGATCCCCAAATTGGAGCTTTCAGCTGTGGACATTGTGTTCAACATGGCCAGAACTCTCATGGAATTCACAGCCAAGGAGCAGGAAAGTATGAACAGAACCTTTCCATGCAAATAGATCATGTACAAAGAGTTATTAATGTAGAAACTGGTAAACCTGATTCAAAGCTAACTAAAATAACATTGGATATTAATGATTTGAAAAAACATGACAAGAAATATACTGAATGGTATGAATTAACAAATGCCAAATTTGATTCAATTATCAATGCTTGTAGCAGAATTGGAAGTACATGTCAGATTCAGAATGATGAAATGGAAGATCTTTCTATTTTTAAAATGAATGATCAACTTAAAACTCTACAAGATCATGTCTTGAAGATAGCTGAAAATACCAATCAGTTTGCTACACCTTTAGCAAAAAGTGACAGTGAAAGGCAGAGGTTAAAAAATGAAATCATTGCAAATGTAGAACAAATTCATAAGAATTATGAACCACATATTCCAAGACATTCTACACCTTTGACTGAAGAAAAACTTTCTGTTAAAGGAAGTTTTACCCAGCTTTTAGGAGAAAATATTGTCTCTGTTAAAGATATTCCCAAATTGGAAGAATGGCCAACATTCTCTGGTGAAGGGGAATATAACCAAATTGAATTCATCAGGACTATTGATATGTTGCAGGAAGACTTTAATATACCTGATGAAATCATAGTGGGTAAATTACACTGTCTGTTTACCAAGAATGCAAAGAAATGGTATTACAAGATGAGGATAGATCATGGGAAACATGATTGGTCTTGGTGGAAATCTGAAGTGATTACCAAATGGGCAATAATTCTTGGAGGTTTAAATTGGAGAATGCTTTTGAAAGTGCCATTTTTAACTCAGAGAAAGATAAACCACTTACTTGGTTCTTCAAGCAAAAAGACAGATTATCTGCTTTACACCCAGATATGTCTGACACTATGATTAATATGAAAATATTAAGAAAGTGTGGAGGAGAACTGGAACATGCTATCAAAAGCAGATGTGTAGAAACCTGTTCAACAGAGGACTACATTAATGCAATGGAAGATATCATTACCAGAACAAGAACTGGTAAAACTTGGACTAAAATCCCTATGGAATCCAAGATGGTCCCAAAGATTCCCAGATAAGATCAAAGACCAGAAAGACCTGTCTTGAAGTGTCATAAATGTGGAAGTACTTCACATTTAGCAAACACTTGCACCAAAAAGACAAAAATCAATGAAGTTCAAGTCATTGAAGAAATTCAGTGTGCTGAAGAGAAAGAAGAATCTGATCAAGATTCTGCAGTCTCTGAAGATACACCAGTGGAGGACTATACCATTGAAAACATTACATATTTCTTTGAAGTCACAGAAGTCCATACCCACTTTCCACAGTACAGTGAGGATTGCTGCAACCTGATCAATATTCAAGATGCCAGAATGTGTAAAACAAAACCTGCTAGAGGAAAGGTTTACACTGCTGGAGCATCCTGTATCACATCAGTTTTGATGAGTGATATTGAAGCCAAAGTAAATTTGGATACAGGGGAATTTTGCACTTGTGTGGGCAAAGATTATCTCAAAGTTATACTTCCTGAATGGAAAAACCATCTATTACCAATAGAAGGTGTGCAATTTAGTAGTGCCAGTAACAATATGCACCCCTTGGGTATATTAGACACTAATCTTGTATTTCCACACCCAGCAGGAAGTGTAAGGATGAAAACTGAGATTGTAGTAATGAATAATTGCACATCTCAGCACATCATTCTTGGAAATGATTACTTAAATATTTATGGTATTGACATCAATAACCACAAAGACAGATATTTCACAATTGGGGATAACAAAAGACAAAAATTTGCTTTTTCCAATATGCGAAAACAAATATCTGTGGTATCTTCTGTTAAGGATACTTATAAAGATGAATTTGTGTCTAATCAACTTGTTGAAGAACAAATTAATTCATCATTATCTCCAAAAATGAGGAATGAACTTCTTAATGTGTTATACACATACAGTAATGCATTTGCCTCTGATAATGAACCATTAGGTGCTATAAGGGGACCTGAAGTTGATATTACTCTTAATATTGACAGACCATATCCTCCAGTACTTAGAAGAACAGCTTATCCAGCCAGTCCCAGAGCTAGAGAAGCCTTGGAAAAACATATCCAAGAGTTAATACAACTTGGTGTACTAAGGAAAGTAGGCCATAATGAGGAAGTTGAAGTAACAACACCTGTTATTATTGCCTGGCATAATGATAAGTCAAGAATGGATGGAGATTTCAGAGCATTGAATACCTACACAGTTCCAGATAGGTATCCAATTCCTAGAATTCAAGAAACCTTGACTCAACTGTCTAAAGCAAAGTATATAACATCAATGGACACATTGAAAGGCTTTCATCAAATTTTTTTGATGCCTAAAGCTAAGAAATTACTTATAATTATCACTCACTGTGGTATTTATGAGTATCTTAGAATTCCATTTGGCATTAAAAATGCTCCATCCCATTATCAAAGAATGATGAATACCAACTTTCCCACAGAATTGTCTGAAGGATGGATTATCATTTATATTGATGATATTATCATATGTTCTGATTCTTGGTCCTTACACCTTGAAAGACTTGCAAGGGTACTTCACAAGGTTGCAGAAGTGAACATGAAAATTTCACTTAAGAAATGCAATTTTGGTTTTGAAGAACTCAAAGAATTAGGACATATTGTTTCTGGTTTAAGCTTGGGTCTTGACAAAAACAAAGTAGCAGCAGTGTTACTTAAGCCAATACCCCAGAATAAAAAATAAATGATGTCTTTTCTTGGGTTTGCCAGTTATTGTAGGCAACACTTGAAAGACTTTGCAATTCTAGCCAAGTCACTTTATAGAATCTGTGATCAACAGACTGTATTTGAGATGACACAGGAGAGAATTAAAGCTTATGAGAAGATAAGGAGAGCTCTTACAGAAGCACCTTTACTACTCATGCCTGACTGGAATATTCCTTTTAAATTGTACATTGATGCATGTGGAGATGGATTAGGGGCTGCCCTACATCAAGTCCAAATTATTGATGACAAACCTACAGAAGGACCAGCTTGTTTCATCTCAAGACAAATCAAACCAATAGAGGCCAGATATGGTGCAAGCCAAATGGAGTGCTTATGCTTGGTATGGGCACTTGAGAAATTACACTATTATCTTGATGGCAGTGTTTTTGAAGTGATAACTGACTGTAATGCAGTAAACTCACTTCTTAACATGAAAACTCCCAACAGACATATGTTAAGATGGCAAATAGCCATTCAGGAATATAGAGGAAACATGACTATAGTCCACAAAGCAGGAAACATTCACAAGAATGCTGATGGGCTTAGCAGGTGGGCATTAGCCAACAATCCTGATAACCCAGCTTATGTACCTTTGGAAGCTGAACCACAGATTCCAATTGAAGGGATCAACATAACTGATATTGGGACTGAATTCTTTGAAGAGGTCAGAGAATCTTATAAGAAGGACAAGAATTGCCATATCTTCACTTCTTTATTAGATAAAGACTGCAAAGATACATCTTTGGTCAATGCACTGGATGAAGTTTGGAGAAATTCCTATTCTGAAGGAAGATTTCACTTGTTTGATGGTATTATTTACCACAGAACCAAAAATTCTTGTGTAGTGACATTATGTAGCAGATTGCTTATTAATAACATTCTCCATGAGCGCCATGATAGCATCTACTCTGGACACCTTTCAGAAGACAGAACACTTGAAAAAGTAAAGAACTGTGAATGGTGGCTATCTTGGAGAAAAGAAACCATTGAATATTGCCATACCTGTGACAGATCTCAAAAAGCAAACAGGAGTACAGGCAAGAAATTTGGACTGATGATCCATATTCAAGAACCAAAATCCCCTTGGGAAGTTGTTCACATGGATTGGGTCACAGCACTTCCTCCAAGTGGTGACAAAAGCTATAATGCTTGTTTAGTCATTGTAGACAGATATAGCAAGACTCCCATATTCTTACCATGTCATAAAGATGACACTGCTATGGATACAGCTCTTCGTCTATGGAGTAGAGTTATTTCTCATACAGGATTATTTAAGAATATTATAAGTGACAGAGATTCCAAGTTCATATCTGCACTTTGGACCAATCTTCATAGATTTTTTGCGACTAAGTTATCATTCTCAAACAGATGGGCTAGCAGAGAGGATGATTAAAACTTTAGAAGACATGATCAGGAGATTTTGTGCTTATGGGTTAGAATTCAAAGACTCAGATGGCTTTACCCATGACTGGTGCATGCTGATACCTGCATTAGAATCGGCATACAAGACATCAATCCATTATTCCACAGGACAAACTCCTGCTATTTTAGAAAAAGGATGGAATCCAAGACTCCCAGCAGACACACTAAGGAAAGACTTGATTGACATTCATCCTACAGCTTCCAGCTTCAAAATAATGCTTGATACAGTAAAACATCATGCAAAACAAAGTATGAATGATGCTTTTGATTATGCAAAACAGAAGTGGGACAAGAGTCATAAAGTACCAGACTTCATAGTAGGGGACTTAGTTCTAGTTTCAACCTTGAATTTTAATAATATCAAAAGCCCGAAGAAACTCAAAGATTCTTATGTAGGACCTTTTGTTATTGTTGCCTTACATGCAACCAATGCAGTTCAAGTGGAATTGAGTGGTGAATTGGAAAATAAACACCCCACCTTTCCAGTCACCTTGATAAAGCCTTATCAACCAGCTGATAAAGAATTGTTTCCTTTAAGGAACCCAACTACTTTAACTGTTCCACAAGTGGAACAGAATGAAGACAAAAAGATAAAGAAAGTCATTAAAGAAAGGAGACTTAGGGGGAAAAATAAGAGAGAATATCTTGTCAGATATAGAAATCCAGTACATGAAGATGAATGGCTGGCAGAATCAGATATACCTGACTCAGATAAGCTCTTGAGAAGATTTAGACATGAAAGAAGGCCACAAGCCTGAATATGTCTATAAATGTGCTTTAAATTACTTGATCTGAGTGATGTAAAGAGGTTGGACAGTGGACATTAACCCCCCTTTGGGGCCTTTTACTCTTTATACCATTGATAAAATTGTAGTACAATTTTATTTTTTGGTGGGAGGGAATGTGAGCCTTGAGGTATATTTTACATACCCAAATAGGCCACAATTATATTAAAAAGCAATTTTGAATTATGCATAACTCATAAGTCATGCATATATCCAAAATTAATCATTTTTGATTTCAGAAAAGATGAATAAATTTTCATTGAGTAAGTAAATCAATGAGTTTAAGGCCAGATTTGGATTCTACACAAAAATTCACCTAGGGTAGCTCCATAGAGTGAATAAGCTCAAATTAACTCTTTGAGGTGGTAAAATGGAAAATACTTCAATACCACATCATCAATACCACATAAAAGATCCGTGAAAATTTTTGTTTTTCTTAATTTCACGCCAAAATGATGGGAATGTGAGAAATCCGATGTTACATATACACTAAGAATAGTGTTATGCATGTTTTGAGCACTCAATATAATGGTATTATTACATGGACCTTTGGTACACCCATAGTGGATATCTCACTTGAAGCTTAAATTTCTATTTTGATGTAAAAAATAGGCAAGGGGGACAAAAGACATCAAAGAGAGCCAGGGTACCCAACTTCTGAGGCCTCAGAGGCATGGACAGCTCCAAAGCTTGGATCCATGGCTGATCTTGGACTAATTGGTAAACTAAAACCTTTTGGGAACTTGGTTACCATGTTACAACTACTGTAAATCTTAATAAAATAGCAAATAACCTGCTATTTTGACATGCCAAGGAGGTAAAAAGCTACTTAGACTCCTGTAACCATGTCAATTCCTAATGATTTTCCATGGAAAAACCCCAAAAGAGTAATTAAAAGCTTTTTTGGACTTGTATCCATTGATTTACCTCATAGCAACCAGTTAAACATTGATATTTGCAATTCTACGTAGAAATGAGGTAAAAACTTCAAAAATTCATTAAAAATACACTTCTTAATGAATCTTTCTGAAACTTTCAGGACCAATGGAGAACTGTATTATCTATGGTAAAACCAAAAAGAATTACAGTTTTACTAGTAAAATTCAAAGCTTTACCTACAGTCCATTTTTGACTAATTCTACATGAAACACTGAATCTTCAAAAATTTACAGTAATTACAACCTGTGATGAAATTGGCAATAAAATTGATAAATTTGAGAAATCAATGATTTTTTTGGAATAAAAGAAGATTTACAGATGTTACTCCTTTTACTCTCAACCATATTGGGGTTGGTAGTCACGTAAAAGCATCAATTAAGTAATTATGATAATCTTACATGACAACAGATGATGCAATCAATAATCCAAAAGGGTTTATTGTTTTCTCACTCACTGGTTTTCCAGTTTGCTCCATGGCACGCCTCTGTGAGCTGTTGTTGACTTAAAAGAGGCCTCTTCTTGCTGTTTTTCCCACATCATCATCTTATTATCATTTAAAATCATTATTACCAACAAGTAAGTATTAGTTATAGCTATTCTAAAGTGTTTTAAATCTTTCAGAATCAATCATAAAGACGTGAAATCATAGAATCCAACGATATATTGTTGTAATACTGTTATAAACTCATTTTGATCCTTAAAATCCACAATTCTATGTCAAATCTCTCTATCTTATCTTTCAATAAGTTCTTTGGAATATTAGTGAGTGATTTATTTTTAATTCTTAAAGTTTTTCTCTAAAAATTAGTTTTCTTCAAGAATTACCATTATAATTATTCTTGCAAAAGATAATTATATATTAAAATAATTTTATTATTTTAATAAAAGAAGTTTTATTATTAAAATCTTCTTGCAATTTATTCTTGCAGACAACTACTTACTCACTGTTAAAATCACTAGTAGTGTTTGACATGTGAAAGAAATAATTCTTTAATTATTTAATTGTGGTTATAACAACATTTTGTTATTATATTTCATAAGAACAGTCATAGTACTGTTGATTAATAGTAATATTATCATCAGTTTCATAGATAAATCTTACAGGCAGCCATGCTTGTGCTCTGGCTTTGAATCACAGACTGACATACCCTCCCTTAAAAAAAGGCTCATCACTCATGAGACTTTTCAGCCCTCCTAGAGGATCTGAATCTTGTCATGTGAAGGTCTCTATCTGGTATGGCATCCTCTGTCAACCATTTGTCTTTATCAGCTGTCTGGTTCTTAAATCTGACCAAATGTTGTCTATGGTCTTTCCAATTGAGTCTTATCTTTCTGTCCTTCATGATATTTTTGACTTGGCCAGGGGAATTCTATACTCCCACTGATTCCTGTGCAGTGTGGCTCTTGATTATGTAGGGGAACTTATCATCTCCTTTCTGGTTGTAAGGTTTGACTAAACTCCCTGGGAACACTGGGTGTTTCATGGAGAATTCTTCTGTGAGTCTGACTTCCACTGAATTTTCCCTATCAATAGAATGATAGTGAACGGTCCCACAAATGAGTCTCTCATTTTATTTGGTCCTTTGAGGTTGTTGAAATTCAGGGTAGACACTAACACCTGGACCCCTTCTCTGAAGTATGGTTCCTTGTGGGTCTTGTCATACCTCCATTTATTATATTCTTTTGCCTCAGATATGCATCTGGCAGCTGTATTGAATTCCCTCTTCAACATATCATGGAATTATTTGGCTTTGGGGTGGATAGGCAGAAGATTCTTCTTCAAGTGATCCACAGGCATTAAGGGATTCCACCCTTTCTCTGCCAATGAGGGTGATTTTCCTGTGGTAGAGTGCTGAGTTGTATTGTAAGCCAATTGAATTTATGGTAGAAGTGTAACCCAGTAATGGTCCTTATATTCAATGTCATATGGACAGAATCTTTTATTGATTTCACCCATTGTTTAAATAATCCTTTCAGCTAGGCCATCTGTCTGTGGATGGTAAGCTGTGGAAAATTTGAGTTTGGTTACGAGAATATCATAGAGGTTAGTCTGGAATTCTGATGTGAACTTTGGGTCCCTATCACTAATGATGGTTTTGGGGACTCCACATGTAGCTATGATTTTATTTCAGAATACCAATGCTGTGTCCATACTTGTGTCCTCTTTGTGGCATGGTGCAAGAGTTTGAGATATGACCACATATTCAAAAAGGTCACAAGAAAAACTTTACAATAATTATTCCTCCAAATAATTATCTTAGAATAAGTAAGAATACCATAAAAAGGCATGAATGCTAAATTAACTTAGAATATGATGAATAAACATGTAAAATAAATTACACCATTAGGTTCCTCATGATAAAACACACATATATCATTTTTATGGCATATCTGTAAAGTAAATAACTAATGTGAGTAATAAGCAAAAATGCCATAAAAAGACATAAATTCTTATTTATCTCAGAAACCAATGAAACAACATGTGGAAGAAGTTGCACCATTGGATTCCCCATGAAAACCTACACATAAAATAAATTTATGTCATTTCTCTAAAGTAAATACTTGAGGAATCAAGCTGAATATATGCACTTTTATGATCAGTGCATACATTAATGGTTTTTGGTTAATATCTCCTGAAATATACATGATAGAGAGCTACACAGAAGAGGTGACACCTGATTACTGTAAGAATACAGATATTATCTTTATTTGACAAAATATAAAAAGGTTATAACTTGTAAGGGTTTAGTAAACAAAATTGTTAGAGCTGTTGACCAATTTGTTCTGAAAGTGGTCCAAACTTAAAATAAAGTGTATATTCAGGTTCCAATAATTAATAGGCGAAGAAAGATGTATTTTTTACCATAATATTCAAGGTACAACCCCCTGAAATCATGGTTTAAAGTTTAAAATATTGAATTTTGACAGAAAAGATGAGAAACAAGAAAAATCATCAAAAATAGAGTTTTAATGATTTAATAAAAGTCTCTTAGAATTTTAATAAGGACATGCCATCCTTATATAATCAACTCTCTGAATTGCTGTAGCATGTATAAATCAAAAGATATTAATGATCAAAGTTTAACTCTAAAATTGATCATTTATTATCACTCACTGTAATCTTACTTTAAGTTTAACAGTTATATAGGTAATAAAACTGGCTAATACTATTAGATTATGACTAATACTAATAAAATCCACAAATCTTAGGCTTCTGCAAAGCCTATGATGTCATAAAATGTAGAGTTATAGTGATAACCCTAAATAATGTTGTAATAAGAAGATAAGATGGGTTGATTATGATGTAATCATCACTAAACCTTAGAATACTGATCAATTCCAGTGGATAACATCAGTAAAAATCTACTAGAAGGCTGTTGGACTCTAGAAGGGAGGAGTTTACTATAAATAGAGCTCCTTTTTCTCTATTTACCCCTCAGATTAATCAAAATCAATAAAGCACCAAACAAAAAGGTAAAATCTTTATTATTTATATATAGATAATTTATATTAACAAAGACCAAAGGTAATATTAATTATAATCATCAATATTGATGTGATTAATCCATTTGCTTGGTTGTTTTTTTATATTTCTCTATACATCTTATTTTCCATGTAAAATTAAGAATATTTGTAATTTATCTTATTTTATTTTGTAAATACAATTTAAATAGGTTGCATTTGTATTTTTTGGTGTACAATCTTTCAAAATTATCATATTAAGTGTTAAAAGTAGGTTATTTTGTCTTTTATAATAATTTCTATCTATTATTAATCTTAATGATTCTTTTATTAATATAAATAGTATTTATATTAATATATAACATTAATATTGGTAATATTATCATTATTAATTGTTTATTATTATCAAAAAACAATTTCCTACACCTTTATCATTTGCTGGTATCAATAATAAAGATCTTTAAATATATTAACTGTTATATATTAATATATTTATTTTTATTGTATTATATTTTTATAATAAAATCATATCATTATATTTATTTAATAATATAATAATTTGATGCCATAATTATGATAATTCTTTATTTTATTTATTAATAAGGACATTCATATTACAATAAGTGAAATATATGTAATATTTACTTATTGTTTCATGGTCAAACCTTACATTTGGGGGCCTGGCCATGATTTTTACTTAAAGACCTTTAAAAAAGATTCAAAGTGGGTTTATCCAATAACAAATTATATTTAGGGTATTGGTAAAAACACATAAGGGGTGCCCTGGGCCCATTTTTAATAAGAAATAAAACACAACCATGGCTGTATTGGGCCAAAACATTCCCAAAAAAGGGGTTTTCCCCCAAAATCCCTCTAACTCCCAATTGTTTCAGATTTTTTTGTCTAGCTCCCCCCCAAAAAAGACCAAACACCCCAAATAACACACATTATCCCCACCCCAACCAATTTCTTTTGTTAAAAACAGCATTACCAAAGCAATTTTGCAAAGATTTTCTCACTTTTATTTCTTTTTTCCCCCCAATGACTGCATTTTCCACCACAACAAACTGATTTCAAGCCTCTAAATTTCCAATTTCTTACCTTCCCTCATCCATTAATCCCACATTTAAACAACCCTTTTTTCACTCTTAACCACTTCTTTCAATTTTTCATACCTTTTTTCACTTCTTTTTCACCTTTAGAAAGGTTCTTACCCCATTCCAAATCCCGAAATCCCCCTTTTTTTCAAATTTATACATCTTTTTCACTCAAAAATGCTTCAACCCCCCACTGAAGGTGAATTTCACACCCTTGAGCTTCTTTGGCTGCATGTGCATAATGTTTCCAGGGCTCAGGGGTATGCTGTGTCCACTTTGAGGTCCAATATGACCCACAACCAAATTGAAATAGGTTGTGACAGGTCTGGGACCCCAAAGGCCAACAAAAACCCCTCCAAAACAGTCACTTCAAGAAGGCTTGACTCAATTTTTGAACCTTATGCCAGAAAATATGCCAAGGGTATCACCTGGACTCTTAAAGTCAAAAATCCTGAACACAGCTATGATGACACTGAAGATATCATGGCACATCCTGCTTTCAGGAAATTCAATGAGCAAGAAACATCCCAAATTTCTCAAATGTCTGAATAGCTCCTTCTGAAAAGGAAAATTCAGGCCCAATTATGCAGCAAGAGGGAGTCTGACAGGCCTGTAATTCTTAAAGACATTTACAACCAAGTCAAGAAAATCAAGAAAGACAAACTGCAAGGAAGAAGGCCCATTGATGCTCTTATTGACACTCTCAAAGAAGAAATTTTTTTTGGTCCTCTGCAAGGGGTTCTGAGGGACACATTACCTCCTTGTTTTTCACTCACCCTTTTGCCATAAAATTACTTCATGGATTTCCTCATGTCGTTCTTATGGATTTTACTTATAAAACAAATAATTACAAAATGCCCCTTATTCATATGGTTTTATTCAGCTCAACCAATAAGATCTTTTCTGGTGCTTTTTGTTTGATGAAGAATGAAACTGAACCCTCATATACTTAAGCATTGGATCAATACATAGAAAAGGTCCCCAACAACACCAATCTTGTTCCCCCTCCAGTAATTGTTATTGACAGGGATCTGGCCTTGAAGAACTCTCTTAAGAAGCTCTTCCCAGACTCCAAAGTCATGTTATGCATTTGGCACATCAATAAAGATGTCTCTTCTCATTTCATGAAGAAAATTGGTCATGGAACTGATTTTAAAAAATTTATGGGCCTTTGGAATCAAATAATGAACTTTTATCTTTCACTTTATTTCACTTTTTCTCTTATTATTGTTTTTATTAATGACTTCAGGATCCATTTCTCAGATTATGTATTCATACACTGAAAAGTCTTTCAAAGACAACTGAAAGAAGCTTAAAAAGCAAGTCAAAAATCCTGAGTTCTTGCAATATTTGGAAAATACCTGGCTTCCTCTAAAGCAGTATTATGTGTCAGACTGGCCAACCACCATTGCCACCTGGGTGCGGGCTCCACCTCCAGAGTTTAAGGTGCCCATGCCATGGTTGAATGTTGGCTCCAAAAGTCCACTGGTACTCTGCTGGAGGTAGTTAGCGCTCTCCACATGGCATTCAGCAAACAAGTTATTGAAATTATCAAAATAATCTCCAAAGAAATGATTGTCCATGTCAATAATTTTCCTCCACACATCTGTGCTCTCAATGGCAAGGTGTCTCATTATGCTCTTCAGATGGCCTTTGAAAATTTTAAAGCAAAATTTCCTCCCAATGAAAAATGCACCAGCAAATACAACAATTATCAAGGTATTCCTTGCAAGCATAAGACCCAAAAGGCATTTGCCAAACCCCAAAGGCTTGAGATATCAGACTTCCATCCTCAGTGGCATTTGAACTTGCCTGTGAGGGTTTTTCAACTTCAAATTCTTACTTTTTTCCTTATTAACTGATTTTCTTTGTCATATTCTTCTCAGACTGGTTTTCAAGGTAATGATCAAAGTGTTGAAACATAAAGAAAAAGATAATGAATCCAGGAAAATATTTGAAGATATTGGGGAGGACCTTTTTCAAAGAACAATGGCAGAAATCACCCCAATTCCTCAACATTTTCAAGATGTTTTGACTGGAAAAGTCCCATTTGATTAAATTCCCAAGAGTTAAGAGGATGATCAATATTATGAAGACCCACTAGAATGCAAGAATATCTATGGAAGACCTCAATGAGCCAAGAATAAAAAAAATAAAAAAAAGAGAACCATCAAGATTTGAAACTATTGAAAGTCAATCCAAGAGAAGAGAAAGAGCCCCATCAAAAGTGCCAGTACAACAACATGAAGATCACAGTAAAATGTCGCCTCTCCAATTATGGAAGTGGACTAATCTGAAAATTCTAAAGATTCTGAGGCCTCATTATCAAAATCAATCAGTTCATCAGATTCACTACCCTCAGAAACTGAATTAAATAAATCAGAAGTTACCCTTAGAAGGTCCAGAAGATTAGCAATTGGAAGCAAAAACTCACAAAGAAAATCACACAAGCCTGCCACCAGTTTGAAGATATATGATGCAATTCGCTTGAAATGTGAGCATTGTCAAAGAAATTATTACACAAGTGATGAATGCTCCAAGCTGTTTGTGAGTGCCTGATTCTTTTTAATGTATATTTCTCTTAAAGGTTATATTGAAATCCACCTTCAACGCCATCAATGTCCAGGATGATGGAAGCTGTGGCTACAGAACAGCATCCCACTACATTTACAAGACTACAGATCAATAGGCTGATTTCAGAGGTGACTTGGCTGAAGAAATTTAACAAAATCAAGACCTTTATGAAGCCATGAACACTTTAATTCCCTCTGTATCCTCTAATTTGGAAAGAATTGAATGGTATGAAGATGTTGGCCAGGCTCCAAAAAGCAAGTGGATGCACATGCCTGACATGGGGGATCCAATTGCAAATAAGTATCAAAGACCAGTTTTCTTTTATTCTACAGTCCAATATTTTGATTTTTTCCCTTATTTCTGTCCTCCAAATGATAATACCCCCATTTTCATTTGCTTCTTGGATAGCTGTTCTCATTTTGCTCCTTTGGATATAATCATTTCTGAAGTCTAGCCAGTCCACCCCATTACTGTGAATTGGGAATTTTGTGCCCAACCACAAGGCCTGGGGTGGGCTGATAAATTTAAGAAACACAGGATGTTATTTTTGTCAAATATTCCTCCCCCCCTCAGAAAAGACCAACTATTTTGGAGGTTGATTCAGATTGATTGACTTTTGTATATACAATTTATTCCAATTATCCCCCTCCTCAGTCCTATTTATTTCTTAAATCCCACCTCACTCTCCTTTTTTAACAAAAATATGGCACTTTTGTACTTTAAAATAGTCATATTACAAACAAGAAAAAACCACTTATTGTTCCTTCACTTGTTGTCCCACCAAAAAAATTCCCCCAATTCATGGGCTTCTGATTCTTTATTGTCCAGATTGAACCCTTCATTTTGAAGAAAATTGAAGGAAATTCATAAGTGGGAAGTCTTTATATTAATTTTTTAAAAATATTCATATTACAAAAATGGAAAAAAAAACAATTTTTGCACCATCACTTGTCCCACCAAAAAAAATTCCCAAAAGTATCAGATTCTGGTTCTTTATTCTCAAGATTGAATGCTTCATTTCAAAAAAAATAAAGCAAATTTGGAAGTGGAAAGATTTTGAATGAATTTTCTCAAAAATATGCCATTTTGTCATGTTGGCCAAAAAAAAATATGAAAAAATTTGTGGATATTGACATCCCATGTTGGGAAAAATATGGCAAAAAAAATTAGAAAAACCTCAAAACTGATCCTCAGGAATTGCTTTTGAAAAATAAGGTCACTTACCTGTTTTGGCCATAAATTGGTAAACACATGTAAGGGCTTACATGTTTTTACTAAAAGCTTACATGTGTTTGCCAACACCCTATATTTATAATCATAAAATTATGTAATAATTTTATATTTATTGATTTTAAGAGCTATTGAGGCATTTTGAAAGCAATTGTACTGTCTTAAACAGGGTTTTTCACACCCTTAGACTTGAAAGAATTTTCTTCGAGTGACTCTACTGATTAAGAAAGATATTTACAAATTAAAAACACATTTATATTATAAATTAATTTCAAAACAATCATCTTATTTTTATTTTATGTCTTGAAAATAAAAATATATAAAGAAAACCAAAAAAAAGGTATTTTTATTCTTTTTTGATCATTTCTTTTATTCATTTTATTCATTCAAAGATATCAAAGCAATTTTTATGTGGAAATTGCCATATCTTTTCTAAAATAGCACTTTTTAAAAAAAGACTTATATTTATATGTCTTTTTAGTGTTTGCAGACGACCCAGCAGAGGATAATTAAGCCACTGTTGAGAGATTGGTGGAAGAAACTTGTCCAAGTTCTCCAACACCAATTGTCAATAAGAAAAAAAAAGCTAAGAAATTAGACTTTCCAGGACTCTGAAGGTTAGTGCCTCCTTTATAATTTCCATAAAAGATTTTTTTTATGTTCTAAGATCTTTTGTTTCCTTAAATTTTTACTATGACTACTAGAAGAGGATCCCAATACTCCATATAATCAGACGGAGGTGGACTCATAAGTAGAGTCAATCCCTCAAAAGGGAAAAGAAAGGGCAAAATACCCAGTGAACAAAATCCACATAAGGAAGTGCCATATCCAAAAGGCAAATCCCAGATATGCCCATGATTTCTGAACCAGAATTGGAATTGAGCATGAGTAACTCCAACAGGGACAAATTAAATTCTAAAGGCTCAAATAGACATTTATATGAGAAAGTACAAGCAGTATTACATGGTGTACAAGGACAAATATTGGAAAATGTTTACACAAATCCACCAAGGAGTGATTAACTCCTGGCATATCCTGAAAAAACTCCTCAAAGAGGAGGAAATAGTAATGCACTCCAATAGATGGAATCCACTATAAGCCAGGCCTAAAATCAAGAAGATAAAGGAATACACACCAAAAAGAAAGAGGAAAGAAAGGAAGAAGCCCCAGTAGCTTCAACAAGCAAGCCCCAAGCCAACCAACTTCCCCAAGAAGGGAAGAAGAAAAAGAAAAAGAATTGGAGGAAACCATATTCCCCAAGTTACAGGATCCCAAAAATACAAAAAGATGCCATGGAAAATGTCTTCAACATGGCCAGAACCTTGATGGAATTCAAGGACAAAGAGGAACAAAGAATGAGACAACCTCATTTCCCAAAGAAATAACTTTGCCTCCTGATGTTTTAAATACTTTAACTGAAGTTAAAAATAGTATCTTACCTCTTAAAGACATTCAAAATAGTCTATTATCCTTAGAATAAATGAATAACAGCTTAAAATATTTAACAAAAATTGTTCTAAAAAATAAAAAAAGAACTTGATAACATTAAATTTATGGTTGAAAATAGTAAACCAAATATTTTGATTGACAATACTCAAAAATTAATTCAAGGTAAACAAGAATTGTATAAATACATAAAAGATATTAAAGAAAAAACTTTAACAATAAATTGTGATGTGAGAATTGACAATTTAACAGAAAAGCTAAACAGATTAAGTATTTCTGTTGAAGAATTTGAAGAAAAGACTTCATCACACCAGAAACTACTTCTAGACCATGTATAAAAGAGTGATGAAGAAAGAAAGAATCTTAATGATGACATTAAAAGTGAAATAAGACTTGTTACTGAAAAAATGGATAAAATAAATGAGGCTAACTCAAATATGCCAAAGTTATCAACCCCATTTTCTCACATAAGAAGTCCTGTTAAGCCAAAAGAGGAAATAAAAAATCCATTAATGACAGAATTGAGTCATCAAGACAATAACCAGGTCTTAATGAAAAAAGCACCTCAATTAACAGAATTGCCAAAATTCACAGGTGAAGGTGAATATGACAATATGTCATTCATTAAAAAAATTGATATGTTACAGGAAGATTATGCCATACCAGATGAATTAATCACTGCAAGATTATATTCATTATTTGAAAAATCTGCAAAAAGATGGTATTATGGCATAAGACAAACCAATGGTAAAAATACCTGGTCTTGGTGGAAAAATGATACCTGGAGGTAAGAAAAAGAAAATGAATATGAAAATTGCTTCTTTGATCCAGATAAGGATAAACCTTTGACTTGGTTGTTAAAAAAAGCTGAAAGGTTGAATGCACTATATGCAAAAATGTCACAAAAGATGGTGCACATGAAGATAATTAAGAAATGTGGAGGGGAATTAGAAGATGCCCTGAGAAGCAGGTGCATTGAGCCATGCTCCACAGAAGAATATTTCAATGCACTAGAAGATATAGTGACAAGAACTAAGATTGGTAGAACTTGGAAAAAAGTGGACATCAAAAGTCCAAATAAACCACTTATCAAGAAAGATAAAAAAAGAGAACCTTTAAATCACAAGACACCCAACAGTAATGAGAAATGAAAATGCCATAAATGTGGAGGTATTGGACACTTAGCAACTAATTTCCTTGAAAAAGCAAAGATAAGTGAAATTGTGGAAACAGAGGACCACGATGACAAAGAAGAAGAATCAGATTCTGAAAAAGATACTGAAGAGTCAGAGACTTCTGAAAGTGATGAAATTAATGGATACTCTAAAGGGATTTCATCAAAATTTCTTGACAGACAATGCTAAGAAACTACTGAGGATAATAGTTAACTGTGGGATATATGAATATTTAAGAATGCCATTTGGTATCAAAAATGAACCTTCCCACTATCAAAGGATGATGAACACCATATTTCCTGAAGGGTTGTTGGAAGGATGGTTAATTATCCATATTGATGATATCATAGCTTTCTGAGAGACTTGGGAAAGCCACTTAACAAAACTAGAAAGAGTACTAAAAAAGATAGTCGAAGTAAATATGAAAATTTTCTTCAAAAAGTGTCATTTTGCATACAGTGCGCTAAAAGAACTAGGACATGTTGTATCTGGACTAAGCTTGGGAATAGATAAAAAAAAGTAGCAGAAGTACTACTGAAACCAATTCCCCAAATCAAAAAAAGAAATGAAATAATTTCTAGGATTTTCTGGTTATTACAGACAGCAGATAAAGGACTTTGCAAGAATTGCCAAATCCCTGTATAAACTCTGTGACCAACAGACAGTTTATGAAATGACTGAAGAAAGGGAAAAAGCATATGAGGAATTGAAAAATTTCCTCAAAAATGCCCCATTTCTTCTAATTCCAGATTGGAAACTACCCTTTAAGATATACATTGATGCTTGTGGAGAAGGATTAGGTTCTGAACGACACCAGACACAAATCATCCATGATAAACCTGTTGAAGGACCAATTTGCTTCATTTCAAGACAAATTAAGCCAACAGAAGCAAGATATGGAACAAGCCAAATGGAATGTCTTTACTTAGTGTGGGCCTGCAAAAGATTACATTATTATTTGGATGGTACAGTGTTTGATATCATTACATACTGTAATGCTGTAAAATCATTGTTAAACATGAAGACACCAAATAGAAATATGCTAAGATGGAAAATTGCTATCCAATAATATAGAGGAAATATATCACTCTCATCCAAACTAGATGAAATATGGAAAAACACATATGATGGAGGAAGATTCCCCCTCCTTGATGGAGTACTGTATCATAGGAAAAAACACACATGTGTCATGATCTTAACAGATAGAAACTTGATAGAAGCTATATTACATGAATGTCATGATAGTGTTGCATCTGGACATCTGTCAGAAGATAGAACATTGGAAAGGGTTAAAGCCTGCGCTTGGTGGCCAAATTGGAGAAACAATGTTGCAGAATACTACCAAACCTGTGGCAGATGTCAAAAAGAAAACAGAGCCACAGGAAAGAAGTTTGGAATGATGATCCAACTCCATAAACCAAAATCCCCATGGGAAATAGCTTGCATGAATTGGGTAACAGCCTTACCTCCAGGAGGGGACAGGAGTTATAATGCATTCCTAGTACTGGTTGACAGATACAGCAAAGCTCCAATGTTCTTACCGTTTAATAAAGATGAAACAGCTATGGACACAGCCATAATGATATGGAATAAAGTTATTAGCGCCACAGGCATATTCCAAAATATAATAAGTGACAGAGACCCAAAATTCACTTCAGCATTATGGACAAACCTCCATAACTTGTTTGGAACAAAGTTATCATTTTCAACAGCTTACCACCCTCAAACTGATTGTCTAGCAGAAAGAACCATACAGAACTTAGAAGACATAATAGCAAGATTCTGAGCTTATGGACTAGAATTCAAAGACTCTGATGGCTTTACCCATGATTGGTGTACCTTAATACCAGTTCTTGAACTGGCATATAAAACATGAATCCATTATTCAAATGGCAAAACAGCAGCGATGTTAGAAAAAGTTTGGAATCCAAGACTTCCTTATGATACCCTCAAAAAGGATTTAGTGGATATATATCCAACAGCAAGAGGTTTTAAAATAATTCTTTACAAAGCAAGACATCATGCAAACAGATGTATGCAAGACCCTTTCAAATATGCAAAAGAGAGATGGGATAAAAGTCATAAAGCACTTGACTTGAAAGTAGGAGTCTTGGTCTTTGTAGAAACCCTGAATTTTAATAATATAAAAGGCCCAAATAAATTGAAAGATTCCTTTGCAAGAAGATTTATGTTAAGAGCACTACATGAACCTAATGCTGTGCAATTAGAGCTGACAGGTGAGCTTATGAACAAACACCCAACTTTTCCTGTAAGTCTGATAAAACCTTACAGCTCAAGTGACAAAGAATTATTTATACTAAGAAATAAACCCCCACTTGAAATACCTCCGCTAGAAGAAGGAGAAGAAAAGAAAATTGTCAAAGCCCCTCAAAGAAAGAAGGATAAGAAACAAAAAAGAAAGGGAATACCTTGTAAGGTATAGAAAACCAACTGAAAAAGATGAATGGCTACTTGAGAAAGATATAAATAATGCTGATAAACTAATAAGAAGGTTCAGAAATGAAAGAAGACCTAAATAATAGAAGAGTTAAGCATTATTGTGCTTTAGGACTAATAAAAGTCTAATGAAGAGGTAGGACAGTGGATGATACCCTATTTAACTATATCAGATTGTAGTACAATATTTTTTGGTGGCAGGGAATGTGAGCCTTTGACATATGACCACATATCCAAAAAGGTCACAAGAAAAACATTACAATAATTATTCCTCCAAATAATCATGTTAGAAGAAGTAAAAATACCATAAAAAGGCATAACTGCTGAGTTAACTTAGAATCCAATTAATAAATATGTAAAATAAATTACACCATTAGATTTCTCATGATAAAACACACACATGTCATTTTTATAGCATATCTGTAAAGTCAATAACTGATGAGCAATAAGAAAAAATTCTTATTTATCTCAGACACCAATGAAACAACATGTGAAAGGAATTCAACCATTGGATTACCCATGAAAGCCTACACATAAAATCATTTTATGTCATTTCTCTAAAGTTAATACTTAAGGAATTAAGCTGAATATATGCACTTTTATGATCAGCACATACATCCATGGTTTTTTAGCTAATATCTCCTGAAATATACATGATAGAGAGTTAAACCAAAAGTGAATTTAACACGTAATTACTGTAAGAATTCAGATATGATATTCATTTGACAAGCTATAAAAAGGTTATAAATTGTAAGGGCTTATTGAACAAAATTGTTATAGCTGTTGACCACTTTGTTGTGAAAGTGGTCCAAACTTAAATTAAAGTGGATATGAAGGTTCTACTAGTTCATAACGGAAGAATGATGTATTTTGTATTATAATATGCAAGGTACAACCCCCTGAAATCATTGTTTGAAGCTTAAAATATTGAATTCGGACAGAAAAGATGAGATACAAGAAAAATAATCAAAAATAGAGTTTTGATGATGTAATAAAATGCAATGGGCAGCTCAATGAAGAAATTCCAAAATATCATAATTAACTCTCTTCACGTCTGTAGAGTGTATAAATTAAAAGATATTAATGATCAAAGATTAAGCTTAAAATTGATCATTTATGATCACTCACTGTAATCTGATTTTCAGTTTAACAGTTATATAGGCAATAAAAATTGTGAATACTATTAGATTATGATTAATACTAATAAAATAAACCAAGCTTAGGCTCTTTCCAAGCCTATGATGTCATTAAACTTAGAGTTATAGTGATAAATCTAAATAATGGCATAATAATAAGATAAGATGGTTTGATTATGATGTAATCATCACTAAAATGTAAAATACTGATCAATTCCAGTGGATACCATCAGTAAACGTCTACTAGAAGCCTGTTGGACTCTAGAAGGGAGGATTTACTATAAATGGATCTCTTTTTACTCTATTTCCCCCTCAGACACATTAAAAAAAATAAAAAACTAAACAAAAAAGGTAAAATCTTTATTCTTTATATATAAATCATTAATATTATAAAACAACAAAAGCTAATATTTATTATAATCATCAATATTGACATGATTACTCCATTTGTTTGATTGTTTTTGTTATATTTCTTTATAAATCTTATTTTCCACATAAAATTAAGAATATTTGTAATTTCTCTTATTTTATTTTGTAAATACAATTTAAAAAAGTTTTATTTACATTTTTTGGAATAAAATATTTCTAAATTATTATTTTAAGTGTTAAAAGTAGGTAATTTCCTCTTTTATAATGATTTCTCTCTATTATTACTTTATATAGTTCTTCTATTGATATAAATAATATTTATATTAGTATATAACATTAATATAGGTCATATTATTGTTATTAATTGTTTTTATTATTGAAAAACAGTTTCTTCTGCCCTTATTACTTTTTGGTAACAATAATAAAGAGCTTTAAATATATTAATTATTATATATGAATATATTTATTTTTATAATATAAATGATATCATAATATTTATTTAATAATACAACAATTTTATGCCATAATTATAATAATTATGCTTTATTTTATTTATTAATACGTAAATTCATAGTACAATAAGTGAAATATATGTAATATTTACCTATTGTCTCATAGTCAAACCTTACACATGGTAGGCATCTAAAACTGTTTCTATACCTGTCTACTATGAATAGGAAACAATTGAATTTTTCTTTGCCCTCTTGGACAAGTCCTGTTACCCAGACCACATTAATGATTTCCCATGGGTGCTTGGGTTCCTGTATGTGTTGGAATAGCCCATACTTTTCCCCATGTTTCCTGTTTGCCTGCTGGCATCTTTCACAAGCTTTGATTTATTGAATCAACTCTTGCTCCCATTGAGGCCACTAAGCTATGCTTGCTACCCTCTCTTTTTTCCTGGATTCACTCATGTGTCCCATGTAGGGGAAGTCATTGCATTCTTTAAGGATCAGGGAGATATGGTCCCTGTCTATCACTGTGAGGGAACTGGTGTGTTTTTCTCTGTGACAAAGCGGTCCATCTATAAGGAGAAATTCATTCTCCTTAAAGTCCCTCAACCAGGGTGCCTCTAAATGGGATTCACTTTCTGGGTTTATGTACTTTTGTTAAAGGAATTGTACCAATATGCTACACTGTTTGTGCTTGGAATAAGTTTGAATAACTGAATTAAAACATTCATTGTGAAACTCAGAGGAACATACTCCCAATATGGGAGTCTCTGTTTCCTCTGGTTCAATTTTGTTAGTTTTTGGGGTAACACTTCCTGATTGCTGCTCAAAAAATCTGAAGTTCTTCCTCCTATCTATTTCCAAGAAGTGAATGAGAATTTTTGAAGCCACTTCTGGGTCATAAGCTGAGTTTCTTTTGACATTGTCTGATGGCCATCTACTGGGAAATCAGTATGTGTGTGACTTTTTCCCTCTTTGTATATGATGGTAATCATGCCTCTATACTATTGGATGGCTATTTGACACCTCAACATATGTCTATTTGTAGTCTTCATTTTGAACAAAGAATTAAATGCTGTGCAGTCTGTGTAGAATTCAAAGACTAAACCCTCCAAATACTAATGGAGTTTTTCTAGGGCCAAGCAAAGCATAAGAATTTAGTTTGGGTTGCTTCATACCTGGCCTCTGAATCATTCAGTGACCTGGAGATGTAACATATTATCCCTTCCCTTGTTTCACCATAAACAATTTTTCTTGAGTGAAGGCTGCCCCTAATCCTTGACCGCAAGCTGTATCTATGTAAAACTTTAATGGTACTTTATAGTCTGGTAGAATGAACACAGGTGCATTAGTGAGTTCATACTTGATCCTCACATATGCATCCCTCTACTCATTAGTAATTAAAAAAAACACATCTTTTGAACATAACCTGTATAAGATACCAGTTATGTGGGAAAAATGTTTGATGTTGTTTTTGTAGTAGCTAGAAAACCAAAAGAAAGATTTCAGCTCTGTGATGTTTTTTGGTAATGGCTTTTGCAGTACTGCTGCTACTTTGTTTTGATCTATGGTCAGGCTAAGGTGTAAAAACTTATGCCCTGGCACCATTAGTTATTGTTGGCCAAAATTAAAATTCTGAAGTGAAATTTTCAGATTGATGGGTGTGCATTTACTGAGGACTCTGTCTATTTACTGCACATGGTCTGTCCATGTCTCTGAGTATATAATTATTTCATCAATATATACTACCATCCAGCCTTCCAGTATATCTTCTTGCAAAATTGTGTCCACCATCCTTTGGAAGTGGGCTGGTGCATTTTTGATGCCAAATGGAATCCTTGTATACTCATATATACCCATATGGAATATAATTCTGAGTTATTTCATTGAGTTTTGTTTAACTACATTTTGGTGGAAGCCTTTCATACAATCCATCTTGGTGATGTATTTGGCTTTTTCCAGCTTGTCTAATGCTTGGGGTACCTGTCAGCTTTGGTTTACCTGTTGAGTGCTCTGATGTCAACACACAATATAGACTTGAAATAATGCCAAGTGATAATTCCAGGTGCAGTTACTTCAGCCATTTCATTGTGCCCTATCTTTCTGATTACAGTAATATCTAAGAGTTAATTGACATGTTTTTCAATTTCTTTTGTAGTCTCCAGACTTTCTGGGAGTTGAGGTTGTCTAAGCATGTGTGGATGAGGTCTTTCCACATCCAGGTATAGCTCTATATCATGGACTCTAATTTTACCTAAGGGTTCTTTCCCTATGGCAAAGGCTGGTGTATTTTTCCTCAAGGATTTTAGTAAGCTGAGTTTCTGTTTACTAGTGAGGTTAGCACTATTTTGTCCCTCTTTGATTCAATTAAGTAATTATTCTAGGGGTTCTTGGTTACACAACTGGTATATGTCAAGTGGAAATTTCACTTCCTTGTTTGTACCTATGGTAATGTGCCTGTTTTTCATATTGTAAATATAAATTACATACATCCTTTAGTAGTATGTTCCATTAAAAACCTTGGATGTGGGCATCTTCAAGAGCTCAAAACTATGGGTTGAGTCTGATATTACCTTTTCTGTGGGGTAAAAATATCTCTTTGATAATATTCCCAATAGATTTCATCTTCCCTGATGCACTCTTAAAATCATTTGCCTTGTGTGAAAAGAGTTGCTTCTTCCAATTTGGGAAGTTTTTGTTCAGATATTCTCTGGCCACTATGGAGAAGTGTGCACCACTATCAATGATAAATATATTTTCAGGATTGTTAAAAAAAACAGTAATATTAAGGGCTGTACCATGAATATATGCCATTCCTTTAGTTGGTGTGACTAGGAAGGTCTGTGCATCTTGTATGTGCTTGCACAAGTTTTTATTTTAAGTGTCTTGTGGTAATCCTCTTTCCAACTGTATGTCCTGGGTTTCTAATTGGGTTTTCTCTTGGTACTCCACAAGAAATTTTTCTTTTTGGTTTGGTAATCATCAGAGGTTTCTATTATGGCATCACCCATAGAGTCAGATTCAGAATCCTCTGCCGGGGGTTCTTCTAATGGAGCTTGGTCAATGGAATAGAATTTCTTTTTTTCCTTTGTAAAGTTGTTAGCATAGCTGTCTGTTGAACCACAATTGTGAAAAGAGCTTTTCTTCTTGGTGACTTCTGCAAATCTTTCTCTGGGTTTGTCTTTTTTGTCAGCCCTGAAAGGTTATTTCTCTTTGAAACTATTAATTTTTGCTAGGAAATATTTTCCTATGTTTTTCTTTTCCTCACAGCTTGTAAGCTATTGGAAATATCCTTTAGAGTGCAACTTTGGTTGCACTTGCATTTCACTGCATGTTCTAGTTCTCCTGGAAACTGTGTAAGAAGCTTGTGATTCCTCATTTGAATATTTATATGGGGATCAATGGCTTTAAGTATTATATACTTTTTAAGACATCACTAATAAGGATATTTGTCCACTGAGTACTTTTAATTTTCAAATGACATGGTATCTTGCCATGTCCAAATACAATTACTGTAGTTTTGGATTATTTGACTCTTCCACCATGGATTTCTTTCATTTCTATGTACAAGATACTATCATGTCCTTCGAATCCTGTGTTAAGTCTATCTGTAAGCCAGTAGTCTGGTATACTTGGTACATAAATATAACTAATGAGTTCCATTTGATCATATCCTCCTACACCAGAGAATTTCAGACATATTGTGTCTTCTGAAAGATGTTTCAAAGATTACTTTTCTGGTTAAGTCATATTATCTCTATCTTGGTACTTTAATGGGGATCTGGGCTTAGTCTCCTTTGTGGCATCTGTTTTGTTTTCTTATTGGTGGTGTGGATTATTGCCAAAGACATGGCCTTGACTCTTCAGATTCATGTTCTGGAAGGAATTAAGAAATATGTTTATGTCTTGATCCAAATAATCACTGTCCCTCTTGCAATGGTATTTCTCATCTAAGACTTGGTTTAGTCTTCTTTAGTCTCTTCTGAGGCTTTTCTTAGTTGGGCATAACCATCTTGAAGAGATTTGATTGTTTTTTGTTGTATTGTTGTCACTTCTTGAAACCTTACATTGTTTTCATGGAGCATTTCAAGCTTTTCTTGAGTTTTTTCTGCAAATTGGGACATTTTTAACCAAAGTTCATTGGCGTTTAGGTTACCCTCAGGTGTGACAACACTATTTTTGTTCTGAGTGGGGATATAAGTTCTAATTGTAGGTGTACTGATCATATCAGATTCATTTAAAATAATTTGTTGTGTCTGTTAACTTCCTTCACTAAGTACAGAAATTTCTAGATCATTGGGTCTGATTTTTTCTTCCTCTGGCTGAAAGTAGTCTTGTTCTTGCCCTTTAATTCTTGTCTTCTCCTTGAAACTTCCTGGAATTGTGAAGAATGGTAAATCTTGGCCCTGTATTTTCTGGATTCTGAGTGGTGTGAATAAACTTAAGAGTTGGTTTGATATACTCCTTGTGAGCCTGCAGCAGTCAGAATATGTGATTTCTGGCTCCATACCTCCTCTATAGCATGGATTATGGCTTGATTCTCCCTGATTTTGGCTGCTCTCTCTTCTAGGAGTTTGAACTGCCTGTTGGGATTCAAACCTTTGAAGACATCTCTCTGAGAGATATCTTATGGAAGCTTGCCCCTAGTTCTACCCAGTTTGAAGCCAGGTTTAACATCTTGTGTTCTATGCTGCACTGGAACAGGTCTTTGAGGAGTTAGTGGAGCTGAAATACTTAATACATGTCTTCTCAATCCTCTGATTTTAGTTCTCTGTTGAGTTAGAAGGTGAATGAGCATAGGCATGATTTCCCTCAGTGTCGTTCTATTCATCATGCTGTCAAAACCCTGGTATTCTGGATCTTGACAGTACTGTTCTTTCTGCTGACTTGTTTCTTTGGATGGAAAGGTCCCTGAGGTGTACAGGGGACATGTTATCAGTTTCTGAAATAATTTCAAAGAGATTTGTTCTTATGGTACTTACCTTTGACTGTTCTTTGTACAAACCTGTGTTCTGCAGCTTTTGGAAATTTGAGTTTAGAGGTTAAAACTGGATTAATCACTTTTATTTTACAAGTACAAGCTAAAATGGTTGGTTCACATTGTAAGGAGGAAAGAGTTTGTGGCTATCTGGGCCTCTTAGTGGCTATGGGTGTCCACTTCTTGGTTGTGATGAGGCTTTAAGTATTTCTCTTGCCTTTAGCCCTCTGCACTTGGTCTGTGTCTGAGGGTGTCACTGAGGGGTTTTCCTGTGACTTTGCCTCTAGTGGTATGAAGTTTTCTTCCACTTGTAGTCAAAATAAGAGAGATTGTGTCAGTTTCTACTCTTAACAATGGCTCTTCATGTCAAAAAATAGCCTCTAGTGTAATATGTGTCTGTATTACACTTCTGAACTGTCAGGCTGAGTCTATGATAAAGAGGTGATAAGGCTATTTACAACTTTAACTATGACTTTGACATGGATAAAAAGTATCAAAAATGTTTTAATTGAAGATAAAAAGGGCTTTACTAATGGGAATTAGTGGTGATGAGCACTGTTGAAAGCCATGGGTGCAGCTTTACCTGTTGGGTTACAATAATAAAGACTACAATACTAAGATTTATAGTATAACCTGATTATTTTACAAGAGTATAGCTATTTTTGAGAGTTGTAATAAATAGGAATTCAAGAGTAGGATGCAGATTCCTTTTCTGGCAGTGAAAAGGCCTCCTTTTATCCTGAAATGGGTTGAAAAGGCTGATAGACCTTTGCATGTAGAGGAAGTGAAGATTTTTCACTCTCAAGGACAGGCTTGTGGCTTGCAAAAGGCCTGTATAGCCTGTATTGGGCTCAGCTGTGGATTTGAAACCACATCTGGGTAGGTTTCACAAATAAAGGGTAAAAACCTTCATCTGGGGACCACACAGCCTGATTCTGACGTGTATGACGCATAGAATGCTGTACAGAACCTGTATGGGACCCCAGTATTGAATAACCTATGAGGTATTGAAGTAAAAACAAGCTTCTTAGTCTGTTTGACACCTCATAATCATGGTTATGAGATATATTATCCCATGGTAAGGCTGTATTGACCAAACTGTGGGATTTTGACCTTAAAACAGCTATAACTTTGTCAGTTTTGAAATATCAACCTCAAAATGGGTTTGGTATAGCCCTGTATGTGTTCTAAACAATGGTACCTCATTTGATATGGCTATCATTAAATGTGGGAAAGTTATCCCATGTACAAGAGTTTTGTACATACGTGTGATTTAGGCAAAAATCTGTATTGGGCTTGTTTGCCTTATAGCTTTTGTTCTAGATGAGATATGGGGAAATGAATAAAACCATCAGATAGCCCTTATTGTTCTCTTTCCTAAAAGACCCCACTTTAGGTATCTCACACTAAAACTGTAGAAGTTAGATGAGAGGTGAAAATGTTATTCACCTTTATTTGTCCTGAATTTGGCCATTACTTCTGTAATACTGGTGTTAGCTCAGTTTGGCTGGTACCATTGGATAGACCTTACCTAGAGCTGTATTTTGCATACCCAATTGATGGAGTTAAGCCTGTTACTCTGTATTTCAGATGAGAGGTCAAAATTAAGGTTTATGCTCAGCAACAATTTTGAGCAGGAATAAATTTGTTATTCTTTGTCCTATGGTAATGGGACTTGTATATTTGGAAAGGTGTGAGTTTCCTCTTTCCTTTGATTCATTTTGAGCTGATTTGGCTCATCTCCATGTCTTGGTGGTATCTTGGCTATACCATTGGTTTATGGTATTTGGCTGTTATCCTTGTGCTCTGGTTTTGAGTCACAGGATGACATACCCTCCCTCTAAAAAAGGCTCATCATTGATGAGGCTTTTCAGTACTCCTAGAGGCTCTGAATCTCCTTAAATGAAGGTTCCCATCTGGTATGGCATCTTCCACCAACCATTTGTCTGTATCAGCTGTCTGGTTCTTGAATCTGACTAAGTACTGTCTCTGATCCTTACCATTAAGTCTGATCTTCCTGGCCTTGATTATTTTCTTCACTTGTCCAGGAGAATTCTCCACTTCCACTATTTCTGGTGGTGTGGGGTTTTTCTTTGTGGAGGGGAGTTTATCCTCCTCTGTCTGGAAATATGGCTTCACTAAACTCGCTGGAAAGACTGGCTGTTTCCTGGAAAATTCCTCTGTGAGTTTGACTTCCACTGCATTCTTCCTTATCAGCTTAATGACAGTGAAGGGCTCTACTAATGAGTCTCTCATTTTCTTGAGACCTTTGAGATTATTAAAATTAAATGTAGACACTAAGACTTGGTCCCCTTCTTTAAATTCAGGTTCCATATGTGATTCATCCCACCTCTGCTTATTATATTCTTTAGCCTCAGCTATGCATTTGGCAGCTGTGTAACAAGCCCTCTTACACATATCATGGAAGTCCTTGGCTGTGGGGTGGACGGTAAGAAGATTCTTCTTCAGGTGATCCACAGGCAATAGGGGCTTCCACCCTTTCTCTACCAGTGCAGGTGTTTTTCCTGTGGTAGAGTTCTGACTTGTGTTATAAGCCAGTTAAACTGCCGGTAGAAGGGTAAGCCAGTCATTGGTGTATCCTTCATGATCCTTGTATTCCATGCCATAGGTACAGAATGATCTAAGGATGTCCTCCACTGTCTGGATCATCCTCTCAGCTAGTCCATCTGTTTGTGAATGGTAAGCTGTGGAAAAAGCAAGTTTAGTAACCAGCATAACATAGAGGTTGGTCCAAAATTCAGATGTGAACTTTGGGTCTCTATCACTGATTATGATTTTAGGGACTCCACAGGTGGATATGATGTTGTTCCAGAATAACAGAGCAGTATCCATGGCTGTATCCTCCTTGTGAAATGGTAGGCACCTCATACTCTTGCTGAACCTATAAACTATGATTAAGAAGGCATTGAAGTTTTCTTTTCCTCCTGGGACAAGTCCTGTAACCCAGTCCATGTTGATGGTTTCCCATGGGTGCTTAGGTTCTTCTATGTGCTGAAGTAACCCATACTTCTTCCCATGTTTCCTATTTGCCTTTTGGCATATTTCACAAGTGTCGATGTATTCAGTGAACTCTTGTTCCCACTTGGGCCACCAAGCTGTGCTTGCTACCCTTTCTTTGGTCCTGTCTTCACTCATGTGTCCCATATAGGGGCAATCATGGCATTCCTGAAGGATCAAAGATATATGGTCTCTGTCTATTATTGTGAGTGCACTAGTGTGCTTCTCTCTATGGTAGAGAAGGCCATCTATAAGGAAAGGTTTATTGTCCTTATAGTCCCTCAACCAGGGTTCCTCCAACTGGGATTCCACTTCTTGGCTCCTGTATTTTTTCTGAAAGAGTTGTAAAATTATGCCACACTGTTTGTGTTTGGAATATGCCTTCATCACTTTATTGAAGAATTCAGTGTGCAGTTCTGAGGAAGTTATTCCCAGTATGGGAGTTTCTGTTCCTTCTGAGTTAGTGTTTCCACTGTCTGGGGTACCACTTTCTGGTGCCCACTCAGAAAATCTGAAGTTTTTCTTCCTGTCTATTTCCATGAAATGGATAGGAATTTTAGCTGCTACTTCAGGGTCATAAGCTGGGTTGCTTTTGGCATTATCCAGTGGCCACCTGCTGAGGCCATCTGCATTGGTATGACTTTTACCTTCCTTGTATATGATGGTCCTATTCCCTCTATACTCCTGGACGGCTGTTTGCCATCTCAGCATGTGTCTATGGTAGTATTCATGTTCAGTAAAGACTTCAAGTCTGTTCAAGCACAACAAACTATGGGTTGAGTCTGATGTTACCTTTCCTATGGGGTATAATTATCTCTTTGATAATTGTCCCAATGGAAGTCATCTTCCTTGATGCACTCTGGAAGTTCTTTGCCTTGGTGGGAAAGAGCTGGTTTTCCCAGTTTGGGAAGTGGTTCTCCAGATAATTTCTGGCCACTATGGAGCAGTGTGCTCCACTGTCAATGATCAATGGATGTTGAGAATTGTCAATACAAACAGTCATTTTTGTGGATGTTCTCTGTATTTATGCCATTCCTTTGGTTGGTGTGACCAGGAATGTTTGCACATCCTGTGTGTGTGTTTGCACAAGTTTTTGTTGGCAGTGTCTTGTGGAATGCCTGCTTCTAACTGTATGTCCTGGATTCCTAGTGGGATTTCCTCTTGGTATTCCACTAGGAATTATTTTCTTGGGTCTTGCTCTTAGTCATATTGTTCTCTGATAGCATCTTACATAGAGTCTGAGTCAGAATCCTCTGTTGGGGATTCCTCCTCTGGGACTTTCTCAATAGCATAGACTTTTTTCTTTGCCTTTGGACAGTCATTGGCATAGTGGTCTGTTGAACCACAGTTGTGACAAGAATTTTTCTTCTTTGTCACTTCTTCCAGCCTTTCTCTCAGTTTGTCTTTAAACTCCACCCTGAAAGGTTGTGTCTCTTTGAAACCACTGCTTTTATATGGGGTGTATTTCCCTATATTAGTTCTTTTCCTTACATCTTGTAAGGTATCTACAATGTCATCTACAGTGAAACTGTGGTTACATCTGTATTTCACTGCATGCTCTAGTTTCCCTGGCATTTGTGTCAGGAGTTTGTGATTCCTCATCTGAATATTCATTTGAGGATCAATGGCTTTAAGTCTTTTAGACTGTCTGAGACACCACTCATATGGATCTTTGTCCACAGAGTATTTGTCATTGTCAAATGACATGGTGTTTTGCCATATCCAAGTACCTTTGCTGTATTTTTGGATGATTTGACTCTTCCACCATGGCCAGTCTCTTCTTCCATGGATTTCTTTCATTTCTGTGTACCATATACTAGAAATTCCTTTGAATTCTGTATTAAGTCTAGCAGTAATCCAGTATTCTGGAATGCTTGGTACATCAATGAAGAGTCAATCAATATAATCTATGAGCTCCATATGATTATATTTTCAGTTCCAGAGAATTTGGGCCAGATTGAGGCCTCAGGCAGATGTTAAAGGGCTTCCTTCTCTGAATAAGACATATGATCTCCCTCCTGGTATTGTGATGGAGATCTTGCCTTATTCATCAACATGAAATCTGGTTTGATGTCATCTTGATGATATAGGTTACCCATAACATGCCCTTGTGGTTGGGGCTTCATGTTATGGTAGACATTAAACAGTTTGTTTATGTCTTGATCCAGACAATCCCTGTCCCTTTTGCTGTGGTGTTGTTCATCAAAGACTAGGTTCAGTCTTTTGTTGGTCTCTTCAGAGGCTTTTCATAGATATTCAAACTGGTGGCAGGCTTGTGTGATTTTCTTTGTGAGGTTTTGCTTCCAATTGCCAATCTTCTGGACCTTCTAAGGGTTACTTCTGATTTATTTAATTCAGTTGCTGAGGGTAGTGAATCTGATGAACTGATGGATTTAGATAATGAGTCCTCAGAATATTCAGAATCTTCAGATGAGTCCACTTCTATAATTGGAGAGGGGACATTTGACTGGGATCTTGACGTTGTTGTACTGGTCACTCTTGAGGGGGTCTTCCTCTTCTCTTGGTTTGACTTTCAATAATTTCAAATCTTGAAGGTTCTCTTTTGTTTTGATTTTTGTTTTTATTCTTGGCTCCTTGGGGTCTTCCACGGATATTCCTGCATTCTAGAGGGTCTTCATAATATTGATCATCCTTTTGACTCTTGGGAATTTGATCAAATGGGACTTTTCCAGTCAAAACATCTTGAAAATGTTGAAGTATTGGAGTGATTTCTGCCATTGGTCTTTGAAACAGGTCTTCCCCAATGTCTTCAAATATTTTCTTGGCTTCATTCTTTCTTTCTTTTTCAACACTTTGATCATCACCTTGAAAACCAGCCTGAGAAGAATATGAGAAATAAAATCAGTTAATAAGAAAAATAATAATAAGAGGAAATTAATAAACCCTCACAGGCAAATTCAAATTCCATTGAGGATGGAAGTCTGATAATTCAAGCCTTTGGCGCTTGGCAAATGCCTTTTGGGTCTTATGCTTGCAAGGAATGCCTTTACAATTGTTGTATTTGTTGGTGCATTTTTCATTTGGAAGAAATTTTGTTTTGAAATTTTCAAAGGCAATCTGAAGAGCATAATGAGACACCTTGCCATTGAGGGCACAGATGTGTGGAGGAAAATTCCTGACATGGACAATCATTTCTTTGGAGATTCTGTTGATTATTTCAATGAATGGTTTTCTGAATGCCATGTGGAGAGCCCTGACTACCTCCAGGATAGTACCAGTGGACGTTTGGAGCCAAATTTTAACCATGGCATGGGCACCTTCAACTCTGGAGGTGGAGTCCACACCCAGGTGGCAATGGTGGTTGGTCCAGGCTGGCACATAATACTCCTTTAGAGGAAGCCACGTCTTTTCCAAATATTGCAAGACCTCAGGATTTTTGACTTGCTTTTGCAGCTCCTTCCAGTTGTCTTTTAAAGACTTTTCAGTGGATGAATACACAAGCTGAGAAATGAATCCCAAAGTCATTAATAAAGACAATAATAAGAAAAAAAGTGAAAAAAAGTGAAGAAGTATATTACTTGATTTCAAAGGCCCACAAAATTTTCAAAATAAGTTCCAAGACCAATTCTCTTCATGCAATGAGCAGATACATCCTTGTTGATGTGCCAAATGCATAGCATGACTTTGGAGTCCGGGAAGAGCTTCTTAAAAGAGTTTTTCAAGGCCAGATCCCTGTCAATAACAATAACTGGAGGGGGAACAAGATCAGTGTTGTTGAGGACCTTTTCTATGTATTTATTTAATGCCAAAGTATATGAAGGTTCACCTTCATTCTTCATAAAACAAAAAGCCCCAGAAAAGGTCTTATTGGTTGAGCTGAATCCAACAATATGAAAAAGGGGCATTTTGTACTTATTGGTTTTATATGTACAATCCATAAGAATGACATGAGGAAAGCCATGAAGAAGTTTTATGGCGAAGGGGTGAGTAAAAAACAAGGAGGTAATGTGTACCTGAGAATCCCTTGCAGAGGATCAATCAAAATTTTCTTCTTTGATATTGTCAATAAGAGCATCAATGGGCCTTCTTCCTTGCAGTTTGTCTTTCTTGATTTTCTTGACTTGGTTGTAAATGTCTTGAAGGATTACAGGCCTGTCAGACTCCCTCTTGTTGCATAATTGGGCCTGAATTTGCCTTGGCATGAGCAGTGATTCAGACATTTGAGCAATTTGGGGTGTTTCTTGCTCATTGAATTTCCCAAAAGCAGGATGTGCCATGATATTTTCAGTGGCATCATGGCTATGTTCAGGATTTTTGACTTTAAGAGTCCAAGTGGTACTCTTGGAATATTTCCTGGCATAAAGTCTAAAAAGGACAGTCAAGCTTTCTTGAGGTGACTGTTTTGGAGGGGGTTTTGTTGGGATTTGGGGTGCCAGACATGTCACAACATATTTCAATTTGGTTGTGGGTCATATTGGACCTCAAGGTGGACACAGCATACCCCTGAGCCCTGGCAACATTATGCACATGTTGCCAAAGAATCTCAAGTGTCTGAAATTCACCTTCAGTGGGGGGTTGAAGAATCTTTAATGAAAACTATGTATAAAAGTGAAAAAAGGTGGAATTGGGGGATTTGGAATGGGGTAAGAACCTTTCAAAATGTGAAAAAGAGGTGAAAAAAGGTGTGAAAAATGAAGAGAAGTGGTTAGGAGTGAAAAAAAGTGGATTAAATGTGGGATTAATAGATGGGGGAAGGTAAAAAATTGAAAATTTAGAGGCTTGAAAGCAGGTTGTTGTGGTGGAAAATGCAGTCTTTGGGGGAAAAAAAGAAAAAAAAGTGTGAAAAGCTTTGCAAAATGGCTTTGGTAATGCTGTTTTTCCAAAAAACAATGGTTTGGGGTGGGGATAATGTGGATTATTGGGGTGTTTGGGCTTGTTTTTTTTTGGGGGGGGGCTGGGCAAAAAAATCTGAAACAATTTGGAGTTAGAGAGGTTTTGTGGGGAAAAAACCTCTTTTGGGCATGTTTTGGCCCAATACAGGCCCAATGGTGTTTCATTTTCAATTAAAAATGGGCCCAGGGCACCCTTTACGTGTTTTTACCAATTTGCTTATGTGTTTTTACCAACACCCTTAAATAATCATTTCCACTGGGATGAATAACCAAAAATGGGGTTTTAAATTGACTTCAATTGCTTTGAGAAATCTTTGTCTTGAACAAGAGAAACAGAAATGGCCATTAATTATTACTGTGAAATATTGTAGAATTTTTTTCCAATTTAGTAACAAAATCTTCAAGGAAAAAAATCTTTTGAAAATGAAATTAAAATTTCTTTCTGTATGGGAATATAATTTAGTATGAAATAATTGTATAAAGTGAAAATCCACCTCCCTAGATTCAATATTTTCTTTTTTGTAAAAAATTAATAGCAATGTTATTGGAATGAAGGAAGAAAGTAATATTTCTTTTGACATGTTTCAGTGTTTCATATATATGGGCTTCATTCATACTTGATTAAAAAGGTCAAAACAAAAGCTATCACAAAATTTTAATTCAGAAATATTTTTCAATGTATATACAGATTGGTTTTGAAGATTCTGAAAAAAATTCCTAGCTTAGAGGAAAAGTTTGAAACTGCCAAAAAATCATGCAATTAGAATGTTTCCCTCCAGTTGCCTTTTATGGGGACAAAGAGTTTGAGTATCATCCTTTCTAGAGCTCACTAATTCCATAAAGATATATTGATATTCAAATTGATTTTTTTACATATATTTTTTATTTTTCAAAAGGAAAGAGAAAATAATATTTAACTACATCATCTTATAAGACTCACTTCAGGAGTATTAAGCTTTTGAAATATATTGGAGGTGGATTCTTGGAAGCATACCATTTCAGACCTCCAAGTTTAAGAAATACATTCAATTTCAGAAATATTCTCAATTCAGGAATTAAATGCACTTATGTAAAGAGATCAGTCCTAACACCAATTTGTACTTATTATATTGAGAAAAATATGATCTCTGCAGGCTTTGGATAATGATAATCATTAATTAACCTTTTATTGAAACTGATGAATTACAGGGGAAGTTTTGCAAGTAAGTATAGTGTTCTCACACTCATATTGAAGATTTTAATTTTATTATTATTATGAATCTCTTGATCCAGTGCTAAATATTTAGAAGATTAATTACATTTGCATAAGAGTGAGCAAATTTTATCAAATGAATTAATTTTTTTATTTCCAATTAGATCCTGATATTCATATACAAGTGCATATACTTTTTACAGTAATATTTCAGCTTGATAAATATTCTTTGTACAATGAGGATTAGAATCTAAAGTAATAGAATATCACCATGGTAATGTAGTTATTATTACTAAAAACATGGAAATATTAATTAAATTGCAAACTAAATTTCAGGAAATGTTTTGCAACAAAGGACTTTGATAAAATGAATATGTGTTCAACAATGCTCCTGACACTGTCATTTACAGTCCAGGATTCTTTTTCATGTCAAAAAGGATAATTTTTAAGGGTCTTGTTGCTTGGATATCTCAAACAATGCAATTTTACTAGTGGTGATTAAATTGTAATCAAACCACGTAAAAAATAGAATAAAATAAAAAACACAGTGGTATAAATTATACACCACTGGAAAAAATAATATAATATATTTTTATTTATATTTTCATGCGGAAAATATGGGTTTGAAAAGAGAAAGATATAATAAAAATAAGAAATTACTCAATTTTCACGCCAGAAATAGTCCAAAAGATCCAAAAAAATATGGACAGGCCCCCAAAATGTCAGGATGATTGTATGATGAAGCAGTAATAATAGTATTTACAACTTTCACTATGACTTTGACATGGATATTTATAATAATAATTGCTGTAAATAATAGTAATAAGGGCTTTACTATTGTAAAATAGTGGTGGTGAGTGCTGTTGAAAGCCCAGGGTGCAGTCTTACCAGTTGAATTACAATAGAAAGAACTACAATACTCTAAGATTTAAGGTATACCTGATTATTTTTCAAGAGTATATGTCAACCTGTGACTCAAAACCAGAGCACAAGAATGACAGCCAAATACCAGTAACCAATGGTAAAGGCAAGATACAACCAAAACATGGAGCTGAGCCAAATCAGCTGAAAAGGTATCAAAAGAAAGAGGAAACCTACCAATTTCTAAATACACAAGTACCACCACCATAGGACAAGGAATAACAAAGTTACTCCTGTTCAAAGTTGTTGCTGAGCATAAGCCTTATTTTTCACCTCTCCTCTAAAAGCCAGAGGAAGAGACTTAACCCCATAAAATGGGTACTCAAAGTAAAGATATAGGTCAGGGAAATCAGATGGTACTAGCCAAACTGAGATAGAATCAAAATTACAGGAGTTATGGCCAAAATAAGGTCATATAGGGGTGAATAAAACATTCACCTCTCATCTAACTTCTACAGTTTTAGTGTGGGGAACCTAAAGTGGGGTCTTTTTGGAAAGGGCACAATCAGGGATATCTCATGGTGCCTTTCATTTCTCCATATCTCATCCAGAACAAAGGTTATGGAGCATACAAGCTCCATACAGATATTGAGAAAATCACGTGTATGAATAACAAAATTTGTACATGGCATAACTTTGCGATATTCAATGTTAACCATACCAAATGAGGTACCATTGTGTAGATCCCATTTAGGGCTACACAATGAACCAAATTTGAGCTCAATATCTCAAAAAAAGACAAAGTTATAGCAGTTTCAAGGTTAAAATCCCACAATGGCCAGTACACCTTTACTGTGTGAAACTCTTCACTTACTGTGAGCCTTTGAGATATGACCACATACCCAATAAAGGTCACAAAAAAGATTAATAATAATTATACCTTTAATATAATTATATTAAAATTAATTAGAATAATTATACATTCAAAATAATTACTCAAATATACAAAAAATACCATAAATTGGTACTAAAATTGGTTTAACTTAAAAACCAATGAATCAACATGTAAAACAAATTATACCATTGGATTCCCCATGGAAAAATACACATATACCACTTTTATGGCATATCTGTAAAGTCAATATTTAAGGAATTATAAGGTATAATACCTTATAAAAATCATAAAACCTTATTTATCTCAGAAACTAATGAAACAACATGTGAAATAAATTGTACCAGTGGATTCCCCACAAAACTCCACATATAAAACAATTAATAAGCTAATTCCCAAAATCAATACTTAAGGAATTATCCTGAATATATGCACTTTTTTGGTCAACGCATATATTCAGTGATCATAGCTAATATCTTCTAAACTATACATGCTAGAATGATGAACCAAAAATAAAGTTACCACGTAATTACTGTACGAACACAGATATGAACTTTATTTGGCAAATTATAAACAAGGTTAAGACTTATGAGGAAATATTGATAAAAATCAACAGAGCTGTTGACCACTTTGTTGTGAAAGTAGTCCAAACTTAAAAAAAAGTACACAGTTGGATTCTCCTAGTTCATTAGTGAAGAATGATGTAATTGTTATTATTAAATTCAGGGTATAACCCCCTGAAATCAAGGTTTGAAGTTTAAAATATTGAATTTCGACAGAAAAGATGAGTTACAAGAAAAATCATCAAAATTAGAGTTTTGATGATGTAATGAAAAGCTCTTGGCAGCATAATAAGGTTATGTCAGGCTATCAGAATTCACTCTCTGAATTGCTGTAGCATGAAAACCTTCAAAGTTATTGAGGATCAAAGTTTGAGCTTAAATTGAGCTGTTATGATCACATACTGTAACCTTAAATTAAGTTTAACAGTCTTAATAGTGATAAAATTGGTGAATACTATTAGTTTATGATTAAAACTAATAAAATCCACGAAATTTGGGGTTCTGCCAAGCCTCTGATGTCATCACACTTAGAGTTATAGTGATAACTCTAAATAATGGTGTAATAATGATGTAATATGGTTTGATCATGATGTAATCACCCTCAAACCTTAAAATATTGATCAATTCCAGTGGATATGATCAGTACACGTCTACTAGAAGCCTGTTGGACTCTAGGAGAGAGGTATTTACTATAAATAGAGCTCTTTTTACTCTGTTTTCCCCTCAGACGCATCAAAAAACATTAAATCAATTAAATCAAAAGGTAATTTTCTTTATTCTTTATATATAAAAGCATTATATTATTAAAGACCAAAGACCACCTTGCTATAATCATCTATTTTGACGTGATTAAATCATTTATTTAATTGTTTTTGTTAAAAATCTCTCTAAAACTCATTTCCACGTAAAAATCCAGAATAATTTGTAATTTTTCTTTATTTTTATTGTAAATACAATTTGAAAAAGTTGTATTTATATTTTTTGGCGTAAAATACTTCAAAATTATTATATTAAGTGTTAAAAGTAGGTTATTCTCTCTTATTATAATAATTTCTCTATTATTACTCTCTTAATAACTCTTTAATTAATATAAATAGTATTTATATTAATTCATAACTTTAATATTAGTAATATTATTGTTATTAATTGTTTTTTATTAATAAAAAACAATTTTTTACGCCTTTATTATTTGTTGGTAACAATAATAAAGAGCTTTTTAATATATTAATTATTTTATATTAATATATTTATTTATTATATTATATTTTCATAATATAAATTATATTATTATATTTATTTAATAATATAATTATTTTACGCCATAATAATAATAATTATTTATTATTATTATATTTTTAATCTTATTTATTCAATTTATAAGGACATTCAGAGTACAATAAGTAATAAATTAGTAATTTTTACTTATTGTTTCATAGTCAAACCTTACACTTACTCTATGTGGATGGTATAGAGGACCATTCCACCCCATTTCAGGATAAAAGGAGGCCTCTTCTTCACAAGGAAAGGTTTCCTCATCCTTTTCTTAAATTCCTATGTAGTACAACTGTCCAAAACAGCTATACTCTTGGAAAGCAAGTCAGGTATACTTTAAACTTAAATGTCATAGTCTTTATTATTGTAACCCAACAAGGAAAGCTGCAACCAGGGATTTCAGTAATTCTGACCACCATTAAGTTTATGAGTAAAGCCCTTAACATCTTTAAAACCAAACCTTTTTTAATACTTCTAATCCATGTCACAGTCATAGTTAAAGCTGTAAATACCTCTATTATCACTTTATCATAGACTCAACCTGAAAATTTGGGGGCCTGGCTGTGTTGTTGACCTTTTGGACCTTTTTTCACGTGAAAAGTGAGTTTTTCCTTATATTCTTAAATCTGAAATTATGGTTTCTTTTTTTAGGCATGAAAGTATTAAAAAAATATGATATATCTTAGAATTATTTTTTGTTCAGTGGTATATCATTATATACCACTGTGTTTTTTTCTTGTTACTGCTTCTTTCATGTGATTGATTATAGCTTAATTACAAGTATACTTATCTTGTGGTGTGTTTTGCATAGTAAAACACTGCAAGCCCTTGATATTTTTTTAATTAAAAAGAATGCCTCTTTTACTGTAAAAAAACAGTATTAGAGGCGTGGCTGGGCATATTGATAGTTTCAATTGCCCATTATATAACCACTTCTGAGATTACAATTGCTAGTTACAATTTAATATGTGAAATACTAGTAAACAAACAGTGCACCATAAATCCACAAGCTGTATTTTTGATGTGTGATTGATAACTTCAATCACAACATCATAATAAAAGGGCATAATATAGAAATATATTGCCCAGAGGCCATTATTAGATGTGCAAACAGAATTATAAGAAGTCTTAACTCACATAAGCCCTCTTTAACTTTGATTCAGTGGAAGAAAACTTCATACCACTTGAGACCCAGTCCCAGGCCAACCCACCAGTGACACCCTCAGATCCAGAGTGAAGCAAGGGAAAAGGCAAGAGGCACAGTGAAGGCCTCATCACAGAAAGGAAGTGGACACCAATTGCCACCCAGAGGAGTAGAAAAGCACCAGACTCTGCATCAACACATGGTAAACCAACCTTAATCGCTTTTACAGGGAAGATTACAATAATTAACCCAGTTGTAACCTTTAAAGGCAAATTGCTCAAAGCAGTAGACAATAAATTTGTACAAGGCACAGTCAAACCTAAATGTCCTGATAAAATTAAGTTATTGACTGCTTGCAAACACTGATATGTCACCTGTACACCTCAGGAGCCTTGGAATTCCAAGGAACCAGCCAGATGACAGAGAAGGCTTGTCCAGAACCAGAAGACCAGGAGGAGGACACCTTGGACACAGTAGTGGATGGAAAACATTGAGGGAAATAATACCCACTCTGCCATTCACTTTCCAATTAAACAGATACCTCAAAGAAGAGGCCTGAAAGGATATGGATCAAGTTCTTCAGCTCCACCAACTCCCCAAAGATCTTTTCCAATGGAGCATGGACAACAAGAGGTTCAATCTAGCATCCTGCTGGGGAGAACTTGGAGAAATTTTCCAGAAGATATGTCTCAGAGAGATAAGCTTCAAAGACCTTAGGGAAATACCCATAGTTTAGAACCCCACCAGGCAGTTCAGACTCCTGGAGGAGAGGGCAGCCAGGATAAGGGAGAATCAAGCCACTATCAAAGCCATAGAAGAACAGCTGAACCAGACAGGGCCTACTCTTCTTCCTTCAGGCTCACAAGTAGTAGACCCAAACAGCTCTCCAGTGGCTTCACACCATGAAGGCACCAACAGATCAGTGGCCAAGAGTCACCATTCTTCACAATCCCAGGTAGTTTCCAGGAGAAAACAAGGATACAAGGGCAAAAAAAGACATCTTTCAGGCAAAGGCAGAAAGAGTCAGACCCAATGATCCAGAAGCTGTTGGAATTGGTGAAAGACATACACAGGAGCCAGAAATATTTGTAAATACTTCTAGAATCAGTAGCCACACTAATAAAAATATTACCCCCACTCAGACAGAACATAGTGTTGTTACACCTGAGAGTAACCTAAACAGTGATAAGCTGTGGTTACAAATGTTCCAATTTGCAGTGAAAACTAAAGAACTACTTGATTATTTAAAAAGAGTGACTAAAATATTGAAAGGAAATGAAATTTTATAAGAGGCTACCATTCAAGTCATCCAAGAGAGGTGTGATCAATTGAGCAAAGCCTCTGAAGAAACCAACACAAGACTGAATCAAGTCTTTGAAGAGAAACACCACTGAAAAAGGGAAAGGGATTAACTGGATCAGGACATAAAAAATTGTTTAATGTCTACCAAAAAATGAAGCCCCAACCACAAGGCCATGCTTTGGAAGATCCTTACCACCAAGAAGACATCAAACCAGTTGCCTTATTGGGGAATAAGGCAAGATCTCCATCTCAATACCAAGATGGAGATAATATGTCTTATTCTGAGCAGGAAGCCTTGAAACAGCTTTCAAAGGCCTTCGGCTTTCCCAAATTATCTGTAACAGGAGAATATGATCATATAGAACTTATTGATTATATTGATGGAATCTTCATTGATGTACTAAGCATACCAGATTACTGGATTACTGATAGACTCAGTACATCATTCAAAAGTAATTCTAGTATATGGTACACAGAGATGAAGGAAGTCCATGTCAGAAGAAGCTGGCCATTGTGGAAGAGTCAGATTATCCAAAAGTACAGCAATGGTACTTGGATATGGCAAAATACCATGTCATTTGAAAATGACAAGTACTCTGTGGAGAATGATCCATATGAGTGGTGTCTTAGACAGTCTAAAAGACTTGAAGTCATTGAGCCTGTAATGAATAATCAGATGAGGAACCACAAACTGCTGACGAAACCTCCAGGGGTACTGGATCATGCAGTAAAATGCAGAGGCAACCAAAGCTGCACTCTAGATGACATTGCAAACACCTTACAAGATGTAATAGGGAAATATTCCCAATTTAGAAGAAGTTTTTACCAAGAGAAACAACCTTTCAGGGTGGACATCAAAGACAAACCCAAAGAAAAAATGGCAGAAGTGACCAAGAATAAAAATACTTGTCACAACTGTGGTTTGGCAGAGCACCATTCCAATAACTGTCCAAAAGCAAAGGAGAAAGCTTATTCCATTGAGCAATTCACAGAGGCGGAATACCCAAAAGAAGATTTTGAATCAGACTCCATGGGTGATGCCATCAGAGAACAATCTGATGATTACCAAGACCCAAGAGAGGAATTACTAGTGGAGAACTAAGAGGAAAAACAAATAGAAATTCAGGTCATACAGTTAGAGGCAGGTATGCCACAAGATACTGCAAACAAAAACTTTTGTAAAAACACACAAGATGCAGAAGAATTCATAGTCACAACAACTAAAGGAATGTCATATATACATGCAACAGCTACAAATATGACTGTTTGTATTGACAATTATCAACACCCATTGATCATTGACAGTGGTGCACACTGCTCAATAGTGGCCAGAACCTATCTGGATGATCACTTCTCAAATTGGGAAACACAACTCTTACCAACCAAGGCAAAGAACTTCAAAAGTGAATCAGGAAAGATGACATCCATTGGGAAAATTATCAAAGAGATAATTATACCCCATATGAAAGTTAATATCAGATCCAACCCAGAGTTTCTTGTGCTTGAAGATGCCCACATCCAAGGGTTTTTACCAGGTACAGACTACCAGAGGATGTATGGCATTGATATTTACAATAGTAAAAACAGAAATATTACCATTGGTACAAACAAGGAAAAGAAGCTTTCACTTGATATATCCCAAATATCTACCCATGTCACTCTGGAAAAACTACTGAATGCATTCAGAGAGGGCCAATTCAGAACTAACCTCACCAGCAAACAGAAACTTAGTTTACTGAAAATTCTGAGAAAAGATAGACCAGCATTTGCCATTGGTGAAGAACCCTTAGGAAAAATCAGAGGCCATGATGTAGAACAATATCTAGATGTGGAAAGACCCTATCCACCCATGCTGAGAAGACCTCCATACTCAGCAAGTCTGGAAAGTAGGAAGCAAATTGAGAAACACATCAGTTAAGTCCTAGACATGTATGTCATCAGGAAGATAGGAAACAATTAAAAAGTGGAAATCACCACCCCTGTCCTTATCACTTAGCATGATGGAAAATCTAGGTTGTGTGGGGACTTCAGAGATCTGAATAGCTAAAAAAAGCAGACAGATACCCTGAACCAAAGATAACTCATGCCTTAGACAAGCTGGAAAAAGCCAAATATATACCCAAGATGGATTGTATGAAAGGCTTCCACCAGAATGGGGTTAAACCAACCTCCATGAAGTTACTCAGAATAATATGCCATATGGGTATATATGAGTACACCAGGATGCCATTTGAATCAAAAACGCACCAGCCCACTTCTAAAGGATGATGGACACAATATTTCAAGAAGAAATATTGGAAGGCTAGATGGTAGTATATATTGATGACATAATTATATACTCAGAGACATGGGAAGACCATATGCAGTACATAATCAGAGTACTAAGTAAATGCACACCCATCAATCTGAAGATTTCACTTAAAGAGTGTAATTTTGGCCAACAAGAATTACTGGTACCAGAACATAAAGTTTCAGGACTTAGTCTGGCCATAGACCAGAATACAATTGTCAATTTTGTCTATGAAACTCTTGATAATAGTGACAATATCAATAGTACTATGACTGTCCTCAGTAGGAAAATATAATATAATGAAATATTAGAACCACCAATTTAAATATAATTATTAAGAATAATTATATAAAAAAATAAATTTAATTATTATTATATAAAAGAATAATGAAAAATATAATAATTATAATAAATTATAATTATTCAATTCTTGTTATAGTCACTGACAAGTATAACAATAAAACAATTATTGTTATAGTCACTGACAATTATATTTAACCACTTATAAGTAATATATGCCTATTATTTATGAAAGAATTATAACACACAGTGTTCAGAAATAATTCCTATAGAAAAATTGTATATAAAAAAACTAATAATAGATAAAAAAGATATAGAATTTTAGAAAATAACTTACTTATAATATAAATTTAATACAACAAGTGAAACACAACAGTTATTATATTAAATAATCATTAAAAGTTGAAAACACGCCAAAAATCAATATTTCAAATGATAAAACAACTTTTTATGATAAAAAATATGATTAAAGAGTTTTTGAGAGGAATTTTTGGATTTTAAAAGGTATTTTAAAGACAATAACTTTATAAAATAGGATATATTATAGATGATTACAAAAATAATCTAGTTTCTATGATTTCAATTCTTTAATTTTTAGATTTATAAAGAATAAAATAATTGAGAAATATTTTAATAATAAGATTTTCTATATAATAAAACTTTACCTGTTTAAATGTCTAATATGATTGGATTGGATTGAAATTTATGGACAAAAGCAGTGATGAAAAGACTCTTTTTTGGTCTACAGAGAAGCTCTCATGATTCATAATGGATATAGAGGACATTCTCAGGTCAAAGCGGAAAAACCATGCTTAAAAATAAGGTTCTTAACTTAAGGTAACTTATTTTTAATTCCAATTTAAAGTTACCAGTGTTATTTGTATCTCCAAGTAACTTTAATCCTCATTTAAGTTAATTATTTGAAGTTTTAATCTAAAAAAGTTATCTATATTGAAGTTTATCACATGAACAAATTCAAAATAGAGTTTCAAGCAGAAATCTCCTAAGCTCAATTTTTAATTAATTTTTAAAGAAATCTTAATTTTCTTTAAGTATAATTAAAAGAGTAAATTTCCAGGCTAATTACCAAGGAAATTTGTTTATAGAAATAATTAAAAATTAATTTATATATAGATAATCTTAAATTGTACACTGTGTGAAATTTCAAGCAAATCCATTAAGAATTGGATTTCTAATGAATTTTTGAAGTTATTGCTATTTTTCCATGTAAAATTCCAATACACACTAAAACTTAACTTTTAATAAGGTTTTAACGCTTGTAACCTTAAAGGTTTAAGTTTATTTAAGCTTTGATAGGTCTCCAAACTTTAATTTTAAGCCTGCATATTGGGATTTACCCTTTGGCAGCTTGAAATCCCTCTCCAAATTGGGATAAAACCAGTTTAAACTTTAAGGTTGGATCAAAGTGTAATCTATAAATTTAAATAAGGTTGAAAATCCTCCAATACAGGTGGAAAGCCTTAATTGAATTGATGCAGATCCAAAAAGTTGGGTACCCCAGCTCTGTTTGGTATTTTTCCTTTGTCCCACCTTTTTGCATGGATTTTACCATTTTATTTATTTAAAGCCATACTATGCCCTTAAACACTTTTGAATTGAGCTCACACAGGATTTACATTATTTATGGCAAATCTTGAGCCAATTCTGTAAATATACACAACACCTCAATTTTAACTAAATCTTTGGTATGTTTGCATAAAACTTATGCAACTTCAAATTTAAGCTTATTTAAGCTTACATTTCAAAATTTTAAAAAAATGTTAAAAATGTTGAATTGGTAATTTGAGATCCTTAAGTCTTCCAATCACATAAGAAATAAGCCTTTTTGGGTATAACACCCTATGGGTGTACCCCAGATTATTTTTGGTTTAGAATCCAAAAAAGACATAATATTTATAACTTTGTTTATCCAAAAAAAGTTATACTTATTTCTTGTTATTTTTTATTTTGAATTCAATTAGAAAGTCTGTTGAAGACTAAATCAGCTGTATATAAAATCATTTGTGGCCTTATGGGTATGTTATACAAGCCTCACAGGCTCACATTCCCTACCACCAAAAGAAATTCTACCACAATTTTCTTTTAGTAGTATACACCCAAGTTAATTGGGGGGGTTTCATCCACTTTCCAACTCTCTACTTATACTTTCAAGTATGTAAAGCACACAATTCAGATTTTTCATTGAGGAATTGGTCTTTGTTCATTCCTGAATCTTATGAGAAACCTTTGGGAATCAGGTATCTTTTGAGTTAAAATTCATTCATCTTCATGTTGTGGATTTCTGTACCTGACCAAGTATTCTCTTTCATATTTTCCCCTAAGTCTTCTTTTTTTTCAATACTTTTAGTACTTTTTTCTCTTCACTCTGGTCAAGTGGAGGTACTGCTAAGGGTGTTTCATTTTTCAAAGGAAATAATTCCTTATCACTTGAAGTGGAATGCTTTACCAGACTAACAGAAAAAGTTGGATGTTTGTTTTCCAATTCTCCCAAGAGTTCTACCTGTACTGCATTTGTCCCATGAAGGGCTTTAATAATAAATGGTCCTGCAAAGGAATCTTTCAATTTCTTTGGACCTTTAATATTATTAAACTTCAAGGTTGAAACTAGTATTAAGTCCCCTACTTTGAATTCTGGGGTTTTATTACTTTTAGCCCATTTCTGTTTAACATATTCAAGGGAATCATTCATGCTTTTATTTGCATGATGCTTTACTTTATCAAGAAATCACTTAAAGCTTGAAGCAGTTGGATTAATATCAACTAAATCTTTCTTCAAAGTATTAACTGGAAGCTTAGGGTTTCATCCTTTTTCCAACATTGCAGGAGTTTTGCCTGTTGAAGCATGGATGGAGGTCTTGTAGGATGACTCCAATGATGGTATTAGAGTACACCAATCATGGGTAAAGCAATCAGAATCCTTGAACTCCAGGCCATAAGCACACAATCTTCTGATCATGTCCTCAAGAGCTTCTATCATTTTTTCTGCTAGCCCATCTGTTTGTGCATGGTATTCTGTTGAAAATGATAGTTTTGTACCCAAAAGCTTATTTAAATTGGTTCATAAGGCTGATGTAAATTTTGGGTCTCTATCACTAATGATATTTGATTATGAGATAGAACTCTGTTCCAAATCAAAAGAGCTTTATCCATAGCTGTGTCATCTTTATGATATGGTAAAAAGATTGGTGTTTTGCTATATCTTTCTACAATGACAAGACATGCATTGTAACCTTTATGACTTCCCCCAATTCATATGAACCACTTCAAAAGGGGTACTTGGTTCTTGGTTATTAATCATCAAACCAAATCTTTTACCAGCAGCTTTATTGCCTTTCTGACATCTATCACAACTATAACAGTACTCAATGACATCTTTTCTCCAGGATGGCCACCGGGCACATGTCTTAATTCTTTCCATTATTCTGTCTTCAGACAGATGTCCAGAATAAAGTTTTTCATGGAATTCTAGCAGTATTGTTTTAATTAACATTCTACTACACAGGACCATGACACATGTGTGTTAAGATCTATGATATAAGATACCATCAAATAAATGGAATATTCCATTGTCATAAGATGTTTTCCAAATATCATCCAGAGAATTAGCCAAAGCTGCATCTTTGCAATCTTTGTCAATTAGAGAAGTAATAATATGACAAATCTCATGCAGCTTATAGCTGTCTCTAACTTCTTCAAAGGATTATGTTCCAACATCTGTGATTTTAATTCCTTCAATTTGAATTTGAGGTTCTGCACCTGTGGGAACATAGGCAGGATCATCAGGTGTATTGGGTAATGCCCATCTACTTACGCCATCAGCATTCTTATGAATATTTCCAGCTTTATGTACTATAGTCATATTACCTCTATACTCCTGTATAGCAATCTTCCATCTTAACATGTGTCTGTTTGGAGTTTTCAGGTTAAGAAGTGATTTTACTGCATTACAATCAGTAATTACTTCAAGAAAACTACCATCAACATAGTAATGAAGTTTTTCCAGAGCCCAAAAAAGGCAAAGGCACTCAATTTGGCTAGCTCCATATCTGGCCTCAATAGGTTTGATTTGTCTTGAAATAAAAACAACTGGACCTTCATAATGTTTGTCATTGACAATTTGAACTTGATGAAGAGCTGCACCTAGGCCCTCACTACATGCATCAATATACAGCTCAAAAGGAAGTTTCCAATATGGCATCAATAATAATGGGGATTAGTCAAGGAATACTTGATTTTTTCATATGCTTGAATTCTTTTGTGTGTCATTTCAAAGACAGTTTGTTAATCACAAGTTCTGTACAATGATCTGGCATGGATTACAAAATCTTTAAGGTGTTGCCTGTAATAACTGGAAAAACCTAAGAAAGACATCATTTCTTTGTTGCTCTGGCTCATTTGGTTCAGTAACACTACAGCCACTTTGTTTTTATCAACACCAAGGCTCAGTCCTGAGACTACATTTCCTAGAGCTTTCAACTCATGAAGCTCAAACTTACATTTTTTAAGAGATATTTTTATGTTCACTTTAAGAATTTTCTTCATTACTAAGAAAATTCTTTCTAAATGCAATTTCCAGGTTTCTGAATAAATGATAATGTCATCAATATAAATGATTAACCATCCCTCTGATAATTCATGTGGGAAAATGGTGTCCATCATTCTTTAATAGTGAGAGGGTGCATTTTTAATACCAAAAGGCATCCTCAAATATTCATAAATACCACAATGAGCAATAATTCTCAATAATTTCCTAGCATGAGGTGTTAAAAAATTCTGATGGAAAACTTTAAGAGCATCCATAAAGGTGATAAACTTTGCTTTGGATAATTGAGTCAAAGTCCCATGGATTCTAGGAATTGGATACCTATCTGGAATAGTGTAGGTATTTAATGCTCTAAGCTCACCAACCATCATTTATTTATCATTATGCCAAGTAATGATTACAGGAGTTGTGACTTATACTTCTTCATTGTGTCTAACCTTTTTAAGAACTCCCAGTGTCATTAGTTCATTAATATGACTTTCTAATGCTTCTCTGGTCCTAGGGCTAGCTGGGTAAGCTGGTCTTCCTAAAAGTGGAGGGTAAGGTCTTTCCATGTTAAGCATAATGTCCACATCATGGCCTTTGATAGCCCCAAGTGGTTCATTATCAGAAGCAAAGGCTTCCCTTTATTGAAATAAAATTTCAATAAGTTCTTCCTTCATTCATGGTGTTAATTCAGGACTAATTTGTGCCTCAATTGATTGATCTGACACAAATGTCTCTTTATTAACATTTTTTACTTGTCTCATGACAGTTATTTCTCTTTTTTCTGGTGGAAAAGCAAAATTTCACCTTTTATTTTCCCCTATAGTGAGATACCTGTCTTTATGATTATTAATTTCAATACCATAAATATTGAGATAATCATTTCCAAGTATAAATTGTTGTGAAGTACAATTATTCATAACCAAAAATTTAACTTTTAATCCAATACTTCCTGTAGGATGAGGGAATATCATTGCTGCTTCAAATATACCCAAGGGGTGCATATTTTGGCTTGCACTGCTGAATTTTATACTTTCAATTGGCATTAACTTGTCTTTCCAATTGGTGTCAATCTTTTCCAACACAAGTACAAAACGCACCTGAGTCAAGATGTATCTTGGCTTCTCTGTTGTTTATCACAATATTAGTGATAAAGGATAATCCAGCTGTATACTCTTTTCCTCTGGCTGCTTTGGTTTTCTGAATTTTAGCATCTTGCACATGTATGAGATCCATACATTCATCACTGTACTGTGGTAAGTGAGTATGCACTTCTGTGACTTCAAAGGAAACATTAATATTCTCTATACTAAGTTCATCTGGTAATTCCTCCTCTTCAGAAGGCTCAGAATCCCTTTCATGTACAGGGACATCATTTGTTTCTTTTGTGTCATCTTTTTCAATTTCTATCTCATTGATTCTTGTCTTTTTGGAACAAGTTCTAGAAAAATGAGATATATTTCCACACTTATGACATCTCAAAGGAGCTTTGTCATGTCTTTTATTGGGCTTTGGAATTGGTTTCACACTTTTCTTGTTGTCCATTGGGGGATTATACCAATTTCTACAAATTTTTGTTCTAGTAGTGATGTCCTCCATAGCATTGATATAATATTCTGTAGAGCAAGGCCCAATACATCTACTTCTTATAGCATTCTCAAGGTCACCACCACACTTTCTTAATATATTTTTATGTACCATTGTTTCAGATATATCAGGTTGAAGGGCTGTTAATCTTTCCTTTTTTTAAGAGACCAAGACATGGGCCTGTCCCTCTCAATATTAAAAATGGCTTCTTCAAAGGAACTATCCATTTTAAATCTCCAAGAATCATTTGCCCATTTGGAAATAATTTTTTCTTTCCACCAAGGCCAAGAATGTTTACCATGGTCTTGTCTCATTTTGTAATACCATTCCTTTTCTGATTTGGTAAACAATGTGTGGTATTCATCTGGTACATTAAAGTCTTCTTTAAAAATCTCAATTGTTTTTATAAATTAAATACAATCATATTCCCCTTCACCACTTCAGGTTGGCCATTCCTCAAATCTTGAAATGCATTTAAAATTGCAAGCAGTTTCCACTTCTAAATTACCTGAAATTCTATGATGAAAGCCATTATTCAATTTTAGCACATTTCTGTCAAGAATTAGTGTAGACTGTCTTGGCAAATCATTCTTCAGTGATATATTATTAATACTTGATTGAATATCTTCTTTCAATTCAAGTCTTTCTCTATCACTTTGTTCCAATTGTTGTTGGAAAATAGCTGCATTGTGCCCAGTTGAGTTTTCCAAGTTTTGAACTTGTATTCTTAATTCTTTTAACTTTCTAGTTATAAAAGAAATATAATTATCATCTGGTTGATTGAGTAAGGTAACCTTAGACTCAATTCTTGCACCAATTTGCGCCAAAGACAAATTATTTTCTTTATTAACATTTTCAAGGCCAATAATGGTCTTTTGTGATTCTTTTACTTGTAGTCTTTCATTACCCAACTTTTGTTGGATATACTCAAATGTTTTAAGCTTTGTTATAATTTCTTTATTACAAGTTTCAATTTGGTCCACAAGCTTCACAACATCTACTTATTTGGAAAAGATTAGTTCAATATTTCCTCTCCCTTGTTTTCAAATTACATCAGAGTTGTTGCCATATTGAACACATTGTCGATGGCCATCTTCTCTTTCTTGGGAATCCTGGAATTCTGTCAGTAAGGCTTGTTCCACTTGGGCTTTGCCTCTCTGTTTGCCTTTTTCTTGCCCTTCTGGTTGGTCTTTGGGGTTTGCTTGGGCTTTTTTGGCACTTGTGGAGGCTTGGGTAGCTTAACTTGGGCCAACTTCTTCTTCTGGTCCTCTGATAAAATGCTTTGGTTTTTCAACCAAGCTTTGATCTGTTGGACTTTTCCTTTGCAAGACATGGGTGTCCCACCCTTCAGAAGTTCTTCTGTCTTTTGTGGCCCCATGAGCTTCTTCACTTGAAGATATGAGTTCATGGTGCCTCTCCAAAGACTTGGGAGAAGTTCCCACTCTTACCTTTTTTCTGCCATAAGCCAGTTCTTGTACTGAGACTGGTATATCTCTATTGTTGACTGTTGAAAGTGATTCAGATCTAACAACAGAAATAGCATTTATGTCAGCTTCTGGACTCTCAATACAAGTGTCAAAGGTGTTAACTAACCTTTGAGAACTGGTGGAAGTTCGGGAATCCTCCATTTGTGCCTCTCCTCTGTGCTGAAATTCTTGTCTTTTGGATTTATGACTTGAATGTCCTGGTCCAGATCCATTTTATTGGATGGAGTACTTCCTTTCACTTCTAGTAGGAGTCATTTCATGTCAATATAAATTGATTAAGACTAAGAAATTTATTGAATTCAGTGCTGGACCTTTAAAGGGCTCTTTGGTAATTAAACCCCTTGGTGCTGGGCTAGTTGGAATTTCAATACTAGACTCTGAGGCTTCAGAGTCTGAAGAACTTTCTCTGATGGATGACACTAGAGAAAATATATATAAGTTATTTTATCAAACAATAAAAACAACTTATAAACTCAACTTATTGGATAAAGTTGTTTTAATTTAATTTTTGGAAAATTGCGTCAAAAATAAAGAAAAAATGTTTTTAGTAAAGATTTTTAATTTTTAATTTTTTAATTTGACTTTATATTTTCTTTAAAGAAATAATGATTATGCAATTAACAAGTTATTAATCAGAATTGTATTATTATTCACTTGATACTAAAATAACTAAAAGAATAAATTTCAAGTCTGTGATATGAAAACGCCACTGGTTAGACAAAAGAAATTTATTCCAAATCACTAAATAGTATATTGTTTCAAACAATATTCATAAGAAAAAATAACTTTATTAATATTATAAGGATTATTTATAAGGGATAAGTCCCAAAAAAGCCAATATTAAAGTAAATATGGCAATTTTACGTCAGGAAACAGTAAAATAAGGTCTAGAAGATGATTTATGTCCCAAAAATTGGTTAAAATTATGGCCAGGCCCCCAAATGTAAGGCTTGTCTATGAAACGCTTTATAATAGAAACAATATCAAGAGTACTATGACTGTCCTCAGTAGAAAAATATAATATAATAAAATATTATAACCACAAATTTGAATACATTTATTAAAGATAATTATTAAAAAATTGAATTTAATTATTATTATATAAAATAATAATAAAAGTATATAATAATAATAAGCTATAATTATTCTATTATTCTTATAGTCAATGACAATTATAGCAATAAGCAGTGTAGAGCTCTTAATGAGACAATTACATGTGGAAAATATAAATATTTAACCACTTATAAATTATATATAAATATTATTTATAAAAGGATTATAACACACACTTTACATATATAATTCTTATAGAAAAAGTCTATATAAAAAAACTAATAATAGATAAAAAAGATATAGAATTTTAGGAAAAAACCTACTTATAATATAAATTTAATACAACAAGTCAAATACAACAGTTATTATATTAAATAATTATTATAAGTTAAAACCCACGGCAAAAATCAATATTTTCAATGATAAAACAATCTTTTATGATAAAAAATATGATTAAGGAGTTTTTGAGAGGAATTTGTGAATTTTAAAAGATATTTTAAAGACAATAATTTTAAAAAAAAAATATATTATAGATGATTAAGAAAATAATCTAATTTCTATGAGTTCAATTCTTTAATTTTGAGATTTATAGAGAATAAAATACTCAATAAATGTTTTAATCATAAGATTTTATGTATAATAAAACTTTACCTGTTTAAATGTCTAATATTATTGGATTGATAATTGATGATGGGAAAAAACAGTGATGAAAAGACTCTTTTTATGTCTACAGAGCAGCTCTCATGATTCATAATGGATATAGAGGGCGTGCTCAGGTCAAAACTGAAAAACCATGCTTGAAAATAAGGTTCTTAACTTAAGGTAATTTACTTTTAATTCCAATTTAAAGTTACCAGTGTTATTCTTAACTCCAAGTAGCTCTAATTCTCATTTAAGTTCGTATTTTAGGTTGTAATATAAAATAAGTCTACTTATATTAAAGTTCATCACATGAACAACTTAAAAATAGATTTTCAAGCAGAAATCTCTTCAACTCAATTTTTAATTAATTTTTAAAGAAATCTTAATTTTGTTTAAGTATAATTAAAAGAGTAAATTTCCAGGCTGATTACCCAGGAAATTTGTCTATAAAAGATACTTAAAATTGAATTTATATATTGATAATATTAAATTGTAAGCTGTGTAAAAATTGAAAGCAAATCTATTAAGAATTGAATTTTTAATAAATTTTTGATGTTATTACTATATTTCCATGTAAAATAGCAATATACACTAAATATTAACTTTTTATAAGGCTGTAATGCTTGCAACCGTAATGCTTTAAGCTTATTTAAGCTTTGACAGGTCTCCAAACTTTAATTTCAAGCATGCATATTGGTATTTAACCTTTGGCAGCTCGAAATTCCTGTCCAAATTGGGATAAACCCAGTTTAAACTTTGAGGTTGGATAAAAGTCTAATGTTAAGGTTTAAATAAGGTTGAAAATCCTCCAATACATGTGGAAATCCTTAATTGAATCTTTGCAGATCTGAAAATATGGGTACCTCAGCTCTGTTTGGTCTTTTTCCTGTGTCCCACCTTTTTGTGTGGATTTTTCCATTTCATTTCTTTAAAGCCATACTATGGCCTTAAATACTTTTAAATTGAGCTCACACAGGATTTAAATTCTGCATGGGAAATCCTTAGCCAATTCAGTAAACATAAACAGCACCTCAATTCTAACTAAAATTTTGGTAAGTTTGCATAAACCTTATGCAACTTTGCATTTTAAGCTTATTTAAGCTTGAATTAAACAATTTCAAGTTTGCTTTTAAAAAACTTACATTAGTACTGTGAGATTCTTCAGTCTTCCAATTGCATAAGAAATAAGCCTCTTTGGGTATAACACCCTATGGGTGTACCCTTGGTTATTTTTGGTGTAGAATCCAAAAATGAGATAATATTTATAACTTTGTTTATCCAAAAAAAATTTATACTTATTTTTTGTTATTTTTTATTTTGAATTCAATTGAAAAGTCTGTTGAAGATGAAATCAGCTGTATATAAAATCATTTGTGGCCTTATGGGTATGTTATACATACCTGGCAGGCTCACAAAAGTAGCAGCAGTACTGCAAAAACCAGCACCAAAGAACATAAAAGAGATGCAATCTTTTCTTGGGTTTTCTTGCTACTACAGAAACCACATCAAAAAACCTCGCCCACATATCTAGTAGTCTATAAAAGTTATGTTCAAAACATGTAGTTTTTGAAATTACCAAAGAAAGAAGGGATGCATATGGGAGGATAAAACATGACCTCATTAATGCACCTGTGCTCATCTTACCTGGATTTGAACTACCATGTAAGCTATATATAGATGCAGCCTCTAGCCAAGGCTTAGGGGAAGCCCTTCACCAGAGACAAATTGTAGATTTTGAACCAAGAAAGGGAGAAATATGCTACATCTCTAGGCAACTGAAATATTCAGAAGCCAGGTATGGGGCCACCCAGATTGAATGTCTCTGTTTAGTCTGGGCTCTAGAGAAACTCCACTATTATTTGGAAGGTGCAGTCTTTGAAATCTAAACAGACTGCACAGCACTCAAGTCTTTACTTAATATGAAGACAACTAATAGACACATGTTGAGGTGGCAAATAGCCATCCATGAGTATAGAGGTAATATGAACATCATATTCAAGGAGGGAAAAAGCCACACCAATGCAGATGGCCACCAGATAATGTCAAAAGCAACCCAGCTCATGACTCTGAAGTAGCAGCCAAGATTCCTATCCACTTCATGGAAATAGATAGGAGGAAGAACTTCGGATTTTCTGAACAGGCACCAAGAAGTGGTACCCCAGACAGTGGAGACACTGATTCAGAAGGAACAGAAACTCCCATATTGGTAATAATTTCCCAGAACTGCATAATGAGCTCTGAAGTGCAGTCATGAAGACCTATGCTAAACATGAAAGTTTGGCATACTGTTGCAACTCCTTCAACAGAAGTACAGGAGCCCAGCAATGGAATCCCAGTGAGAAGGACCTTGGTTGAAGAATTATAGGAAAGACAATTTTTCCTTATAGATGGCCTTCGCTATCAAAGAGAAAAGCACACAAGTGCAATAAAAGTGATAGAAAGAGACCATATATCCTTGATACTGCAGAAATGTCATGACTTCCCCTATATGGGACATATGAGTAAAGAAAGGACCAAGGAGAGGGTAGCAAGTACAGCTTGGTGGCTCAAATGGGAAAAATAGTTTAGTGAATACATCAACACTTGTGAAAGATGCCAGAAGCCAAACAGAAAAAATGGGAATAAGTATGGTTACTTCAACACATAGAAGAACCCAAACACCCATGGGAAACCATCAACATGAACTGGGTCACAGGACTTCTCTCAGGAGGCAGAGAGAACTTCAATTCTTGGCCGATCATAGTTGATGGGTTCAATAAAAGTGAGACGTGGCTACCATGTCACAAGGAGGACACTGTAATGGATAAAGATTTGTTCTTTTGGAATAACAATCATATCCACATGTGGAGTCCCAAAATCATTATTAGTGATAGGGACCCAAAATTTACATCAGAATTTAGGGCCAACCTCTATGACATGCTAGGCACAAAACTTGCATTCTCTAAAGCTCACCACCCACAGACAGATGGTTTAGCTGAAAGGATGATCCAGACTATGGAAGATATCATCCAGAGATTCTGTGCATATGGCATGGAATACAGGGGCCATTAAGGATATACCCATGACTGGGTTACCCTGCTACCAGCAGTCTAACTGGCTTACAACTAAATTCAGCACTCTACCACAGGGAAATCACCCTCTGTGGTAAAAAAAGGGTGGAAACCCCTGTTGCCTGTGGATCACCTGAAGAAGAATCTTCTGAATATATACCCAACAGCATAAAGACCTCCATGATATGTGGAAGAGGGTGTGTGATACAGCTTCTAAATGCATAGCTGAGGCAAAAGAATACAACAAACAGAGGTGGGACAACTCCCATATGCAACCTGACTTTAAAGAAGGGGACCAAGTGCTAGTGTCCACACTCAGCTTCAACAATCTTAAGGGACCTAAAAAGATGAGAGACTCATTTGTAGGGCCCTTCAGTATCATTCAACTGATAGGTAAAAATGCAGTGGAGGTCAAACTCACAGAGTAATTTCCTACAAAACACCCAGTATTCCCAGTGAGTTTGATTAAGCCATACTTCCAAAGAGAGGAAGATATGTTCCCCTCCAGGACAAAAACCCCACTCTATCAGAAATAGTGGAAGTGAAAGACTCCCCTGGCCCTGTGAAGAAAATCATCAAGGCAAGGACCAGAGACAATACATGGTCAGATTTAAAAACCAGACAGCAAACAAAGATAAATGGTTGGCAGAAGAGGCCATACCAGATGGAAACCTTCATCTAAGGAGATTGAGAGCCTCTAGGAGGACTCAAAAGTCTCATCAATGATGAGCCTACTTTGGAGGGAGGGTATGTCAGCCTGTTACTCAAAACCAGAGCACAAGCATGACAGCCAAATGCCATAAACCAATGGTAAAGCCAAGATACCACCAAAACATGGAGCAGAGCTAAATCAGCTCAAAAGGTATCAAAAGAAAAAAAAACACCGCTTTCTAAATGCACAAGTCCCACCATCATAGGACAAGGAATAACAAAGTTATTCCTGCTCAAAGTTGTTGCTGAGCATAAACCTTAATTTTCACCTCCCATCTGAAATCCACAGGAAGAGGCTTAACCCCAGAAGATGGATATTTAAATTAAAGCTGTAAATCAGGGCCACCAAATTGTACTGGCCAAATGGAGCTAACATAAAGACTACAGAAGTTATGGCCAAAGTAAGGTCAAATAAGGTAGAATAAAATATTCACCTCTCATCTAGCTTGTACAGTTTGAGTGTGAGATACTTAACATGGAGTATTTTTATAAGGAGCACAATCAGTTCTATCTGATGGTGCCTTTCATTTCTCCATATCTCATCTAGAAGAAAGTTTATGGAGCAAATAAGCTCCATACAAATATTGAGAAAATCATATGTATGAATGACAAATTTCTATATGGCATAGCTTTGAAATATTTAATGTTAACCACACCAAATGAGGTACCATTGAGGGCTACACAATGAACCAAATTTGAGCTCAATATTTCAAAAATGGACACAGTAATAGCCTTTTTAAGGTTATAATCCCACAATTTGGCCAATACACCTTTACTGTGGGATAATATCCCATACCATGATTATGAGGTGGCAAATAGATAAAAAAGCATGTTTATACTTAAATACCTTATAGTTCATTCAATACTGGGGTACCATACAGGTTCTGTACATAATTCTATGTGTCAGACACATCAGAGGAGGGCTGTATGGTCCCCAGATGGAACGTTTCACCCTGTATTGGTGAAAGCTGCTCAGATGTGGTGTAAAAACCACATCTGAGCCCAATAAAGTATATACAGGCTTTGTGAAAGCCACAAAACAGCACTCTGAAGTGAAAAACTCTTCATGTACTCTATGTGGATGGTCTAGAGGACCATTCCACCCTATTTGAGGATGAAAGGAGGCCTTTTCTTCACCAGAAAAGGTTTTCTCATCCTGTTCTTAAATTCCTACATGGTACAACTGTCCAAAAAAGTGATAATGTTGGAAAACAAGTCAGGTATACCTCAAACTTAAGTATTTTAGTCTTTTTTACTGTAACCCAACAGGTAAAGCTGCAACCAGAGCTTTCAGTGGCACTCACAACCACTAATTTTATTAGTAAATCCCTTAATATCTTTAAAGCCAAACCTTTTTTAATACTTCTTATCAATTCCACAGGCATAGTTAAAGCTGTAAATACCTTTATTATCACTTTATCATAGACTCAACCTGACAGTATAGCTGATTTAGACAGTTGTACTACATAGGAATTCAAGAGAAGGATGAGCATTCCTTTTCTGGCGGAGAAATGGCCTCTCTTTATCCTGAATTGGGGTGGAAAGGTCCTCTAGACCATCCACATATGGGAAGTGAGTATTTTTAACTTCTGAGTGCTGGCTTTTGGGTTTCACAATCCCTGTATACTCTGAATTGGGCTCAGATGTGTTTTTGAAACCACATCTGTGCAGTTTTCCCAAATACAGGGTGAAAACCTGCAGCTGGGAACTCTACAGCCGTCTTCTGAGGTGAATTTTGTGTAGAATTATGGAAAGAACCTGTATGCCACCCCTGTATTGGCTCAAATATTAGGTATTGAAGTATAGACAAGCTGATTTGTCTGGTTGACACCTCATAATCATACTTATGGGAGAGAATCCCACAGTAAAGCTGTATTGGTCTAAATGTGGGAGTTCAACCTTAGACATGTTAGAAATCTGCTTGTTTTTATGATTACGAGCTCAAAAATGGCTCATTGTGTATCCCTGGATGGGACCTACACAATCATACCTCAATTGGCATGGTTAACATCAAATATGGCACAGTTATGCCATGTTCAATTTTAGTTATCTAGATATATTATTTTCTAAAAATCTGTATGAAACTTGTTTGCCTCATAAATTTTGTTCTAGATGAGATATAGGGAAATGGATGGCACCATCAGACATCCCTGATTGTTCTCTTACTAAAATGGCACCACTCTGTAGAAGTTAGATGAGAGGTGAATATTTTTATTGGCCCTTATTTGACCTTATTTTGGCCATACCTTCTGTAGTTTTGGTGCTAGCTCAACTTGGCTAGTACCAGTGGATAGCCCTAACTGAGAAATTCGATTTGAGAACCCATTTGCTGGGTTTAAGCCTCTTTCTCTGGAATTCAGATGGGTGGTAAAAATTAAGGTTTATGTGCAGCAACTTCTTTGAGCAGGAATAACTTTGTTATTATTTATTGAATGATTTTGGGACATTTTTATTTGGAAACAGGTGGGTTTTATATTTCTTTTGATACCTTTTGTGCTTAGTTGGCTCAGCTCCATGTTTTGGTGGTGTCACGCTGAGTCTATGATAAGGCTATGATAATACTATCTACAACTTTAACTATCATTGTGACATGGTGAAATTTATTTTAAAACAGTTTAATATTGACAATAAGCGCTTTACTATTAAGTGATAGTGGTAGTGAGTGCTGCTGAAAGCCTTGGGTGCAGTCTTACCAGTTGGATTAGTATAATAAGAACTACAATACTTAAGTTTAAAGTATACCTGACTTGTTTTCCAAGAGTATAGCTTTTTTTGAAAGTTATACTACATAGGAATTTAAGAACAGGATGGGGATTCCTCTTTTGGGGAGAAAGGTCCCTTTTTATCCAGAAATTGGGTGAAAAAGTGCTCTACACCCTTTTAGGTGGATGAAGCAAAGATTTTTCACTTCAGAGTACTTTCTTGTGGTTTCGAAAAGGCCTTTATGCTCTTTATTGGGCTCAGATGTGGTTTTTAAACAACATCTGGGTGATTTTTGCTGATACAGGGTGAAAGATTTCATCTGGAGACCACACAGCCCTCTTCTGAGATTTATGATGTGTAGAATTCTGTAAACAACCTGTATAGTACCCCTTTATCAAATAAACAATGAGGTATTGAACTATAAATATGCTTCTTTGTCTTTTTGACACCTCATAATCATGGTTATGTGATATTATCCCACAGAAAAGGTGCCCTGGCCCAATTGTGGGATTTTAACCTTGTAGCTGCTATACCTTTTCCAGTTTTTGAGAAATTAAGCTCAACATTGTTTCATTGCATATCCCTGGATGTGATCTACATAACGGCACCTCATTTGATATGGTTAACATTAATTATGGCAAAGTTATGCCATGTTCAATTTCAGTTATCCATATGTATAATTTTCTCAAAATCTGTATGGAGCTTGTTTTCCCCATAGCTTTTACTCTAGATTAGATATGAAGAAATGAGTGGGACCATCAGCTAGCCCTGATTGTGCTCTTTTGAAAAAGACTCCACTTTAATTATCTCACATTAAAAATGTAAAAGCTGGATGAGAGGTGAATATTTATTCTACCTTATTTGACCTTATTTTGGCCATAGCTTCTGTAGTTTTTGTGTTAGCTCAATTTGGCTAGTACCATTGGGTAGGCCTGATGTAGAGATTCAATTTCAATACCCAGTTTCTGGGGTTAGGCCACTTCCTCTGGATTTCAGATGGGAGGTGAAAATTAAGGTTTATGCTCAGCAACTTCTTTGAGCAGAAATAGCTTTGTTATTCTTTGTCCTATGGTCATGGGACTTGTATTTTTGTAAACAGGTGATTTTGCTCTTTTTTTTGATATTGTTTGAGCTGGTTTGGCTCAGCTCCATGGTTTGGGTGGTATTTTTCTCTACCATTGGCTTATGGTATTTTGCTGTCATGCTTGTGCTCTGGTTTGAGTCACAGGCTGACAGTAGTAGATGGGATCTTTTAGAATTCGCTACTGCAAGTCCCATCCAGCCCCCTGAAGGATTATTTACCTATGGTAGAGGTCTGGCTGGTGGTGTAGGCTAGTTGGACTTCTGGTAGAAGTGTGACCCAGTCATGGGTATATCCTCCATGGTCCTTATATTCCATGCCATCTTCACAGGATCTTTTGATTATTTACTCCATTTTCTGTATTGTCCTTACAGCTAAACCATCTGTCTGAGGATGATAAGCTGTAAGATATGCAAGTTTTGTTTCCAGAATGTCATAAAGCTTTGTCCAAAATTTCTCATTTGAGTTTTGGGTCCCTATCAATAGTGATGATTTTAGGGATTCCACATGTGGATATGATGTTATTCCAGAATAACAACACTGTATCCATTGCTGTGTCTTCCTTGTTACATGGTAGGAACCTTACAGTTTTACTTTACCTATCAGCTATGACTAGGAAAGCATTGAAGTAATCCCTTCCTCCTTGGACTAGTCCTGTGACCCAGTCCATTTTGATGGTTTTGCATGGGTGTTTGGGTTCTTCTACATTTTGAAGTATCCCATATCTCTTCCCATGTTCTCTGTTTTCCTTCTGGAATCTCTCACAAGTGTTGCTGTATTCATTCAACTCTTGTTCCCATTGGGGCCACCAAGCTGTGCTTTCTACCCCTCTTTGGCCCTGTCTTTACTCACATGTCCCATATACACGCAGTCATGGACTTCTTTCAGGATCAGAGAGATGTGGTCTCTATCTATCATGGTGAGGGCACTAGTATGCTTCTCTCTGTGATAGAGTAGTCTATCTATAAGGAAAGATTTATTATCATTTCAGTCACTCAACCAGGGCTCCTTTAACTGGGTTTCCAGTTCTGGGCTGCTTTACTTTTGTTGAAGGAGTTGTAACAGTATTCTAATCTGTTTGTGCTTGGCATACCCTTTAGTAACTGAACTGACAAATTTATTAGGCATTTCTGAGTAACTTATTCTAAATATGGGCTTTTCTGTCTCTTCTGGTTCAGTGTTATCACTGTCTGGGGTACCAAATTCTGGTGCCCATTGAGAACATTTGATGTACTTTCTCCTGTCTATTTCCATGAAATGGATAGGAATTTTTTCAGCTACTTAAGAATCATAAGCTGTGTTTCTTTTGAAATTGTCCAGTGGCAATCTACTGAGGCCATCAGAATTGGTGTGGATTTTGCCTTCTTTGTATAATGGTCATGTTACCTCTATACCCTTGGATGGCTATTTTCAATCTCAACATGGGTCTATTGGTGAGCTTCATGTTAAGTAAATAATTCAAGACTGTGCAGTCTGTGTATACTTCAAAGACTGCACCTTCAAATTAATAATGGAGGTTTTTCTAGATCCCAGACCAAAAATAAGCATTCAGTCTGAGTATCCCCATACCTGGCCTCTAAATCTTTCAATTTACCCAATATGAAGCATATTACTCCCTCCCTTGGTTAACCATCCACAATTTGTTGATGGTGAAGGGCTGATCCTAGCCCTTGACTACAAGCTGCATCTATATATAGCTTAAATGGTAGTTCAAACCCAGGTATTATGAGCACAGATGCATTAGTGAGTTCATATTTGACCTTCTCATATGCATGCTGCATGCCTCCTTTCCTTGGTAGTCTCAAAAACTACATCTTTTGAAAATAAATTGTATATACTACTAATTATGTGGGAAAAGGTTTTGATGTGGTTTCCGTAGTAGATAGGAAACCCAAGGAAAGATTTCATCTCTTTCATGTTCTTTAGTACTGGTTTTTTGCAGTACTGCTTCTACTTTGTTCTTATCTATGGCCAGGCTAAAGCCTGAAGCTTTGTGTCATACTTCCAATAGTTCTTTTTGGCCAAAATTACACTTCTTTAGTGGAATTTTTAGATTAATGGGTATGCACTTACTAAGTACTCTGTCTCTGTACTGCAAATGGTCTTCCCATGTCTCTTGGTATATAATGATATCATCAATATATACCACCATTCAGCTCCAATATTTCTTGTTGAAACATTGTGTCCATCATGCATTGGAAACCGTCTGGTGCATTTTTGATTCCAAAAGGCATCCTTGTGTACTGATATATACACATGTTGCATATGATTCTTAGTAACTTCAAGGAGTTTTGTTTAACTTTATTCTGGTGGAAGCCTTTCATACAATCCATCCTAGTGATTTTTTTGGTGTTTGCCAGTTTTTTTGGAGCATGGGTTATACTTGGTATATTGTACCTGTCATTTTTGATGTAGTGTTTCAGTGCTCTGAAGTCTCCACACAATCTAGACCTGCCATAGTTTAAAGTTATAATGAGAGGTGTGGTTACTTCCACTATTTCATTGTGTCTCATCTATTCTGATGAAAAACTTTCATACAATCCATATTGGTTATATATTTTGCTTTTCACAGTTTACCTAGGGCATGAGGTATCATTTGTATGGGGTACCTATCCAATTTTGTGTAGGTATTTATGGCTCTGAAGTCCCCACACAACCTATATTTGCAATCATGCCAAGTGATAAGGACAGGAGTGGTGATTTCCACTATTTCATTATGTCCTATCTTCCTGATGACATCCATCTCTAGGTGTTCATTGATGTTTTTCTCAACTTCTTTCCTAGTTTCCAGGATTTTTGGATATAGAGGTCTTCTGAGCATGGGTGGATAAGGTCTTTCCACATCCAGGTATAGTTTTATATCATGGCCTCTGATCTTTCCCAAAGGCTCTTCAACAATGGAAAAAGCTGGTCTATTTTTCCTCAGTATTTTCAATAAGCTAAGGCTTTGTTTACTGGTGAGGATGGTTCTGAATTGGCCCTCTTTGAATTAATTCAGCAATTCTTCTAGATGGTCTTGGTTGGAAATATACTTTATATCAAGTGAAAATTTCTTTTCCTTGTATGTACCTATGGCAATGTGCCTGTTTTTAATATTTGAAATTTCAATGCCATACATCCTTTGGTAGTCTGTTCCCAGTAAGAATCCCTGGATCTGAGAATCTTCAATTGCTAAAAGCTCTTTGTTGAGTTTGATATTACCTTTCCTATGGGGTATGATTATCTCTTTGATAATGGTCCCAATGGATATCCATTTCCCTGATGTACTTTTGGAGTTCCTTGCCTTGGTTTGAAAGAGTTTCTTCTCCCAATCTGGCAAGTGGTTGTCCAGGTATTCTCTGGCCACTATTGAGCAGTGTGCACCACTATCAATGATAAATGGGTGTTGAGAATTGTCATTAAAAACAGTCATATTTGTGGCTGTCACATTTAAATATGCCATTCCTCTAGTTGGTGTAACTAGGAAGGTGTGTGCATCTGGTGTGTATTTACACAAGTTATTGTTTGCAGTATCTTGTGGCATTACTCCTTCCAACTGTAAATCCTGAATTTCCAGTTGTGTTTCCTCTTGGCACTCTGCAAGAAATTCCTCTTTTGGGTCTTGTTCATCATCAGAGTGTTCTCTGATGGCATTGCCCATAGAGTCCAATGAAAAATCCTCTTTTGGAGATTCTCCCTCTGGGACTTGTTTTATGGCATAGACTTTTTTCTTTTCCTTTGAAAATTTGAATGTACATTTGAGGATCAATGGCTTTAAGCCTTTGAGACTGTCTAAGACACCACTCATATGGATCTTTGTCTACAGAGTACTTGTCATTTTCAAATGAATTGGTCTTTTTCCATATCCAAGTACCATTTCTGTACTTCCGGATCATTTGACTCATGCACCATGGCCAGTTTCTTCTGCCATAGATTTATTTTATTTCTGTGTACCAGATACTAGCATGACCTTTGAATGCTGTATTCAATCTGGCAGTAATCCAGTAATCTGGTATAGTTGGTACATGAATTAATAGTCCATCAATATAATCAATGACTTCCATGTGATCATATTCTCATACCCCAGAGATATTTGGCCAGCTTGAGGCCTCTGGATGCTGTTTCAGCTCTTCTTTCTCTGAGTAAGTCCTATTATCTCCATCTTGGTATTGTGATGGGGATCTTGGCTTATTATCCAACAAGCAATCTGGTTTGATGTCTTCTTGGTTTTAATTACCCATATGATGTCCTTGTGGTTGAGGCTTCATGTTTTGGAAGACATTAAACAATTTGTTCATGTCTTGATCCAGACAATCCCTGTCCCTCTTGCAGTGGTATTGCTCTGCAAAGACTTGATTTAGTCTTTTATTTATTTCTTAAGAGGTGTTTTTAAGTTTATCAAAGCTCCCTAGAATGGCTTTTATTGTTGATTCTTGTAAGGTTGTCAATTATTGCAACCTTACATTTTTCCTATGAGGATTATCAAGCTTACCTTGAGTTTTCACTGCAAATTGGGACATTTTGAACTATAGTTTATCAATGTTTAAGTTACTCTCAGGTGTAACAACATTTTGTTCATTCTGAGTGGGGGTAATATTTCTATTAATAGGGCTGCTTATTCCAGAAGTATTTACAACTATTTCTTGCTCTTGTGTAATTCTTTTGCCAAGTCCAACAGCTTCTGGATCATTGGTTCTGACTCTGTCTGCTTGAGGCTGAAAGAAGTCTTATTTTTCCCTTTGTATCCTTGTCTTCTCCTGAAAACTACCTGGGATTGTGAAGAATGGTGACTCTTGGCCAATGATCTGTTGTTTCCTGAATGGTGTGAAGCCACTGGACAGTTGGTCTGGTCTCCTCCTTGTGATTCTGAAGAAATCAGGGTAGGCTCTGTCTGGTTCAATTTTTCTTCTATAGCTTGGATAGTGGCTTGACGTTCCCTTATCCTGGTTGCCCTCTCCTCCAGGAATTTGAACTGCCTGTTGGAATTCCATCCTTTGGTGATTACCATAAGATCTTTGAAGGGTATCTCTTTGAGACATATCTTCTGAAAACTTGCTCCAGGTTCTGCGCAGTGTGATTCTAGGCTGAACATCTTTTTGTCCATGCTCCATTGGAATAAGTCTTTGAGGAGTTGGTGGAGCTGAAGAACTTGATCCATATCCTTCCAGCCCTCTGGTTTGAGGTTTCTGTTGAATTGAAAGGTGAATGGCAGAGTGGGTATGATTTCCCTCAGTGTCTTGCCATCCACCATTGTGTCCAAGGTGTCCAGTTCCTGGTCTTCTGGCTCTGAATAGTCCTTGTCTGTCCTCTGGCTGGTTCCTTGGGAATCTAAGATTCCTGAGGTGTACAGGAAGCATATTAGTGTGTGCAAGAATTCAAACACTTTATGCTATTAGGTTCTTTAACTTTGACTGTGCCTTGTACAAATTTGTTTTCTACTGCTTTGGGAAATATGCCTTTAGATGTTACAACTGGGTTAATTACTGTAATCTTCCCTGTACAAGCTATCAATGTTGGTTTACCTTGTATAGAAGCGGCGTTTTGTGGTTTTCTAGTCCTCTGAGTGGCTATTGGTGTGCACATTTTTGTGGTTATGATGCCTTCACTGTGACTTTTTCCTTTGCCTTTATTTCCTTCTGTTTTTGAAGGTGTCACTTGTGTATTTCCTTGTGAATGAGTCTCAAGTGGGATGAAATTTTCTTCCACTTAATCAAAGGAATTGAGGGCTTATGTCATTTAAGGCTTCTTAAAATGTGATTTGCATGTCTAACAATGGCCTCTGGGCAATATATTACTATATTGTGCCCTTGTATTATGTGCTATAATTGAAATTATCAATTATACATCAAAAATACTGTATTTAGTGTTTATGGTATACAGTTTGTATGCAATACCTCACAGATTAACTTGTAATTAGCAAGTGTAATCTCATAAGTGGTTGTGAAATGGACAATTGAAATTGTCAATGCGTCCAACCACCCGTCTGGAACTGTTATTTGCCATAAAGAGGTTTTCTTTTATTTGAAAAAGAAATATATTAAGGGTTTTCAAAGTTTTTGATATCAAAAACACACCCAAAATAGTCTTGTGATTATTAAATTATAATCAAACTTTGTGAAAAAATAAAAAAACACAGTGGTATATGATTATATACCACTGAAAAAATCAATAATATATATTATTCATTTTTTAAAGATCTATATGCCTAAAAATAAAAGAAGTGATGGTTTGAAAAATTAAAGGAAAAGAAAAGAAAACCTCACTTTTCATGCCAAAATGGTCCAAAAGAGCTCAAAAAACTAGGCCAGGCCCCCAAATTGTCAGGCTGAGTCTATGATTAAGTTGTAGTAAGTGTATTTAAAGCTTCAAATCTGACTGTGAGGCAGATTATTAGGATTAAATAATGGTTTTTTATTGATGGTATAAGGGCTTTACTACGGGAATATTGGTGGTGAGCACTGTTGAAAGCCCTGGGTGCAGTCTTACCAGTTGGGTTAATATAATAAGTGCTACAATATACTAAGATTAAGGTATACCAGATTTTTTTCCAATATTACAATTTTTTTGAAAGTTTTACTATGTAGGAATTCAATAGTAGGAAGGAGATTCCTTTGCTGGCAGAGACAAGGTCTCCTATTATCCTGAATTGGGGTGGAAAGGTCCTCTAGACCGTCCACGTAGAGGAAGTGAAGATTTTTCACTTCAGAGTGCTGGCTTGAGGTTTTTACAAGGCCTTTATGCTCTGTATTGGTCTCAGAGGTGGTTTTGAATTCACATCTGGGCAGTTTTCCCTAATACAGGGTGAAAAGTGTCATCTGGGGACCACACAGCCCTCTTCTGACATGTATGATGGGTAGAAAGATGTACAGAACCTGTATGGGACCCCAGTATTGAATGAACTATGAGGTATTGAAGTAGAAACAGGCTTCTTTGTCTATTTAACACCTCATAATCATAGCTATGGGATAGTATCCCACAGTAAAGGTGTATTTGCCAAGCTGCCGGATTTTAAAATTAAAACTTCTATAACTTTGTCAGTTTTGAAGATATTAAGCTCAATATTGGTTTATTGCATAGCCCTGGATACAATCTACACAATGGTACCTCATTTTGTATGGGTCACATTAAATATTGCAAAGCTATGCCATGTTCAGTTTTTTTTATCCAGACATATGATTTTCTAAAAATCTATATGGAACTTGTTTGCCCAATAACTTTTGTTCTAGATGAGATGTTTGGAAATGGATGGCACCATCAAATAGCCCTAATAGTTCTTTTTCTAAAATGACACCACTTTGGGTATCTCACACTAAAACTGTACAATTTAGATGAGAGGTGAATATTTTATTCTACCTTATTTGACCTTACTTCCGCCATAACTCCTGTAATTTTGGTGTTAGCTCAATTTGACTAGTAACATTGATTAGAACTGACTTAGAGCATCAATTGGAATGCCCATTTTCTGGGCTTAAGCCACTTTCTTTGTATTTCAGATGATAGGTGAAAATTAATGTTTATGCTCAGCAACTTCTTTGAGCAGGGACAACTTTTTTATTCTTTGTCCTATGGTTATGGGACTTGTATATTTGAAAAAAGGTGAGCTTCCTCTTTCTTTTGATACCTGTTGAGCTGTTTTGGCTCAGCTCCATGTTTTGGTGGTACTATACTCTACGATTGGTTTGTGGTATTTGTCTGTCATGCTTGTGCTCTGGTTTTGAGTCACAGGCTGACACATACACTCTGGTGATTTTTGGGAATGTTTTTTCTTTTAAATTCAGCTTAGAGACACTGTCCCCATATTTATTCATTACAGCAATTTTGTAAATTATCTCAAAAGAATAATTCTATTAGAAAATGTTTTATTGCGTCAATTGTCTCATTTAGGAAAGAATTGCATATATTTCTATGGTTTGTTAAGGAATAAATCTTTTCAAAATGATTTCTAAATACAATGAAATTGGTTTTTTTCCCTCTTGAAACTCCAAGAGTTAATACTTTGAAATAATCCTACCTCATAATCAGCTTGAGGAAAATCAAAAAAAACTTTATAGGTAATTGAATATTCATATTCACACCTTACAAATGGTGATATGAGACCTTGTTCCAAAAGGTGTATTGGTAATTGTCTTGTTTTTTGATAATTTCTTTCCTTTTATCTCACTTAAGTAAATTTAAAGCCAGGAAGAAATTATAATCAATGAAGTTCAATTTGGGACTCCGTTTTAAAAAGAAACACTTTATAACATACCTTTACAACTATTTTTTTCATATAAAGAGTGCTCACAATACACTAGATAAAATTTGAAAAGAAATTTAATTCAAGAATTGAAGTAAATTGACTTTAAAGCCTTGAAAAAATCATTTTGTATCAATTTTCATTAGAATTTTTCCACAGGAACCTTATTTATGATACATACTAGGGGTGATATATATGAAATAAAAATCTCAGTTTGCGAAAAGAACTTCATTTTTAGACAATATTTCAAAAATTAAGTTCAAAATGATTTTTGTTCTGGAACAAATATCTTGTTATCAGATTCCTTTACAGAATTCGTAACAAGTTTTGATTGAATCCAAACAAAAAATTCTATTTTATTATACAATGTTCAAAAATTAATAATAAAGAAACCCTGGGGTACTTCAAAAAATCTCATAATAGTGGTTATTCTCAGGTTTCAATTTTCAAGTGGGTAATTCTCAGGCAGTATATTCATATTTCTGATCATCCATATGTGTCTTTCTAAGGCTCAATAATAATTAAATATTTGGTGAGTAAGGTAAAAATCATGAGAGTCAAAGAGAACTCAAATGTTAGTTCTTGGAATCCATATAAATTATCCCATTTAATCAGTCGAGTAGCTCTTATGTACTATATGGTCCTTCTAGAGCTTTTGATATTAACCTTAGTTTGGGTTTTTAATGATATTCATATCTTATGGATGAGGAGAGTGCATTTTAATTCTCTATTTGTAAGCCAATAAACTGGATAAAGCCTTGAAAATTGACCAAAATAAGACCTCTTCTCCGAAACCAAATTCTTCTGTGGCTTGCTAAATACAAAAAAAAGCTTCTCTAAGGATAATTTATTCATAATAGAATCTCATAAGAAGATAATCATGAGGGTTTTTGATTTCTTAATTTACCTAAATTTTGTTTTTGAAAAAATCTCCGAAAGGAAAAAGACATCTTTTTTATGTATGAACGTAATCCCATTTTGAAAAATGATCTACAAATTGAAAGTATGCAGGAAGATTTTCCCGAAAAACCAATTTGAAAGGAAACTTATTTGAGAATTTATTCCAAATATTATTTTAAATAATCACATCATGAAAATAGTAATTGAAATCAGAATTCAACTCAATTATTCGAAATAGGTAGTAATATTGAATATTATGTCTTCAAAGGCTTATATAAGGTATGAATAGTACTTCTTCAATTATGATATGGGTATTTACTTTCCTCAAAAAATATATTTCACCGAGAATATAGCTCCCAATATAAGGAAGGAAGGTTTTCAGAAATAATATTTATTGAAGACCAGTTCAATTTGAGATTTTCAAAACCGTTTTTTTCGAAAAAAAAAAACATAAAAAGCTGGGAAATAACTGTAGTTGATTTTGAATTCAATTGAGGTTATACATATTTCTGGGGTTCTAGAGAAAAGTAGCTGCATGAAAGCCAAAATATTGGAGCTAATTTTGTATTAATGTGGCTTAAAAAAAGATTAATATTAACCAAGCAAAGGTGAAAGAACAAGATTCTAAAACTAAATTTAACTTTTATCCAGTATTTTATGTGCCTGCAGTACCCACTTGTTTCTACTAGCTTATGATTTCTTGTACCTTAGTTCAAAATATGGTTTCCATTTATTTTAAGTTTGATATTCTTGTTGTTAGAAGACACTGTAGGTATAGTACAGAAATAAATTTTTATATTAAATACGATATGTGGCTAATAAATTTTACGCTTATGACTTAGAATAGTTGATAAAATGGTCCAAGAAAAAGACAAACTTGAACAATATTCAAAGAATGGTTATCATCTCTGCTGTCTTGGAAGCCCTTACCACCGGGTGCCTATTGATTTGATGGTGGGTCCTTTTTTATATGATAGTAGATATTAGTAATTATTTAATAATAAAATTTATCAAAGAAATGTAATATTAATAATATAAGATACTACTCATAGAGATAATATAATAATTATTCTGTAAGATTTATGTTATAATATCCAAGCTATCAAATCTAAGGTTAATAGAACTGTTAATTCAAATAAATTTTACTCCAATCATAAAAGTGATGTGGGTATTCTTTCAATTAATTATTAGGAAGGAGTTTTTACCACGAAGTGGCTCAAAGAATTCCTATAGAAACTCAATTAAAAGGTAGAAATTTACATTTATAGATACGATTTGATTCTAGTACTCAAAAATGTATTATGAATATTTTCAAGAATAAAAAAAGCAGAAACAGGAAAATTAAATTAGAAAGAAAAGTGTAAGACATAACGCTATGATTATATAGAATTCTCCTAAGCTGGCTTTCAGTTATCAAAAATGATTTACTAGATGTATTGAAATTTTCTTCTTTAGAGGTACTCTCATTCACCACAAAGGCCAAATATGAAAAGCTCTATTAAGGAGTAAAATAATTTGGAATTTGGGAGAGCCCAAGAAAAAATAACATTAAATTTAAAAAATCAAAATCAAATAAAAAAATAAAAAGAGAAAAAATTTAAATAAAATCAGGGGGTTTAAAAGGAAATTTTAATTAAAAAATAGAAAGCTGAAAAACCGAGATTCATCTTTGAAGGCTAAAGTTTTGATATAAATTTAAGTGAGAATCTGAAAAGGAAATGTGATAAGTGACTTTTTCAAGTGGATGACCTCTCTTATTATTATTGCCTTCCTCAGTTTGAGAATCAATTGAACTATCTTGATCAGAAATATAAATAGCTTTGTTAAATTAAGTAAAATAAATTCTCAATCAATATTACAAAAATATTGAGGTTTTTTTGGTAATAATTATCTTCATACTGATCACTTTTTTGACTAAATTGTATTTTTATAAATCATTAGATACGATTCCCCATATTTTAAATTCCAAGATAATTAGTGCATTGGATTGGCTACAAAGAGTAATTATTATAAATTATGGAATAGATATTTCTAGGATCTTGAAATTCATTTCTGATACAGTAGAAAAGGATTTCAATAAAATCTATTTAAGCTTAAAATTCACAATAACAGCTATTTGAAATACTCTGATAAAGAAAATATTTTTCATGTAAGGTATATTTTTTGAATTTGAATTTCTATGTAATATTTGGTAAATTTTGTGGCGAAAATTATTTAATTATGGATAACTTCATCCATCAATAGAACTAGTTTCTTCTATTATAATAGGTACCGGTGGAGTTTCTAAAATTCACAAATTCAATTGCAATAATATTCTTGATCCAACAAGTCGAATTGGATTAAAAACTGGATTAAACTCTAATGGTAAACATATTTAAGAACAATAGTAATAAACCCATCTTATTTTAGCATTTTCTTACATGTGCAAGGTGTGGATATGGAGCTTGGATTATGAGTAAAGTATTTTTCCTATACTCAGAATTTCTATCACATAAAATTAATAAAAATCAGTTTTTTAGGAGTTCTTCAATGAAATATTTCAAATTACTTCCAAGCCTCTTAGTATAAGGAAACTATATAATTTTATTACTTTTTTTTCCAATGATAAAAATGTATTGAAAGATCCTCTAGAAGACTTATGTGAGGCTACAAATAAGACTTCCCAAAAGGATTTTTAATGGGAACAAATTAAGGAAAGAACTGGAAGAAGTTTTATGAAAAAAGACTCTATTAAAAAACTTTGATGATCCAAATTCCTAAAAAATACCAAAGTAAAAAGTTACCACTGATAAAAGATGCTTTGATGTTATTTTGAAGTGGTTAAAGGGTAAAACGATAATGAGCAGATACAAAACATTGCTAGAATTATTTCTCCAAGTTCTTAAAAGTTCAAAAGGACTTAAAATTGGAATATTGAATATTATATTGCTTTTTTTAACTGTATTCAAGCCAGTTATCAGGAAAATATTCCAAAATGGAAAGAAAAGATGGGGAAAAGAAGAAATTTGTCTATAATCTCAAAATTTCTTACTAAAAAGGTATAAATCATTCCAACTTCTTCTAGAACCGAATTAGAAAAAATGCCAATCATGAAATTATTGAACCCTGTTTGGACCAAACATAGGCTGTTTTTAGCCACTTGAGTACTACAAACCAGAAAATGATATGGTATTACTTTTTTATGAGTATTCAAACAAGTGAAAATTTGTGTAAAAATCCGCAAAAGAGGTAAAGCTGTTTTTTGAAGCTTTTTTGAGCTTAAGGGTGGTTTTAATGAATTTTAAAGAGGTGAAACTGAAATGTTTGATATCAAAATCTCATCCTAAACTGATTTCAAGACCTTGTGACTCAATCCCAGGGCAAAGGAAATGAGCCTTTGAGCTGAAACCAAAGTCCTAATCCTGGTATCAGGTCTTAAGGGGAGTCTGGAAGCCTTGGTATTGGGATGAATCTAGGTAGAATATACTTACGACTAGTACTATGTGTGAAATTTAGAAAAAGGTTTTATAATGAGTTGAGAAGGCTTTACTATGGTATAATAGTGGTGGTTAGAGTTTCTGAAAGGCTTGGGCGCAGTAGTTATCAATAGGCTAGGTATAATAGGTACTAAAATTATAAAGAATATGATGATACCTGATTCTTTTACAAGGGTAAAATTGCTGGAAAACATTATACTACATAGGAATTAGAGAGTAGGATGGGGATTCCACTTTTGGGGACAGGAAGGTCCCGTTTTATTCCAAAGACAGGTGGAAGGTATTCTGTTCCTTAACGCATAAAAGAAGTGGGACAAAGGTTTCCCTCCAATTTGTGAGCTTGTGGTTCATACAGCCTTGTATATCCTGTATGGGGTCCAGATGTGGCTTTTAAACCACATCTGGTCACATTTCCTCAATACAAGGTGAAACTGTTCACCTGGGGTCATCACAGGCATGTTCCTACAGGCCAGATGCTTACTTTGAAGCCTTATATTAATAGTTATGGGATAATATCCCACAGTATTGGGTTTTTTCCAATATTGTGGTATTTTGAGCTTAAAATTGCTATAGCTTTGTCAATTTTGAAGATAGAGGGCTCAAAAGTGGCTCATTTGATAGCTCTTTATTACTTCTAAGAAATAGTTACTCATTTGGTATACATAAAATTAATTATGGTAACTCTTTACAGGCTTTAAATTCCATAATTGGAATTTGGAATCTTAATAAAACCTGTATTTAGTTATTATCTTTAATACCTTTTCTTCTAGAGGTGATACAAGGAGAGGGGGAGTACCATTAAGAATATCAGTCTCTGCTCTTTTCAAAATGAACCCACTTTGTGTATCTCACACTAAACTGCAGAAGCTAGATGAGAGGTTAATATTTTGTTCACCCTTATGTGGCTTATATTTGGCCAAAGCCTATGTAGGTTTGATGCTAGCTCCATTTAGCTCATACCATTTGATATCCCTTACTGAGTGCTTCAATTTGAAAGCCAATTTTATGGGTTTATGCCTCTTTATCTCGATTTTTGATGAGAGGTGGAATTCAAGTTTTATGCTCAGTTCTGGCTTTGAGATGGAATAACTTTGTCATTCCTTGTCATATGGTTATGGGAGTATTATATTTGGAAAGAGGTGAGTTTAATCTTTCTTTCAGGATCTATTGTGAGATATTTTGGCTCAGTTCAATTTTAGTGGGAATTTTTCTATACAATTAGTTTATGGTATTTTTATATCATTCTTGTGCTCTGTTTTTGAGTCACTGGCCAACACTTGGTGCCATGATTACTTTTCCTCCTCTAATTTTGATATTTTAAAATCATCTTTTTTTGATTATTTCGCAAACTCTGTACATAATAGCTTGAATATGTAATTCAAGTGAAGAATAAAATTAGAACCTGCAATCATTAAGTCCTCATATATGAATTTAAGTTTACTTATGTAATACACATACTCAGATCTGGAAACAAATTCAAAATAAATCAATTTCTCATATCTTATAGACTACACACCAAACCCCATTCTCAACGCAAAATATTCTTAATAAGATCTTTATTATTTCAAGATTTTCATACTGAAAGTACTCGAATCATAACTTTATTTCAGATTATTTAGAGTGAGCTACAAATATTTACCAAAAGGTGACCTTAGGTGAAATTTTATGGGGAACCCAATGCCAAGTAAAAGTTCTATTTTTAAATAAGAAAAAATTCAAGCTCAATTCAATCAACTTTTTTCAAAAAAGTATTTTAATTTCAACATTTTTTGTTAATTTTTAATTCTTGTGAACATTTTCTGACTTGAGCAGTATACTTGAAGTTTTGATAATTTTTACAAGTTTTATGAAAAGTCATTTTTGAATTTTGGTTCATGATGAAATTTATTTCAAGAATCAAGAATAATAATTTTATTTTTCTTTATTGATACTACTTAGGGCTTTAGAAGTTTGGGTGTATTAAAATACCTCTAAGCCTCACAAAATTCATTTTCCACCATCCTAAAGAGATGTATTTCAACCTTCTGTTAAAAAATCTCATTGAAGAATATTTTTGGCGAAATATTGATGAAAAGTATTATAAATTGTTTTCAAAAATGCGAACTTGAGTTCTATTTCACCAATGTCTTACCAATAACATTCAACCTCGTCTCACAACTAAATAAAATGTCTTTAACTCAAATTTGATTAATTTTAATTTAATTGAAGTGTTTTCCAAATTGGAATATCCAAATAAACAAAAATTTGATTGAGTTGAAAGAAATTTGGTGCTTGTAATTAATTTTTGCTTCAAGAATAAGAAGTGGTGTGCAGTTTTAAATCTCTGAGGAACTGAATTATATTTAATCAAATTTCTTCCATCTTTCAAAAAAATGAATTGAGCTTTTGTAAGGGGTAAGAAACCTCATGGTTGTTTGACTCTTAATTCCAATTAAATTTCCAATATGGTGTCAATACTACAGTATAAGAGGATGCGTTAAGATAAATATCAATTGAAAAGATTGATTTTGAGGGTTAAAATAGTCTTTTACCAAACAGTTAAAAAAAATTCAACCTGCCTGGCTATGAGTGTGAAGTCTCAAGATTTATTCAAAATTGGCCCCCTTTTGGCTTGTAATTGATTCACTAGTTCTTGTATTCATATAGTTATGTTTCTTAAACACCACCCAGAAAAGTAGAACCTTCCTTCTCAGAGGGTAAAGCCACCTTTTATGAAAATGAAAAATTAGCCTAACATTTTAAAATTTTTTGCGTAATTCTTTACAGAAATTGAAATCTTTTTTATCTCCTATAACCATATTTCCCAAAACACCCACTGGTTGAAAGGTCTTTAACTGATTAAAAATAGGAAACGTCTATCCCTTTAAAATTAACCATCGCTCAATAATGACATGATTGGTATCTTTGACTTGAAGATGTTTTTTATGAAGTTTAGAATCGTTTTCTACCTCCTCAAGGAAAATATTACGCTTCAAGAGACTGTATCATCCACATTATCTTATGTTTTCATTGTGGAATTTATTCATTTTTATAGCTGGTTTCATTAGATTGAGACTGATTGACGAGGGATTCCTAAAATAAATTCCCAAATTAGATTACAAATCGGAGCCACGTATAAAATATTCATCATGATGTTTTTGTACTCTCATCATCATTTTATTTCTTTAACCATCCTGAGTGTCAAATTAAGGGTAATTAATCAAAACCATTTTTTAATTAAACTTTGATAATTTGGCTGATAGGTTCTGAGCTTATATTCTCTGTCAAAATGTCCTCAAAGACTATTTAATTATCTCCATTTCTTGCTGTCCTGTCCAATTCAACTGAAATTAATTATTCTTAAAGAAAGTATTTTTCAATAAAATATTTATATATATAATAATCCTCGATTTACTTAAGATGTGACTTTATATTTTATCTCACATTTCAGCACATTAAATATTAATAACAATAAGTGCTCTTTTAATCTGAAATAGTCGTTTTTAATCTGTTGGCAGATATAATATAGCTAATTATCAGCTCATTAGTTATAGTTCTTACTGAGATAATCAAGATTTTCACTATAAAAGGGGATTCTACTGATTACTTCCTGCATATAAAATAGAGAAATTTAAGAATATGTTTCTGATGAGATTAGGGTGTCTTTTACTGAGGGGAAAAACTTCTTTTACCTCGAATAAAAGTGGATGAGGGTAGAAATCTTCCTTCCATATTTCTAGAGTGAACATCTTCACCCTTTGTGGTGTTATTTTTATCTAGCAATCTGAATACCTTCGATATTGAATACTAGATATGGCTTTGAACACAAATCTCACCATTTGCACCCATAAATGGTTAAGTATCTCTTTAGTTGATGTTAGGGACATGTTCTGTCAGTCCGTACACATCAAAAGTTGTAAAGAGAGTCACTAAAAGAACTGAAGTGGAAGTATTATAGCTTATTGGAGAAACAATGAACTTTGGACTAGGCTTTACATCTCATCTATCAATCGTATATCTCAATATTCGGCAACACTATTTTATGCAATTTTAAGCTTAAACCCTCATCATATTTTTCAGTTTTTAGGATACAAAACTCAAAAGATAGCCGAAAATATACCCATTAGTAGAAGCTAAAAGACAGCTATTAGTTTTACCCCCTTTGGTATTAGTATTGAAAAGTCATACAGGCTGAATGTCCTTTTCACAGTAGCAATTTTCATATTTAAAGGGAAAAATTCTAATAGATCTCTAATTGGATGAAATAAATTATTGCGGGTGTTTAGATTAGAGCTATTCAATTTGGAATTTCCGGAAAAATTTTATAGATTTGGTCTGCCTTCAAGAATATAGAACCTAGCTGAGAGGTGATATAGCTTGTATTTTTGTTTGGATATTTGACTTGATAAGAGTGTCTACCTTTTTTCTTTTTAATAGTAGAAGCTAAAAGTGATTAATATTTTGATGAACATCTTTGAGCTCTTTTCAAAGGAATTGAACATTATGGGACATTTATAAAACAGAGATAATTTGGATTCGAGGTGAAGATAAATCCTTATAAGAAGGAGGAGGTTTACAGATCTATATAATTATTATCTGATTTCCTATAAGGATAATGGTAGTATATCATGAACTATGATTTAACCTCCTTGAATTAGTTAACCAGTGGTAGCTTTATTTTCCAATCCATGATTTCAAATTATCGTTTTGGGGTAAGTCTATGTAGAAGCTTTAATAATGTAAACAAAAGCTTAGGACAATGACAGTGACATAGAAAAGATGATTAAATTGAAATAAAAAGGTCTCTATGGTTATAAAATAACAGTGGCAATGAGTATACTGAGGGACTTAATTGCATTAATATAATATAAGTTGACAATATAATTACTAAAATAATTAATGAATTTTAGTTATATCAATACTACTCTAAGGATACTCCTTTCATAAGATAGTGTTGCCATGTAAGAAATATAATAATTGATTATGAGATTTTCATTCAGTGATACAATTCATTTCTGGGACTGTGAGGGGCTGATAAGCTCTTTACAATTATTCAGAGTGACTATTTTCACTCTTAGGGTTCATTTGTGGTCCATACCATTAATTATGACATAGTTATAGTCAAAATTGTGGCTTTTGGGGCCACAAATAATCATTCTGGATCAATTAAGCGCAAATAAATTCTTCACAAGCTATTCCAACACTATTATTATGCATCCATAATGTTTAAATGACTAATATTAGTCATTCTGGGTGGGTTCAAGCTTTAACCTACCATAATTTTAAGTATATAATCAGTAACAGATTTTACAGGTTCAGTACAGACTAGTATGGGTCAAAGAAACTTGCAAACCAGATATCTCGGTAGATATTTGAGATATCAATAATCCAAGAGCAGAGAACTGATTGCCTTCCCTTGGATCTTCAATCTTTCATTCTTAATCTTTACCCTTTTGTAAAAGAGCAGAAGTCATGATGGCTTTAAGTTTTTTGATGTATTTTTTTACATCAGGATGTGGCTTCAAAAACTCCCAACATCTCTTTCAGCTTAAAAGATATCAGAGTTTTAATTACACAGCTTTTCAGGGATTGATAAGCTCTAAAATTTGATGTAATTCTAAAGATATCTTTATGAGCTTATTGAAAGAAGAAAGGGGCTTCTTTACATTAATATTTTCAGAAATTTTGCATTTTGCTAAAAGTCTTTGAGCTAAATTATCTCAGCTATTTTTGAAGATATAGGCATATAAGGTATCCCCAGTTCATGATTTGATTCAGATCTTTCATTTGGTTATGTTTTTTTACATCTTTACACAAGCCCTCTTAAAGGTTTATGGGGTTTCTGTAGGTTAATGGTATTAATATGGTATTTCTTGAAGTAGGGGGTGGTACTGGGAAATAGATGACACCATTGAATAGCTCTCACTGAGGGATTTAAAAAGGTCTCAAATAAGAATGAATGAACTATATTAGAGTTTAAAATCAGGTTTTTGCTTGTTTTGTCTTCATCCAGGATGCAAGTAGTTATTCCTTTGCTAATTCATATCCAATTTTTATGAAATTGGTATATTGTTGACTTGGGAATTTCCCTCTTTTTAATTATACCTTTATAAACTATATTTTCTAAGTGATTTCTATACCATTGTTTATGGAACGTGGATGTCATTATTGCTTTATGTTTTGAATCACAGGCTCCCACTTTTAACCTTTCCAACCCTTTACTTGGATTTCCAGCCTGTGACTCAGAACCAGAGAACAAGAATGACAGCCAAAATACCCCAAACCAATTGTAAAGCAAAATACCACCAAAGATGGAGCTTGGTAAAAATACCTCATTAATTGTGTTAAAAACTGGAAAGGCACCTCCTTTGAAATATGTAACTCCCATAACCACAAGACAAAGAATAACAAATCTATTCCTTCTCAAAAAGAGAAGTGAGCATAAATCTTAATTTCCACCTCTCATTAAAATTCCAAAGAAAGGGTCACAAATATATCAAATTGGTTTTCAAATTTGAGCCCTCAGTTGGGGCTATCCAATGGTACTAGCCAAATTAAGATATCATCTAAGCTACAGAGTTTATGCCCAAATATAAGCCAAAATAAGGGTGAAAGAAATATTAACCTTTCATCTATCTTATACAGTTTTAGTGTAAGATACCTAAATTGGGGTCTTTTTGGAAAGAGAAAACCCAGGGCTTTCTAATAGTACCATCAATTTCCTCATAATCCATCTAGAAAAAAATTATGGAGAAATCAAACCCATACAGAATTTGAGAAAAAACCATATCTTAATGGAACTTGAAAGTTGTATAGCTTTTCCATATCTAAGGATACCCAAAATAGTAGAGGAGTACACAATGAGCCACTTTTGAGTTAATTCTCTTGAAAACTTACAAAATTATTCCAGCTATAAGACTGAAATTGCACAGTTTGGTAAGTACATCTCTGCTGTGGGATACTATCCCATATCCTTGAATGTGAGGTGTCAATTCTAGGAGTGATCTTATTAATCCCCCAATATCTCATACCTTTGCCAGTATGAGGTCCTCATACAGGATCTATACAGAACTATACTTGTCATACATGTCAGAAGAGGGCTGTGTGGTTCCCACATGAAAATTTATACCCTGTATTGGTGAAAACCACCCAGATGTGGTTTCAAAGTCACATCTGAGCCAAATACAGGGTATACTGGGTGTTAAATAACCACCATCCTGTCCTTAGAAGTTAAAAATCTTCATTTCTTTTGTGTGGTAAGGATGAGTGGTCCTTCCACCCAATTTCAGTATAAAAAGGGACCTTTCCCTCCCCAAAAGAAAAATTGCTATCCTGCTCTTAAATTCCTACTGATCACAACTGTTGAATAACAGTTATACTCTTGGAAAATGATCAGGTATAATCATGATATTAATTCTTGTAGGATTTTTGATAATAATCCAATTGGTCAAGCTGCACCCAGGGATTTCCACAGAACTCATCACCACTATTTCTCAATAGCAAATCCCTGACTGCTATTATCAAGCAATTATTCAACTTTAGGTCTGTTTCACAGTCATATTTAAAGCTATCAATAGTGTTGGGTTTCCTTTATCATAAACTCAGCCTGAAATTTTAGGGGCCTGGCCTTGTTTTTTATCTTATTTTTTGACTTTTTTGGTGTATAACTGAGTTTTTTCTCTTTTTTTGTATTTAACTGAGTATTATTATTATTATTATTTAGCAAAAATGTAGGTTAACAAGAATTATTAGATATAATAAATTATTGTTTTTTTCTGGTATATAATTATTTACCACTTTTTTCTATTCTTTATCCATTTTTTGACATAGTTTATTATAATTTAGCTACCACAGTCCTATTTTGGTGTGTTTTTTGATACAAAAAACAAAAAACCTTATATTATTCTTTTTTATACTTAAAAAGTACTTCTGTATTGTAAATAACTGTCTCAGAAGTGTGGTTGGACATATTGATAGTTTCAATTGTCCATTATATAACCATTTGTAAGATTACTCTTGTTAATTAAAATTTTATCTATGAGATAATTTGGATACATTAGTAAACCATACCTTCACAAAAAAGTATTATTGACATATAATTGATAATTTCAATTATAAATCATAATACAAGAGTACAATACATATACATATTGTATCAGAGGCCATTCTAAAATGTTTTAACATAATAATAAGATTCTTGACTGACATAAGCCCTCATTGTCTATTTCAGTGGAAGAAAATTTCATCCCACTAGAAACCTACTCACAGGTAAATACACCTGCAGCACCCTAAGACACAGATGTGCATAAGGGATAAGGAAACAGGCACAGTAAAAAACTCATTTCCAGAAAGAATTGGAAACAAATTTCCACTCAAGGAACTAGAAATCCACAAGACTTTGCCTCCATACAAGGGAAACCAACCTTATTAGTTTGTACAGGGAAGATTACTAGAATTAACCCAGTTGTAACCTCTAAAGGCAGATTTCCCAAAGAAGCTGAACACAAGTCTGTACAAAGAATATTAAAAGTTAAATACCCTAATAACAAGAGGTTTTTTACTGCTTACAAGCACTAACAACATGTCTTCTGTACACCTCAGGAGCCTTGAAGTCCCAAGGAACCAGGAAGAGGACAGACCAAGACTGTTCAGAAACAGAGAAGCATGGTCTGGACACCATGGTGGATGGAAGAACACTCAGGGGAATCATTCCCACACTACCATTCACCTTTCAATTCAACAGGAACCTCAAATCAGAGGACTGGAGGAATATGTATCAAGATATTTAGCTCCACTAACTCCTCAAAGACTTTTTCTAATGGAGCATAGACAACAAGGGGTTCAATCTAGCTTCACACAGGGAAGAACTTGAGGCATGCTTCCAGAAGATATGTCTCAAAGAGATACCTTTCCAAGACCTTATGGTAATCACCAAAGTTTGTAATCCCAAAAGTGATTTAAAACTCATGGAGGAAAGAGAAGCCAGGATAAGGGATAATAAAGCCACTATCCAAGCCATATAAGAAAGGCTGAACAAGAAAGAGAATACTCTGATTCCTTCAGGCTCACAAGTAGTATACCAACCAGGATTCCCAGTGGCTTCACACCACTGAAGCACTAGCAGATAAGTGGCCAAAAGTCACCATTCTTAATAATACCAGGTAGTTTTCAAGAGAAAACAAGGTTCAAAGGGCAACAACAAACATTGTTTTGACCAGAGGCAAAAATAGTCAGATCAAATGATCCAGAATTTGTTGGACTTAGTGAAAGAAGTGCACAAGATCCAGAGATAGTTGTAAATACTGGTTGTCGAATAAGCAGCCCTACTATTAAGAATAATATCAGCCCTCAGGATGAACATAATGTTATTACATGTGAGAGTGAAATAGATAGAATTGAACTTTTGTTACAAATGTCCCAATTTGTAGAACAAAGAAAAAAGGTTTTTTAAAGAATCCATGTAGATATTTCAAGGTTACAAGAGGCAACCAACTTACAAAACAAAACCATTCATGCTCTTCAAAAGTACTATACCAAAACAAGTAAAGCCTCAGAAGAAACCAACAAGATACTAAATCAAGTCTTAGAGGAGCAATATTAGTGAAAGAGGGTCAGATAATACTAAGATCAAGACAAAAACAAATCTCTAAGATTCTTCCAACACATACAGCCCCAAGAGGGCATCAAATCAGATTCCCCAATGGGGATTAAGCACAGATCCTGTAAGGTTTGTCTATGAAACTCTTGAGAATAGTAACAATATCAGGAGTACTATGACTGTCCTCAGTAGAAAACTATAATATAACAGAATATTATAACCACAAATCAACTATAATTATTGAAAAATAATTATATTATATAATATAATAATAAAAAAATTAATAATTATAATAAATTATAATTATTCTATTATTGTCATAGTCTGTAACAACCATACATCAGGGGTAAGGGTATTCATTCATATACCCACTCAAACACCTCAAATCAGCAGATCCAGTATCTGCATCAGCATTCAGTTTCAGAAATCTTCATTCTGAAACATGCATACAGCTTGGTACATCAATACAGCCTGTCAATACCTGTACAGGTTGGATTCACCCAATACAGTTTCAATAAACCAGCATGAAACTGTATGATCACTAAAATACACCACACCTCTTGTACAGGTTCTGTACAGCTGTACAGGACCTGTATTGGCCAGACTCAATTCAATAATTCAATCCTCTCATGAAAATTCTTCCTCTGGATCAAGGCTGGTGTTTCTCACATATACCAGCCCCTCTTTCTCCCCCCTGGGGACTTTTCCCCAGTTAATTAATTTAGGTTATTTAGTATTTTATGATTATTCTTATCCTTATTTTGGGTATTATAATTATTTAATTTTAAGTTAGTCTATGCATTTCTCTCTTCGCCTGTACAGTATGAGTTGGGTGGCCATATCCTTATTAACCCTTCTCTTTCCATTCTGACAGGTTGAAACAGTGGACTTGGACTTGTTTGTGGTTGGCTCTTCTATTCTTTTATTCTTATTCCTTTGTTGCTGCTTTCTTATATTTATTCTTTTAGTAATTCATCTTTAACACTCTTAAGTGTATCCTTTCTTACCATATCTTTGAGCCCTCCATAAGTGAGTGCCAGGCCCTCTTCACTTCGAAGAGCCCCTGTGACATGGTAACTGACAGTTATGATAATAAGAAGTGTAAAGCTCTGAATGAGACAATTACACGTGGAAAACATAAATATTCAACCACTTCTAAATAATATAAATATTACTTATAAAAAAAGAAATTATAACACACACTTTGCAAATATAACTATTATAAAGAAATTCTGTAAAAAAACTAATAATAGATAAAAAATATAGAATCTTAAAGAAAACTTACTTATAATATCTATTTAATACAACAATTCAAATACAACATTTATTAAATTAAATGATTATTTTAAGTTAAAAACACACCAAAAAATCAATATTTTAAAAGATAAAACAGCTTTTTATAATAAAAAATATGATTAAAGAGTTTTTAAGAGGAATTTGTGGAGTTTAAGAGATATTACAATAATCTAATTTCTATGATTTCATTTCTTTGATTCAATATTTGTAAAGAATAAAATACTTAAGAGCTACTTTAATAATAAGATTTTATATATAATAAAACTTTACCTGTTTAAAATGTCTAATATAATTTGATTGCATTGAAATTGATGGACAAAAACAGTGATTAATTGTCAGCCTGTGACTCAAAACAGAGCACTAGCATGACATCCAACATACCATAAATAATGGTATGACAAGTATTGAACAAACATAGTCAATACAGGTAATAAATAAGAGGAAAAAACTCCTCTTAAATTAAAACACCAACCTTATCCAAACAGAATAAGGAAACCTAGAGGAAAATAAACAAGTCAAAACCCTTATTTTCACCTCTCATCTAGCTTATGCATATTTAAGTTATTCTATACCAAAATGATATTTTTCTTAAAGCTCACATAGAGAGCTACACAATGGTATCATCCATGTTGCTGTAACACCACCACAACTGGAGATACCATATGACCTTTATTTTAAAACCAAGACCCCCCTGAAAGTCAAAGAGGGCTTGTACAAAACTGTACAAAGGTACAACCAAATTAAAGATCTAAACAAGAGCTTTAATTTGAGACACCTTAGACCTCTGTATCTCTTAAATTTACTGAGGGAGCTTGGCTCAAAGGTTTAACAACCAAAATACAGATATTCTGAAAAACAACAATATAAACAAACCCCTGTATCTTTGGCGTACACTCATACAACTGTACAGAGTAATATACCAAACTGTAGAGCTAACTAAGCCCTACAAGACTGTATCATCAGAATACAGATATCTTCCAAATTGAAGAAGATATCTGATATGGAAGTTTTTGAAGCCTCATACTGATGTACAAAAATACATCCAAAAACTTAAAACCCTTATAACTTTTGCTATTTTAAAGAAGGGTAATTATGAAGCATACCAAATTGAAGAGCTCATTAAGCCCTTTAATTCTGTGCTCTTCATTTCTTGATATCATAAGAACTGACTGAGATATCTTGACTGGAAGGTTCTTCTAGCAATACATGACTGTATCAAACTTGTATCAAACAGTATTGCTCTCATACTTAAAAAAACATACTTAGGAAGATATAACCTCTTTAAGATCATCATTACTGATCATACAGACACTAGAACAACGTCATCCAAGTGCTGATGTGGCAGGTCAAAAGTTTTTTCACCCTGTATTGATCCAGAATGATCATTTGTGGTTCCAAAACCACAATTCTGCCTCTATTGACGTCAGAATTGATGATCCAGAACCACGGATTGATCATTGGAGTGAAAATTTTCACTCCTCTGACGTGTGAAGAGTTAATAAGTCTTGACAGTCTTGAAAGATATAAAAAGAAGGGTTTTTTCCTTGAAAACCCATCATATCTTATCTTAGTTACCCATATTCTTACGTGATAAAACTGTTATCCATCCGTAGTGTCCTTAGAATTATTAAGGATATAATTAGAGCATAATTATTGTAGTACTTCTTTACAGTCAAAGATATTAGAGTATTGCAACCCAGGTCCTCAAAAGACTCATCACCACTGTTACCACGTAGCAGTAGGACCTGAAGAATTAAATTTATTTGTTTTTTTGACGTGTCACAGTCATAATACTAGCTTGTATTTACATCTTATAGCTACTATATAGACTCACCCTGACATTAATAGACTCTTTTTATGTCTGCAGAGAAGCTCTCATGATTTGTAATGGATATAGAGGGCGTTCTCAGATCAAAACTGAAAAATCATGCTTACAAATAAGGTTCTTAGCTTAAGGTAACTCATTTTTAATGGCAATTTAAAGTTACTGGTGTTATCCTCAACTTCACATAACTTTAATCCTTATTTAAGTTAATTCTTTTAATTTTCACTGGAAAGAAATCTTATTTATATTGGAGTTCATCACATGAACAACTTGAAAATAAAGCTTCAAGAAAAAATCTCCTAAACCCAATTTTGAATTAATTTTTAGAGAACTCTTAATTTTCTCTAAGTATAATGAAAAGAGTAATTTCCCAGGCTAATTATGAATGAAAGCTGTTTATAAAATACACTTGAAGTTTTATTTATACACCGATAACATTTCATTGTAAGCTGTGTGAGCGTTTCAAGCAAATCCATTAAGAATTGGAATTTTAATGAATTTTTGAAGTTATTGCTATTTTTCCATGTAAAATAGCAATACACACTAAACTTTAAGTTTTGATAAGGTTTTAATGCTTGTAAATTTAAAGTTGTAAGCTTTGACAGGTCTCAAAACTTTAATTTCAAGCCTGAATATTGGGATTTACCCTTTGGCAGCTTGAAATTCCTGTCCAAATTGGGATCAAACCAGTTTAAACTTGAAGTTTGGATAAAAGTCTAATCTTAAAGTTTGAAGAAGGTTGAAAATCCTCCAATAGAGGTGTAAAACCTTAATTGAATCCTTTCAGATCCAAAAATTTGGGTACCCCAGCTCTGTTTGGTCTTTTTCCTTTGTCTCACCTTTTTGTGTGGATTTTGCCCTTGTATTTATTTAAAACCATTCTATGGCCTTAAACACTTTTAAATTGAGCTCATGAAGGACTTAAATTGTGTATTGCAAATCCTTAGTCAATTCAGTAAACATACACAACACCTTAAGTTTAACTAAAATTCTGGTAAGTTTGCATGAACCTTATGCAAATTTGAATTTAAGCTCATTTAAGCTTAAATTTAACAATTTTAAAAAAAAATTAAGAAAGTTACATTAGTACTGTGAGATTCTTAAGTCTTCCAATAACATAAGAAATAAGCATTTTTGGGTATAACACCCTATGGGTGTACCTTAGGTTATTTTTGGTGTAGAATCCAAAAATGACATAATAATTATAGCTTTGTTTATCCAAATAGAAGCTATACTTATTTTTTGTTATTTTTTATTTTGATTTCAACTGAAAAGTCTGTTCAAGACTAAATCAGCTGTATATAAAGGTATTTGTGGCCTTATGGGTATGCCATATATACCTCACAGGCCCACAGATCCCCATCAAAATACCAATATAGAGATAATATGACTTACTTCAAGAAGGAAGACTTTCAACAGCTTCCAGAAGCCAAACGTTGGACAAAGATCTCTGGTGTAGGATAATAGGATCAAATGAATCTCATTGATTCTATTGATGGATTATTCTTTGATGTACCACCCATAACAGACTTCTGGATAAAAGCTAGACTTAACACAAAATTAAAAGGACATGCTAGTATATTGTACACATAAATGAAAGAAAGCCATGTTGGAAGAGTCAAACAACCCAGAAGTACGGTAATGGTACATGGAAGTGGCAAAATACCATGTAATTTGAAACCAACAATTACTAAGTAAAAAAAATCCTTATAATTGGTGTCTTAGACAGTCTTTAAGACACACGGCCATATATTTTCATGTGAAAAATCAGATGAGTAACCACAAACTCCTGACACAATTACCAGGGTAACTAGAACATGCATTAAAAAGCAGTGCATCAAAGACTGCACTATAAATGATATTTCCAATGCTCTAAAAATAAGGAAGAGGAAAAATATGGGGAAGTATTTCATATATAAAGGCAACAGTTTCAGAGAGAAACAGACTTTCATGGCTTACAATAAAGACAAACAAGGAGAAAAAGTGGCAGAAGTACCTAATAAAAAGAACTCTTGTCAAAATTGTGAGTCCACAGACCTCTATGGTAAAAACTTTCCAAAGGTAAACACGAAATTCTATGCCGTTGAACAAGTCCCAAAGGAAGAATTCTGAACAGAAGATTATTAATCTGACTCTATGGGTGATGCCATCAGAAGAAACTCTGATGATGACCAAGACCCATAAGAGGAGTTCCTGGCACAGTACCAAGGGGAAACACAGTTGGAAATCCAGGAAATGCAGCTGGAAGACAGATTACCACAAGACACTGACAATAAGAGCTTGTGCACAAATAAACAAAAGGCACAAGCATTCCTACTGACACCAACTAAATGAATGGAATATATTGATGGAACAGCCACCACAATGACTGTTTGTGTTGACAATCCTCAACACCTATTGATCATTGACAGTGTGAGCCTGTGAGGTATGTATAACATACCCATAACGCCACAAATAACTTTATACACAGTTAAAACTGTCTTCAACAGACTTTTTGATTGAATTTAAAATAAAAAATAACGAAAAATAAGTATAACTTTTTTTTGGATAAACAAAGTTATAAATATTATATCATTTTTGGATTCTACACCAAAAATAACCTAGGGTACATCCATAAGGTGTTATACCCAAAAACACTTATTTCTTATGTTATTAGAAGATTTAAGAATTTCACAGTACTAATGTAACTAATTTGACATTTTTTTAAAATTGTTAAATTTAAGCTTAAATAAGCTTAAATTTAAAGTTGCATAAGGTTTATGCAAACTTACCAAAATTTTTGTTAAAATTTAGGTGTGGTGTATATTGACTGAATTGGCTAAGTATTTGCCATACAGAATTTAAATCCTGCATGAGCTCAATTTAAAAGGGTTTAAGGCCATAGTATGGCTTTAAATAAATAAAAGGGCAAAATCCACACAAAAAGGTGGGACAAAGGAAAATGACCAAATAGAGCTGGGGTACCCAACTTTTTGGATCTGCAAGGATTCAATTAATGTTGTCCACCTGTATTTGAGGATTTTCAACCTTATTTAAACTTTAAGATTAGACTTCGATCCAACATTAAAGTTTAAACTGGTTTTATCCCAAATTAGACAGGAATTTCAAGCTGCCAGAGGGTAAATCCCAATATGCAGGCTTGAATTCAAGGCTTAAATAAGCTTCAAAATTTAAGGTTACAAGCATTAAAACCTTATCAAAACTTAAGGTTTGGTGTGTATTGCTATTTTACGTGGAAAAATAGCAATAACTTCAAAAATTCATTGAAAATCCAATTCTTAATGGATTTGCCTGAAAATTTCACACAGCTTAAAATTTAATATTATCTACATATAGATTAAATTTCAAGTATCTTTTATAAATAAATTTTCTGGGTAATCAGCCTGAAAATTTACTCTTTTAATTAAAGCTCAAATAAAATTATAATTTCTTTAAAAATTAATCAAAAATTGAGTTTAAGAGATTTCGGCTTGAAACTCTATTTTTAAGTTTTTCATGCGATGAACTTCAATATAAATGAGTTTATTTATATTAACAACTTCAAATAATTAGTTTAAATGAGGATTAAAGTTAAATGGAGTTAGGAATAACCCTGTTAACTTTAAATTAGAATTAAAATTAAGTTACCTTAAGTTAAGAACTTTATTTTTAAGCAAGGTTTTTCAGTTTTTACCTGAGCACGCCCTCTATATCCATTATGAGTCATGAGAGCTTCTCTGAAGACATAAAAAGAGTCTTTTCATCACTGTTTTTGTCCATCATTCATTCAATCCAATCATATTAGAAATTTAAACAGGTAAAGTTCTATTAAATATAAAATCTTATTATTAAAATAATTCTTAAGCTATTTTATTCTTTATTAATTAAAATCAAAAGAATTGAGATCATAGAATTTAGATTATTGTTGTAATCACCAATAATATATTTTATTATATAAAATTAAATCATCTTAAATATCTTCTAAAATCCACAAATTCCTCTTAAAAACTCTTGAATCTTAATCTTTATTATAAAAGGTTGTTTTAGCTTTAAAATTATTGATTTTTGGCGTGTTTTTAACTTATAATTATTATTTAATATAATAACTGTTGTTGTTTGACTTGTTGTATTGAATAAATATTATAAGTAAGTTTTCTCTAAAGTTCTATATCTTTTTTTATCTAGTATTAGTTTTTTTATATAGAATTCTTATTCCATAAGAATTATTTCTGCACAGTGTGTGTTTAATTCTCTTATAAATAATATTTATATTATCTATAAGTGGTTAATATTCATATTTTCCACGTGTAATTGTCTCATTAAGAGCTTTACACTTCTTATTGTTATAACTGTCAGCGACTATAACAATAATAGAATAATTATAATCTATTATAATTATTATTTTTTCATTATTATTATATTTCTATAATAATAATTAAATTTATTTTTTCATATAATTATTTTTAATAACTATATTTAAATTTTTGGTTATAATATTTTGTTATATTATATATTTCTACTGAGGAGAGTCATAGTACTCTTGATTTTGCTACTATTATCAAGAGTTTCATAGACAAACCTTACAGACAGTGGTGCAAACTTCTCAATAGTGGCCAAAAATTATTCTGAAATGCATTTCCCAAATTAGGAAAACCAACTAATTCCAACTAAGGCACAGAATTTCAAAAGTGTATCAGGAAAGATGATATCCATTGAGACTATTATCAAAGAGATAATGATACTCCATAGAAAAGGTTGTATCAGACTCAACCCAGAGTTTTTGATGCTTTAAGATTCCCATTTCCAAAGATTACTATTCTTAACAGACTACCAAAGGATTTATGGCATTGACATTTACAACAGTGAAAACAGGCATATTACCATAGGCACCAACAAGGTAACAAAAGTTTCACTTGATATATACCAATTGTCTAACGATGACCCCTTGACTTAAGACTGCTATAACTTTGTCAGTTTTTGAGTTATTGATCTCAAATTTGGTTCATTGTTTAGCCCCAGATGTGATCTACACAATTATCTTTTTTTTGCATGGCTAGCATTAAATAGGGCAAAATTATGCCATGTTCAATTTTAGTTATCCCAATATATGATTATCTCAAAATCTGTATGGAACTTGTTTGCCCCATAGCTTTTGTTCTAGATAAGATATGAGGAAATGGATGGAACCATCAGATATCCCTGATTGTGTACTTTCAAAAGAGACCCCACTTTGGTTATCTCACACTAAAGCTGTAGAAGTTGGATGAGAGGTGAATATTTTATTCCCCCTTATTTGACCTACTTTTGGCCATAACATCTATAGTAATGGTGATAGCTCACTTTGGCTAGTAACATTGGATAGCCCTGGTTGGGAGTTTCAATTTGAATACCCATTTGATTGGGTTCAGCTTCTTTCTCTGGATTTCAGATGAGAGGTGAAAATTAAGGTTTACGCTCAGCAACTACTTAGCACTTGAATAACTTTGTTATTCTTTTTCCAATTATTATGGGACTTGCATATTTAGAAGGAGGTGATTTTCTTCTTTCTTTTAATACCTTTTGAGCTTATTTGGCTCAGCTCCATGTCTTGGTGCTATTTTGCTCTACCATTGGTTTATGGTATTCTGGTAGTCATTCTTGTGCTCTGGGTTTGAGTCACAGGCTGACATTAATACTATAAATATCTTTTATTGATTACTCTTAAATAATACTATAATATACTGATCCTTGCTACTGATCTTTTCAATATAATACTAGATTATCCTACTAGAGAAGGGATGAATTGATCCTCAAGATTATTGTCTGAATCAGAAGCATGGGGGAGAAAGACAGAGAGAGGCCCTCTATTTATACCTTTTGGGCCCTCCATAGAGCCTTTCAAAGACAAGGGACTTACAAAAAGTTGCACCTTGATACATTTTTGCTGGCGGGTAAATTGAAAAAGGTGTCATTTGATCAAGATATTGCACCATTCTGAACCCTATTATTTTCAGTTCACAGCCTTGAGACATTTTTGCTAGTGGTTAAATTTGGAATGGTGTCATTTGTTAAGGATATTTCACCATATGTTTGGTATATTGCACCATAATTTCTGAATTATACTGATAGTTCAACTAGACTTTATTCTTATTATGCACAGCCTTGGTACATTCTTGCTAGTGGTTAGATTTGGAATGGTTTCATTTGATACAGATATTGCACCAAATGTTTGTGTTATTGAACCATTTTTTTAAAACTGTATTCTCATCTCTACTGAACTTATTTTTATTCTGAACAGCCTTGATCTGTATTTAGTTGAGTACTTTTCTATGTAAAATTTAATTTGAAAGTAATAACTGTAATTTTTGGTTATGGGAGTTTAAGTGGTGATTTAGTAATTTAACATTATGTTAACTTCTATATAGGTGTTGTTTATGTCAAGAAATTTAACACATGATGTTGTAAGAGTGATGGTATCACTTATTTAATCTTACCCATTTTTATTCATATTGAATATTTAAACAAGATGCATTCTTTTTAAGAATATTCTTGTACTTAGTATAGAGTGTATATTATCATTCCTCTTATTTAATCCATGATATTTGGAGAATTATTCATGTTATGGGGTTGAGGCCCTAGGTAACTATTGGTAAATTTGATGTACATTCCAGTGGAATACTTATTTTTTCTTCTCTGATATAATTCTCTTCCTTTTTTGCAACTTTTTATTTCTATCTTTCACTTTTTATCTTTATTTTCTTCTTATATATATATATGATTACTATAAGTATTGATTACATTTTTAGCTTTGACATTGTGGATTTGAACCTTTGCAGAGCCAGTATGGAATACCACAACATGCAGAAGGAAAAAGGTAAGAGAAAAATTGAAAGCCGCATCACAACAAGGAAGTGGGAACCAATTGCCACTCAGAGGCCCAGAAAACCATATAGTTATGCCTCCATAAAAGTTAAATAAAACTTGATAACCTTTGAAGGGGAGATAGCAGTTATTAACCCAGTTTTAACATCTAAAGTAAAATTGCCCAAACTTCACCAACATGGGAAAGAAACCCCCTAATTTTTGTTTAAAAAAATTCTAGCCTGAACCAATTTAGGGCCAATTGGCCTCTGGAAGTGTGAAATGGCTTTTGGGCTACACTCACCTTTCCTGGCCATATCCTAAACCATTTTCCCTTTTGGGAAATTCCCCATATCATCAGACCCCAGCCCAATCCTGCTTATTTTGTGCCTGGGGGTCTTTTAACCCTCTGGGGCCTCTAGCCCACCACCTTTGATTAGGGGTTTTTGGGCCATTTAGTCCCCCTATGGCCTGTGGACCATGGGACACTTCAGGCCCCTTTTGGTTTAAATCCAATAGGTTCATGGGGGAACCTCATTGGAACCAAATCCCAGGTGGGTCCAAAACCACATTTTTGCCCACCTGGACCCCAATTGGCCTCCAATAACCAAGGGGCCAAAATGTCCATAAATCTATTCTGAGACACAGTTGGCCTTGGCCTTCCAAACATCCAGAAAGAGACTCTGGAAATCACCAGAGGCCATAATTCACCTTTTACCACACCCTTATCATTATTAGACCCAAAGGGTTCAGGAACCTTGGATGGGGCATATATGGTATTATATACCATTATGCATTGTTTTTCTTCAGAAATCAAATTTTAACCTTTTCAAGACCCAATTCCTCCATCTCAAGAAACATCCCAGTCCATTAATCAAATTCAAATAGATATTTAAAGAGACTTTAGCTGGAAATTCATGGTGTTTCCCAGAAGACCATTCAAGGAAACCAATCACCTGCACCTTCAGGTCAGTATTCCCCCAAGGGAATACTGGCCCAGGATTCTTCAAGGGAATTTTCAAGAGTTTTTTGGTTTATGAGATCAGTTTGCAAGAAATCAAGAGCTCCAGAACTCCTTGTAAAGCTCAATTGGCCCATACAGGCTGTATTGAGACAACCTGTATGGCATTGACCCTTTTGGGTCAATTCATATTCCACTGTGAGAATTGATAACACAAAGTTCAATTCTCAAGATGGAAAGACCTTTATTATTCCAAAATGGTCAATACAGATGGGTGATCAACCCTCCAGGATCAGTCTTTCAGCTTTTCACATATACTGGCCACCTTTCCACCCCTGGAGACTTTTTTGCAAGTTAATTAATATATTGGATTTCTTTTTATTATAATTTCCTTTTCATGCTTGAAAGTAAATACTGATATGTAGAAGTCTTTCATTTTTATCTTTTCCTTTCCTGTCAGTGGATATTGGTGGTCATATCCTTTACTGATTCCATTTTTCTTTCTGGTATGTTGAAACAGTGAATTGAGGATTCATTTGGTTGGCTCTTTCCCCTTTGTCTTTCTTCATTATCTCTTCCCCTGGCTTCTTCTATTATATCTGGAATATTTTTACTTCTCATTTTCCTTAAAGAGATGTATCTTTCAATTACATATTTATTATTTTGTAACCCTCCAAGTGAGTTCTTGATTCCTGAGTTCCATTCCACTCTTGTTTTCCCCAAGAGCCCCTGTAACATAAAATTAATTAACTAATAATTTCTTTTCATTATTTTCATTAATCCTTTGTCATTTGGTTCACTCATTTTATCAAAATTATAACTCTTCAACACTCTATGAAATTAATGATTTTTAATTTCTGCTCAATTTTTCCTCACTCATTTTTCATTATCAGAAATTCATTTTCTCTTTATATTTTTCTCTTTCAATCCTTATCAGTTTTTTTCCTTTAAAAATTGTTTGTGGCTAAAAGTTTTGTTCCTCTTATTCCACCCCATCTGAATCCAGGTCCCAGATCATTTTGATTATTAAATTGGTCTCAAATTTCATTTTAGACACACATCTTCATTCATCAAGACTCATTTTGAAATATTCTTCAAGAATTTTGATTCACAGCAAGAGTTTTGTTTGATTTGACATTGATTGATTGATTGATTGATTTGACCTATGATTGATTTTAAATAACAAATTTGATTTACCTGAAGATTCTATTAATTTTATTTGATTATTGATTGATTTTCTTCAAGAATTTATTTTATTTTCATCTATTGATTTATTTTGTCCGTGAGGCTGATTTATCTGAATTCCTCAAGATTATTCATTTTAATTTTCCTCAAGGCATTGATTCTGATTTTGACTTCAAGTTTCCATTTGATTTTCCTCAAGTTTTCTAAATTCAAACTTTTAATTTTATGGTTAATTTCTCATTTTATTCTGAAAGTTATGCCTATCCAACACTCATCTCCTACAAGGAAGACAAGATTTCAGGCCTGAACTCAAGCCGTTGTGGTATTCCATACCATTAGTACCAGTTTCAAGCTTACCAATAAAACAAAAGAAAAAAATGATAATAAAACAAATTACGCAAAACATTTTTACACATTACAGCTACAGATTTCAAACAGAAATATACAATATGCAGCCTCAAGATCTTATCAAAACAGTATAGTATCAAAGGATTTATCCACCTTATTGCATAATCAATAACAAATTATGCAACTAAAAGGAGTTAATCTAAATAAAGGTATATGAAGACGCACCACAGCATCAGAGCTGTATTTTCCCCACCTTGATTCAATTTAAAGAAGACAAATGTTTGATTAGTAATAATGACATGCATCAAGCTTTATAGAAATGATACAATACTAAAATAAAACCACCAGCATAATTCTCTCAGAACATACGTAAAAAATAGAAACAAAAATAATTTCCCCACCTTCAAGAAAACATCACCAGCCATATTATCTCAATGACCTCACATGACTCTGGAAAAAAAGAAAATCTCACCAGCCAAATTATCTCAAATACATCACATGATTTTGATAAGAAAAAGCACCACCAGCATAATTCTCTCAGAAAATACGTAAAAAAGTCACCAAAAATGAAAGTGTCACCAGCAAAATTATCTCAAAGACATCACATGATTTTGATAAGAAACAGAAACACCAGCATAATTTTCTCATATATATCATATGACTAGAAGACAGTTCAATTGTCAGGAGCTGTATTTTCTCCACTTTCTTGGCAGAAAGAAAATCCCACCAGCCAAATTATCTCAAACACATCACATGATTTTGATAAGAAAAAGCACCACCAGCATAATTCTCTCAGAACATACGTAAAAAATAGAAACAAAAATACTTTCCCCGCCTTCAAGAAAACATCACCAGCCAAATTATCTCAAATACATCACATGATTTTGATAAGGAAAAGAACCACCAGCATAATTCTCTCATAACATACGTAAAAATAGAAACAAAAAAATACTTTCCCCACCTTCAAGAAAACATCACCAGCCATATTTTCTCAATGACTGCACATGACTCTGATAAAAAGGAAATCTCACCAGCCAAATTATCTCAAATACATCACATGATTTTGATAAGAAAAAGCACCACCAGCATAATTCTCTCAGCAAACACGTTGCTACACCAAAACTACACGTCTCACTAGCTAAAACCTCTCAACTATGATTTTTTCTAAGTACCCTATTTTGAGAAGCTCTATGGAGGCCCGAAAGCTATAAATAGAGGTCCTCTCTCCCTCATTTTTCCCATCATCATGGAACAAGTTTCCACTATCCAGGATCACCACCATCCCTGAACTAGCAGGATATCTAGAATAGTAGTAGTGTTTTAGTAGTGAAAAGCTTTGTAGCCTTGCTCAGTAGCTTAGTATTAGTGAAGAATAGTAGTATAACCGTAGTAAAAGCTCAGTAGCCTTGCTCAGTAGCTTAGTATTAGTAAAGAATAGTAGTATAACCATAGTTAAAGCTTAGTAGCCTTGCTCAAAAGCTTAGTGTTATTAACAAAGAGAAGTAGTAGTGATATAAACTCAGTATTAAAAAAATCCTAAAAGAATCAAATCCAGTAGTCTTATTATTAGTACTCATATCAAAAAAAAACATTATAATCAACCTAAACCATAAAAAAAAATATATATTCTTATCATTCTTATTAAAAAAATAAACAAAAAAATAATAATATTTTTATTAGTTTTATTAAAATAACAGAAACCCAAAACATATATATATATTATCATCACTTTTATTAAAATAAAATAAAAAAAATCTAGTGTTTATTTTATCAGAAATTTTAGATCAGAATTTTTACTGTAGTGTTATTGATAGGTCTGATTTAGAGACTGCTGATAAGTCTTCTCTATCTGTTAAAGCCACAAATCTTATTTTATTTTGTGATTCTCTGTAGGCTGACTATTCAGTATTATTTAGAGGGGCAGCTAATACACCTTAGCACCCATGGTTATTGGACAATTCTGAAATTCAAAACAGACTTACCAATAATTTCCCCCTCAAGGTACTGCCTTATTTCATCCCACACCAAAAGGAGTTCCCACACCGTTATCACTCCAACACCAAGATCACCTTTTGATGGCACCCCAAAATTTCCTCAACTGAGGGCCTAATTAGATAGAGGAGCAGAACCATCCAGGAAGGAAGGAAGAAGGCCAAGAAGATCAAATTCATTCTCTGGAGTAGTTGGTGATTTTGAAGGCATTTCAAAGACCACTTTCAAAGTTCTTGGAGAAAATTGTGAAGAGGAGGAAGCCAATTCTGTTGGAGAGAAAGAGTCTGATGTTACTGAGGTTTTCCCTGCTGCTTTGTGGGAATCTGAAGGTGCTGGAGGGCCAACTCTATCCCAGTCTAGTAAGCCTATCTCTGTTAGCCCTCATGCAACAAATGACCCAAAATATGGCCAATCTTCAAGCTTCTCCATCTTCTGAAGCTTCAAGACCATCAGCCTTCAAGACACCCTCTATAAAGGCAAAAGACTTCTTTGATGGGACTCAAACCTTCAAATTCAGAAGTTTTATTCATTCCTTCCAGCTTGTCTTTCCTAATGATAAGGAAACTTTCTCTTAAGACAGGAAGAAAGTCCTTTATGCCACTTCATTTCTCATTGGCAGGGCTGCAAAATGGATTTAGCCTTACCTTTCCAATCTCACCAATCAAGACCCACCATACCTCCTCAACAACTGGGCCTTATTTTAATCCAAGCACTTTAATTTATGTGGGGACTCAAATGCAGAAATGCTTCAGCAGAGTTGGATTGCCCAAGAATGAAGGAAGGAGGTCACATTTCTTCCTACATTTCTTATTTCAAAATTGTTTTGTCAATAATTGGGAATTGGGGGTAAAGGGCTCTTATTCATCATTTCAGGAAGATATTGCCCTCCATAATTCTAGATCAATTAGCCTCCAATCCCTCAAATATTGATTCTCTTCAAGAATTAATAGACATTACCCTGGAACGTGATACCAGGTACCATGAGAGGTAGAAGGAGAAGTATTAAACTCAAGAAAAGAAGACAGAAGCCTCAAAGTCAAGATCTTCTCATGTTCAAAATTCTTCAAGCTCAAGTAATAAGAAGAAGAATTTCAGGATTCAGAAAATTGACAAGCCCCATTATTTCATCTTCAATAAGGAGCACAAGCTGATGGGTTCTTAAAAAGAAAGAAGATGGAAGGAGGACTTGTGTGCCTATTGTGGTAGGAAGCATAGTTTGGAGGCCTGTGTCAAAAGGCCTCAAAACAAGAAGGGAGTTTTCCAGCCGGGGAAAAACCCAAGTGAAGATCATTTTGTGCTCAATGGTCTTCACTATTTGCCACCAAAAGCACAATTGTGCATTCTGAATACTGGTGTCAAAAATTCTCTCAAATTTTTGTTTTTTCTTCTCTCTTGGATGTGTGTTACAGTATTGTCAATTTTTTCTGGTGCTATCAGCTCATTTATTGGAAATACATTTGTTCATAAGTATTCTTTTACCATTTCTGAACTCCCAGAGAAGATCTCTCTTATTATCTTGGACTTCTCTGAGTCCCCTTCTATATTTGTGATTCACCATACCAAATATATGGTTGATCTTCCATCCTTCCCAAGCTTTGAATGCAACTTTTAGTCATTGATACTCCCAAGAGAGGAGGCCTCATATTGGGCTTTTACTTTATTCATCATTTTGATCAATCTATTGATTGGAGGCAAGGGCTTATCACCTTTAATTCTGATCATAAGGACTATTATGATCCTTATAAATCTTTCAGTAATGACTTTTCTGCTGCCAAATCATGTGCAGCTCTGGTTTGTGATTCTAGAACACCATCATTTTCAACTTCTGTCCATATTCCTTCCCTTAATTCCCATCAGTCATTACTATCCTCTAGAGATGAATTTTTCAAAGAGATTCAAGATGTTGGAGAAGATAATTCTGTATTTTCACTTCACCTGTTCTTTGGGAATATGGACTTTCCTCCTTCATCTTATCATGACTCCATGGAGGAGTTGTGGGATGAAGAGGAAGAGCCAGAAGAAATAGAAACCATCATGAAGGTTGTTCCCTCTTCTTATCACCAGTATTTGGATGTATTCTCCAAGGTGAAAGCACAGAAACTTCCTCATCACCATGCTGGTGATCATCATATTGAGCTGGAGGGGTCTCTACCTCTAGTTGAGGTGATCTAATCTTTATCAAACCAAGATTCAGATACACTCAGGGCCTACATTTCAGAGAATTTAGAGAAAGGTTTCATCCGGCCAAGCTCCTCTTGAGCAGGAGCACCTGTCCTCTTTGTCAAAAAGAAGGATGGTGGCCTCCATTTGTGTTTTGATTACCACAAACTCAATGCTGTGACTAGGAAGAACAAATATCCTGTTCCTCCTATGAAACAGCTTCTCACTGTGTTCAATAGTTCCACTATCTTTACCAATATTGATGTTTGTGGTGCATATAGCCTGCTCAGAATCAAGCAGGGTGATGAACATTTGACAGCATTCAGAACTAGATATGGCAGTTATGAGTACCTGGTTATGCCATTTGGGCTCACCAATGCTCCTGCCTCTTCTCATAATCTTGTCAATATTAATTTTTTATGATTTTATTGATGTTTATGTTGTGGTTTATTTGGATGACACTGTGGTCTTTTCCAAATCTAAGTAAGATCATTTCACTCATGTGTCAACTGTTCTTGCCGGACTCAGAGCCAAAACCTCTTTTCTCAGGCCTCCAAGTTCCTATTTCATGTTTCTAGTCTAGATTATTTGGGCTATATTTTTTCTTCTGAAGGCCTCAGCATGGACCAAGAAAAAGTCCTCCAAATTCTCAAGGCTCTTCAATAATTCCTTGTATTCGCTGATTTGTACCACTGTTTCATCAAGAATTATTCCAAGAAAATTAGTTCACTCACTACATTCCTCAAGAAAGATTCTTGTTTCCCCCTCAATGAGGAAGCTCTTAGTCAGTAAAGCCAAATCAAAGAGGCCTTCACCATAACTCCAATCCTTCTCTACCCACCATGATAGAGACCCATGCATCCAATTATGCCTTGGATGCTGTGCTGAGTCAGGTTTCTGACTCAGGAAAACATTCCATTGCATTTGATAGCCGCAAGCTTATGCCAGCAGAGCTCAGCTATGAGATTCATGACGAGGAACTCCTTGGCATATTCTTGTATCTCAAGCGCTGGGGGGCTTCTCTTCTTTCCTTATCTTCCCCTTTTGAAGTTCTCACCCATCACTCTTCTTTGCAATACTTCATGTATTCCAAGACACTTACTTTCCATCAAGCCTGCTGGGTGGAATTCCTTTCTGAATTTCACTTCTCAATCACTTATCTCCCTGGCTGCCTAGCTACTCTTCCAGATGCCTTATCATGTTGGGACAAAGTTTATCTGGAGAGGGGGGAGGATTTCATCAGCAAGAATCCAATGAATTTTCAACAACTCATTAAGCAAGATGAAGTCCAACCCTCAATATTCTTTGCAGTAAATGTGGAAGCATTTTCAAATTTGATTGAATCAACTTAGAAGTCTCTCTGGCAAGATTCTCATTACAGAAGTATTCTTAAAGAACTGGGTAAAGGTAGACCTGTCCAAGATTATTCTCTTGATTCCTCTCCCCAACTTCTTCTATTCATGGATCAGGTGTTGGTCCCAAATGACCCCACAATTCAACTCACTATACTTCAAAATTGCCATTACTTGCATCTAGCTGGACGCCCTGGTCAAGAGGAGACTCTCAAGCTTGTCAAGCCAGATTTCAACTGGTCTTGCATGACTAAATTCATTAAGGATTATGTTTCATCCTGTCAACAGTGTCAAAAAACAAGAAAATCTATCACAAGAAGTTAGGACTCCTCAAACCTCTTTCAATTCCAAATGGCCCTTGGATTTGCCTTTCAATATACCTTATCACCCAATTGCCACTGTCCAACTCTTTTGATTCAATTTTGTTTGTAGTGGACAGGTTCTCAAAAATGGAAGTATTTATTCCAACAATTTATACAAATAATTCATGGGATTTGGCCAATTTATTCATCAAGGATATCTTTTCAAAGTATGTTCTTCCGTAAAGCATTTTCAGTGATAGAGGTTCCCTTTTTTTTTCTTCCTTTCAGACCAATCTTTGTCAGAAGCTCAAGATTTCAAAAGATATGTCAACTGCTTACCATTCAGAAACTGATGGACAGAAAGAGAGAGAACATCAGATACTAGAACAATACCTTTGAATGTATGTCAGTTATCATCAAGATGATTGGAAAACCTGGCTTTCTCTGGCTGAATTTGCACACAATAACTCTGATGACTCTCAAACATAACAATCACTGTTTGTAACTGTTTATGGAAGAGATCTGCAATTCAACTTGGTTCACATTACTCAAAATACTCCTTCTGGAAGGTTATCAACAAAAATCCAATCAGTATGGCAATATGTCAAGAGAGAACTTGAAGTTTCCATAAACAGGTTTAAAAAGTATGCACATAAAAGTAGAGCAAGTCCACCTGTTTTCAATCCTGGTCACATGGTATGGCTTTCTACCAAGAATATCAAATTGACTATACCCACCAAAAAACTGTCTAAAATATTGTTGGGTCCTTTTCAAATTTTGAGGAAAGTCAGCAATCATGCCTACCATCTCAATGGAAGTCCATCCACCCAGTCTTCCATATTTCACTCTTACAACCAGTCAAGATTTCAACAATCCCAAATTGGCATCAAGAGCCTCCTCCTCCAATAATCATTGAAGAAGAAGAGGAATTGGAAGTCTCTTAAATACTTGACTCAAAGCTCAAGAGAGGAAGATGATGGTATTTGGTGGAATGGAAAGGTTTCAGTCAAGACTCAGAAAGATACACTTGGGAACCAACTGAAAACATTAAGAATAATCCTGAACTTGTCAAGGATTTTCATTCTTTATATCCTGAAAAGCTAGGACCCAATTCTTCAAAAGCTTGATTTTTTATGGTGCTTGGTGGGAAGAGGAATTACCAAAAGTAATTCCCACTCCTGGTTGGCACCTTTGGAGGTATTCTACCCTTTTGTTGTAAGCATTGCCTTGGCCACTCTGTGCGCACTCTGCAATTTTTGGACACAAATCTTTGGCCTGGCTTTCAACACTAATTCTAAATTTATGTCCATTTTCACTTGGGAAATGGACCATCCTTTCTCAATTATTTTGTCCAATTAATTATCTGTTCAGTACCCTCATTCAACAAATTCCTCTTAATTTATTGCACTGGCAAGAGTGGTAGCTACCAAAATTAAGTTCCTCTCCTGGTGTGCACTTCCCTGAGGGGTCTATAATCCATAAAAAACATCACCTTGGCCACTCTGTGAGAACCTGGAATGAAATCCTCTTTTCCAGGTACTTGGCCAATTCGAAAAATCAAATATCAACATCAGTGATGAAAATTGGAACCTCCTTGGAATTCTTTTCTTTCTTGATTTCTTTTCTTTTCTTTTCATTCTCTTTCTTCTTATTTCATTATCATTCTCTATTTTTCTTCTATTATACTATTTCAAAAAACTCTTCTTCATCATATCAATACAAAACCTTTTATTTCAACTCAAATCTTCAAATTCCAAAACCAAATGTCAAAAGAAGACCAAATCATTCTCACATCATATTCAAACCTAGTATCAGTTCAAATTTTTGGTCAAATTTCAACACCTCTAAAATACCTACATTCAATCTGTCTCAACAGCCTCAACAGGATTTTCCCTTGTCTTGGTGCTCAGGAGCTCACCATTCAAGAGAGGGGGTACTGTCCCAACCCTGCAAAAATACCCCTCTCAATTGGTGTTTAGGGAAATTCCAGCCTCCACCAATATATGGTCAACTTGGCCATATTCTCACTTTTATGCTATTTGGACCCTTATGGCGGGAAATGGCCTTTTTGCCATATCCACTCTTCATGGCCATTCATGGCCTTCAGGCCATATCCTGCACCATTGGCCTTGTTAGCCAATTCTCAACTGCACCAACCCCCAGGCCAATACCTTAGTTCTGGGCCTGGGGGTCATTGATCCTTCCAGGGGCCACTGTCTCCTCTAACCCTATCCAGGGCCTTTGGCCCACCCCCTTTGATTAGGGGGTTTGGGGCCTAAATGGCCTAAATCTTCCATTTAGGCCCCCTGCGGTCTGTAAGCTGTAGGACCAATCAGGTCCGTTTTGGCCCAATTCCAATTAGGCTAAAAGGGGTCAAGGGGGGAAGACCACCAGCTTCAATGCCAGGTTGGTCCCAAACCTCAAGTGAGCCCACCTTAGTCTGTTTTTGGCCAAGAATATAAGAGACCCAAAATGGCCAAAAGCACCAAGGACCCAAGACACCCAGAATGGTCATATCCCTCAAGACTTGAGCAATGGCCTCTGGAAATCACCACAGGCCACAAGCCACCTTTAATAAGAGGCTTTCTCTCAAGATCAGGGAGACTTCTGGCCCAACTCAATGGTCCCAAGTCTGCATGAACCAGGAGGGGTGCATATATGGTATTATCTACCATTATGCACCATTTTTCCTCAGCAACTCAATGGTAATGGTTTCAGGACTTCATTATGCCATTTCAAATCAAGTCCTTCAGGAAAATCACCCATTTTGAAGGAAGGCTGCAGCCCCTCAGTCTTACAAGTTATGGCAATGACCAGAAGAGTATTTGGGGACCCCAACTCCCTGGCTTTCCAGGTGTTGGTATTTTACTTCAGGATTATTCAAGGTGTTATTTAAAGAGGTTGTTTAAAATAAAGAAAGTTTTCAAGGCATCAAGACCTCCTTGGACAATTCAATTATTCCATACAGGACTTCTTCAGGCAACCTTTATGGAATTGACCCCTTTGGGCCAATTCATATTCCACTATGGTAATTCAATACACACAGTTAAAATTTCAATATGAAATATCTTTATTGACCCAATTCAGTCAATACAGCTGGGTTACTCCCCTTCCAGGATCAGTCTTTCAGCCTTTCACATTTACTGGCCACCTTTTCATCCCTGGGGACTTTTTCCCAAGTAAATTGATATAGTGAATTAATTTTATCATTAATTTCTTTTTCATTATTAAAGTACATAGTGATAATCTTAAGTCAGTCATTTGCACCTTTTTCTTTGCCTTTCAGTGGATATTGGTGGTCATATCCTTTGCTAATTCCATTGTTCTTTCTGGAAGGTTGAAACAGTTAATTAAGGCTTCATTTGTTTAGCTCTTTGGCCTTTGGATTTTCTCTTATTATCTTTAGCCTTTGGGTTCCTTCTTATCTGTGTCATATCTTGTACTGCTCTCTTTTTCTCTCAAAGAAATATATTCTCCTTTTAGCCCTTTGTTCTTTTTGGAGCCCTCCAAGTGAGTTCTTGATTTCTTAGTGCCAGGCAACTCTTGTTTTTGCCAAGAGCCCCTGTGACAGACATGGAACAAGTACTTAAAATCCACCAACTCTCAAAGACCTGTTCAAATGGATCATGGAAAACAGGATATTCAGCCTAAGAGATATCTTTTAAAGACCTTATGGAAACACCAAAGGTTGAAATCTCAACAAGAAGTTCAAACTCTTAGAAGAGGGGGCAGCCAAGATAAGGGAGAATCAATCTGCAATACAGCCTATAGAAGATCAATGGAGAAAGAAAGAGCATATTCTGAATCCTTAAGGCTCACAAGGAGTAGACCAACCCAAATTTCCAGTGGCTTCACACAGCTTGGAATCCAGAAAATCAGTGGTCAAGAGTCACCATTACTCACAATTCCAGGGATTTTCTGGGAGAAGACAAGTACCAAAGGCAAGAAAAAGACTAATTTCAGCCAGAGCAAGAATAAAGCAGACCCAATAATCCAGGATTGTTTTTACTAGTTAAATAAGTGAACAGAGACAACAAATAATTGTAAATACATTGGATATAATCAATACACCTCTGATTAGAAATGGTCTCCCCACTAAGAATGAATAAAAAAAATTTAAAGCTGAGACTGACAAACACTAATTAGATGTGTTTAAAAATGTCCCAATTTTCAGAGAAAACTCAAAGAAATTTTGCAAAACTCCATGAAAACAGTTTAAGGTTACAATATTCAATTACCTTATAAGACGCAACCATTTATACTCTGCAAGAGGGCTTTTCCAAATTATCTAAAGCCTAAGAAGAGACTAAAAAGAGACTAAACCAAGTCGTAGTGGAGCAATACCACTGCAAGAGGGACAGGCAATACCTGGATCACGACATGTAGAAATCTTTCAATGTCTTCCAAAACATGAAGCCACAAAGTCAGGGCTATTTCCTTGGCAAGAAATCACACCTCCAATAGGAAATAAAAACAGATGCCTCAATTGAGAATAAGCAGAAATCTTCATTAAAATACAAATATGGAGGTAATATGACTTTATCACAGAAGGAAGCCTTTAAACAGCTTCCAGAAGCCACAAGCTGGTCAAAATTCTCTGGTGTAGGAGAATATGATTATATGAAGCACATTTATTATATTGATGATCTCTTCATCGATGTTCCTATTCTACCATAATGTTGAATTAAAGCTATACTAAACACAGAATTCACAAGACATGTTAGTATTTAGTACACAGAAATGAAAGAAATCCATGGCAGAAGAAACTGGCCATGGTGGAAGAGTCAGATAATCTAGAAGTACAGTGATGGCACTTGGATATGTCCAAAGACCATGTCATTTGAAAATGAGAGATAATTAGTGAACAAAGATCCTTATCAGTTGTGTCTTTAAAAGTCTAATAGACTTGAAACCATTGATCCCCATATGAGTATTCATATCAAGAGTTACAAACTCCTGACACAAATTCAAGGAGAGCTACATCATGAAGTAAATCTCAGGTGCAACCAAAGCTGCACCCTAGATGACATTTCCAACACCTTGAAAGATGTAAGTAAAAGGACAAATATAAGTAAATATTCCCCATATAAAGGCAATGGACTCAGAGAGAAACAGACTTTCAGGGTTGACAATAAAAAAACAGAGAAAAAGTAGCAGAAGTCAGAAGTACTTAATAAAAAGACCTCTTTTCAAAATTTTGGGTCCACAAATCACTATGCTAACAACTTTCCCAAGGCAAAAAAGAAGATCTATTCCTATTAAAAATTCCTGGAGAAAGAAGTCCAAACAGGAGATTTTTAATCTGACTCTATGTGTGATTCTATCAGAGAAACCTATGATGATTACCAAGGCCCAATAGAGGAATTCCTGGTTTAGTACCAAGAGGAACCCAGTTAGAAATCCAGGGAATACAGTTGGAAGAAGGATTACCACAAGACACTGCAAATGAAATCTTGTGCAAACAGGAACAAGAGGGACAAAAGTTCCTGGTTACACCAACTAAAGGAATAGCAGACATTCATTGGATGGCCACTAAGATGACCTTTTGTATTGAAAGCTCTCAATAACAGTTGATCATATACAGTGGAGCACCCTGCTCAATAGTGGTCAGAGAATATCTGGACAAGAACTTCTCAAATTGGGAAACCAACTCTTTCCAACTAAAGAAAGAAATTTCAAAAGTGAATCTATAAAGATGAAATCAGTGGGGAATATTATCAAGGAGATAATAATACCCCATAGAAAAGGAAATATCAGACTCCACCCAGAGTTTTTAGTGCTTAAATATTTCCACATCCAAGGATTACTACTAGTAACAGACCACCAAAGAATGTATGGAATTGATATTTATAATGGTAAAAAGAGGAATATTACCATAGGCACCAGCAAGGAAAAAAATTCCATTTGATATATATCATCTGTCAAACAAAGACCCCATGGAAAAACTTCTTAATGAATTCACAGAGGGACAATTCAGCTCTCACCTCACTAGTAAACAAAAGGTTAGTTTACTAAAGACCTTGAGGGAGAACAGACAAGCTTTTGCCATAGTGGAAGAGCCCTTTCCGTACCCAGAAAGCCTTTGAGCTAGGAACAAAATTGAAAAACATATCAATGAACTCCTTGATATGGATGTCATCAGAAACATTGGACATAATGAAATTGTGGAAGTAACCACACCTGTCCTAATCACTTGGAATGGAAGCAAGTCTAGATTATGTGGATACCTCAAAGAACTGAAAAACCACACCAAATCTGACAGGTATCCTATACCAAGGATACCTCATGCTCTATATAAGCTGGAAAAATGCAAATACATCACTAAGATGGATTTCATGAAAGGCTTTCACAAGAATGGAGCTGAACCAAGTTCCAAGAAGCTACTCATTATCATATTCCACATGGGTATATATGAGTACACCAGGATGCTATTTTGCATTGAAAATGCACCAGCCCACTTCCAAAGGATGATGGACACAAGATCTCAAGAAGAAATATTGGAAGTCTGAATGGTGGTTTATATGTATGATGTCATTATAAACTCAGAAACATTGGAAGACCATGTGCAATAAATAGACAGATTCTTGTGTAAATGCACACCAGTCAATCTCAAAATTTTACTTGAGAAGTGTAATTTTGGCCAACAGGAACTATTGGCACTATGAAATAAAGTCCAAGGTTCTAGCTTAGCCATAGACCAAAACAAAATAGTAGCAGTACTGTAGAAGCAAGTACCAAAGAAAATAAAATTGATGCAATTTTTCCTTGGGGTTTCCAGCTACTACAGAAACCACATACTAAAGCTTTCCCAAATAACTAGTAGCTTATACAGGTAATGCTCAAAATAGGTAGTGTTTGATATTACCAAGGAGAGGAGGGATGCACATTAGAGGATCAAAAATGAACTCACCAATACACCCCTGTCCATATTCTACCTTGATTGAAACTTCCATTCAATTTTTACATACATGCATCTTGCAGTCAAGGGTTGGTAGAAACTCTACATCAGAGACAAAGTGTAAATGGTGAACCCATAGAAGGGATAATATTCCATATTTCCAGGGAGCTGAAAGATTCAGAAGCCAGGTATGAAAGGGCTCAGACAGAATATTTATTTCTAGTATGGGATGTAGAAAAACTTCATGACTATTTGGAGGGTTCAGTATTTGGAGTGTAAACATTCTGCACTTCACTCAAGTATTTGCTCAACATGAAGACCAAAAATAGGCACATATTGAGGTGGCAAACAGCCATCCAACAGTATAGGGGCAATATTACCATCATATACAAGAAAGGAAAGCACCACATTAATGCAGATGACCAATAGATAATGTCAAAAGAAACCCAGCTTATGACCCAGAAGTAGATGCTTAAGTCCCTATCCATTTTATGGAAATAAATAAGAAGAGGAACTTCAAATTCTCATGGTGGGAACCACAAAGTGGTACCCCAGATATTGAGCATACTGGACCAGAATAGACAGAAACACCCATATTGAGGATAAGCTCTTCTGGACTCCACAATGAAGTTTTCAATTGAGCTAGCAAATCTTGTGAAAAATACAAATAGTGTAAGATTTTTTGGGAAACAAACTTTTCCTTACAGATAGGCTTCTGTATTACAGAGAAAAACACTCTCTTTCCCTCATAGCAATAGACAGAGACCATGTCTCACTGGTCCTTCAAGAATTCCATGAGTCCCCCTACATGGGAAACATGAGTGAAGATAGGAGAAAAGAGAGGATAGCAAGCACAGCTTGGTTTCCTCAATGGGAAAAAGATTTTATCAAATACATCAACACTTGTGAAAGATTCCACAAGACAAGCAGAGAGAATGGGGAAAATTATGGACTACTCCAACATATAGAGGATCCCAAACACCTATGTAATATCTTTAACATGGACTGGGTAACAGTAATTGTCCCAGGAGGAAAATAAAACTATAGTTCTTGCCTAGTCATAGTAGCCAGTTTTATCAATAGTTTCCGATTCCTACCATGACACAAAGAAGATAAAGCTATGGAAACAGAACTTTTATTCTGGAATAACATCATAGCTACATTTGGAGTACCTAATATCATTATCAGTGACAGGGACCCAAATTTCACATCAGAATTTTGGAATAACCTCTATGATATTCTTGGGACTAAACTTGCATTTTTTGCAGCTTACCATACAAAAACAGATAGACTGACTTAAAGAATGCCCCATAAAATGGAGGACATTTTCAGAAGGTTCTGTGCCTATGTAATTAAGTACAAAGATCATGAAGGGTACACCCATTACTGGCTTACAATTCTACCAGCTATACAACTGGCTTAAAGCACCAGCCAGAACTCAACCACAGGTAAATCACCTTCTCTGATAGATAAAGGGTGGAACCCCTTGTTGCCTGTGGATAACTTGAGCAAAACCCTTCTAGCCATCCACCACACATCTATATATTTCCATGATATGTGGAAAAGGGAAAGGAGCCTGACTTCAGGTAGGGTGACCAAGTGCTGGTGTCTACCTTGAGCTTCAATTAACTCAAAGGCCCCAAGAGAATGAGAGACTTATTTGTGGGACCATTAACTATCATTAGGTTGATAGGGAAAGATGCAGTGTAAGTCAATCTCACAGAGGAGTTCTCTAGGAAACACCTAGTGTTCCCAGTGAGATTGGTCAAAACATACCACCAGATTGGAGAAGAGAAATTCCCCTCAAGGAATAATGGTCACACTCCACAGGACATAGTGGAAGTGGAAGACTCCCTTGGGCCAGTGAAGAATATCATCAAGTTCAGGAAGATCAGACTTAATGGAAAACCCCATAGACAGTATATGGTCAGATTCTAGAACCAAACATCTGATAAATACAAATGGTTGGCAGAAGATTCCATACCAGAGGGTTACCTTCACCTGAGATTCTTCAGAGCCTCTAGGAAGGCTAAAAAGTCTAATCTTTTTAAGCCTTTTTAGGAGGAAGGGTATGTCAGCATGTGACTCAAACCTGGATCACAAGCATGACAGCCAAAATACCACAAACCAATGGTAGGGAAAAATACCACCAAACATGTATCTGAGCCAAAATATCTCATTAATTGTACTAAAATAAAGAGGAAAGCCACCTCTTTCTAAAGATATAACTCTCATAACCATAAGATGCAGAGTAACAAATTTATTTCTTCTCAAATCTAGAACTGAGTATAAACCATAATTTTCACCTCTCATCTGAAATCCAAAGAAAGATACAAAACCCCATATAATGAGTGTTCTAGCTAGCACCAACAGTCAAAGCTATCCAATGGTAATAGCCAAATTAAGTCAGCATACAAACTACGGAAGTTGTGGCAAAAATTCAGCCAACTAAGGGTTAACAAAATATTCACCTCACATCTAACTTCTACAGCTTTAGTGTGAGATACCTCAAGTGGTGTCTTTTTGGAAAGAGAACAATTATAGTTTTTTGATGGTTCCATTCATTTCCTAATAGACCATCTAGAAAAAACTTTATGGAGAAAACAAACTCCATACAAGATTTAAGAAAAATCATATCTGAACAATCAAATTTAAAAGTGGTATAACCTTTCCACATTGGATTTTACCCATACCAAATAAGATATTATTCTGTAGACCCCATTCAGAGCTACACAATGAACCAATTTTGAGCTCATTCTCTTCAAAACCGACAAAGCAATAGCAGTTTCAAGGTCAAACTCCCACTGTACTGTGGGATATTATCCCATATCCTCTAATATGAGGTGTCAATTCTAGGAACAAGATTTTTTATCCTTCAATACCTCATTTTTCGGCCAGTATGGGCTCCTAATACAGGATATTTACAGAATTCTTCATGTCATACACATCAGGAAAGGGCTGTGTGGTCCCCAAATAGAAATTTGCACCCTCTATTGGTGAAACTTAACCACAATCCTTTTGTTGGAAGTCCAAAAATCTTCACCTCCTATATGTGGTAAGGATTAATGGTCCGCCCCCCCCCCAATTTCAGGATAAACAGGCACCTTTCCCCTCTTCAAAGAGAAATACCCATGTTTCTCTTGGATTCCTATTTAGTACAACTGTTTATCAACAGTCATACTCTTGGAAAATAATAAGGTATAATTTCAATTTTAGTTATTTTAGTCTTTATTATAATAACTCAACTGGTAATACAGCACCCAGGGCTTTCAATGGCTCTCAACAACACTATTTACTTATAATAAAGCCCTTAAATACCACCAATAAATCTTTTTTATAACCTATATCTATGTCATGGTCATAGTTATAGCTGTAAATACATTTATTACCACTTTATCATAGAATCAACCTGGCGCTTAGGTTGAGTCTTGTTATGTTAAGTGTAGCTATAATCAGTTGATGATCTTATTCATTATTTACTGATTGGACTCTTCGACTACAGATTAGTATTGTTTTGGTGAGTTTAACCATGTAAGGTCTATTGTTTCTGTTTGGTTTCCACATATATATGTTGTTGTACCTCTTGGTGATGTCAGTTTAAATACTTTTTTTCTGCATAATCTTATTAAGTTTTTTGCTCTTGTGTTTATGTGATCATATCTTTTTCAATTCAATATTCAATGGTGAATTTTTGAATCCATTTCAATTATTAATGCAAATTTTCTTGTGTTTGAATGATGAAAGTTATTCTCTAGTATATCTATACCCTCAAATGTGTTTGGTGTGCTATAGAGTGATATTAATGTGATTTTATTATTGAGCTTGTTACCATCTAGGGTCAGTGTAATTGATATGAGATGTCTGGAGCTACAATTATGTATATCTATATATGTTGATTCTACATAATTTTTAATATATAAACAAGTTCTTTGTTTTTGATCTCTTGAGTTAAGATTAGTAATTGGTGAGATACTCCTCCACGCCTGATAGACTGGTGGCAGGTAATTTTGGTTATATACCAAATGCTCTTGGATTAATAATATTAAATTTTGTTCTTCATTTAGGAAACCTGAATTTTTGTCTTTCAAATTATAGCAATTCATTCAAAGGATTGATAAATTATTGTAAATATGAGTTGGGATCAGTTTAGTTCTATTTTCTGAGTACCTGCCTCTAATTGTTATTCTTTGGCTTGGTGGGCTTGATTCTTGCTTTTGACAAGCATCAAGCTCATCTTTCTTAATAAGGAATTTACTTCTAAATGCAGTATGTATAAATTTATCTTCCATAAAATTTATAGGTTTGTCTTTGTCTAAGTCGCATTTATACATCTTACACAAATATTGCTGTGTAAACTGAAATTCTCTGGTGTTATGGTTCTTCCCACATTTCCCACATGTTTGCAATATGGCCTACTTCCAAGAAATTAAAAAATTGTGGTGGGAATGTTCAAAATACTTTTGGTTTAAATTGAGTTTTCCTGTATGCTAGATATCCTCTACTAATATTACCTGTTGATTCTTTATCTGTCATGTACATGATAAACAAACCATGTATTTTCTTTTGATCTTCTGGATCTCCAATCCATCTTATTTTCTTATTTTTTTCTTTGTGTATAATTTTCTCTGAAAGATTATTCAGAAGATCATTCAGCATCAATGTCAAAATTGACTGGGACTGAATGATTTAAGACAGGAAATGAATCCTGTGTTCTTTTGAATAATGGATCAGCTAGGTGAGTCTGTAAATCCCTGTTTTCTAATGACCATCTTTATTGATCTCTGTGTTTGGTAAGTAATATAACATCTCCTGAGGCATATCTAATAACAGATTTTATTTCAATAGGTTTTCCATTAACCTTAGCATTGATTGACTCTGATTCCTTTATCACTTTTTGTGTGATTTGTTCTGCAGTTTCTTGTTGGAATGGTTTATATTTTTCATTTTTAGCACTGATTAACATGTTTCCTATTTTAAAGAGGTTGATGGTCTTACTGGGTGGTTCTGGTAAAGAATGAGGTACTCTAGGTGTTATGATTTGATCCTTATTTGTTTTGTTTACCTGAGACAAAAGTTTTCTGTTACCTCGTGTTTTTCTAATTCTTGTGTTTTCTTCTTAATCATTCTTTTCTGATATTGAAAATTAATCATACTTTTTTGGTTAGCTGGTGGGATGGCTAACATATTATTGTTACTTTCTTTTTTATTTTTTTACTTTTTTTCAATATTCTTTTCTAAATAGCTTAGGCTGTTTGAGATTTTTGAAAGCATGTCAAACATTCTTTTGGAGTAGTCATATGTATTGTTTGCATTCACATTAAGAAGATCCATATCCATTTTTTCTGGGGCCTTTTGTGACACATATGTGTTTTTAATATTTCTTGACAGTTTTGAGTTTCCCTGTTACTTTGAGCTGGGCTAAGGCTTATAATCAAATTTTGGTACTTCATAAGGTTCTTGGAAAGAAATTTTTCATTTTTTTTGAAAATTAGTTTCACTGGAAAATTTGAGTGGGTTTGGAATGGGAGAAAGTGGCAAAGGCCCTCTAGTAAGCTTTGATTCATTAAAAAGATTTTGTGGTTAGTTTGGGCTGGGGGACTAAGAGGTTATCCCCTTTTTCTACATATTTTGACAGTAATGTAACTGTAACAAGATAGATGATCAATTCTTTGAATATCATATATTTTAATCTCAAAAAGACTGAATTCAAACATTTAACCTGTGTTGTAAGTATGAAATAAAACCCAAAAATCCTTCATCATGCATATTGATGGTCTACATGAATCAATTCAAATAGTAAGACGCTAAATTAAAATCCAATTTTTTTTTGGACAAAGCATTTACACTTTTTTAAAGGATAAGGGATAGATATACCAGTATTTCCTCAATAGAAAGATTATGATTATGTTCTTGTAAGGTTTGACTATGAAACAATAAGGAAAAATTACTAATATTTAACTTATTGTACTATGAATGTCCTTATAAATGAAATAAATAAGATAAAAATAACTATAATAATAAAGAATTATTACAATTATGGTGTAAGGATAATTATATTATTGAATAAATATAATAATATAATTTATATTATAAAAAAATAATATAATAAGTAAATATATTAATATAAGATAATTAATATATTTGAAAGCACTTTATTATTGTTACCAACAAATAATAAAGGCGTAGAAAACTGTTTTTTATTAATAAAAAACAGTCAATAACAATAATATTACTAATATTAAAGTTATAAATCAATATAAATATTATTTATATCAATTATAGAATTATTAAAGTAATAATAGAGAAAAATTATTATAATAAGCGAAATAACCTACTTTTAATGCTTAATATAATAATTTTGAATAGTTTTACGCCTAAAAATGTAAATAAAACTTATTTAAATTGTAGTTACAATAAAATTTAAGATAAATTACAATTTTTCTTGATTTTATGTGGAATAGAGGCTTTTAAGAGAAATTTAAACAAAACAATTAAATAATGGCAATAATCACGTCAGAGGTGATGAATATAGTAAGATTATCTTTGTTCTTTGATAATATAAAAGTTTTATATATAAAGAATAAAGAAGTTACCTTTTTATTTAATGATTTAATGTTTTGTAAGTGTCTGTGGGGAAAACAGAGTAAAAAGAGCTCTATTTATAGTGAATACCTCCCTCCTAGAGTCCAGAAGGCTTCTAGTAGACGTGTACTGATGCTTTCTACTAGAGTTGATCAATACTTTAAGGTTTGGTGATGATTACATCATGATCAAACCATCTTACCTCATAATTACGCCATTATTTAGAGTTATCACTATAACTCTAAGTTTGATGGCATGATAGGCTTGGAAGAAGCCTAAAATTTGTGGATTTTATTATTATTAATCATATTCTAATAGTATTCACCAGTTTACCACTTATATGACTCTTAAACTTAAAATAAGATTACAGTGAGTGATCTTAAATGATCAAATTTAAGCTTAAACTTTGATCATCAATAACGTTTAAGTTATACACGCTACAGCTATTTTGAGAGTGAATTCTGATATCTTGGCACGTCCTCATCACACTTCCAAGAGAATTTTATTACATCATCAAAACTGTATTTTTGATTATTTTTCTTGTAACTCATCTTTTCTGTTGAAATTTAATATTTTAAACTTCAAACCATGATTTCAAAGGGCTATACCTTGAATATTGTAATAAAAAATACATCATTCTCCACGAATAAACTAGTAGAATCCAACTGTCTACTTTTTTTTAAGCTTGGACCACTTTCACAACAAAGTGGCCAACAGCTCTATTGATTTTAATCAATAATCCATTACAGGTTTTAACCTTGTTTATAACTTGTGAAATAAAGTTCATTTCTGTATTCTTACAGTAAATAAATGGTGACCTTATTTTTTGGTTCATCACTCTATCATGTATATTTAAAAATATATTAGCTAAAATCCTTGAATATATGCATTGACCAAAAAAGTGCATATATTCAGCTTAACTCCTTAAGTATTGACTTTGGAGATTAGCTTCTTAATTGTTTTATGTGTAGAGGTTTATGGCAAATCCAATAGTACAATTTATTTTACATGTTGTTTCATTGGTATTTGAAATAATTAAGGATTCATTTTTTCTATAACGTATTATTACTTATAACTCATTAAATATTGACTTTACAGATATACCATAAAAATGGTATATGTGTATTTTACCATGGGAAATCCAATGGTATAATTTATTTCACATTTTTATTAACTGGTTTTTAAGTTAAAACAAGCTTTATGCCTATTTATGGCATTTTTTTAGTTTTAAGGTAATTATTCTTAAGGTATAATTATTTTAAATATTTGTTGTGACCTTTTTGGGTATGTGGTCATATCTCAAAGGTTCACAGTTCTATTACAAATATCCAAATACATAAAGTCTTCAAGACCATCATTTTTGTTTATAGTGGATTATTTCTTTAAATATTGGTATCTCCCTAAATTTTTAAATTAGGAAAATGATGATTTTTGGTAAATTATTATTTTTAAAATTACATATTATGGCAATTTGAGATATATTTTGGTAGAGAATCTCTATTTTAATATGATAATTGTTTTTATAATAGAAAGAGGGGTTTTCAAAGCTATTAAACCTCACTGGTAAAAATCAGGCTTTTTATGTCTAAGTTATATAGAATTTTAACCTTGTATGTGCTTATATGTTTATTTATTAGCTGAAATATTTCACTATGGTTCTTTATATGATAAATATATATCTTCACACTTTTCATTATAATAAAGGTAATTGTTTTAATTACCTTATGTTTATTTGAATAGTGTATAAGGACATTTTTAATAAAATATTATAAGAAACATATGCTGTATATATTCATTCATTTTCAAACCCTACATATATCCCAAACCCCAGTACTTATATATTACCCTTCATTTCCCAAGCTCTTTTTTATTTTTATTTCATTTCACCATCACCAACTCTTGAATTATTGTTTGAATATTCTAATAATATCATTATATCTGATCAAAAAAACAGGGATTGAAAAAACCATCTGATATATCAACATGACTAATTCATAAAGCTAGCATAAGAATGTTGGAGCTAGGCCCATTATTTGGAAGTACATAACTCTGAGCCTTCTAACAATTACATCAATATTCAAAAATTCCTGTATTATTTGAACTTTATCTGATCAATCCTTAATGAAAGAGGTCTTATTTAATACTCTGAGATGCAATTTACTCAATCATGTTTTCATCAGAATTTTATTAGGGGTTTAAAGACAGTTTTTCACCCTTACTTACAGGACTTATTATAAATTCAAAGTTAGTTACCTATGATATCCGCCTCCATTTACTTCCTAATTTCAATCCCACACTAACCATGAGGAAAGGGGGTACAACTGACAGCAGGTGTTGCATTTGGAAATTATCTTGTACTCAGGATTGAAATCTGTTTCATTATTTTAAGCTATCAGTAGCCACCATGATATTGAAAGATTTCATAGATGTTACTTGTTTTTTATTGGATAAGCTACATATATAGTATATTATATGAAGTTTTTCCAATTATATCTTCTTTCTCATGCAAATATTATATACTATAGGTATACAGATTCATTCCCAATTAAGAAAATCCTCTATGTCTTTCCAAGTCCAAAAGAAGTAAAATCCATTTTGGAAAGGGAAAAAGACCTCTCCCTTTCTTGAGCTAGGATTAATTATTAATTTACAATGATAATGATTTTTATTTTTTGTCAGCCTGTGACTAAAAGCCAGGGCACAAGCATGACAGCCAAAACACCACCAGGACATGGAAGTGAGCATAAAAGACCAAAACAAATCAAATGAAAGAGGAAATTAACCTCTTCCTAAATATGTAACCCCCATGAGCAAAGGACAAAGGATAACAAAGTTATTCAGGCTCAAAGCACTTGCTGAGCATAAACCTTAATTTTTACCTCTAATGTGAAATCCAAAGAAAGAGGCTGAACCCCATCAAATGGGTGTTAGAGTTGAAGCTCTCAGTAAGGGATATCAAATTGTAAGGTTTGACTATGAAACAATAAGTAAAAATTACTAATATTTTACTTATTGTACTATGAATGTCCTTATGAATGAAATAAATAAGATAAAAATAATTATAATAATGAAGAATTATTATGGTTATGGCATAAAAATAATTATATTATTAATAAAAATATAATAATATAATTTATATTATAAAATATAATATAATAAAATAAATATATTAATATAAAATAATTAATATATTTAAAAGGACTTTATTATTGTTACAAACAAATGATAAAGGCGTAAAAAATTGTTTTTTATTAATAAAAAACAATTAATAACAATAATATTACTAATATTAGAGTTATAAATTAATATAAAGACTATTTAAATTAATTAAAGAATTATTAAAAGAATAATATAGAGAAAATTATTAATATAAGAGAAAATAACCTACTTTTAACACTTAATATAATAATTTTGAGATATTTTACGCCAAATAATGTAAATACAACTTATACAAATTGTATTTACAATAAAAAATAGAGAAATTACAAATATTCTTGATTTTTTACGTGGAAATGAGTTTTAGAGAGATTTTTAACAAAAACAGTTAAACAAATGATTTAATCATGTCAAAATTGATTATTATAATAAAGATTAACTTTGGTCTTTAATAATATAAAAGTTTTATATATAAAGAATAAAGATATTACCTTTTTGTTTGTATTTATTTACTGTTTTTGATGCGTCTGAGGGGAAAACAGAGCAGAAAGAGCTCTATTTATAGTAAATACCTCCCTCCTAGAGTCCAACAGGCTTCTAGTAGACGTGTACTGATCATATCCACTGTAATTGAACAATATTTTAAGGCTTGGTGATGATTACATCATGATCAAGCCTCATTACATCACTATTACGCCATTATTTAGAGTTATCAATATAACTCTAAGTCTGATGACGTCAAAGGCTTGGAAGAAACCCAGATTTCATGGATGTTATTATTTTTAATCATAAACTAATAGTATTCACCAATTTTAACACTTATATGACTGTTAAACTTAATTTAAGGTTACAGTGTGTGATCATAAATGATCAAATTAAGATCAAACTTTGATCCTTAATAACGTTTAAGATTTACATGCTACAGAAATTTGGAGAGTTAATTCTGATAGCTTGGCATAACCGTATTATGCTGCCAAGAGCATTTCATTACATCATCAAAACTGTATTTTTGATGATTTTTCTTGTAGCTCATCTTTTCTGTTGAAATTTAATATTTTAAACTTCAAACTATAATTTCAAGGGGTTATACCTTGAATATTATAATAAAGAATACATCATTCTTCACGAATGAACTAGTAGAATCCAACTTTCTACTTATTTCTAAGTTTGGACCACTTTCACAACAAAGTGGTCAACAGCTCTGTTGATTTTAATCAATAATTCCTTACAGATTTTAACCTTGTTTATAGCTTGTGAAATAAACCTCATATATGTGTTCCTACAGTAATTATGTGATGACTTTACTTTTGGTTCATCACTCTATCATGTATAATTCAAGAGATATTAGCTAAAATCCTTGAATATATGTGCTGACCAAAAAAGTGCATATATTCAGGTTAATTCCTTAAGTATTGGTTTTTAAGCTTAGATTATTAATTGTTTTATGTGTTTATGTTTATGGAGAATCCAATAGTACCATTTATTTTACATGTTGCTTCATTAGCTTTTGAAATAATCAAGGATTTGTGGTTTTTATAAGGTATTATTACCTATAACTTATTAAATATTGACTTTACAGATATGCCATAAAAATGGAATATGTGTATTTTACCATGGGGAATACAATGGTGTAATTTATTTCACATGTTTATTCATTGGTTTAAAGTTAAAACAAGCTTTATGCCTATTTATGGCATTTTTTTAGTTTTAAGGTAATTATTCTTAAGGTATAATTATTTTAAATATTTGTTGTGACCTTTTTGGGTATGTGGTCATATCTCAAAGGTTCACAGTTCTATTACAAATATCCAAATACATTTTTGGGTATGTGGTCATATCTCAAAGGTTCACACAAATGATACTAGCCAAACTGAGCTAGCATCACACTACAGCAGTTATGGCCAAATAAGGGTGAAGAAAATATTCACCTCGCATCCAACTTCTACATTTTAGTGTGAGATACCTAAAGTGGAGTAATTTTGGAAAAGGTAAGATAAGCTCTATTTGATGGTTTCATTAACTTTCCCGTAACTTATTTTGCACAAATTTTATGGAGAAAACAGTTTCTCTACAGGATTTAATAAAAATCCATATCTGAATAATGGAAATTAAAAATGGTATAGCTTTGCCATATTTAATGCTACTCATATCAATAGAGGCACCATTGTATATAGCTCATCTGAAGCTACACAATGAACAAATTTTGAGCTCAATATCTTGAAAACTTGCAAATACATGGCAGTTTTAACATTCAAATCCCACAGCTGGGCCGATGCACCTTTGCTGTGGGATACTATCCCATATGCTTGATTATGAGGTCTCAATTGGACAAAGGAGCCTGTTTATCCTTCAACAACTCATAGTTTAGTCAATATTGGGTCCTCATTGAGTTCCTGTACAGTATTCTATGCATCATACACATCAGAAGAGGGCCGTGTGGTCCAGAAATGATAATTTTGACCCTCTATTGGTGAAAACTTCCCAGATGTAGTTTCAAAACCCCATATAATCCCAATAAAGGCTGTACAGCATTTGTAAAAACCACAAGTCAGTCCTTGGAATTGAATGATCTTCACTTCCTCTATGTGAACTGGTCTAGATGACCTTTTCACTAATTTCCAGGATAAAAAGGGACATTTCTCTTCCCAAAAGAGGAATCCCCATACTGCTCTTAAACTCCTATATAGTACAACTGTTAAAAAAAGCTATAATATTTTAAAAATAACCAGGTATAATAATAAATCTAATTATTGTAGGCTTTATTATAATAACCCAAATGGTAAAGCTGCATCCAGAGCTTTCAAGAGCACTCACCACCACTATTTTGGTATAGTAAAGCCCTTATAATCCATTTTTCAAGCTTATTATCCATTTCATAGTCATATTTAAGGTTTCATATACTATTATTATCATCTTCTCATAGATTCAGCGTGACATTTTTTCCTTTTGAAGACAACATTAAGTGATTAAAATAAATGATTTTGTATTGAAGCTACTCCTTCAGAAACTGAATTGTTGAATATTTCTTGTGTGTTATATGGTTTATATGGTTCAAGATCCACAGTTTCAGGAGCAACAAATGAATTTCTTTAAATATTTCTGAAAAAAAACATTTCCAAAAGAAGAAAATATAAGGGATTAATATTCTTTCATTCTTTATTGATTATTCTTTCTTAATTTTAGTCTTATTCTGATTTTTCTCATTTTCTAATTTCCTTGTATTGTAATTCTTTCATCATCTTTTTTATCAGTAATAATATCATCTCTCTTATTTGAATAGAAAAAAAATTCTAATTATTGCTTTTTTGAAAGTCTTATTTCTTGATTCAAAATACTAGTAGTAGTTTTTGAGTAGTGAATCCCCTAATGCTAAATAAATTTCATCAATTTTCAGGAAATTTCCTTTCTAATCAATTGAGGTCCCACTATTATAAGAATCTTGACACTTGTCAGAAATTCCACAGTAGTAGGAGTTACATGGACTATATTGTAACAAATTTGAAATTTCATAGAAATATTTTAGTAAAAGAACTTTAAGGGCCTACTGTATACCGCAATTTTGAATATAAAACCCAAAACTCAAATTAAATATGAACTAACTCAAATAAAATTGGGAAAAAAGACTAAGAAAATTCCAAAATTCTAGAAATTGTAGGTTATTAAAATAATAAAATGAGATATTACCATAAGACAATAGAGAATAAATCTATAATACATGAAATAAAATGAATTACAAAAAATTAGTGTAACAGAAAGCTATTTTTTGCTTCTAGATTTCTTCAAAAAATATAAAAAGTAGAATTTTAATTAGAATGATTAAAAAGAATACAGCTCACTTTTCATCAATTTTTTTATCATTAATTCTTTTGAGGTTATTCTTTCTCTTAATTGACTTATTTGTAAAAGAATATTTGTTAGTTCATTTTTTTGGGTTTTCTGTTTCTTCTTCCTGTTCTAAAAATCAAGATAAAAATCATTAAGCTAGCAAGAGATCATTTGGGAATTACTTATATGAAATATATAAATTGAATATCTTCTTGGTAATCTGAACTTAAGTTCTCAATATTTGTTTGTATCTCAAGAAATTAATACCAAGTATCTAAAGATCTAAGATATATCTCCCCATACTATACATAGACTTCTGTAAAAAAATATTCCAAAATATTGATTTCCCTAAAATCCTTCTTGAGCTTAATCAATTTAATAATTAATATCAATACCATAGCTTCACCTTTGAGAGGCTTATCAGATATTTTTTAGATTTCAAAAAAGATATATTTATTTGAATTCTTATCATCCTTTCATTCATAAATGAATATGATTCATGATTTAATTTCATAATTAATCCATTTTTTGCAGAATTTCATCCTTAGGTTTGAAATTTACTCAAAAGAGAATTTTCGTAAGTTTCTATCAAACTCTTGGTAAACGCCTTGAGAAAATTTCAAAAATTGAAAGTGAATTCTTCAAATTTTATTGGAAAAATGTGAAGATCATTGGAAATTGCTCTGGAGTGATATTTGAGACATTTCCAGCTCAGTTTCCAAACGCTTCAAGCTTATTCAAGTGGCCTCTCTTCTATAATATCACTTGACTCAATAATTGTTTTCCTTTTTTAAACCTCAATACCAAAAAAACAATAAATCTTCTTTAATAATGTTTTGAAATAACTTTCATGAGATGAATATATATAATTCCATCAGCTGAAATTCATAAGAAGCTTATTCTCAACTTTAATTTATTCAGGCTGCACTAGGGTTACAAGAAAACAATTGTACCTGCAGCCTAGGTTCCTATACGCCCATAGTTGCCGTGATACAATAACTTTGATTTTTTGCAGAAATATTGGCCGAAAAACCTATAGAAAAGATTCTGGGGACATTCTGTAGCTTTTTATTATATATGATAGATATATTTATCAAATTAAATTCAACTTGAGAATCCTCCGGAAATTTTTCTAATTTATTTTTGAGAAAGGAATATGGTAAAAGAGCTTATTTATCCCAGTCATTTTGTCTTTATATTACATAGTTTTACAACTAATCCAAAAAAACGTATCAGGTATTTCATTTCTTCAGAAATATTTGTATTTGAACTATCTTATTTAGATATTTGATATTCATATTTTACTTCATTGAATTAATAGGAAGAATCTATGAAGTTTTCTCACATACCTTTGAGGAAATTGTAATGTGAAGAAATTGGGAAAGACCTTTTTCAATCAGCTTAGATGACTTTCTTTTCCTTTCTTTCTTAGAATTCATAAATTCAAAAAATGTTTCAAGATGTCTTAATTTATCAACCCATCAAATTCATATACAATTTTCAATTCTTATTTTCATGAAGAGCTTTTCATATATCCTAATTTTTACAGAATGGCTCAAATATTGAGTACCTTAAAGTTGGGATGGAAGATTCTCATAAAATAAAACAAAGATAATTTTCAAATTAATCGCATAGTAATTAATATCAATTTATATTTTTTAATTGTAAATTCACTTATTAAAATGAAGGCTAATCACAATTCCACATGGATATTATCTTTCCTCAAATTTCACACAAATACTCACAATTACACTATAGAAATATAAACTATTAGAGCTATACTTTACTCCTTTATATATATCCTACCATACATCTTTTGAAGTAAGTACTCACATGCTCTTAGTTTTTCATATAATAAAGTAATAAACTACATCAAGATAGTGAATTCATGATTAGTAATTTCTCCACCGGAATAGAAAAAGTGGATCTAGATATGGGTCAAGAATTAAAAAATTAATTTTTTAAACAATCAAAAAACCCAATTATTTTGATGGCTATGAAAATCAACTACTCAATTATTCAGAAATATTTCTCATGAATATCAAAATTATTCTCACTTCAAAAAATGGATTTTATAATAAAAACTCCCCAATTGTAATATTAAAGCCAAATATTCTAGCTTGAGGATGTGTATTTTCTAGATATAAGTGTAAAATCCTCCTTCAAAAACTTAAATGGTTTAGAATACTGATGATATCAATTCAATTTATGATTCATGTTTGCGAGCCCTTTCTTTATAGTAGCCTTATTCCATTTAGATTGACAACTTGTTTCAATTTTAAATAAGACCTTACCATAAGAAGAGAAGAAAAATAAAGGATATAATTTCCCACCTAATACAGCTTTTCATAGAGAAAATATTTAATTGTGGTTTAGTTTATATTTTCCTATTTCAATATATTCTTCAGGTATTGAGCTCTTTTCTGATTAATGGATGATTTATCAAAAATTCAATCATTTCAGTTTTTGTACTATTAATCTATGGATTACTATTAGTGAGTTGGAAAAATAATTCATATTTAAGCTTTAATCTTTATGTCAATGTCTCTAACAAAGAACACAAATCTTATGTTTTGTGTGCATGGAATGATATTAAGTAATTAAAAAATGAAAATACAGGGTGTATGAGAATATATCCATCTAACATGTATTGTTAGCTTATTTGATTTTGAAATTAGTGAAAAAAACACTGACATAAACCCAACCGAATTGAAGCTTTGTGGCTTTAATCACTTCCAAAGCTTGAGCTCATATATTTAGCTTCATTAATTTCTTCAACCTGTATCTAATCCATCTCCCATGTCAAATTCTACATGGAACATCTACTCTCAGATGTATCCACCTTTGTTATGGAAAATGAGTGATCCAATTTTCCATAAATATTAAATACCAATTCCTTTCCATTCATACATTCATTATCCAATGTTTTCCCCTTGTTACAATCCCTCAAACAAAAATGCTGAGATCTACATTTTCATGTTAAATAATATTCTTTTCTTTGCCCTATGAAATGTAATTCTTTCCAAGAAGCTGCCGATCCGAACCAGCATTCCTCATTATGAGGCTTATGAGTTCCCAATAGGTTGGATTTTTTCTACCATGGCAATGAGTATATTTAAATTAATAATAACATCTTATATAAGAATCTAGGAATTTACTCACTTCTCTAGGGCCTTTTTCTAGAGCTCACTTATTTTGTTGGTTTTCATACATCATTTCACAAAATTCAACCATTTTTACCTTATAAAACCACTGAAGAACTTTTTCAAATTTTCTCATGATATAAAAGATATCTGGGTAAATATTTACTTCTAATAATTGAACTTCCCATAAGAAAATTCCCTTTTCATGTAAATCGGAACTGGTAATTCCAAAACTTGATAATTTTCTATTTTTTTAAGTATTCTTCCACCAAGTTAATAATCCCAAATGATATTTTCAAATTATTACTTCAAAATTAAAGAAAAATTCTGAAATTTATTTATCATTATAAATTTCGCAACAAAACACTATTAGTTACTAAATTAAAGTTTTTTCTAAAACCTCCCTGTTTTGTTTCATGAAATCTTTACTACTGAAGGGCTTATCACAATTGTTTGAGATAATTCAGGAATTCCCAATCTTTTGGGCTGTAATGATGCATTTTAAATCTTCATTTATAAAAAAATATTACTCTTTAATTATTTACACAAAACATTTTACTGATGAAATTCTAATATTTTCTGATTTCTCAAAAAAATCAGATTCTAAAAGAGACTCCAGGTTAAGTGGGAACTACATTAGTTTTCCAAGGTTTCGAAATATTTAAATGTTATTAAGATGAAGATTTTTTAAACATAATCTTTGGCTTATATAGGTTTGATAATCTTAATTTCTTGACCTTTTGAAATAGAAATATATTATTTCAAGAATCTGATGGATACATGAGATCTATAAGCCTTGGAAGCCTCAAAGAATACTTTTTTTAATTTATATATATTCTCTGGATCCAGCTATTGATGGATTAAATATTATGAAATATATATGGAAGCCTTCAGATAATATAATTATTTCAATAAGTATCAATTAAAAAAGTTTTAGCAAGAAACCTTTCAAGGGAACTGTTTTTAAATCTATTAGTATGAAAATAAAATATTATAAAGATCTATTGCTTTACCAACAATTAAAAAATAATCCAAAATACTCTGAAGGATATATCTAAGGATAGAAAAAGGAATTTCTTCAAGAGAAATTCTAGTTTAAATTAACATAAAAAATTCAGAAAATTTATATGAGGACAGAATCTCTAAAAATAACATTAAAGAGAGAACATTTCCAAAAGGTATCATATTGAATTCAGAAATAATGAGACAAAGCTAATTGTAACTAAGGACACCTTAATCTACTTTTGGAATGGTTCAAGGGTAGAAGAATTAAGAATAGTTACAAGAAATTATTTTACTTGTGGTTAAAATGTTGAAAGTGATATAAAAATTGTGGTTGGAATATTTGATTCAGTTGTTCAAAGATAATTAGGCCAATTACAAAGGGGAAAGATGAGGAAAAGAATAAATTATTTTATATCCACAAGTTTATTTCTAAAAATAAAAAGTTATCTTATTAGAAGTCCTGATAAAAAAATTGACCACATAATTTCCAATAATGACATTATTTAAACATCGCTGGGACAACAAAGAGGCTTGATTTAGCCATTTTTATCCTTACAGATCATCCTTTACTATATTAAAATCGGTTTTTTATTCTTCAAAACATGTCACAATGAGCTTCAAGACCCTTCAATATAATTAAAGCTGTTTTTAGGAGTTTTTTTTAACTGGATAGTTTTACCCAGTTGGCAACAGTTAACACTTCCCTTGTTGATATCAAAACATCATCCTACATTGAGTCATAGACCCTTTCAATAATATCCAGTACAGAATAAGCAATACCTTTCATATTATTTGAAATTACACAAAGACTTGAGTAATTTAGGTTAGTCTGGCCTCCTTTGAGCCAAACATTCTTTTTTCCCCTCAAAATGAAATTTTATCAATAGCTTTTACTTCTTTCCTGAAACATACATTGTACTAAACATCTACATATATAATTAAGCTAAAATTTTATGTTAAAAAAATGTATATGTGAATCAACCATCTTTAATTTAAAGTTCACGTTTGTGAAAATTAATTGTGGAAATTTTGATGATTCAATTAAAAATATTTCAGTTTCTTATGACCTGTAAACCACACACTACACCTCATTGTTGACACAAAAAATTATGGTTAAAATCATTTGTGTTATTATTTAAATAAATTTTGATAATTTTCATATATTAATACTGAAACTTAGCTTAAGCTTATTTAGAGTTGACTTACACAATTTTCACTCAAAGGTGACACAAAATGAAATTTCCTTGGTAATCCAGGGGTTAAATAAAATTTATAGGTTTCTTCATTGGAAATAAATTAAGAATAGTTATTATTGAATTTTTTCTGAAAACACATTATTTTTGAAACTTTTGTTAAATTTTCCAAGAAAAACAGTATCTTTAAAATCTTACTAATTGTCATAAATTTTAAAAACATTAATGTTTAATTATCATTTTACTATACATTTTTCAAAATGAAAATAACTGTTTCCCTTTTATTTCTTAATTTCAATTTAACTTCGTGGCCTTTTGGGTGTATGAAAGTACCACTAAGGCTTGCATGAACTTTATTTTGATTACAATAATGCTCTTTGAAATTCAAATCATTTCCTAGATCTCAGACTTACCCATATCAAAAGAATATTTTGAAAGGAACAGACCTGCTTGACATTATCAATAGATATATTAAGTATATTACATCTTGATATAGCTTCCAAATTGAACTTATTATCTCTAATTTAAAAATCAAACATGGTTTTTAATTAGCTTCATAAATATTATAAGACAATGGTCATATTTTATTATTCCAAGAAATATTCTTGTAAGTTTTTTCTGTGAAGGCATGAATCTGTTTCAATTTATGATATCAAGTCTTGAGAAAAAAAAAATTCTTAATAAAACTTTGTGAACACAGTTTTTATCATTTTTTAAATATAAAGAAACTTTAATTGAAAACAGCATATTTTGGCTGCAAACTTTGGACATTATTTCAGTGTGTTGGAAATTATTTGTCTTGTTATTCAAAAGGTACTAGAAATCTATATATCAAAGAATTATTTGTTTTAAATGCAAGTCTCTTTTTCATAATATATACCAATTATGTGAAATTTTTCACATTTATGGACTTGAAGACTATACATTTTACTCTTTAAGAGGGGACTCACATTCCAAAAGTATTTTGACTTAAAACTATCAAATTCTCAATTTATCAAAACTAGTAAAGACTCATTATACTGTCATATTATGAAATTTATTTTTACTTTATCAAAAAATCTATATTTTGGATTATCATAGTCTTTATACTATCATTAAAATTCAAAGAATAGAATAAAAGCTACTATTGTCACTAGATGTTAACCTTGAAAAAAATTCATATTACATTTCTAGTGGAAAAGCAGTGTAAAAAATATGGAGATGTTTCTTCTGAAATCAAAATTTAAAATCAAATTTATAAAAAATATGCATTCTTATTTAATTACTATCTTGTCTGTTTCACTCATCAAAAAATGTCAAACATAATAATAATTAAAGTCCATTTTTTCAAAACAAATATTATTAACCTTTGTTACTCAATTAACCCAAAATTATTTTTTGATTTACTTATTTTCTTTATTTCTATCTCAAAATTTCTTTATTGAAATAATGTAATAAATTGTAAGTATTGTTTAAATGAAGGGAAAATAACAAAAAAGTAAAATAAATTGGAATCCGATATGAGAAAATTCCTCAAATTAGCTGAGCCCTGCTTGGTACTTACAGCAAAAACTACCCGAAGAGCACCCCCGGGGATCCCATCAGTTCCCTGCGTTTGCTGGCAAATTGGGATGGCGTCAATCCAGACTTGTGCTCCAAAATTTCAAGTGGGTGAGCATGAACTCTGGGGCGATCTTGCTTTTGCGTTCAAGCCGTCTGTTTCAACGAGTACGTCGATACCTAGAGCTCTCTGATCATCGTGGTAAACTGTCTTGATCCAGGAAATTTATGTCTTGAAAGGTATTCTCGACTTTCAAACGACCTGTGAAGGAATGTTTCCTCGTCAAAAAATCACTGGCTAACTCCCACAATCCTCCCCACGTGACCTCAAGCACCAGCTTATTGAAGAATTCTTTTCATCTTTCGACTCCTTTGAAGTCTGGGTTTAGAGTCAAGAGTCCCTTTTTAAAAGCGAATAATTTGAATTCTTTCAAAGTGAGTGAGAAATTTTAATAATTTCAATGTAAGGACTTTCTACATGAAAACTTATTTATGTTTATTTTTCAGAATTTGTCCACCTTTCGGAGGCCTGTGCTAGTTACCTCAAGCGATTCTTATCTAGCTTCATTCATTTCGTCACAGGTTGATCAAGACTTTTATAAAAATACTCATGACCAATCTTTCAAGGAAAAGCACGCTTTTTCTAAAGACCGAATTCAGCCATTGCATGGGATTATTTTACATGAGATTGTCGCTTCTCAGTTTGTCATGCCCACTTTGAGCTTGAATGATTAAATTGAAGATTTCTATTGTTTGATAACCAAACTGTTATTTTCTTAACTCAATATTTGTATTTTTGTTTGTTTTTGAAAACTGATGTCATTTTCCCGCTGTATTTGTATTAACTGAAATTATTGTCTTCAAAGCCTTTTGCAATCAAGACTTGTCCAAAGTGCAATGGTTGATCCAATTTGAATTCTCAAAGGAAAGGCTAAGGCTTTTCAGCCATCGCAAGCAATGTTTTGCTTATCTTGGTTTGATTTAGGCTCGGCTCGCAAAGAGCGAGACAAGTGGACGGTTGCAATTATTTTGTTCGCAATAAGTCTTCAAAGTCGAAAAAGTAAATTGATTAGGAAACAAATGTAAAATTTATATGAAATTAGACTTGAACCTTTTTCAAATTCTCTTGAAAAATCTTTTAAATAAAAAGAAAATACATCAATAGACGCGAAAGAATTTTTCTTTTTCTTGAACTCTTGGGAGTCTTTTTAAAGAACGTCGTTAAAAGTGCTTCAATTATTTTTTTTGATAATATAATTTTATTAAAAGATATTTGATTTATAGAGGAGAAATTGGAAGAAAAGTATTTTTACTCATTTTTTTCTCAAGAACCCAGTGTTGAGGTTAGAAAAATGTTAATGGAGTGTCGATTTGTGAATATTTTGGGGTATAATTGTCCGAGACTCATATGGAGGACCCAGAAACCCTGCATTCTGCCCTCATCACCGTCAGCGTCTGCGATAATTTCCGTCAGCTCTTGGATCAGGATCATGATTTCTTCCTCATCGGAATCTTCTGGACTCATGCTCCTTGGCTTTGCTCTCTAACGATTCGCTGTTTTGGAAATCTTCTCAGGCGTTTGTGTTTTTATTTGGTCATGGCTTTTCTTGGTGGAGATTCGGTTCTGACCAAAACTTTTCTTTCTCAATCAAATCAGCTTCAAGGAAATGTCGTGATTGATTGGAGCAAGTGTCTTTTGATCGATAGCAGCAAGCATAGAATAGCCTATTCTTGGTGTTCCTTGGGTCTTTGGAAGCTTGCTTGTCGGGATGCTCACCGTCACCTTCTCGTCCGTCTCAATTCCAGATCATCTTTCCATCATCTCTGTCCTAAACGATCCCAACCAGAATCTCACCACCAAGGCTGCCTTGTTGGAGAAGTTGTCCAATTGGCTTCAAGATCCCCAAGTATCGTCTGAGCTTCAAGTCTTGCTATTGGTACAGCCGATTTGTCGCATTCAATATTCTAGTGCTCTTGCTAATCGATCGTTTTTGCAGCAAGATCTCTCCTTGGACTTGCCAGCCAGTTTGCTCAATCACCTTGCCCACAGTATAGATCTGTCTGACTCCACCAAACCAAGCGCCATATCTTTATACCGAAAATGTGCCCAGCTTTGCTTAGATCGAATCGCCACAGAAGGAACTCCGAAAGAGGTCTTTATGTCCTTAACCAATGCTATGCTTCAAGTTTTTAGCAAGCTCAATCCTCCTACCTATGATGACTCGTCTGGTCCTCCTCTCGATTTGAACCTCTCAACGCTTTCATTGGCTAGAATGGTCTTACCACCTCTTAAAGCAGGTTAGTTCGTCCTATGCGCTATAACATCTTGGCCAATCGGTGATATGAAATTTACGGGACTGTTTTAGACTTACTGATTGACTATGAATGTACTCCTACCAACCTCAATTACTTTCCTTAGTTTTGCTAGCCATTCTGACCAAATCCAGAAACCCTTCTGCATTTTTTGATTCCTTTGCCCAGTCCCTTCTCTGTCTCTTCAGATCACCCCAACGGTTTGAGCCAGACCTTGCTCAGAAGGTTTACCTTGAGATTCTTGATACATGTCGCCTGCTTCGCTCCTTCCATCCTGCACTCGAAACCCCAACTCTGACTTTTGTGACTTGCATGTCATATTTGCTCTTAGGGGAGCATTGCAATAGTTTTCAACTTGGAAAGGCCTACCTCTGTTATCGTTACCCGAAATGGCATTCAAGTCTCATTAGAATTTCTAATAAGTCAAAGAATGTCAACGTCCTACCTAGCAATAGCTCCGATATCTTCAAGCATGTTCAAGAGTCCATCCAGCCACTCATAAACTCCCTTGAGTCATCTGATGGAAGTCTAGAAGTAATACATCCAAAGCAACTCCTAAGTCATAAGCCGCCTCTTAGTCAAGATGATATCCGCAATAATTGCATGAAAATGAGCTATGGATCATTATCGGCTGATCAATTATTTCGCCTAGTTCAACTTGGTGCTTGGCTCATGTATGCTATGCGTCAATTCACTATCGTGGATGAGGAAAAATCTCTTGAACATGATGATCTTGGTCCTCTATTTAATGTGACGTTTGAAGATGGGTCTAGTGCGGCCGTGGACGCTAGTATATTTCTTATTCTTTCCAATCCGCCTCGGAATCCACCTGATCAAATGTTCATCAACTTGTCATATCTAGCTTGCCGGACTAATTCAGAATCTGAGCGACTTGTGGTTTTTAGGACCTTGGTTGTTTTGCTTGATGCGCTTAGCGATTCCCATAGGTTACACATCCTCAGTATTTTATTAGAGTCTTCATTTGATTTGAAAATTCGCATAGCAATCGTAAACTTGTTAAGAGAAAAAACATTTGAGCTTGGAATGCAATATTGGTCTGCACAGATGGTGGAAAGGATCATGGTCGGGCTACTTGACGTAAGGGAAGATTTAAGACCTGATCAAGTAGCGATAGGAAGCCTAAAATTGATAACAGAAAAACTGAATTTGGTCTATTTGATACTAAAAACCGATGTCGTGAACTCAGTGAGTTTTCCTTGGTTTTATCGTTTAGCCAAAAGTTTCACAATTTGGTTAACAAGTATGTCATGATTTCCATCTTTCTCTTTTGGGATGTATGTGTCTTGCTGATTAACCAGAGCGGACTCAAAACTGGAACACTCAATTGGAGACTAAAGGAACTTGTCATAACACCAATTCATCAATGGATTCAAGATGTCAATTCATCTGATCAAGCTGGCAACTTTGGATCAGTTATGTTGGCGCTAGACTTGGTTGTGGAAGCACTTCAACAACCGAGATGAAGGAAAAGTTTTCTTAAAAAAAGACTCCAACTACTAGCACTCCTGAAAACACAGTCCCAAATACTCAGGTTTATTTTAGCAGTGTTTGCTCACCCCAGTCTGAAGGGGTTTTCAGTCAATGGTTTCATTAGGGTGACAAATATATACTTGTTTAAAGTGTACTGGACCGTCTAGAAGTAATTATCAGTGAAGTGAACATCTTATCGTCTACCATTAATCACGCATGCACTAATTGATCTTGTGCTTTTTAACTGTACTTTTGCTTGTCTTAATTTATCCATACTATATTTATCCACCCTCTTGCCTTTGTTTCGTTGTTTCCATTATCCGTTAAAGTAAGCAGGGCTTGTCTTCTAAGACTTGGAGACATTCCTTTGTCTTCTGATACAGTACTTGCTCGCCTCAGCCACCACTAGACTTAAGCTCGATTTCGCGACGTGTGAGGTGTCGGTGACGAGGTGCCTACTTAAGCCTGGATGAATTGAATTTAGGCTGCACTGTGCAAAGAAGCCAAGGTCGCTAAGCGCTGTTGCTAGCCTCGTGGCCAAAGCAATACACCTAAAAATTGGTCATAGGTGAGGGGAGGTGACGCTATTTGCCCGTCAACTAGTAAACCAACCTAGGTGACTAGAGCTGCTCTATTATCAATTGCCTTACGCAGCGGCTTTAACAATTTTTATGTTTAATAAAAAAGTTATGTAAATTGTTCAATCTTTCAAACAAAAAATAAAAATAAAAATAAAAATCACTTGGCAAGAAAAAAAAATACTTATGAAATACAGCATTTTCTAAAGAAAAAATAGATACATAAAGCAAGCATGATAGTTAGAATCTTCTTGAAAATTGAAATTAAGCTTAAAAAACAAATTGTTCTGTGACTTAAAATTTTAATGGTCGAATTGGACTCTTCTTTGATCATTTCTTAAAGTCAATTTCTCTTTTTTGTTTTTTAAAGGTTATCAAAATTTACTCAATACTATTATATACCTCAGTAAAAAGGTTTTGCCATGTTAAAATTGTCATAGATTTTTATTTGTACCCTTATGTTAATCTAGCCTTGTTTTTTGTAGCCAAAAGATTAATTTAAACAATAACATATCATAAAACCTAAACACCTAAACCTTTTTTTAAATTGAGTTAACAATATTCTTTTTAACTAAAAAGATTATTAAAAAACTATAAAAAGGAGGATATTGAAATGAAATGAAACTTATCCTTGATACTTATTGTAAAATAGGTCAAACAAACATTTCAAATATTAAAATTTATTATTTACTTCTTTGAGAGACTTTTGAAAATTTGAGAAAAATTTAAATTATTTTTAATACTTTTTTTTTCATCCAAAGTTAAAAATAAAAAACAAAATATAATTTTTGTGACTTCAAAAGTAAATTTTGTTCATTCTTTTCAACTTTTTCAAAAAAAATAAATGAAAAAAAAGTCTTCAAAAAATTAGAATTTTTTTTATTTAGGGCATTAGTAAAAACATGTCAGCTGCTCTCTGGGCCCCTTTTCAATCAAAAATTAATTTGAAAAACCTGTATTGAGACAAAACCAGAAAGAACCATGAAAGTGCAAGGTTTCTTTTTTGAAAAAAACTTGTTAAAAGTGCCCTTCTACCCAACCCCAAACTTTTTTTTTATATTTTTTTCAACCACCCTCAATCTTTCATCAACTCCTCTTTTATTTTTTTACTTTTACAATGAAATATCCCTTTTTTGATGATTTCCTCCATACATCCTTCAATTTACCCTGAAATCATCTCTTTTTTTCACTTTTTCCTTCATTTATCATTTCATTTTTGGTTATTTTTCCTCCCAAAATCTTTCCATACTATTTTTTTATAGTTTTTTTCTGTTATTTTGAAAATTATTTTTCCTTTTTTCTTTTCTTCAATCATTTTTTTCTACCACCTGAAATTTACTTTTCATACACCTCCTCCTTTTCTTGTATCTCATTTATTTTAACACAAATGTTGAATCCTCCCACTTATGGTTAGTAAAAGACTTTTGAGGAACTCTTGGTGAAGTTTAATTCCTTTTTGAGAGCAGAAGGGTATTCTTTCACCACCTTGAGCTCAAAAAAGACCCTCAATGAAATTGATATATGGTGTGAAAAGTCTGTGTCACAGTGGTGCTTCTAAGTAAAGAGGTCCTGGCACTCAGTAAATGGGGACTCACTTTCAGAGGGCTTAGAATAGATAATAATAATAAAACTTGAGTAGTGTGAATAAAATGGAATTGCTAATAAGAAAATAATAAGAAATCAGAAACAAACAATAATAAATATAAAATAAAGGAGGCAACCACAAACAAGTCTAATTCAACTACTTCAACCTTTCAAAAGGAAAGAGAAGGGTTAATAAACAGATAGACCCCACAACTTCACTGAAAAGGTGATCAAAGATGAAAAGACTAACTTATATCTACAAGGAATATTTTCCAAATAAATAAGCAGAAAGTACTTAATAATCATAAATTGAATATATTAATTAACTGGGGAAAACTCCCCAGAGGGAGAAAAAGGGGGTGCTATAGGTAAGAATCCACAGGCCCAGGTCTAAAGAGTGAAATTATTCAGAGGATTGTTTGATTTGAACAATACAGGGTATGTACAGGAGGTGTGGAAAGCTGGGTGATCATACAGCTGCAGAATAGTGAATAAATACTTCAAAAAGAATGAAAGGCTGTATTGTTTAATGCAATCTGTATGAGTTTTTCAAAGAAGGTTTCTGAAACTCAATGCTCATAGACAGCAGTGATTTTCTGGTTTGGTGAGTTTGAGAGGGGATAAAGTTGAATACCTGTCACAATTCTGTCTTCCAGACCTCAACAAATGGAACTCTTTCCCAAAAGGCTATTTAACCAGCTGAAAGAATGGTTAATCCTGGAAAGTTGTTGATCACATTACACCATGTGACAGTGCCCCTGGGCTTAGAGAACTCCTTCCTGAACTGCATGTAGCTGATGGTATCACCCATGTCATCCTCATGGACCTACATTACTCACATGAAGAGCCTACAAGGAACCTCCAAGGGGCAGAAACCTTGTATTCCAATGGAGTGGAAAACCCAGTGTTTTTTGGCTGTTTCATTGAGAAATCCTCTTGTATCCAACCAGAATTGAACCCATGATTTTGGTAACCAATTTATTTTCACAATAATGTCTGCCAGAGATTAACAAAGGGAACTCTTGAATTAAAGGCTATCAAACTGGTTGAACGAGCAGTTAATACTGGAAAGCTGTAGATCAAAATACAGCATGTGGCTATACCCTTGCCCCTGATGATTTCTGTGAGAATATCCACCTCTGGAAACTGATGGGTTCCTGAATATTATAATAGACTTCCACTATTGAGTTTCACCCTATTTCCCCCACATTTTTTCAAAAATTGAATTTTATTCAATTCTTCTCCTCTTGATCATTATACTGAAAATATTCCAGTCTTAAGCTCTTTGATATCCTTAAAAAAAATTAAATTCCCTCAAAACTGGGTAAGTCTTCTACTTTAGTCATTTTCTTGCTTTATTGAGTCTTCAGGACTGAAAATATAGTACAAGCAAATTTTTTTTCTTAGGGTATATCCCAAAAATGACATTTCCATCCTTCTTGGCTTCAAATCTGGTGCATAATGATTATAAGAATTCCCATTTTGTTTAAATTTCCAATGATTTCCTTCCTGGTCCTTTTGAGCCAGTATTAGGCCATGGTAGAAATTTGAAAGAATTTCAAAGAAATTGAAATTATTGATGTCTTGAGGGAATATCCTTAAATATTTTGAAAAATGGTCCCAAAATAGTTTCATGGGATTTGACCTTTTCTCAGCATCCCAGGGCAGATTTGTTGATTTGGGCCATTTATGAACCTGTTTTAATTTTTCCCAATTTGGGCAATTTCTGAAACCTTTGTGTTTTCAAGGTCCATGGTCCATACAGAGCTAGCTGTACCCAGACTTTCTGGGGTTCCAGGGGGTCTAAGGGGTGAATATGGCCCCTTTCCATGCCATATCACTTGTACCTATTGGGTGGTCCCATATACTGTTTAAAGGAGTTTTCCCCAATGAGTTAGGGGCTTCCCTGGACTTCTGGAAGTTTTCCTTAGGGCCAATTCCTGAGGACCTTGATGGGGCCAAGAAAAAGTGTCCTGGCCCCAAAAATTGATGAGCTTTACATAATCTTTTGAGATTTTCTGAGTTAAATTTTGACTCTTGTTTCCCTTTCTTTATAAGTGAGTTCTAAACTGACTGAACTCACCAAATCTTTCCCCCTCTATACCACCAACATCTCTCCTTTGTGGATCTAAAATATAAAGCCAATTGAGATCCCCTTGGTCAATTTTTATTCTTAAGGAACTTTTGATTCTTTACAAACTTGTTGTGAGCCTGTGAGGTATATATGAAATAACCATAAGGCCACAAATAGCTTTATATACAGCTGATTTGGTCTTGAACAGACTTTCCAGTTGAAATTGAAATAAAAAACAACAGAAAATAGGGATAAATTTTTTTTGGATAAACAAAGTTATAATTATTATGTCATTTTTGGATTGTACACCCATAGGTATATTTAAAGTTGCATAAGGTTTATGCAAACTTACCAAAACTTTAGTTAAAATTGAGGTGTGGTGTATATTTACTGAATTGGCTAAGGATTTGCCATGCAGGATGTAGATACTGCATGGGCTCAATTTAAAAGTGTTTAAGGCCATAGTATGGCTTTAAATAAATAAAAGGGCAAAATCCACACAAAAAAGGTGGGACAAAGGAAAAAGACCAAAGAGAGCTGGGGTACCCAACATTTTGGATCTGCAAGGATTCAATAAAGGTTTTCCACCTTTATTGGAGGATTTTCAACCTTATTTAAACTTTAATATTAGACTTTGATCCAAACTTAAAGTTTAAACTGTTTTTATCCCAATTTGGACAGGAATTTCAAGCTTCCAAAGGGTAAATCCCAATATGCAAGCTTGAAATCAAAGTTTTAAGAGCTTTCAAAGATTAAATAAGATTGAAAATTTAAAGTTAAAAGCATCAAAAACTTATCAAAAGCTAAGTTTTAGTGTGAATTGCTATTTTACATGGGAAAATAGAAATAACTTCAAAAATTCATTAAAAATCCAAATCTTAATGGATTTGCTTGAACATCTCATACAGCTTACAATTAAATGTTATCTGTGTATAAATTAAACTTAGGTATCTTGTATAAACAGGCTTCATTGGTAATTAACCTGGAAAATTACTATTTTAATTATACTTAAAGAAAATCAAGATTTCTTTAAAAATTGATTAAAAATTGACTTTAAGAGATTTTTGCTTGAAACTTTATTTTTAAGTTTTTCATGTGATGAGACTCAATATACATAAGCTTATTATATATCAAAACTTGAAATAATTAACTTAAATGAGGATTAAAGCTACTTGGAGTTAAGAATAACACTGGTAACTTTAAATTGGAATTAAAAAGAAGTTACCTTAAGTTAAGAACCTTATTTTTAAGCATGGTTTTCAGTTTTGACCTGAGAGCACCCTCTATATACATTAAAAATCATGAGAGCTCCTCTGTAGACATAAAAAGAGTCTTTTAATCACTGTTTTTGTCCATCAATTCAATTCAATCCAATCATATTAGACATTTAAACAGGTAAAGTTTTATTACATATAAAATCTTATTATGAAAGTAATTCTTAAGTTATTTTATTCTTTATTAATTGTAAATTAAAGCATGGAAATCATAGGATTCAGATTATTGTTTTAATCACTAATAATATATTTTATTTTATAAAATTATTATCTTTAAGATATCTTTTGAAATCCACAAATGCCTCTTAAAAACTCTTTAATCATATTTTTTTATTATAGAAATTTGTTTTATCTATTAAAATATTGATTTTTTGGTGTGTTTTTTACTTATAATAATTATTTAATATAATAGCTTTGGTATTTTACTTGCTGTATTAAATATATATTATTAGTAAGTTTTTCTCTAAAATAATTCTATAATGTTTTTATCAATTATTAGTTTTTTATATAGAATTTTTCTATAAGAGTTATATCTGCACAGTGTGTGTTATAACCTCTTTTTATAAATAATATTCCTATTATTTATAAGTGGTTAAATATTTATATTTTCCACATGTGATTGTCTCATTAAGATCTTTACACTTCTTATTGTTATAAATGTCAGTGACTATAACAGTAATAGAATAATTATAGCTTCTTATACTTATTAATATCTTTTAGTATTATATTATATAATGAAAATCAAATCTATCTTTTTTAATCATTTTTAATAATTATATGTAATTTGTGGTTATAATATTTTGTTATATTATATTTTTCTACTGAGGACAGTCATAGTACTCTTGATATTGTCACTATTATCAAGAGTTTCATAGACAAACCTTGCACTTATGATGGCTATAAAACTGTTGAAGTCATGGATCCTGCTTGTACTGAGTGTTTGAAAAAGGGGGATCCTGATTTGCACACTGGAATCAAATGTCTTTGGGGTCCAAATACTGTTTTGTTGGGAAGAAGCTGTGCCATCATACCAGGGAACCAGCTTCAACAGTGAGGAGGTATTTGTGAAGCAAGAAAGATAGCCCATCTGGAAATGAGTATCCAGTACCTGAGGCCCCAACTCCTGATGTTACTTCAGGGTATTCTGATTGTATGTGCCATAATATGCCTGAATTGAGATTTACTGAAATTTTGAATTGGTAAATGGATCCAGGTAAAGAAAATCTGAAGGGGTAATATTCACTTGTGGAAGGCCAATATACTCAAGTTCTGAAGTTCTCATCTCAAGGATCATCAGCCAAGGTATAGCAAAAAGAATAAGAAGGCTTTCTGACTTTCCAAATGATACAGATGCTGATGGAAATGATTAATTGGTATGAGAAAAGTTGAAGTAGTTAATACATCAGTTGGCTAACCTCAAACTTCCTCCCCTACTCAGCCACATGTGAGAAGGTTCCATAGCCAAGTAATCCAAAGTACTCCCCAATATTTCAATACAAAATTTCTGAAATTCTAACTTCTTCCTCTTGAGATTCACCAATTACTTCCAAATATAGACAACCAACCAGGCCCCCACCATCCCAGCCATCACCTATGCAACCCTCCAAAACATTAAAGCCCATAGCCAATACTTCCAACTGTGATAGAGTTGAATTATACCCTCTGCCTTACTCAGCCACCCAGGTTTTTGAAAGAAGAGAGAATTGGCAAATTATAGTTAGCAGGGAGGATTCAAATGTAGCTAATGAGGATGAAGATTACATAGAAAGGGTTTTCAGGAGGGTTGACAGAAATAGTAGAGAGGTGATGGTATATGCAAATGATAGGATGACTCCTGGTACAGCTTCAGAAGAGATGAATTCCAAGTTTGAATGAAATGAAAATCAATTGATAAATGAATTCCAAAGAGCCTTTGATGAATTTGGAGAATGATAAACTTTTTGTTGATATTTCTGTGTTTTTTGTCCCTTTTTACTACTGATTATTGATAAAAGAAAAAATGCAACCTCCCAACAAATAATAAGGGAGGAGATGCTACCGCTTTGAATAAATGAAAATAAAATATAAAGCTATCAAAGTTTAATAAACTTAAAAGAATTCAGAGAAAAGAGAGTCAAGAAATATAAAGAAAGAAATTTATAAGAGTTGTCCTTATTGAGGTGCATTGCTTGGGTTTTGGTCATAATTTCCCTGAAAGACAAAAACAAGCATTTTTTTTCTCACATGGTGGAAAAGGTGTTGTTTTAAAAGAACTAAAGAACCACAGAGAGGCATACCAAGAGATGGAACCTACTTTCATAACTTTAACTCCCAACTAAAAAACATATGAATAAAGTTCAAGTAATAAAAGATAACTTTTTTTAGTCAAGGTCTTGAAGAGTCATAATTGGCATGAAATAAAAGAATAAGGTAATAAGAAAAATGTTTTGTCTATATCTTCAATGGCAGGGTCCAAATTGCAGGTTCTAAGGTTTCAAGGCCCTTTCGATATGTCAAAAGGATTGAAAAGTGGTCACAAAGTGGCCAAGGTGATTCTCGTGAAAATGTGGATATGATACCTTCTGAACTGCACATTCCATGAGAAAACCTAATTTAATAAAATAAAATCCCCACAAAGCACCATACAATGAAACTATTGAGGTATTTTGAACAGGATTTTCAGGGTAAAAAGAGTGAAAATCCTTCAAATGTTCCAGGGATATGGTAAGCTTGCAAGATGGCTCCCAAGTAGTTCTTTCTGGCTCTTCACTGAATCCCTCCCACTATACAAGATACCATAATTTACCTCTTTTAAATTTTGAGTCCAGACCCTGTTCCACTTCCCATTCTTCTTCCTCCTCCAATATAATGGGTGGTCATTCTAATTTATGTTTATTTGGGATATTTGAACTCTTGACCAGTTCCAAAAGGGAAACATGAAATACAGGGTAAAATGGTTCCATTTCTGGAGCAACTTGAGGTGATATGAATATCTTTCAGCCTTCTTAATGACTTGAAAGGGCTCTGACCATCTTTCTGAAAGTTTCTGCATGGGTCTTTTTGTCTTTATTCCATTTGAGGCTAGCCCCACCTTCTCCCCAGGTTGGAAATCAGGTGGAATTGAATTATTTTTATCTGCATCCTTCTTGAAAAACTTGATCTCTGACTCCAATTCTACTTTTAAAAAAGTTATTTATGGATTAGAGCTTTGTTGATAGCTTTCCAGCAGATGTATCTTGGGAAATGTGGATTGACTTAAAACTGAGATTTCTTTGATAAATGGTGAAAAATGTGATTTTTTTGTTGATGAATGTTCTGAATTATTATAGGAAAATTCAGCCAGAGGGAGGCAGGTGTTCCAGTCATCTTGATGGTAGCTGACATACATGAAAATATACTGTTATAGAATATTATCTACCCCCTCTGTCTGTTAATCTGTTTCAGATCTGAAAGAAGTTGAAATATCTCTTGTGAGCCTTGAGGTATATCTTACATACCCAAATAGGCCACAATTATCTTAAAAATAAATTCTGAACTATGCATAACCCATAAGTCATGCATATATTCAAAATTCATCATTTTTGCTTTCAGAAAAGATGAATAACTTTTTATTGAGTAAGTAAATACATGGATTTAAGGCCAGATTTGGATTCTACACAGAATTTCACCTAGGGTATCTCCATAGAGTGAATAAGCTCAAATCAACTCTTTGAGGTGTTAATATGGAAAATACTTCAATACCATATAAAAGGTCCGTGGAAAATTGTTTGTTTATCTCAATTTCATGCCAAAATAATGGGAATGTGAGAAATCCCATGTTACATATACACTAAGAATAGTGTTATGCATGTTTTTGGCGCTTAATATTATGGTATTCTTACATGCACCTTTGGTACACCCATAGTGGATATCTCACTTGAAGCCTGAATTTCTATTTTGACATAAAAAAATAGTCAAGGGGGACAAAAGACATCAAAGAGAGCCAGGGTACCCAACTTCTGAGGCCTCTGAGGCATGGACAGCTCCAAAGCTGGGATCCATGGCTGATCTTGGTTCAATTAGTAAACTAAAACCTTTTGGGAATTTGGTTACCAAGTCAAAACTTCATTATATCATAAGAAAATAGCAAATAAGCTTCTATTTTGATGTGCCAAGGAGGTAAAGAGCAACTTAGACTACCATAATCATGTCAATTCTTAATGAATTTCCATGGATAAAACCCAAAAGAGTAATCAAAACCCTTTTTGGACTATTATCCATTGATTTACCTCATAGCAACCAACAATATAGTGCTATTTGCAATTCTATGTAGAAATGAGGTAAAAACTTCAAAAATTCATTAAAAATACACTTATTAATGAATCTTTCTGAAACTTTCAGGAAAAATTGATAACTATATAATACATTCAAAACCAAAAAGAATTATAATCTTATAAGTAAAATTAAAAGTCTTACTTACAATCCATTTTTGATGATTCCACGTGAAATACTGAATCTTTAAAAATTCACAGAAAATACACTCTGTGATGAAATTTACAATACCATTGATAAATTTGAGAAATAAATGATTATTTTGGAATAAAAGAAGATTTACAGTTGTTACTACTTTTATTCTTAACCATAAATGGGTTGGTAGTCATGTAAAAGCATTAATTAAGTAATTATGATAATCTTACGTGAAAACAGATGATGCAATCAATAATCCAAAAAGGTTTATTGTTTTTTCACTCACTAGTTTTTCAGTTTGCTCCATGAAACAACTCTATGACCTGTCTTAGACTTAAAAGAGGCCTCCTCTTGCTGTTTTTTCCAAATCATCACATTATTGAATTATACCTTTATTACCAACAAGTAAGTATTAGTTGAATCTTTGCTTGAGTGTTTTGACTCTTTCAGAATCAATCAGAAAGATGTGAAATCATAGAAATAAAATATATATTGCTTTAATACTGCTATATATCCATTTTTGATCTTTTAAATACACAATTATCTGTCAACTCTCTCCACTTTTATCTTTAATAAGTTCTTTTGAGTATTAGTGAGTGATTAATCTTAATTCTTAAATTTTTTCTCTAGTAATTGTTTTATTCAACAATTATATTTATAATGATTATTTCAAAAGATAATTATACATTCAAATAATTTTATTATTTTAATGAAGAATGTTCAATATTATAGACTTGTTGTAATTGATTCTAGTAGACAATTACTGCTTACTGTTATAATCAATAGTAGTGTATAACAAGTACAAGGAATAATTAAATATTAAATTATTTACTTGTGGTTATAATAATTTTTTTTATATTTCATAAGAACAGTCATAGTACTGTTGATTAGTTGTAATATTATCAACAGTTTCATAGACACATCTTACATCTCTTGATATCTTGAAATTCTGACATTAATTGGTTGATAAAGATGAAAAAAAAGGAATCCTCTATCACTTACAGTAAAGATTGGAAGGCCATTCTTGGATAAGACATGGTTGATAAAGATTTGAGCTAAGTACACGGTAGTGATTTTTGAGTAATTTGGAATAAAGATTGAAATTTTTGAGAATCTATCCACAAATATTCAAATGAACTCAAAGCTTATGGAAAGTGGAAATTGTGTGATAATGTTCATTGATAATTAAATCCAAGGACCAGCTGAAATTTGGAGAGGCTTGAGTAATCCAAACTTCTTATGTTGAATGTTCCTGTTTTCTGAATATTTCTGACATTAGTTCACATAGTCCTTCATGAATTGATTCATTCCAGACCAATGAAGATTACTCTTGATGATATTGAGGGTCTTCTATTGGCAAAGATGACCAGGAAATGGAGAATTATGGTGCTTTTGAGTAATATTCAATTTTGTAGTTGGGTTTCTAGCAATGACCACTCTGTCTTTGAACAATAAATTTTTCAGGTTGAGTCTAGGTAGAAGTGGTAATTAGGCTATTTACAGCTTTAACTGTGACTGTGACATGTGATAAAAGATTAAAAATAAAGGTATTGGTTGATAATAAGATTTAAAGGGCTTTACTATTATAAAATAGTGGTGGTGAGTGCTGTTGAAAGCCCTGGGTGCAGCTTTACCTGTTGGATGACAATAATAAAGACTACAATAATTAATATTATAATTATAACTGTTTTTGACAGTTGTACTATGTAGCAATTTAAGAGCAGGATGTGGAAAGCTTTTCTGGCTGTGAAAAGCCCTCCTTTTATCCTGAAATGGGGTCGAAAGGCTGCTAGACCTTTCAACGTAGAGGAAGTGAAGATTTTTTCACTCTCTGAGACAGGCTTGTGGTCTTCAAAGGCCTGTATATCCTGTATTGGGCTCAGATGTGGTTTCTATACAGAGTGAAAACTTTCATCTGGGGACCACATAGCCTTCTTCTGACTTGTATGATGCATAGAATGCTGTACAGAAACTGTATGGGACCCCAGTATTGACTGACTTATGAGGTATTGAAGTATAAGCATGCTTCTTTGTCTGTTTGACACCTCATAATCATTGTTATGGGATATTATTACATGGTAAGGCTGTATTGGCCAGAACGTGAGATTTTGACCTTAAAACAGCCATACCTTTGCTGGTTCTTGAGATATCAACCTCAAAATGAACTCAGTGTGTAGCCCTGTATGTGTTCTACACAATGGTACCTTATTTGATATGGCTATCATTAAGTATGGCAAAATTATCCCATGTACAAGATAGTTTGTATATATGTGTGTTTTAGGCAAAAGCTGTATTGGGCTTGTTTGCCCATAACTTCTGCTATAGTTGAGATATGAGGAAATGGATGATACAATCAGATAGCCCTGATTGTGCTCTTTCCAAAAAGACTCCACTTTAAGTATCTCACACTAAAACTGTAGAAGCTATATGAGAGGTGAATGTTTTGTTCAACCTTATTTGGTCTGAATTTGACCATAAATTCAGTAATATTGGTGCTAGCTCAGTTTGGCTGGTACCATTGGATAGCCCTGACTTGGAGCCTCATTTTGTATACCAATTTGATGGGGTTGAGTCTCTTCCTCTTTATTTCAGATGAGAGGTGAAAATTAAGGTTTATGGTCAGCAACAACTTTGAGCAGGAATAACTTTGTTATTCTTTGTCCTATGATGATGGGACTTGTATATTTGGAAAGGGGTGAGTTTCCCCTTTTCTTGATACCTTTTGAGCTAATTTGGCTCAGCTCAATGTTTTGGTGGTATCTTGGCTATACCATTGGTTTATGGTATTTTGGCTGTCATGCTTGTGCTCTGGTTTTGAGTCACAGGCTGACATACCCTCCCTCTAAAGAAGGCTCATCATTGATGATACTGTCCAGTCCTCCTAGAGGCTCTGAATCTCCTTAAATGAAGGTTCCCATCTGGTATGGCATCTTCTGCCACCCATTTGTCCTTATCAGATTTTTGGTGCTTGAATCTGACTAAGTATTGTCTTTAATCCTTCCCATTAATTCTGATCTTCCTGGCCCTGATGATTTTACTCACAGGTCCAGGGGAATCCTCCACTTCCACTACCTCTGGTGGTGTGGGGTTCCTCCTCCTGGAGGGGAATTTGTCCTCCTCTGTCTGGAAGTATGGTTTGACTCAAATTACTGGAAAGACTGGGTGCTTCCTGGAAAATTCCTCTGTAAGTTTGACTTCCACTGCATTCTTTCCTATCAACCTAATGATAGTGAAGGGCCCTAAAAATGAGTCTCTCATCTTTTTGGGTCCTTTAAGATTATTAAAGCTTAGTTTAGACACTAGCACCTTGTCCCCTTCCTTGAAGTCAGGTTCCATGTGTGTCTTGTCTCACCTCCCCTTATTATATTATTTTGCCTCAGCTATGCATTTGGCAGCTGTGTCACAAGCCCTCTTCCACATGTCATGGAAGTCCTTGGATGTGGGGTGGATGGTCAGAAGATTCTTCTTTAAATGATCCACAGGCAACAAGGGGTTCCACCCTTTCTCTCCCAGTGCAGGTGTTTTTCCTGTGGTAGAATGCTGACTTGTATTATAAGCCAGTTGGACAGCTGGTAGAAGGGTAACCCAGTAATGGGTGTATCCCTCATGGTCCTTGTATTCCATGCCATAGGCACAGAACCTTCTAAGGATGTCCTCCATTGCTTGAATCATCCTTTCAGCTAGGCCATCTGTTTGCGGAAGGTAAGCTGTGGAAAATGCAAGCTTGTTGCCAAGCATGTCATACAAGTTGGTCCAAAATTCAGATGTGAATTTTGGGTCCCTATCACTAATGATGATTTTAGGGACTTCACAGGTAGATATGATTTTATTCCAGAATAACAGAGCAGTATCCATGGATGTGTCCTCTTTATGGCATGGTAGACACCTCATACTCTTTCTGAACCTATCAACTATGATTAAGAAGGCATTGTAGTTTTCTTTGACTCCTGGGACAAGTCCTGTGACCCAGTCCATATTGATGGTTTCCCATGGGTGTTTGGATTCCTCTATATGTTGAAGTAACCCATACTTATTCCCATGTTTCCTATTTTCCTTTTGGAATCTTTCACAAGTGTTGATTTATTCACTCAACTATTGTTCCCACTTGGGCCACCAAGCTGTGCTTGCTACCCTCTCTTTAGTCCTGTCCTCACTCATGTGTCCCATATAGGGGCAGTCATGGCATTCCTGCAGGATCAGGGAGATGTGGTCTCTGTCTACCACTGTGAGTGCACTTGTGTGCTTCTCTCTGTGGTAAAGCAGGCCATCTACAAGGAAGAGCTTGTTATCCTTATAGGCCCTCAACCAGGGTTCTTCCAACTGGGATTCCAGTCCTGGGCTCCTGTACTTTTGTTGAAGGAGTTGTAGTAATGTGCCACACTGTTTGTGTTTGGCATAAGACTTCAGTACTGCACTGAAAAAATTCATTGTGCAGTTCTGAGGAACTTATTCCCAGTATGGAAGTTTCTATTCCTTCTGAATCAGTGTTTCCACTGTCAAGGGAACCACTTCCTGGTGCCCATTCAGAGAATCTGAAGCTCTTCCTCCTATCTATTTCCATGAAATGTATAGGGATCTTGGCTTCCACTTCAGGGTAATAAGCTGGATTGCTGTTGAATTTATCCAGTGGCCATCTGCTAAGGCCATATGCATTGGTATGACTTTTACCTTCTTTGTATATGATGGTCATATTCCCTCTATACTCCTGGATGGCTATTTGCCATCTCAGCATGTGTCTATTTGTAGTCTTCATGTTTAGTAAAGACTTCAAGGCTGTGCAGTATGTGTAGACTTCAAAGACTGCACCCTCCAGATAATAATGGTATTTTTCCAGAGCCCAGACTAGACATAGACATTCAGTCTGGGTGGCCCCATACCTGGCTTCTGAATCTTTCAGTTGCCTAGAGATGTAAGATATTACTCCCTCTCTTGGTTCACCGTCTACAATTTGTCTTTGGTGAAGGGCTGCTCCTAAGCCTTGGCTACATGCTGCATCTATGTATAACTTGAATGGCAGTTCAAAGTCAGGAAAGATGAGCACAGGTGCATTTGTGAGTTCATATTTGATCCTCTCATACGCATCCCTCCTTTCCTTGGTAATTTCAAAAACTACATCTTTTGAACATAGCTTGTATAAACTACTATTTAAGTGGGCAAAATTCTTGATGTGGTTCCTATAGTAGCTAGCAAACCCAAGGAAAGATTGCATCTCTTTGATGCTCTTTGGTACTGGATTCTGCAGTACTGCTGCTACTCTATTCTGGGCAATTTCCAGACTAAGACCTGAGACTTTATGTCCTAGAGCTAGTAGCTCTTGTTGGCCAAAATTACACTTTTTCAGTGAAATTTTCAGATTGATGGGTGTACATTTACTTAGCACTCTTTCTATGTATTGTACATGGTCTTCCCATGTCTCTGAGTATATAATGATATCATCTATATATACCTCCATCCAGCCTTCCAATATTTCATCTTGAAATTTTGTGTCCATCATCCTTTGGAAGTGGGATGGAGAATTATTTATGCCAAATGGCATCCTGGTATACTCATATATGCCCATATGGCATATTATTCTGAGCAATTTCATGGAGTTTGGTTTAACCCCATTTTGGTGGAAGCCTTTCATACAATCCATTTTCGTTATGTATTTGGCTTTTGCCAGTTTATCCAAGGCATGAAGTATCCTGGGTATAGGGTACCTGTCTCCTTTTGTGTAGTTATTCAGAGCTGTGAAGTCTCCACACAGTCTAGACTTTCCATCATTCCAGGCGATTAGGACAGGAGTGGTTATTTCCACTATTTCATTATGTCCAATCTTCCTGATGACATCGATTTCCAGGAGTTCATTGATATGTTTTTCAATTTCTTTCCTGGTCTCCAGACTTTCTGGGTAAGGAGGTCTCCTGAGCATGGGTGGATAAGGTCTTTCCACATCCAGATATAGTTCTATATCATGGCCTTTGATCTTGCCTAGTGGTTCTTCACCTATGGCAAATTCTGGTCTATTCTTCCTCAGCATTTTTAGTAAACTTACTTTTTGTTTACTGGTGAGGGTAGTGCTAAACTGGCCCTCTCTGAATTCATTCAGTAATTCCTCCAATGGGTCATGGGTAGAGATTTGGTATATATCAAGTGAAAGTTTCTTCCCCTTGTTGGTACCTATGGTAATGTGCCTGTTTTTACTATTGTAAATATCTATGCCATACATCCTTTGGTAGTCTGTTCCCAGTAAGAATCCTTGGATGTGGGCATTATCAAGCACTACAAACTCTGGGTTGAGTCTGATATTACCCTTCCTGTGGGGCATAATGATCTCTTTGATAATTGTCCCAATATAAGTCATCTTCCCTGAAGCACTTTTAAAGTTTCTTGCCTTGGTTGGCAAGAGCTGTTTTTCCCAATTTGGGAAGTGGTTAACCAGATAATTTCTGGCCACTATGGAGAAGTGTGCCCCACTATCAATAATCAGTGGATGTTGAGCATTGTCAATACAGACAGTCATTTTTGTGGCTGTTCCATGTATATATTCCATTCCTCTGATTGGTGTGACCGGGAATGTTTGTGCATCTTGTGTATGTTTGCACAAGTTTTTGTTGGCAGTTTCCTGTGGCATCCCTGCTTCCAGCTGTATGTCCTGAATTTCTAGTGGGGTTTCCTCTTGGTATTCCACTAGAAATTCTTTCCTTGGGTCTTGGTCATCATCAGATGGTTCTCTGATGGCATCACCCATGGAGTCTGATTCAGAATCCTCAGTTGGGGATTTCTCCTCTGGGACTTTCTCAATGGCATAGACTTTTTTCTTTGCCTTTGGACAGTTGTTGGAATAGTGGTCTGTTCAACCACAGTTGTGACAAGAATTCTTCTTCTTTGCCACTTCTGCCACCCTTTCTTTGGGTTTGTCTTTAAACTCTACCCTGAAAGGTTGTTTCTCTTTGAAACCACTGCTCTTATATGGGGTGAATTTCCCTATATTAGTTCTTTTCCTTATGTCTTGTAAGGCATTAGAAATGTCATCTAGAGTGCAATTTTGGTTGCATCTGCATTTTAATGCATGCTCTAGTTCTCTTGGCAGTTGTGTCAGAAGTTTGTGATTCCTCATTTGTATTTTCATCTGAGGATCAATGGCTGTAAGTCTTTTGGACTGTATAAGATCCCACTCATATGGATCTTTGTCCACAGAGTATTTGTCATTGTCAAATGACATGGTCTTTTGCCATATCCAAGTACCATCACTGTACTTTTGGATGATTTGACTCTTCCACCATAGATTTCTTTCATTTCTGTGTACCATATACTAGCATGACCTTTAAATGCGGTGTTTATTCTAGAAGTATTCCAGTAATCTGGTATGCTTGGTACATCAATGAAGAGTCCATAAATAGAATCTATGAGTTACATATGATCATATTCTCCTGTTCCAGAGAATTTGGGCCAGCTTGAGGCCTCAGGAAGCTGGTTCAAGGCTTCCTTCTCAGAATAAGACATATTACCCCCATCCTGGTATTTTGATGGAGATCTTGCCTTATTCATCAACATAGCATCTGGATTGATGTCATCTTGATGATATGGATTATCCATAACCTGGCCTTGTGGTTGGGGCTTCATGCTATGGTAGACATTAAAAAGATTGTTTATTTCTTGATCCAGACAATCCCTGTCCCTTTTGCTGTGGTGTTGTTCTTCAAAGACTAGATTCAGTCTTTTGTTGGTTTCTTCAGAGGCTTTGCTCCATTGAGCATGTCCTTCTTGAAGAGGTTTAACAATTTTATCCATGAAGGCTGTTAATTCTTTCATCCTCTCATGTCTTGCTTCAAGTTCTGCAAGCTGCTTTTGAGTTTGCTCAGCATATTGGGACATTTGTAACCACAGTGCATCACTGTTTAAGTTACTCTCAGGTGTGACAACATCATGTTCAATATGAGTGGGGGTATTATTTCTATTAATGGGACCACTGATTCTGAAGTTATTTACAGCTACTTCTGGTTCTTGTGCACTTCTTTCACCAAATCCAACAGCTTCTGGATCATGGGGTCGGATTCTCTCTTCCTCTGGTTGAAGGAGATCTTGTTTTTGCCCTTGTTTCCTTGTCTTCTCCTGGAAACTTCCTGGAATTGTGAAGAATGGTGACTCTTGGACACTGATCTTCTGGTTTCTGAATGGTGTAAAGCCACTGGAGAGCTGATTTGGCCTGCTCCTTGTGAGCCTGAAGGAATCTGAGTATGCCCTGTCTGGGTCAGTTGTTCTTCTATAGCTTGGATAGTGGCTTGATCCTCCCTTATCCTGGTTGCCCTTGCCTCCAGGAGTCTGAACTGCCTGGTAGGATTACAACCTTTGGTGATTACCATAAGTTCCTTGAAGTCTATCTCTTTGAGACAGATCTTCTGGAAACTTGCTCCAAGTTCTTCCCAGTGAGTTGCTAGGTTGAACCTCTTGTTGTCCATGCTCCATTGAAAAAAATCTTTGAGGAGTTGGTGGAGCTGAAGAACTTGATCCATGTCTTTCCAGTCCTCTGGTTTGAGGTCCCTGTTGAAATGGAGTGTTAATGGCAAGGTTGATATTATCTCTCTCATTGTTTTGCCATCCACCACTGTGTCCAAGGTGTCCTCTTCCAGGTCTTCTGGTTCTGGACAAGCCTTCTCTGTCCTCTGGTTGGTTCCTTTGGAAGCCAAGGTATCTGAGGTATATAGGTGACATGTCAGTGTTTGCAAGCAGTCAAAAACTTTATGTTCTTAGGGTATTTACCTGTGATGGTGCCTTGTACAAATTTGTTGTCTGCTGATTTGGGAAATTTACCTTTAGAGGTTACAACTGGGTTAATTATAGTAATTTTCCCTGTACAAGCTGTTAAGGTTGGTTTACCTTGTATTGAAGCAGAATTTCGTGGGTTTCTACTCTTCTGAGTGGCAATAGGTGTCCACTTATTTGCTGTGCCTCTTTCCTTTGCCCTTGCTTCCCTCTGGCTCTGAGGGTGTCACTTGCTTTCAAGTGGTATGAAGTTATCTTCCACTGAATCAAACAGGAAAAGAGGGCTTAATTTCAGTTAAGACTTCTTAAAATGCTGTTTGCACATCTGAGAATGGCCTCCGGCCTTGTGTATTACTACAATATGCCCTTGTACACTGACAGTGTAATTGAATCAACAATTTCACGTCAGAAATACAGCTTACTGATATTTGGTATACTGTTTGTATACCAATATCTCACAGAATAACTTGTAATTAGCAAGTATAAACGGATAAAAAGTGGTATGTGAGAGGGTAATTGAATTAACAACATGCCCAACCATGCCTCAACTGTTGGTTTTACAGTAAGAGGTGTCTTTATTTAATTAAAAAAGACTGTATTAGTGGCTTGAAGTGTTTTTATATGTAAAACACACCAAAAATAAAGGTCCTGTGGTTATTACCCACATGACAGGTACTCTTTTTAATATGAGTATAAATAAATATATCATATATATATTTTTTCAGAAAGAATTACGTCTAAAAACATAAAAAAAAGTCAGAAATAGAGAAAATAAGTGAAAAACTCACTTTTAAGGTCCAAAAAAAAGGCTAAAACACGGCCAGGCCCCCAAAATGTCAGGTTGAGTCTATGTAGAAGTGGTAATTAGGCTATTTACAACTTTAACTGTGACTGTGACATGTGATAAAAGATTAAAAATAAAGTTATTGGTTGATAATAAGATTTAAAGGGCTTTACTATTATAAAATAGTGGTGGTGAGCACTGTTCAAAGCCCTGGGTGCAGATTTACCTGTTGGATGTCAATAATGAAGACTACAATAATTCATATTATAATTATACTTGTTTATTTTCCAAGGGTATAACTATTTTTGACAGTTGTACTATGTAGGAATTTAAGAGCAGGATGTGGAAAGCCCTCCTTTTATCCTGAAATGGGGTGGAAAGGCTTCTTGACCTTTCCACGTAGAGGAAGTGAAGATTTTTTTACTCTCTGAGACAGGCTTGTGGTTTTCAAAGGCCTGTATAGCCTGTATTGGGCTCAGATGTGGTTTTGAAACCACATCTGGGCAGTTTTCACCAATACAGGGTGAAAATTTTCATCTGGGGACCACATAGCCTTCTTCTGACATGTATGACGCATAGAATGCTGTACAGAAACTGTATGAGACCCCAGTATTGACTGACGTATGAGTTATTGAAGTATAAACATGCTTCTTTGTCTGTTTGACACCTCATAATCATGGTTATGGGATATTATCCCATGGTAAGGCTGTATTGGCCAGAATGTGGGATCTTGACCTTAAAACAGCCATACCTTTTTCAGTTCTTGAGATATAAACCTCATAATTGGTTTGGTGTTTAGCCCTGTATGTGCTCTACAGAATGGTACCTTATTTGATATGGTTATCATTAAATATGGCAAAGTTATCCCATGTACAAGATATTTTGTACATATGCGTGTTTTAGGCACAAGCTGTATTGGGCTTGTTTGCGTCATAACGTTTGTTCTAGTTGAGATATGAGAAAATGGATGACACCATAAGATAGACCTGATTGTTCTCTTTCCAAAAAGACCCCACTTTAGGTATCTCACCATAAAACTGTAGAAGTTAGATGAGAGGTGAATATTTTGTCCACCCTTATTTGGCCTGAATTTGACCATAACTTCTGTAATACTGGTGCTAGCTCAATTTGGCTGGTACCATTGGATAGACCTGACCTAGAGCTTTATTCTGCATACCCATCTGATGGAGTTAAGCCTCTTACTATTTATTTCAGATGAGAGGTGAAAATTAAAGTTTATGTTCAGGAACAACTTTGTTATTCTTTGTCCTATGATGATGGGACTTGTATATTTGGAAAGGGGTGAGTTTTCCCTTTTTTTGATACTTTTTGAGCTAATTTGGCTCAGATCCATGTTTTGGTGGTATCTTGGCTATATCATTGGTTGATGGTATTTTGGCTGTGATGCTTGTGCTCTGGTTTTGAGTCACAGGCTGACAAATTTAAATTGAGATTCAAGATTATAATTTGAGATTCATTCACCTCTTCCTAATTTCTTGGGTATTTCTTCATAATGATGTTCTTACCATACTTCTTTCTAAGTTTGGTCCACTAAGTCTTAGAAACATTAAGCCTTTATTGAAAAGAATCTTGACTCTTGAGTTTGAATTTTCTTCAGAACTTGATGAAAACTTGGATTATCCTTGATGATGAAGTCCATGCCCCTTCCAGGGTACAATTTTTCTCAAAATGACAAGGCATTTGGTAAAGAGGCCAGCCTCCCTGAGTGGAAAGTAATACAAAAATGAAATTCAGAAAGAAGCTTAGCCCAGAGGTCTTTACAGAAAGTATGAAATGTAGAAGACATGAATTACTGAAGGGAAGAATGGTCTTTTAAGACTTTAAAAGAATTTCAAAGAGAAATAATAAAAGCTCTCCTGAACTTGGGGGTCCAAACTATGCCAAGGAGCTCCTTGTAATGTATTTAATAGCTGAGTTCACCTGGGATAAGCTTGAAACTATCAAATGAAATGGGATTCTTTCCATAGTCATTAGCCTGACTTGGTGCAGAACCCAAGGTATTATCATGAGCATCAGTCTCTATTATAGTTGGTAGAGATGGTTTCAAATGGGAAAGGATAAGAGAAGTGGCTGAAGCTTCTTTGAGTAATTGAAACTGCCCATCAGATTTCTCATTGAAGGTAAAAGGGATTTCTTTTTTGAGAAGAGAAGTGAGAGAAGTGTTTTTTTGGAGTAGTTGTTAATGAAACAACAATAAAAATTGGAAAAGACAACAAAATAATTAATTTCCTTAATGTTCTTGGGATGTAGCCAATTGAGAATTTGTTGAAATTTTGAAGACTCCATTTTGAGACAATCTCTTGAAACAATATAGCAAAGTTATTCTACACTTGAGGTATTGAATATAACCTTGGAGGATTTTGAAAAAAAAGTTATTGTCACTCAGTATTTGGAGGACAGAGGAAACCTGTTTGACATGTTCCTTCTAAGAACTTGAGAAAAAGATAATATTATCTCAATAAATTACTACAAAAACATTCAAGAAATTAGCAACAATATTAGTAACAAAGTCTAGAATGCAGTGGGAGAGTTGGTCAGGCCAAATTATATAACCAAATATTCTCAACTACCATATTTAGTGTTAAAGGAAGTTTATGTTCATCCCCCTCTTTCATTCTGAAGAGATTATAAGAAGAAAAGTCCATGTTGGAGAAGATATTAGGAAAATTAGAAACAGAGAGAATCTCATTCATTTCAGGAAAAGGATACCTGTTATTACTATGAGCAGAATTCAGATTGTGGTAGTAAAAACACATGAAAAAGCCTCCATCCTTTTTCTTAACAAAAAGGACAGTTTCTCCTGTTGAAGAGGAGCTTGGCCTTATGAAACATCTCTCTAAATTCTCTGATATTTAGGACCTTAGTGTTTCTGAATCTTGATTTGGAAATGAGTAGAGAAAATTGACTAGAGGAAGAGACCCTTCCAGTTCAATATAATGATCACAGGAATGGTGTGAAGGAATTTTCTCTGCCTTCAACTTGAAGAATATACACAAATAATGGCTGTTTCCAGAGGGACTTTCTTCAACATGGTTTTAATTTCTTCTTGCTCTTCCTTCTCATCCCACTGCTTCTCCAGGGATTCATGACAAGATAAAGGAGGAAGAGCCATATCCCCCCTGAAAGAGATGAAGTCAAGATATAGCAACATCTTCTCCCCCATATTTTATCTCTTTGTAGAGTTCATCTCTTGATAGAAGTAATTAATGAGAGGGAATGATGAGGGGAATTGTAAGGTGTGGATATGAAACTTTGATTGAAAAGCAAGTACTTTTCCTGTCCTCAAAATTTGTATAAGGTAAAAATCAATTAAAAATAGTAAGAAATATTATTTTTAGGAGAAAACACGCCAAATTGATTTTTTATAACTTTATTCGTATAAAAAAAGATTGTTATAAAGATTTATTGTTTTACCAACAATAAAAATTTATCCAAAAAATACTCTACAAGAGATATTTTAAGGCTACAAAAGAGATTTCTTCAAGAGCCATTTCAATTGGAATTAATTGAGCAATGAACTGCAAGCAATTAATTAAAGAACAAAGTCTTTAAAAAGAATATTAAAGAGAAAAAATGCCCAAAAGTGACCAGAGTGAATTTGGAAACAAAGTGACAAAGTTTACAGTGATGAAAGATGCTTTAATTCACTTTTGGGGTGGTTCAGGGGTAAAAATGATTATAAAAGTTACAAACAATGATTATAATGATTTTTTCACGTGGTTAAAATTTTGAAAATGATTTAATAAAGGTGGTTGGAATCTCTTATTGATTGGTTGAACAATGTTTAAACTAATTATAAAAGGAAAAGATTCTAACATGAAGAGAAAAGTGGGGCAAAGAAGACATTCTTTTATAGCCATCAATTTTCTTACTCCAAAAGTAAAATTTACTCTTGTCAGTCGTGAAGAATAGTCTGACAACAGAAAAGCCAATTATGGCATCATTGAACCCTGGTTTAGACCAAAAAGGGCTGGTTTAAGCCATTTTTAGCCATTTTAGACCCTTAAATCAGCCATTACTATAGCAATACCAGGCCTAGAGCCTCCAAAACACGTCATAATGTGTGTCAGAGACTTAGAAGCCAGTTAAAATTGTTTTTACTATGATGGTTTTATCTTAAGGGTAGTTTTACCCTCTTGGCAACAGCTAAAACTACCCCAGTTGGTATCAAAACCTCATCATCAATTGAGTCCACAGACCCTGTAACTCAATTCCAGGCCAAAAGTGATGAACTTTTGCGTGAATTTTGACATCCCACACCTTTCAGCAAGGATTTTGGGGGTCTAGCTCCCCCTGAGAGCTGGAGTTCCTTTTCCCCCCCAAATTTAATCTTTCCAATTTATTTTTCCTTTAATTTCTCATCATGTATTACACTTATAATTTACATATGTAATTCAATTGAATTGTAAAGTACAATACAGTAATAATTGATACCTCATATGTAAATCAAAGTTCCCTTATGTAATACATGCGTACATTTTGACATTTCAATTGAATTCAATTGAAAATACTTCAATTCCTCATAACTTCTAAACTAAACACAACACCTCAATTTTAACACAAAAATTGATGGTTAACACCAAATGTGGTGGAATTAAAGTTTTGAGTATTTTCAACTTTTGTATTGAAAATACTAAAAACTTAATTTAAGCTTATTTAGAGTTGAGTTACAAGAATTTCACTCAGAGGTGACCCCACCTGATTTTTTATGAGGAATCCAATGGTGAAATAGTTTTCATATGTGGATAAAAACTTATAATAATTCTTATTTAACTTTTTTCCAAATTTATTTATTTTTTCACAATTTTGTTAAAATTTCATTTTTACTTAATTTTTTCAAGTATAAATGTAATTTTATACTTACAAAATTTAATGTATTTTTATTCTTAAATTGTAATTAATTTTTTATTTTTAATATAATTTTATATTTATATTTTGATTTTTATTTTAATAATATAAATAAATTTATTTTATTGATATTAATATGTTATTTTTGTATTTGTGGTCTTTTGGGTATATGAAATTACCTCTAAGGCTCACATTCCCTCCCCCTAAAAAAGAATATTACTTTGTAATATTGGTCTTTCTAGTGTGTCTGAATCTCCTGAGGAGTTTGGTGGCTTCTGGTATATCTTTTTCTTCTAACCATTCATCCTCACAAGTTGGGTCACTGTATCTAACAAAGTATTCCCTTACTTTCTTGGTTCTTAATTTCCTTTCTTTAAGAACTTTGGTAATTTTCTTAGCACCAGATGTCTCAATAGGAGGTATAACTTGGGGAATCTTATTCCTCAAGGGAAATTTCTCAGCATCACTAGATTTATATGGCTTTATCAAGCTCACTGGAAATGTAGGATGCTTATTGCTAAGTTCTTCAGATAACTCTACCTCAACAGCATTTTCTCCATGGAGGGCCTTGATCACAAAAGGTCCTGCAAAGGAGTGTCTCAAATTTTTACATCCTTTGATGTTATTGAAGTTAGTGGTGGATACAAGAACTAGGTCCCCCACTTTGAAATCTGGAGTTGCATGTGATTTATCCCATTTGTCTTTAGCATATGCAAAAGAGTCCACAATTACTAGGCAAGCATTATAGCTTCTGTCACCTCCTGGTGGTAGGCCAGTTACCCAATCCATATGGACAATTTCCCAAGGTCTGTTTGGTTCTTGGATTTTTATCATATTTCCAAGTCTCTTGCCAGTGGATTTATTTGCCTTTTGGCATCTGTCACAGGTTTTGCAATATCCTGCAACATCCTTCTGCCACATTGGCCACCATATGCAGGTCTTTACTTTCTCTCTTGTTCTGTCTTCAGACAGATGTTCTGAAAAGGGACTATCATGGCATTCTTTCAGTACAAGATTGATTAATGACCTGTCCACAACTGTCATGACACATGTGTGCTTGGTTCTGTGGTAAATTATACCATCCAGTAGGTGAAATCTACCTTCATCATAAGACTTTCTCCATACCTCATCCAAGGCATGTATTAGAGAGCTGTCTTTACAGTCTTTGTTAAGCAATTGGCATAAGATGCTACAATTCTTATCTTGTGCATAACTACTTCTGACTTCTTCAAAGAAGGTGGTGTTCAAGTCTGTAACACTTATTCCTTCTATTGGAATCTGTGGGGAAGCTTCTTCTGGCACATAAGCAGGATTATCAATAATATTTGGTAATGGCCATTTGCTTAGTCCATCTTCATTCTTATGAATATTCCCATCCTTATGAACAATAGTCATATTGCCCCTGTATTCTTGTATGGCTATTTGCCATCTGAGAATATGTATGTTGGGTGTTTTCATGTTCAAAAGTGATTTGACAGCTGTACAATCTGTTATCACCTCAAAAACACATCCCTCTAAGAAGTAGTTCAATTTCTCCAAGGCCCAGCCAGACAAGGCATAGACATTCCATCTGACTTTCTCCATATCTGGCTTCAGTTAGTTTGATTTGCCTGGATATGAAACATATGGGTCCTTCTACAGGTTTATCATTTATGATCTGAACTTGGTGAAGTGCAGCACCTAGTCCATCCCCTGAGGCATCAATATACAGTTTGACAGGCAATTTAAAGTCTGGCATCAGTAAGAGTGGAGCAGTGGTCAATGCTTCTCTTAGAGACTCAAAAGCTTTGACTCTGTCAACAGTCATTTCAAATACTGTGTCTTTGTCACACAATTTATAAAGTGGTCTTGCTATGGATGAAAAATCTTTAATGTGTTGCCTGTAATATCCTGCAAAACCTAAGAGTGACTTAATTTCATTTTTGTTCTGAGGCATGGGTTTTAGCAATACTGCTGCAACTTTGATTTTGTCAATTCCAAGGGACAAACCAGATACAACATGTCCTAGTGCTTTAAGTTCTTTAAATCCAAAATGACATTTCTTCAAGGAGATTTTCATGTTTACTGATTGAATTTTTGTCAAAACTCTGGACAATCTGTACATGTGCTCTTCCCAAGTCTTGGAACAGAAAATAATGTCATCAATGTAAATGATTAACCATCCCTCTGAGAGTTCTTCAGGGAAGACTTCATTCATCATTCTTTGGAAGTGTGAAGGTGCATTTTTGATACCAAAGGGCGTCCTCAAGTATTCATACACTCCACAATGAACAATAATTCTCAAGTATTTTCTTGCTCTTGGTGTCACCACATTTTGATGGAATCCTTTAAGGGCATCCATAGTGGTTATATACACTCCTTGAGATATTTGAGTAAGGGAAATTTGGATTTTTGGTATTGGGTATCTGTCTGGAACTGTGTAAGTGTTCAGAGCTCTAAAGTCCCCAACCATTCTGGATTTTCCATTATGCCACGCCACTATGACTGGTGTAGGTATTTCTACTTCTTCATTGTGGCCTACTTTTCTTATTACACCAAGGTCCAGAATTTCTTTGATATGAATTTCTAGAGCTTCTCTTAATTTTGGACTTGCTGGATAAGCAGGTCTTCTTAAGAGTGGTGGATAAGGTCTCTCAATGTTAAGAATGATGTCAACTTCATGACCAATAATTGCTCCTAGAGGTTCTTTGTCTGTAGCAAATGCTCCTCTGTGGTCATACAAAAGGGAAGAAAGTTCATTTTATTGTTTATCAGTCAGATGAAGGCTTATTTCAGCCTCATTTAACTGTTCAGACTTGAATTTCTCTAACTCTAAGTTGACTGGTGATACTTTGCTTACTGTAATTTGTCTTTTAAATGGTAAAAAGGCAAATTTTTGGCGCTTATTGTCTCCAATATTAAAGTATCTGTCTTTGTTATTATGTAAATCTATCCCATACATGATTAAATAGTCATTTCCCAATATGAAATGGGTACTAGAGCAATTTTCCATAACAACAAATTCAACTGTGATTCTTAAATTCCCACTTATGTGTGGGAATATGAAATTGGTCTCAAAGATTCCTAATGTCTTCATTGGTTTACTTGCACTGTTGAATTTTATTCCATCAATTGGTAACAATTGGTCTTCAAAATTTGGTACACAAGTCTTAAGAAAAGATTTTCCAACACAAGAGCAGAAGGCTCCTGGGCCAAGCAAAAGTTTGGTGGGCTTGTTGTCAATCACCACTTCTGTTATACAGGAGTTACCAGCTGTATAACCTTTCCCTCTATTTGGTTTTGTCTTCATAAGTTGTGCATCTTGAACTTTTGATAAATCATCTTGACCATTGCTCAATTGTGGCAAGTGGGAATAAGATTCCATGATGTCAAAAGTGGCATTGATATTTTCTATATCTTTTGAAGATTCAGAAAATATGGATGACTTATCATCTGAATTGTCTTCAATTATGTCTTCTTTTTCAACATCTGGTTCCTTTTCAATGTTAATTTCTTTGATTTTCCCCATTTTTGGACATGTATTGGCTAAATGGGTGGTGCTTTGGCAAATATGGCACTTTCCGACTGTATCTGCAGATTTATACTTAATATTACTAGAATTTTCTTTGGGGTTTTTGTCCACAGAATCTTTCCAAGGTGTATTAAGCCTGGTTTTGAGATTCACCCTACTAGAACCAATTTTGGTTCTTGTGGTTACTTCTTCTAGTATATTGATAATATCCTCTGCCGAAGATTGTTCAGTAGTCCTACTTTTGATAGCATGCTCTAAGTCACCTCCACATTGTCTCAGAATTTTTCTATGGATCATGAATTCTGACATGTCAGGATATAATGCTGTTAATATGTCCTTTTTTGGCAAAACCATGTTAAAGCTTTGTCTTTATCGGCATTAAATTTGGAAGATTCAAAGGCTGTTTCAACTTTAAACCTCCAAGCATCATTTGCCCATTTGTTGATGATTTGGGTTTTCCACTGTCAGCCTGTGACTCAAAACAGAGCACTAGCATGACATCCAACATACCATAAATAATGGTATGACAAGTATTGAACAAACCTAGTCAATGCAGGTAATAAATAAGAGGAAAAAACTCCTCTTAAATTATACAACAACCTTATCCAAACGGAATAAGGAGACCTAGAGGAGAATAAACAAGTCAAAACCCTTATTTTCACCTCTCATCTAGCTTATGCATATTTAAGTTATTCTATACCAAAATGGTATTTTTCTTAAAGCTCACATAGAGAGCTACACAATGGTATCATCCATGTTGCTGTAACACCACTACAACTGGAGATACCATATGACCTTTATTTTAAAACCAAGACCCCCCTGAAAGTTCAAGAGGGCTTGTACAAAACTGTACAAAAGTATAACCAAATTAAAGATCTCAACAAGAGCTTTAATTTGAGACACCTTAGACCTCTGTATCTCTTAAATTGACTGAGGGATCTTGGTTCAAAGGTTTAACAACCAAAATACAGATATTCTGAAAACAACAATGTAATCAAACCCTTGTATCTTTGGCATACACTCATACAACTGTACAGTGTAATATACCAAACTTTAGAGCTAATCAAGCCCTACAAGACTGTATCATCAGAATACAGATATCTTTCAAATTGAAGAAGATATCTGGTATGGAAGGTTTTGAAGCCTCATACTGATGTACAAAAATACATCCAAAAACTTAAAACCCTTATAACTTTTGCTATTTTAAAGAAGGGTAAACATGAAGCATACCAAATTGAAGAGCGCATTAAGCCCTTCAATTCTGTGCTCTTCGTTTCTTGATATCATAAGAACTGACTGAGATATCTTGATTGGAAGGTTTTTCTAGCAATACATGACTGTATCAAACTTGTATCAAACAGTATTGCCCTCATACTTAAAATAATATACTTATGAAGATATAAACTCTCTAAAATCATCATTATTGATCATACAGACACCAGAACAACGTCATCAAAGTGCTGACGTGGCAGGTGAAAAGTTCTTTCACCCTGTATTGATCCAGAATGATCATTTGTGGTTCCAAAACCACAATTCTGCCTCTATTGACGTCAGAATTGATGATCCAGAACCACAGATTGATCATTGGAGTGAAAAATTTCACTCCTCTGACGCCTGAAGAGTTAATAACTCTTGACAATCTTGAAAGATATAAAAAGAAGGGTTTTTTCCTTGAAAACCCATCATCTTTATCTTATTATCCATATTCTTACGTGACAAAACTGTTATCAATCAGTAGTGTCCTTAGAATTATCATTAAAGATATAATTAGAATATAATTATTGTAGTACTTCTTTACAGTCAAAGATATTAGAGTATTGCAACCCAGGTCCTCAACAGACTCATCACCACTGTTACCACGTAGCAGTAGGACCTGAAGAATTAAATTTATTTGTTTTTTGACGTGTCACAGTCATGATACTAGCTTGTAACTACATTTTATAGCTACTATATAGACTCACCATGACATTTTGGGGGCCTGGCCGTGGTTTTTCAACCTTATTGGACGTGTTTTGAACTGAATTAGGCGTAAAAATTCAGTTATTTAAAAGGTATTTTACTAACAGTGAGTAAAATTTTGAATTTATCTTATTTTCTATTACTATCATTTTTTTATATAATATAGCACCATATATTATATACATAATTTCTTTTTCTCCAAAAATGTATATTACAAATATTTTTGTTGAGAGTAAGAGTACAAATCCTCTTTATTTCATTATATTGCAATAATTTTCACGAAATTTGATAATAATACAACAGTATTATTTAAATTTCAATATAAATAATAATATACAAACAGTATATTACTTATTTTTTACTATTATTTTTCACCAAAGTGCGTGAAAATTAATAAAGAAACATTTATTAATAAATAATGAATAAATATTAAATAATAAAATAATTTTTTATTATTTATAAGGAATATTTTAATTAAATATTTCCTTTAAAACAAGACATCACTCAAATTGACATGAAAACTTGTAATTGATTGATATTTTAATCAAAAATCAAGTGTTAAAATAAATATTATTTATAACATTTATAATGACAAATCAGATTTATTATAATTTAATAAATCTGATGTGTTTTTTTAGAAGAAAAACAATAGTATCCAAGTGAATCATTCACAAAACACTTGGATATTAAAGTTTTAATTCATAAAAACTCACATTAAGAAATATTAGTAATAATATTTACAACCAAATTTAGTATAATTTAATAAATTTGACGTGTTTATACAAAAACATACTAATATCCAAGTGAATCATTCACAAAACACTTGGATATTACAGTTTTCACTTATAAAACATAAGTGAAAAACTCAAAAACTGTTATTTTTCAATAAAAAACATATAAAAAAAATCATATTATAATAAGAATACTTAAAAATTTCGAAAAATAACAGTAGAATTGAATAAAATCATTTTGTTTTATTATAAAATACTGATATACAATTTGAAATATCTTTTCTGAATAGTGGAAAAAGACTGTATTCCATTAGAAACCCAGTCACAAGGAAATACATCTGTGACGGCCACAGAAGACAGAGAGGTGCTGCCAAAAAACCAAGGGCAAGCAGAAAAGACACAGTGAAGTGACAATCAACTCAAAAGATTGGACACCAATAGCCATGCCAAGGGCCAAAAAACCCAGAAAAGCTCCAACAAAACCAGTTGGATCACCAAAACAAATTGAAAAACAGAAAATCACTGTTATCAACCCAGTTGTAAACTCTAAAGGAAAATTGCCAAAGAGTATAGATCATAAATTTGTACAAGGGCCTGCTAAAGGTAAATAAACCTTGAAACATACAACATTTTTCATTGTCTGTCATTTTTTAAAATTGTTAACATGACACCTCCACTTCTTAGAGATCTTGGATTCCCAAGAAATCAACCAGAACACTGGCCAAGAAGACACAGAGGAAGAAGAACTGGATCAAATGACCAGCAAAGGACTTACCATCAGGGAGCTCATACCCAAGGTCTTATTCCAAATCAAATTCAACCCAGAATTCCAACCAGGAGATTGGACAGATGCAGAACAGGTCCTTCAAGTACACAAACTCCTGAAAGACCTCTTCACATGGAGAATGGACAACAAAATGTTCACTATGGCAGCATCATGGGCAGAAGTGGGGATAACAACTCAGAAGATCTGTCTCAAGCAAATGGCTTGGATGGAGCTTATGACAGAAATGCAAGGTTGGAATCCCAACAAGAATTTCAAACTCTTAGAAGAAAGAGCAATCAGAATCAAAGAGAACCAGGCAGCCATACAAGCCATAGAGAGATCTTGGCACAAGGAAGAGCCCAGTCAGATTCAGGTACCCCCAGAAATGGAAGGAGAAGTCCCATCTTCCCCACAACAATCCAGAAGTTCCAGGCCTTACAAGCCAAAGGAAACTTCATCCAAGGCTCCCCAACCATTCCAGGTAGTTTCCAACAGGAGAAAAGGAGCCCAAGGGAGAAACAAAACTTTTTTCAACCAGAGGAAGAAGGAAGCAGACCCATTGATGAAAAAGCTGATGGACTTAGTCCAAGAAGTACACAAAAGCAAAAAATAGTTGTACCTACAAATAGTTTTGATAGTTCTGACTCAATTGATCCAGAATTAATAACTGAGACTACAATCCACACTCATGAGTTTGAAAACAAATTCACATGGACCAAATTGGCCCAATTCATGGATTGGACACATGAAACCTCAGAAAAAATGAGGACAGGAGTGGAAACATTGAAAGAAGAAAATGCTTTCCAAGCAACAGTCATAAAAGACTTGAATACAAATCTGGCCAAAATTTGGACAGAATTTGAAAAAACTAACAGACAGTTGAATTCAATTCTAGAAGAACAACAAACTGCGAGGAGAGATCTGAGGAGTATCCAGCAGCAACAGGATAGCTTTGATAAAGAAATTGATTACCTCTATGACAGAGAAGAAAATCAATACCCTCCAACACAAGGTCAACCCACTACCTCTACAAAATTGAAAGAAGAGGATAAAGACTATGACCAGGAACCTGAATATCAGATTCCAAAGTCAAGATCAGAGTCAATGTACCAAGATGGGGAAAATCTCAGCTATTCAGAGAAACAGGCACTAAAACAGTTACCAGAAGTAGCAAACTGGCCAAAGTTCTCAGGAACTGGGGAATATGAGCATATGGAAATCATTGACTATATTGATGGACTCTTTGTTGATGTCCCAAAGATACCAGACTACGGGATCACAACAAGACTTAACACAGCATTCAGAGGCCATGCAAACATATGGTATACTGAGATGAAAGAAATACATGGCAGGAAAAGCTGGCCATGGTGGAGGAACCAGATTATACAAAAGTATAGCAATGGTAGTTGGATCTGGCAAAAGACCATGTCCTTTGAAAGTGATAGATACTCCACAGAAAAAGACCCATATGAATGGTGTCTCAAACAAACAAAAAGGCTAAAAGCTATTGATCCCAATATGACAATAGAAATGAGAAACCATAAACTCCTAACAAAATTGCCAGGAGATCTAGAACATGCAGTCAAATGCAGATTCAACAACATCAGCAGCATTGATGACATAGCAAATGTCATACAAGATGTGAGGAAAAAAGCCTCCATAGGAAGGTAAACATCCTATAAACCAAACTTCAAAGACAAGAAGTCTGAAGTTAAAGAAACAAACAAAGAGAAGGGGAAAGAAACCCCAAAAAAGAAATATGTGTGCCACAACTGTGGATCACCAGACCACTATGCCAACAATTGCACAAAACCAAAAAAGAAAATATATGCAATTGATGAAGAATCAGAAGAAGAACAAACAGGTGACAAATTTGATTCTGACAGTATGGGAAATGGTATGAGAGCAGAATCACAAAGTGAACCTGATACCATAGAAGAATACATAGTGGAATGCAATGAAGAAAGTTCACTTGACATACAAGACATTGAATTAGATTCAGGAATACCACAAATAACAACAGACAAAGAGCTCTGTAAGCACACACAGAATGCACAAACATTCCTGGTAACCCCAAATAGAGGGATGGGATTCATTCATGGAACACCTACAAAATTGACAGTTTATATTGAGAACTATAAACATCCAATTATCATTGACACAGGAGCAAGTTGCTCCATAGTGGCAAAAGAATACTTAAAACAACACTTCCCCAAATGGGAAGAGGATATAATCCCAACAAAAGCTAGAAACTTTAAAAGTGCATCAGGCAAAATGCACTCACTGGGGACAATAATCAAAGAGATAAATATCCCACACCAAAAAGGAAATATCAGACTAGAACCTGAATTTGTAGTTCTAGAGAATGCACATGTACAAGGATTCTTACTAGGTACAGAGTACCAAAGAATGTATGGTATGGACATTTGCAATAGTAAAAATAGATATCTTACCATAGGTACAAACAAAGACAAAAAAATTTCCTTTGACATAAATCATATAACAAATGATAACACCCTGAAAGAACTAGTGGAAGAGTTCAAAGAAGCCCAATATGGCACTCAACTCACCAGTAAAATGAAACTCAGCTTACTGAAAGTATTGAGGAAGCATAGAGGAGCTTTTGCAATAGGAGATGAACCACTAGGAAAAATCAAAGGAAATGATATAGAATTATATCTGGATGTAGAAAGACCATACCCACCTATTCTTAGGAGACCACCATACCCAGCCAGCATGGAAACTAGGAAAGAAATTGAGAAACATATCAAGGAACTCCTAGAAATGGGGGTAATAAGGAAAATAGGACACAATGAGATACTAGAAGTCACTACACCAGTCCTTATAACTTGGCATGATGGTAAATCCAGACTATGTGGGGACTTCAGGGCTTTGAATAATTACACCAAAGCAGATAGGTACCCCATCCCAAGGATACCACATGCACTAGATAAGCTAGCAAAAGCCAAGTTTATTACAAAAATGGATTGCATGAAAGGCTTCCACCAGAATGGGGTGAAACCAGATTCCATCAAATTGCTAAGAATTATATGCCATATGGGCATATATGAATATACTAGAATGCCATTTGACATTAAGAATGCACCAGCCCATTTTCAGAGGATGATGGATACCATATTTCAAGATGAAATAATGGAAGGGTGGATGGTAGTGTACATTGATGATATCATAATATACTCAGAAACATGGGAAGACCATGTGAGGAAAATTGATAAAATATTGGGAAAATGTACACCAATCAACATGAAAATATCTCTTAAAAAATGTAACTTTGGACAGAAAGAACTGCTAGCCTTAGGACACAAAGTTTCAGGTTTAAGTCTAGCCATAGACCAAAATAAAGTTGCTGCAGTACTGAAGAAACCAGTACCAAAGAACATTAAAGAAATGCAATCTTTTTTGGGCTTTGCTAGTTACTACAGGAGCCATATAAGAAACTTTGCACACATCACAAGTAGCCTATACAAACTGTGCTCAAAAGATGTAGTCTTTGAAATTACCAAAGAAAGAAGAGATGCATTTGAGAAGATCAAATATGAACTGACCAATGCCCCTGTCCTAATGATGCCTGATTTTGAACTACCATTCAAACTATATATAGATGCAGCATGTAGCCAAGGACTAGGAGCAGCACTACACCAGAGGCAACTAGTGGATGGAATACCCAAAGAAGGAGTAATTTGCTACATATCAAGACAACTGAAAGACTCAGAAGCCAGATATGGAGCTACTCAGACAGAATGTCTCTGTTTGGTATGGGCATTATAAAAACTCCATTACTACTTAGAAGGAGCAGTATTTGAAGTTTTTACTGATTGCACAGCCCTCAAATCACTGTTGAACATGAAGACAACAAGCAGACACATGCTCAGGTGGCAAATAGCCATACAAGAATGCAGAGGGAATATGACTATTATCTATAAAGAAGGGAAAAGTAATACTAATGCAGATGGTCTCAGCAGGTGGCCACTGAAGAATGACCAAGAGAATCCAGCATATGACCCAGAAAATGGGGCCAAAATACCCATACAATGCATGGAGATAGATAGGAGAAAGAACTTCAAACTATCAAACTGGGCATTAGGGAATGACCCATCAAACCCAGCACAGAGCTATGGGGAGAGCAAATAGATACCCATATTGGGAATCAGCTCCTCTAATCTAAATACAGAGTTCTTTAGTATAGTACAATCATCATACAATAAACACAAACAGTGTAGTATATTGATACAACTATTAAAACAAAAGTACAGGAGTCCTGAACTAGAGAGCCAATTGGAAGAGCCATGGCTCAAAAACTTCAAAGAGAATAGATTTTTTCTGATAGATGATCTACTATACCATAGGGAAAAACACACAAGTGCCCTGGTAAAAATAAATAGAGAACATATTTCCCTGATACTACAGGAATGCCATGACTGCCCATACATGGGACATATGAGTGAAGAAAGAACTAAAGAAAGAGTCTTTAGCACAGCTTGGTGGCCAAAGTGGGAACAAGACTTGAGTGAATACATCAAAACTTGTACCAGATGCCAAAAAGCCAACAAAGGTCATGGCAAAAGATATGGATTACTCCAGAGTATAGAGGAGCCCAAACACCCCTGGGAAATAATAAACATGGATTGGGTGACAGGCCTGGTCCCTGGAGGGAAAGACAGCTTTAATGCATGCCTAGTAGTAGTAGACAGGTACAGCAAGAGTGTCAGATGTCTCCCCTGTCACAAAGAGGACACAGAAATGGACACAGCCATATTGTTCTGGAACAATGTGATAGCAAACTGTGGAGTTCCAAGAATTATAATTAGTGACAGAGACCCTAAATTCACATCAGAATTTTGGACTAATCTATATGAGATGCTGGGAACCAAACTAGCATTCTCCACAGCTTACCATTCACAAACAGATGGTCTAGCAGAAAGAATGATTCAAAAATTAGAAGACATCATTAGAAGATCTCGTGCATATGGCATGGAATATAAAGACAATGAGGGATATACCCATGACTGGGTAACCCTCCTACCAGCTGTACAATTGGCATACAACACAAGTATACACTCAGTGACAGGAAAAACCCCTGCCACATTAGAGAAAGGATGGAACCCACTACTTCCAGTAGACTACTTGAAGAAGAACCTCCTCTCAGTACACCCCACAGCTAAAGACTTGCACACAATGTGGAAAACTGCCTGTGAAAAAGCAGAACAATGTGTGGCTGAAGCTAAATTATACAACAAACAGAGATATGATAAAAGTCACCAAGAACCTGATTTCAAAGAAGGAGACCAAGTTCTAATCTCAACTCTTAACTTCAACAATCTAAGAGGACCCAAGAAGATGAGAGACTCATTCATAGGACCATTCACCATTATTAAATTAATAGGAAAGAATGCAGTAGAAGTCAACCTGACCAAAGAGTTTTCTAGGAAACACCCAGTTTTCCCTGTGAGCATGGTCAAACCTTATCACCAAACAGATGAGGAGAAATTCCCTGACAGAAAGAAGACAGTCACCCATGAAAGATTGGTAGAGGAAGATGACTCACCTGGACCAGTGAAAAAGATCATTAAAGCCAGGAAAATAAGAATTAATGGGAAAGACAACAGGCAATATCTGGTTAGATTTAAGAATCAACCATCAGATAAAGATAAATGGTTAACTGAGAAAGAAATCCCAGATGGACAAATACACCTCAGAAGATTCAGAGCCTCCAGAAGGGCTGAAGAGTCTCATCAATGATGAGCCTTCTTTTGAGGGAGGGTATGTCAGCCTGTGACTCAAAACAGAGCACTAGCATGACATCCAACATACCATAAATAATGGTATGACAAGTATTGAACAAACATAGTCAATACAGGTAATAAATAAGAGGAAAAAACTCCTCTTAAATTAAACACCAACCTTATCCAAACAGAATAAGGAAACCTAGAGGAGAATAAACAAGTCAAAACCCTTATTTTCACCTCTCATCTAACTTATGCATATTTAAGTTATTCTATACCAGGATGGTATTTTTCTTAAAGCTCACATAGAGAGCTACACAATGGTATCATCCATGTTGCTGTAACACCACTACAACTGGAGATACCATATGACCTTTATTTTAAAACCAAGACCCCCCTGAAAGTCAAAGAGGGCTTGTACAAAACTGTACAAAAGTATAACCAAATTAAAGATCTAAACAAGAGCTTTAATTTGAGACACCTTAGACCTCTGTATCTCTTAAATTGACTGAGGGATCTTGGCTCAAAGGTTTAACAACCAAAATACAGATATTCTGAAAACAACAATGTAAACAAACCCCTGTATATTTGGCATACACTCATACAACTGTACAGTGTAATATGACAAACTTTAGAGCTAATCAAGCCCTACAAGACTGTATTATCAGAATACAGATATTTTCCAAATTGAAGAAGATATCTGGTATGGAAGTTTTTGAAGCCTCATACTGATGTACAAAAATACATCCAAAAACTTAAAACCCTTATAACTTTTGCTATTTTAAAGAAGGGTAAACATGAAGCATACCAAATTGAAGAGCTCATTAGGCCCTTCAATTCTGTGCTCTTGGATTCTTGATATCTTAAGAGCTGACTGAGATATCTTGATTGGAAGGTTTTTCTAGCAATACATGACTGTATCAAACTTGTATCAAACAGTATTGCTCTCATACTTAAAATAATATAGTTATGAAGATATAACCTCTCTAAAATCATAATTATTGATCATACAGACACCAGAACAACATCATCCAAGTGCTGACATGGCAGGTGAAAAGTTTTTTCACCCTGTATTGATCCAGAATGATCATTTGTGGTTCCAAAACCACAATTCTGCCTCTATTGACGTCAGAATTGATGATCCAGAACCACAGATTGATCATTGGAGTGAAAGGTTTCACTCCTCTGACGCCTGAAGAGTTAATAACTCTTGACAGTCTTGAAAGATATAAAAAGAAGGGTTTTTTCCTTGAAAACCCATCATCTTTATCTTATTATCCATATTCCTACGTGACAAAACTGTTATCAATCAGTAGTGTCCTTACAATTATCATTAAAGATATAATTAGAATATAATTATTGTAGTACTTCTTTACAGTCAAAGATATTAGAGTATTGCAACCCAGGTCCTCAACAGACTCATCACCACTGTTACCACGTAGCAGTAGGACCTGAAGAATTAAATTTATTTGTTTTTTGACGTGTCACAGTCATAATACTAGCTTGTAACTACATTTTATAGCTACTATATAGACTCACCCTGACATCCACCAAGTCCAACTCTGGTGTCCATGTGCTTGTCTTATTTTGATGTACCATCTGTGAGCTGATCTGGTAAACAAGGTGTTAAGCCTGGCTGTTACCAATCTGTCTGGTAATTTAAAATCCTCTTTGATCATGCCAATACCTCTAATGAATTCCATATGGTCATACTCTCCTTCACCACTGAAGTGAGGCCATTATTTAAGTTTTGGAACTTCTTTCAAGAGTGCTTGACCCATTGATGGTTCCAAGTTATGAAAAGAAGTGGATAATTCATTTTTTAATTGTGAATTATCAGGATCCAATACTTGTGGATTTGGAATTCTTGTGCCCTCATTTTGATTTAGAGGTGTAGACATTCTTGGTAAGGTGTTCAGTATTTGTTCAATGTCATTCATTTTACTGTTGCTACACCTTTGGGAATTTCTGTATTCATGTTGGAAGCTTTGTATTAAATTTATTACTTCAATTTTATACATGTCTTCCTTATGTGTCAGCTCTTGCCATAACACTGTCTGTCTTGTATTATCAGCAGTGACTTGATTCAATTTCATTGATAATTTTGATACTTCTTTTTGTGAAGCATCAAAACACTTTTTCAAGGCAATGGTATATGTCTTTACTTCAGTAAATGAATTTGAAATGTCATCAGGGACCTTCTTGTTATCTGTCTTGATAATATTTATGGCTTGTTTAATTCTTGTTTCAATTATGTCATCAATATTGAATTTAGAATATTTATCTGTTAATTCTTTAATAATGGCAGATTGTTCATTTATTTTATTGTTAGAGGAATTATCATTATTGGAATTTTTAATTGTTTTTAAACCTTTTTCAAAACACATAAGTGTTTCATTAATTTGGCACAGACTCAGGTTGTTTGTTTTAATGTTGTTACAAATGGTTTCATTTTTATCAGAAAGATGTTTTTTCACGTCATTTATAGCATCATACAATTCTGGGATTGAATCAAATATATCAGAAATCATTTCTGGAATCTTAATCTGGCTTCCTCCTTCTTCTGTAATTCCATAATGGTTCTGGCCATCTGAAATACATTTTCCATGGCATCCTGCTGAATCTTTGGGATTCTGTAGCCCTGTCTGTAAGGTTTTGGGGCTTGTGCCTTCCCTTTGCCCTTGTTTGGAGTTTGTGGCTGCTTTTTTACGTTGGAATTGCTGGTGCTAGCCACTGGGGCTGTTTTTGGCACTGGTTTGGGTGGTGGAGGGTTGTTTTTCCTCCATTCTAGTGTCAAAAGCATCATGTTTTACTTCTCCATCAATGGATGCCATCCATTGAGCAATTTGCAAGTGTTGGGATGGCCCAAGAATTTTCTTACTGTCAGGTAAGAATTCATGCAATTCTTCCACAGGTCTGCAAGGATCTGGTACTCCTTGAATTGAAGTGCATTGTTGTATGCACTGTGGCTGGCTTTGTATATGTCCACAGAGGCTTGCTGTGGCAGTGTCAGCTCTTTTTGAAGGTAAAATAGTATTATCAGCTTCAGAATGACCCAATTTAGTTGTTTGGAAGTCATCAACTGACCCTTTTCCTTCTGTACCTGATTGGCCTCTGCCATAATCACATCTATTACCTTTTTGGGAGCTGCTTGAGGGGTTGTAGCTGGCTCCTGACCTGGTTGAAGGCATAATTATGGTTTAGAAAGGCTTAAAATAGTATTTTTATGTCAAAAAACTTACTATTGGCCAAATTCTTAGCTTTCTGAAGGGTATTAATTATGTCCAAGTTAATAAATTCAGAAGATTTTGGTTCAGGTTGGTTATTTTGAGTCACAATAACAGTACTATTATGATCAGAATTAACAGTACTGGAAGGGATAATGCTGGTTACTGTTGAGGCTGTTTCAATGTTTTCTTGTCTTACCACGTTGTCAGAAACTAAAATTAATAAAAAAAGCCAATTAATTAAGTAAAAAAAAGGTTATTTCAAAAAAGAAATAAAATATAAGCCTCACTTATAATATGAAAAAAAATTATTTTTTATGGATTTTTTGGATTATAAGTATTTTGATATGTTTTTAAATTTTTCAATATAAGAAAAAAGATTTAAAAAGAGTAAAGAAATATGTCACAGGTAAAATATCATGGCTGGGCCCCCAAATGTAAGGTGTGGATATGAAACTTTGATTGAAAATCAAGTACTTTTCCTGTCCTCAAAATTTGTATAAGGTAAAAATCAATTAAAAATAGTAAGAAATATTATTTTTAAGAGAAAACACGCCAAATTTATTGTTAATAACTTTATTAGTATAAAACAATAATATTATAAAGATTTATTGTTTTACCAACAATAAATATTTATCCAAAAAATACTCTACAAGAGATATTTTAAGGCTACAAAAGAAATTTCTTCAAGAGCAATTTCAATTGGAATTAATTGAGCAATGAACTGCAAGAAATTAATTAAAGAACAAAGTCTTTAAAAAGAATATTAAAGAGAAAACACGCCCAAAAGTGACCAGATTGAATTTGGAAACAAAGTGACAAAGTTTACAGTGATGAAAGATGCTTTAATTCACTTTTGGGGTGGTTCAAGGGTAAAAATGATTATAAAAGTTACAAACAATGATTATAATGATTTTTTCACATGGATGAGAGGTTTAAAATGATTTAATCAAGGTGGTTGGAATTTCTTATTGATTGGTTTCACAATGTTTAAGCTAATTATAAAAGGAAAAGATTCTAACATGAAGAGAAAAGTGGGGCAAAGAAGACATTCTTTTATAGCCATCAATTTTCTTACTCCAAAAGTAAAATTTACTCTTGTCAGTCGTGAAAAACAGTCTGACAACAGAAAAGCCAATTATGGCATCATTGAACCCTGGTTTAGACCAAAAAGGGCTGGTTTAAGCCATTTTTAGCCATTTTAGACCCTTAAATCAGCCATTACTATAGCAATACCAGGCCTAGAGCCTCCAAATCATGTCAGAATGTGTGTCAGAGACTTAGAAACCAGTTAAAATTGTTTTTACTATGATGGTTTTATCTTAAGGGTAGTTTTACCCTCTTGGCAACAGCTAAAACTACACCAGTTGGTATCAAAGCCTCATCATCAATTGAGTCCACAGACCCTGTAACTCAATTCCAGGCCAAAAGTGATGAACTTTTGTGTGAATTTTGACATCCCACGCCTGTCAGCAAGGATTTTGGGGGTCTAGCTCCCCCTTAGAGCTGGAGTTCCTTTTCCCCCCAATTTTAATATTTCCAATTTATTTTTTCCTTTAATTCCTCATCATGTATTATATTTGTAATTTACATATGTAATTCAATTGAATTGTACAGTACAATACAGTAATAATTGGTACCTCATATTTAAATCAAAGTTCACTTATGTAATACACACACACATTTTGACATTTCAATTGAATTCAATTGAAAATACTTCAATTCCTCATAACTTCTAAACTAAACACTACACCTCAATTTTAACACAAAAATTGATGGTTAACACCACATGTGGTGTGAATTAAAGCTTTGAGTATTTTCAACTTTTGTATTGAAAATACTAAAAACTTAATTTAAGCTTATTTAGAGTTGAGTTACAAGAATTTCACTCAGAGGTGACCCCACCTGATTTTTTATGAGGAATCCAATGGTGAAATAATTTTTATATGTTTATTTATTGGATAAAAACTTATAATAATTTTTATTTAACTTTTTTCCAAATTTATTTATTTTTTCACAATTTTGTTAAAATTTCATTTTTACTTAATTTTTTCAAGTATAAATGTAATTTTTTACTTACAAAATTTAATGTATTTTTATTCTTAAATTGTAATTAATTTTTTATTTTTAATATAATTTTATATTTATATTTTGATTTTTATTTTAATAATATAAATTAATTTCTTTTATTTATATTAATATGTTTTTTTTGTATTTGTGGTCTTTTGGGTATATGAAATTACCTCTAAGGCTCACAGGAATATGGACAGAGGAGGGAAGGGAAGGTGTCTTAATTTCACTGACAAGATCAAAAGTGTTGAAAGAAGTGGGAAAGGTATTACTAAAAGAAGGCTTAAGACAATTAGAATAATTATTACTAGGCTGATAGGTGATCAATTAATTGTTTTAATAAATGATAGAATCAAAATGGTAGAGGAAATAACAGCCCAATTTAAGCTATTCTGCCATGGGGAAACAATGATACAATCCCATAATGAAAATCTTGGGAAAGAAAGGGAAATAGGCCACCCACTTGGTATAATGGCTGACAAACAAGGAAGTGGATACATTAAGATCCAAACTAAAATGAGGAATATTTTCAGCAAGCTCTGACATAGTCAATGAGTACTGGAAAACAGAATTATTTTCAATAAAGGATTTTATAGCACCAGAATAGATGAGAATACTATAGAAAATATCAGACAGAGTAGAAAAATCAAGAAGTTTTGAATATTTCTTGAAACTAGTATTCAGATTTCACAACTGTTCCCTTGAAGGAAATAACTTAGAACGATTGAACACAAAATGAGACCCACTCAGGATTTTTCCTGCTTTCTAAGGAAACCTCTTGATTACCCCGGCCTATTTTGAGGTCTGTTTACAAATTTTAAAAGAGGGTTCTTTCCACCATAATAAGTGCATAAAAAGTCTTCAATTTTTTTCACTTTTCAGAAGCAACCAATTTTCTGTCTTTATTAGGAAGAAAATCATGTTTTTCATCCTTTGAAACATTTGAAAATATTCCCCTTGGTTGGATCGATTTTTAGGAGGCTTGAAGGAGTTGGACACAGAAATTAGAAGCACCTTTTTTGATTACTACCCTTCTACTTCTTCCTTGCATAGTACCTTGTGTCTACCTCCAAGTTGAAATTCATTAATGCTTGGAGGATATCAAACTCTCCTGGGTGGGAAGAAATTTGGTCCAATAGCCTTGATTCAAAGTTTATTCTATGAACATTCACAAAGGAATTCTCTCCTAAGTCCCTGATTCTTGACATTAACCTTTTGAAGTTGGCCATGTACAAAGAAACATGTCCACTTTCCTTAATATTCAGATTATCTAACACTTGTGCAGCTTTCCTTACCTCATTAGGATCACCAAAAAGAGTGAATAAATTGGTTTCAAAGAGTTTCCAGTTATTGAGAAGGTAGTAAGGGCCTTTTTTGGGAATATTTGGGAGATAAGGTTCAATCCACTTTCCAGCTCTTCCAGTGAAAAAATTAGTTGAATAAATAACCTTCCTCCTGTCAGAGAAGAAGCTTGCTCAGTCATCATAGAAAATTACTTGACAGGATTGGGGAAACACCCTCAATTTATGGGCTTTAATACCATCAAAAGAATCAGGTGCCTTCATTGATGGAGTCTTGGAAGCTGCAACTTTGGGAATGTCCCTTGGTGAAGCTTCCTGAGTAAGATGAACCATGAATTGGGTCATTTTCTCCATCATTCTGAGAAGATGTGAGGTTGATTACAAACGGATAGATTTGGGGCCTCAGGAGATTCAAAATCATCTTCCAAGGAAGGTGCCACTCCATCCTCATCATAACCTTCCTCTTCCACAGACTCCTTCTCTTTATCTTCTGCTTCCCCCAATCGATTTCTAGGACCTTGAAAAATTCCAGGGTAGCCACCCAATAATCCAGATAATGATGTTAACCTTCTTGACTTCATACTTCCTCTTATGAAGGGTTCTTCTGCTTCCATGTGTGGCCTTCTTTCCAAATCTTCATTAAGTTGAGTAACTGGTGGTGTTCAGTCAACAGAGACCCTATTTGTAGGAGGCAGAAAAACAATATTTCTGTGACATATTTCATTCTTGGCTGGAGGGCTATTCTGAAAAGGAATTTTTGGAGAAGTTAAAAAGAGGACTTGATGAGACTTGAAAATAGAAAATCAAATTCTTGGAAAAATAAAATCAACATGAAAACAAATCTTGATCAAAAATTGATTAATGCATAAATAACCTTGAGATAAAATAAATTTGAGAAATTCTTGAAGCATGAAAGTGACAGAGTCAAACTCCTATCAGAAATATATTTCTTGAAGAGTTTAAAATTAATTTCCACCAATAATTCAATAAATAAAGTCAATATAGTCAATCAATTAAAATTGAGTTTAGCTCAGCTCTTAAGGAATTCCATCAATATGTCAAATGGTCAAATCAATTTATGTTGAGGAATTAAAATCAAAGGTTAATCAATCAGATGGAATAAAATTAACCTGTCTTCAAGAGTTCAAACTACAAAATAAACAAATTAACCCAAGAGTCTGAAGAAAACTCAATTTAAAACAAAAGATTTTTTTTAAGAGTGATAAAGAGTTAAGAATAGAGTGAATTGGTGAGAAAAATTAAGAAATGAGAAAGGAATCAATTTTCAGATGATGTCAATGGATGAGATAAAATTTGATAAGAGAATAATGAATCATAAAGTTATAAAAGATCCTAGGAAGTAATATCTGATTAATGAGTCAATGCTTTGCTGATGAAAAAATGAACAAAGAAAGAAGAAATTATGAGCTGATTAATATGATGTCACAGGGGCTCTTCAGAGTGAAGAATGAGTGGCACTCAGTAAACTGGGACTGACTTGAAGAGGGCTCAGAATTGATGAAAAGAATAACACTTAAGGAGTGTAAAAAAATGGGATTGCTAATATGAGAATAATAATAAATCAGAAAAAAACAATAAGCAATAATAAATAAAGGAGCCAGCCAGAAACAAGCCCAAGTTAACTGTTTCAACCTTTCAATAGGAAAGATAAGGGTTAATAAAGAGATATCCACCACAAATCCACTGAACAGGTGAAGGAAGATGAAAAGACTAAATTTTTATTTATAAATAAGATTAAAAACTTAGTAATAATAAATTCAATATATTGATTAGCTGTGGAGAAGTCCCCAAAGGGCGAAAAAGGGGCTAGTACATGTGAGAATCCGCCAGCCCAGGTCCAAGGAGTGGAATTCTTCAGAGTATTCATTGATTTGAAAAATACAGGCCCTGTTTGGATATATAGGGTCTTTACAGGTGTGGTAAATCTGGGTTATCATACAGTTCCATATTGGTGAATTCAGACTGTACAAGAAAAGTAAGGCCATATTGGTGAATCCCAGCTGTATGAGTTTTTCAAAGAGGTTTTCAGAAACTGAATGCTCATACACAGAAAGGACTTTCTGATTTGGTGAGCTTGTGTGGGGACAAGGTTGAATACCCTTAACCCTATTAGTGGCTGTGACAGTCTAGTTTTCCCAATAATCAAAGATATGATACCAGAACCATTACATAAAGGAAACCAAACTTCCTATTTAATACTTATGGAAGAAAGTACTCTGAGAATATCCCTTGGAAACTTCTTATAAATAAACCAGAGAACAATCATGATTCTATTGAAAATATCATGGCCAACCCTGCTTTTAGGAAGTTAAATAAGCAAGAAGAATCCCAAATTTCTTGAATGTATAAAAAACTGCCTATGCCAAGAGAAATTCAGGCCCAATTATGCAGCCAAAGGAAATATGATTCACCTTTAATCTTTCAATATATATACAATCAAAGAAAAAAATCAAGAAAGAGTACTTTTTGATTCATCAGTTGACACCCTCAAGGAAGAAAATGTTTTGTGGTAGCCCTGAAAGTATGAATATAATAATATTCATTTTCTGCACTAATAAACTTTCTATTCAACTACCCCAAGGCTCTGCCTATGTATTTTTGATGCATTTTACTTATGAAAAAATAAGTAAAAAAATTCCCCTCTTTCATATTGTTGGTTTTGCCTCCTCAAGGAAGACCTTTTCTGAGGTTCTCTGATTAATGAAAAATGAAACAGAAGCCTCATACACATAGGAGTTGAAACAATATATCAAGGTGGTCCTCAACAGAACACATATTGTCCCACACCCAGTAATCGTTATTGAAAGAGACTGAGCCTTAGAAAAATCTCTCCAAAAACTATTCCCAGCTTCCAACATGATGCTCCAAATTTGGAACATGGAGATGGATGTCTCTTCCCAGCTAATGGAAAATATTGGTCATGGGCCAGCCTTTGAAAATTTAATGAGACTTTAAAATCACATAAACATTCTCCCCTTGCTTTCCTTTTCAGTTATTTATTAATTATTTAGGATTTTTTTCTCAAGCTATTTAAACCTGTAGTAATAAGTCATAAGAGGAAAAAGGAATTCAAGAATCATGCACTATTGGACTGAGTGGCTGATAAATGGATCCCTCTGACGGAGTTTTTTACTTGAGACTTGAACAATTACCATTGTTATTTGGTTTTTGGCTCCACTTTAATAGTGTTAGGTGCCCAAAAATGGTTAAGATTTGATTCCAAAGGCTCACTGGTACTCCCTTGTAGGGCTTCAAGGCCCTCCACTAGATATTTACAAAAACAGTTCATTGAAATTATTAAAAGAATTCACAAATAAATGATAGTAGATGCAGAAGATTTGTCACCTTAAATCCGTTCTCCCAATGGCAAGGTGTATCATTATTCCCTTCAAATGGGTTTTGAGAATTTAAAAACCCAAAGTCCCCTCCAAAGAGGAATTTTCCAAAAATTACAATAATTATTAAGGAATACCTTGCAAAAACAAGGCTAAATGGGAATTCTACAACCACCACAGGCTGGAATTTCAGACTTCCATCCATAATAAGATTTTAAACTATCTGTGAAGTATTTTTGGTTTTAGTTTAGATTAAGATGGGCATTTTTTCTCACTTTACATATTATTTGACTTACAGAATGAATATAAGGAAGATTATTACAGTTTTGAAAAAGAAAGAAAAAAATTATGCCAAGAGAATATTTGAAGATACTTGTAAGTACCTTTTCCAAAGGACAATGGCAGAGATTACTGAAATTCTTCATAATTTTGAAGATGTTTTCACTGGAAAAGTGGAATTCGAAGAGATTACCAAAAAATTCACAAGAGAACTATAATAATTATGAAAAGACTCTTCAATGCAATAATACATGTGGATACCCTCAATGTTCCAAAAAAAAAAGAAAATGGATACATTAAAATTCAAAATCATTTCCCAACAAACCAAAAGAAGAGAAAGACACACCTCAAAAACACCAGTAAAGAATTATAATCACTCTCAGACAATGGAAGTTTGCTCATATGAATATTATTAAGATTCATTTTCATCATAATCCCTTCCCTCAATAACTGGTTTGAATATCCCCCAAAAGGCTTGTGATACCCTACAAAGGTCAAGAAGATTGACCAAGAGCAGCATAATCTCAGAAATAAAGGCACACACACCTTCAATAAGCTTGGAAATTAAAAAATAAAATGATCTTACTTGTGAGAATTTTCAAAGAGATCATTACACAAGTTATTATTGTTCCAAATTATTTGTGAGTTTTTTTAATATATATGACAGATTAATATCATTTATTTACCTGGTTTTATTCTTTATTAATTAAATAACGGTCTATGGCTCAGAAGACTTGCCAAGATTATTTATAAAATATACTTCAAAAGAGCTCAAAGTCCAGGGTGATTGAGATTGTGCTTACAGAACAGTTTCACATTCCATTTACAATACTAAAAGCCAATGAGATGATGTTAGAGGGGACATCCTTGAAGAAATTGAAAATATCAACAAATTTATGAAGCCATGAATACATTAGCAAAATAACATGAATTTAAATCTGACAGGTTAGAATAGTATGAAGGTGTTGGCCAAGAATAAAAGAGAAAGTGGATGCCAATTTCCAATAAGTATAAAAGACGCATTTTTTCTACTCCACAGTACAATAAATTTCCTTTTCTCCTAATTAATGTCCCCCAACTGATAATCCACCAACATTTATCTTTTTCTTGGACATCTTTTTTCATTTTGTACCCTTGGAAATTATTATTTCTAAATTTTTTCCTGTTTCACCCATTAATTCTTATTTGAAGCTTTGTGCTAAACCACGAGCCATGGGGTGGACAGAAAAATTCCAGAAGCACATAATTGTCTATTTTCCCAGCCTTCAGCTTCCTCAAATCAAACCCATCTTTTTAATTGTTAACTTGGACTGAATTCCATACAATGTGTAATCCCCACTCACAGTATTGTTTTTCATAAAGTCCCACTCCTTGGTTTTTTGTTTTTCCATAAAATCTCCACTCAGTGAGTCTGTTTCTTTAATCTTCATAATTAAAACACAAGAATTTTGTCCTTCAAAATATAAAAGCTTCATGCTTGAAAAGAATCAGTCACCCACATAAGCTGGAATATTCCCATGAAGACTCTACCTGGACATTGCATCTGGCCCTTCCAATATTAAAACATTTGAAGAGTTTTCGTCAATATTATTAACATTTTTTAAGAAAAGAATTAGGGAAATTAATAATATGGAATTCTTTGAATTAGATTTTCAAAAAGAGGGGCATTTGGCCAAAATAAGTTTCAAAAAAAATATTTTGAGCTTTTGTGAAATGACCAGATAGGAAAAGAAGCCAAAAAAATTGTCCAAATGGCCAAATTCTCTCCCCGAGGAATATGTTTTAATATTTAGGGCCCTTCATTTTGCTTTAAAAGTTCCTTTTATTTATTCTTGATTGTATGTAAGTTCATTTCAATAAAGGTGTTAAATGAAATTGAGAAGTGGCTACTTCTTATTTTCTGCTATAAAGAAAATGTTTTTCTATTTGAAATAAACCTTGTGCCAATTGTGAAGAACATTTGAATGCTTGTCAACTTTCTCTTGGTTTGTTTCAAAAGCATTATCCAAGAAACTCAAATCATTATACTACTCAACAACTCAAATAAACAGAGAAATTAATGAGGATCTTTTATGAACAAGATTGCTTAAATATTTATTAGGGAAACAGGAGAAGGGATACTTGAGATTTTCTATGCGAATATAATTAAAGGATTCAATATTAAATGCATTGAATCCTCCTTGAGTTTGTTTTTTCCACTAGCCATATTTCAATTGAAAGTAGGCTAAACTGAGTTGATGAAACATGTTTTAACTATTATTTTTTTGGAAAAAGATATTTTTTCTCCTATTTTTTCATTTTGCAAACTATTTTAATTTAATTTTTTTTCAAAAAAACCATTTCGTTACTTTTTGTTGGAGGAATTGTTCATTAGGGTATTTTCAAAACTGAACGTTTTTGAGTTAACAAGATTGGTCATTTCAGTAAGATTTTGAATTGAAAGATGATACTTTTTGAACCAGAAATAACACAATTAATAAAATGAGTCTCCTGTAATCTCATCAAATTTGAAGTTTCTGAATTTAAAAACTTCAGGTGAACCTCCTAAATAAAGCTTCTAAGTATATTATTTGAATAATAAAGCTCAAATTCAAATTATTATCCTTTGAATTCACAAAATAATTAATTTGCATAATAAATACTGTTTTTTTATATTTACATTCAGTCTTCATTGAATCAAAAAATCTGAAGATCTCCCCTTAATTCTCTTTTGGCTTCATTAACTCCAATTTCGCTCTATTTGAATTAACCTCAATACAAAGAATTACTTCAAAAACAGGGTAAAGGCTTGTTCAGCTCTTCTAGCACACTATATTTGAGCTTATGATATGTTTATCATTTATTTTATTCTTTCAAAATCTATCTTTTAAGAATTTCTTTGTTATTCTGGAAGAGCTTCAATAGGATCCCCGCCATGATACCAAAAGATCTTTTTCTAACCGATTATTCCAAAATTCAAAAGCGGAATTTAATCAACTGAATAGCAATCATAAAAGACTTTGGGGCCAATGGAGGAAATATAAGTGAAAGATGAAAAATTACAAAGAAATTACAAATAAAACTGTTTTTGAGCTTACTGATGACAATGAAACGAAGTAATAGCTCAAAATCTGAAATATAATCTTTTATTGTTTAATGAAATGAAAATAAAAAATAAATAATAAGCCCAATATTATACCATTGGAAACATATTACTCTCAAGATTCTTGATTTGTACCTTTTCCTGATTTCAACAAATTTTTATTGAATAAAAAGGGATCAATTATGGAACCTAGAATTAAAACATATTTTTGAATGAATTTTATTGTATTTTCCGAATATAAAAGACCAGAAACAAGTTAAGGAAGGTATTCCCTATAATTAAGAAGATTTAACTTGGTTAAAATCAATAATAACATGTCCAATTTTTGTCATTTATTCGCAAAGAAATTGAAAATCATCCTCCTTAATATGTCTTTAAAAAAAGAAAAGGATATGATAAAAGAAATCTTATTACTATCCAAGAAAAATAATGTTACATAAAAGGGATTGAAAATAATGTGAAAAATATTAACTTCCACAATGAAGCTTTATATTTTTACAATAGTAATCATTTAGGTTTGAAGACTTTTTTTTGGCATTCAGAGAACTTAAATAGAATAAAAGTAAATAGTATTAGTGGATGGCAAGACAAACTAAGAAATATTAATCATGAATTTCTAATAGATAAATGTGTAGGACTATGAAACTCACAGCAATATTAATATTAATAATAATTATATTACTGTTCTTGTGGAAATCCAATTCCAAGACTAATTATAGCTACATAGCTAAATAATAAATTCTTCATTGTCCTTCCAATCTTTATAAGACATTACCACTATAAAATTAAGGAGTAATGGTCTACTACTATCAATTACAAGAAGTATAGTTTAATATGGTTTTGGTCAAAATGTTAAAGTGTGGTGAGGAAATATAATCTTCTCTCAAAATAACAAAAATATTAAGAAATAATAGATAGAGACATTTATAAATACATAAAAACACGTTAAATAATTAGTGAGATAAATATTCACTAATTTATTATGTAAGTACAATTGCACAATTTATTCCATAATATTCCAGAAAAAATGAAAAAGGTATCACATATCAATTATATCCCCCAAAAATAAAAAAGGGAATTGTTCAGAGGAGTATTTTAAAGCAACATTTGTATATTTAAAGTCAAAATTTGATACAAAGATCAATAATTTAAAATTAAAACTGTAAAATAGATATAAAAAATAAACAAAAACAACATCAAAAACATAAAAAATATAAAACATGAAATAAATGAAGCAATAAAAAGGAAAAAGAACATAGAAAATCACCCTTTTGAGGCAAATTTATTTTTATATATGTTGTTTAAAACATGAGAAAAAAATTATATATATTCAAATTACTTATTGATACTTGTTTTAAGTAATGCAAAATGTTTCTAAGAAAAAGGTTAAATACATATAAGTACTTGTATATATTGACCAAATTTCTTATGCGTTTCTCCCACAAATTATTAAATAGAAGTTGAAAATGGTATATATACATATCTGAGGCTTGAGACATCTCCTCAAATGAAACACCTTCTCAAATAAATAAAATATTGAAACCAATCTTGTTATAGAAAAAATCAATTTTTTTAAAAATTGGAATGATGTCAAATGTATTTTTTGAAATGAGGTGTTGTCATCTTTATAAGAAATTTTTCAATTTTAAAACAGAAATTTTGATTATTCGAATAAAGAAAGAATTATATCAAAGAAAAAGGATTGATTATCTTTAGAAAAAGATTCTAATCATATGAATCATAGGAATATTGTGATTTTTTTTTCATGAAAATCTTGATAATATTATTCTTCCTAAGCTTTAATATTATGTCTCTTACAAGAAATTCAATTGTAAGAGTTATAGCCAAGAAATCACAATTGATTACTCAAAGATTTCTTACACTTGTTTAATACTACTAGTAATAGAAAATTAAGAAGTAATTTTTATCAAAATAAGCTACAAGAAGCTCATAATAACATAGCTTCTACCTTGGGATATAACATGTTTGAATGATAATACTCTTGTAAGAGTAATTTAAAAGATTATTAGCTTCATGGAACAACCATAAGGATTAATTCAAAAAACTCACTAATACTTAAAGAAATCCTTGAAATAGCTGGGAATATGCTTTACTTAAATCTTTATGGACTTAAGGAACGCAAAAGAAGATAAAATATAAACCATTCAGAGCGATTTGACTTATTTTAATCCTTTGATTTGATGTCTTTGAAGATCTTCAAAGAAGCAATATTTATAAGATTATTTTATAGCTAATTCAAAAATAATATGTCAAATATATGTTTAATTCATTTCTTAAAATAAATTATTATTGAAAAAATGGGAATAAATAAATGTTTCCGAGCCCTCCAAACAGCCCACAAAGACATTCAAGGTATCTCACTAGAAAGGAAATTGAGCAAGAGTAAATTTGAACATACAAAGTTTTTATTGAACCATTATTTGTCATTTAAGATGATAAAAATTACATAATTATGTGGTTCTACATGGTTGCAAGCGCATTAATGGTAAAGAAATTATTTATTAAGTTATTCAAGGTTTTTTATCTGAAAATAAACATTCTTTTCAAATTTACCAACTTAATGCATAACTTGATCACAAGAGTTAGTTTTTTTGTGATTCTTTTCAGATTCATCCCCTTCCACTGAATGATAGAAAATTGTCTGTATGAAAATTATTCAATTAATATTTTGGAATAATCAATCTTTCTTGCTTCAATGGGATATTCCACATTGCTTCCTTTTTCCTGAAAAATGAAAATTATTCCTTGAGATTTACTCTTAATGAATTTCTAAATTTTACCTCATCTTATACGTGATTTATGCCTATGATTGAATTAACTGTGTGACTTATAGGTATTTTCATATACCAAAAAAAACCTCAAGAAAAAATAAAAATTTAATAAAAACACAATACTACCAAAAATTAATAAAGTTAAGAAAAAAGCAAAACCAACAATTATTTTATAAAAATTAGACAAAAGATATTGAATAGAAGTTTTGGGAGAAATTATATCAAACTAATAATGATATTTTCTTTAAATGATATCTATTTTATTCCAAAATTGAATTACCTAGGAAAGCTTACCTTGGGTCACCCCTGGGTGAAAACTCTGAAGCTCAAATTTAGATAAAATGCAGTTATGCTTTGACAACCTACAATATGAAAAAATTAAAATAACCAAGATACAACTTAATTCACACCAAATGTGGTTTCAACCATCATTTTTTGTGCTAAAGATGAGGTGTGGTGTGTGGTTTGAAAGCTAAGGGTTCATGAAGTATTCTCATGGGCTTGTCAAAAGGTGTGCACTTATTATATAAGAAAAACTAAATTTATAGATGATGAATTGAGAGTTTTAGTTGTGTAATGCAAATTCTCAATTATATCAGTAATATCTTGTAATATAGAATCTTGGAGGAGAAAAATCACTGGAAGTATCATGATTTGACAAGAAAAAGAAACCTTGGCTTCAAGTATTCCAGCCTCTTCAAATTTCCCTGACTCTGGGTGTAGAATTTCAGAGTCCATTCAAAAGATCACCTCTTTCGACCTCATTATGATTCAGAGGGCTCATGAATCAATTTATGTGTCTTTTATGCCAGAAAGGGGAGTCTTAATTGTTTCAAGTGGGTAACACTACCCTTAAGCCACAAAATACCTCAACAAAACAGTTTGAAATGTATGAAGGGATTATAAAGATATTTTAATTTTTTTTAAGACGCAAGAAAACAAACTGGGCTAAAATGAAAAACCAGGCGTTTGTGGGATCATTAAAAGGTTTAGCAATTCCATAGGGTGCTTTTATGTCTTCAATATATTTTAACAAATTAGTGAGCATATGTTTTTACTTTTTGAAAAAGAAAAACTCAGGCGATAAAATAATTTCTTCTTGTTTCCAGATCTTGTTTTCATGTTTTAATCTTTCTACTTTTATAATTACTTTGATTATTTTTATATTGATAAATTAAATAATCTAAAAGCCATGTAAAACCTATTTTCAACATTTGACCCCATGAAAAAATCATTATAACCAGTTTTTTTAACTTTTATAATAGCTTTGAACCTTGAACCACCCCAGGTGTGAATTGAAGCCTCTTCAATCATTCTAAAACTCGTAACTAATATTATATATTACCTCTGGTGAGTTCTGGGAGTTTTTATATTTGAAAATATGTTTCAGGGACTTTCTTCTAAAATCCATCCTTCAGAGTACTTTTCTCAATTAATTCAAAAGAATCATGCTTTTGAAACTTTCTTTTCAGACTCAAATATCCTCAAGTGAATTTCTGGATAAATGTTTATGGTTGGAAAAAAATAAATATTTTATATTTCTATTCTAATGATTTTAGAAGGAATAATATTGGTGCAGTTTTGTTTGGAGAATTATAATAGCAATATTTTTTAATTATTTCAACCTATACAAATATTGAGCACAAAGAAAAGTGCTTGATTTGTAATCAAATATTATTATCCAAGCTTCAAAATAGGAGAATGTTTCTATTAGTAAGTTCTATTAATATTTTTCCAGAAATACTTTCCATTATCATTATTTAATGAATCCATGAAGAAGAATCAAAAGCTGGTATGGCTACAGGTGTCAGAGTTCTTCCTTACCTCTTTTTCACATTGGAATAGTATCTTATTTACTCTTTTCTTATTATTGAATGAGACTTAGCCTTGGTAACCAAGCTATGACAAGATTCAGTAAGATAGCTAATTGATTCTTATCCCTCAATCAATTTTTTCATACTATTTGTAAGGTTTGGTAATAAAACTTTGATAAAAAAGAAAGTAATTTTCCTATCGTCCCAGTTTCTAGGGTAAAATTAAGGAAAAATAGAACTTTGAAGAGTTTTTTCAAGAGAAAACACACAATTTCTTAATGCTTTATTAGCATAAAAATATAATATTATAAAGATTTATTGTATTACAAGAAATAAAAATTTATCCAAATAAAATCTAAAAGAGATATTTATGGCTACAAAGAAAATATCTTCCAGAGAAATTTAAATTGTAATTAATTAAGAAAAAAACCCCAGAGAATCGATATGAGAACAGAGTATAAGATATGAATATTAAAGACAAAACATTCCCAAAAGTTACCAGAGTAGATTTGGAAACAAAGTGAAAAATGTTACAGTGATGTAAGATTCTTTAATTAACTTTTGGGATGGCTCAAGGGTAAAATAATTATAAATAGTTACAAAAAATGATTAGAATTATTTATTTTTCAGATGGCTCAAAGGAAATTTTCAAAGTGATTTTTAATTATTGGTTCCAATATTTTATTAATTGTTTCAAAATTGTTTAAATTAATTATAAAAGGGAAAAGTTTATAAGCTGAAGAGAAAAGAGCAGCAAAGAAGACAATATTTTGTAGCCTTAAATTTTCTTTCTCCAAAAGTAGAATTCTCCTTAATAACCTGTTAGTAACATACTGATAACACAAAATCAAACTGTGGCATCATTGAACCCTGTTTTCAACCCAAAAAGTGCTTCTTTTTGCCTTTTTTTTCTGTTTATATATATATGTTAGTCCTGTGAGCCAGCCATCAATATAGTAATAGCTCACTGTAAGCCTCCAAGACACATCAGAATGTGTTTTAGGGCCATCTGAAACAGTTCCAACCTTTTTTGTATGGCTTTTTCTAGCTTGAGGGCAGTTTTACCCTCTTGGAAACAGTTGGGACCTCCCTGGTTTGTATCAAAACCTCATTATCAATTGTGTCAAAGACCCTGTGATTTGATTTCAGGCCAAAATGAATAGACTTTTTGTAAGATTTGACTATGAAACTGATGATAATATTTCTATTAATCAACAGTACTATGTCTGTTCTTATGAAATATAATAATAAAATATTATTATAGCCACAGTTGAATAATTAAAGAATTATTTCTTTCACGTGTTGAACACTACTAGTAATTTTAACAGTGAGCAGTAATTGTCTACAAGAATCAATTACAAGAAGAATTTAATAATAAAATTATTTTAATATATAATTATCTTTTTCAAGAATGATTATTAAGATAATTCTTGAAGAAAACTAATTTTAGAGAAAAACTTTAAGAATTAAAGATAAATGACTCACTTATACTCAAAAGAACTTATTGAAAGATATAAGTAGAGAAATTTGACATAGAATTGTGGATTTAAGGGATCAAAATTATTTATAGCAGGATTGCAACAATATATAGTTGTATTCTATGATTTAACGTCTTTCTGATGGATTCTTGAAGAATTAAAACACTTAAGAACAGTTTAACTAATACTTACTTGTTGGTAAAAATGATATAAATGGATAATAAGATGATTTCATGATTTGGAAAAAACAGCAAGAGGACACCTCTTTTAAGTCAGCAACAGCTCACAGAGGCGTGCCATGGAGCAAACTGAAAAACCAGTGAGTGAGAAAACAATAAACCCTTTTGGATTATTGATTGCATCATCTGTTGTCATGTAAGATTATCATAATTACTTAATTGATGCTTTTACGTGACTACCAAACCCAATATGGTTGATAATAAAAGGAGTAAAATCTGTAAATATTCTTTTATTTCAAAACAATTATTTATTTCTCAAAGTTATCAATATTATTGGCAATTTCATCACAGGTTGTAATTACTGTGAATTTTGAAGATTCAGTGTTTCACATAGAATAGTCAAAAATGGACTGTAAGTAAACCTTTTAATTTTACTAGTGAAACTATAATTCTTTTGGCTTGTACCATAGATAATACAGCTCTCCATTGGTCCTGAAAGTTTCAGGAATATTCATTAAGAATTTTATTTTTAATGAATTTTTGAAGTTTTTACCTCATTTCTATGTAGAATTGCAAATATCAGTGTTTAACTGGTTTCTATGAGGTAAATCAATGGATAAAAGTCCAAAAAGTGTTTTAATTACTATTTTAGGGTCTATCCATGAAACGTAATCAATAATTGACATGGTTACAGGAGTCTAAGTAGCTCTTTACCACCTTGGCACGTCAAAATAGCAGGTTATTTGCTATTTTCTTATGATTTACTGTAGTTGTAACATGGTAACCAAGTTCCCAAAGTGTTTTAGTTCACTAATTGGGCCAAGATTAGACATGGATCCAAGCTTTGGAGCTGTCCATGCCTCTGAGGCCTCAGAAGCTGGGTACCCTGGCTCTCCTTGATGTCTTTTGTCCCCCTTGCTTATTTTTCATGTCAAAATAGAAATTTAAGCTTAAAGTGAGATATCCACTATGGGTGTACCAAAGGTCCATGTACAAATACCATGATATTAAGTTCCCAAAACATGCATAACACTATTCTTAGTGTATATGTAACATGGGATTTCTCACATCCCCATTATTTTGGCGTGAAATTAAGAAAAACAAAAGTTTTCCTGGATCTTTTATGTGGTATTGAAGTATTTTCCATATTACCACCTCAAAGAGTTAATTTGAGCTTATTTACTCTATGGAGCACCCTAGGTGAATTTTTGTGTAGAATCCAAATCTGGCCTTAAATCCATGTATTTACTTACTCAATAAAAGGTTATTCATCCTTTCTGAAATCAAAAATGATGAATTTTGGATATATGCATGACTTATGAGTTATGCATAATTCAGGATTTATTTTTAAGATAATTGTGGCCTATTTGGGTATGTAAAATATACCTCAAGGCTCACATTCCCTCCCACCCAAAACAAAAATTGTCCCACAATTTTATCAATGGTATGAAGAATAGAAGCCCCAAAGGGGGGTTAATGTCCACTGTCCAACCTCTTTACATCACTCAAATCAAGTAATTCAAAGGACATTTATAGACACATTCAGGCTTGTGGCCTTCTTTCATGTCTAAATCTTCTTAAGAGTTTATCTGAGTCAGGTATTTCTGATTCTTCCAGCCATTCATCTTCATGTACTGGATTTCTATATCTGACAAGATATTCTCTCTTATTTTTACCCCTAATTCTCCTGTCTTTAATGAATTTCTTTATCTTTTTGTCTTCATTCTGTTCCACTGGTGGTACAGTTAAAGGAGTTGGGTTCCTCAAAGGAAACAATTCTTTGTCAGCTGGTTCATAGGGCTTTATCAAGCTGACTGGAAAAGTGGGGTGTTTATTTTCCAATTCACCACTCAATTCCACTTGAACTGCATTGGTTCCATGTAAGGCAACAATAAAAAAAGGTCCTACATAAGAATCTTTAAGTTTCTTTGGGCCTTTGATATTATTAGAATTCAAGGTTGAAACTAGAACTAATTACCCTACTTTGAAGTGTGGTACTTTGTGACTCTTGTCCCACTTCTGCTTTGCATAGTCAAAAGCTTCATTCATACTTTGTTTTTCATGATGTTTCACTTTATAAAGCATTAATTTGAAGCTAAAAGCTGTATGATGAATTTCAATCAAGTCTTTCCTCAGTGTGTCTGCTGGGAGTCTTGGATTCCATCCTTTTTCTAACATAGCAGGAGGTTGACCTGTGGAAGAATGGACTGATGTCTTATATTCAAATTCTAATGCACCTATAAGAGTGCACCAGTCATGGGTAAAGCCATCTGAGTCTTTGAATTCTGACCCATAAGCACAAAATCTCCTGATCATGTCTTCTAAAGTTTGAATCATCCTCTCTGCTAGCCCATCTTTTTGAGGGTGATATGCTGTAGAGAATGATAACTTAGTCCCAAACAATATATGAAGATTGGTCCAAAGTGTAGATGTTAACTTGGGATCTCTGTCACTTATGATACTCTTAGATAATCCTGCATGAGAAATAACTCTACTCCATAGAAGAAGAGCTGTATCCATAGCTGTGTCATCTTTATGACATGGTAAGAATATGGGAGTTTTGCTATATATATGTCTACAATAACTAAACACACATTATAACTTTTATCACCACTTGGAGGAAGTTCTGTGACCCAATCCATGTGAAAAACTTCCCAAGGGGATTTTGGTTCTTGGATATGGATCCTAAGTGCAAATTTCTTGCCTGTACTCCTGTTTGCTTTTTGAGATTTGTCACAGGTATGGCAATATCCAATGGTCTCTTTTCTCCAAGATGGCCACCATGCAAAGTTTTTCACTTTTTCAAGTGTTGTGTCCTCTGATAGGTTTCCAGAGTATATGTTATCATGGAATTCATGAAGAATGGTATTGATAAGCAATCTGCTACATAATGTCATCACACAGGAATGTTTGGTTCTATGTTAAATAATTTCATCAAACAAGTGAAATCTGCCTTCAGAATAGGAAGTTTTCCAAACTTCATCCAGTGCATTGACTAAAGATGTATCTTTGCAGTGTTTATCCAATAAAGAAGTCAAGATCTGGGTGTAAAGAAGATAATCTTTCTTTCTGTTTGAGGAACCAAGTAAGTAGTTTATCTTTTTCTGAGTTAGAAATGGCATTTTTAAAAGAATTTTACATTTTGAACCTCCAAGAATCATTGGCCCACTTGGTGATTAATTCAGATTTCCACCAAGACCAATCATTTCTTCTATGTTCTTGTCTCATTTTGCAATACCATCTCTTTGAAGTTCTGGTAAACAAAGAGTGCAATTTACCCACTATAATTTCATCAGTTATATGAAAATCTTCCTGAAAAATATTAATTTTTCTGATGAATTCAATATGATTATATTCACCTTCACCAGGGAATGTTGGACATTCTTCTAATTTGGGAATATTTCTTGCAGAAATTGAATTTTCTCCTAGAAAAGGGGTCAAACTTCCTTTCACGGAAATTTTCTCTTAATTAAAAGGTGTGGAATTTCTGGCCATATGTGAATTTGTTCCACATTTGCAATTATTTAATCCTTCAACTTCTTCCTCTCACTGTCACTTCTTTCTAAGTGTGTGGCAAAAAGATTGGTATTATCAACTATCTCTAAAACATTATTTTTTATAATTTTAAGCTGGTCATTAATGTTTTAAATGTAAAGATATTCCATTCCATCATCTTGACTTGATATTTACTCTGAATTCTGTCACATGTAATGGAAATTAAACCAAGTCTGGTAGTTGTTAATTTATACCAATCAGCAGGAATCCTGTCATTCTTTTTCAACTCATGGATATCTGATGTTAATTTATTTAATTTTTCATCAAATTTACCAAGTCCTACCTCAATACTAGATTTAACAAATTGTATTTCATCTATTCTTTGCATGGAAAAGTCCTGTTCATCTTTTCCTCATCTTTGGCTGTGAATTCCATAAGAGTTCTGGCCATATGGAAAACACTGTCCACTTCTGAAGGTTCCAATTTGGGGATTCTGTACCCTTGTGGGTAAGTCCTGTGAAAATTGGGTTTTCCTTTTCCCTTTCCCTGATGGTCCTTGGGATCTTTCTTCCTCTTCTGAGGTCCTTTGGGCTTGTCTTTGGACATTTCTGGAGCTGGTTTGTAGCTGGTAGTGTGGGAACTCCTCTTGTGTGGGATTAAAATGAGGCAGTACCTGGAGGGGAAACCACAGGTAACTAGTTTTTAATTTCTAATAACTCCTGTAACCAAGGGTGGCAAGGGTGTATTGCATGCCCCTCATAAAATAATGAACAAAATGTTCCTTGGAGCTCACAAACCAATCTAAAATTAGTAAGTGGCTTTACAACTGCAGAAGACAAAATTTGGCAGTCTCAGATCAGACTTATTCAATATATAATATGAAAAAATAATGTTAGTTATTTTTGGTTCAATTTTGAAATTTTAATGAAATACTTGTCTGTATAATTTTCATTTTTTAATGAAATTGGGGTGAGTGGTTTCTTCCTGGTGACACATTCTTGGTAAGATGAGTTATTTAAGGTGTTTAGAGAAATTTGATCAGTGTTGATAAAGGTGATTTTGTTAAGGTATAGTTATAATAGAGTAAAACAATTTCTAAAGGTTTGTTATTATTTTCAAGAGTTTTTGATAATATGATAAAATTGTATTTGTTAAATTTAAGAGGTAAGATTTTTTGATATTTGATTTTTAAAGGGGTAAGTTAATTTTAAACTTTCATAAATGGTTTTAGCTTTACTGGATAAAATATTTTAATAGAGTAGTAACCCTAATATTGGGCACTGGATAATTTTTAGTTTTTTTTAATAATAATAAGATTCCACTGAGCTTAGCTACCAGGTAATCTTCAACACTATACTTCCACTGAGCTTAGCTACTGGGAAAGGAAATTTACTATAATATACTGGACTACCTCCCAGGTGAGGGATGAATTATTCCTATTCTCCTACTTTGCATGGGAGGAGAGAGCCCCTCTATTTATACCTTTTGGGAGCCCAGGGGGCCCTCCATGGGAGCTGTCTTTTTCCACTTTAATTCCTCTTGATTCCATCATGTGACTTTTTTTTTGGTGAGGACCTTTCTTTCATGGGTCAGGTGATTCAAGGCTTGGTGATAATTCTTTCTCTGCACAGCCTCTATTTATCACATTATGATCTTTTGGTGGACTGATTATGACATGATATTTTTGGATTTTCCTTGCATGCATGAGGTGTTTCAATTTTGGCTGGGGTTTTTTGTTGTGCACAGCCTCTTTTCTGTCAAATGATATTCTGTTGGTGTATGCAGTATCACATTATGACCTTGTAATTCCTTTGCATATTTCATATTTTAGGCTTGGTAGAAGTGGCTGTGTAACTTATGCAGGTGTCATGGTTTTTTTCTTCTTTTTGAACTTTAAAATGAGGTCAGGTGATAATTTCTTGCATTTATTATTTTAATTTTGTGTATTAGATGATGTGATTTTTGAGCTTGACACATGCTGTGCATAGTCGTTTGTTTGAGATTTAATTATAAGTGTGTTCTGCATGCAGCCTGTTGCAACTAGTGTGGATATATGATAAGGTACTCCTGTGGCTGTGTTTTAAATGACTTTCAGGAATTCCATGGAGTTGAGCTTTGCATCATGTGAATTCTCTATGGTGATTGCTAGGTTGCTGTGTAATTCATGCAGGTGTCCTTTTCTTCCTGCATGAGTCCTGTGGCTATAAGGGAGTGTAAAGCTGGGTGGGGTTTGTAATTTAAAGGGTGGTACCTTATTTGTTCTAACTATTTTACTATATGTAACTGGATTTTTAAATATGCATAATAAAATTGAATAATTTATTTAAACACATACACTGCCCTTTGGTGCCTGTTCCATGGTTTTATGAGTTAAATCCAGCTTCTTGCTGTAAAACTGACCTTTTGGTGTAAAATTTAAGTGTAAGTCTTCCTGTAGGCTGGATTTACTGCTGTTATGGGGTACTATGAGCTTGAGCCTGGTGAAAAAAATGGTATGGAATCCCACAGTAGATGCTGCTGGGAATTCTTTCTCCAAAGCTGGGGTCATTTCCAACTCCCTCTTCTGGTCTATGGATGAAAGACGTTGGTTCTTCAACCAATTCTTTATCTTTTTGACCTTGTCTTCTCCTGACCCAGAAAGGTCTTGATGTGTAATTAGGAGTTCATAGCCCCCTTCCAAAGGCTTGGGCATATTTCCCACTCCTCTTCCTTGGCTTATCTGTACCAGTTTTTGTACTGGTACTGATATATTTCTATGGCTGCCACTTGGATATGTTTCACCCCTTAAAATATTACCTTGAATCAGTTCAGGCTCAGAGTTCACATCAAAGTTTATAGGTACAGACCTTGGGAAATAGGGGGCAACTCTGGCATCCTCCAGAAATATCTTTCTTGAGGAAGACTTGCCAGATCTGGCCCTTGTCTTGCCTCTTCCTTGTCCAGATCCATCTGGTTGGACTGAATAATTGCTTCCATTTCTTGTATGCACCATTTTCACATCAATTTAAGAGAATGTCACAGGGGCTCTTCTAAAATGAAGAGGGCCTGGCACTCAGTGAACAGACTTACTTATGGAGGGCTCAGAAGAAATACTCAAATGATAAGAGTAATGGAGTAAGAGGATAAATTCCTAGTCATAAAATAATAAGCATAAAAGATAAGAGAGACAAAACAAAAGCAATAATAAAGAGCCAACCACAAATAATCCTGTACCACTGTTTCAACCTGTTCAGAAAAGAGAAAAGGAATTAATAAGGATATGGCCACCAGGACTCTACTGAACAGGTGAGGGAAGGCTAAGACTAACTTAATAAGTAATAAAATAATATTCCAAAAGTGAGAATAAAATAATATTAAATAATAAATCAACTATTTTAATTAACTGGGGGAAAAACCCCCAGGTGGGTGAAGAGGGGCTGGTATATGTGAGAAATGCCAGCCTTGGAGTTTGAGTGTTGAGATACTTGCCTGTATGCTGGAAGAAGTTGGATGTGGGATTGAATCCTGTATTGGTGAATCCAATACAGGTGATACAGTCAATACAGGTATTTGCGCCTGTATTGATGACAGGCCTGTATTTGGTGAATCCTGTATTTGAGTCTTGCCTGTATGGAACTGTATTGAGGTATGAAAACTGTATTGGGTGAATTGTTGAATGAAACCCCCTTGCTGATTGGGTTTTGAAGGGTATCCATGATATAATGATTTGCTGATGATGATTGGAAATGCCCCTGCCTCCTTGGCTGTGACATTATCCCCCTCTTGAAAGTGGTGAGCTCTGAGCACCATAAGTATAGTGAGTCTTGATGAGCTTGCAATCAATTCAAACAGTTTTTTCCCCCAATTCCTTAAGATTTTCCCCTTAAAACTTCTTCTTCAATCAATACTCAAACCAATCTTCATTTGACTATTTGTAGGTATTTTCCCCTTGATTTTGATTCTGAATTTCCTCTGTTTCATTCAAACTGCCTTCAATCTTCATAAAAATTTCTTTAATCTTGTCTTGAGTGTCTTTATCAATTTTTCTTGAGTCCTCATGGCTTTTGAAAGGTGGTTGATTTGGGTTTTTGTCCCAAGACCACTTGAAATCATCATAATTTTGAATTTTAGAGTGTTGGCATAAGGTGACCAACAATTGAAATTTTGGACCAAATGAGTAGTCCTGGCCAAAATCCCTGAAAGTGTGAATAAATGGGTTTTTGGCCAATTTGCGCAAATGCGCAAATATGCCATATGTGGCATAAATTGGTGAAAATACTGAAAAAACTGAATTCTTGTGAAAAAATGGCCTAAAGGTGGGTTTTGGCCATTTTGTGCATTTTTGCGCAAAATGCGCAAATGCGCAAATATGCCATATTTGGCATAAATTGGTGAAAATGATGAAAAAACTGAATTATTGTGAAAAAATGGCCTAAAAGTGCGCAAATGTGCAATTATAATGATTTTGGCCAAAAAGGCCTTTTGAAGGCTTTTGACAAGAAAAAAGGCCCTTTTGCGCAAAAGTGCGCATTTTGCGCAAATTTGCCAATATGCCTAATTAAGCATATTATGATAAGAATTGATGAAAAATGGCTGTTTTGATGTTTTGAGGTCTGATATGGCCAATTGTGCCAAAGTGCATATCTTGATGAAATTGGCCAATTGGGCCATTTGAAACAATTTCTTCAATGAACTTGATTTTTTTTCTTGAATATCTTCTTCTTATCCCCTCCTTGATTGGTCAATTGCCATAAACACCTTGCTGATTGGGTTTTGGCTTTCAATTTTGATCTTAAGGAATGAGCTCAAAGCTGACATTCATATTTGACTCCACTGCCTCTGGTTCCCCGCCTTTTGTGATTTGGAGATGCCTTGGTTGTAGAGTTTAAAGAAACCTTGAAGAAATTTTGAAGCGTATTACTGGTAGTTGGTCTCCATTATTACTATTGTTATTTCCCTTTTTACATGAAATAAATGAATTAGCCTCCCAATACAAAATATGGGAGGATTGACTGCTGCTTAAAAGAAGGAAATTAAAAAAACAAGAATTATACAAGTAAAGAAAATAAAAGAAATGAAAAAGAAAAGAAATGAGAGAAAAGAAAGAGAGTAAAGAAAGAAATATGAAATGCCTGGGGGTTGTCTTTCTTGTGGTGAGTTGTTTGATTTTGGCCAAAAGATTCTGAAAGATGAAATCAAGCATTTGATGCTCACAGCGTGGCCAAGGTAATGTTTTTACAAGAATTAGACCCCTCAGGGATGCATACCAGGAGATGGAACTTACTTTCATAACTTCCACTCCCCACCAAGCACCATAAATGAAAATTGAAATATGCCATAAGATGAATTTGATAATGAATGTCTTGAAAGATAATTTATGGCATGATTAAAGAAAGAAAAGAAAATAAGAGAAAGATTGGGCCATATCTTGATGAAAGGTCCAAATCTTGAGGGTATGATGTTGCAAGGCCTTCTGAACCTGTCCAAAGAATTGACAAGTGCTCACAAAGTGGCCAAGGTGATGCTTACAACAAATTTGGGTAGAATACCCCCTTAAAGGTGCATGCCAGGAGAGGAACTTACTTTCATAAAATCCAATCCCCACCAAGCACCATAAAATCAAACTCTTGAGGCATTTGGGCCAGGCTTGTCTGGATACAAAGTGTGAAAATCCTTGACAAGGTCTGGGGAGTTGGTAAGGTTGGAAGCTGGTTCCCAAGTTGTTCTTTCTGGGTCTTCATTGAATCCTTTCCACTCTACTAAATACCATAATGAACCTCTCTTGAGTTTTGAGTCCAGAACCTGAGCCACTTCCCATTCTTCTTGCTCTTCCACTATTATTGGAGGTGGTGGCAGTTGGTGTTGATTTGGGATAGTTGATTGCTTTACTGGTTCTAACAAGGACACATGGAAAACAGGGTGAACTGACTTCCATTGTTGAGGCAACTTGAGGTGATATGCATGGCTGCCAATCTTCTTGAGAACTTAAAAGGGTCCCAACCATCTTTCTGAAAGTTTCTTGGTGGGTCTTGTTGTCTTGATGTTCTTGGAAGCTAGCCATACTTTGTCCCCAGGTTGGAAATCAGGTGGAATTGCTCTATTTCTATCTGCATACTTCTTGAACCTTCTTATTGCTGACTCTAATTCTTCTTTGACAACTTGCTGTACTGATTGCAGTTTTGTTGATACCTTTCCAGCAGGTTAATCTTGAGAAACATGGATTGAGTCAAAGCTGGGATTTCTTCCATAAATGGTGAAAAAGGGTGATTGCTTTGTGGATGAATGTTCTGCATTATTATAGGCAAATTCAGCCAGAGGGAGCCAGGTGTGCCAGTCATCTTGATGGTAACTGACATACATCCAAAGATACTGTTCTAGAATCTGATTTACCCTCTCTGTCTGTCCATTGGTTTCAGGGTGAAATGCAGTTGAAAGATCTCTTGATATCTTGAGCTGCTGACATAATTGAGTCCAAAATGATGAAACAAATAATGAACCTCTATCACTAACAATACTGATTGGAAGACCATGTTTGGAAAAGACATGATTAATGAATATTTGAGCTAAGTCCAAAGCAGTGATTGTTGAATAAGTTGGAATAAATATTGCCATTTTTGAAAATCTGTCTACAACTACTAAAATTGAATCAAAGTTGCTTGACAAGGGCAATTGAGTGATAAAGTCCATTGATAAAGAATTCCAAGGACCAGATGGAATTTGAAGAGGCTTGAGTAATCCAAACTTCTTATGGTGGATGTTCTTGTTTCTTGAACATTGCTGACATGGGGACACATAGTCCTTGATGATTTGATTCATGCCAGCCCAATAAGAATCCCTCTTGATGAGCTTGAGGGTCTTCTCCTGGCCAGGATGGCCAGCCAACGGTGAGTCATGACGCCTTTGAAGAATGTCCAATTGAACTTCATGATTTCTTGGAATAACTACTCTATCTTTGAACAATAATAATTTTGCTTGAGGTTCAAGAGAATAGTCTGGGACTGATTCTCCTCTTGCTAATTTCTTGAGGATCTTCTTATAGTATTTTTCTTGCCATACTTGTCTTTGGATCTGATCAACTAAATCTGAAAACATTTCAACTTTTATGGAAAAGAATCTTGACTCTTGAATTTCATTTTGCTTGAGAACTTGATGAAAGTTTTGAGGATTCTTGCTGATGAAATACACCCCCCTCTCTGGGTACACGTCATCCCGACGTGACAAGGCATCTGGTAAAGTGGCCAGCCTGCCTGGGCGGTAAGTGATAACAAAGTGAAATTCAGACAAAAATTCAGCCCAACGGGCTTGACGACAAGTAAGGACTTTAGAGGACATAAAATATTGGAGAGAACAATGGTCTGTCAAGACCTCAAAGGAATCAGAAAGAGAAAGGAGAAAGGCTCTCCAGCGCTTGAGAGCCCAAACTATGCCAAGGAGTTCCTTGTCATGAATTTCATAGTTGAGTTCAGCTGGTAATAGCTTGCGACTATCAAATGCAATGGGATGCTTTCCTGAGTCATTCACCTGACTCAGTACAGCACCCAAGGCATAATCAGAGGCATCAGTCTCTACAATAGTTGGGAGAGAAGGATTAAAGTGAGAGAGGATAGGAGCAGTGGTGAAAGCTTCTTTGAGTATCTGAAACTTGCTAAGAGCTTCCTCATTGAAGATGAAGGGAGAATCTTTTTTGAGAAGGGAAGTGAGAGAAGAGATTTTTTTGGAATAATCTTTAATGAAACGACGATAAAAGTTGGCAAAGCCAAGAAAAGATTGGAGGGCCTTGATGTTCTTCGGCTGAGGCCAATTGAGTATTTGTTGAACTTTTGAAGAATCCATCTTGAGGCCATCACTTGAAACAACATAGCCCAAGTATTCCACACTTGAGGCATGGAATACACACTTGGAGGCTTTAGCAAACAAATTATTGTCTCTCAGTCTTTGCAGAACAGAGGCCACATGTTTAACATGTTCATCCAAAGAGCTAGAGAAGACCATAATATCATCTAAGTACACTACAACAAAAATATCCAAATAATCTGCAAAAATATCATTCACAAGATTTTGGAATGAAGCTGGAGCATTGGTTAAGCCAAATGGCATAACCAAATACTCATAACTGCCATATTTAGTTCTAAAGGCAGTTAAATGCTCATCCCCCTCTTTAATTCTCAGGAGATTATAAGCACCACGCAGATCTATCTTGGAGAAGATAGTAGCACCGTTAAAGACGGTAAGAAGCTGATTCATTGGAGGAACAGGATACCTGTTCTTCCTAGTGACAGCATTAAGTTTGCGGTAGTCAACACACAAACGAAGACCACCATCCTTTTTCTTAACAAAAAGGACAGGTGCTCCTGTTGAGGAGGAGCTTGGTCTGATGAAACCCTTCTCTACATTCTCTGAAATGTAGGCCCGCAGTGTTTCTGACTCATTCTTTGATAGAGAGTAGATAACACCAACTGGAGGTAGAAGACCGTCCAGTTCAATATGATGATCACAGGCACGGTGTGGAGGAAGTTTCTCTGCTTTCACTTTGGAGAATACATCCAAATATTTGTGATAAACAGGAGGGACTACCTTCAGCACAGTTTCAATCTCTTCTGGCTCTTCCTCCTCATCCCACTGCTCCTCCAGGGAGGCATGAAAAGATAAAGGAGGAAGGTCCATATCCCCTTGAAAGAGATGAAGTGAAGATATAGCAACATCTTCTCCAACATCTTTTATCTCTTTGAAGACTTCATCTCTTAATGGAAGTAATGACTTAGAGGGAAAAGTGGAGGGGTTATGGACAGAAGGAGGAAAAGAAGGTGTCTTAAGTTCACCAACCAGAGCAACACTGTTGACAGCAGTGGATAAGTCATTACTAGTAGAAGAAATAATACCACTAGAATCCTTATGACTAGAATCATAGGTGATCAATCCATTTTTCCAATCAATAATGGGATTAAAATGGTAAAGAAAATCATAGCCCAATATTAGGTCTTCTCCCTTGGGTGAATCTATGATAAAGAAATCCCATTCAAAGCTTGGGAAGGAAGGTAAATCAACAACCCACTTGGTATAATGGGTGATGAACAGGGAAGTGGATTCATTAGAATCCAGAATGAAAAGAGGAATCTTTTCAGGGAGCTCTGACATAGTCAATGAGTACTTGAGAACAAAATTCTTTGCAATAAAGGAGTTTGTAGCACCAGAATCAATGAGAATACTATAAAAAATATCAGAGATTGAAGAAAAAATAAGAAATTTTGAAGATTTCTTGACACTAGTATTCAGAGTGCACAATTGTGCTCTTGAAGGAAATAAGTGAGAACCATTGAACACATCATGATTCCCACTCAGGCTTTTCCCTGCTTTCTAGGGAAGCCTTTTGATGACCCTTGCCTATTTTCAGGCCTCTTGAAACATCTTTCAAATGGGTGCTTTCCACCACAATAATTGCACAAGCCTTCTTTAATCCTCTTCTCCTTTTCAGAACCAATTAATTTGTTGTCCTTATTGAGGAGAGCAGCATGAGGCTTGTCTTTGGACACTTGAAAATTCTTCCCCTTCTTATTCTTCTTGTGATAAGGCTTCTTTGATGATGAACTTTGAGGAGGCTTGGAGGAATTGGATCCAATGATTGGAGGCTTCTTCTCTTGATTACTGCCCTTTTCCTTTTGCCTCTCATGATATCTTGTGTCTAATTCTAAAGTGACATCCATAAGTTCTTGAAGAGTGTCAAAAGTTCCAGGGTGAGAAGCCAATTGGTCCAATAATCTTGATGCCAATCCTCTTCTGTACACATGAATGTAAGCTCTTTCCCCCCAATCTCCAATTCTTGACATTAAGCTTCTGAAATCTGCTATGTACAAGGAAACATGACCACTTTCCTTCATCCTCAAATTGTCCAACTCCTGTTCAGCTTTCCTGACTTCATTGGGGTCACCAAACAGAGTGAATAATTGAGATTCAAACAATGGCCAATTATTGAGGAGGTAGGAAGGGTCTTCATTGGAAATATTTGAGAGGTAAGGTTCAATCCATTTGCCAGCTCTACCAGTAAGAAAAGAAGTTGAGTACAAAACCTTCTTCCTGTCAGAGAAGAAGTTTGCTGGATCATTATGGAAAATCAGCTGACAGGATTGGATAAATCCTCTCACCTTATGAGCTTGAGTACCATCAAAAGAATCAGGTGCCTTCATTGATGGAGTCTTGAATGCAGGGACTTTTGAAGTGTCCCTTGGGGCAACTGCTTGAGTGAGTTGTCCCATGAACTGAGTCATTTGCTCCATCATCTTGAGGAGACTTGGTTCAGTTTGAGAGACAGGAGGTTGACTAGAAAGGGCTAGATTAGAACCCTGAGGCACCTCTGGAGCATTTGCCAAGGCATCTGCCACTTCAGTCTCCCCAGAATCATCCTCTTCCACAGACTCTTCCCCCTCCTCATCTTCAACTTCCCCTAATCTTGCTCTTGCACCTTCAGACATGCCAGGGTAGCCACCCAAAAGTCCAGAGAAGGATCTTGATCTTCTAGATTTCATTCCACCTCTTCTTGAGGGTGCTGCTCCTTCCATTGGTGGTCCTCTGTCCAAATTTGCACTCAGTTGATGAACTGATGGTGTGCGGTCAAGAGGAGCCCTTGCTGTAGGAGTGAGAACAGCTGGAATCTTCTGGGATCTAGTATGCTTGGCTGGGGGACTATGCTGAACTGGCATCATGAAAGAAGAATGAATAAAAACTTGATGATACTTTGAATAAATTAAGGCTTGACCAAAACAATCAAATGAGAATCTTGATGAACTTGAGAAATCAATCAATAGTCTTGAAGTGAATCAATATGAATAAATCTTGAAGAGTGAAGATGACAAAGTCAAATTCTTATGAATAATCAATTTCAATCAATAAGTCAAATCAAGTAAATCAAGTCAATCAACATCAAATCAATTAAGTCTTGAGGAATTCAATCAATATCTTCAAAAATCAAGTCAATTTTATTGAGGAATCAAATTCAAATCAATAAATCAAATCAAATCTTGAGGATAAATCAGGTATCTTGAAGAATCAAATCAAGTCAATCAAATCAAATCAAATCAATCAGGTCAATTCAAAATCTTGAGGTGAAATCAATGTCTTGAACAATCAATCAATAAACTTGAGAAATTTCAATCAAAACCACTGAATACCCCAAATAAAATAACCCTGAATGATTAATCAATTAACCCAACTAATTCCAAGCAATAAAACCTGAATAAACCTGAATTCAAACAAAAGAGAAATGAAGATGATAGAGAATCAAGTGAATTGGTCAGCAGAATAGAGAAATTACAAAGAATAAATTTTCATGAGAATGAAATGAGAGAGATGAAAATTGATGAAAGTCATAAAATCATTAAAGTTCATAATCATTAAAAGATCATAATAGAAGAATGAGAGAAATGAATAAAATGAATGAAAAGAAAGAAGCAATTATGAGTTAATTAAAATAATGTCACAGGGGCTCTTCTAAAATGAAGAGGGCCTGGCACTCAGTGAACAGACTTACTTATGGAGGGCTCAGAAGAAATACTCAAATGATAAGAGTAATGGAGTAAGAGGATAAATTCCTAGTCATAAAATAATAAGCATAAAAGATAAGAGAGACAAAACAAAAGCAATAATAAAGAGCCAACCACAAATAATCCTGTACCACTTTTTCAACCCGTTCAGAAAAGAGAAAAGGAATTAATAAGGATATGGCCACCAGGACTCTACTGAACAGGTGAGGGAAGGCTAAGACTAACTTAATAAGTAATAAAATAATATTCCAAAAGTGAGAATAAAATAATATTAAATAATAAATCAACTATTTTAATTAACTGGGGGAAAAACCCCCTGGTGGGTGAAGAGGGGCTGGTATATGTGAGAAATGCCAGCCTTGGAGTTTGAGTATTGAGATACTTGCCTGTATGCTGGAAGAAGTTGGATGTGGGATTGAATCCTGTATTGGTGAATCCAATACAGGTGATACAGTCAATACAGGTATTTGCGCCTGTATTGATGACAGGCCTGTATTTGGTGAATCCTGTATTTGAGTCTTGCCTGTATGGAACTGTATTGAGGTATGAAAACTGTATTGGGTGAATTGTTGAATGAAACCCCCTTGCTGATTGGGTTTTGAAGGGTATCCATGATATAATGATTTGCTGATGATGATTGGAAATGCCCCTGCCTCCTTGGCTGTGACAGAGAAAATAAAAGATAAAGACAGAAAAAACACACTTTTCTGTGGTTGTTTGGCTTGCTCTGCTCCAAATAAAGTGCCTCTTTTGGCAATTTGAAATTCAATTCTCTCTTCATATTCTGCTTCTGAAGATTCCGGACTAGTAATATATCTCTCACTGAGCTTATTACCAGCTTCACTATACTATATTAAAGACACTAGAGGGTAAACTTGATAAAAAGATTATTATTTTTAAGATTTTTTATCAGTTTTTATTTTTTAATATTAACAAAAAATGATTCTTTTTAAAGAAAAAAAAAATTAAGATTCTGATTCAAAATCAATTCAGAGTAACTCAAAGAATAATTTTATAAGTCTTTTGGATGTGAAAAAGCCACGTGTAAAAACAATGTGAAATTCAACCAACTTCCTCAATGAAAAGGATGTTAAAGACAATTTCAAAAAAAAATAAGTTTAACTTCAAATTTGAAGAAAAAAATTATTAAATTAATATATTTAGAGCTTGAAAGTATATTAGTTAAGGTTGAAAGTTTGAAAAAACACATCCAGGCCCCCAAATGTAAGATGCATCTATGAAATTGTTGATAATATTACTATTAATCAACAATACTATGAATGTTCTTAGAAGATATAATAATAAAATTATTATAGCCACAGCTTAAATAATTATTTCTTTATTTCTTTATTTCTTTTACTTGTTATACACCAATAGTTAATATAACAGTAAGCAGTAATCTTCTGCAAGAATCAATCATAAGAAGTATTTCAATGATAAAACTTCTTTATTAAAATAATAAAATTATTTAAATATATTATTATAAATATAATTCTTGAGAAAGACAAATACTAGAGAAAAAACTTTGAGAATTAATAATAAACCACTCACTAATATTCAATGAACCTTGGAGTGTGAGCCTTGAGGTATATTTTACATACCCAAATAGGCCACAATTATCTTAAAAAGATATTTTGAATTATACATAACTCATAAATCATGCATATATTCAAAATTCATCATTTTTGATTTCAGAAAAGATGAATAACTTTTTATTGAGTAAGTGTATCCATGGATTTAAGGCCAGATTTGGATTCTACTCAAAAATTCACCTAGGGTAGCTCCATAGAGTGAATAAGCTCAAATTAACTCTTTGAGGTGGTAATATGGAAAATACTTCAACACCACATCATTAATACCACATAAAAAATCTGTGAAAATTTTTGTTTTTCTTGATTTTACGCCAAAATAATGGGAAAGTGAGAACTCCCATGTTACATATACACTAAAAATAGTGTTATACATGTTTTGAGCACTTAATATTATGGTATTCTTACATGCACTTTTGGTACATCCATAGTGGATATCTCACTTGAAGCTTAAATTTCCATTTTGACATGAAAAATAAGCAAGGGGGACAAAAGACATCAAAGAGAGCCAGGGTACCCAACTTCTGAGGCCGCAGAGGCGTGGATAGCTCCAAAGCTTGGTTCCATGGCTTATCTTGACCCAATTGGTAAACTAAACCTCTTTGGGAACTTGGTTACCAAGTTACAACTACTGTAAAACACCAGAAAATAGCAAATAACCTGCTATTTTGACGTGCCAAGGAGGTAAAGAGCTACTTACACTCCTGTAACCACGTCAATTACTAATGACTTTCCATGGATAAACCCCAAAAGAGTAATTAAAACCCTTTTTGGACTTGTATCCATTGATTTACCTCATAGCAACCAGTCAAACACTGATATTTGCAATTCTACATAGAAATGAGGTAAAAACTTCAAAAATTCATTAAAAATACAATTCTTAATGAATCTTTCTGAAACATTCAGGACCAATTTAGAACTGTATTATCTATGGTACAACCAAAAATAATTACAGTTTTACTAGTAAAATTGAAAGTTTTACTTACAGTCCATTTTTGGTTATTCTACGTGAAACACTGAATCTTCAAGAATTCACAGTAAATACAACCTGTGATGAAATTGTCAATAACATTGATAATTTTGGGGAATCAATGATTACTTTGGAATAAAGGAAGATTTACAAATTTTACTCTTTTTATTCTTAACCATATTGGGGTTGGTAGTCACGTAAAAGCATCAATTAAGCAATTATGACAATTTTACGTGACAACAGAGGATGTAAGTACTAATCCAAAAGGGTTTAATGCTTTCTCACTCACTGTTTTTTCAGTTTGCTCCATGGCACGCCTCTGTGAGCTGTTGTTGACTTAAAAGAGGCCTTCTCTTGCTTTTTTTTCCGTATCATCATCATCTTATTATCATTTTATATCATTGTTACTAACAAGTAAGTATTAGTTAAACTATTCTTAAGTGTTTTAAATATTTCAGAATCAATCAGAAAGACTTGAAATCATAGAATCCAACTATATATTGTTGTAATCTTGCTATAAATCATTTTGATCTCTTAAATCCACAATTCTACGTCAAATTTCTCTACTTTTATCTATCAATAAGTTCTTTGGAGTATTAGTGAGTCATTTATCTTTAATTCTTAAATTTTTTCTCTAGTAATAGCTTTCTTCAAGTATTAGCTTTCTAATCATTCTTGCAAAAGATAATTATGTATTAAAATAATTTTATTATTTTAATAAAAGAAGTTTTTATTATTAAATTCTTCTTGTAATTGATTCTTGTAGACAATTACTTGCTCACTGTTAAAATCACTAGTAGTGCTTAACACGTGAAAGAAATAATTCTTCAATTATTTAATTGTGGTTATAATAATATTTTATTATTATATTTCATAAGAACAGACATAGTACTGTTGATCAATAGTAATATTATCATCAGTTTCATAGTCACATCTTACATGGAGAGAATATGGTAGAGAGATTTGGCAGATCAATTGTGGAGTTATGGGATCAAAATTTCTTTATAACAGTATTAAATAGATATATAGTTGATTCTTATCATTTAATGTCTTTCTTTATTTATTCTGAAAGAATAAAATTCTTAAGAAAAGTTTAAGTAATACTCACTTGTTGGTAACAAAGATATAATTGGATAGTAAGATGATTTGGAAAAAACAGCAAGAGGATGCCTCTTTTAAGTCAAAGACAGCTCACAGAAATGTGAAATGGAGAAAACTGAAAAACCAGTGAGTGAGGAAACAATAATCCTTTTTGGATTATTGATTGCGTCATTTGTTGTCATGTAAGATTATCATAATTACTCAATTAATGCTTTTATGTGACTACCAACCCATTTATGGTTAAGAATAAAAGGAGTAACAACTGTAAATCTTATTTTATTTCAAAATAAACATTAATTTCACAAAATTATCAATTTTATCGGAAATTTAATTACAGGTTGTATTTTCTGTGAATTTTTGAAGATTCAGTATTTCACATGGAATCATAAAACATGGACTGTAAGTAAACCTTTTAATTTTACTTATGAACCCATAATTCTTTTTGGTTTATCTATGAGTAATACTATTTTATATTGGTCCTGGAAGTTCCAGAAATATTAATTAATAATTGTAATTTCAATAAATTTTTGAAGTTTTTACCTCATTTGTATGTAGCATTGCAAATATCACAGTATGGCAGGTTGCTATGAGGTAAATCAATGTATACTGGTCCAAAAGGGGTTTTAATTACTCCTTGAGAACTTATCCATGGAAATTAATTAAGAATTGACATGGTTACAGGAGTCTAAGTTGCTCTTTACCTCTTTGTCATGTCAAAATAGTAGCTTATTTGCAATTTTCTTATGATTTAATGAGATTTTAACTTGGTAACTAGGTTTCCAAAACGTTTTGGTATACTAATTGGTCCATGATAAGCCATGGATTCAATATTTAGAACCATCCATGCCTCAGAGGCATCAGAAGTTGGGTACCCTGGCTCTCTTTGATGTCTTTTGTCCCCCTTAGCTATTTTCATGTCAAAAATAGAAATTCAGGCTTAAAGACTGATATTCACCATGGGTGTATCAAACATTTATGTAAGAATACCATAATATTCAGTGCCACAAACATGCATAACACTATTTTTAGTGTATATGCTACATGGTATTTCTCACATTCCCATTATTTTGGCGTGAAATTGAGAAAAACAAAAAATTTCACAATTCTTTTATGTGGTATTGAAATATTTTCCATATTACCACCTCATAGAGTTAATTTAAGCTTATTCACTCTATTGAGCTGCCCTAGGTGAATTTTTTGTAGAATCCAAATCTGGCCTTGAATCTATGGATTTACTTACTCACAAAAAAGTCATTCATCTTTTCTTGAATTGAAAATGATGCATTTTGAATATATGCATGCCTTATGGGTTATGCATAGTTCAGAAATTATTTCAAAGATAATTGTGGCCTATTTAGGTATGTAAAAGATACCTCAAGTCTCACAAAAGGCTTCATTTATCATTGTTATCTCAACATCCATTTTTGACATTACCTTCAAGGAATTTTAATCATCAATAACATACCTCTTTTGTAGAATTCACTTATATTACTCATAATATTCTTCTTAAAATTTCTATCAATGATATCATCAAAGTTCTTAGAAATAAATAAATAATTGAGCAAAAAAAGATATTTTAATATATTAAAGAATACCTTTATAATGAAAAATCGAAATAATCACCCCAATTCTTAAATCTTTTCCAATTTAAAAGGTACCTTTTGATTCAACTCCCAAAATTCAAGATGACTAAAAATACTATCAAGACCAACTTTAATCAAAAACATTCCCATGAAAGAACTCAAGCTTCAAAAAAAATTTCCCTTAAGGTTGGATGTGAGGCTGAGTCTATGATAAAGCTATAATAATGGTATTTACAACTTTAACTCTAACTTTGACATGGATAATAATAGTAAAGAATAGATTAAATATTATATTAAGAGATTTACTATTTAGGAATAGTGGTGTTTAGTGCTATTGAAAGCCCTGGGTGCAGCTTTATCAATTGTTTTATTATAATACAGAATTACAATAGTTAATATTATGGTTATACCTGATTATTCTCCAAGAGTACAACTGTTGGAAAGCAGTTGTACTACATAAGAGCTCAAGACCAGGATGGGGACTCCTCTTTTGGGCAGGGGAAGGTCCTTTTTTATCTGGAAACTGGCTTAAAGGTCCTCACAACCTATTCACATAGGAAGAGAAATTATTTTTCACTTTCAAGGACTTTCTTGTGGCTCTTACCATTCCTGTGCCACCTGTATTGGTCTCAGATGTGGTTTTGAAACCACATCTGGGCAGTTTTCACCAATACAAGGTGAAATTTTGTATCTGGGGACCACACAGCCCTCTTCCAATGTGTATGAAATGTAGAATAATGTACAGAACCTGTATGGAGATTCCATATTGGCCAAAATATGAGGTATTGAAGGATAAACATGTTCCTTTGTAGAATTGACACCTCATTTTCAAGGATATGGGAGAGTATCCCACAGTAAAGGTGTATTGGCCCAACTGTGGGATTTCAACCTTAAAAATGCAATTCCTTTTTAATTTTTTAAAATATTGGGCTCAAAGATGGTTCATTTGGTATCCCTGGATGATTCCTACACAGTGGTACCTCATTTCATATGTGTAACAGTAAAAATATGGCAAACCTATGCCATTTTTAATTTCTATAGCTCAGATATGGAGCTTGTTTACTTCAAATATTTTTCTCTTGATGGGTTATGAGGTAATGGATGTCACCATCAGAAAGCCCTAATTGTGCTCTTTCTAAAAAGACCCTACTTTAGGTATCTCACACCAAAACTGTAGAAGTTGGATGAGTGGTGAATGTTTTTTTCAGCCTTATTTTTCTTATTTTTGGCCATAACTTCTGTAGTTTTAATGCCAGCTCATTTTTTCTAGTACCATCTCATTCTCTTGATTTTAACTGAGAAGTGAAAATTAAGGTTTATGCTTAGAAACATATTTGAGCAGAAATAAATTTGTTATTCTTTTTCCTATGGTTATGGGAGTTTTATATTTAAAAATATTAGAACTTCCTCTTCCTTTTGATACCTTTTCAGCTTTCTTGGCTAAGCACCATGTTTTAATGATATTTTTTTCTACCATTGTTTTATGGTATTCTGGCTGTATGTATTTTTCTCTGGTTTTGAGTCACAGGCTGACATACCCTCCCTCTAAAAAAGGCTCATCATTAATTTGACTGTTCAGTCCTTCTAGAGGCTCTGAATCCTCTTAGGCAAAGGTCAAAATTTGTGATAGCATCTGCTGGCAACCATATATCTTTATTAGCTGTTTGGTTCTTGAATCTGACCAAATACTGTCTATGGTATTTTCCATTGAGTCTGAACTTCTTGTCCTTTATTATCTTTCTCACTGGTCCAGGAGAGTCCTCTACTTCCACTATATCTTGTGGAGTGTGGCTCTTGTTCTTTCAGGGGAACTGATCCTCTCCTGTTTGGTGGTAAGTCTTGACTAAGCTTACTGGGAGCATTGGGTGTTTCCTAGAGAATTCTTCTGTGAGTCCGACTTCCACTTCAGTTCATCCTATCAACCTAATGATAGTGAATGGTCCCACAAATCAGTCTCTCATTTTCTTTGGGCCTTTGAGGTTGATCAAATTCAAGGTAGACAATAAAACTTGGTCCCCTTCTTTGAAGTCTGGTTCCTTGTGGGTCTTGTAATACCTCTTCTTGTTATATTCCTTTTCCTCAGCTATGGATCTTTCAGCTTTATCATATGCTCTCCTCCACATATCACAGAAGTCCTTGTCTTTGGGTTTGATAGTGAGAATTTTTTTCTTCAAGTGATCCATAGGCAAAAAGGGGTTAAACCCTTTTTCCACCAGTGAGGGTTATTTCCCTGTGGTAGAGTGATGACTTGTTCTTAACCCAGTTATGGATGTGCCCTTCATGGTCTTTGTATTCAATTCCATATGCACAGAACCTTCTGATGATGTCCTCCATTGTTTTGATCATCATTTCAGCTAGTCCATCTGTCTGTGAATTGTATTCTCTGTGAAATTAAAGTTGAGTACCAGGAATATCATAGAGGTTAGTCCAAAATTCTGATGTGAATTTGGGGTCTCTGTTACTGATGATAATTTTTGCTACTCCACAAGTAGCTATGATATTATTCCAGAATAACAGGGATGTATCCATAGCTATATCTTCCTTGTTACATGGCAGGCATCTAGCACTTTTGCTAAAACTGTCTACTAGTACTAGGCAAGCATTGTCTTTTTCCTTGCCTTCTAGGACAAGGCCTGTTACCTTGTTCATTTTCATGCTTTCCTGTGTGTTCTTGGGTTCCTCTATATGTTGGAGTAGCCAATACCTCTTCCTATGTTTCCTTTTAGCCTTCTGAAATATTTCACAAGTTTCGATGTATCCACTCAGCTCTTATTCCCATTGAGTCCACCAAGCTGTGCTTTCTATCTTCTCTTTTGTCCTGTCTTCACTCATGTGTCCCATGTAGGGGCAGTCATGGAATTCCTGAAATATCAGGGATACATGGTCTCTGTCCATCACTGTGAGGGAAGTAGTCGGCTTTGCTTTTCTATGTAATAAAGGAGTCCATCTATAAGGAAAAATTTATTTTCCTTATAATCCCTCAACCATAGTTCCTCTTGTTATATTTCCGCAGCTCTTCCCCCAACTGAAACCTAATCTACATATAGGTTAGGGTCTGGTCCATGTCTCCCTTCCTCTTACGATCTCCAACCATCCCTTTCTAGTTCTCTCCTCTTCCCCATCACATAAAAAAAAACTCCCATTTTTCCTTCAAAACCATTTTTTCTCTTTCTATTTCGTATCTCTCTCTACTCACAAGTCTGCTGTTTTGTACTATAATCTTGTGAGGTAAAAGCTCATGTGAATCTAATTTGTTCCTCATTCCACAATCTAAACCACCTGTTTCTTGTTCGTTGTTAGTCCACTAATACCATAAGACCATCACCTTTGCATCTGCTGTTTATCACTTCTCATTCATTGTTTGTCCTTAGGTAGATTTCATTTGCATTTTTGTCATTAGTTTGGGCTATTTCACCTACTGAAACTTGTCCTTAGTTTGAAATTTATAAACCTCAATAGATTTACACTCTCAATCAAACCAGGAAAAACAATCAAGGCATGAACAATTTAGATCCAAGAAACGAACTTAGGAAAAGCATCCCCACACTATCCAAGGAAAACTACCTGGAATGGAGGCTTTGTATATCAATCTACCTAAGACAGAAGAAGCTGTTGTCATACTGAAACAAGCCGATCACCCCAGCATTTGATGCCACAAAGCCGACTAAGGCAGAAAGCGATGAACTGGATGCAAGCAATGAGGCCTGTGCCCTAATAACAAGCACACTAGACTCCCAAACATTTTCTGAACTCGTCAATGAGGTAACTTCTGAAAATAGTCACGAACTCTGGAAGAGAATAAACAAATGGTTCGCTTCCTCCTCTTTCAATAGTAAAGCCAGAGTATGCAGTTGGTTTCTGAAAGTCACATATCAGAATGTTGTCGATGTCTCAACGAAATCTCCTTGGTAAGACTGGAGGTTTGAGACATAATCTTAGCATTCACCATCCTGACTAAACTTCCTGAAGAATTCCAACCCCTAAATGAGAAAATCACTCTAAACGCCGAACAACAAGGAAATCCCAACAACATACTAAAAACACTTCATGAAACGACTTTAAAAGGGGAATCACTATCAAGTGAGTCATCTAAGGCTGTAGCTCTCAATCGTGAAACACTTCCATCAAAAACTGTTCACTCCTGCACAAACAGTAAGCACAACCCACTAGTAAAAAGCCACGGACCCAAAAAATGTTGGCAACTGGACCCGGAACTCAGATCAGATAGAAGGACAAAAGAAGCTTGGTAAAACTTTACCCTTTCTCAAGCTCTCCTAACCCAAAAGGGAAACAAACCAACCGCCACCTCTCTAGTCCTGGATACAGGAGCATTGAATCATATGTTTAACAACAAACGCTTTTTCTCATCAATCTCACCATGCTGTACAAAAATCTCAACTGGATGCAATAGTTTATCTCTAAAAGCAGAAGCCATAGTAACTGCCAAAATCATTGAAAGGCAAGGAAAAACCTGGAATCTGCATAACAGCCTCTATGTATCAGCGCTAACTACTAATCTACTCTCCCTAACTCACCTTGCCTCCTCAGAAACCAGAATCAAGAAGGAAAAAGAGCACTATGAGGTTTACCTATACAGGGAGATCAAGCCATCCTTTATATGTTCAATGACTGACTCAGTACTGGAAACAAAAATACAACTACCCAAATATCTATGTTATCACACCAAGCACCATAGTCAACCATGGCATGATTGACTGAGTCACATGAACAACGCCATAATCACAAATCTAGTTAACAACCAAAAAGGCAAGAAAACCTGTGATATCTGTCTTAAAGGAAAAATAACTGCCTTACCTTTCTCCTCAAAATTCGTACCCACAACCTCCATTCTAGAAAACATCCATCTCGACCTATGTGCACCCATATCCACACCAACCGTATCTGGATATCAATACTTCATGATCATTATTGATCAATTCAGCAATTTCATCTCAGTCAAACTGCTGAAATGAAAAAACAAAGCATTCACCCACTTCAAAGAATTCAAAAATGCTGCCAAAAACTTTTACTCAAATAAAATCAAGAGAATCATCTCAGATGGAGGAGGCGAGTTCAAGAACAATTATTCTCCAAAAGCAGAATTGAACATTGTTTTAGTCCAGCTTACACCCTGCAACACAACAGTATCTCCAAGAGAGGAAACATCTCTGTTATTGAAAAAGCTAGGTTCCTGCTAATCCAATCCTCTTGTCAGATAGAGTCTATGTTCAAGCAGTAATTAGGCTATTTACAACTAAAACTATGACTGTGACACATAGAAAATAGTTTAAAATAAGGATTTCAATTTACGATTAGGGCTTTATAATATAGTAAAAGGGTTCTACTATTGAAGAATAGTGGTGGTGAGCCCTATTGAGAACCCAGGGTGCAGTCTTACCAGTTGGATTACTATAATAAGAGCTACAATAATTAAAATTATGATTATACCTGATTCATTACCCAAGAGTAAAACTGTTTTGGACAGTTCACTACGTAGGGTATTCAAGAGCAGGATGAGGAAACAATTCTGGCTGTGAAAAGCCTCCTTTTTATCCTGAAATGGGGTGGAAAGGGTGCTAGACCTTTCCTCATAGAGGAAGTGAAAGTTTTTCACTCTCTGGGACTGGCTTGTGGTTTGCAAACAGCCTGTATAGCCTGTATTGGGCTCATATGTGGCTTTGAAACCACATCTGGGCAGTTTTCACCAATACAGGGTGAAAATTTTCATCTGGGGACCTCACATCCTGATTCTGACGTGTATGACGCATAGAATGCTGTACAGAAACTGTATGGGACGCCAGTATTGACTGACATATGAGGTATTGAAGTAAAAACAAGCTCCTTTGTCTATTTGAAACCTCATATTCATGATTATGGGATATTATCCCATGGTAAGGCTGTATATGACAGCAGGTGGGAATCTGACCTTAAAACAGCCATAACTCTGTCAATTCTTGATATATCAAGCTCAAAATTGGTTCAGTGTGTAGCCCTGTATGTGCTCTACACAATGGTACCTCATTTGATATGGGTATCATTAAATATGGCAAAGTTATCCCATGTACAAGAGTTTTGTACATTTGCGTGGTATAGGCAAAAAGCTGTATTGAGCTTATTTGCCCCATAACTTCTGTTATAGTTGAGATATGGGAAAATGAATGCCACCATCAGATATCCCTGATTGTGCTCTTTCCAAAAAGACCCCACTTTAAGTATATCACACTAAAACTGTAGAAGTTAGATGAGAGCTGAATGTTTTGTTCACCCTTATGTGGCCTGAAATTGACCATAACTCCAGTAATATTGGTGCTAGCTCAGTTTGGCTGGTACCATTGGATAGCCCTGGCTTAGAGCTTCATTGTGAATACCCATTTCATGGGGTTAAGCCTCTCCTTCTGGAATTTAGATGAGAGGTGAAAATTAAGGTTTATGCTCAGCAATAACTTTGAGCAGGAATAACTTTGTTATTCCTTTTCCTATGTTGATGGGACTTATATTTTCAGAAAGAGGTGAGTTTTCTCTTCCTTTTGATACCTTTTGAGCTTATTTGGCTCAGCTCTATGTTTTGGTGGTATCTTGGCTATACCATTGGTTTGTGGTATATTGGCTGTCATGCTTGTGCTCTGGTTTTGAGTCACAGGCTGACATACCCTCCGTCTAAAAAAGGGCTCATCATTGATGAGACTTTTCAGTCCTCCTAGAGGCTCTGAATCTCCTTACATGAAGGTTCCCATCTGGTATGGCATCTTCTGCCAACCATTTGTCCTTATCAGCTGTCTGGTTCTTGAATCTGACTAAGTACTGTCTTTGATCCTTCCCATTATGGCTGATCTTCCTGGCCCTAATGATTTTACTCACAGGTCCTGGGGAATGCTCCACTTCCACTATCTCTTGTGGTGTAAGGATATTCTTCCTGGAGGGGAATTGACCCTCTTCACTTTGGAAGTATGGCTTGACTAAACTCACTGGAAAGACTGGGTGTTTCCTGGAAAACTCCTCTGTGAGCTTGACTTCCACTGCATTCTTGCCTATCAGCTTAATGATAGTGAAGGGCCCTACAAATGAGTCTCTCATCTCCTTGGGTCCTTTAAGATTGTTGAAGTTCAGTGTAGACACTACACCTGATCCCCTTCCTTAAAGTCAGGTTCCATGTGTGTCTTGTCCCACCTCTGCTTATTATAATCTTTTGCCTCAGCAATGCATTTAGAAGCTGTATGTCAAGCTCACTTCCACATATCATGGAAGTCTTTGGCTGTGGGGTGGATGGTCAGAAGATTCTTCTTTAAATTATCCGCAGGAAACAAGGGGTTCCACCCTTTCTCTACCAGTGCAGGTGTTTTTCCTGTGGTAGAGTGCTGACTTTTATTATAATCCGGTTGGACAGCTGGTAGAAGGGTAACCCAGTCATGGGTATATCCCTCATGGTCCTTATATTCCATTCCATAGGCAAAGAACCTCCTAAGGATGTCCTCCATTGTTTGGATCATCCTCTCTGCTAGGCCATCTGTTTGTGGGTGTTAAGCTGTGGAAAAAGCAAGCTTGGTGCCAAGCATGTCATACAAGTTGGTCCAAAATTCAGATGTGAATTTTGGGTCCCTATCACTAATGATGATCTTAGGGACTCCACAGGTAGATATGATGTTATTCCAAAATAACAGAGCAGTATGCATGGCTGTATCCTCCATGTGGCATGGTATGCATCTCATGCTCTTGCTGAACCTATCAACTATGATCAAGCAGGCATTGTAGTTTTCTTTGCCTCCTGGGACAAGTCCTGTAACCCAGTCCATGTTGATGGTTTCCCATGGGTGTTTGGGTTCTTCTATATGTTGAAGTAACCCATACTTCTTCCCATGTTTCCTATTTTCCTTTTGTCATATTTCACAAGTGTTAATGTATTCACTCAACTCTTGTTCCCACTTGGGCCACCAAGCTGTGCTTGCTACCCTCTCCTTGGTCCTGTCTTTACTCATGTGTCCCATATAGGGGCAGTCATGGCATTCCTGCAGAATCAAGGAGATGTGGTCTCTGTCTACCACTGTGAGTGCACTTGTGTGTTTCTCTCTGTGGTAGAGCAGGCCATCCATAAGGAAGAACTTGTTATCCTTATAGGCCCTCAACCAGGGTTCTTCCAGCTGGGATTCTAGTTCTGGAATCCTGTACTTTTGTTGAAGGAGTTGCAGTAGTATGCCACACTGTTTGTGTTTGGCATAATACTTCTGTACTGCACTAAAAAATTCATTGTGCAGTTCAGAGGAACTTATTCCCAATATGGGAGTTTCTGTCCCCTCTGAGTCAGTGATCCCACTGTCAAGGGTACCACTTTCTGGTGCCCATTCAGAAAATCTGAAGTTCTTCCTCCTATCTATTTCCATGAAATGGATAGGGATTTCGGCTGCAACTTCAGGGTCATAAGCTGGATTGCCCTTGACATTATCCAGTGGCCATCTGCTAAGGCCATATGCATTGCTATGACTTTTACCTTCTTGGTATATGATGGTCATACTCCCTCTAAACTCCTGGATGGCTATTTGACATCTCAGCATGTGTCTATTTGTAGTCTTCATGTTCAGTAAAGACTTCAAGGCTGTGCAGTCTTGGTAGACTTCAAAGACTGCACCCTCCAGATAATAATGGAGTTTTTCTAGAGCCCAGACTAGACATAGATATGCAGTCTGGGTGGCCCCATACCTGGCTTCTGAATCTTTCAGTTGCCTTGAGATGTAGCAAATTACTCCTTCTCTTGGTTCACCATCCACAATTTGTCTTTGGTGAAGGGCTGCTCCTAGGCCTTGACTACATGCTGCATCTATGTATAACTTGAATGGTAGTTGAAAGTCAGGTAAGATGAGCACAGGTGCATTTGTTAGTTCATATTTGATCCTCTCATATGCATCCCTCCTTTCCCTGGTGATTTCAAAAACTACATCTTTTGAACACAACTTGTATAAACTACTATTTATGTGGGAAAAATTCCTGATGTGGTTTCTGTAGTAGCTAGCAAACCAAAGGAAAGATTGCATCTCTTTGATGCTCTTTGGTACTGGCTTTTTTAGTACTGCTGCTACTTTATTATGGTCAATTGCCAGACTAAGACCTGAGACTTTATGTCCTAGAGCCAGTAACTCTTGTTGGCTAAAGTTTCACTTTTTAAGTGAAATTTTCAGATTTATGGGTATGCATTTACTTAGCACTCTGTCTATGTATTTAACATGGTCTTCCCATGTCTCTGAGTATATAATGATATCATCAATATATGCCACCATCCAGCCTTCTAATATTTCTTCTTGAAATATTGTGTCCATCATCCTTTGGAAGGGGGCTGGTGCATATTTGATGCCAAATGGCATCCTGGTGTACTCATATATACCCATATGGCATATTATTCTGAGTAGTTTCATGGAGTTTGGTTTAACTCCATTTTGGTGGAAGCCTTTCATACAATCCATTTTGGTTATGTATTTGGCTTTTTCCAGTTTATCCAAGGCATGAGGTATCCTGGGTATAGGGTACCTGTCTGCTTTTGTGTAGTTATTCAGAGCTCTGAAGTCTCCACACAGTCTAGACTTGCCATAATGCCAGCTGATTAGGATAGGGGTGGCGATTTCCACTATTTCATTATGTCCAATCTTCCTAATGACATCCATGTCCAAGAGCTCATTGATATGTCGCTCAATTTCCTTACTGGTTTCCAGGCTTGCTGGATAAGGAGGTCTCCTAAGCATGGGTGGATAAGGTCTTTCCACATCCAGATATAATTCTATATCATGGCCTTTGATCTTTCCCAATGGTTCTTCACCAATGGCAAATGCTGGTCTGTTCTTTCTCAGCATCTTCAGTAAACTTAGTTTTTGTTTACTGGTGAGGGTAGTGCTAAACTGTCCCTCTCTGAATTCATTCAGAAGTTCTTCTAGTGGATCTTGAGAAGATATATGGTATATATCAAGTGAAAATTTCTGTTCCTTGTTGGTACCAATGGTAATATGCCTATTTTTACTGTTGTAAATATCTATGCCATACATCCTCTGGTAGTCTGTTCCCAGTAAGAACCCTTGGATGTGGGAATCATTAAGCACTACAAACTCTGGGTTGAGTCTGATATTACCCTTCCTGTGGGGTATAATTATCTCTTTGACAATTGTACCAATGGAAGCCATCTTCCCTGAGGCACTTTTAAAGTTATTTGCTTTGGTGGGCAAGAGCTGTTTTTCCCAATGTGGGAAGTGGTTATCCAGATATTTCTGGCCACTATGGAGCAGTGTGCTCCACTATCAATGATCAGTGGATGCTGAGAATTGTCAATACAGAAAGTCATCTTTGTAGCTGTTCCATGTATATATTCCATTCCCTTGGTTTGTGTAACCAGGAATGTTTGGGCATCTTGTGTATGTTTGCACAAGTTTTTGTTGGCAGTATCCTGTGGCATGCCTGCTTCCAACTGTATGTCCTGGATTTCCAGTGGGGTTTCCCTTTGGTACTCCACTAGAAATTCTCCTCTTGGGTCCTGTTCATCATCAGATTGTTCTCTGATGGAATCACCCATACAGTCTGATTCAGAATCCTCTTTTGGGGATTCCTCCTCTGAGACTTTCTCAATGGCATAGACTTTTTTTCTTTGCCTTTGGACAGTTGTTGGCATAGTGGTCTGTTGAACCACAATTGTGACAAGAATTTCTCTTCTTTGCCACTTCTGCCACTCTTTCTTTGGGCTTGTCTTTAAGCTCTACCCTGAAAAGTTGTTTCTCTTTGAAACCACTGCTCTTATATCGGGTGAATTTCCCTATATTAGTCCTTTTCCTTATGTCTTGTACGGTGTTGGCAATGTCATATAGAGTGCAATTTTGGTTGCATCTGCATTTTACTGCATGCTCTAGTTCTCCTGGCAGCTGTGTCAGGAGTTTGTGATTCCTCATTTGAATTTTCATCTGAGGATCAATGGCTTTAAGTCTCTTTAACTGTCTAAGACACCACTCATATGGATCCTTGTCCACAGAGTATTTGTCATTTTCAAATGACATGGTCTTCTGCCATATCCAAGTTCCATTACTGTACTTTTTGATGATTTGACTCTTCCACCATGGCCAGTTTCTTCTGCCATGGATTTCTTTCATTTCTGTGTACCATATACTAGCATGACCTTTAAATGCAGTATTCAATCTAGCAGTAATCCAGTAGTCTGGTATGCTTGGTACATCAATGAAGAGTCCATCAATATAATCTATGAGTTCCATATGATCATATTCTCCTGATCCGGAGAATTTGGGCCAGCTTGAGGCCTCAGGAAGCTGTTTCAAGGCTTCCTTCTCTGAATAAGACATTCCATCTCCATCTTGGTATTGTGATGGAGATCTTGCCTTATTCATCAACATGGCATCTGGTTTGATGTCATCTGGTTGAGATGGATTCTCCATAACTTGGCCTTGTTGTTGGGACTTCAAGCTATGGTAGACATTAAACAATTTGTTTATGTCTTGGTCCAGACAATCCCTGTCCCTTTTGCTGTGCTGTTGTTCTTCAAAAACTAGATTCAGTCTTTTGTTAGTTTCTTCAGAGGCTTTTCTCAATTGAGAATTTCCTTCTTGAAGATTTTTAACTATTTTTTCCATGGAGGCTTGTAATTTTTCATCCTCTCATGGCTGGCTTCAAGTTCTGCAAACTGCTTTGCAGATTGCTCAGCATATTGGGACATTTGTAACCACAGTGTATCACTGTTGATGTTACTCTCAGATGTGACAATGTTATGTTCAGTCTGAATGGGGGTAATGTTTCTATTACTAGGACTACTGATTCTAGAGTGGTTTACAACTACTTCTGGTTCTTGTGCACTTCTTTTACCAAATCCAACAGCTTCTGAATCATAGGGTCTGACTCTTTCCTCCTCTGGTTGAAAGAGGCTTTGTTCTTGCCCTTGTTTCCTTGTCTTCTCCTGGAAGCTTCCTGGAATTGTGAAGAATGGTGACTCTTGGACACTGATCTTCTGGTTTCTGAATGGTGTGAAGCCACTGGAGAGCTTATTTGGCCTGCTCCTTGTGAGCCTGAAGGAATCTGAGTAGGCCCTGTCTGGGTTAACTTTTCTTCTATAGCTTGGATAGTGGCTTGATTCTCCCTTATCCTCTGTGCCCTTGCCTCCCGGAGTCTGAACTGCCTGGTAGGATTCCAACCTTTGGTGATTACCATCAGGTCTTTGAAGTCTATCTCTTTGAGACAGATCTTCTGGCAACTTGCTCCAAGTTCTGACCAGTGAGATGCCAGGTTTAACCTCTTGTTGTCCATGCTCAATTGGAATAAGTCCTTGAGGAGTTGGTGGAGCTGAAGAACTTGATCCATGTCTTTCAAGTCCTCTGGTTGGAGGTCTCCATTGAATTTGACTGTGAATGGCAGGGTTGATATTATCTCCCTCATTGTTTTTCCATCCACTACTGTGTCCAAGGTGTCCTCTTTCAGGTCTTCTGGTTCTGTAGAAACCTTCTCTGTCCTCTGGTTGGTTCCTTTGGAAGCCAAGATCTCTGAGGTGTACAGGTGACATGTTAGTGTTTGCAAGAAGCCAAAAACTTTAAGTTCTTAGGGTATTTACCTTTGACTGTGCCTTGTACAAATTTGTTGTCTGCTGATTTGGGCAATTTGCCTTTAGAGGTTACAACTGGGTTAATTATAGTAATTTTCCCTGTACAAGCTATCAAGGTTGGTTTACCTTGTATTGAAGCAGAATTTTGTGGTTTTCTACTCTTCTGTGTGGCAATGGGTGTCCACTTCTTTTCTGTTATCAGGCCTTCACTGTGCCTCTTTCCTTTGCCTTTGCTGCCCTCTGGTTCTGAGGGTGTCACTGGTGTGTTGGCCTGTGACTGCCTTTCAAGTGGTTTGAAGTTATTTTCCATGAATCAAAACAGGAAAAAGAGGGCTTAATGTCAGTTAAGACTTCTTAAGATGCTGTTTTCACGTCTAAGAATGGCCTCTGGGCTTGTATATTACCACAATATGCCCTTGTACAATGACAGTGTAATTGAATCAACAATTCCACATCAGAAATACAGCTTACTGATATTTCATATGCTGTTTGTATACCAATATCTCACAGATTACTTGTAATTAGCAAGTATAATCTGTCAAAAGTGGTGTATCACAGGGCAATTAAGTTAACAATATGTCGAACCACACCTCAACTGTTGGTTTATCAGTATGAGGTGTCTTATCTTAATCAAAAAATAAGACTGTATTAATGGCTTAAGTGCTTTTATATGTAAACCATGCCAAAAATAAGGGTCTTGTGGCTATTAGCCACGTGACAGATACTCTAAAAATATGAGTATAAAGTGGTATATATACCAAAAAAAGGAAAATATATATATAATATATATCTTTTAAGAAAGATTTACGCCTAAAAAGAATAAAACAAATGTCAGAAAGTGAGAAATAAGAGAAAAAACTCACTTACAAGGGTCCAAAAAAGGCTTAAAACACGGCTAGGCCCCCAAAATGTCAGATAGAGTCCATGTTGAAACAGTAATTAGGCTATTTACAACTAAAACTATGACTGTGACACATAGAAAATAGTTTTCAATAAGGAATCAAATTTAAGATGAGGGTTTTATAATATAATAAAAGGGTTCTACTATTGAAGAATAGTGGTGGTGAGCCCTATTGAGAACCCAGGGTGCAGTCTTACCAGTTGGATTAGTATAATAAGAGCTACAATAATTGAAATTATAATTCTACCTAATTTATTACCCAAGAGTAAAGCTGTTTTGGACAGTTCACTACGTAGGGTATTCAAGAGCAGGATGAGGAAACAATTCTGGCTGTCAAAAGCCTCCTTTTTATCCTGAAATGGGGTGGAAAGGGTGCTAGACCTTTCCTCATAGAGGAAGTGAAAAATTTTCACTCTCTAGGACTGGCTTGTGGTTTTCAAACAGCCTTTATTGGGCTCAGATGTGGTTTTGAAACCACATCTGGGCAGTTTTCACCAATACAGGGTGAACGTTTTCATCTGGGGACCTCACATCCTGATTCTGACATGTATGACGCCTAAAATGCTGCACAGAAACTGTATGGGACCCCAGTATTGACTGACATGTGAGGTATTGAAGTAAAAACAATCTCCTTTTTTTATTTGAAACCTCATATTCATGATTATGGGATATTATCGCATGGTAAGGCTGTATATGACAGCAGGTGGGAATATGACCTTAAAACAGCCATAACTTTGTCAATTCTTGAGATATCAACCTCAAAATTGGTTCGGTGTGTAGCCTGTATGTGCTCTACACAATGATACCTCATTTGATATGGGTATCATTAAATATGGCAAAGTTATCCCATGTACAAGAGTTTTGTACATTTGTGTGGTATAGGCAAAAAGCTGTATTGAGCTTATTTGCCCCATAACTTCTGTTATAGTTGGGATCTGGGAAAATGAATGCCACCATCAGATAGCCCTGATTGTGCTCTTTTCAAAAAGACCCCACTTTAAGTATCTCACACTAAAACCGTAGAAGTTAGATGAGAGCTGAATTTTTTGTTCACCCTTATTTGGCCTGAAATTGACCATAACTCCAGTAATATTGGTTCTAGCTCAGTTTGGCTGGTACCATTGGATAGCCTTGGCTTAGAGCTTTATTTTGAATACCCATTTGATGGGGTTAAGCTTCTCCCTCTGGATTTTAGATGAGAGGTGAAAATTAAGGTTTATGCTCAGGAATAACTTTGTTATTCCTTGTCATATGGTGATGGGACTTATATTTTCAGAAAGAGGTGAGTTTCCTCTTTCTTTTGATACCTTTTGAGCTTATTTGGCTCAGCTTCATGTTTTGGTGGTATCTTGGCTATACCATTGGTTTATGGTATATTGGCTGTCATGCTTGTGCTCTGGTTTTGAGTCACAGGCTGATACCTCTCTTCCAATGAAATTTTGGGGTGAAGCCATAACAATGGCTGCTTTCCTATGCAACCTAATCCCAAAACAAGACAACAACACAACACCGTTTGAAAACTGGTACCACCAAAAACCTTTTGGATGCAAAGCCTGGATCAGAATCCCACCACAATTACGTACTCAGAAGTTTGCCCCTGTCTCATGTGAAGAAGTACTTCTAGGCTATGAAGACAATGGATCCAGTTATACATTACTCAGAAGTCGGGACCAAGCAGTGGTAATCAGAAGGCACATGTTTTTTGACAAAACAATTTCCCTTCAATTTCCTCTCAAAACACCATTTCAACTGGCCCTGATCTCAGATCTCTTTTTCCATACTCCAACAGAAACCCAAGAGAGTCAACAGACATGACTCTTCCCGAACCAATTGCTGAACAGTTGGAGCTACTGACCGAAGAGGAAGAAGAGAAAGAGTCCTCATCAGAAGCTCCAGAACTTCAACCCAGCAGAATCAAAGTCATTGGTCCAAGGCATCCCACTCTGATCAGTAGTGATATCGACCCAGAAAACATCCTCTCATTTCACAGAAGACCAAGAACCAACCTCACTCAAACCAGGGTAGATGAAGTCCCAAATTCCTACAACAAAGCCCTGTCCGGACTTAACAAGGAGAAGTGGGCCAAAGCAATTCAGACCAAGCTCAGGAACATGGAGAGACTGAAGGTATGGACTCCCCGCTCTCAAACTACTGACAGAAAACCAATCACCTGCACTTGGACATTCAAGATAAAAAAGAATGCTACAGGGAACCCTGTCAAATACAAGGCCCAGCTCTGTGCACAAAGCTTTCAGCAAATCCCAGGGATTTACTACCAACACACATTCTCTCCAAGTGGCCAACTAAGCTCTCTCCAAACCCTCATTGCTTTTTCTGCTTCCAATCACTATCAGTTCCACCAGATGGATGTCAAAAGCGTGTTTCTAAATGCCCCACTCAAAGCCGATGTGGCAATAGAAGTCCCACAGGGCCTAACCCTCAATAAGAACTCCCTAGTTCTCCAACTGAATAAAGCTCTCTATGGGCTAAAGCAATCTCCCCTGGCCTGGAATAACCATCTCTCTAAATGGCTGATAGGTGTTAATTTCACCCAATCCATCTCTGACCTCTGTGTGTTCTGGAAATCAGCTCCATATCCCATCTGGATTTACATTCAAGTAGACGACGTTGCTTTATTCAGTCCAAATCTTGACCCATTCAAGAAACTCATACAAAAGCACTTTGAAATTGAGGATCTTGTGGAAGCCAACTTGCTTCTCTGAATAACCATTCACCATCTCCAAAACAGCTTCTCCCTGTCACAAACCCACTACATTAACAAACTGGCTGAAACATTCAATATTGCTGAACTCACTCCGTCCAACACTCCACTGAAACCTCACCTTCAACTTCTACCTGCCTCTAGTGCAGAAATCAAAGAATTTGAGAATACCGCAATAAACTATTGAAGCGCTGTAGGCTCTTTAAGTTACATCAGTTCTAACACAAGGCCAGATATCACATTTGCAGTGAGCCACCTCTCCCAATTCCTGGAGAATCCCGGGATTCTCCATTGGAAAGCCTGTCTTTGAGTCTTACAATACTTGTTTCATACAAGGAACCTCTCCCTGCATTTCCACCATCAAGAAAACAATCAGATCATCAGCTATGCTGACACAGATTGGGGCAAGAACCTGGTCGACCAACAATCAATCTCTGGTTATGTGGTGAGCAGAAATCACCACCTCATCTCATTGCGCTCCAAGAGACAAAGCACTGTCTCCAACTCAACCACGGAAGCTGAGTAGAAGGCCCTATCTGACGTCACAAAATAAACCATGTGGTTACTCAACCTCTGTAAGGAAATCAATCTCCCTCTCTCTGACAAACCCATTATCCTGAACGACAACAAAGGGGCTATTTACCTGGCTCTCTGTAAAGCAAACCACAACAGTTTCAAGACCAAACACATGGACATCAAACTCCACTATATCCGAGAGCTCTTGCAAGACAAAACAATCAAGCTTCAACATGGCTCAACACAGAACATGATTGCCAATTTTCTAACTAAAGCAGTAGGTAAGACTTCCCTAAAGAACTCCCGCATTGCACTCAGCGTGCTCTCTCCCTGATAGTACATCGCAAGGGGGAGTGTTAGATTTCCGCTGCTTTTCCCCCAACTGAAACCTAATCTAAGTATAGGTTAGGGTCTGTTCCATGTCTCCCTCCTATTTATCTCCCACTCCCTTCCTCTTACAATATCCAACCATCCCTTTCTAGTTTACTCCTCTTCCCTGTCACATAAAAAAAACTCCCACTTTTCCTAGAACACCATTTTTTTTTCTTTCTGTTTTGTATCTCTCTCTGCTCACAAGTCTGCTGTTTTGTACTATAATCTTGTGAGGTGAAAGCTCATGTGACTTTCATTTGTTCCTCATTTCACAATCTAAACCGCCTGTTTCTTGTTCTTTGTTAGTCCACTAATACCATAAGACCATCATCTTTGCATCTGCTGTTTATCACTTCTCATTCATTGTTTGTCCTTAGGTAGATTTCATTTGCATTTTTGTCATTAGTTTGGGCTATATCACCTACTGAAATTTGTCCTTAGTTTGAAATTTCTAAACCTCAATACCTCTAACTGGGATTCCAGCTCTGGGCTCCTGTATTTGTTTTGAAGGATTTGCAGCAATATGCTACACTTTTTGTGTTTGGAATAAGATTTATTAACTGAATTAAAGAGTTGATTATGCATTTCAGAGGATCTTATCCCAAATATGGGAGTTTCTATCCCTTATGGTTCACTCTGTTCAGTATCTGGGGTACCACTTCCTGGTGCCCATTCAGAGAATCTAATGTTTTTCTTCCTATCTATTTCCATAAAATGAATAGGAATTTTTGCAGCTACTTATGGTTCATGAGCTGGATTATTTTTGACATTTTTTAATTGCCATCTACTGAGGCCATATGCATTTTTAAGGATTTTTCCCTTCTTTTTATATGATTTTCATATGGACTCTATACTCTTGGATGGCTTTTTTCCATCTCAACATGTGTCTATTAGTAGTCTTCCTGTTGAGAAAAGACGTGAGTGCAGTCCAGTCTGTGTATACTTCAAATACTGAACCCTCCAAGTAGTAATTTATTTTCTCTAGGGCCCAAACCAAACATAAGAATTGTTTCTGGGTTGATCTATATCTGGCCTCTGAATTGTTCAGTTGTCTGGAGATATAAAATATTACCCCTCCTCTAGGCTCACCATCTACAATTTGTCTTTGGTGAAGGCCTTCCCCTAATCCTTGGCTGTAAGCTGCATCTATGGACAGCTTTAATCATCATTCAAATTCAGGTAGCATAAGGACAGGTGCATTAGTGATTTTTTTGTTTTATATTCTCATATTAATTCCGTCTTTGCTTTTGAACATAACTTGTATAAGCTGCTATTTATGTGGGAAAGTTTTTTGATGTGGTTTCTGTAGTAGCTGGCAAACCCAATGAAAGATTGAATTTCTTTGATAATTTTTGGTACTGGCTTTCATATTACTGCTGCCATTTTGTTCTAATCTATGACCAGGCTAAGGCCTGAGACTTCATATCCTAGTGTGAATAGTTCCCATTGGCAAAAATAACACCTTTTGAGTGAAACTCTCAGATTAATGGGCGCTCATTTACTCAGTAATGTGTCTATGTATTTCACATGATCTCCCCATGTTTCTTAGTATATAATTATATCATCAATATATACTACCATCCAGCCTTCATAAATTTCTTCTTGAAATATTGTTTCCATTATCCTTTAGAAGTGGGATGGTGCATTTTTGATGCCAAAAGGCATCCTGGTGTACTGATATATACCTATTTGGAATATCATTCTTAGTAGCTTCAAGGAGTTTCTTTTAAATCCATTCTTGTGGAATCCTTCCATACAATCCATCTTAGTGATTTGTTTGGCTTTTTCAAGTTTGTCTAGAGCATGGGGTATACTTGTTATAGTGTACCTGTCAGTTTTGGTGTAGTTTTTAAGTTCTCTGAAGTCTCTACACAATCTATACTTGACATCATTTGAAGTGATAAGGAAAGATGTGGCGACTTCCACTATTTCATTGTGTCCTATCTCTCTGATGACATCCATATCTAGAAGTTGATTAATATGTTTTTCAATTTCTTTCCTAGTTTCCAGGACTTCTGAATATTAAGGCTTTCTAATAATGGCTGGATAAGGTCTTTCCATATCCAGATAGAATTCTATATCATTGTGTCTAATTTCACCTAAGAGTTCTTCCCCTATGGCAAAATATGGTCTATTCTTCCTCAAAGTTTTTGTATGTTAGTGAGTTTAGAGCTAAATTGTGCCTCTTTGCATTCATTTAGAAATTCTTCTAAGTGGTTATAGACCACTTGTATATATTAGGTGAAAATTCCTTTTCCTTGTTGGTACCTATGTCAAGATGCCTATTTTTACTATTGTAGATGTCAATCCCATACATCCTCTGGTAATCTTTTTCTAGTAGGAAAACTTGGATTTGGGCGTCTTCAAGCACCAAAAACTGTGGGTTGAGTCTGATATTACCTTTCCTGTGGGGTATTATTATCTCCTTGATAATAGTTGCAATGGATTTCATCTCCCCTGATGCACTTTTGGAATTCTTTTCCTTAGTTAGCAATAGTTGTTTTCCCCATTTATGAAGTTTTTTTACAGATATTCTCTGGCAACTATTGAGAAGTGTGCACAACTGTAGATGCACCTGCATTTCACTGCATGTTCCAGCTCTCCTGGAAGCTGTGTCAGAAGTTTTTGATTCCTAATTTAAATTCTCATATTGGAATCAATTTCTTTAAGTGTTTTGCACTTTTTAACACATCACTCATAAGGATCTTTGTTCACTTAGTACTCCTCATTTTCAAATGAAATGGTCCCTTTCCATATCCAGGCTACATTGCTGTACTTGTGGATCATTTTATTCTTCCACCATGGCCAGTTTCTCCTTCCATTTATTTCTTTCATTTATTTGTAACATATGCTATTATCTCCTTTGTATTCTGTTTGGATTCTATCTGTTATCCAGTAGTCTGGTATGGTTGGTACATCAATGAAGAGTCTATCAACATAATCAATGAGCTCCATATGATTATAATCTACTACACCAGATAATTTTGCCCATCTTGTGGCTTTTGTAAGCTGTTTCAAGGCTTCCTTCTCTGAGTAAGTCATATTATCTCCATCCTGGTATTGTGATGGGGATCTGTGCTTACTCTCAATTAGGGAATCTGGTTTAATTTCCTCTTTGAGGTGTGGATTATTGACAAAAACATGGCTCTGACTTTGTGGCTTCATGTGCTGGCCAACATTGAACAATTCTTTCATGTCTTGATCCACATTTTACCTGTTTCTCTTGCAGTGATATTTCTCCTTTAAGACTTGGTTGTGCCTTTTTTAGTATCTTCTGAGCCTTAACTTAGTTCAACAATGCCCTCTTAAAGAGTATGAATGGTTTTTTTTGTAATTTTATCAATTCTTGTAACCTTAAATAATTTTAATAAAGCTTCCCAAACTCTTTTTGATTTTGCTTTGAAAAATGGGACATTTTTAACCATAGTTCATTTCTGTCAGTTTTACTCTCAGGTGTGATAGAATTGTGTTCATTCTGAGGTGGGATATCATTTCTAACTGTAGGTGAGCTTATTCAATCAGTTTTATTCACAATTGATTCTTTCTCTTGTGTACTTCTTTTACCAAGTCCAACAGCTTTGGGCTCATTGGGTCTGACTATTTCTGCCTTTGGTTAAAAGAGGTCTTGTTCTTGCCCTTTGATACTTGTCTTCTCCTGGAAACTACCTGGGAATGTGAAGAATGGTTACTCTTTGCCACTGATCTGTAGGTGCTTGCGTGGTGTGAAGCCACTGGGGAGTCTGGTTGGTTTACTTTTTGTGAATCTGAAGGAGTCAGAGTATTCTCTTTCTGGGTAAACTGCTCTTCTATGTCTTGGATAGTGGATTTATTCTCCCTTATCCTGGCTTCCCTTTCCCCCAGGAGTTTGAACTTCCTGTTGGGATTCCAACCTTTTGTTATTACCATAAGGTTTTTAAAGGGTATCTCTTTGAGATATATCTTCTGGAAGCTTTCCCCAAGGTCTGGCCAATGCAAAGCTGGGTTCAGCCTCTATTTTTCCATTCTCCATTGGAATAAATCTTTGAGTAGTTGGTGGAGCTGAATAACTTGAGCCATATCCTTCCAGTCCTCTGGTTTGAGGTACCTGTTAGATTAAAAGGTAAATGGCAGTGTGGAAATGATTTCCTTGAGTGTTCTTCCATCAACAATGGTGTGCATTCCCTGATTGTTTTGTTTTGAAAAGACCTTTTCTGTCTTCTGTCTGGTTCCTGAGGTGTACAGGGGACATATTAGTGTTTGAAAGAATTCAAAAACTTTGTGTTCTTGAGGTATTGACCTTATACTGTTCTTTTTAAAAATTTGTTTTCAGCTTCTTTAGGCAATTTTCCTTTGGAGGTTACAACTGGGTTAATTATAGTGATCTTCCTTGTCAATGTTATCAAGGCTGGTTTATCTTCTATATATGCAGAGTTTTGTGGTTTTCTAGTCCTCTGAATGGCAATTGGTGTCCACCTTTTGTTGGATATAAGGCTTTCACTTTCCCTCTTTCCTTTTCCCTTCTGCACATCTGTGTCTGAAAGTTCCACTGGTTCATTGCCTTATGACTGGGTTTCTAGTGGTATGAAGTTTTCTTTCACTCAACAGAGAATGTGGACTTACGTAAGTTGAGACTTCATAATATGCTTTTTTCACATCTAAGAATGGCCTCTGGTACAATTTGTATTTTTATTGTACCTCTGGTTTCTGATATGTAATTGAAATTATCAATTGCACCTTAAAAACTTGTGTTTTGTGGATGCATGGTCTACTGTTGTATCCCAAATATCTTACAGAGTTTCTTGTAATTATCAACAAGAATCTTACAGCTGGTTCTGTATTGTAAATCTAAATTGTCAATATGTCCAACCATGCCTCTGAAACTTTTATTAACAGTACAGAAGTATTCTTGTATAACAATTAATAATAAAGGGGGTTGATTTTTCATATGAAAAGACACACCCAAATAAGCCTGTTGCAGCTAAATTATGGCTGATCATGTCAAAAAATGAAATATAAAATGGTATATGGCTGTATACCACCTAAAAATAATAATATATGATATTTTATATATTATCATTTTTTAATATGATTTTTACACTAAAAGATAATAATAAGGTAATTAAAATATAAGAATAAAAAAATTACCCCCTTTCATGCCAAAAACGTCCATAAATGGGGTAAAAAACATGCCAGGCTGCATATATGATAAAGTGATAATAATTGTATTTACAACTTGAATGCAGACTTTGAAATGGATAATAATAGTAAAAATACCTTGAATATGATATTCAGGGCTTTAATATTGAGGGATAGTGGTGGTGAGCTCTATTGAAAGCCCTGGGTGCAGCTTTGTCAATTGGTTTATTATAATAGAAGACTAAAATAACTAGTATTATGGCTATACCTCATTATTTTCCAATATTATAGCTGTTGTTAAACAGTCATACTAAATAGGAATTCAAGATCAGGATGGATATTCCTCTTTTGGCCAGAGAAGGGTGCCTTTTTATCCTGAAACTGGGGGGAAGGTCCTCTAGACCATTTCCCATAGGAAAAGTGAATATTTTCACTTCCAAGGAATGGCTTGTGGCTCTTACCATGCCTTTATAGCCTTTATTGGGCTCAGATGTGGCTTTGAAACCACATCTGGGAATTTTTCACTAATACAGGGTGAAAATTTCATCTGGGGACCACACAGCCCTCTTCTGATGTGTATGACATGTAGAATGCTGTTCAGAGTCTATATAGGGACCCCATATTGGCCAAAGTACGAGGTATTGAAGGATAAACAAGCTTCTTTGTAGAATTTAAACCTCATATTTGGGGATATGGAAAGTATCCCACAGTAAAGGTGTATTACACCAGATGTGGGATTTCAACCTTAAACCTTCCATACCTTTGTAAGTTTTTTAAGAAATTGAGCTCAAAGGTAGTTAATTAGGTATCCCTGGTTGAATCTGACAAAATGGTACCTCATTTGGTATGGAAAAAATTAAATATGGCAAAGTAATGCCATTTTTCATTTCCATAGTTCAGATATGGATTTATCTAAAATCCTGTATGGAGTTTGTTTGCTCCATAAATTTTGTTCTATATGCTTTATGAGCTATTTAGTGGCACCATCAGATAGATCCAGTTGTTCTATTTTCAAAAAGACCCCACTTTAAGTATCTCACATGAAAACTGTAAAAGCTAGATGAGAGGTGAGGGTTTTGTTCACCCTTATTTTTCTTATTTTTGGCCATAGCTTCTGTATTTTTGATGCTAGCTAAGTTTTGCTGCTACCATTGGATATCCCTGATTGAGAGAATTAATCTGAGAACCCATTCCATGGGTTTTAGCCTCTTTCTCTGTGTTTTAGATGGAAGGTGAAATTTAAGGTTCATGCTCAGCAACTGTTTTGAGCAGGAATAACTTTGTTGTTCTTTTTCCTATGGCTATGTTAGTTGTATATTTGGAAAGAGGTGACTTTTCTATTTCTTTTGATAATTTTTGATCTGCTTTGGCTCAGCTCCATGTTGTGGTGGTAATTTGCTCTACCATTGGTTTATGGTATTCTGGCTGTTGTGCTTGTGCTCTGGGTTTGAGACACAGGCTGGCATTTGAGATAATTTAAATTCAATCCAAGTGGAGAGAAAAACCTCCACCAAAGTTCACAAGCACAGAAGCTTTAACATAACAGTCAATTTCCCCCCCTCCAATCATGGAAGGGAATAAATCTCAGTACTCTGAGTATTTGGAGGCCTCATTAGCCAAATCAATCACTTCATCAGATTTACTAATTTCAGAAACTGACTTCAATGAATATGGAAAATAACTATTCACCCTCCAAAGATCCAGAAGAGTTCTAAAGAGAAGGAAATCCTCACAAAGAAAGTCCCACAAGCCTATAAATACTTTTACTATTTATGATCAAATTTTTTTAGCCTTTGAGAATTACTGAAGCAATTATCACCCAAGTGATGAATGATCCAAGCTCTTTGTGAGTTTTTGATTCATTTTTTGTCCATTTCAAGATTTATTAACTTTTTTGACCCATTTTCATTGGGTACCTAGCTCAAAATAATTCCTAAAATATTTTTTTAAATGTACCTTCAAGTCCATCAATGTCCAAGATCACATAGACTGTGGCTATAGACCAGTATTCAAATAAATTTACAAGACATAAGATCAATTGGCTTACTTCAGGGTTGACTTTTCTGAATAAATACAAAAAACAAGACCTTTATAAATCCATGAATACCTTTGAGCTCCCATTAAGCTCTTAATTTGAACAAACTTAGTGCTATTAATATGTTGGTCAGAATCTAAAGAGTAAGTGTATAACAAACTTTGATATGGGGGATCCAATTGTAAATAATGGTCAAAAATATTATTATATTATTCCAAAGGCTAATTTTTCTCCTTTCTCCCTTATTTCTGTCCTCCAAATGACAATCCACCAATTTTAATATGGTTTGTGGATGGCTTATCTCATTTTTTCCCTTTGTATGTCATTATTTCTGAAGATTTCCCTGTCCCCCAAATTACTTTTAATTGTCAATTTTATGCTCAACCACAATCCCTGGGGTGTGAAGATAAATTCAATGAGCACAGAATTTTATATTTGTAAATCCTTCACCCCTTTTAAGAAAAACCCAACTATTTTAGAGGTTGATTCAGATTTAAATTAGTATTTTATTTTTTATATACATGTTATCCCAGTTATCCCCCCTTATCAGTATTATTTGTTTCTTAAAGCCCCCTTAGTCAGCTATTTTATCAAAAATATGGCACTTTTGTACTTACAAACAATCATATTACAAGAATTAGAAAGACTTTTTGAAAACATAAAATTCCTCCATAGGCCTGCATTTGTCCCACCCAAAAAAACAGAAATATGAGCTTCTTTTTTTTATTCTCAACAATGAACCCTCCTTTTTAGAAAAAGATTGGGGAAATCAATGCGTGATAAATATCTCAATAAATTTCTGACAAAATTTGGTCATTTTTCCAAATTGGCCAATTTGAAAAAATTTTGGCAAAACCTTTTTGAAAAATTCTGTGGATCTCGACATCTCAAAAAATCATACATTGCCAAAGTAAAATCGAAAATTTGTTAAATGATTGTCTGAGGGATTTATTTCAAAAAATCATACCCTTATCGTTTTCACCAGAAGCTTATGTGTTTTAGCCTTAATTGGTAGAAACAAATATTTTATTAGTATATGCTTTTACCATAACCCTATCTTTTTATACAAATTTTCTTAACATTAAAAAAGACAAATTAAATGTACAAAGATCTTCTTTCTTAGAAAGAACCCTTAAAACACATAAATAATATATGATTCTTTCTACTTCTTTAATATTTTTCAGTTTTACAAATACATAAAAGAACAACCCTTGATCCATTACTATCATCCAAAATATTTTTCTGTAGATGTTTTTTTATTATTACTATTTTTCTTTCTTATCTTTTATTCTAAACTTATTTTTCATAATTCTTATTTTACTTCAGCTTAATTATTCTTTTAATTGAGTAAGCTTATTCAATAATTCTAGCTTTCTTTTCATGTGTTTTTTTTCCTAAAATTACAGTAGAAACTCTGTACATACATATGTAATTTTTTGATGATTGTCAACGCTTCTACAGTAGTGGACTGAATAGAACTTCTTTTAAAATGTTTCAAAAAAAATGAAATAAACTAAGTCAAATTCAGTCTAATTCTATTATATAAAGCTAATTTCATAACTTAATGATAAAAATAAATGGAAAACCCCCTTTTTAAAAATGGGGGAAGATAAATTGAATTAAAAAACACGGTTATATGAAAAAAATTATTCTTACTGAATGATTAAGTTTTCCAGTATGAGGCTATAGTTTACTCTGACTTTATTGAAGACACAATATAACAGCTAAATAGAAATAAGTAATACTGAAAGAAGTGCTTTCAAATAATACATGCAAAATCATGAGTGAAATAAAGAAGATATACAGCTCCTATTTTCACAGTTTTTGATTGAATATTAAATAGTTTAGTTTCATATGAATTTTTTATTATTATTTAGATTGAATGAAGATCCTTCTCATTAATTGTCCTCCTTCCAAATTCTTTGCATCCTACTTCCTGAAATGAATATAAAAAATATAGATTTACAAACAATCAAAGGCCTTGGAAGGGCTGTTGGAAAGCAACATTCAATGTGTTACTTAGCTTGATAACTGTAGGTTTTGGTCTTGTGTTTAAGCTTAATATTGAAAGAGGGAATAATTTATATCATAAGAGATTTTTGAAAAATTCTCATTTGGTTGGAGAAAAAAATAGGCTCAAAAAAATGGCTTCTATCATGGGAAAGGAAAGATGAAGAAATAGTCACAAATATCATGTTACTCCATGAAGATTTGAAGAAAATATCAAATCAACAAAAATATATCCTCTCAAAATTTGGGTGTTTTTTCCTCACCTAAGAGCACAAACATTTCTCAAAATAGCAGAAATTCTAATCATACAATAATAAGCCTCAATGGGAGCTTTAAAATCTTTTCAAAAAGGATATTTAAAAATCTCATTTTTAGGACATTAAAATTTCTTGAAGATTTTGAATTTTTTGAATCTCCACAGTTTAATCTTTGAAAAATAATTCTAATTATAGCCTCAGAGTAATTGGAAATTTCTGTAAGTGAGATTTCTATTACTTCAACCTTACTTTCAACTGATTGAAAACACACTTCACCATGAGAAAAGTGCAAACACCTGAAATCATGTGTTGCATTTTAAAATTGGTTGAGACTCAGACTACAATGAGCTTTGATACATCCTCTTAAGTAGAGTGAAAAAATGATCTCAATTCTTTTTTATATTCCAAGCTCTTCCAAGCTACTGGAATAATAGATAATTCTTAAAATTTCCATTTCTTTTCCAAATGGGATTTGACAATTATATAGTTCATTATATTGAATATCTTCACAGATTTGGATAAGCTCAAAATTCTCTCCATTTATATTTTGATATTCATGGAGATTTTTTCCATTAAAAATACTTGAGTTTTCAGATATATTCTCAGTGAGAAACTTCTCTTTCATCTTTGAATAAATTAACTGGTGAAAACCAGCTCTCAAGCAAATAAATCCTTCATTTCAATTGATTTGTTACTTCTTAGTACTTAATGATATTATTCATTGTTATTTTTCCTTTCAATTATGTTTCACAAAAATAAAATATTTTGATTCAAAACCTCACCTTTACAAAAAGAAAATTTAGCTTTCTTGGGTTTTACATAGCCAAATTTGTATATATTTGGATTCAAGAAAAATTATTATTTTTTTTGTTTGGATGAAATAATTTCAAGAAGTAAATATAAAAGATATTCATAGCTTACAATTCCTTACTCATTATTTTTTCATTCTTTAATTCCTTTGATATTTTTCATTATCAAGAGAATAATTCCTATTTTATTGAAAAGAAAAAAGTGCCTTTACTTTTTTTGAGAAATTCTTTTTTGGAAACAGAAGTAGAAGGCTCTGTAAAGTACAACCTGCTACTGGAATGTTTTATTAATATAATTATTTTACAGTAGAAGGAATGAAAGAGCTCATTACTATTAATTTTTTGACAATTTTCAAAAATGTTACAGTTGTAGGAATTAAAGGGTTCATTACTATAAAATTTCAATCATTTTCAACAAAAGGGACCGCAACTGTAACAAACTCAATTAAAATTGACAATTCAATGGTGGTACGCCTCAAAGGGACTGCCACTCTAGGTTTTGATAGAACACTAGAAAAATGAATTATATTGAATCGAATGCAGTAATTAAAAAAGGATTAAAAAATATAAAATACCAAAACTTTAAGGAATTAAAGAAAAAATATCAAGAAAAAAAGGTAAAAAATCAGAAATTGACATACTCATTACAAAATAATGGCTAATAAAATCAAAATATTTGGATAAAATAACACATCAAATGTGGAGCAGTAGGAAGGAATCCCTTTCTAGTATTTTTTCTTCAAGAAAAAATAACACAAGTACATAAATATTATAGAAAGAATAATTGAGCCAAGCTTTCAGAAATTTTTCTTGCTAAAAAGAACAAGCTTTTATTCATCATTTTTTTGGCTTTTCTTTCCTTTTACTTTCTATTTTGATAATTAATAAAAAAATGTTTCATTTAAATTTCCTACTCATGATCCTCATTATAAATTTAATCATTGTCTTTGATTCAAAAAAAATGAAAGCCTAGTAGCTCAATATTTGAGATAGATATGCACATGTTTCTCATGGTAATGAGTATAAAAGGCTTACAAAGCTTTATTTTATTATTATTCTGTTAAAACAAAATCATTATTAAAATCAAGACTATTATGTTTAATCTTAGAGGATTGAAAGAAGTTTCATAATTATCAAACAGATATATTTGTAAAATTTCATTTTATTGACATTGAAGTAAGAAAATCATTCATATTTGAAGTAAGAAATTAGTTCAGTTTATGAAAAAGAAGTAACTCTATGATTGTGAATATTTTTGATAAGGTTATTTTCAAAAATCTAAATTTAGAAGAAATTTAACTCTGGGTAGATACCTGGCAGGATTTTGGATAATTTGGTTTCAGTAATTTACTAGTTTTCAACATTATTTGAAGCTTGTTGAATATTCCTTGGAAGTGATATTTTTGTTGCTTGAGGATTCATTACAAAAAATATCCATATTATTTCTGTATTGTCTTTTTTTAGTGTACAAATCTAATTTATAGCTGAAGTACTTTTCTCAAAAGAAATACTCAAAAAAACTGAGTTTATCTTCTTAGTGTAATTTAAAAATAAAATAGGTAGTTTCATATATAATTCCATAAACTAGAGCTTATACATAGCTCATTAATTTCCTTTTATTATTTTTTAAGGTTTTATATGTATATAAAAGTTTGTTTAGCTTAACAAACATAGCAGAAGCCTTGAATAGAAGCTTGAAGAGATAAACTCAATAATACTGCTTATCATTTCCAGTTATGATTCTTTAATCTCACAAAGGATTTGAATTATTGAAAAAAATTGGATAGATGATTTCATTTTCAAGAAAAAGGTAGTCTTAGATTCTTTTTGCTAGCTATTGAAAATGTATATTATCTTCAATTTAAATATTAGATGAAACCTTTTTGCAGGTGTTTGCCATATATTTAAAGAAATTTCATGGTGGAGAAATAAGAAGTCCATTTGTTCAATCAAACTTGATAATTTAAACTTTTGATTGTATAGTATTGATGAGGTCATAAAATAAGGGTGTTGGTAAAACACATAAGGATTCTGGTAAAAACATGTAAGCTCTTACATGTTTTTTCCATAAATTGGTAAAAATACGTAAGGGGTGCCCTGGGCCTATTTTTAATTAAAAATGAAACACCTAAAAACCTGTATTGGGCCAAAACCTTCCAAAAAGAGGTTTTTTCCCTACAAAACCCCTCTAACCCAATTTTTTTAGTTTTTTTGCACATCCCCCCCAAAAAAAAAAGACCAAACACCCAAACAATCCACATTATCCCGCCCCCAAAAAAAAATTTTTTTTGAAAAACAGCATTACCAAAGGAATTTTTCAAAGCTTTTCACACTTTTGTCTCTCTTTTTACCCCAAAGACTGCATTTTCCTCCAAAAAAACCTGCTTCCAATCCTGTAAAATTCCCTTTTTTTATCTTCCCTCTCCTTTTATTCTTAAATTTAAACCTCTTCATTTCACCTTTTCCCAATTGATTTGACTTTGCACACCTTTTATCACTTCTTTTTTACATTTCAAAGGATTATTTCCTCATTTCAAATTCCCAAATTCCCCTTTTTTCAAAACTTATACATATGTTTAACTAAATAATGCTTCAACCCACAACTGAAGGTGAATTTCAGACCCTTAAGCTTTCTTTTTTGGCACAATGTGCATAGTGTTTCCAGGGAAAAGGAGTATTCTGTGTTCACCTTGAGGTCCAGTATGACCCACAACTAAATTGATATAGGTTGTGTCAGCCTGTGACTCAAAACCAGAGCACAAGCATGACAGCCAAAATACCATAAACCAATGGTATAGCCAAGATACCACCAAAACATAGAGCTGAGCCAAATCAGCTCAAAAGGTATCCAAAGAAAGGGGAAACTCACCCCTTTCTGAAAATATAAGTCCCATCACCATAGGATAAAGAATAACAAAGTTATTGCTGAGCATAAACCTTAATTTTCACCTCTCATCTAAGATCCAGAAGGAGAGGCTTAACCCCATCAAATGGGTATTCAAAATGAAGCTCTAAGCCAGGGCTATCCAATGGTACCAGCCAAACTGAGCTAGAACCAATATTACTGGAGTTATGGTCAATTTCAGGCCAAATAAGGGTGAACAAAAAATTCAGCTCTCATCTAACTTCTACGGTTTTAGTGTGAGATACTTAAAGTGGGGTCTTTTTGAAAAGAGCACAATCAGGGCTATCTGATGGTGGCATTCATTTTCCCAGATCCCAACTATAACAGAAGTTATGGGGAAAATAAGCTCAATACAGCTTTTTGCCTATACCACGCAAATGTACAAAACTCTTGTACATGGGATAACTTTGCCATATTTAATGATACCCATATCAAATGAGGTACCAATGTGTAGAGCACATACAGGGCTACACACCGAACCAATTTTGAGGTTGATATCTCAAGAATTGACAAAGTTATGGCTGTTTTAAGGTCATATACAGCCTTACCATGGGATAATATCCCATAATCATGAATATGAGGTTTCAAATAAAAAAAGAAGATTGTTTTTACTTCAATACCTCATATTTCAGTCAATACTGAGGTCCCATACAGTTTCTGTACAGCATTCTACGCGTCATACAAGTCAGAATCAGGCTGTGAGGTCCCCAGATGAAACTTTTCACCCTGTATTGGTGGAAACTGCCCAGATGTGGTTTCAAAACCACATCTGAGCCCAATACAGGCTATACAGGCTGTTTGCAAACCACAAGCCAGTCCTAGAGAGTGAAAAAATTTCACTTCCTCTACGAGGAAAGGTCTAGCACCCTTTCCACCCCATTTCAGGATAAAAAGGAGGCTTTTGAAAGCCAGAATTGTTTCCTCATCCTGCTCTTGAATACCCTATGTAGTGAACTGTCCAAAACAGTTTTACTCTTGAGTAATAAATCAGGTATAATTATAATTTCAATTATTGTAGCTCTTATTATAGTAATCCAACTGGTAAGACTGCACCCTGGGTTCTCAATAGCGCTCACGATCACTATTCTTCAATGGTAGAACCCTTTTATTATACTATAAAACCCTCATCTTAAATGTAAATCCTTATTTTAAACTATTTTCTATGTGTCACAGTCATAGTTTTAGTTGTAAATAGCCTAATTACTGTTTCAACATAGACTCTATCTGACATTTTGGGGGCCTCGCCGTGTTTTAAACCTTTTTTGGACCCTTGTAAGTGAGTTTTTTCTCTTATTTCTCACTTTCTGACATTTTTTTTATTCTTTTTAGGTGTAAATCTTTCTTAAAAAATATATATTATATATATATTTTCCTTTTTTTGGTATATATACCACTTTATACTCATATTTTTAGAGTATCTGTCACGTGGCTAATAGCCATAAGACCCTTATTTTTTAATTAAGATAAGACACCTCATACTGATAAACCAACAGTTGAGGCGTGGTTGGACATACTGTTAACTTAATTTCCCTCTTATACACCACTTTTGACAGATTATACTTGCTAATTACAAGTAATCTGTGAGATATTGGTATACAAACAGTATACCAAATATCATTAAGCTGTATTTCTGACAAGGAATTGTTGATTCAATTACACTTTCATTGTACAAGGGCATATTGTGGTAATATACAAGCCCAGAGGCCATTCTTAGATGTGAAAACAGAATTTTAAGAAGTCTTAACTGACATTAAGCCCTCTTTTTCCTGTTTTGATTCAGTGGAAGATAACTTAATACCACTTGAAAGGCAGTCACAGGCCAACACACCAGTGACACCCTCAGAACCAGAGGGCAGCAAAGGCAAAGGAAAGAGGCACAGTGAAGGCCTGATAGCAGAAAAGAAGTGGACACCCATTGCCACACAGAAGAGTAGAAAACCACAAAATTCTGCTTCAATACAAGGTAAACCAACCTTGATAACTTGTACAGGGAAAATTACTATAATTAACCCAGTTGTAACCTCTAAAGTTAAATTGCCCAAATCAGCAGACAGCAAATTTGTACAAGGCACAGTCAAAGGTAAATACCCTAATAACATAAAGTTTTTGACTGCTTGCAAACACTAACATGTCACCTGTACCCCTCAGAGATCTCTGCTTCCAAAGGAACCAGCCAGAGGACAAAGAAGGCTTGTCCAGAACCAGAAGACCTGAAAGAGGACACCTTGGACACAGTAGTGGATGGCAAAACAATGAGGGAGATAATATCAACCCTTCCATTCACACTCCAATTCAATGGAGACCTCAAACCAGAGGACTAGAAAGACATGGATCAAGTTCTTCAGCTCCACCAACTCCTCAAGGACCTATTCCAATGGAGCATGGACAACGAGAGGTTCAACCTGGCATCTCACTGGGCAGAACTTGGAGCAAGTTGCCAGAAGATCTGTCTCAAAGAGATAGACTTAAAAGACCTTATGATAATCACCAAACGTTGGAATCCTACCAGACAGTTCAGACTCCTGGAGGCAAGGGCACAGAGTATAAGGGAGATTCAAGCCACTATCAAAGCTATAGAAGAACAGTTCACCCAGACAGGGCCTACTCAGATTCCTTCAGTCTCAAAAGGAGCAGGCCAAATCAGCTCTCCAGTGGCTTCACACCATTCAGACACCAACAGATCAATGACCAAGAGTCACCACTCTTCACAATTCCAGGAGGTTTCCAGGAGAAGAAAAGGATACAAGGGGAAAAACAAGACCTCTTTCAGCCAAAGGCAGAAATAACCAAACCCCATGATTCAGAAGTTCTTGGATTTGGTGAAAGAAGTGCACAAGAACCAGAAGTAGTTGTAAACCACTCTAGAATCAGTAGTCCTAGTAATAGAAACATTACCCCCACTCAGACTGAACATAACATTGTCACATCTGAGAGTAACATCAACAGTGATACACTGTGGTTACAAATGTCCCAATATGCTGAGCAATCTGCAAAACAGTTTGCAGAACTTGAAACAAGCCATGAGAGGATGAAGAAATTAACAGCCTCCATGGATAAAATAATTAAAAATCTTCAAGAAGTAAATGCTCAATTGAGCAAATCCTCTGAAGAAACCAACAAAAGACTGAATCTAGTCTTTGAAGAACAACACCACAGCAGAAGGGACAGGGATTGTCTGGACCAAGACATAAACAGATTGTTTAATGTCTACCATAAGTTGAAGCCCCAACCACAAGGCTAAGTTATGCAAAATCCATATCAACCAGATGCCGTGTTGATGAATAAAGAAAGATCTCCATCACAATACCAGGATGGAGATGGCATGTCTTATTCAGAGAAGGAAGCCTTGAAACAGCTTCCTGAGGCCTCACGCTGGCCCAAATTCTCTGGAACTGGATAGTAGGATCATATGGAACTCAAAGATTATATTGATGGACTCTTCATTGATGTACCAAGCATACCAGACTACTGGATTACTGCTATATAGAATACATCATTTAAAGGTCATTCTAGTAAATGGTACATGGAAATGAAAGAAATCCATGGCAGAAGAAACTGGCCATGGTGGAAGAGTCAAATCATCCAAAAGTACAGTAATGGTACTTGAATATGGCAAAATACCATTTCATTTGAAAATGACAAATACTCTGTGGACAAAGATCCATATGAGCTGGTTTCTTAGACAGTCTAAAAGACTTAAAGCCATTGATCCTCAGATGAACATCCAAATGAGGAATCACAAACTCCTGACACAACTGCTAGGAGAACTAGAGCATGAAGTAAAATTCAGATGCAACCAAAATTGCACTCTAGATGACATTGCTAACACCTTACAAGACATAAGGAAGATAACTAATATAGGGAAATTCACCCCATATAAGAGCAGTATTTTCAAAGAGAAACAACCTTTCAGGGTGGATTTTAAAGACAAACCCAAAGAAAGGGTGGCAGAAGTGACAAAGAAGAGGAATCCTTGTCACAATTGTGGTTCAACAGACCACTATGCCAACAACTGTCCAAAGGCAAAGAAAAAATTCTATGCCATTGAGAAAGTCCCAGAGGAGGAATCCCCAACAGAAGATTCTGAATCAGACTCCATGGGTGATGCCTTCAGAGAACCATCTGATGATGACCAAGACCCAAGAGAAGAATTTCTAGTAGAATGCCAAGAGGAAACCCCACTAGAAATTCAGGAAATACAGTTTGAAGCAGGCATGCCACAAGACACTGTTAACAAAAACTTGTGCAAACATGTACAAGATGCACAAACATTCCTGGTTACACCAACCAAAGGAATGGAATATATACATGGAACAGCCACTAAAATGACTTTCTGTGTTGACAATGCTCAACATTCATTGATCATTGATAGTGGGGCACACTGCTCCATAGTGGCCACAAATTATCTGGATAACCATTTTCCAAATTGGGAAAAACAGCTCTTTCCCACCAAGGCAAAGAACTTAAAAAGTGCCTCAGGGAAGATGACTTCCATTGGTACAATTATCAAAGAGATAATTATACCCCACAGGAAGGGTAATCTCAGACACAACCCAGAGTTTTTAGTGCTTAATGATTCCCACATCCAAGGGTTCTTACTGGGAACAGACTACCAGAGGATGTATGGCATAGATATTTACAACAGTAAAAATAGGCACATTACCATTGGTACCAACAAGGAACAGAAATTTTCACTTGATATATACCATATATCTTCTTCAGATCCACTAGCAGAACTTCTGAATTGATTCAGAGAGGCACAGTTTAGCACTACCCTCACCAGTCAACAAAGACCAAGTTTACTGAAGATGCTGAGAAAGAACAGACCAGAATTTGTCGTTGGCAAAGAACCATTAGGCAAGATCAAAGGCCATGACATAGAACTATATCTGGATGTGGAAAGACCTTATCCACCCATGCTCAGGAGACCTCCTTATCCAGCAAGCCTGTAAACCAGGAAAGAACATGAGAAACACATAAATGAACTCCTAGACATGGATGTCATCAGGAAGATTGGACATAATGAAATAGTGGAAATCATCACCCCTGTCCTAATCACCTGGCTGATGGCAAGTCTAGACTTTGTGGAGACTTCGTAGCTCTGAATAACTACACAAAAGCAGACAGGTACCCTATACCCAGAATACCTCATGCCCTGGATAAACTGGCAAAAGCCAAATACATAACCAAAATGGATTGTATGAAAGGCTTCCACCAAAATGGAGTTAAACCAAACTCCATGAAATTAATCAGAATAATATGCCATATGGGTATATATGAGTATACCAGGATGCCATTTGGCATCAAAAATGCACCAGCCCACTTCTAAAGGATGATGGACACAATATTTCAAGAAGAAATATTGGAAGGCTGGATGGTGGTATATATTTATGATATCATTATATACTCAGAGACATGGGAAGACCATGTACATTACATGGACAGAGTGCTAAGCAAATATACACCCATCAATCTGAAAATTTCACTGAAAAAGTGCAATTTTGTCCAACAAGAGCTACTGGCTCTAGGACATAAAGTCTCAGGTCTTAGTCTGGCAATTGACCAGAATAAAGTAGCAGCAGTACTACAAAAGCCAGTACCAAAGAGCATCAAATAGATGCAATCTTTCCTTGGGTTTGCTAGCTACTATAGAAACCACATCAAGAATTTTGCCAACATAGCTAGTAGTTTATACAAGTTGTGTTCAAAAGATGTAGTTTTTGAAATTACCAAGGAAAGAAGGGATGCATATGAGAGGATCAAACATCAACTCACAAATGCACCCGTACACATCTTTCCTGACTTTGAACTACCATTCAAGCTATATATAGATGCAAAATGTAGCAAAGGCTTAGGAGCAGCCCTTCACCAAAGACAAATTGTGGATGGTGAACCAAGAGAGGGAGTAATATGTTACATCTCTAGGCAACTGAAAGATTCAGAGGCCAGGTATGGGGCCACCCAGACTAAATGTCTATGCTTAGTCTGGGCTCTGGAGAAACTCCATTACTATCTGGAGGGTGCAGTTTTTGAAGTCTACACAGATTGCACAGCCTTGAAGTCTTTACTGAACATGAAGACTACAAATAGACACATGCTGAGATGGCAAATAGCCATCGAGGAGTATAGAGGGAACATGACCATCATATACAAAGAAGGTAAAAGTCATACCAATGCAGATGGAGTTAGCAGGTGGCCACTGGATAATGTCAAGAGCAATCCAGCTTATGACCCTGAAGTTGCAGCCAAGATTCCTATCCATTTCATGGAAATAGACAGGAGAAAGAACTTCAGATTTTCTGAATGGGCACCAGAAAGTGGTACCCTTGACAGTGGAAACACTGATTCAGAGGGAACAGAAACTCCCATATTGGGAATAAGTTCCTCAAAACTGCATAATTAATTTTTTAGTGCAGTACTAAAGTCTTATTCCAAACACAAACAGTGTGGCATATTACTACAACTCCTTCAACAAAAGTACAGGAGTCCAGAACTGGAATCCCAGCTGGAAGAACCCTGGTTAAGGGCCTATAAGGATAAAAAGTTCTTCCTTATAGATGTCCTGCTCTACCACAGAGAAAAACACACAAGTGCACTCACAGTGGAAGACAGGGACCACATCTCTCTGATCCTGAAGGAATGTCATGACTGCCCCTTTATGGGACACATGAGTGAGGATAGGACCAAGGAGAGGGTAGCAAGCACAGCTTGGTGGCCCAAGTGGGAACAAGAGTTGAGTGAATACATCAGCACTTGTTAGAGATGCCAAAAGGCAAATAGGAAACATAGGAAGAAGTATGGGTTACTTCAACACATAGAAGAACCCAAACACCCATGGGAAACCATCAACATGGACTGGGTTACAGGACTTGTCCCAGGAGGCAAAGAAAACTACAATGCCTGCTTGATCATAGTTGATAGGTTCAGCAAGAGCATGAGGTTTCTACCATGCCACAAAGAGGACACAGCCATGGATACTGCTCTGTTATTTTGGAATAACATCATATCTACCTGTGGAGTCCCTAAGATCATCATTAGTGATAGGGACCCAAAATTCACATCTGAATTTCGGACCAACTTGTATGACATGCTTGGCACCAAGCTTGCGTTTTCCACAGCTTACCATCCACAAACAGATGGCCTAGCTGAGAGGATGATTCAAATAATGGAGGACAACCTTAGAAGGTTCTGTGCCTATGGCATGGAATACAAGGACCATGAGGGATATACCCATGACTGGGTTACCCTTCTACCAGCTGTCCAACTGGCTTATAATACAACTCAGCACTCTACCACAGGAAAAACACCTTCACTGGTAGAGAAAAGGTGGAATCCCTTGTTTCCTGTGGACCACTTGAAGAAGAATATTCTGACCATCCACCCCACAGCCAAAGACTTCCATGATATGTGGAAGAGAGCTTGTGACACAGCTGCTAAATGCATAGCTGAGGCAAAATACTATAATAAGCAGAGGTGGGACAAGACACACATGGAACCTGACTTTAAGGAAGGGGATCAGGTGTTAGTGTCTACACTGAACTTCAACAATCTTAAAGGACCCAAGAAGATGAGACACTCATTTGTAGGGCCCTTCACTATCATTAAGTTGGTAGGCACGAATGCAGTGGAAGTCAAGCTCACAGAGGAGTTTTCCAGGAAACACCCAGTCTTTCCAGTGAGTTTGGTCAAGCCATACTTCCAAACAGAAGAGGGTAAATTCCCCTCCAGGAAGAAAACCCTCACATCACCAGAAATAGTGGAAGTACAGGACTCCCCAGGACCTGTGAGTAAGATCATCAGGGCCAGGAAGATCAGACTTAATGGGAAGGATCAAAGACAATATTTAGTCAGATTCAAGAACCAAACAGCTGATAAAGACAAATGGTTGGCAGAAGATGCCATACCAGATGGGAACCTTCATTTAAGGAGATTCAGGGCGCCTAGGAGGACTGAAAAGTCTCATCAATGATGAGCCTTTTTACAAGGAGGGTATGTCAGCCTGTGACTCAAAACCAGAGCACAGGCATGACAGCCAAAATACCATAAACCAATGGTATAGCCAAGATACCACCAAAACATGGAGCTGAGCCAAATCAGCTCAAAAGGTATCAAAAGAAAGAGGAAACTCACCCCTTTATGAAAATATAAGTCCCATCACCATAAGACAAAGAATAACAAAGTTATTCCTGCTCAAAGTTATTGCTGAGCATAAACCTTAATTTTCACCTCTCATCTAAAATCCAGAAGGAGAGGCTTAACCCCATCAAATGGGTATTCAAAGTGAAGCTCTAAGCCAGGGCTATCCAATGGTACTGGCCAAACTGAGCTAGCACCAGTATCACTTGATTTATGTCCAAATTCAGGCCAAATAAGGGTGAACAAAACATTCACCTCTCATCTAACTTTTGCAGTTTTGGCATGAGATACCTAAAGTTGGGTCTTTTTTGAAATAGCACAATCAGGGCTATCTGATGGTGTAATCCATTTCCCCATAGCTCAACTAGAACAAAGGTTATGGGGCAAATAAGCTCAATACAGCTTTTTGCCTAAACCACGCAAATGTACAAAAATCTTGTACATGGGATAACTTTGCCATATTTAATGATACCCATATCAAATGAGGTACCATTGTGTAGAGCACATACAGGGCTACACACTGAACCAATTTTGAGGTTGATATCTCAATAATTGACAAAGTTATGGCTGTTTTAAGGTCAGATTCCCACCTGCTGTCATATACAGCCTTACCATGGGATAATGTCCCATAATCATGAATATGAGGTGTCAAATAGACAAAGAAGCTTGTTTTTACTTCAATAACTTATATTTAATTCAATACTGGGGTCCCATACAGTTTCTGTACAGCATTCTACACGTCATACACATCAGAATCAGGCTGTGAGGTCCCCAGATGAAAATTTTCACCCTGTATTGGTGAAAACTTCCCAGATGTGGTTTCAAAACCACATCTGATCCCAATAAAGGCTAATACATGTCTTTGCAAACCACAATCCTGTCTCAGAGAGTGAAAAAATCTTCACTTCCTCTACGTGGGAAGGTCTAGCACCCTTTCCACCCCATTTCAGGATAAAAAGGAGGCTTTTCACAGCCAGAATTGCTTTCCTAATCCTGCTCTTGAATTCCTATGTAGTACAACTGTCAAAAACAGTTATACTCTTGTAAAATAATCAGTTATACTCTTAATTTAGAATTATTGTAATCCAACAGGTAAAGCTGCACCCAGGGCTTTCAACAGCGCTCACAACCACTATTGCAAAATAGTAAAGCCCTTTTATTTCATCTATAAACCCTTATTATCAATAAATACCTTTATTTTATCACTTTATTTCTGTTTCACAGTCAAAGTTAAAGTTGTAACTAGCCTAATTACTGCTTCTACATAGACTCAACCTGACAGGTTGTAACAGGTCTGGGACCCCAAATCCCCACAAAAACACCTCCAAAACAGACACTTCAAGAAAGCTTGACTGTCCATTTTGACTTTATTCTAGAAAATATTCCAATAGTACCACTTGGACTCTTAAAGTAAAAAATACTGAACAAAGCCATTATTCCATTGAAAATATCATGGCACATCCTCGTTTCAGAAAATTCAATGAGCAAGAAAAATCCCAAATTTCTCCAATGTCTGAATCACTGGTCGTTCCAAGGAAAATTCAGGCCCAATTATGCAGCCAGAGGGAGTCTGAAAGGCCTTTAATCCATCAATACATTTGAAACCAAGTCAAGAAAATCAAGAAAGACAAATTGCAAGGCAGAAGGCCCATTGATTCTCTTATTGACACCCTCAAAGAAGAAACATTTGTGTGGTCCTCTGCAAGGGATGCTGAGAGACACATTACCTTGTTGTTCACTCACCACCTTTCCATATATCTCCTTCATGGATTTCCTCATTTGATTTTTATGGATTTTACTTATAAAACCAATAAGTAGAAAATTCCCTTTTTCATATTGTTGGATTCAGCCCAACCAATAAGACCCTTTCTGGGGCTTTCTGTTTGATGAAGAATGAAACCAAACCCTCATATTATTGGGAATTTAATCAATACATAGAAAAATTTCTCAACAACACCAATATCTTTCTCCCTCCAGTAATTTTTATTGACAGGAATTTTGCCTTGAAAAATTATTTTAAGATGCTCTTCCCAGACTCAAAAGTAATTTTATACATTTGGCACATCAATAAATATGTATCTTCCCATTTCATGAAGAAAATTGGTCATGAAACTTATTTTAAAAATTTTATGGTCCTTTGGAATCAAGTAATATTCTGTTATATTTCACTTCTATTCTTATTATTATTTTTATTGATGATCTTGGGATTCATTTCTCAGGTTATGTATTCATCCACTGAAAAGTCTTTCAAAGACAATTAGAAGAAGATTCAAAAGCAAGTCAAAAATCCTGAAGTATTTAAATATTTGAAAAAGACCTGGCTTCCTGTAAAGGAGTATTATTTGCCAACCTGGACTAACTACCATTGCCACCTGGGTGTGGGCTCCACCTCAAGAGTTGAAGGTGCTCATGCCATGGTAAAAATTTGGCTCCAAAAGTTCACTAGTACTCTCCTAGAGGTAGTTAGGGCTCTTCACATGGCTTTCAAGAAATAATTTGTTGAAATAATGGAAATAATCTCCAAAAAATTGATGTTCCATGTCAAACGTGTTCCTCCACACATCTGTGCTCTCAATGGAAAGGTGTCTCATTATTCCCTTCAGATGGACTTTGAAAATTTCAAAAACAAATTTCCTCCCAATGAAAAATGCACCAACAGCTACAAAAATTATCAAATGATTCCTTGAAAGCACAAGACCCAATAGGCATTTTCCAAGCGTCAAATTCTTCAGATATCAGACTTCCATCCTTAGTGGAATTTGAATTTACCTGTGAGAATTCTTTGATCATCAAATCCTTAGTTTTTTTTCTTATTAGCTGATTTCATTTGTCATATTCTTCTCAGACTGGTTGTCAATATGATGATCAAAGTGTTGGGAAAGATAAAAATAATGAAGCAAAACAAATATTTGAAGATGTTGAGGAAGACCTTTTTCAAATATCAATGGAAAAAATCACCCCAATTATTCAAAATTTTCAAGATGTTTTGACTGAAAAGTCCCTCTTGATCAAATTCCTAAGAGTAAAGAGGTTGATCACAAGTATGAAGACCCACTTTAATGCAAGAATATCCATGAAAGACCTCAAGTAGCCAAGAATAAAAATAAAAATAAAATAGAACCCTAAAGATTTGAAATCATTGAAAGTCAATACAAGAGAAGAGGAAGACCCCCATCAAAATTTACAAGCACAACAACATCAAGATCACAGTCAATTTCACCCTCTAAAATTTTGGAAGTGGATTCATCTTAAGACTCTGAAGATTCTGAGGCCTCATTATCTAAATCAATAAGTTAATCAGATTCACTACCCTCAGAAACTGAATTAAATGAATATTGCAAATTAGGTGTCACCCTTAGATGGTCCAGAAGATTGGAAATGGGTAGCAAAAACTCACAAAGAAAGTCCCACAAGCTTTCCACAACTTTGAAGATATATGATGCAATTGACTTTACCTGTGAGCATTGCCAAAACAATTATCACACAAATTATGAATGCTCCAAGCTCTTTGTGAGTTTCTGATTCTTTTTGATGTATATTTCTTTTTTTTTATTTGAATATTTATTCATTTTTTTGACATGGTTTGATCAGGTACCTGGCCCAGAAGACTTTCCCAAGTTTATATTGAGATACACCTTCAAGCCCATCAATGTCCAGGGTGATGGAAACTGTGGCTAATGAGCAGTATCCCATTTCATTTACAAGACTCAAGATCAAAGGGATGATGTCAGAGTTTACTTGGCTCAAGAAGTTAAAAAAAATCAAGACCTTTATGAAGCCATGAACACTTTGATTCCCTCAGTAACCTCTTATTTGGACAGAATTGAATAGTATTAAGATGTTTCCCAAGCTCCAAAGATCAAGTTGATTTCCATGCCTGATATGGGGGATCTAATTGCAAATAAGTATCAAAGACCTTTTTTTTATTCCACAGTCAAATTTTTCTCATTTTTACCTTATTTCTGTCCTCCACATGATAATCCACCCATTTTCATCTTTTTTTTGGATAGATGTTCTCATTTTGTTCCATTGAATATCATCATTTCTAAAGTTTACCCTGGCCCCCCTCATTACTGTTAATTGGGAATTTCATGCATAACAACAAGCCCTGGGGTGGGAAAATAAATTCAAGAAACACAGAATTTTATATCTGTCCAATCTTCCTTTCCCCCCCTGCCTTCAGGAAAACCCAAATATTTGACAAGTTGATTCAGCTTGATAGATTTTTTTTGTATCTACAAATTATAAAAATTATCCTTCTCCTCAATCCTATTTATTTCTTAAATCCTACCTCAGTCTCATTTTTTTTTATATAAATTTGAAACTTTTCTTTTTACTTAAAAATTAATAATATTATAAAAAATGAAAAAAAAAAAACACTTTTTTGGTCACTTAATTTGTTTCTGAAAATAAAAATTTTGAAAAAAAAATATCAAAGGGATTATGTGGGTTTGAACAACAGCTCAATAAAAAAAAAAAAAAAATCCTCCAAAATTATTAGCTTGTAGTTTGTTTTTTTTTATTTTCAAGATTGAATTCTTGATTTTAATAAAAAAAAAAAAATTAAGGAAATTATTTATAATTGAAAAGATTTTAAATGAATTTTCTTGTTTTTAGAACAAGAAAAAAAAAATTATATATATATATATATATATAGGTTTTTTTTTGGTTAAATTGATTAAAATTTGAAAAAATTTGATAACAAAAAAAAAAAAAAAAAAAGGTTTTTTTTTTCAATTAGGATATTAATATTTTAAATTAAAAAAAAAACAAAAAAAAACAATAATATAATATGATAAAAAAAAACTAATTAAGCTTTATAGTAAATATTTTTTTCTTTTAGTAAAAAAAAAATAATAATATCAAATAAAAAAAGGGTGTTGGTAAACACACGTAAGCTTTTAGTAAAAACACATAAGCCCTTACGTGTGTTTACCAATTTATGGTAAAAACACGTAAGTGACCTTAATTTTCAAAAAAAAATCCTCAGGCTCAGTTTTGAGGTTTTTTTTAATTTTTTTTTGCCATATTTTTCCCGACTTGGCATGTCAATAAGCACAAATTTTTTCAAAATTTTTTTTTTTGCCAAATTTCACAAATTTGGCCAATATGCCAAAATGGCATATTTTTTTCAAAAATTCATTTAAAATCTTCCCACTTATGAATTTCCTTAATTTTTTTTAAAAAATGAAGGTTTCAATGTGAAGAATAAAGCACCAGAATCCCATAATTTTGGGAATTTTTTTGGGTGGGACAAGTGAAGGCACAAAAAGGGTTTTTTTTTCAAATGTTTTTTCCCGTCATTGTAATATGCCTATTTTTAAAAAGTGAATTTAATAACTTCCCACTTATGAATTTCCTTCATTTTTTTTTTAAATTAAAGGGTTCAATCTGGACAATAAAGAACCAGAATCTCATTAATTGGGAAAATTTTTTGGGTGGGACAACACGTGAAGGTGCAATGAGTGTTTTTTTTCTTGTGTGTAATATGACTATTTTCAAGTACAAAAGTTCCACATGTTTGATAAAAAAGGAGACTGAGGTGGGATTTAAGCAATAAATATGACTGAGGAGGGGGATAATTGGCATAAATTGTATATACAAAAATAATTCAATCAGAATCAACCTCCAAAATAGTGGGTTTTTTCTGAGAGGGGGGAGGAAGATTGGACAAATACAACATTCTGTGTTTCTTAAATTTATCAGCCCACCCCAGGGCTTGTTTTTGGGCATTAATCTCCCAGTTCACAGTAATGGGGGGGACTGGATAAACTTTAGAAATGATGATGTCCAAAGGAACAAAATGAGCACAACTATTCAAGAAGCAGATGAAAATGGGGGGATTATCATTTGGAGGACAGAAATAAAGGAAAAAAGAAAAAGATTGGGCTGTGGAATAAAAGAAAACTGGTCTTTTATACTTATTTGAAATTGGATCCCCCATGTCAGGCATGGACATCCACTTGCTTTTTGGAGCCTGGCCAACATCTTCATACCATTCAATTCTTTCCAAATAAGAGGATACTGAGGGAATTAAGGTGTTCATGGCTTCATAAAGGTCTTGATTTTGGTTAATTTCTCCAGCAAAGTCACCTCTGACATCAGCACATTGATCTTGAGTCTTGTAAATGAAGTGGGATACTGTTCTGTAGCCACAGTTTCCATCACCCTGGACATTGATGGCCTTGAAGGTGTATTTCAATATAAACTTGGGCAAGTCTTCTGATCCAATTATCTGATAAAATAAGGTCAAAGAATAAATAAATATCAAAAGAAGCAAGAGAAATATATATCAAAAATAATAAGAAGCTCACAAACAGCTTGGAGCATTCATCACTTGTGTGATAATTGCTTTGACAATGCTCACAGGTCAAGTCAATTGCATCATAGATATTCAAACTGTTGGCAGGCTTGTGTGATTTTCTTTGTGAGGTTTTGCTTCCAATTTCCAATCTTCTGGACCTTCTAAGGGTTACTTCTGATTTATTTAATTCAGTTGCTGAGGGTAGTGAATCTGATGAACTGATGGATTTAGATAATGAGTCCTCAGAATCTTCAGAATCTTCAGAAGTCTAAAAGGACAGTCAAGCTTTCTCAAGGTGACTGTTTTGGAGGGGCTTTTGTTGGGATTTGGGGTACCAGACCTGCCACAACATATTTCAATTTGGTTGTGGGTCAAATTGGACCTCAAGGTGGACACAGCATACCCCTGAGCCCTGGCAACATTATGCACATGTTTCCAAAGAAGCTCAAGGGTCTGAAATTCACCTTCAGTGGGGGGTTGAAGCATTTTTTTAATGATAAATATGTATAAAAGTGAAAAAAGGGGGATTTGGGGGATTTGGAATGGGGTAAGAACCTTTCGAAATGTGAAAAAGAGGTGAAAAAAGGTTTGAAAAATGAACAGAAGTGGTTAATAGTGAAAGAAAGTGGTTTAAATGTGGGATTAATAGATGAGGGAAGGTAAAAAATTGAAAATTGAGAGGCTTGAAAGCAGGTTGTTGTGGTGTAAAATGCAGTCTTTGGGGGAAAAAAAGAAAAAAAAGTGTGAAAAGCTTTGCAAAATGGCTTTGGTAATGCTTTTTTTCCAAAAAAAAAGACAATGGTTTGAGGTGTGGATAATGTGGATTATTGGGGTGTTTGGGCTTGTTTTTTTTGGGGGGGCTGGGCAAAAAAATCTGAAACAATTTGGAGTTAGAGAGGTTTTGTGGGGAAAAAACCTCTTTTGGGCATGTTTTGGCCCAATACAGGCCCAATTGTGTTTCAGTTTTAATTAAAAATGGGTCCAGGGAACCCCTTACGTGTTTTTACCAAATTATAGCCAAAACACATAAGTTTTTAGTAAAAACACGTATGCTCTTACGTGTTTTTACCAACACCCTAAAAAAAATATTATTTGGGTCAATTAATGTGGTTTTGAACATAAAATGATAAAAATCAATAAGAGCTTATGTGCATTTTATCAACAATAGCCCAAAATCCCAAAAAAAAAAAATTATATTATTGATATTATTATTATTATAAAGTTTATTTGAAATATTAATTGATAATTAATTTTATTATTATTATTAAATAATATAAGAAAAAAAAATATAAATTATAATTAATAATTATTTTAATAATAATAAATAATATTAAATAGATTTAAAAAAAAAAAAAACCTTAAAAACTAATAATAGGAAAAATTTTAAAAAAAAAAAAAAAAAATTATTATTTAAATTATTAAATTAAATAATTTATTAAAGATTTTAAAAACCTTTTAAAAGTTTTTTTATATAAAACTAAAAGACCAAAAAAAAAAAAATAATAATAATAGTAATAATAAAAAAAAAAAAAAAAAAAAAAAAAAAAAAAAAACATAATAATAATAATAATAATAATAAAAAATTTTAATTAAAATTTAAAATTTTTAAAAATAAATTCTTTTACTTTTAAAACAAAAATTAAATAAAAAAAAAAAATTTTTTTTATAAAAAATAAATTATAAAAAAAAAAAAAAAATTAAAATATTTTTTGAAAAAAAAAAAAAAAAAAAAAATTATTTTAAATTTTTTTATTTAAATAAATTAAAAATCAAAGAAAAAAAAAAATTAATTAATAATTTAATTTTTTTTTTTTTCAAAAAAAAAAAAAAAATAAATAAATAAATAAGTTGAGTTTACCACCACCACCACCTATCTAAATAAAATTTTTATATAAATAAAATTTAAATAAGATTAAATTTAAATTTTTTAGTTTAATTTTTTTTTTAAAATCTTAAAAAACTTAATTTAATTCAAATCAAATTTGGTTTTAATCATTAAAAAAAAATTTTTTTTTTTTTTTTATTAAATAAAATTTGGTTATTTTGTTTATTTTAAAAGTTTTAATGAATTGAAGTATTTTCAATTTAAATTTCAAAATTTTTATGTGTATTAAATAAATGAACTATAATTTGAATATTATGTATCAATTATTATAGTTGTGTAATTATAAAAATCAATTGAATTACATGTGTTAATTACAAGTATATTATATTATGAAGAATTAAAGAAAAAATAAATTGGAAAGATTAATTTTGGAGGGGGGAAAGGTTCTTGGCTCTAAGGGAGATCCAGACTCCCAAATTCTTTGCTGACAGGTGTGAGATGTCAAAATCCATGCAAAATTTCATTACTTTTGGCCTGGAATTGAGTCACAGGGTCTGTGACTCAATTGATGAGGAGGTTTTGATACCAACCAGGTCAGTTTTAAGTATTTCCAAGAGGGTAAAACTACCCTTAAGATAAAAGAATCTTATAAAAACAGTTTGAACTGGATTTGATGTCTCTTACACACATTCTTACATGTTTTGAAGGCTTGAGGCCAGTTATTACTATAGAAATGGCTTATTCAAGGGTCCAAAATGGTTGAAAATAGCAAAAAATGGCTAAAACCAGCCCTTTTTTTGTTTAAACAAGGGTTCAATAATACCATAATTGGCTTTTCTGTTGTTTGATTGTTTTTCACTACTGAAAAAGAGTAAATTTTACTTTTTTGGGAATAAGAAAATCGATGATTATAAAAGAATTTCTTTTTTATCCCACTTTTCTTTTCATGTTAAGAATCTTTTCTTTTTTATAATTAGTTTAAAACATTTTTAAATCAATCAATAAAATATTCCAATAAGCTTTTTTTCTTATTACTTTAAACTTTCTTTTAATCATGTGAAAAAATCATTATAATCATTTTTACCCCTTGAACCACCCCATAAGTGAATTAAAGTATCTTTCATCACTATTAAATTTATCACTTTGATCACTTTTAAGCATGTTTTCTTTTTTTTAATAATATTTTTAAAAAAAAAAACTTTTTTTTCTTATATTAATTTTTTTTTTAAGTTCTTTTTAATTAATTAATTTAAAATTAAAAATTTTCTTTTTTTTTATAACTTTAATTTATCTCTTTTTTTAAAAAAAATTTTTTTTTTTTTTCTAAAAAATTTTTTTTATTTTTTTTTTGATAAAACACTATAAATCTTTGAAAAAAAAATAATATTATTATTATTTATTTTTTTTTTTTTCAAAAAAAATTAAAAAAAAAAAAAAAAAAAAAAAAAAAAAAAAAAAAAAAAAACAAATTTTGATTAAAAATAAAATAAAATTTATTTATTTAATTAATTTTTTTTTTTTAATATTTTCAAACCTTAAAAAAAAAAAAAAAAAAAATTAATTTTAAAAAAAAAAACTTTAAATTATACTATACTATACTATACTATACTATACTATACTATATTATATATATATATATATTTTTTTTTTTTTTTTTTTTTTTTTTTTTATAAATAAATAATTATCTTTTATTTAATTTTTTTTTTTTTTTTTAAATTAATTAATTAATTAAAATCTTTTTTTAAAAAAAAAAAAAAAAAAAAAAAAAAAAAAAACAAATGATTTTAAAAAAAAATAAAATAAATAAATAAATAAATTAAAAAATTAATAAATAAATTAATAAATAAATAAATATTAAATTTTTATTTTTTTTATTTTTTTTTCTTAAATTAAAAAATTAAAATTAACTCTTTATTTTTTTTTTCTTTTTTCATTTGAGTCAAAAAAAAAAAAAAAAAAAAAAAAAAAAAAAAAAAAAAAAAAAAAAAAATTTTTTTTTTTTTTCAAATTTAAAATTTAATTTTAAATATATATCTAAATATATGTATAAATTATATATTTTCAAATTAAATATTTATATTTATATTTATATATATAAATATTTTCAAATTAAATATTTATATTTATATTTATATTTATATATATATAAATATTTTCAAATTATATATATTTATATTTATAAAATTACCTTTTTTTTTTTTTATTTTATTTTTATTTTTATTTTTTTATTTTTATTTTTTTTTTTTAAAAAAAAAAAATTAATTATATTAATTATTAATTAATTTAAAAAAAAAAAAAAAAAAAAAAAAAAAAAAAAAAAATTTTTTTTTTATAAAATTAAAATAAATTTAAAAAAAAAAAAAAAAAAAAAATTAAAAATTAAAATAATTTAAAAAAAAATTAAAAAAAAATTAAATTTATAAAATTAAATAAATTTTTAAATAAATAAATAAATAAATAAAAATAAAAATAAAAATAAAATAGAATTTTTAGATTAAAAATTTCTTGAAAAAAAAAAAAAAAAAAAAAAAAAATAGAATTTTTAGATTAAAAATTTCCTGAAAAAAAAAAAAAAAAAAAAAAAAAAAAAAAATAATAGAATTTTTAGATTAAAAATCTCCTAAAAAAAAAAAAATTTTTTTTTTTTTTTTTTTTCAATTTAATTTGAATTTTCTTTTTTTCTTCATAAAATTTTAAAATATCAAAACCCAATTTATTAACATTTTTTTTTTTTTTGAAAAAAAAAAAAAAAAAAAAAAAAAAAAAAAAAAATGTTAATAAATTGGGTTTTAATATTTTAAAATTTTTATGAAAAAAAAAAAAAAAAAAAAACATTTTATAAATATTTACTTAAGTTAATAAAATCATAAATCAATTAGATTATTAAAATGTTATTTATTTCTTTTTTGCTTTTCTTTAAATACTAATTTTCTCAAATTGATGTAACTTGGATTTAAACCACCAAAGACAATTCATTTATACTTCTTTCCTTTGGTCCCAATTAGAGAGCCACTAACAATACAATTTGTGGTGCCAAATAATCTGGGACTGGGGTCTAATGGAGGATAGATCAAGTTATGTACAAAGTGTATTAGTCAAAAAGGTTGGTTTATTTTGGTTTGAGAAGGTGAGATGTGAATGGCCAACACCTCAAAGGGTGAATCATTATGCCTGTCTGCATAATCTAAAGGGAAAGATAGGTTGGAGGGGGGAAATAATTGGAGGAGACAGTGGATGACTCAGAAGAAAGTCTTTGTTGCCAGGGACTTTCAGTTGGGGTGGAGATTGATTAAGATGATTGCAGGTCCATTTGGGATTGCAGCTCTGTACTGGAGATTAGGGGGTTCAGGTTCAGTTTGAGTGAGTGACTTACATGCCATCACTGATAAATATTGAAAAAAAATCTTTCTTTCTTGTTCAAGTTTCTTTTAAGTTGTCACTATTTTTACTAGTTGCTGTATTTCTGTACATTTCTTAAGGAAAGATTAAGTTTGTTCAAATGTCCAATAGTTTATAAATATCCCTTTTAGTTTGGGTTGATGTTATACTCTTACTTGATTTCTAGCACTGGTATATTTTGATGAGTGATTTCGATTTAAAAGAGACTGAGATTGATCATGATACAGTTGAATTATTTTGGAATGATGTACAGTACAGTAAGAAATAAAAAATCTAAAAACAAGTTGATGAAACTGAATTCTTGAGTTTCAGCTTTCACCTCCAGCAATACTTAAGCGTGCGATTTTAGCTTTGAACAGCTCATTGGGGATTTTCACAAGTAACTTGGTAAAAAAAAATGTCGTTTTTCTTGCGCGCAGAATGGGCCTTACAACAAGAGTGCACCTAACAACGATTGTTAGTCTTATTACGCTTTAAAAAAAAAAAAAATTCTTTGCAGCGTCAGGTTTTTTGCCAAGAGTATGACTGAGACCAGCAATGTTGGATAAAATTTCGAATTGAGATGATTCCAAAAAACGTCAGTTTTTTTCCACCCAGACAAAACAAGCACATTATAAAGAAGGGAAGATTATAACTAATAGTAATAAACCATCAAAAAAATGAGTGACCCAAAAAAACATTGATGTTAACTAGAGGCTTAAAAAACTCTGTTTGGAGATAATTGAATGCAAATAAAGTTTGGGTTAAAGAAATGCTTTATGAAATCCAAGGAATGTTTTAGTTTTTAGCTTGAACTTTTCGATCTTGCGACGAGTAGTATTGATTGCGTTTTCTTTTGTTGGTTTGTCTTTTTGAAAGCTTTTAATTTTAGGGCTTTGAGTGTGATGATGAATAGATTTTTGGAATGTGCCAGGATGCAATGGTATTTCCAATTTAAGATTTAAGATTTCAGGATCGGTTTCAAGTAATTTTAGTGGAGCAATCAAGCTAGGATGGGATGCAAGGATGGAATCATCACCCCAGTTTGGTAAAGACAAATGATAGGATGGAATAGCCAAATGTGAGATAGTGGAGTCACTAGTTGTTAATGATTTATTGATTACTTTGGTTGGTTGACTTGAAGCGCGTTGATTGATTAATTTGAAAGATTGGGAGATGGTATCTGCTTGGGGAAGGGGTACTTTAGTAGATTGGGAATGCGGAATGGGACTAGGATTTTGAGGTTTTGTGGAGTAGGGATGTAGGTCAAGTTGAGTATTAGCTGGCAAAGATATTTGTTGAATTCTTCTCCTTTTTTTGACAAGTTTAGGAATCAGGGAGATGGTGGAAGAATGAGTATTTGAATTTTGAAAACTTGACAAAGGTATTGATGGATTAGGAGAGGGTGAAAGTGGCTTCAAGCTAGAGTCTCGAGAGGGAGGAGGATGAGAAGTGTTTGGAGGGATGATTTGAGGAGGAATGTGGAGATTGGAATGAGCAATGATTTTGGGAGGGTAGGAGTTTATCTGATGGGATGAATCGACCAAGTTGGATGGAACTTGAGAATTTGAAGTAGGTAAGGGAGGAATATAAGAGACTGGCTTGATGTAGGATTGAGTGAGCTTTTGAGCCAAGTCGTTTGAGAGACCAATAGGAAAGTTTGAGGGTAGGCGAGTAGAAGAAAAAGCAGGCTGAGGTTTAGATGCGCAAGCGGTGATAGGTCTATTAAGAAAACGACTAGGATAATTACTAAGACATCTTGCCCTACCATGAGAGCTTGATAAAGTTTCAATGGGATGATTGATGAGATGAGTATCGAATTTGGTATTGAGTTGATTGGAAGAATGAGAGATTGTATCGAAGGATGCAGTTTGTTCTACTGAATGACGAAATGCCATTAGATCGATATGGACCGAGTTGGCATTTTCTGATATGGAGCGTAAAGGATAAGGGTGTTTGAAGGGACGATTTGAAAGATCTGAGTAGCTGACGGAATGTAAAACAGATTTTGGAGGCAAAGGGAACGAAATCCAGTCGGAATGAGTAGGTTGATCAATAGTTGATGGCATAGGAATGAAGCACAAGAGTAGAGTGTCTGATGGATGAGAAATTGGGAGTCGAGATTAGATGATTAATTTTTAGTTTTAAATTTAGGATGAATAAGTTTTACTTGAGGCCAACCAAGAGAAAGATAAGAAATTATGAATCCAAGAAGATTTAAAATTGATTTTATAGCCTTTGATCACCAATTGCCAATGATCGATGACCGATGACCGATGATCGATGGTCGATGGTCGATGGTCGATGGCCGATGAGAGGAATGATTGAAGCCAAAAGGAAGCAATCGAGCTAGATCGGCCAGCGACCAGAAAGAAGCGAGGTAGGGATAAACTGGCGCAAGGAAGACAGGCAAGGCCGTAGGAAGTGGATGAAGAATGGAGTCAAGCCAGTTTAGGAAGGGCTAGGTTGCTTGATCCTACGGCGCCTAGGGAGACGGAGTCTTGTGAGGACGGAACCTGTTGAGGACTCTAAGCTGAGAATAGAAGCAAGTTTCTTTAGCCGATAGTGTGACTCGGAACCAGATCATCAATCGATGCCAGATTGGTCGAGGCGAGCAAGTTTTACAAGTTTTCTCATGATGAATAATTGGAAATTTTGGCTTGGACGGCGTCGAGGATTTTAAAGCGTAAAAAGTTGATGAGAAACTAAAATTTGAAATTTTCGATTTGATAATTTGACAGTTTGAATGATTTTTGGCGGCCGATGGACAATGGAGACGGTCGAGGCCATTGTCAGAATTTGAAAATGAATCTTGAGACCGGTTTAAGGTGAGATTTCTGGCGAAGAATGCGAGATTAGATTGAGATGAGATGATAAAATGATGAATTTGAGTGGAGTTGATGTTCGATTTCGAGGATTCGATCGAGTCAAAAGATAACAGCTTATGGAAAAAATGGAAGAAAGAAGCAACAAGAAGTGGTAATTTGAAATCTGCCAGTGTCTGGGCAGCGATTTGCTGAGGATGATGGATGAGACAGAAGATCGGTTGATAAAAATTACAAGAATTATTTAACAATAAGACTTTTTATGAAGAAAAATATTAAATGATTTTAATTTAAGATTGTATTTTTCAAGAATGATTTTGAAGATCATTATCAAATAAAACTATTAATCGAGAAAATTATAATTGAATAAAAAAACATTTACTAATACTCCAGTTACATTGAAAAGAATTTGTAACGTGATTTGACAAATTAATCGTGGATTGGTAGGATCAAAATTTATTTATAAAAGTAATACAGCAGTATAACAGCTGAATAGTATTTTAAATAGTATATCTGTATGATTTTGAATCCTTCTTATTGTTTCTGAAAGGACTGAAATACTAGAGAGGATTTAAGGAATACTGACTAATTGGCACTAATGATATGGTTGAATGATAAGATGATTTGGGAAAAGCAAGCGGAGGCCTCTTCTTGCAGAGACTCCATGAATCAAAATGAAAAAATAATGAGTGAGAAATTAATACGCTTTTATTATTGGCTAGATTGCCTGTTATCAGGAAAGATTATCATGATTAGTTGATTAAGTCAATTTCCATAACTACAAACCCATTTATGGCTAAGAAATAAAGGACTAAGAACTTTCAATATAAACATCATTTTATGAAATTTATTGGAAATTTATTGGAAATTTATTGGAAATTTCATCATGGATTTTATTTTATGTGAATTTTTTGAAGATTCAGTGTTTCATGTGTAATAATCAAACATGAACTGTAAATTAGAATTATAAAATATTATTATTTTTTTGGTTTATATATAAAAAATCCCTTTCTTTTTAATTGGTACTAAAATTTTCATAAAGATTAATTAATAATTTTATTTTTTTTTACCTTATTTCTATATAGAAATGAAAATATCATAGTAATAAATGGTTTTTATGAGATAAATTCATGGATATTATTCCAAAAAAATTATTTAATTAATTTTTTTAAGGTTTATAAATGGGAAATAATTAATTATTGAAATTTTCAAAGGAGTCAAAGTTTCTCATTACCTCCTTTTCATATAAAAATAGTAGATTATTTTCTATTTTATTATGATTTAATGGGATTTTAACTTGTTAACCAAGTTCCTAAAAAAAGGTTTTTAGTATACCAATTTGGCCATAATCAGAAATAAATCCAAGATTTAGAAATATTAATCCCTCAAAGGCCTCAAAAGCTGAGCACTATGGATCTCTTTGATGTCTTTTGTCCCCCTTAGCTATTTTAACATAAAAAATAGTAATTCAGGCCCAAAGACTTATATCCATTATGAATATATAAAAACTTTATGTAAGAATACTGTTATATTAAGTTCCTAAAAAAAACAAATAAAACTATTATTAGTGTAAATATAACATTAGATTTCTCACATTTCCATTGTTTTGGCTGGAAATTGAGAGAAAAAAAAATTCACAATTCTTTTATGTGATGTTGAAGTATTTTCAATATTACCACCTCATAGAGTTAATTTAAACTTATTAATTTTATGAAACTACCATAGGTGTATTTGTGTAGAATTCAAATATGGCCTTAAATCCATAGATTCACTTATTCAAAAAAGATTTATTCATCTTTTCTTAAATGAAAAAAAATAATAAATTTTGGATATATTAATGAATTATTGATTATTCATAGTTAGTTCAAAATTTATTTCAATTTTAATTTTAGCCTATTTAGTTATATAAAATATACATCAAGGATTTAATTATTAAGTATGTAATTCCTTTGCATATATTGTTGAAACATATGAAATAGGCCTGAATCAAAAGGTCTTTATGTAATTAAAGTGGATGATTTTATATTTGCTTTTATAAGAAACAAATCATATGATTTTCTATTTTTAATTATAATATTATGAATAATGATTCAGTAGTTCATTATATCATTGATTTTCTTGAAATAAAGAAATTTTAATTGGTGTTTCAAAATATCTCATCTTGCCTTCAAAAGAACAAAAAAACTTTCAATTTCCTTTCTTGAACTATCTTTTTTTTTTGAGTAGAAGAGCTTCCCTGCTTCATATTGTGTATTTAGAATGATTTTTATCAGTAATTCTCAACTTGAGTATATTCCATAAACAAAATAGTATTTATTTTTATTAATTTTATATTTAATTCTTTTATAATTTTCTTTTCCAATAAAATCTAAAATTAGTTAAATGAAAATGAATAAATATTCAAAAAAAAAAAAAAAACCTTCCAATAAAATCTTCAAAAAAAAAGAGTTCTCCAATTTAAAATATTAATATAATTAAGTTCACCTAGTGATCCAAAAAAAAGGAATTCCAAATTTTAAAGATTTTGGATTTCACAGTTTCCAAAAAAAAAAAAAAAAAAAAATGGTGATAATACCTTATTTACCTTCAAAATAACTTGATCATTCTTGAGGGAAATTTTTTTATAGCCAATGAATACCATCAAGTCTCCCAATAAAGCTAAGAAAACCTTTTTTTTAGTATTTATCTATTATCAAATTCAGCTCTTGAGGAGTAGTTTTTTTTCAGATATTCTTTACCATAAATGGAAATAATATCTCTCAAAACATTTTTGAGACACAAAAGTGCTGTTGATTTTCCTAAACAGAGGTATTTATAAGTTTAATCAGATGAAGATTAATATTATAATTTCTGAAGTTCTGAGGACATTGTTTGTTAGGTAAATAAGCCTTCCTATTTTCAAAATTCCTATGTATAAAGGTGTATCAGATAAGCTCTGATATCATAACTTCTAAAAGAAATACCTGATGTTTCCTCCAAAAGCTATTTTTCTCAACTAATTTGATTAAAATCTCCAAAAAATAGAGACTCTTAACTAAAAAAACCTTCTCTGAAAGTGATGATAAATGTATTTTCAATTCTAATTAAAGTAATCATCATATAGATTCTGATTACTAAGTAATATTTTTTAATCAATGTGCTGAAAAAAGAATTCAATTTTGGGAGTCTTTTATGATTAATTTAAATTTTTACTTAATAATAATCATAATTTTTAATAATAATGTTTCTTTTATTTAATATAATTATTTAAAGATTTTTTTTTGAAATGATGACAATTTTAATTAGTTTTCTATATAAAAATTAAACTTTAGGTTAAATAATTGAGATGATTAGAATAGATAAAGTTAATCACTTAATCTTTTTTTTTTTTTTTTGTAAATTTAAAATACAAAAAAATCTTTTTACAGAAATATTTATAGAGACAATTTAAAGCTCTCTTACTCATAATATTTTTGTTTTTGACCTTCAACTAAGGTTTTTTTTTCAGCATTTTAGGAGGGGAAGGCAATACACCCTTGCCAAACTTGGTCACAGGAACTATTGTGGGAACTCCTCTGCATGTGGGATAAAATGAGGTAGTACCTGAAAGGGGAAATTACAAGAAAAAAGTTTTGAATTTCTGTTTGGGACTTATAACCCTTGCTTTGCTTGTGTGCTAGAATAATCTAGACTTCCCTTCCTAATATGATAAGTTATCTTTATTGAGTTAACAAAATCAATTTTATTATTGATAGTGGCTTGATCAAAAAATATTAGACTCAACAATCTCTAATAAGAATTTTCTATACTCAAAACAATGGTTATTTAAAACCTTAACAAATAAATTCTTTTTAAAACTTTCAGAAGGCTGAGTGGATTCCACCAGATGATAGTAAAAAAATATATAAAATAATATAATGACTAAAATAAATAAAAAATAACAGGAAACACTATTTTCTAATACAAAACCACAAAAATATTCTATTCTTGATAATTCTTGGATAAATATAGAAACTAATAGGATAATAGTAAAACAATATATAAAATAATATAATGACTAAAATAAATAAAAAATAACAGGAAACACTTTTTCTAATACAAAACCACAAAATATTCTTTTCTTGATAATTCTTGAGATAAATATAGAAACTAATAGTTAGGATAACAACAATCTTCAATTCTCTGAAATAATAAACTTAAAAAGGATAAAATATATTTCAAGCCCTTTTTAATGTGATGGTTAGGCTAGTAATCTAATAATTGTTAATAATTTAGTATAATATGGTTAGTTTAATGTTATGTTTTGTGTTTTGATGTAATAATAGATTATATGATCTCTTCTGATTTTTTTGATAATAATACTAGCTAATTGCTATAGGTTCAATATTAATTTTAACTAAACACTAAATTATTTTAAATTTGATTTTGTCCTTTCTGGTAATTTACTAGGGATTACCCAATAAATACAGATCCACTTTTATTTGAAAAGTAGTAAAATTAATTTGGTTGTGTAGGTTTTGTTTTAACACAAGCAAAATTACTCTCTTTGAGGAAGTTTATAACAAAAACTAGCCCAAAAACTAATCAAAATGGTTAGGTTTTATTTTAAATCCTAGAAAATTACTTTGGTTTGATGATTTTATTTTAAAAACTCTCTAAAAATTACTTTTAAGGATTTAAACACTAAAATACAGAGACACCTTTCTCATGAGCTTCAAGCTTTAAGATCCTAATTAAATAAGGAACTAGTCTACCTGCTAGTAAGGGATGAATTAAAGTCTTTTCACATTATTGGTTCTCTTGATTTATGTCAACAATGAACCTCAGTTACTAGGCTTAATTTATCAAGTAAATTTCTAGTATACCTTCTAGAAAAGGGATCAGAAAAAATAAATTCAATTTACAATTTCTAGATGGGGAAAAGGGAAAACATGGTAGAGAGGGCCTCTATTTATATCCGTGGGGCCCTCCATAAGAGTTCAAAAAAGAGGGGACTTAGAAATTTTCAACCTCTGGTGGCTGTTCAAAGCTGTGCAAACTTTAATTTTGGATTTGCAGGAGCAATGTGTTGTGACATGACACAAGTCTAGATTTCTGACCAATCAGATTGCTTCACTTGACTTTTCATAATGATGTGATGTGTTTCTGACCAATCAGATCAATTCATTCTTACCTCTCCTATTCACATGTGACATGTGGCTGTGAAATACAGTCAAACCTTAATTTCTGGCCCTGGAACCCTTATCTCCATGTATTACTCAATTGATTACTAATCTGTCAGCTGATTTTACTGGAGTATAGTTTTTGGGCCGACTTGTGGGTTAGGTTTCACCTTTTTATGAAAATTCACATAGGACTGATTACCTGTATTCCTTGTTGGCCTGTATTACCTGAATTCTTCCTGAAAATTCCCTAATTCTTCTTTAAATCTTCTCAAAAACTTCCTAAATTTTCCCAAATCTTCTAGAAATTTCATTTTCCTAAAATTCCCAATTTTTAGAATTTTGCCACTGTGGCTTGAACCCATGACCTTTCCAGATCTCAGCTTCAACATCACCCTGACCTTTCACCTGTCACACAACAGACCAAGCCTGTATTTTGCCAGGGTCTTTGACAACCTCAGTGGGAATTTTGTAAACGTCACTTCCACTTAGACACTCCACATTGTTCCTGCTACTACCACCTTTGCCAAAATCCAATCTGATCCCTTTTCTTGAACTGTATTTTCTCCTTTGAACAATCAGTTCACTTTTTTTTTTAAATTTGCTGCACTTATGGAGATCTGTACCTGCAAGAAGTGCTGCAATTATCAATGCACTCAAACAAGTGGTTCAGTTGTTCAGGGGTGTCTCATTTCATCTTGAAACAAACAAAAAATTTTTTTAAATCAATATCTTCACTCAATTTTGGAGCTTGCAAATGAAACCTCCAAAGAATCCAGTTTGACAAATATGGAAAGCAACACACAAGGATCCAATTCATTGGAGTGTTCAGTTTCTGATTATGATCCATTCAATTTAAATTTAGCTGATAATTTTACCAGTAAGTACATCTTTTTTTTCAAGGTACCATAGCTAAGCTAATTGTTTCCTCCTCCCAGTTTTAGTGACCATATTCTTGTGTTGGCTTCACCTACTATTCTCATTGAGTTTTCAAAACTGTCAAATCACACAGAAATTTATAGTTTCTATCATTTTGGAAACTCAAAGAGAATAAAACCCAAAAATCAAATATCCTAAAGACTTATGAACAATGATCAAAGACCTACAGATTCTACCTCAGCTAAAAACATACATTTGCTGTCAATCATGCTACTCATTGTATGATGGAATTCATGTACCAATGAACTGCACCTATCAAGACTTACAATACCAATGTATATGAAACCATCCTCTTTTCCAAGAATGTGCAAATTACACTTACATTTGAGATCAAGGAATTGCACTATGGCTAGTTCCAAAATCTAATGTTAATCAGCTAAGCAGCATTAATGTACCAAAATGAAAGTATCATTTCCATCAAATCATGAAATGGCTTCAGTGGCTTTTATATATTGAAAGTATTGAACAAAAAAAATTGAAGATTAGAAGAATGAATTGATCTTTAAGCCACATATCAATGATATACAGCAAAGTAAATCTTGGAAAAGATTTCATTGGTCAACACCTTTGAATAATGATGATAACCCCCTGTGTCTGGTTTTTTCACTTTTCATCAATTGGTTCGATCCACATGGGAATAAACAAGCCAGAAAACAGCAGTCAATAGGAGTTATCAGTCTTACTTGTCTGAATCTCCCTCCTTCACTTTGCAACAAGACTGTGTATTTTCTAATATTTTGTATCATACCTGGCCCAGATTCCCTCAAAACTACAACAATATCACAAATCCTCAAACCACTTGTTAATAAACTTTCTTGATCTTTAACATGAGATCATAATTCCTAACTTTCAGAAAAAAAAAAAAAAAGATGGATTCTTAATTTTTTGTTCAAATTCTATCATTAGTTTGAGATTGTTATTTTAGTTTAAAAGAAATCTGGGTTTTTATCAAATTCAAAAAAGAAATTTTTCCCATGATGAAATTCTAAATTAAAAAATCTTCATAATCTTTAAATTGGAATCAAAAGAAGTGGAATTTAGATTTTGGAAATCTCAAAGAAGTGGAAGAATTCCAAGACAATGAACCAACAGGAAGAAATACACAAAACCACTTGATTACAATGGTCTGAATTAAATTTCTTACCTTATTGCAATCCTAATATGCACAACTGGTTAGAGGGTGTTTTGGTTGAACACTTCCAAAATTGGTGGTGTTTTTAAGATAAAAGACAATAGAGAAAAAAGATTGAACAATGAAAAAAGTTAAGAGAAGAAAACAAATCAAAATAAATGATCAAGGTGACCACAATTACCCAGAATCACTAACTGAAGAAAGCCTCAAAAGTGGTGATATTGAGTTAGGTCAGGGTATTGGTGAGTGTTTTTAGATGCAGGATCAAAGCAAAATGTTTTGGTATATCATGAAGGATATAATACTTCCAAAGGGAATTTAAAAACTTCTACATAACCTTGGAGAAGCCAAGAATGGATGGCTAAAGGTATCTGATTGGTTAACTCTATTCACCTTGGTAATTTCTTTGATACTCCCAGAGATGTTTTTGGAAGGCAAAAGTGAAATCAACTCAAACTGAATTTTAGAAAAGTTCCTCCAGAATACTGGTGATCTAATACAATTCACCAGAATTTCATGTGGAAGAATGGTGCATGAGGGTCATGAAGCACACTTTGCTAAAGCTTATGAGAAATACATTAATTAATCAAAATAACTTTACAAAAATCCTTTAATTAAGACAAATCACCATTTTGAACTGAAAATACCTTATTAATTGAAAATTTGGGGTCCATTAATGGGAGTGACTGAGTTTTCTGGGGAGAGACTGATTGGATTGTTGCAAAAAATACATACAAACAATTGAATTAGTGAGTGATTTTTGTTCTTGAAATGGGGATGTTTTCAGGAAACTAATTGTAAGGCAAACTTAGATGATCTACAAGTGACCCTAATGGAGTGAGTACACCAAAAGCAAAGGTTTCTTGGTAAATATGGGATGGTCAATGAGGTTATGGGGAAAGAAGGAGACTCAAAGGGTGAAAAGCAAAAAAAGGTGATCAATTTGGTAGATGAAATATATGATTTGATGTTAATGATGGTGCGAGAAAAAAGATTTAACACACATGATTATCACTGGCTTCCTCACCTGCCAAGGTCAGTGATTCTCAGTCCCAGAACAATACCTATCCAGTCAACCAAGATAGCAAACCATTTCATCATAACAACAATGGACCCAAATAATATTGCCATCTTTAAACATAGTGGCCAATTTCACTATGGCAATGTGAAATATATTTATGAATTAGAAATTGAAACCAATCAATCAGACGTGGCAATACTCATTAGCCACATCTTAAATTTCTACCCACAGCAAAAGCATGAAAATGGGCAAATGGCCTACTAATTGCAACTCCTGGGGGCTGTCTTAGAAATTCTAAAGAGAGACTCCATGGTAATGCTTCGACCTGATGAAATAAACCATGTAGCTTCCTATTGCTTCCTTCCTGATGAAACTTTTGGAATTGATGGGGAGACTTTGCTCTTGTTCCCTCACTAACATGAATTAGCTTTATAGGTTTCTACACATTTTTTTTTTGTATTCCAATTACAAATCCTGCTTTCCTTTATTTTTTCACAGTTTTCAAAAACATTTTCTTTGTGTTTATTACAAATATCTCTTTGAAAAAGTATTTAAAAGCCAAATAACTCAGCTTCTTGTAGCTCCTAATCCTCCACACCATCCATCTTGTCCTCATTGTTGTCCTCCCCTGCTCCTAGAGAGCTTTCATTAACCTTTTCCTCTTCATCTAAGTAATCATATTCTCCAGGCTCATAGACCCCATCCCTTTCCTCTTCTGACACATCTGGGCTAGTCCCCTAAAGATCAATACTCTCACCATTGCTTTCCTCTGAGCACTCACCATTGCTCTCTGACATTTCCTCTATGTTGTAATCATCTGAAATGATATCATAATATTTTCTGGTAAAGTTTTTATCAGAAATTTTCTCATTGTCATGCCATTCAGGAAGCAATGATTCCTCTGGATTTGGTAAAAAATTCAACCGTGTGAATATTTTGGATATTCCTCCTCTGTTTTTGTAAGGTGTGGATATGAAACTTTGATTAAAAATCAAATACTTTTCCTGTCCTCAAAATTTGTATAAGGTAAAATTCAATTAAAAATAGTATGAAATATTATTTTCAAAAGAAAACACACCAATTTTATTGTTTATAACTTTATTAGTATAAAACAATGATATTATAAAAATTTATTGTTTTACCAACAATAAAAATTTATCCAAAAAATACTCTACAAGAGATATTTTAAGGCTACAAAAGAAATTTCTTCAAGAGCAATTTCAATTGGAATTAATTGAGAAAAGAACTGAAAGCAATTAATTAAAGAACAAAGTCTTTAAAAAGAATTTCAAAGAGAAAACACACCCAAAAGTGACCAGAGTGAATTTGGAAACAAAGTGACAAAGTTTACAGTGATGAAAGATGCTTTAATTCACTTTTGGGGTGGTTCAGGGGTCAAAATGATTATAAGAGTTAAAAACAATGATTATAATAATTTTTTCACGTGGTTAAAAGGTTTAAAATGATATAAGAAAGGTGGTTGGAATCTTTTATTGATTGGTTTAACAATGTTTAAACTAATTAATAAAAGGAAACAATTCTAACATGAAGAGAAAAGTGGGGCAAAGAAGACATTCTTTTATAACCATCAATTCTCTTACTCAAAAAGTAAAATTTACTCTTGTCAGTCGTGAAAAACAGTCTTATAACAGAAAAGCCAATTATGGCATCATTGAACCCTGGTTTAGACCAAAAAAGGGCTGGTTTAAGCCATTTTTAGCCATTTTAGACCCTTAAATCAGCAATTACTATAGCAATACCAGGCCTAGAGCCTTCAAAACACGTCAGAAGGTGTCTAAGAGGCGTATAAACCAGTTAAAACTGTTTTTACTATGGCTGTTTTATCTTAAGGGTAGTTTTACCCTCTTGGCAACAGCTAAAACTACCCCAGTTGGTATCAAAACCTCATCATCAATTGAGTCCACAGGCCCTTTAACTCAATTCCAGGCCAAAAGTGATGAACTTTTGCGTGAATTTTGACATCCCACGCCTGTCAGAAAGGATTTTGGGGGTCTAGCTCCCCCTTAGAGCTGGAGTTCCTTTTTCCCCCCAAATTTAATCTTTCCAATTTATTTTTCTTTTAATTCCTCATCATGTATTATACTTATAATTTACCTATTTAATTCAATTCAATTTTACAGTACAATACAGTAATAATTGACACCTCATATGTAAATCAAAGTTCACTTATGTAATACACGTGCACATTTTGACATTTCAATTGAATTCAATTGAAAATACTTCAATTCCTCATAACTTCTAAACTAAACACAACACCTCAATTTTAACACAAAAATTGATGGTTAACACCACATGTGGTGTAAATTAAATCAAGGTTTTGAGGATTTTCAACTTTTGTATTGAAAATACTAAAAACTTAATTTAAGCTTATTTAGAGTTGAGTTACAAGAATTTCACTCAGAGGTGACCCCACCTAATTTTTTATGAGGAATCCAATGGTGAAACAATTTTTATATGTTTATTTAATGGATAAAAAGTTATAATAATTTTTATTTAACTTTTTTCCAAATTTTTTTTATTTTTTCAAAATTTTGTTAAAATTTCATTTTTACTTAATTTTTTCAAGTATAAATGTAATTTCATACTTATAAAATTTAATGTATTTTTATTTTTAAATTGTAATTAATTTTTTTATTTTTAATATAATTTTATATTTATATTTTTATTTTTATTTTGATAATATAAATTTTATTTATATTAATATGTTATTTTTGTATTTGTGGTCTTTTGGGTATATGAAATTACCTCTAAGGCTCACAGTTTCTGATCAAGCAATTTGAACCATTTAATACTGTAGAAGTAGAGTGGAAGGCCTTTTGGTGGCTGTGTATTCTTGGATTCAATTGGCACCTTTGTTAAACATATTTCCCTTTGGTGGCTCACAGTTCCAGATGCCCTTTCTGACTAAGCCATGGCCCAGTCCAATCGATGAAAAAATATGTTTGCTTTGCGAGATCTGTATCTTAACGTTTTCATGAGGTAGTGTTTTTTATCTCCATCCTTTTCATCATCACTATGTGCCCCAATATCTTCAATTATTTTGCGGTAACATGTTGGGAACTTGTTTACAATTGCATAATCCAGACGTGCATCCCTGAGCTATGAACAAATTCAATTTCTGTGAGCCGATTTCAATCAAAAATGTATCTATATGTGTATATAAACTTATGCATGCACAATTTTTTCTGGCCAACCCCTTAGTGCATCCGTTTTTATATGCACCATTAGCCTTTTCCTCTTTCTCCACACAAGCTTTAATCAAGTAATGAACAAAATAGTCATATTCTTTTTGAAGCAATGACATTTCCATTATGTATTTTGGGTTTATGCTCATGTAATTGTAAGCACCACCAACTGCAACTTGTTGAAAAGTGACCAATGCTGCAATCCGGCATGCCACATTGTATAGATCATCACTGTTTTGGGCTAAGTTTGGGATCCAGATTGTGATTCCTAAGCGTGCTAATGTTCCACAAATGTAGGCAATGTAAGAATCACTCAAATGGGAGATCCCACGTGCTAAATTTTGCTTTCTTAACTTATCTTTGGACAACATAATGACATCTTGATTTTTTACCAATTGTAAGGAAGATAAATCTTGAACGGATTTTGTGATATCAGCCTCATCTGAGAATCATTGATAAAACTGTATGAGTGCCTCTTCAGGTGGTGGTTTAGGAATGGCATGCTTCTCAAAAATACCCCAAAGTGCCTTAATGTGCGCAAAAAAAGCAGCCTGTGTTTATTAAAGAAATAAGTATTAAGCAAAATTATAATGCCTCAAAATTATGCTAACCTTTACACCTTTGAATGCAGGAGGGAAATTGGGGGAAATTAGCTTAAGTGAACTGCACCTGACAGTTGGGGCTGTGACTTCCTTGATGGGTGAGGACTTTGGCAACTGGGCTATTTCCTTTTTCTTTTCATGTGTGCTAATAGAAGGTGGGGGCTCAGATCTTGCTTGTTGAGTACCCTTTACATTGTGGTGGGTTTTCCTGAAAGTCGTTTGAGAAGTTTCCACAGCTGGTGCTTTGTTGGGTGTGTTGGTGCCAACATTCAGCTTGTTAAAATCATTTTGAAGATTATTTATGGTGGCTAAAAGAGTCTCTTGTGTTTTCATGAGTTGTGACAAGAAAGTGTAGATTTGGGAAGCTTGTGGTGCTGGGCTTTGATTAGTTTCGGTATTAGTGGGTTGGATGTATTCCATTGGGATGATGATATTGATTGATTTTTATTAGTTTCAATTATGGTGAAAGATTTTTAAGGTTTTTTGTATATTAATTTTTTAGAAATAGTAGAAAAATGAGTGGGGGGAATGCAACGGCTCTGATCTCATGCAGTACTTATGGAAATTCAAAAAGGCAGTGGACCCTGTGTGAAGAGAAATAAAACCCCATATGGATACGGTGGTGAGGCTACATGGTCATTAAGAGATAAGAAGAGCCTTGGAAACTTGTGGAACCTAAAGGTACAGGAGAGGTGGTTGACAGGATCAATCATATCCTGAATTTATTTTTTATATAAACAGACCATCTTTGATTTTTTGGGTGTTTTTAAGGTAAATGACATTTACAAAATTCCTGCTGGGGTTTTCAAAGACCCTGGCAAAATACAGGCTGGGTCTGTCATGCAACAGCTGAAAGGTCAGGGTGATGTTTCATGTGAAACGTCACCATTATGTTTGTAGTGTCAGAGACCCTCCTTACCAACTCTTCCAGTTGGCCTTTCCTGAGACTTCCAAAATAGTGACCACATTCACATGTGCCATTCCTTTTATCTTCAAAAAATATTATTCAAACTTACTAGCCTTGCATAATTTCCTTTAAAGAGCAGCACTATGCAAGACTAATAGATAAAAACAAAATAAAAAAACTAATACATACCATATCCCTTCCAACATCCAGTCCCACTCTTCATTTTTGCAGCTTCAATGAGAAATTTGGGGGTTACATTAACAGAAAAGTTGATGTAATATGGCCTTTCCAATTCAACAATAAATTATTTAAGTCTTAAAAAATTAATCATCTAATTATCTAAAGGAACTAAATGATTCTTATCCCCTCTTTGGGTGGTTCATAACAGCAAAAATACATGAAATTTCCCAAAATAGATACTTCAAAAGTGTTTTGTTCCACACCTTGAATCTTCTATTTCCCCTACAATGCCTACAACTCTGCTCTTTATTAATTGGCATCCTCATTGTGACTCTGATTATATTAATCACCCAATTGCTCATATTTAAGCATATTAAAAAAAATTATTTACAGAGAAAATTGAAAAATGTCTTTGATTTGGGTACTTTTCATCACAATTATGTGTTGGATAGTGCAGTGGGGTGACACTGGAAGAGCAAACCTGTGGTCAATTTTCCTTAATCAATATATCATTTGTGTTATTCCATGTTTATTTTAGTGTTATTTTCCCTCAGAGGTGATTTCATACTATTGATATCCTCTTTTATATAAATAATTACCATAAAAATAGAAAATTCATTCAGCTGAACTGTCATGGTATACCACACTATTAGAAATCCAAAAATGGTTACTTGTGATTTCCCCCTCCAGGTACTGCCTCATTTTAATCGCATACAGGAGAAGTTCTCACAATTCTTATTATATTCTTCACAATTTTCGATTAAAAAACCTTTCCTGATGGTTTTTGGACTCCCAGTGATGCTTTTTTCTCATAAAAGGGGGTTTCTGAATCTCAGGTATTAATAAGCTGAGGGAGTCAAACTACAATAAAAGATTAAAATCCCCTTTAATCAGATAGAAGAAGAGTAAATTTTTTTTCCTGAGAATTTTGAAATATCAATTCTGAAATTCTCCTTGGTTCCTTCAATAATAGAGCATTTATTAACAAGGTTTTATCCAAATAAGAGAAGACAAAAAATAACCCAAATTGAATTTCAGATCAAACAAAAACCTCCAAAAAAAATTTCCAAGAGTTTTTTGAGCTTGAGGGGGATTCATATCATTAATTTAAGTTGATTTGGTATATTTTTTTTTCATTTGTGGGTTTTATGGTAGCCAAAAAAAAAAATTGGAAAGAGAAAGAAAACAAAAAAATCTCAGCTAAAAGAGAATTCTTTTTATCCAATCCTCTCAGTAGATGAGGAAAAAAAAAGGGAATATCAATACTTTTACCAGATATAATACTACCTTATCACTAGCTAAATAATTAAGAAAATGGAATTAATAATTGAAGTTCTCCTATTAAAATTCTTTAAGGGAATTATGAAAAATATAAAAACATATCAGAGAAAATCCCTTCAAGAATCAATGATAAACACTTAGAAGAAAATGAATATTGGATTAAATTAATTAAAGCTCTACTCAATATATGAATATTAGGAAAAGAATTTAACCTTGAAAATAACCTGATAGAAACTTCTTAAAAATTTGGAATCAATATAATTATTGATTGAATTACCTTATTTAAATACATATTCTTTCATTAATATTACCCAGAATACTCAATTTAATGAAAAAAAAAAGAATTTAATCAATTAATATTGTTATTTTTAACAAAATGAGATATCAAAATTGAAATTTGAATCTAAATCTAAAGTTCTTCAAAATTTACTTCTTAAAATAAAATAAGAGGTGATGAAATTTATTTTAAGCTTTAATTAAGAAGATCTATTATACATCTTCTGAGAAGTGATTTTCCAAAAAAAAAAAATCATAAATCTCAGTAAGAGAAAAGATACCATCAAAATTTTAAATCTCATATTAAATATTATTATTTATTTTTTGATTAAGCTATTGGAAAGTTCTAAGAAGATGAAAGAATTTTAAAAGAAATATCCAAAATCTAGCTATAAGATTCTCAAAATTTGATAGAATTAATTCTTTTTTTTCTTCTTGGAAAATGGACTCATTTTTAATATTTAGAAATTTAAATTATTCAAATTTGATCTAAGTTTCTGAAAAAAAATTAATTAAGGATAAAAATAAAATATAAATATCTTATAATGTGTTTGGACCAATTTTTTGAATTAAAAATCTGAAATTCATTTATAAAGAAAATAAATATTATCAATCAATTCTATTATAGATATGTTTTGGGCTCTTAGTTTATTATATTGACTTTATAAGGTTATATTTTTGATGGATAAGAATTTAAGAAATATTTTTTTTGAGACTATTTTTCCAAATTCAAACTATGAATTTTTTCAAGATAATTAAGTCAATGAGATGGTGGAGCTAAAATATAATTTCTACAAAGAAAATATTACAAAGTGAAAAAAGAATAAAATTAAATTCTCTCCTTAATTATTGATAAATTGATTAATATTCCAAAATATATGAAAAGAAGAAAAAAAAGGTATTTTCAAGAATGATTACATTTTGAATGACACATTTTGAAAAGTTTGAATCCAGGTTTAACCAATTTTAGAATTATGTCCTTCTCTCAGCTGGTGCATTTTTTTTTTAAAAGGTTATTGCTTATGTAATAATTCTCTTCACTAAGATAGAATGAATTGTTATACTTATTTGGAGCTTCATTTACCAGCTTCTGGAATGAATTTATTTTTGAAAATTGGGGCTGGAAAATTCAGGTTTCTCCTAATGTTCCAAGGAAATAGTCAAAATTATACTTCACTAATAACTAATTCATGATAAAGAAAGTGATCTGAATTTCTCAAATTGAATTATGATTTCAAACAAAATTTCATTGTTTTCTAAGTATTTCTCTTGGATGAGGGAGAAGGTTTGTTTAATATTTCAGTTGAGTGTTTCTTGATATAAAATGAATTAATTCTGAGGATAAAGCATAAGAAAAATTTACAAAAATAGTAAAAATACCAAGGGGATATATTTAATGTTGTTTATTTATGAAAAAGAAGGCTTTTATGGAGCTCAAGCGGAACTCAGATGAAAAATATTGGTATATGAAGCATAAAGACAATTTATTTTTAATTAAATTTTTTGTTCAAAATATTGAATATACCAGGAAACTTATTTTTTAATTTTTGGAACTTTTTTTTAAGTGTTGAAAGGTGAGAATCCCTCAATTTTTAAAATAAAATTTATGTATTATTTCACTGTATAATTTCTATACACTTTTTCCTAATAAAAGATATTGATAACCTTATTTAATTCTGTAATAATTGATCCTCTTTCAAATGAAGAAGATTCATAAATTAAAGAAAGGATTCTTGTTTCAAAAATATGATTCCATAAAGTTAAATAAAATTTTGAAAAATTGAATAAATAGTAAAAGATCTGATGGCTCCATATCTAAATTTTTATCAAATAGTGAGTCTATGATTATTTTTGTATATAATAAAGGAAGAAAAGGAATTCATAACACTCACCTCAATTATTTAATTGAGCTCAATGAGAATATTCAATAATTATGATTACTTTTGAGAATAATAAATAGAAAAATTCATTCTATAATAATTGAAAGCATCTCAAAAGAGAAATGAAGTATTAATTACTCAAGAAAAAAATTATCAAGAAATATTTTGTAACACCTCTAAGTGAAATTTCTGTAACTCAAATCTAAATAATCATTAATTAAGTTTATAGTGTTTTCGGTATGAAAATTAGATAATACTCAAAAAATTAATTCAATTCAAACCACATGTGGTTTTAAAAAATAGATTTTTGTGTTAAAATTGAGGTCTGGTTTGTAGCTTAGAAGTTATGAAAAATTGAATTACTTCAAATTGAATGGTCAAAATGTGTTGAGGTATTACATAAGTGAGATTTAATTTATATAGGTGGAATTGATAATTACAGTTATGTACTGTAATTTTTCAACTTAATTACATATGTAAAAAGTTTAGTATGATACATGATGAGGAATTAAAGAAAAATAAATTGGAAAGATTTATTTTTTGGGTGGGGGCCCCAGATTTCCCCAAATTCCTTTCTGATAGGCATGTGATTTCCAAATTAATGCAAATGTTCATCACTTTTTTCCTGTAATTGAGTGACAGGGTCTGTGACTCAATTTATGAGGATGTTTTTATACCAATAAGGTAAGTTTTAACTTTTTCAAAGAGGGTAAAGCTACCCTTAAGTTAAAAAAAACTTATTCAAAAAATTTTTTAACTTCTTTTAAGGCCTTTTAAAAAAAAATGAGGTGTTTTAGAGGCTTAAAGCCAAGTGTTACTAAATAAATTACTAGTTTAAGGGACTAAAATGGCTAAAGAGAGCCTTTTTGGTCCAAAGCAGGGCTCAATGAGGCCATAATAGTCTTTTTTTTGTCAGTGGTTTCTCACAAATGAGTGAATTAAATCTTAATTTTGAAGGAAGAGAATTGGTGGCTATAAAATAATGTCTTCTTTACCCCTCTTTTATCTTCATGATGGAATATTTTCCTTTTATTAATACTTTGAAAACTGTCAAACAAACATATAAAATATTCCAAAGGCCCCTTTTTGTATCCTATGAACCTCTTAATCATTTTAAAGAATTATTATAGTCACTTTTGTAACTCTTTATAGCCATCTTACCCTTGAACTACCCCAAAAGTGAATTAAAGCATATTTAATCACTGTTAAATTTGTAACTTTTCCTCCAAATTATCTTTGATTTCTTTTGGGCATGTTTTCTATTCAATATTAATATTAGAGACTCTGTTCTTTAATTAATTGTGTACAGTTATCTCGCAACTAGTTCTAATTAAAATTTCCCTTGAAGAAATTTCTTTTGTACCCTTAAATATCTCTTTTAAATTATGTTTGGATGATTTTTTATTGTTTTATACTAAATAAATTAGAAACAATAATTTTGAAATTTTTTTATTTCAAAATTCTTCAAACTAATATTCTTAAATAATTTACCTTAAAAAAATCTTGAGTAAAGGAAAAATTACTTGATTTCCAATCAAATTTTCATATCCATACCTTAAATTTTAAGCCATATTATTAATGCCCTTTTTTCATATTCTTTAATTATTCCAGCTCCAGTTAAATATTGAAATTTTTCTGTATTTTATATTTCTTCTTATAAGTGTGGCATTGGTCACAAATTTTGATGGAGGTGAGATTAAATCAGTGATGTGATTTCTTATTTACATCAATAACTATCAGTTGTAAATCATCCTTTTCATTTGAAGGGAGCCTTTTGACAAATTTTTAGCCACTTCTTCAAAAAAAAAAGCATATAATTTCAACTTTATGGTTAGCCAATTTATAATACATAAATAGTAAGATTGAATGGAGAAGCTAGTAGGATGAGAAAAACCAGAGCTCTTTTTTATGGCTGAATTTTTTTTCTTTATTTAGTGGTGGGTAATTTTGTGTAAAAAAACTAACTTGAGATAAATAGGAATGATTTTAAGGAAAAAATGATAGATGATACAGTTGGAAGCTTCACAGCATGAATTAATTTATATTTTATTTTTAGGAATTAGGCTTCAATATTAATATCTAATTAATAGAAATTACACCAATTTCTTGGGGTACTTAGTTAAAATTGCGCTGGATTCTTGATCTAAAAGTGTGGGTTTTTTCTGTGGGATTTAGACCTCAAATCCCACATCTTTTGAGTGTGGTATTTGGTATATTTTACACCCCCTAATATTTCTCCTACAAAAATGTAATCTATGATTATAATTTGTATAGCTGTTTCAATTAGATACGTTTTTTTTAATGTATTTTCTATGAATTTCCGAAGTTATTGCTTATTTCCACATAAAAATAGAAATATAAAAAAGCTTAACTCCTGGTAAGGATTGGGAAAAGTTGTACCTATTTTTAATCTTTTATAGATCTTAAAAGCTTTATTGAAATTTTTAAATCTGGTATTTACTCTTTGGAAGCTTGTAATTCCTCTCCAAACGGAATATAAACCAGTTTGAACACTAATACTCATTTTGAATTTAATCTTAAACCCTAAATATAGTTAGAAATCCCTACATAAAGTAGGAAAACCTTATGTTGATTATTTTATATTAGAAATGTGGGTTATCTTTGCAACTTTTGCAATTTTTGCCTTCCCCCCTCTTGCATGGATTTTTCCAATTTATTCATTTTAAGCCATGCTATTGCTTTAAATGAACTTTGATTCAGTCAATTCAATATTGAAACTCTTTATTTCAAATTACTAGCCAATTAAGTACACTGAAGGAAGATATTTGGGACCTTCAAGAAGGTCCCGGCCTTCTTTCCCTGGTGATAAATATGAATAAGACCTTAATTTTACCTCAAATCTTGTAAATTCACATACAAATAATTTAGCTTTAAGTTGGTTTCAAAAGTAAGAATTGAAAAAATTTATGAAAATTTATTAAAATTTTCAAGTTTCATGAGTAATTCTTCATTATTTCAATAACAGACAAATAGCTATTTTTTGTTATAACACTCTATGGGGTTACCCTATGTTATTTTTGGTATAGAATCCAAGTATTACTTGATATTAATAACTTTTTTTTCACAAAATAAAGGTGAAATAAGCTTTAATTATTCTTTTTCTTTTGAATCATTTGATTATCTATTTAATGACCAAATCAAATGGAAAAAAATTTCTTTGGACTTATGGGTATTTTTTACATAATTTACAGGCTCAAAAATTTTCATCAATAATCTCTTATAATCTTGATGTCTTTTCAAATTATTAACTCAATAAATTATCAAATTTTTGGTAATTATTTTACCATTATTATATAAAATCTCTATATATCACTTAAAATTTTATCTATAAGATATAAGAGACATCTAACAAATATACAAATTTATAGAAAATGACTATATATTCCCAAAAAAATTCTTTCAATAAGGAATTCAATATCAAAACACAACTCCAAATTTACTGATAAGCTTTTTTTAACTTAAATCAGATTCAATATAAATACAATAAATTTTCACTTCAATTTATTAAATAATCTGAACTTATCAGATATATAGTTTTAGTTGAGTTAAAAATGAAAAAATGGAAATTGGACATTATTTCCTGAAATATATATAAGAACTGAATATAATCATGTTTTACAGAAGTTTTTTAATTTAAGACTTTTATCAATGATAATGGCTATCCTTATTATAATTTCTATAATTCTTTTTATTTGGATTAATAATCAATAAAAATATTTCATTGAGGAGTACCGTCGAATATTTCAAAATGTGGATGATAATATATGGCTTTGTTCCGCAATAATTTCTCATTAAAAAAACCTTGATATTGACACAAGATCTTTTAATAATAACAGGTGGGAAATATAAAAGGCCACTGAGCTATATATTCTCACATTTAAGAAAGTGAGAGTAATTAGTAACATCATTATAGAAATTATAATTTGAGATTATGGTGACAATTATTTTGTATTATTATCAAAATCATTTGAGATATGAATATACACTGAAGGTATTATTGACTCACAGAGCTTAAAAATAAACTCAAAAAGTTTTTATTTAAGATAAAAAAATTATATTTTCTATATTATATAGAGTTAAATCCGATTTTTGAATATTTTCTTTAATTGTGTATCTTTTTGTACTTGAAAGCTTTGTGAATTAGATAGAGTTTGGCTTGAGCCCATTCCTAACCATGATGCAACACCCTGTATATATCTTTATGAGGCTAAATTTTGAGAATTTTGTAAAAACTCTGTAAATTTATCATTGGAAATTCAATAAGCCTTAATTGAATAGAATAATATGAAATCTCTTATTCAAATTAGAAAATAATTAAATCATTATCACCAGGCTGTGAGATAAATGGAATATAAATAAGCTGCTATTATGGAAAAACAAATTTGTACCACTAAGTCTTGTTTAAAATGTTTATTTCAGTTCACTCCTGTATCAATTTTTTTTTTGATCTGTTATATGAAATTTTACTTCCTTTAAATTTGATTCTTTATTTTTTCCTCTAAGTTCATTAAAAATTTATTAATCAACAAAATTTTTGAGTTTGACACCACAGATATTCAAGACAATGCTTATTTCACAGAATTACTGAACATGTCCCTAATTTTCATTTTTTAATTTTCTTTCTCATTTAATTATTTTTGATGTTTTTTCTTTTTATTTTTTAGTTTATTCATTGGAAAACAGCTTCAATTTCTCTCATATATTTGGGCTTATCTTTTTTACCAAGATACTGATTTGAATCTTGCATTTTCGCAAAATAATCGTCAAAAAATACTTTTTTTTGTGTTTTTTTTTTTTTTTTTTAAAAAGACTCAGATTTTAATTAAAATGTGTATCAAAAAAAAAAAACTTTCTTAATGAATTAATCTTTTAAAAGAATTTTTTTTTGACCAAAATTGGTTCCTTTGTAAAAACAGTGAAAGAGGAAAATTCTGACAGAAAATTGCAAAAAAAATGATGTTTTTTTGATTTTAATAAAGGTTTTTTATGTATGAAAACTCATTCTTGCATATTCTGTGCCTCAGATGATCAAAATGAGTTGAGATATGAAAGAAAATCAAAAAATCCCGCAAAAAAATTACGAAATAAGTCTATGCTAATTTATTTTTCTCTTATTATTGAAAATAGGGAAATTTTCGGCATATTAGTTATGCCTTATGAATCTTGGATTCTTCTCATTTTGCTCCAATTTATTAGCGCTTGAAAAAAATATCTCAAGATTTTTCTTACATCTATTATCTTGATGACATATATTTTTATACCTTAGGCTATTATTAGATTAACTATCACTATTTATAACTCAACTTTATAAATTATTAGAGGTTTTTTTATCCCTTTTGATATTTTTAATCTCAAGTCATACTCACAGTTGCAAAGTATTTTTTGGATACCTTGTATCAATCCTATTCAATCCAAAAACAATATATATACCATAGATGATTCCTCATCAGTTAATATTTCAGACAAAATTTCTTGTGTTGATTGAAGGAAGGCTGACAGAAATAATAATATGACATTCTTCAAGCTGGCAGGGGGATGGAATAGCTTGTTGTGAACTTGTTTCAACTCAAAAATTCATGAAAAATGAGTATCATGGTCAAATAATGCATATAAAAGTTTAACATCAAGTGAAGCTTGGGCTTTTACCTGAGGCCTGCTTGATTCCAAAGATAGATATGGCCCCAGAGAAATGAGAAAAAATGAATTAGGGCGTTCTCAAGGGGTGTTGATCCTTTTAGTGCATGCGAGCAGCGTGCAGCCAAACTTCACATTGGCCAGATTGTCGGGCGTCGCTCCTCAACTCATCGACTTACATCGAACCCATCATCCCTCCCTCCATCAACAACCCTCTTCTCGATTAAATTTTTTATTCGGTGTGAAACAATCATATCAAAAATGTTCTAGACTGAAATCTTGGAAAATCTTGCAAAAAATATCTCATTGACTAATTAATTAACTTGGGGTCACAATTCTGACCTTGAACTAATCTTATTGATTGAATATACCGATCGACCGAGTTCATCTCTTGCTTTTTTCATTATAGATTGTTTGATTGAAAGGTTCGAGGCTCGATTTCGATGGAAAACTTCGCACATCTTCAAGGTGCCAGCGAATATAGTTATAATCCAGCAACCGATGATGATGAGACGTCATCTCTGGCTTCAGGCGCCACTCGGCTTCCTGGCAAATCGAAGGACGATGTGTCCATTGAAAATTCCTCAACAATTGATATCAATTTCGATGATCTCAATCTTCTTGATCTTGATCCTGAACTGGCTCGACTTCGCCCTTCGGCAGTCAAATCATCGTCAGCAAATGACTCAAATCGACAACGTTTGAATGGTTCATCATCGGAGGGTACCGAAATCTTGGAGCCAGAGCCAGAGCCAGATTTTGAAGGCGTACTTGATGACCTTAATCGGGAGCTACCTGCTCATTCTTGCGCTTATTGTGGAATCCATTCTCCTTCGTCCGTTGTAAAATGTTTGATATGCTCAAAATGGTTTTGCAACTCACGTGGCGGACCAGGTGCTCATTCAACCGGCTCACATATCGTCAATCATCTTGTGAGAGCAAAGCACAAGGAAGTCACCCTTCATGCCGATGGTCCATTAGGAGAAACAACTCCGGAGTGCTATAATTGTGGCTCAAAGAATGTTTTCACCCTTGGCTTCATTCCTGCTAAATCTGATACTGTCGTCGTATTACTATGCCGACAGCCTTGCGCTTCAACTCCATCCTCAAAGAGTGACTTGGTTTGGGATACTTCTCAATGGTCACCACTCATAGAGGATAGGCAATTTTTGTCTTGGTTAGTCAAAGTTCCCGATGAACAGGAAATCGTACGCTCCAAGCCCGTTGGCTTCAGAGAAATTACCAGACTAGAAGAACTCTGGAAAGAAAACGCAAAAGCTACTCTAGATGACCTTGAGCGAGATGGTGCTCAAGGTGAAGGTGAACCTCAACCAATTCTACTAAGATATGAAGACGCCTATCAGTATCAAAACATTTTTGGCCCCTTAGTTAAAATTGAAAGCGATTATGATCGTAAGCTAAAAGAGAGCTTGACGCAGAATGACGTAGTGGTTCGGTGGGATATGGGTCTTAACCAAAAACGGTAAATTGAAATTGCTTCACATTTTATTGCTCGATGAACTCACCAGATTTATGTCACTGCTACTCTCTTCTAGCATTGCCTATTTTTACCTTCCCAAACTCGAGAGTGGTGAAGTCCGTTTGGCTGTAGGAGACGAGCTGCGCTTGAGATACGGTGGGGAATTGCAACATCCCTGGGAAGGCCTCGGTCATGTTATCAAGGTTCCCAACCGTTTGTCACCTTATTTAATTTTGGTTTCCTTCGTGTTTAATATATTTATTTATATTAAGTTTGGTAAATGTTTTTAGATCAATCAGATGAGGTTGCTCTTGAACTTCGTCGTAATGAAGGTGTACCACATGAATTGACCGTTAACTTTTCGGTGGATTTTGTTTGGAAATCGACTTCTTTTGATCGAATGCAATTGGCCATGAAAACTTTTGCAGTTGATGAACAGAGTGTTAGTGGGTATATTTACCATAAATTGATGGGGCATGATGCGCAAGTGCCCCAGGTTCTCCGAACCCAAATGCCTAAACGGTACATTCGCTTTTTATTCTTTTCCAACGTTCATGAGCTTATAACCATTTTGGGTATTTGCATTGAATAGGGTCTCAGCTCCTAATCTTCCAGAGCTTAATCACTCTCAAGTCAGTGCTGTCAAAAGTGTGCTACAAAAACCTCTTAGTCTTGTTCAAGGACCACCAGGCACTGGAAAGACCGTTACCTCCGCTTCCGTGGTTTATCACCTAAGTAAAATGAATCCGGGCCAAGTGCTTGTTTGCGCGCCTTCCAATGTCGCTGTGGATCAATTAACAGAAAAGATTCACTTGACTGGGCTAAAAGTAGTGAGAGTTCAAGCCAAATCGCGGGAAGCCCTTGATAGCTCAGTTCAACATCTTACCCTTCATCAACAAGTTGCCAACAATGATACTCACCCCGATCTTCAGAAATTAATTCAACTAAAAGCCGAACAAGGCGAGCTGAGCAGCACCGACGAACGAAGATACAAATCACTGACCAGGTTATGTGAACGAGAAATCCTCGCGACTGCTGATGTAATTCTCTGCACGTGTGTCGGAGCGGGTGATCCCAGATTGGCCAAGATGAAGTTTCGAACAGTATTGATTGATGAGGCTACTCAAGCAGTTAGTTGAAATAACAGCTACACCTCATATTTTTCCATCTGACTGATCATTTCTTTAATAACAGACTGAGCCAGAGTGTATGATACCCTTAACTTTGGGCGTCAAGCAAGTCGTCATGGTGGGCGATCACCAACAGCTTGGTCCCACCATTATGAACAAAAAAGCCGCCAGAGCTGGTTTGACTCAATCTATGTTTGAACGCCTAGTCCTTTTAGGCAACCGTCCCATTAGGCTGCAAGTTCAGTATCGAATGCATCCATGTCTTTCTGAATTTCCCTCCAACATGTTTTATGAAGGCTCTCTACAAAACGGTGTAACAGCACCAGAAAGAATTAAGAAGAATGTTGACTTTCCATGGCCACAACCCTTAACACCGATGTACTTTCATTCCAATTTGGGTCAAGAAGAAATCTCATCATCTGGAACATCATTTCTTAACCGAACCGAAGCTTCTAACGCCGAAAAGATTGTCACCCGATTTTTTAAAGCTGGCGTTCTTCCAAGTCAAATTGGTATTGTCACGCCCTATGAGGGTCAACGGTCTTACATCGTAAATTATATGCAAAGCAACGGAACTCTTAAGAAGGATTTGTACAAAGACATTGAAGTGGCCAGCGTTGATGCGTTTCAGGGAAGAGAGAAAGATTATATAATTCTCAGCTGTGTCCGAAGTAATGATCATCAAGGAATCGGGTTTTTAACCGACCATAGGCGTCTGAATGTTGCCCTTACGCGGGCGAAATACGGTGTAGTTATTTTGGGAAATCCCAAAGTCTTGAGTAAGGTGTGTTGTGATTTTATAATTTTATGTTAAGCTTTAAGACGAGTTTGAGTGATTAAATGCAACATGCGATTGTTCTTTATAGCATGCTCTTTGGCATTGTCTCCTCACTCATTATAAAGAGAAAGGCTGTTTGGTGGAAGGCCCGCTGAACAATTTACAGCCTAGTTTGGTCCAACTTTCCAAGCCGAGGAAGCCGATTGATAGAGCCGAACTAATCAAGCGTTTTGAGCCGAGCGCCCGCGAGCCCATGGCCAGTGGGTTTTCTAACAATTGTTCGTTTGTCCATATTGCTCCTGCCACCCGCTTGATTAATTGCTTACCCCTCAAACTTTTCAATCGCATCCATTTTTTCTGTTAAGTTCGCGCTAACACGCCAAGCCGATTTGATCAATCATTTTATAAAACTCATGACTCGTTTTCAATCCCTTCTGACGCTCAGTCTATGCGTTCACAAGCAACTTATGCTTCAGGATTACCGCCTTTTAGCTTGCCCACTTCGCGGGGCTTAAATTACTCGCACGGCAGCAAACGTGGTTATTCCGGGTTAGGGGGTGGACCAAGTAGTAGTTATGCCCCATCCATGATTTCTCAGGATTTTCAATCTCAAGACTCTAGAAGTATGAGAGGGGGAGACGATGCAAGTTCGGTTGCTGGTAGCATGGCAGATAACATGACAACATATTCACAGGCTGATCGTTTGATGACGGGGCGAAGTCAAAACGATCGAACTGGCATGGATTATTTGAATCCTGGAATGATGAACTATAAATCATTTGACGACGATGCGCGCAGTTTAACATCATTGCAAAGTAGTTCAATTACGGATTTTTGAGAGGCTACCAATTCGTGCCATTTGAATGAAATCTCTTTTTAAGCTGAACCAAATTTCATTTCCCTCAACCTTCCCAGAAAATTTGCGAGTGAACGAAACGTGGGCCAGCAGGGGATTGACAGTGAAGCATCATTTTGCGAAATAGTCAACCAAGGTGCGAAGCAATCTGGTTTGCCTCGAGTCTCTGGGCGAGTGCTTTGTCTGGCTTCTCAACAATTGTGGCCCATATTCAATTAGGGAGCGTAACAATGCTGATTACCTTCATGAAAGTGGAACCCCAGGATAGTTTTGCTCATTAAAAAAACAAAAATTGCTGTTTCTTCGCCTAAAAGAAATCAACTACTATCCCGCTTTTATGTTTGGTGACTTTTTGTTTGACAAGTAGAGCAAGGGTTTTGGTTGAGGCCAATTTATGTATCATTGACCAGTTTCTCCTTTGTCTAACATTGAGCTAAATTCTTTACTTGATGTTCTGTGTCAAGAAATGAAATTATATCAACGCCTATTATGTTTTGAAATTTTTTAGTTGGCTACTGATCTTCAAAATACTTTGATAGCTGAGAAAAAGAAATCAATGTATAAGTAGCACACCTATCATTTAGTTAAAAGAAATTGACTTAATCATAAGAAAATCGTTTTTTGCTTTGCGTAATATGTCAAGGTTTTTTCTAGCTTTCCGATTGGCAGAAATCAATGAAACTGAGAGGCTGGAACAAAAATTTTAGGACTATAACCATGACATCCGTTTTCGGGATGCTTTTATTGCCTCAGGGAAGTGTCTTACCTAATTGAATGTTGGCCTTGAAGCAGCCAAAAACGGGGTTTTCGGCATATTTCTCTTAATTTCTGTTTTTGTCAGAGTTGGCAAAAAAAACCTTTGTTTTGGCCAAAATAAGACTTTGGGCAAAGTTGGCGCATTTTCTAGTCAGCTGTAGTGCTCCTCACGCTACATCAACTTTTGCCCACGACAAAACGCCCGCAGATTTGTATTGCATACAGTTGTGAAGGACTGCTTGAAGTAAAAAACGCAAAACAATCAATTTTTTTTTCCTTAGGCAATTTAATCAATTTTTTGGGTATATTCCTGTGAGCAGAAGACATGATTCGGTTTTATTATCATTATGTTGACATAATTTAGTTACTAAATATAGAAGGATTTATGTGAAAATAGTTTTTTTCAATTAAATTCAATTGAAGGGAAGAATTTTTAAATGATATAATTAAAACAGAAACTCGAATTAAGATTAAATAATATTGAAATAGTTTTTTTTATTAAAAAAAATGATCAGTTCATTTGCATATAATAAACAAAATATTTTCTTTTATTTTTTTAATAATTTCCTTTTTTGAAGGAGAAATTGATAAAATATTTTTTTTCTTAATTTTTTTTCAGAGGTTTTTTAAATGACAATTATGAATGAAAGGCATGGATAACTTCAAGAAATATTTTCACTAAATAATAACATATTTGGAGAAAACTAATTATACAACTTCTTTATAAATTCATGACTGGGCCATTGAGTTATACAATTCAATTTTTAAGTACAGATTTCTTCTTTACAATTGAGAAAAATAGAACTATGCATTGAAGTAATCTACACTAAACCAAAAATATACAGAAATATAGTTTCCCCAATTTAATCCATAATGGTTAAACCCATCAATAACTCCAAATTTTTGAATTCTCACATATATCAGTCAATCATTGGAATTTTTCCCCCCTTTTGTTTTGACTGAACATTAGAAAAGGTTGTATGAAATGAACTCATTTGTTTGTCTTTTAATTGATTCCCCAATATGTAAGTTGGTCAATTGAGAACTCTCATCTTTTTACAATCAATTAATAATTAAAATATCCTTGATAACAGATTTCTTGGTTTTGTTTTAAAGTGAAAATTTGCTAATGATTTCATTATTGCTTTGTGACTTTGCTAACATTTTATAGATTATGTTTAATTTTTGATTTTTTTATAATTCTTTACTTAGATGATAAACCAATCAATTACATTAATTTTGAGTTATTATTATATTCTTGAACTCAAATACTCCTTTTCTTTTAAGAATTTTCCTTCCTGATCAATTTATTTTTGAAAACCTTTGCATGTATAGAAATCGTTTTTTTGGGGGTGATGAAGGGGGGGGGATTTTTTTGTTCAATAAGCAAAAAATAGGATTAGTTTAAATTCCTTTAAATGTGATTATCAGTTTTATAAGGTCACAGAATTTTATATTTCAAACATATTAGTTTAGCTTTTTAAAAAAAAAAAATTAATTTTTTTCGAAAAATTGGAACAAAACTAATACATCCTTCTTGACAGATTTTATTTCTTCAAGCTGATTATATAAATGGAAATAATGTTTTATATTATAATTTGTTTATACTTAAAGTATTTCATTTAATAAAGCTTTAATGTAATCCTTCATTCCTTTTTGAAGCTCCCTTGTATCATCTACCTCCCACTTCTCAAAAAAAGATTGAAATTCCAATGATTAAATAAAGATTCATTTGAGAGCTTAAATTTTAGTAAGATTTAAGAAAAGTTTCAATTATATTAGGGGAAAAAGTTGATCTTTACAATCATAAAACAAAATCTATATTAGATAACAGGGTACAAGGATAAAATAAAAAGGAATATTCAAAATGGTACAATAGATGTATGAATTAAATAAAGAAGGGCTGCCTCCTAATTCTCTGAGGGAATACTATATATTATTAGATATTTTTTTTAGCTTCTCATGATATTTGAGATATAAAATTACCTAATCTGAGTCTTGAAAATAAAAAAATAACAGTTCTTATATATATAATTTACAAAGTTAAAAGACCTGCTTCAAATTCTTATTTATATCTGGTTCTTTATGCAGAAGTTAATTTTATCCCCTTAATATTTTGTCCCTCTAATGAAAAATAAATTAAGGATATGAAATTTCTTCACTTATAAAGTAAAAAAAAAAATCAGGAAAAAGAAGCTTAATATAAAGCCATTTATTTGAATATTTTTGAATTTACAGATGGCTCAAAATGAAGAGATAGAGATATATAATCAATTTAGTATATATAATAAAGATTTTTCTTAGACTTAGATTAACAAATATAGGGTTTAAATAAATCAAAATACAAATTTTTCTAATGAAGGAATATTTATAATATAATGAAATGAAAATGAGAAGCCAATTGTTACAATCCCTACATTTCAAGCTGTATAAGGTATGTAATATAACTAGGATTTTTTTATACTTAAGCATTCAATGTTTTTATTGATTTTTGATTCCCTCAGAAATATACCCAATTTCCTTTGTTTAAGGAGGTCACAGACTTATATCATTTGAAGAATGTGTGTCAATAGGGTAGGTTAAAATATAGGGAAAGAGGTAATTGAAATTGTGAGGTTTTTCTATTAAAATCTTGATAATAGTATCAAATATCAAGAGTACTATGACTGTCCTCAGTAGAAAATATAATATAATGAAATATTATAACCACAAATTCATATAATTATTAAAAATAACTATATAAAAAACAAATTTAATTATTATCAAATAATTCAATAATAAAAAAATCGTAATGATTATAATAAATTCTAATTATTCTATTATTGTTATAGTCAGTGACAATTATAACAATAAGAAGTGTAAATCTCTTAATGAGACAATTACATGAGGAAAATGATAATATTTAAACAACTATAAAGAATATATAAATATTATTTAGAAAAGAAATTATCACACAAACTAGAGATAATTCTTATAGAAAAATTCTATATAAAGAAAGATATATAATTTTAGGGAAAACTTACTTATAATATCTATGTAATACAACAAGTAAAACAACAACAGTTATTATATTAAGTAATGCTTATAAGTTAAAAACACACCAAAAATCAATATTTTATAAAATTAAATCAATTTTTTTATGATAAAATAAGATTTAAGAGTTTTTAAAAGGAATTTGTGGATTTAAAAAGTATTTAAGACAATAATTTTATATAATAAAATATATTATTGTTGATTACAACAATAATCTGATTTCTATGATTTGAATTATTTAAATTGAGATTAATAAAGAATAAAAAACTTAAGTAAATACTTTAGTAATAAGAATTTTTAATGAATAAAGCCTTAACAGCTTGAATGTCTAATATAATTGGAATGATGATTGTTTATTTGAAAAAACAGTGATGTGTAGGCTCTTTTTATGCCTTCAGAGAAGCTATCATGATTAATAATGGATATAGAGGGCGTTCTAAGGTCAAAACTGAAAAAACAATACTTAAAAATAAGGTAATTGTTTTTCAATTCCAATTCAAAGTTACAAGTGTTATTCTTAACTCAAAGTAGCTTTAATCCTCTTTTGAATTAATTATTTTAGGTTTTAATATGAGATAAGTTCATTTATATTAAAGATGATCACATGAAAAACTTAAAAATAAAGGTTTGAGAAAAAATCTCTTAAACTGAATTTTTAATTAATTTTTAAAGAAATCTTAATTTTTTTTAAGAATAATTAAGCTTGTTAATTTAAAGGCTAATTAGAAATTAAAACTGTTTGAAAAAGATACTTAGAATTTAATTTATACACAGATAACATTAAGTTGTAAGCTGTGTGGAGTTTTAAAGAAAATCTATTGAGAATTGGATTTTTGAAGCTATTGCTATTTTTACATGTAAAATAGCAATAAACACCAAACCTTAACTTTTGATAAGGTTTTGATACTTGTAACTTTAAAGCTTTAAGATTAATTAAGCTTTGAAAGATCTTAAAAACTTGATTGGGATTTACCCTTTGGCAGTTTTAAATTCCTGTTCAAATTGGGAGAAAAACCAGTTTAAACTTTAAGGTTGGATCAAAGTCTAATCTTAAAGATCAAATAATGTTGAAAATACTCCAATACAGGTGGAAAACCTTAATTGAATCCTTGCATATCCAAAAAGCTGGGTACCCCAGCTCTGTTTGGTCTTTTTCCTTTGTCCCACATTTCCGCATGGATTTTGCCCTTTAATTTGTTTAAAGCCATACTATGTCCTTAAACCCTTTTAAATTGAGCTCACACAGGATTTACATTCTGTATGGAAAATACTTAGCCAATTAAATAAATATACACAACAGCTCAATTTTAATGAAAATTTCGGTAAGTTTGCATTAACCTTATGCAACTTTAAGTTTAAGCTTGAATAATCTCAAATTTAACAATTTTAAAAAATGTTCAAAAAAGTTTTAATTTTACTGTGAGATTATTGAATCCTCTAATAACATAAGAAATGATCATTTTTGGGTATAAAACCCTATGGGTCTATCCTAGGTTATTTTTGGTGTAGAATCCAAAAATGAAACAATATTTGTAGCTTTGTTTATCCAAAGAATAGCTATACTTATTTTTTGTTATTCTTTACTTTAAGGTTCAATTAATAAGTCTGTTTAAGACTAAATCAACTGTGTATAGAGTTATTTGTGGCCTTATGGGTATGTCATACATATATCACAGGCTCAAAGAAATTGTTTATTCACTCTGGAAGCTGTTTTGTTTAAATAGAAATATTTCCTATAATTTTGTATATCTATTTCTGGTGGGAATAACAACCTACAAAGTAATATATCGAGATGAGAAAAATCCTTCATTTTGGGAACATTTTCAAATGAAAAGGAAATAAAACTAATTAAGATTTTATATTCAATTTATAGTTGGTGAATATGAGTTAGCTTTATTAATCATTTGAATAAAGGATCATTTGTGAAAATTTATAATGTAAATATTGTAGGATTATATCATCCATCAGAAAAAATGATTTGATGAATAAAAAAGGGAAACTTGAATCTTGACAAGGAAAAAAATATTTTTATTCTACCCATATTATTTTTTATATATAAATAAAATTATAATATTATTTCATTCGATAATTATGATTTTTAAGCTTAAAAATTTAATAAATAAGAAAATATGCTTTCAGATGTGAAAAATACTTTTCAAAAGTTAATAAAAATTAACAAACATGAAAATATTTTTCCACATTTTTGAACCCCTTTTTAAGGATCAATTTAAATATTAAAATATCTGTTCTTTCCTTAGTATTTCTTTGGCTATCTATATGTGGTGTTTTTTTAATGAATGGAGTTTTGGATAAATATATTTAAGCTTTTATTAGTAAATAAGTTTTCTTGAGAAACATCTATGTATATTTTATTCACAGAAGTAAAGATCAATTAAAAATTAGAGAATTATTTTGTAATTCCCTTTTTTCAGTTTTAAGCCAAACTAATGAATAGTATATATTAATAAAAGAACAAAAGAGAAAAAAAATACTAAAAGCAAGAATTTATAAATAAACAAGAAATTAACCTCATAAGAAGTGGATTATTAAGGACCCAAACATAAATAAGAAATATACATAAGAGCTATTATTCTTCACATAAAAAAATACACAAAAGTTATTAAATTTTTTTTATTGATATTAGGAACCATCAAGTTACAAGATTCAGAAAGATTAAATAAATATGAAATCATTATTAGTAGCTTTTATCTACATTTAAGCTCAATGAACGGACCTCATACCTCCAAATACTGTGCAAGATTAAGCTATTGATCTAAGGAGATGAATATCCTGAATCTCCAATAAATCTAAATTATGCATAACTTGAAGAAAGTTACATGCAATACCCCACTTGATAACACCAAAATTAGATTTATTAATGCAACATCCAACAAAAATCTTAAAATACACAAAGTTTATTATTATGTGGTTAAAATACATTAAGATTAACTTTAAAAATTCAAAGAAAATATACAGAGAGCATACAGAAATACTTTCATGTAAACAAATAAACCTTAAACAGAATTATTCAATGTATGCTAAATTAGAGGAATTCACCCAAAACCAAAATTCCAATGCACAGACACATCAAATCAAATTCTTATAGAGGAGCTGCATCACCTGAACCCTCTCTACTTCAAGATTACCTCATGCAATTGAAATTCAAAAGATTCTTTAGTAAGAAAAACTTTATTCACTGAAAACTTTCAATGAACCCCCTATCAAAGTCTGAAATAACTTGGATTATTCTATTGAAATGAACAACAGAATAATAATATAATTGTAAATCTTGAGGCTTAAAAGGGGGACAAGCAGTTCAAAATGGGGAGCCCATGGGTACCTCAGAAAACATAGAGAAATAATTGTCCCAAATACGTTTCCTATTCCCTCATGGTGGTATAATATTGCATACTTAGTTGAAGATAAATAATAAGATTAAAGGAATCAATTTTTTATAAACTATAATATCAATGAATAGAGACTTAACACTTAGTAGCCAAGATAATTATCTAAAACTATTTGATTATTATTATTATTACTAGTTTCTAATATCAGTAGTAATTATAAGGAATTTATATTACACTTATTATTTATCTCTATTTCAGTCATTTCTAATTTATTCAATTAATAATATTATAAAATGTGTCAGTCATTATTAAGATTTTTGTCAAATATAAAAATAACCCAAATGCAATATATCATTGACCAGCCAGAAGATATATACCACATGAAATCAAAAGCTTCACCTGTAGTACTCAGTACTCACCCTTGACAAGAAAACATAAATAGAAAACAAAGAGATTGACTATATCTTGTCAAAAAATAAAACCAAAGACACAAAATTTTCAACACTTGGAGAATTAAACAACAACTTAACCTCAAGCTTATCTTTTATATTGCATTTTTTGAATTCATTTCATTTACCGAAAAAACTCAAGAACAACTTTTATCATTTAAATCATTACAAAAATAAAAATTATAAATTATTGAAAAGTATCTTATTTATCATTTATAATCAAGCAGAATATTTCAGTTGATTATTGATCATAGGGCTGCTATAGAGTTTTGATTTGGTTTATTCTAGTGATGATGTGACTTCTATCTTTATTTCATATCAATAAATCATCTTGTGAGATTTGGGGGTACTTTCAGGTACCCAAAAGACCAAAAAAATCAAATTAATATATATTGAGAAGATTAATTATTTCTTTAATGTTATTTGATTATTGATAAAATTAAAAAAAGAATTTCTTTTAGGAAAAAAATTATAAAAATAAGAGAATTGTAAAATCAATGTTTTTCTTATTGAAATTAAGTAAAAATAAAAAATAACTCAGAATTGAAACATCTTTAAAGAAAAAGTTTTATGGAAATAAGCAGAGTATTTTTATTTCTGATAAACAAGTAATTTACATTTTACTATTGAATTCTTTCTTAGATATTCCCTTAGGTCACTTCTGGGTGAAATTTCTGTGACTTAACTCTAAATAAGATCAAGTTAGGTTTGTGAGGATTAACAATATGGAAATATGATGATAATGAAGATTAAACTTAATTCAAACCACAATCAGGTTTTTTTCTTAGCTAAGGATATATGAGAAATTTAATCATACTCAATTGAATTGTGTTCCTATCTCACAAAAACAGATTCCAATTTACATATGAGGTATTAGCTTTGGAAGTTGTGTATTACAAAACCAAATTTAATCAAAGCTGTGGTGTGAATTTTTCATCAAAGGCAGATGAATTAAAGAAAAAAATTAATTGAAAGAGATTAAATAAAGGGGAAAAAAGAATATTGGCTTAAAAGGTTTGATAATCCCCCAAAATTCTTGAATTTTGGAATGGAGTGTCAAAATTAATGGAAAGGTTAATGAATTTTGGTCTAGATTTGAATTACAAGATCAGTGGCCTAATTTATAATGTGGTTTAATACCAACCAGAATGGGTTTAACTAGTAAGATTTGGTCAAAATTTACTCAAGTGAAATCCACCCTTACAAAAGATCTTTTAACAAATTTAAAGGGTATTTACTCACACTCTAATGTGCACTTAGATCTTAAAACACACTCTCACCATAAAACTGGCTGATAGGACCCAAGTGGCTAAATACAGACCTTTTGTTTTCTAAGCCAGGGTTCAATGGTATAATAATTGGCTTCCCTGTTTAAAATGTGATTCTAACTTCTTGTAAGATTTTCTTTTACCCTTGGAGAAAGAGAAATTGAGGCCATAGAAGAATGTCTCATTTCTCCCATCTTCTTGTTTAATGTCACTGTATCTTTAATCATATATTTTAATTCAATAAATTATAAAATAAACACAATATTGCAGAAATTTCTTTTTAATCATTACAAACTTCCAAGAACATTAAAAAGAATTCTAGTTATTTATTGTAACTATTGAAGTAGTTTTACCCTTGAAACACCCCAAAAGTGAACAAAATAATTTCTAATCACTATAATCTTTGTCACTAAGCTTATAGATTGAATTTGGCCATCTTTTATCATTTTATCCTTGTAAATATTTTCAGAGATTTTTTTCATATTGATTTCTTTAAGTAATTTAATCAGGAAATAAAAAACATCATTTATGTAGATATTACTTTTTAGCCTTGAATGTCTCTTGTGAAATTGATTTTGGATTCATTTTTATTTTTGGTGAAGAAATAGATACTCAAAGTATTATTATTTAATTCTAATGAGATTAAAATAAAAATACTGGTTTTTTATCCAAAAAATACTAACATTAATTCCTTCAATGAGCCTTCCCTTAATCAAGCTTTGAGGGAACTAAAATAATTTATTTTTAGTCAGTTTTTTGTATGCACACCTTAAATATCCAAATATGAGAAGTAAATTTTATTTATTAATGAGAGAAAATGGATTCTAATTAAAAAACTTGGTTAAAGGATTATGCCAGAAATTTGAAGGTGATTACTAGTTATTTCACCCTCCTCAAGTAATTTTATATCAAAACCACCCATAAGCTTAGCTATAAGTTATCTAGGATCAAAGTTTTTGAAAATATATAAGTAAATTTAATGATACTTATCAAACATTTATCAATATTTGAAAAATATTGACATGTTGTATATTATATCTTTGGTAATAAGGATTAAAAACATTTTTCTTATCCCTTTAGCACATAGATATATACCAAAAATTCACATTTTTATAGAAAATGAAATCTATTTAAGCTTGAGTTGATGGTTTATTGTGAGTAATATATCTTAATCATGAATATTTTTTACTTTAAAAGACATTAAATTGACTTAAAAGAATTAATTGATAATATTTTGTAGCCAGGTTAGAATCAGGGTGGACTCATTATTCACATTATATTAAATTTTTTCCAAGAACCAAAACAATAGATGAGCCCAAGAGATTCTTGTTTTAAATTCAAATTCTTTCAATAATTATGAAAGTAAAACAAAATTATCATTTAGAATAGATAAAATCTCAAATTTCATGAGTACTTTCTTCCATATTTCTCTCAAATCTGGACACAATCACAATGAGAAATTCAATATCTGAAGGCAGGTTTTTCAGGGTCAAAACAAGTCTAAATGTGAGTAATATTATTAATCAAACATGGGCTCAAGATGGGTACAACCCTCCTATTTCTTACCAAAATTTTCAGCCACAATAAACTAGGTTGTTGGAAAGATACAAATGATAGCTCATTTTTTATTTTCTCCTGTTTTGATAATAATTTGTTAAAAATAAATTGAGATAGATTATATAATGATATTAAAGATTAATATTAATACAATATAACTACATAAATGCAAATTATTTATAATCATCTTGAGATAAAATATACATTTCAGGAGGAAAATAGGTGTATATAGGAATGAAAAATCATTTCTTATTAGTAAAATGAACTACACTAAAGTATAATTTATATTTATCTTTTATCCTTCTTAATATTTTTCTTATTTAAGTATAGAATTTTGTCTCAATAGAATTTTTTTTTATATTTGTTTTTAAGCTAAAATATTTCTTATTCTTACAGAAGATTGAATATCTTCTAGATAGGCTTTCCACTTTATATTTAATGTAGATCTCTGATAGAGTCATAATTATACTCAGTTTTCCCTTACGCCCCTTGTAACCTAAGAGATATTATCTACAAAATATAAAAGAGATATAATGTATATCTTCATGGCTCTTATTTTGGTTTAAAATATGACATTATGGTGAAATACTTCCTTTACTAATATATTTTAATTTTATAGATTTAAATTGAGATAATCCTCTAATTTATGAATTGTAATGAGATATATAATTTGGACCTCTGAATACCCAAAGTTGGGGATATTTTATCTTTTAATAATATTTAAATATTTCCTTAAGCCTCCAAGCCTCTTCTTTTACCTTGTTAGGCTTGTTTCAAATATTCTTCACTGCCTGCATAAATTCATAATGATGAGCTATGTGATATCAATTCACACTACTTTTTTTCACTTTTAATCAACCATGTTTGACTGATTTAATGGTTTATTTAGTATAAGAAAGTCATGGCTTATTTCATATGAACCAGTAATGGTTTATTGAATATAAGCCAGTCATGATTTCCTTAATATAAACCATTCTTTGTCTATTTAATATAAAATAGTATCGGCTTATTCAATATAAAACATTAAATCAATTCCTCAATATGGGTAAGAAATTCCTCATAATGGGAAAGCAATCCCTCATCATGAGGAGCCATGACAGGTTCATATTACATAAGCCAAGAATGGTTCATATCAAATTAACCAAGAGTGGTTTAGATTAAGTAAGCCATGAATGCTCCATATTAAATAAGCTATGACTGATTTCTATTGAACAAAAAGATAATATCTTATATTAAGTAAACCATGACTGGTTTGTGTTAAATAATCCATTACTGGTTTATATCAAATAAGTCATTACTGGCTTATATCAAATAAAGAATTTCTGGCTTATATCAAATAAACCATGACTGGTTTACATTATATAGAACACAACAATTTTATATTGAATAAACCATTAAATAAGTAGAACATGGTTTATTCAAAATAAAACAAAGTAGTGTGACTTGATATAACATAGCTTATATTTATGCATTTATGAAATAAGTGTATTTAGTAAAGTATTATTTCCATTATGTACTTGTGTCCAAATTATTGTCTTCCATACATAGTTATTTCAATGAACCTTATTATCTCATATCAAAAAAATATCAGGATCTGAACTATCTAGTATACACTTATTTGAATTGTAAAAATGGGATTTATGCTCCTATTTTATGAATTTGGATGATATTTCTCACATAAAATAACAGCATTATTATTGAAGTTTTAGAATTTGCAAGATGATATTGCAAGCAGATTGGATTAATGAGAATTTTGAATAAAATAATCAAATATGCTAACAGTTTTTAAGGAATTCATTCTTTCAATACAGTCTCATAAGCTTATTCCCATTTCATAAGGTATTATATAGCTATTTGATCCTTAAAATATGTGGGAAATATTACATGAGAAATATATCAATCCAAGTTCTGATAGGTGCTATGAAAGATAAGGAATATAATTCAGCTTTAGTAAGAATATCCATGATTTCTGGTTTCCAATTTGCCATGGAATGTGTTTTATGAAAAGGGTTTCAAATTTCATGAAATATAAATTTGGAACTTAAAGGCTTATGGCTGATATTTTACACAGTATATCATATAATTCTCAAATATATATATTCTTAAGATTGTATAAGCAAATATTTTCCAAATTAAATCAATACAAGAATTAATCTGTGGGCCTTTGAGATATGACCACATACCCAAAAAGGTCACAAGAAATATTTAATATAATTATACATTAAAAATAAGTACCTTAAAACTACAAAAATACCATAAATTGGTATAAAACTTGGTTTAACTTAAAAACCAATGAATAAACATGTGAAATAAATTATATAATTGGATTCCCCATGGTAAAATACACATATACAATTTTTATGGCATATCTGTAAAGTCAATATTTAATAAGTTATAAGTAATAATACCTTATAAGAAACACAAATCCTTATTTATTTCAAAATTCAATGAAACAACATGTGAAATAAATGGTAATATTGGATTATCCATAAATATCCACACATAAAACAATTAATAAGCTAAGCTTCAAAATCAATACTTAAGGAATTAACCTGAATATATGCACTTTTTTGGTCAACGCATATATTCAAGGATTTTAGCTAATATCTCTTGAAATATGCATGATAGAGTGATGAACCAAAAATAAAGTCATCACGTAATTACTTTAGAAATACAGAAATGAAGTTTATTTCACAAGTTATAAACAAGGTTAAAATCTGTAAGGAATTATTGATTAAAATCAACAGAGCTGTTGACTGCTTTGTTGTGAAAGTGGTCCAAACTTAAAAAAAAGTAGACAGTTGGATTCTACTAGTTCATTCGTGAAGAATGATGTATTTTTTATTATAATATTCAAGGTATAAACCCTTGAAATCATAGTTTGAAGTTTAAAATATTAAATTTCAACAGAAAAGATGAGTTACAAGAAAAATCATCAAAAATAGAGTTTTGATGATGTAATGAAATGCTCTTGGAAGAATAATAAGGTTATGCCAAGCTATCAGAATTCACTCTCTGAATTGCTGTAGCTTGTAAGTCTTAAAAGTTATTAAAGATCAAAGTTTGAGCTTAATTTGATCATTTATGATCACTCACTGTAACCTTAAATTAAGTTTAACAGTCATATAAGTGATACAATTAGTGAATAATATTAGTTTATGATTAAAACTAATCAAATAAATGAAATTTGGGGTTCTTCCAAGCCTTTGACGTCATAAAACTTAGAGTTATAGTGATAACTCTAAATAATGGCATAATAATGATGTAATATGGTTTGATCATAATGTAACCATCACCAAACCTTAAAATATTGATCAATTCCAGTGGATATGATCAGTACACGTCTACTAGAAGCCTGTTGGACTCTAGGAGGGAGGTATTTACTATAAATAGAGCTCTTTTTACTCTGTTTTACCCTCAGATGCATCAAAAACATTAAATCAATACAATTAAAAAGGTAATATCTTTATTCTTTATATATAAAACTTTTATATTAGTAAAGACCAAAGATCATCTTATTATAATCATCAATTTTGACGTGATTAAATCATTTATCTAATTGTTTTTGTTAAAAATCTCTCTAAAACTCATTTCCACATAAAAATCAAGAATATTTGTAATTTTCTCTATTTTTTATTGTAAATACAATTTGGATAAGTTTTATTTACATTGTTTGGCATAAAATATCTCAAAATTATTATATTAAGTATTAAAAGTAGGTTATTTTCTCTCATTATAATAATTTTCTCTTTATTATTCTTTTAATAATTCTTCAATTAATATAAATAGTATTTTTATTAATTTATAACTTTAATATTGGTAATATTATTGTTATTAATTGTTTTTTATTAATAAAAAACAATTTTTGACGCCTTTATTATTTGTTTGTAACAATAATAAAGTGCCATTAAATATATTAATTATTTTATATTAATATATTTATTTTATAATATAAGCTATAGTATCATATTTTATTGATAATATAATTACTTTTATGCCATAATTCTAATTATTTTTATCTTATTTATTTCATTTATAAGGACATTCATAGTACAATAAGTAAAATATTAGTAATTTTTACTTATTGTTTCATAGTCAAACCTTAAATTTGGGGGCCTGGCCATGATATTTACTCTAAAAGACTTTTAAAAAGATTCTAATTGGGCTTATCCAATAATAAATTATACTTATAATCATAAAATTATATAATAATGTTATATTTATTGATTTTAAAAGCTATTGAGGCATTTGGAAAGCAATTGTACTGTCTTACACATGGTTTTTCACATCCTTAGACTTTCAAAAACTTTCTTTGAGTGACTCTAGTGATTAAAAAAGATATTTTATAAATTAAAAATAATTTTATATTATAAGTTAATTTTATAAAAAGAATAATATTCATTTTTATTTTATTCTTTAAAAATAAAAACATAAAAAATATTAAAAATATTAAAAGCCAATAAAAAAGTTATTTTATTAATTTTAATTTAATTTCTTTAATTATTTTTATTTTTTTTCTATAAAAAAAAAGATATAAAAGCAATTTTTACGTGGAAAATTGCCATATCTTACCAAAAATAACACTTTTATATAAAAGACTTATATTTATTTGTCTTTTTTAGTGTTTGAAGACAACCCAACAGAGGACAACCAAACCACTGTTGAAAGATTGGTGGAAGAAGCCTGTCAAAGTTCTCAAACACCAATAATTACCAAAATAAAGAAAGCCATGAAATTGAACTTTCCAGGACCCACCATTCAGGACTCTGAAAGTGAGTACCTCCTTTCTAAATTGCCATAAGAAAATTCCTGCTCTGAAATCCTCTCATTTCTTATTTTTCTTATAATATGACTACCAGAAGAGGCTCCCAATACTCCATCCAATAAGATGGAGCTGGACTCAGAGGTAGAATTGATTCCTCAAAAGGGAAAAGGAAGGGCAATATCCCCAGTGGAACAGAATCCACACAAGGAAGTGCCTTATCCCAAAGGCAAGTCCCAGAAATTCCCATGATATCTGAACCTGAATTGGAACTAAGTATGAGTAACTCAAACAGGTACAAATCACATTCAGAGGGCTCAAATAGACATTTACATGAGCCAATACAAACAGTATTACACAGTGTACAAGGACAAAGATTGGGAAATGTTGCCTCAAATACGCCAAGGAGTGATGAACTCCTGGCACATCCTGAAAAAGTTCCTCAAAGAGGAGGAAATAGTGAGATACTCCAATGGATGGAATCCACTATCATCCAAACCTCAAATCAAAAAGATCAAGGAGTATCATGCCAAAAAGAAGGAGGAAACCAAGGAAGAAGCCCCAGTAGCTTCTACCAGCAAGCCCCAAGTCAACCCACTTCCCCAAGAAGGGAAGAAGAACAAGAAAAAGAACTGGAGAAAACCATATTCCCCAAGCTACAGGATCCCCAAGATCCAAAAAGATGCCATGGACAATGTCTTCAACATGGCCAGAACTTTGATGGAATTCAAAGACAAAGAGGAACAAAGAATGAGACAACCGCATTTCCCAAAGAAATAACCTTGTCTCCTGATGTTGTAAATACTTTAGCAGAGCTTAAAAATAGTATTTTACCTCTCAAAGACATTAAAAATAGTTTATTAACTTTCCAAGAAATAAATAACAGTTTATCATCTTTAACAAAACTTGTTGCACAAAATAAGAAAGAAATTGATAACATAAAACTTATGATTGAAAATAATAAACCAAAAGTATTAATTGACAATACTCAGAAATTAACACAAGGACAACAAGAGTTGTATAAATACATAAGTGATATCAAAGAAAAAACTTTGACAATCAATTATGATGTGAGTATTGACAATCTTACAGAAAAATTAAACAAATTAAGTATTTCTGTAGAAAGATTTGAAGAAAAGACTTCATCACACCAAAAATTACTTTTGGACCATGTGGAAAAAAGTGATGAAGCAAGAATGCATCTGAAAGATGACATTCAAAGGGAAATAAGGCTTATTACTGAAAAAATGGATAAAATTAATGAGGCTAATTTAAATATGCCAAAGTTATCAACACCATTTTCTCACATAAGAAGCCCTGTTAAAACAAAAGAGGAATTAACAAATCCATTCATAACAGACTTAAGTCACCAAGACAATAACCAAGTCTTAATGAAGGAAGCACCTCAATTGAAAGAATGGCCAACATTCACAGGAGAAGGTGAATATGACCATAGGTCATTTATCAAAACAATTGACATGCTACAAGAAGATTATGCCATACCAGATGAATTAATCACTGCAAGATTACATTCATTGTTTGAAAAATCTGCAAAAGAATGGTATTATGGCATTAGGCAAACAAATGGCAAAAATACCTGGTCTTGGTGGAAACAAGAAATAATCACCAAGTGGGCAAATGATTCCTGGAGGTATAAGATAGAAAATGCATTTGAAAATTCTTTTTTTGACCCAGACAAAGACAAACCTTTAACTTGGTTCTTGAAACAAGTTGAAAGACTTAATGCATTTTACCCAGAAATGTCACAAAAAATGGTGCACATGAAAATACTCAAGAAATGTGGAAGAGAGCTAGAACATGCCCTAAGAAGCAGGTTTATAGAACCATGCTCCACAGAAGAGTATATTAATGCACTAGAAGACATAGTGACAAGAACAAAAATTGGCAGGACTTGGAAGAAATTGGACATTAAAAGCCCAAATAAACCATTTATCAAAAAAGATAAATCAAAAGAATCCTTCAAGCCCGATACATCCAACAATAATGAGCAAAGAAAATGCCATAAATGTGGAGGTATTGGACACTTAGCCAATAATTGCCTTAAAAAGGCAAAGATTAATGAAATTGTGGAAACAGAAAACCACAATGACAAGGAAGAGGAATCTGACTCTGAAAAGGAGACAGAAGAGTCAGAAAGCTCTGAAAGTGATGAAATCAATATAATTAATGCACAGATTAATAATATTGATATAATTTATGAAGTACTGGATGTTAACTCAAACTTACCACAAGTTGGGACATCTGACACAAACATGACAAAAATACAAGATGCCAAAATGTATAGGACCAAACCTGCAAGAGGAATGGGATATACAGCTGGGAAATCAAGCATACGTATTGTTATGGTTGATAACCAAGAACATAAAGTTAACTTAGATACAGGAGCATATTGCACCTGTGTTGGTAAAAGTTATTTAAAAACCATTATCCCAGACTGGCAAGAAAAACTTATGCCAATACAAGCTGTCAAATTTAGTAGTGCAAGTGAGCGCATGAAGCCCCTTGGAATAATTGATTTAACACTAATTTTTCCTCGTCCCTCACAATGTGTCAGAATCAAAGTAGAGTTTGTAGTAATGGACAACTGTACTAGTAATCACTTCATACTTGGGAATGACTACTTATCAATTTATGGTATAAATATCTCCAACCAAAAGGATAGATATTTTACCATAGGAGACAACAAAAGACAAAAGTTTGGCTTCTTAAATAACAAAAAACAAATCACAGTTATTAAGAATGAAGAAAAAATTCCAGAAAAGGAACTTTTTATATCTGAACAACTTAAAGAGTCAGAATTCAATCAAGAATTAACAGAAAAAATGAAAGAAAAACTGATTGACCTCTTATTTAAGTATAAAAATGCCTTTGCAACTGACAAAGAGCCACTAGGTGCCATAATTGGACATGAAGTGGATATAATTCTTAATGTGGAAAAACCTTACCCACCTCTTCTAAGGAGACCTGCTTACCCAGCTAGTCCAAGGGCTAGAGAAGCCTTAGAGGTACACATTAAAGAATTAATGGACCTTGGAGTATTAAGAAAGGTAGGACATAATGAACAGGTAGAAGTCACTACACCTGTCATTATAACTTGGCATAATGGAAAATCAAGGATGGTAGGAGACTTCAGAGCCCTGAACACCTATACCATTCCAGACAGGTATCCAATACCCAGGATCCATGAGACATTGACACAATTGTCACAAGCTAAGCTCATCACAGCCATGGATGCCTTAAAGGTGTCAGGATGATACTATGATAAAGGTATAACTAGGCTAATTATAACTTTAACTGTGTATGTGACACGGCAGAAAATGATAAAAAAGATTTATAAGGGTTTTATAATAAAATAAAAGGGTTCTACTATTGAGGAATAGTGGTGGTGAGCGCTATTGAGAACCCTGGGTGCAGGCTTTATCTGTTGGATTACAATAATAGAGTCTACAATAATTAAGATTATAATTATACCTGATTATTAACCAAGAGTAAAACTGTTTTTGACAGTTTACTACGTAGGTTATTCAAGAGCAGGATGAGGAAAGGGTTTTGGCTGTGAAAAAGCCCTCCTTTTATCCTGAAATTGAGGTGGAAAGGCTGCTAGACCTTTCCACGTAGAGGAAGTGAAGATTTTTCACTCTCCAGGACAGGCTTGTGGTTTGCAAACAGCCTGTATACCCTGTATTGGGCTCAGATGTGGTTTTGAAACCACATCTGGGCAGTTTTCACCAATACAGGGTGAAAATTTTCATCTGGGGACCTCACAGCCTGATTCTGACGTGTATGACGCGTAGAATGCTGTACAGAGACTGTATGGGACCCCAGTATTGACTGACATATGAGGTATTGAAGTAAAAACATGCTTCTTCGTCTATTTGACACCTCATATTCATGGTTATGGGATATTATCCCATGGTAAGGCTGTATCTGACAACAGGTGGGATTTTGACCTTAAAATGGTCATAACTCTGTCAGGTTTTGAGATATCAAGCTCAAAGTTGGTTCATTGAATAGCCCTGTATGAGCTCTACACAATGGTACCCAACTTGACATGGTTATCATTAAATATGACAAAGTTATCCCATGTACAAGTATTTTTATACAGTGGCGTGGTCTGGTCAAAAGCTGTATTAAGCTTGTTTGGCCAATAACTTCTGTTGTAGTTGAGTTATGAGGAAATGGAAGGCACCATCAGATAGCCCTGATTGTGCTCTTTCCAAAAAGACCCCACTTTAAGTATCTCACACTAAAACTGTAAAAGTTAGATGAGAGGTGAATGTTTTGTTCACCCTTATTTGGTCTGAATTTGACCATAACTCAAGTAATACTGGTGCTAGCTCAGTTTGGCTGGAACCATTGGATAGCCCTGGCTTAGAGCTTCATTTTGAATACCCATTTGATGGGGTTAAGCCTCTCCTTCTAGATTTTAGATGAGAGGTGAAAATTAAGGTTTATGCTCAGCAATAACTTTGAGCAGGAATAACTTTGTTATTTCTTGTCCTATGGTGATGGGACTTATATTTTCAGAAAGGAGTGAGTTTCCGCTTTCTTTTGATACCTTCTGAGCTAATTTTGCTCAGCTCCATGTTTTGGTGGTATCTTGGCTATACCATTGGTTTATGGTATTTTGGCTGTCATGCTTGTGCTCTGGTTTTGAGTCACAGGCTGACAAAAGGGTTTTCATCAAAATGTCTTAACAGACAATGCCAAAAAACTACTGAGGATAATAGTGCACTGTGGAATTTTTGAATACTTAAGAATGCCATTTGGCATAAAAAATGCACCTTCCCATTATCAAAGAATGATGAATACAATATTTCCTGAAGAATTATCAGAAGGATGGTTAATTATCTATATTGATGATATCATAGTTTTCTCAGAAACTTGGGAAAATAACCTTACAAGACTAGAAAGAGTACTACAAAAAATAGTCCAAGTGAATATGAAAATTTCCTTGAAAAAGTGTCATTTTGCATACAGTGAATTAAAAGCACTAGGACATGTTGTATCTGGACTTAGTCTAGGCATAGACAAGAATAAAGTAGCAGCAGTACTACTTAAACCAATGCCTTAAACCAAAAAAGAAATGAAATAATTTCTAGGATTTGCTGGTTACTATAGACAGCATATAAAGGACTTTGCAAAAACTGCTAAATCCTTGTATAAGCTATGTGACCAACAAACAGTCTATGAAATGACAGAAGAAAGAGTCAAGGCATATGAAGAATTGAAAAATTCCTTAACAAATGCCCCATTTCTTCTAATGCCAGATTGGAAACTACCCTTCAAGCTGTACATTGATGCTTGTGGAGAAGGACTGGGTGCTGCACTACACCAGACACAAATTATCAATGATAAACCAGTGGAAGGACCAATTTGTTTTATTTCAAGACAGATAAAGCCAAGAGAAGCAAGATATGGAGCAAGCCAAATGGAATGCCTCTGCTTAGTGTGGGCTTTAGAAAAATTACATTACTATTTAGATGGAACAGTATTTGATGTGATTACAGACTGTAATGCTGTAAAATCTCTATTAAATATGAAAACTACAAATAGACATATGCTGAGATGGCAAATTGCTATCCAAGAATATAGAGGAAATATGACTATTGTTCATAAATATGGAAATATTCATAAAAATGCAGATGGTCTTAGCAGCTGGGCTCTAGCAAATACCCCTGACAATCCAGCATGGGTACCACAAGAAGAACACCATATAGAAGGAATATGTGTTACAGACATTGGCACAGAATTCTTTAACCAGGTTAAAGAAAGCTATAAGATAGAAAAGAATTGCCATATCTTCAGCCAACTTCTAATGAAAGACTGCAAAGACCCATCACTTTCATCAAAACTAGATGAAACATGGAAAAAGGCATATGATGAAGGAAGATTCCACCTCCTTGATGGAATCCTTTACCATAGAACAAAACACACATGTGTTATGGCCTTAACAGATAGAACCCTGATAAACACTATTTTACATGTGTGTCATGATAGTGTTGCAGCTGGACACCTTTCAGAAGACAGAACACTAGAAAGGGTGAAAACCTGCTCTTGGTGGCCAAATTGGAAGAAAGATGTTATAGAATACTGCCAGACCTGTGACAGATGTCAAAAAGCCAACAGAGCCACAGGAAAGAAATTTGGAATGATGATCCAAATCAAAGAACCAAAACCCCCTTTGGAAATAGCTCATATGGATTGGGTAACAGCATTACCTCCAGGAGGAGACAGAAGCTATAATGCATTCCTAGTATTGGTTGACAGGTATAGAAAAACTCCCATGTTCTTACCATGTCATAAAGATGACACAGCTATGGATACAGCCATAATGATATGGAATAAAGTCATTAGCCACACAGGCTTATTCCAAAATATTATAAGTGACAGAGACCCAAAGTTCACTTCAGCATTATGGACAAATCTCCATAACTTGTTTGGGACAAAGTTATCATTCTCAACAGCTTACCATCCTCAAACTGATGGTTTAGCAGAAAGAATGATACAGACCTTAAAGGACATGATCAGAAGATTCTGTGCTTATGGGATAGAATTCAAAGATTCTGATGGTTTTACCCATGATTGGTGTAAACTAATACCAGCTCTTGAACTGGCATATAAAACATCAATCCATTCTTCTACTGGCAAAACACCAGCAATGCTAGAAAAAGGTTAGAATCCAAGACTTCCTTATGATACCCTCAAAAAGGACTTAGTGGATATACATCCAACAGAAAGCAGCTTTAAAATAATGCTTGAAAAAGCAAGACACCAGTAACCAGATGTATGCAAGACTCTTTCAAATATGCAAAAGAAAGATGGGATAAAAGTCATAAGCCACCTGATTTCAAAATAGGAGACTTGATTTCAATAACATAAAAGGCCCAAAGAAATTAAAAGATTTCTTTGCAGGACAATTTATGATAAAAGCACTTCATGGACCCAATGCTGTGCAATTGGAACTCACAGGTGAACTAATGAACAAACACCCAACTTTCCCTGTAAGTCTAATAAAACCTTATAGTTCAAGTGACAAGGAGTTATTTCCACTAAGAAATAAACCCCCACTTGAAATTCCCCCCTTGGAAGAAGGAGAGGAAAAGAAAATAGTAAAAGTCCTTAAAGAAAGAAGGACAAGAAACAAAAAAGAAAGGGAATACCTTGTAAGGTATAGAAATTCAACTCAAGAAGATGAAGGGCTACTTGAGAAAGATACAACAAATGCTGATAAACTACTAAGAAGGTTCAGACATGAAAGAAATCCTGAAAAATAGAAAAGTTAAGCATTATTGAGCTTCAAGACTAACAAAGTCTATTGAAGAGGTAGGACAGTGGATGATACCCTAATTACACATATCAGATTGTGGTACAATCTTTTTTGGTGGTAGGGAATGTGAACCTTTGAGATATGACCACATACCCAAAAAGGTCACAAGAAATATTTAATATAATTATACATTAAAAATAAGTACCTTAAAACTACAAAAATACCATAAATTGGTATAAGACTTGGTTTAAGTTAAAAACCAATGAATAAACATGTGAAATGAATTATACCATTGGATTCCCCATGGTAAAATACACATATACCATTTTTATGGCATATCTGTAAAGTCAATATTCAATAGGTTATAAGTAATAATACCTTATAAAAAACACAAATCCTTATTTACTTCAAAAACCAATGAAACAACGTATGAAATAAATGGTACCATTGGATTATCCATAGATATCCACACATAAAACAATTATTAAGGTAAGCTTCAAAATCAATACTTAAGGAATTAACCTGAATATATGCACTTTTTTGGTCAATGCATATATTCAAGGATTTTAGCTAATATCTCTTGAACTATGCATGATAGAGTGATGAGCCAAAAATAAAGTCATCACGTAACTACTGTAGGAATACAGAAATGAAGGTTATTTCACAAGTTATAAACAAGGTTAAAATCTGTAAGGAATTATTGATTAAAATCAACAGAGCAGTTGACCACTTTGTTGTGAAAGTGGTCCAAACTTAAAAAAAAGTAGACAGTTGGATTCTACTAGTTCATTCGTGAAGAATGATGTATTTTGTATTATAATATTCAAGGTATAACCCCTTGAAATCATAGTTTGAAGTTTAAAATATTAAATTTCAACAGAAAAGATGAGTTACAAGAAAAATCATCAAAAATAGAGTTTTGATGATGTAATGAAATGCTCTTAGAAGAATAATACAGTTATGCCAAGCTATTAGAATTCACTCTCTGAATTGCTTTAGTGTGTAAATATTAAAAGGTATTAAGGATCAAAGTTTGAGCTTAATTTGATCATTTATGATCACTCACTGTAACCTTAAATTAAGTTTAACAGTCATATAAGTGATACAATTTGTGAATACTATTAGTTTATGATTAAAACTAATAAAATACACAAAATTTGGGGTTCTTCCAAGCCTTTGACATCATCAAACCTAGATTTATAGTGATAACTCTAAATAATGGCGTAATAATGATGTAATATGGTTTGATCATGATGTAATCATCACCAAACCTTAAAATATTGATCAATTCCAGTGGATATGATCAGTACACGTCTACTAGAAGCCTGTTGGACTCTAGGAGGGAGGTATTTACTATAAATAGAGCTCTTTTTACTCTGTTTTCCCCTCAGACGCATCAAAAACATTAAATCAATACAATTAAAAAGGTAATATCTTTATTCTTTATATATAAAACTTTTATATTATTAAATACCAAAGATAATCTTATTATAATCATCAATTTTGACGTGATTGAATCATTTACTTAATTGTTTTTGTTAAAAATCTCTCTAAAACTCATTTCCACGTAAAAATCAAGAATATTTGTAATTCTCTCTATTTTTTATTGTAAATACAATTTGGATAAGTTTTATTTACATCATTTGGCGTAAAATATCTCAAAAATATTATATTAAGTATTAAAAGTAGGTTATTTTCTCTTATTATAATAATTTCCTCTTTATTATTCTTTTAATAATTCTTCAATTAATATAAATAGTATTTATATTAATTTATAACTTTAATATTGGTAATATTATTGTTATTGATTGTTTTTTATTAATAAAAAACAATTTTTTACACCTTTATTATTTGTTTGTAACAATAATAAAGTGCCATTAAATATATTAATTATTTTATATTAATATATTTATTATATTATATTATATTTTATAATATAAATTATAGTATCATATTTTATTGATAATATAATTATTTTTATGCCATAATTATAATAATTCTTTATTATTATAATTATTTTTATCTTATTTATTTCATTTATAAGGACATTCATAGTACAATAAGTAAACTATTAGTACTTTTTACTTATTGTTTCATAGTCAAACCTTACATAATCTATGACATATATATATGTAATTGAGGGCAGAGAATCAATAAGCACTTTTAAATTCATGAATCAGCTATATCCAAAAGCAAATTGAGATAGCTTATTGATATGTTAAACTATCATTGCCATTCATCATTTGTATTTCAGTCATTTTCCAATTTTTCTTATCTTATTTTTTTATTAAAATTAGAATTTAAATGAATAAATGTAAAATACATGCTTATTAAGCTACAGAAAACACATAAATAAGCATGAAATTGTAATGAATAGGAGGATTATGATTATTAGGGCTAGGATATTTCTCAATATGATTTCAGTTAAAAAATTTGAGACTTGGAAATATGAATAATTCCTAATATTTATCATTCTGTTTCTTACATGAAGGACAAGAGAAAGATTTTTATGAGTGATTTTATATCAAGATAAATTAAGAAATATAATAATCAATTGATTCTTAACTTTAAGATTCTTGGTATGTTTAAAGGAGACATTTTCCTGGTCAATAGAGTTTATAAGTGAACTATAAAAGTCTTTCATTCTTTTAATCCTAAAGGGGGAGAAGAAGGATCTATTTTTCACTTTTTTAAGCTTGTATAAGAGCATTAATTCCCTTAGTTGAATGTGACATCTAGTTCCTTAATTTTGATAAAAAATGAATTTATTAATTCTTTTGACAGTTTATTTTATCATTTAATTATATATAAAACTAAGTTATTCCAGATATGCTCAGCTTTTGAAAGGTTAATAATGGTTATTTACATCCAATATTTGAAAACCAATATTCTTAGAATAATTCAGCAATCAAAAGGGGAGATTTTACTTTCTCTTTGCACATATTAAGCTCTCTACCTACTATATTAAGGAATAAATTCTGGCGCATATGACGTATCTTAATCTATTCACTATAAACAAACTTTATTTAAAAAAATGAAATACACTATATTACTATATCTTAGAGTTAGGGAGTTAATTTTACAATTATTATAAGAAAATAATTATCACATGAGTAAATTTAATAAAATATATTGTTTCCCATTGAGGAAAAAAAGAGTTTTTTCATGCATAAAGTTCTGAAGGCTGAATTGAACAAAGGAGAAATGAGTTAATATAGATACTATGAAAATTCATGATTTACTCAAAAGAAAATTTAAAATTAATTTATATTTAAAATAAGGGAGATTAAGTTTGATAGTATCAATTGAATTCTTAAGAATCGATAAATACTGGGGCTTTTACAAAGAAACCTTTTTAATACATTGATTCATAAACTTCGATTTTTGATTTGAAATTTCAATCATGATCATCCCAAACAATTTTGAATATTTATTTTTGAATTATTTCATTTAGGTGACAAATTAGAATAATAAAATGTCAAATAATGAACTTTTATTACTTGCACTTCAGATGTGTCAACAAATAAAAACGAAAGATCTTCTCGTGGAGTATATATTGAGCAGAATAGAGCTTTAAGATGTTAATTCATTTTCAACTATTAAAATTATTGGAAATGGATTATAGATAGAACTCATTTGAAGAATTTTACATTGTACAATGAATTATGGATAGAGTCTATGAGACTCAAGAAGAGGAAAGAATTTATCCCGCTTTCCTGATTAAAGAGAGGGTATGTTTCTTATTTCAAAGGGAAAAATAAATGCCAGATATTCATTGAAGCTCCTGTGCAATAAACCATGACTATATAAAAAAGATTTTCAAATTTCTCACAGATGAGATAAAAATAGCTAAGTAATTTAGCTGTTTTATGAGAATCTCAGAACTAATTTGAGGAAATTATTTTTCAGTGGAATACTATTCCATCACATATGTGAAAGGAAGTGTTTCTATGTGATAGTTTAATTTTTCAATGAATATTAAAAAATGAGTTTTTTTTGTCAGAAAGGAACTTCAAATTGATTCTTGCATTATAGGAAAGATCTCTTTTTATAATAAGCTGAATTAAAAATTGTAGACCTTTAACCCATTCTTAATATGGGTATACATTCAGTTACTTTATTTTTCATATTGAAAAATCTCTTTAACCAAAGAGATTGATTTTAAAGCAATGTTTAAGAAGCTCAAAGAGATAAGTTCTTTCAAACTAAACTTTACTGAGATTGATATATAGTTAGAAATTATTCGGTTTCTTTAAGTTTAATAGAAAATGCAACCCGAAAATGCAAAACAAAATCATGTAGAAGTTTTTTCTTCACTTATAGCAATTAATTCAGAAAAAAAATGTATAGAAAAAATACATATTTATTTTTAGTATACATTTTTGAAGCAACCGATGAGTTTTCACCCATAACTTAATCTTCACAATTTGAGGAACTAATTACTCAATTTTTAATACACTTATAAATATTGGTTTATAATTCATTTGAGCTCTTATCATGGAATCAAGACCTTCCTCACTATTATAATATCTATTACAGCAAAGTAACCCAGTTTCTTATCTCAGATAATGGATTGGAAACATTTGGGTGTTTTCTTTCTAAATAAAATAAACTAGATTTCTCAAATATATATAAAAGGTAGAACTCTCAACATTATTAAAACTATCAAGTTTTAAATTCATGAATTTAAAATTAGAAAAAAAATTAAGCAAGAAGCATATATTTATCACACTCCTATAAAGTCTATTCTAATAATATCACACATAGCTCTACCAATTATTCTATTGGATATATGAAATAGGAGCTTGATGAGAGGATGACTGATAAGTGGGAAACTCAGTAGAAATTTGAGATCAAAATAGAGCTATTTCACAGTATATATTATATATAATCTATCTTAATAATGATAATTAAATTGTAATCATGGATTGCCATAGGAAACACTTAAATATCAAGATTTTCAAGGAATTTTCCAAAATATCTCTTTCAGCTTAATTAAAAATTGTATTTAAAGGTAATAATCTTTATTAATAATTATGAAACTGTTAAGCCTTGAATTAAAAAGATGAGAAGCCACAAATTTCTTGAAGAAGAGGAACCACTAAATTTTCCAGTTCTTTTCTCAATTTTAAATTATCATAAAATAGAAGATGTTAACCATGTTTCTCTTTTTCAGCTGATATAAAGAGACATTAATTTTTTTACCAAAGTATTTCTTTCAACTCTGAAAGTTCTGATATAAAGTATTTTTGGATAATTTATTATTTGAAAATTAAAGTCCCTCTGAAATCCAGGAAATTCCTTTTTATGTTATTATCAAAATTTAAATGAGGAATGGGTTCTGAAATATTTCTCAAGCTGAAACAAAGGTATTCAATATTCCATGATGATGATTTTAAATTATAACACATTTAATGGACAGTGAAGATCTTTCAAATCCTAACTTCCATCGAAAATTGGGGCACAGATTTATTTTTTCAATTCAAACTTGCAAATATTGAAATTTATTAAATGTATATAGGCTTAAATTACAATATTTCCTCAAGTCTAGTACAAACCAACAAAGAGAAGATATAATCTAATAATATAGAGGAAAGCATATGGGAACTTGGCATTAAAGCGACTAATGAGAAGCAAAAATTTGCAAGAAGTGTTCGGTTATTCATCTGAGAAATTAAGGTGGTTATAATTCTATTCAAGGCACAAATAAAGACCTCTTTTTTCAAAATTCTTCCTTTTAATAGAGTATGTTTCTTGAAAATTCATTTTTCAAAGTTCTTCACATATTCATCATTTGATATGCTCCTAAATTATTTTTCTATTTTCTTATAAATTCCAATTTATCTTGTTGGAGTATTCCACCGTTGAACGGTGCCTTTTGTTCTGAATCAAATGTTTCATTTGATTATTTGTACTTTTCATTGAACAAAGGTAAAAATACTTTTGTGTGTTTTCTTATTGTACAGTGGGCTACAGGAAACACCCGAACGCTGTAGATAAATTCTCAACCTCTGGGCCCGCGCGCCCCAAATTTTTTCCACCTTCTTTTTTTTTTTCAATTCCTCCAAGTATCTTCATACTTGTTTTTTTTTTCATTTTATTGATTCATTCCTCCAACGACTTTCTGAATCATCAAAATGATTCTTGTTTCTGTTTCTAATCACACTACTCATCTCTTCGACATCTTATCCAATCTTTTGACTTCTATTAAATCAAAAATGATTATTTCAACCTTGAAATCAACTTCATTTGTTTTGCTTATTGTCTATGATGACGATGATCACTCAAGGTGAGTTATTTCATCTTTTTCAAAGTCTTGGCTTATATTTCACTGAACCATTTATATTGTCTTAAAGCAATATAAATTTTGTATGTGGCGTTGGCAATGATGTCTTCAAAGATCATCGCCATTTGCTGCTCAAGATACTGTATAACTTATTTCGATCATTGTAAGTTTTTTTATATTCAAAATATTCATTAATTTAACTAAATTTTTTAATCAATAATTAATAGGATGCCTCATCTCGATGAAGGCACTCGTGGACGGATTGTGGGGTTACATGAAGCAGGCTTATCAATTCGTGCAATTAGTCAAAAGCTCAACATTGCTACAACAACAATACATGATACCATTAAAAAATACAAAGAACGACAAACTTTTAAAACCTTACATATACCTGGACGACCTCAAAAACTCAATGACCGAGACAAACGCCAGATTTTGAGAGTCGTAAACCAACACCCACGCGAAAAGCTTGCAAACATCAAAGAGATGATTACAGCTGAGGTCAGCATAGGAACGGTTCATAAAGCCATACATGAACTAGGCAAACGTTCATGTATAGCAGTGAAGAAACCTTACCTTACTGAAAACCACATGGCTCGTTGACTCCGATTCGCCAGGGACCATCAACATTGGACGGTCAATGATTGGCGAGCAGTTATCTGGACTGACGAATTGGTTTTTGAATTGGGCAAGAAATCAATGCAAAAAAGAGTGTGATGATTACCAAACGAGAAATATAATATCGATTTCATGCAGGTTAACCATCGCTCGGGTCGTCGGAGCGTTATGATATGGGGTGCCTTTTGTGGACGATTCCGATCTAACTTGATAATACCGCCAACACAAATCTTTGTTGATAATGTTTACATACCAGGATTGATACCTTTCATTGAAGAACTTGAAGAACTTGGGCTTTACAAACGAGAAAACCTCATCCTCATGGAGGATGGGGCACCGATCCATTCAGCTCAAATCAGCACTGAATGGCGAGCAAACAATAACATTCAAAAGCTCGTTTGGCCGGCCAACTCACCGTATCTCAACCCCATTGAGAACCTCTGGTTCAAGATGAAGTATACAGTTACTACTCTTTACAATCCAAGAACCATGGATGAACTCCAAGAAGCAATTCGTATGGCCTGGGATTCAATCCCAGTGTCTCATCTGGATGCACTGCTTGCATCCATGCCACATAGGATGCAAGCAGTCATCCACAACAATGGTGCTCCAGTGCGATGGTAGGAGCAACCAAATTTCTTAATTTTCATATAAAAAAAGCTATTATTAAATTACACAAGAATATTATAATTTTGTTATGAATTATATAGCGTATTATTAACATGAAATACAGATTTATTATTGCAATGCTACTTAAACATTAAAAAACTGTGAGAAAAAAACTGAGAGCAAAAAAATTGTGCGAAAAAAAATAAACACAAAAAAACAGTGCCCCAAGAAAGTGTTTGGATCTTTCTTGTAGGGCACTGTACATGTTTTACTAAAAAGCACTGTACTCTTTAATATTTAAAGAGACAGTCCTTCGTTGTAACTAACGATATGAAAAATAATAATGAAAAATAATAATAAATTATTCTAATTGTCGTCATCGCTTCGTTATTGTATACTTAACTCTTTGTTATTGTATCCTTAACATATCTATTATTAATTAGTTCTTTTGAAATGAAAAATGAAATGATAAATATATGTTAAAACATAATGATATTACAATGTATTAAATATATTGGATCAAATTGGTATAAGCTAACATGATAAAATTAATTAAATTGATTTATTGTTCAATTTTTCTAAATTATATTTATAAAATGAAAATAGAGAATATCACTTATTACAGAGATTTTCCAAATAAAACATGTAATTGGGAAGAGCTTATTTTCTTGATTTTACACATATATCACACATTTTATGGGTTGATAATGTTTTTTATTAAAAAAATACACTTTTGTTTCATATAAAATCCTTCTTTCCAGTTGGTTTTTAAATAAATATAGCATATCTGGGGCTGCAAGTATTTTACACAGTGAAAGTTGAAGGAAAATTGAAATACATATAGCTTAAGCTTGAAATTTCATAGGTTCATAGAATTGTAAATATGGGATTAAAGATATTTTTTACTTTGCAAAGAACTTTAAATCTATTTCTATCATGATATTGACATATCAAAGATATAAATAACAACATATCAAGAAATAATTGTCTTGATTGAATTGATATTTTCTCCATATTATAGATTTTAGAAGCTTAATTTAATTTCTTTAATTTAACTGAGATGTGTTTTTCATCCCAAAGGAAGGGTTTTCTTTCAGTTAATTGAAGGAAAATAATTAATTAAGATCGGAAGCAATTTTATCTTGAAAAACAAAATGGTTTATATTCAATTTTAATTACTATATATTTTATTAAATAATCAAATGATTATTTAATATTCATTTTATATTCATCTTAATACAAAAGAGATCTTTATAAGAAGATTATGAGAAATTAAGAACAAGTATGTGTTTCTTATTTAAGAAAAAGGAAAAAGGAAAAATTTAAAATTCATACACATAACAAATATTAAATAAGAAATAAACTTAAGAAAACTTTTTGACTTGGATAACCTTTAAGGAAAGATTGGAAATCTGTATTGGTCTATAAGCCAATTAGGTGATAAATTAATCTTCAATAAAGGCTATATAGATTAAAGATAGGTGATAAGAAACATTAAAGAATTCTGGATATCTTCGTAACCATATATATTCACTACTAGAGGTTATTTAAGCTTATGCTCGCGTATTGAGGACTAATACAACTCGAAGGGGAATTTTTATACATTTTATTTAATGATGAAGCTCCTCTTTAGGACAATTCAACCCAAGTGAAGAGATAATTTATAAGTAATATTTCACTCAAAAATCTTTCAAAGAGAATTTCTTATATTTAATCCTCAAATATCAGGAATCGGATGAGCTCTATTAATATGAGGCTCTTCAAAAGAGGATTTATTATAATCTTTGTTTCTATTATCTTTTAGCTAAATTGAACAAAAGATTTCTTTATATGATTTATAATTCCCAAAAAATTCCTCACAAAAGTAATCAATATTAATATTTTACCAAATGAATAAGCTTTTCTAAAAAAAATATTAAATGTAAACATTTCTTGAGTGGGTTATTCCTCAAAAGGGAATTTCTTAAGTTCATTCAAGTAAAAGGATAAATAATATATTAAAAGCCAAAGTTTGTTTCTGACCAAGAACTGAAGAAAAGATCATAAGTAAAGTCTTCCTTATTATTTAATGCCCATCTGAATTTAGTTGAATTCTTATTTTTTTGGAGATGAAATTTGTTTCTAACATCTAATTATCAAATTTGGAAATAATACTTAAAATAATTATGATATGAAAAAATATATAAATTTTTTTTCCTCAAAATAGAATTCAATTCAAAGTTTGGACTTAGATTTGGTTGAAGCAAAATTATAAATATCATTATTTTGTTTTAAAAATTAAAAAATGAATATTGAATCCAAATATATCTTTTCTTTTAGATGGAATAGCTATTTTTAATAATATAAGAAGTAGAAAAAAATTTCAAGTTTAGTTTTCTGCAAAAATTATGCTAAAAAATAAAATTGCAAGATTTTCCCCCCAAATTTAATGGAATTTCAAACCAAGAAATACAAGTTTTCATGATAAAATTCCCAAGGTGTTTATTCTAAATAAGATCTATTAATCTGAATAGTATTTTTACTGATCTGAGATTGATTTTTGATATTAATGAAGAAAATAATCCCCTTCAGATCTTCTTGATATTTTTACTTAAATTTTGGTCAATGCAGCCATCATTATCATTTGCCTCCACTATAAAATAAGTCGTTTCCACTCAAAGAATATTGTAGATATTTCTGAAGTAGTCAAATAAAGTATTGATTTAATTTATTATAAATATCAAATATGTTTTGAAATTTATTTGAAACTTCTGTTAGTTAGAAATTTACAATGAAAGAAATATAATTCAAATTATGTTTCATTGATTATGAATTATGCCTATTTTTAGGTCTCTTGTTTGTTTTCCCAGGATTGTTTTTTACATCTTTTTTTTGGATTAGTTATTCATTTTCAAAATTCAAAATTAAAGAATTTCTCAAATGAAATTAAATATCAAAGAACACAAGTGAAAATATATTTTACAGTGATCAAAGTGCATTAAGGATAAGTTCAAAGATTTTTTGAAGCTACAGTGATTACAGATTTCCTTACCCACAATTTTAAAATGAAGAATGAATATATTTAGTATTGAATTTTTGTATCATTGAAACTTCACAATGTCAAAAATTCAACTGCAAATCAAATTAAATTAATTTCCGAATCTTTGGTGTTGGATAAAAGCTCCTGAGATCAATGGCTAGTGGTAAATAGTAGAGATTCCCCCTTTTGAAACTCCAATTATCTTTCTGAATGAAGTAGGATTTTCATATTTTATTCAAAGAATAAGGGTTATAATTAAATAGGGATCCATGAAATAAGTAACGCTTTCTTATCATATAGTGATTAGAAATGAGATGAATAAACATATTTAAGAAATATTCATCGGTTCACAATTCTAAGATACAGATCCACCTTGTGTATTTTTAAAAATAGTCCAAAAAGCATTTATATAAAAGTTTCTGTCACTTTATCTATGTAATATTAAATTGGTATACACGGAACACCTAGATATTCCAAAGATTATATTTTTATTAAACCAACTGAAATGATACACAAAAATTCAAAGAATAGATAGATCTGTATAAAAATATCCATGTTGGTGGTCATTTTAGGTGGAGACCATTTTTGGCCCACAGAGCCTGACCTCAGGTTCTGCATCTCTTTTTTATGGTGAATGGCCCAGTCCAAGCAGAAAATAAAGAATAAATATAGGAAGGATTACAGAAAATCTATAAGATATCTATTGAGATGAAGGATTAAAGATAGCTACAGACTTTTAGTAATTGCAAAAATATTTATCAATAAAGTCAGAAAATACTGGAGCACAGTAAGTTTACAAAATTTTAATGAAATATAAAAAAATGCTCATGATTTGTATCAAAATTTGTTAAATATAATCCACGTGTAAGAATATCAATTAATTTATTCAAGTTATACACAATAAATTAGCCATAAGGCTTCAAAGAGATCTTGAAACCAAAAAAGGATATTGAATGAATTATTATAGTAAGAAAAATATTATAAATATATTAGCTATGATCAAATTTAAATCTTAATTATTCATATTTTAATAGTAAAATCAATATAAGGTTTTGTTTTAAATTTAATTAATATAAGGTGAATAATATGAAGCTTCTTTTGGACTCAGAAGGAATATGAATGGTGTAATGAACTAATGATAAGATATATCGTGAATTATATTGAAACTTTAAATTTCAAATTTATTCCCAGGGTAAAATAAAACCTTGGTATTTTTTGTTATAACTTACATTCATGATGATGGTTTTTTATCTCTCAGTTCTACTATAGACTTTTAAATCCAATTATTTTATTTACTTATCTTAATCAAAATTCTGTAACATATAGATTTGGACTCGTTTTTTCCCATTACAATGTCATAAAGAAATTTTTCTCTCAAAATCATAGTAGTGGGATTTAAATTAATATTTAAAGTTAATGTATCACTTTTTATTGAGTTTTTTAATTTTTAATTTATAGAAACTGTTTAAATAAGACTATTAATTGGGTATGAAGATATATGTAGCTGTACCAAAATATCACATTATCTATTTGTCTTTTATTTAGCTATGCTCTAATAATACTTAGCCATTAAGGTATGTATTCAAATATATTTATCCTAACCAATATAATATCTCAGAAAAAATTTTTTCTCTCCTTGAAAGGGATTATTTGTGTTATTTTCTGAAAATTTCAAGAGCTCTTCAAGTGCATCTAGCTTCAAAAATTATTCAATGTGGAACAAGATTATCAAAACTTTCTTATACAAAGTATAACTGAAAAAACATAACCTCAAAAAAAATTTATCTACTTATGAGATTCAACTCAAGAATTAAAATTCATCGGAAAATTAAATTCATTCATTAAAAGGAATTTTTCTCTAGAAAAGCCATGATATTCTGTCATATTTTTCCCACTTTCTTAATCATTCAATTTCAGAAAGTTACTCACAAGAAACTTTTGTGGTAAATTCTCTCCAAGAGTTCGAAACAAGATAATTATTATCCACTAATCATTTATCTACAGACCCCACAATTAAAACACCATCTTATCACTATTTTGTGAAAATAATGATATAATGATTATACATTATCATTTCAGTACACAGAGATTATATCTGTAAGCTGGAGGGTGAAGAAAAATAATGGGGATATCTATATATTCCTTGAAATTACTCTTAATTGATTGGTACAAGAGCTACTTTGAAATGATTCATTCAAATCTAAAATATCATATAGCTTGTGAAAATATGTGAAGAATAATTTTTGGAGAAAAATTCCCTTAATCCATATCTGGTATCTATAAAATCATTTAAAATTCGTGATGAGTAAATTATATATAGGAAATAAAAGAATCATTGTTACAGATACTAACTTATTATGAAGGAGTAACCCCATATGAGGAAGTGTAAATGTGCGCTGAAACTATTTCATTCCAGTATTAAATATTTCTTTTCTGACCAATTAATAAGTGTGTCTAGATGGAACATAAGAAAAGTAAGCTTTTTCAAATTTTAATCATATTACATAGAGCCTATCATATTCTGTAAATATGGAGGTTTGATCTAGCATTGATTTACAAAACTTGCTCAAACTTGATGGTACACTATTATCAAGTTTTTCCCTTGTGTAGAAATCTACAAAGGTTGAGACATCAAAGGCTTCAGTATTCAGACCAAAACTTGACTATAAACCCCTGATTTTTTTTGATCAATTGATCTGAAATCTATGAAGATCTTCATTTCTAATAAATTGAATTCAATTATTAAAAGAGATAAGCAATATTAATTTTTGAGAATTTAAATTATAAAGTTAACAAAAGTTAAATAAGAAAAATAACTGCATAAATAATGGATTTCACTAATGGCTTACTCTGATTTTAAATTATTCAAATAAATTTCCATATAAAACTCATGTTATTTTTGGAAAACCTGCAATACTATAGCCTCAATTATTATGGCACATATTGAGAATGAAACAAGATTTATAAATAAGAAACAAAAATCAAGGGATTACTAACCAAATATACGAATTTAAGCTTACATTGAATTAATATTTAATCTATTGAAAGGATTTGAAGAGATAGAATCATATGATAATAGTAACCCAGAGGCCCTTTTTGACCAATTGTATGATTAAGGAACCTATGAGAGAGTAAACAGAGTCTTGGTACTGATTTTAAGGCCTCACTTAAATCTTAATAGTATGAAATCACATTGGGATGTTGAATAAATCTATTCAAATAGCCCAAAATGGTTTGATACTATCTTTCAATAAATTTAGAGAATAAATGAGAAAGAACTCCATGAGCTAAAATGGGTAAAATATTTTACAAATAACTTTAGAGGGATTGAATTTTTGTGATCAATATGGGTAAATGAAATAAAATAGGGTGTATTAAATCAATTTAATTAGGTTTCATGAAATATGGGAAGACTGATAATTTGTGAGATATTATTTTAGAAGCAGCTTCCAGCTTCATTGCCCCTCGTATAAGGTCTAACGAAGCCCCCAAAACTTGCACCATTATTTCTAACCAAAATCTCTAAAAATATTGTAATAATTCCTTTTCAGGATTTTTACTTCAAATAGAACTGTGTATCTCTCTCTCATCTTACAGTAAACTTAGAAAATTACCATGAGTAAAATCTATTTCTGAGAAAAGAACCCAAAATGGTTCTTCTTTTTTTGCATTTTTGTGATAATATTTACATATATTCTCTCCTTTTCTTTTCAATTGAATCATTAAAAGGGGTTACTCAATTCATAAAATTTCGATAGAAATTGACTTATCAAAGCTAAATATATTTCACTATTAATCATTTTTGGCCCGCTTTTGTTCTATCAAGCCTTCATATTTATATTTTATTAAACTAATTTATTTTTAAAAATATATTCAATAACATATAATGGATATTTAATTAGTCTTCAAATAAAGATGAAAGGAGGCCTGATATTTCTGTTAAGGCCCTTTATAATACAAAAAGGGAAATAATATTTAATGAGAAATAGAGGATGCATAACATAATATGAAAAATACAATTAGGAAGCCGCTTTGAATATTTTTTTTCTACAAAGAATACCTTTGAACAATGATAATATCAAAATTCTATGATATATATAGTCTGAGCTTATTATTTTCCTTGTAGATTAAGCTAAACTGCACATTTGGGACTGATATCAGGTCTTAGCAATGGATTAGTAATTCAGGATCAAAGGTAAAGTATAACCAAAAGCTTATAAGAAGGCATGAAATATTGAGTTTATGCTCTTGGGAGGATAAAATTGGCTTAAAAGGTGAGTTATTGATGGGCTGATTAGAGGAAAAATTTCACTTAATTATAATTGAGACTTAGAAAGGATATTTGATGAATGAAATTTGGCTCGATTATTATTTTGAAAATCATACAAAGCACCATATTTATTAGAAATTTTATGGACCCTCCTCAATATAATTCTTAGCGTCACCAAAAGCTGAGAAAAATTACTTCTTTATTTTATCTAAGGTTCAATAATTTCATGTAACTACACGCTCAATCTTTTGTTGAGGTATTTGATAGTTTATTTGGAAATAAAATTTGATTGAGCTCCAAGGAACGGGAAATGAAGATAATATTCAATACAAAATACTATTATATTCTCAGCTTGAATTATAAAAGAAAAAAACCGATAGAAATATTGGATAAGTCCTCACCTAATTTATTTCCTCTGTTGAAACTCTCACAGCTCAACTACACTAAATTTTATTCATTGTACTTCTTCAAAAGTCATAAAACAGTTTATTAGTTATGGTCGCTTACATTTGTGATGTTTAGAAAACATTTTAGTAATAAATGGGCCAATTAATGATTTTTCAATTATCCAGATCCTTTTCAATGTAATAGTAATTTTGGTGTAAATAATGGTATTTCTTCATAGAGGTATGGATTTTATAGCTATCAGGTATGATATCATCCCAAAGATTTTTTCAATAGTATTAAAATCTACATTCTTGTCAAAATTAATGAGTTAGGTTTGTATGAAATCTCAACCCAGGAAAAAATATGGATTTTCTACGGAGTAAGTAACCAAATTGAAATAGGCTATGAGATAAAAGAGCAGGAAAATAGTAACTTGAGCAATTCAAGGGAGTGAGATGCGGAAATAATTTTGCATAGTATGTTAAATTCAAAAGGGTTATTTATAAAGCAGCTTTCAAGGAAAAACAAGGAGTGGGACTTGGAAATGGATCACAGGGGCTTATATAAATCGTGAAACCTCTCTGCAATACAAAGTGGTGGGGTAGAATATAAATTGTGTATTGGAGCCTATCAGTGAAAAGAAGTAAATTCAGGGAGAGATCTGGATTTTAAAAGGCCTCAAAATCTGGAAAACATAAAGGAAAAAGACACCTCAATATATTCGTATACAGAATAGAATATGAATAAATACCTGAATTATGAAAAATTATGAAAAAAATTCTGAATTTTGATTGAGAAAAACAATTTATAGCTCTAGTATTCTGTTGAATTGTGTTTTTCTGGGAATATTAAATTATAGAATCTCAATAAGGAATTTAAGATTGATTAGTTTTGATGTCCTTAATTGAATATGAATATTATTAACAGTTCTTAGTTCTGTTATTCAATAAATTCTTGAATTAGTTTTGGCTTATTTTGGGATATCTCTGCATTAAGTTATCAGTTTTAACAGTCCCCCCTGTTTTTTACCATAAGAGTTTCCAAGGATATTTTTGAGCTATAGAGAATATTTAGGGAGTATTTGGCCAAAGATCTTGTGGAAAGGCTTGGATATGGAGAAATATTTCCCATTCATATCAGAAAAAAGTCTTCAACAATGAATTATGAGAATTCTTTCTTAAGAATTGTTTAAGTATTGAAAATCTAAGAATTACCTTGAGAATAGCTCTATGAAAGCATAAAAAAATGAGAAATTGAAAAAAATCTCTTCTGAGGTTACGAAAATAATCTTGAACTCTTTTCAATTTGATTTAAGAGCCTTTTGGAATTCTATCACATAGAAATGATTCAAATTTGAATTTTTTATGACTAAAATCTCAATTTGAATCTACTTTCCATTTAAGTTTTACTGTAGAATTCAAATGGACTTCTGGTAAGAATTTCCATTTGGTCTTCCAATATGCAGTGAAAATTATCTATTTTTGAAAATAATTTTATCGTGAATATAATCAGAGTACCAATTATTTAAAATTGTATTTTGGAGTCTATTTTAAGTGGTTTCTCACCTCAATAAAGATGAAAGTTTACTTTTAAAGGAAGATTTTATGATTAAACGTTTACTTTAGCTCTTGAATTAGATAAGAAAGTACAGGATTAGAGAGGGGTATAAATATTGTTACAAATAGTAATAAAATTATTTCTTGATAGTTCCAGCCATTTTTCAAAGTGTAGGAATTCCTTTTATTGATTTTCTTTGATTAATTTCAATTTCCATTGATTTATTTTATGTAAAATAATTACATATTCTAAGTATATAAGGATGTATTTTCCAAAGAAATTAACAAAATAATGATGAATGAAAAATATTTTTGTGGTTACAAAATCAAATGTTTTTATTGAAATTTTTCAGATAATATACTTTTCTGATAAAATATGAATATGAATTGATCTCGATATTCAAAATATAAAAAACTATTTTGGAAGAGGGTAGAAATCCTCAAAGAGTTTTAAGAAATACTCAATCCTTTTTATTAACAATAAAACAGTTTTAAGGTATAATATTTTCCTCAAAAGTTGAATTAAATTTATGTTTCAATACCCATCAATTTATCTGGAAATTTCCCAGAAAAAGTTTTTTCTGATTAGTTGAGCTAACAAGATGGGGGAATGAGTTTTTGTATTTTTTAGCCTCAAAACAAACTGATCAGGGAAAAGTAAAATAATACTTCAATAATTATTGGAAAAGGATAATTAGTAAGTAATTATTAATTAATTTGATAATTGTGATCCCTTAAAGCTTCTTTTAGAAGACTTCCTTGTTCGAGATTTTTAATAAAGGCCTGAATTGGACTTCCGTATTGAATATTATCTATTCTGATTTTCTTTCCTTAATATTATACACCCCGAGGAATCAGAGTTGTTAACCTGTGACTTTAATCTAGGGTACAAGCATTGCAACCAGAAATACCATAAAAATGCTACTCAATAAGAGGAGTGTAACGCATATCTTTAGCCTTTATTAAGAACAATAAAGAATCAATAAGTTCAAAGAAACTGAACAAGGAATTAACAAAGGAATCCTGTACATGTGACCATCTGAGAGTAAAATTGCTTTTTCTGGAAAACATTTGTCTTATGCCCAAAAAATAGGGACTAACCAGCTTGTTTAAGCTGTAAAAACTTACTGTCAAAAAGATTAATTCTCACTTCTAATCCAGAAGTTTAATTTTGGATAAAAGCCCTACAATGTGGGGTGCTTTACTGAATTACTAAAATAGGGACATCTGATGGTACTATCTGTAATCATGTAGGATCACTACATCAAAATCTACCATACTCATAATTCTCAAAGTAGTAAAAAGAAAACATGCTATTTTTCACCTCTCATATAACCCTTACTGTTTGAATTATAGACCTACCAAATATAATTTTTTTTGGAAATTCTATAGCAGGGATAGAAATAAATACCACTTATGGACTTTTACTCCCCGAAAATCAAATTTTATTGACATTTTTCTCTTAAATCAAGAATAATACTATTTTGAAAAAGTAAGAGCATACTTTGAGCCTTTATAGATTTTCCACACTCAGGAGAGAATTGGTAGAGATGTGTATCTATATTTGAGATCTTACTTGTGGCTACACTGAAATTTGAGCCATGTTTGAGCCACTGATCTTGAAAACAGTTAGATATATTCAGGAGTTAGAGCTGAAATCACCCATTTTATTTTATGGAGTTTTGTTGTAGGATTTGCTTAATATAGCTCTATTATGAAGTCTCAAGGAACTTAAAACACCATTTATTTATTTATTACTCATAATTTTGGAGCTCAAATCTCAAACCTGCTTGTACAGGGTGCTATTGTGGTATCTTTTTTTCATAAAATTAAATAAACTCAAATGTAATTTATACTTTTATTGCGCAGAGATAAAAAAATTATAGTCCTCCAGATTCTTTCTTTCAAGATTTTTAAACTTCCTGGCTATAAAGTATTTTCTAAACCTTCCAATTTTACACCTTTCTACCCTTTATGCATTAAAAATGGAATGAGGAGGTTACAACAAAAAATCTGGGAGCCAGTATAGGTGCTATTATTATCTTTGTTAAGCCTTGGTTACACTCCATCAATTTAGAAAAAGTGTATTCACCTCTTTCAACCCTGATTTTCGAACAAAGGAGGTTCCTACCCCTAGGGAAAACTCTTCAGCACCTTATCAGACGATTCCCACATGGACATACTTTTGGTATAATCAAAATTTCAATAATTTTATAATTGAATTAATAATCAGGGAAACTAAGGATTCTTAAAGACTCATCACCCCCAATTATCATCAGTAGAACCCTTTTATTCTTAATTTGAATCAATTTTTGACATTAAAAACCTATTATTTCAGTTATATATTATCATCTTATAGATTAAAAATAAAGTAATCCTGAAAGAAGTACTGAATACTTCTCTTCTTCCGCATGAAGAGGTTTGATTTTCATTCATGTTCTATCATATAAAGAAAATTCTCTTCTTATGTAGATTAATTGATCAAAAAAGATTTGGAAAAGATGGGTTATACAACATCTCCTTGTGAAATACTTATCATTTTAGTATTTTTTGATCTATCAGTCCAAAAACCCCATTACAATATTCCATGGAATGAACTATTGAGCTAAAAGTCGAAATTTCAATGGAAATCGTTTTTTTCAGGTGAGCCATATTTGGTAGGAAGTTAAAATACATAAGTGATAATTTTTAATTTTCTTTGAGAAAAAAAGATATGAAAATTTCTGAAGGATATATTTGGTTCCTGGATTAGCTATATTCAATATTTATCTGAATATTGAGAGTTGATGAGTCCCCTTAGCCTATGTATTTTGTATATATGTGAGAAAGCTTCAGGAGTTATCATGATAAAAGAAAAATATGATATGATGTTTCTCAAACCAAGAAAAGGGGATCTGAGAGGTGATGATCAAAAATATTCTAATATAAACATATAAATAAGATTTATTGAAGAGAAATCAAAAATGGTAAAGAAAAGTGAGGAAGGAAGAAAAATAATAAGCTCTTTTAGGGGCCATCATGGAGAATGTGGTTAGTATTCAATGATTTAAGGCATTCTGGATAAGAAGAGGCTATACTTCCTCAAAATAAAAATTGTTTTAGATATTTGGTGCAGTAAGATCTTTTGCTTTCTTGTATGAGTAAAAGAATATTTTTGGGAACTTTTTTTGTCAGGCTGAGTCTATATTGAAGTGGTAATAAAGGTATTTACAACTAGAATTATGACTGTGAAACGTAGAAAATTGATTTAAAAGATGATTTATAATATAATTAAGGGGTTCTACTATTGGATAATAGTGGTGGTGAGTGCTATTGAGAACCCAGGGTGCAATCTTACCAGTTGTGTTACTATAATAAGAGTTACAATAATTAAATATATAATTATACCTGTTTATTACCCAAGAGTAAAACTGTTTTTGACAGTTTACTACGTAGGGTATTCAAGAGCAGGATGAGGAGACAATTCTGGCTGTGAAAAGCCTCCTTTTTATCCTGAAATGGGGTGGAAAGGGTGCTAGACCTTTCCACGTAGAGGAAGTGAAGATTTTTACACTTTTTAGTACTGGCTTGTGGTTTGCAAACAGCCTGTATAGCCTGTATTGGGATCAGATGTGGTTTTGAAACCACATCTGGGCAGTTTTCACCAATACAGGGTGAAGATTTTCATCTGGGGACCTCACAGCCTGATTCTGACGTGTATGACGCGTAGAATGCTGTACAGAAACTGTATCGGACCCCAGTATTGACTGACATATGAGGTATTGAAGTAAAAACATGCTTCTTCGTCTATTTGACACCTCATATTCATGATTATGGGATATTATCCCATGGTAAGGCTGTATATGACAGCAGGTGGGATTTTAACCTTAAAACAGCCATACCTTTGTCAATTCTTGAGATATCAACCTCAGAATTGGTTCAGTGTGTAGCCCTGTATGTGCTCTACACAATGATACCTCATTTGATATGGGTATCATTAAATATGGCAAAGCTATCCCATGTACAAGATTTTGTACATTTGTGTGTTTTAGGCAAAAAGCTGTATTGAGCTTGTTTGCCCCATAACTTCTGCAGTAGTTGAGATATAAGGAAATGGATGAAACCATCAGATAGTCCTGATTGTGCTCTTTCCAAAAGACGCCACTTCAGGTATCCCACAGTAAAACTGTAGAAGTTAGATGAGGGGTGAATGTTTTGTTCACCCTTATTTGGCCTGAAATTGACCATAACTCCAGTAATATTGGTGCTAGCTCAGTTTGGCTGGGACCATTGGATAGCCCTGGCTTAGAGCTTCATTTTGAGTACCCATTTGATGGGATTAAGCCTCTCCTTCTAGATTTTAGATGAGAGGTGAAAATTAAGGTTTATGCTCACCAATAACTTTGAGCAGGAATAACTTTGTTATTTCTAGTCCTATGGTGATGGGACTTATATTTTCAGGAAAAGGTGAGTTTCCTCTTTCTTTTGATACCTTTTGAGCTGATTTGGCTCAGCTCCATGTTTTGGTGGTATCTTGGCTATACCATTGGTTTATGGTATTTTGGCTGTCATGCTTGTGCTCTGGTTTTGAGTCACAGGCTGACATACCCTCCCTCTAAAAAACGCTCATCATTGATGAGACTGTTCAGTCCTCCTAGAGGCTCTGAATCTCCTTAAATGAAGGTTCCCATCTGGTATGGCATCCTCTGCCAACCATTTGTCCTTATCTGCTGTCCAGTTCTTGAATCTGACTAGGTATTGTCTTTGATCCTTCCCATTGAGTCTGATCTTCCTGGCCCTGATGATCTTACTCACAGGTCCAGGGGAGTCCTCCACTTCCACTATCTCTTGTGGTGTGGGGTTCTTTCTCCTGGAGGGGAATTTATCCTCCTCTGTCTGGAAGTATGGTTTGACCAAACTCACTGGAAAGATTGGATGTTTCCTTGAAAACTCCTCAGTGAGTTTGACTTCCACTGCATTTCTCCCTATCAACTTAATGATAGTAAAATGTCCTACAAATGAGTCCCTCATCTTTTTAGGTCCTTTGAGATTGTTGAAGTTCAGTGTAGACACTAACACCTGGTCCCCTTCCTTGAAGTCAGGTTCCATATGTGATTTGTCCCACCTCTGCTTATTATACTCTTTTGCCTCAGCTATGCATTTGGCAGCTGTGTCACAGGCCCTCTTTCACATATCATGGAAGTCTTTGGCTGTGGGGTGGATAGTCAGGAGATTTTTCTTTAAGTGATCCACAGGCAACAGGGGGTTCCACCCTTTCTCCACCAGTGCAGGTGTTTTACCTGTGGTGGAGTGCTGGCTTGTATTATAAGCCAGTTGGACTGCTGGTAAGAGGGTAACCCAATCATGGGTGTATCCCTCATGGTCCTTTTATTCCATGCCATAGGCACAGAATCTTCTGAGGATGTCCTCCATTGTTTGGATCATCCTTTCAGCTAGGCCATCTGTTTGTGGATGGTAAGCTGTGGAAAAAGCAACTTTGGTACCAAGCATCTCATATAAGTTAGTCCAAAATTCAGATGTGAATTTTGGGTCCCTATCACTAATGATTATCTTAGGGACTCCACAGGTAGATATGATGTTGTTCCAAAACAACAGAGCAGTATCCATGGCTGTGTCTTCTTTATGGCATGGTAGATACCTCATGCTCTTGCTGGACCTATCAACTATGATCAAACAGGAATTATAGTTTTCTTTGCCTCCTGGGACAAGTCCTGTAACCCAGTCCATGTTGATAGTTTCCCATGGGTGCTTGGGTTCTTCTATGTGTTGAAGTAACCCATACTTCTTCCCATGTTTCCTATTTGCCTTTTGGCACCTTTCACAAGTGTTGATGTATTCACTCAACTCTTGTTCCCACTTGGGCCACCAAGCTGTGCTTGCTACCCTCTCTTTGGTCCTGTCTTCACTTATGTGTCCCATATAGGGGCAGTCATGGCCTTCTTGTAAGATCAATGAGATGTGGTCTCTGTCTATCACTGTGAGTGCACTGGTGTGCTTTTCTCTGTGATAAATCAGGCCATCTATAAGGAAGAATTTATTGTCCTTATAGGCCCTCAACCAGGGTTCCTCCAGCTGGGTTTCCAGTTCTGGGCTCCTGTACTTTTGTTGAAGGAGTTGGAGTAGTATGCTACACTGTTTGTGTTTAGCATAAGATTTCAGTACTGCATTGAAAAATTCATTGTGCAGTTCTGAGGAACTTATTCCCAGTATGGGGCTTTCTGTCCCTTCTGAATCAGTGTTTCCACTGTCAAGGGTACCACTCCTTGGTGCCCATTCAGAGAATCTGAAGTTCTTCTTCCTATTTATTTCCATAAAATGGATAGGAATTTTTGCAGCAACTTCAGGGTCATAAGCTGGATTGCTTTTGACATTGTCCAGTGGCCATCTGCTGAGGCCATCTGCATTGGTATGGCTTTTAACTTCCTTGTATATGATGGTCATGTTCCCTCTATACTCCTGGATGGCTATTTGCCATCTCAGCATATGTATATTTGTAGTCTTCATGTTTAGTAAAGACTTCAAGGCTGTGCAGTCTGTGTAGACTTCAAAGACTGCACCCTCCAGATAATAATGGAGTTTTTCTAGAGCCCAGACTAGACATAAACATTCAGTCTGGGTGGCCCCATACCTGGCTTCTGAATCTCTCAGCTGCCTTGAGATGTAGCAAATTACTCCTTCTCTTGGTTCACCATCCACAATTTGTCTTTGGTGAAGGGCTGCTCCTAGGCCTTGACTGCATGCTGCATCTATATATAACTTGAATGGCAGTTCAAAGTCAGGTAAGATGAGCACAGGTGCATTAGTGAGTTCATATTTGATCCTCTCATATGCATCCCTCCTTTCTTTGGTTATTTCAAAAACTACATCTTTTGAACATAACTTGTATAAACTATTGGTTATGTGGGCAAAATTTTTGATGTGGTTTCTATAGTAGCTAGCAAACCCAAGAAAGGATTGCATCTCTTTGATGTTCTTTGTACTGGTTTTTGCAGTACTGCTGCTACTTTGTTCTGGTCAATTGCCAGACTAAGACCTGAGACTTTATGTCCTAGAGCTAGTAGCTCTTGTTGGCCAAAATTGCACTTTTTAAGTGAAATTTTCAGATTTATGGGTGTGCATTTACTTAGCACTCTGTCTATGTATTGCACATGGTCTTCCCATGTCTCTGAGTATATAATGATATCATCAATATATACTACCATCCAGCCTTCCAATATTTCATCTTGAAATATTGTGTTCATCATCCTTTGGAAGTGGGCTGGTGCATTTTTGATGCCAAATGGCATTCTGGTGTACTCATATATGCCCATATGGCATATTATCCTGAGTAATTTCATGGAGTTTGGCTTAACTCCATTTTGGTGGAAACCTTTCATACAATCCATTTTGGTTATGTATTTGGCTTTAGCCAGTTTATCTAGGGCATGAGGTATCCTGGGTATGGGGTACCTGTCTGCTTTTGTGTAGTTATTCAGAGATCTGAAGTCTCCAAACAGTCTAGACTTGCCATCATGCCAGGTGATTAGGACAGGGGTGGTGATTTCCACTATTTCATTATGTTCAATCTTCCAGATGACATCCATATCCAGGAGTTAATTGATATGTTTCTCAATTTCCTCCCTGGTTTCCAGGCTTGCTGGATAAGGAGGTCTCCTCAGCATGGGTGGGTAAGGCCTTTCCACATCCAGATATAGTTCTATATCATGGCCTTTGATCTTGCCTAATGGTTCTTCACCAATGGCAAATGCTGGTCTGTTCTTCCTCAGCATCTTCAGTAAACTTAGTTTTTGTTTACTGGTGAGGGTAGTGCTAAACTGTCCCTCTCTGAATTCTTTCAGAAGTTCTTCTAGTGGGTCTTGAGAAGATATCTGGTATATGTCAAATGAAAATTTCTTTTTGTTGTTAGTACCAATAGTGATGTGCCTATTCTTACTGTTGTAAATGTCTATGCCATACATCCTCTGGTAATCTGTTCCCAGTAAAAACCCTTGGATATAGGCATCATTAAGCACTACAAACTCTGGGTTGAGTCTGATGTTACCCTTACTGTGGGGTATAATTATCTCTTTGATAATTGTGCCAATGGAAGTCATCTTCCCTGATGCACTTTTAATGTTCTTTGCCTTAGTGGGCAAGAGCTGTTTTTCCCAGTTTGGGAAGTGGGTATCCAGATAGTTTCTGGCCACTATGGAGCAGTGTGCTCCACTATCAATGATCAGTGGATGCTGAGAATTGTCAATACAAACAGTCATTTTTGTGGCTGTTCCATGTATATATGCCATTCCTTTGGTTGGTGTAACCAGGAATGTTTGTGCATCTTGTGTGTGTTTGCACAAGTTTTTATTAGCAGTGTCCTGTGGCATGCCTGCTTCCAACTGTATTTTCTGAATTTCTAGTGGGGTCTCCTCTTGGTATTCCACTAGAAATTCCTCTCTTGGGTCTTGGTCATCATCAGATGGTTCTCTGATGGCATCACCCATAGAGTCTGATTCAGAATCCTCTGTTGGAGTTTCTTCCTCAGGGACTTTCTCTATGGCATAGACTTTTTTCTTTGCCTTTGGACAGTTGTTGGCATAGTGGTCTGTTGAACCACAATTGTGGCAAGAATTCTTCTTCTTAGCCACTTCTGCCACTCTTTCTCTGGGTTTGTCTTTAAACTCTACCCTGAGTGGTTGTTTCTCTTTGAAACTGCTGCTTCTATATGGGGTAAATTTCCCTATATCAGTCCTTTTCCTTATGTCTTTTGAGGTGTTGGCAATGTCATATAGAGTGCAGCTCTGGTTGCATCTGCATTTTACTGCATGCTCTAGCTCTCCTGGCAATTGTGTCAGAAGTTTGTGATTCCTCATTTGGATGTTCATCTGAGGATCAATGGCTTTAAGTCTTTTAGACTGTCTAAGACACCACTAATATGGATCTTTGTCCACAGAGTATTTGTCATTCTCAAATGACATGGTTCTTTGCCATATCCAAGTTCCATTACTGTACTTTTGGATGATTTGACTCTTCCACCATGGCCACTTTCTTCTGCCATGGATTTCTTTCATTTCTGTGTACCATATACTAGCATGACCTTTAAATCCAGTATTCAATCTAGCAGTGATCCAGTAGTCTGGTATTCTTGGTACATCAATGAAGAGTCCATCAATATAATCTATGAGTTCCATATGATCATATTCTCCTGATCCAGAGAGCTTGGGCCAGTTTGAGGCCTCAGGAAGCTGTTTCAAGGCTTCCTTCTCTGAATAAGACATGCCATCTCCATCCTGGTATTGTGATGGAGATCTTGCCTTATTCAACAACATGGCATCTGGGTTGATGTCATCTGGTTGATATGGATTCTCCATAGCTTGGCCTTGTGGTTGGGGCTTCAAGCTATGGTAGGCATTAAACAATTTGTTAATGTCTTGATTAAGACACTCCCTGTCCCTTGTGCTGTGGTGTTGTTCTTCCAAGACTATATTCAGTCTTTTGTTGGTTTCTTCAGAGGCTTTGCTCAGTTGAGCATATCCTTCTTGAAGATTTTTGGCTATTTGTTCCAAGGAGGCTTGAGTTTGTCTCATCCTCTCTTGGCTAGCTTTAATTTCTGCAAACTGCTTTGCATATTGTTCAGCATATTGGGACATTTGTAACCACAGTGTATCACTGTTGATGTTACTCTCAGATGTGACAATGTTATTTTCAGTCTGAGTGGGGGTAATGTTTCTATTACTAGGACTACTGATTCTAGAGTGGTTTACAACTACTTCTGGTTCTTGTGTACTTCTTTTACCAAATCTAACAGCTTCTGGATCATGGGGTCTGACTCTTTCCTCCTCTGGTTGAAGGAGGCTTTGTTCTTGCCCTTGTTTCCCTGTCTTCTCCTGGAAACTTCCTGGAACTGTGAAGAATGGTGACTCTTGGCCACTGATCTGTTGGTTTCTGAATGGTGTGAAGCCACTGGAGAGCTGATTTGGCCTGCTCCTTGTGAACCTGAAGGAATCTGAGTAGGCCCTGTCTGGGTTAATTGTTCTTCTATTACTTGGATAGTGGCTTGATTCTCCCTTATCCTCTGTGCCCTTGCCTCCAGGAGTCTGTGCTGCCTGGTAGGATTCCAACCTTTGGTGATTACCATAAGGTCTTTGAAGTCTATCTCTTTGAGACAGATATTCTGGCAACTTGATCCAAGTTCTGCCCAGTGAGTTGCTAGGTTGAACCTCTTGTTGTCCATGCTCCATTGAAATAAGTCTTTGAGGAGTTGGTGGATCTGAAGAACTTGATCCATATCCTTCCAGTCCTCTGGTTTGAGATTTCTGTTGAATTGGAGTGTGAATGGCAAGGTTGATATTATCTCCCTCATTGTTTTGCCATCCACCACTGTGTCCAAGGTGTCTTCTTTCAGGTCTTCTGGTTCTGGACAATCCTTCTCTGTCCTCTGGCTGGTTCCTTTGGAAGCCAAGATCTCTGAGGTATGCAGGGGACATATCAGTGTTTGCAAGCAGTCAAAAAATTCATGTTCTTAGGGTATTTACCTTTGACTGTGCCTTGTACAAATTTATTGTCTGCTGACTTGGGCAGTTTGCCTTTGGAAGTTACAACTGGGTTAATAATTGTAATATTTCCTGTACAAGTGGTTAAGGTTGGTTTACCTTGTATTGAAGCAGAGTTTTGTGGTTTTCTACTCCTCTTAGTGGATATTGGTGTCCACTTTTTGGCTGTAATGAGGCCTTCACTAAGCCTTTTTCCTTTGCCCTTGCTGCCCTCTGGTTCTGAGGGTGTCACTGGTGTGTTGGCCTGTGACTGGGTCTCAAGTGGTATGGAGTTTTCTTCCACTGAATAAAAGAGGAAAAGGAGGGCTTATGTCAGTTAAGACTTCTTAAAAGGCTGGTTTTGCACGTCTAAGAATGGCCTCTGGGCTTGTATATTATTACAATATGCCCTTGTATTATGACAATGTAATTGAATTAACAATTCCACGTCAAAAATACAGCTTACTGATATGTGGTATACTGTTTGTATACCAATATCTCACAGAATACTTGTAATTAGCAAGTATAATCTGTCAAAAGATGGTGTATTACAGGGCAATTGAGTTAACAATGTGCTCAAACACGCCTCAACTGTTGGTTTATCAGTATGAGCTGTCTTAATTTACTTGAGAATTAAGACTGTATTAGTGGCTTGTAGTGTTTTTATATATAAAACACGCCAAAAATACTAGTCCTGTGGTTATTAGCCACGTGACAGATACTCTATAATATATGAGTATTTATTTAAAAATTAAAAAACTATATATAAAATATATATTTAAAGAGAAAATGACGCCTAAAAAAGGTAAAACAGGTGTCAATAAATGATAAAAAAGAGAAAAACTTGTAAGGTCCAAGAATAAGTAAAAAACACGGCCAGGCCCCCAAAATGTCAGGCTGAGTCTATATTGAAGTGGTAATAAAGGTATTTACAACTAGAATTATGACTGTGACACATAGAAAATTGATTTAAAAGATGATTTATAATATAATTAAGGGGTTCTACTATTGGATAATAGTGGTGGTGAGCGCTATTGAGAACCCAGGGTGCAATCTTACCAGTTGGGTTACTATAATAAGAGTTACAATAATTAAATATATAATTATACCTGTTTATTACCCAAGAGTAAAACTGTTTTTGACAGTTTACTACGTAGGGTATTCAAGAGCAGGATGAGGAGACAATTCTGGCTGTGAAAAGCCTCCTTTTTATCCTGAAATGGGGTGGAAAGGGTGCTAGACCTTTCCACGTAGAGGAAGTGAAGATTTTTTCACTTTCTAGTACTGGCTTGTGGTTTGCAAACAGCCTGTATAGCCTGTATTGGGCTCAGATGTGGTTTTGAAACCACATCTGGGCTGTTTTCACCAATACAGGGTGAAGATTTTCATCTGGGGACCTCACAGCCTGATTCTGACATGTATGACGCGTAGAATGCTGTACAGAAACTGTATGGGACCCCAATATTGACTGACATATGAGGTATTGAAGTAAAAACATGCTTCTTCGTCTATTTGACACCTCATATTCATGATTATGGGATATTATCCCATGGTAAGGCTGTATATGACAGCAGGTGGGATTTTAACCTTAAAACAGCCATAAATTTGTCAATTCTTGAGATATCAACCTCAAAATTGGTTCAGTGTGTAGCCCTGTATGTGCTATACACAATGGTTCCTCATTTGATATGGGTATCATTAAATATGGCAAAGCTATCCCATGTACAAGACTTTGTACATTTGTGTGTTTTAGGCAAAAAGCTGTATTGAGCTTGTTTGCCCCATAACTTCTGCAGTAGTTGAGATATGAGGAAATGGATGACACCATCAGATAGCCCTGATTGTGCTCTTTCAAAAAGACCCCACTTCAGGTATCCCACAGTAAAACTGTAGAAGTTAGATGAGGGGTGAATGTTTTATTCACCCTTATTTGGCCTGAAATTGACCATAACTCCAGTAATATTGGTGCTAGCTCAGTTTGGCTGGGACCATTGGATAGCCCTGGCTTAGAGCTTCATTTTGAGTACCCATTTGATGGGGTTAAGCCTCTCCTTCTAGATTTTAGATGAGAGGTGAAAATTAAGGTTTATGCTCAGCAATAACTTTGTTATTTCTAGTCCTATGGTGATGGGACTTATATTTTCAGGAAGAGGTGAGTTTCCTCTCTCCTTTGATACCTTTTGAGATGATTTGGCTCAGCTCCATGTTTTGGTGGTATCTTGGCTATACCATTGGTTTATGGTATTTTGGCTGTCATGCTTGTGCTCTGGTTTTGAGTCACAGGCTGACATTTTTAGAGGAATAATAGGGAAGGAGTAATTACAGAGGGGTGAAGAATTTCATTTTCAATTCAATTCACCAAACTTTCATTTAAATTTTGTGGTAAATGGAATTAACTATGTAGGCCTAAAAAACACTACATTATTTTACAAACTTCTTAAATACACTAACATTAGGGGCTAGAAAGAGATAAAAAAACTTCTCCAAATTCCTAGGAGATTTGATTGAAATTTTTGAAAAATTCAGGCTTTTCTATTTTCAATATGAAAGCATAGTTTTGAAATAAATGTGTATAATTTCCACAATCACCATAAAAAAAGCTATCTAAACCAGTGGGGGTAGCAGGCTAACCAAGGCCCAGCATTCTTTTGACCCAATTCTCAATCTTTTTTTTTACCTTCATATATTCTTGCAGATAATCCCAGCCAAATTTTTGGAAATTCCGCGTTTTACTCAATTAAAATAGCATATTATGGACTTATAATGGGTTTTATTTGTTAACTCTTGATTGAGATATACACTAATCCTATAATAAAAGGGATTTCTGAATATAAATTATTGATAATAGGAAATAATAGTTCTTCAAAATTGATATTTGAATTAATTCACCCACTAGTTCATTATATTTTTACTTGATAAAACTTTCCTATCTCACATGTGCCCATCATTTTGAAATTATTCAAAATTATTATATACAGCTTTTTTTGGGAATCAAACCTTGAATAGCTAAGGAGTCTTTTATTTAAAAAGTAAAAATTATTCAGATGAATAAGCCACACCCAGATCATTTTCCTGACTCATAGATTAGCTTAAATACCTTTGAAGAGGGACTTCCACAATATTCAATTTTTCACTGATATATACATGAAATTATTTTCTTTTCCTATCTCCCATAGTCATTTGTAATATATTATTTCACCAATATTTTTTGAGCTATAGCTTTATAAAGCAATAAGAATGAACTGTGAATAATATCTTTTTCAAATATCTGTACCATTCCCTTTATTATGAATTATGTTCATCCAAAGTAAAATCTTTTTATCACTCAAAGGGTTTCTTACAGATAAATCAGCTTCCTTTGACATAATGCAAAATCTTAATTATCAAGGCTATTTAAAAACCAAAACTTCCTTGATTATGGACTTCTGTAACTCTTGAAATAAGAAAATCTGATTTTTATAAAGATTTTCTAAACAATTTCTCTCCAATTATTCAATAATTCAAAGGAAATCTTTTCATTTTTCATTCTTTATTTCTTTACAAGCTGATTACATTTAAATTGAAGAAATAATAATAATTAGATTTTTAAGCTTTCCATATTTTTGTTTGACATCCTTCAATTTTTGGCTTGGTTATGTATATCTCAAAGTGATTTTTTTTCATTTTTTAATTTGATTAGTATTTGAAATTTCATCAATAACAAAAAAAGAAAAATTGAAAAAATAATTCATAATCATTAAAAATAATTCAAATTGATGACAAAAATCACGTCTTTATCAAATTTAAGCTACATGTTTTCAGTTCTAGTTTCAATTAATTATTTGGTTATTTTCTTTTTTCATTTCAAGTTTTCTCTTTTTTTAATTTCATGTGATTTTGATTTTTTTTTGTCAATTTCCTCCAAATTTGCATATAATTTTGTTTCAAATTTCTTTCAGTTTAATTTATTTATTATGATTTTTTTTTCATTTTTTCATTTATTTTTGTGTTTTCTTATACTGTTATTTGTATTGATTTATTTTATATCTTATTTTATCCCTTTTGTATTGGTGTTTTCCTTTCCAATTTTCAATTTGCTTCCTTATTTTCTTTAATATTTATTAAAGTTTCTGGAATGGAGATACACTGAAATGACTTTAACACACTTATTCCAGTGTGTCTTCATCCCAAAAGCTCTCAAAAATACAAAAAAACAAAAAAATTGAAGTTGAAACAAAATTGAACAAAAAAGTCAAGAAAAGATCATAAAAGGTGAAAAAAATAATTAAGAAGAATAATTAACAATCAATTTAACAATTGAAAAAAATTAAAGTGAAAAAAATTCAAGAAAAAATTAAGGAAAAATTGAAATGAGATTAAGATAAAATGAAAATGGAAGGAAAAGTATATATAAAGAGTCAAAATTAAATGAATATAAAATTGAATTTGAATGCAAAAAGAAGGAGAAAAATAAGCTTTTTCTGTAAATAAAAAAAATGACTATAAAATTTATAAAAAATGAGGAAAAATTAACAAAAATCCTTGAAAAGGAAAAAGGAAATTGATCAAATTTATCAAACAAATACATCAATTTTGAAAAAATAATAAGAAAAAAGATAAATGAAATCAAATAAGTTTAAAAAGAAACAAATTCAGACAATGTTAAAATTATAAAATCAAGGAATTAAAAAAAAGAGAATATGATAGGAAAAAATCTTCAAAAAATATGAAAATTTAAACACAGAAGCTGAATAAAAAGAAAGGAAATTAATATGGTATAGCTTATATATTATAAAGATAAGACTGTGTAAAATTATCATAGAAGCATACAAAATAATGTTGGTGTAGAAATTTTAATTTTCATAATAGACTGCAAATTTAAATTGAACATTTCCCTGTGAATCAAAATACTTCTGAAACTCAATTTTATCTAAATTTTGATGCTTATTTCTTAACCTGTTCAAAATATCTTTTAGAAAATTTGTTTGACCAATATATCATAGTATTCAAATTAATTGATAAAGGTTTTAAGGATATTTATGTAAAATTATTCTATAAATGGTATATGTAAGTAATCTGAATTGATAGCCTGAAAGATAATCCGAGCTATTGTAGAGCTAATGAATGTATAAGAATAATAAATTCTTAGATATTCTTATATACAATTTGTTTGTAACTTGACCTGAAAAAAGTATCCAACCTAAGCAATGGAGGTGTGTTGGACAAATTTTTGAGAATAATTTGAAATAAATTAAATCCAAGATTCATCCAATCCTCAAGATAAACCTCAACCCCCCAAATTGGGTCTATAAACCTTCTTTATAGAATGATTTCTTCTCGATATATCATTATTTAGGAAAATGAAAAGAATTTTAAACCACTTAGTCTTGTATTCGAAATATTATGATGAAACCTCAAATGAAAATCTGATTCCCATTATCTTAGATAGCTTGATAGCTTGTACTAAGTGTCTTTATTGATATACAGAAATTTCTATCAGATTATAAGCTGCTTCAAAAATACATGCATGGGTATATTCCTTTCTAAAAAGCTGACCAATAAGCCATTTCAACATTTCTTTTGATATATTTTATCAAAAAAATTCAATTAGAGAGTATAAGGATGCTAGTTCAATAAGCATTTGTGATAAAATTATGAACATAAGATGAATTGAGAAGTTAATATAGATGAACTCCATGATTCTTTCCACCAATGAAAAAGAATAAGAAATGGCCATGTATTATTACCATGAGTTGTTTTTTGTTTTTTTGGCTCTTTTGAAACAAATGTTTGGAGATAAAAATCTACTTCCAAAATATAGTCAGCCTTTTTACTTTATCAATACATAAATGAGCTCAAAATACTCTTGGAAATTGAGAAGCTTCCTTTTAAGCTAAACTGTTTTCATTTTTGAAAACATCGATATCGTCGTTGTTGAATGAAAAAAGAGAATAATATTGACTTTTCAAATTTTTATGTAATCTATCAATGGATGCTAAACTAATAGTTCCTGAAAAGAAGCTTAATCGAAGGTTAGTCAGAAATTCTACAGTCAAAATATAGGCTAAACATTCATATATAAAGGTAGCCTACAAATTTTGAAGAAAATTCCTACCTTGAGGGAATGATTCAAAGGATTAATGAGATTTACCAAGTAATATATTCTCTTTTAATTACATTATTAGAGGCTTGGAAGTCTGAGTACCATCTTTTCTAAAGCTAACTTCATCAATTTAAATATCTTAATCCTGAATGAAGTCCTTTTGACTATATCATTATTTTTACAAAGGAAAGAAGAAAAAGGTTTGCAAAGTCTTCCACTCGGAAGCTAAAATTGAAGGGTATCATGCCTTGAAAAAATATCTGGAATAAACATCATTGGAAGCATATTAACTCAAATGTTTGAGTTTGAGGGAATACAAATTATTCCAGAAATATCCAACATTTTGGAATAAAAGGAAATTTTGACATAGATAAGCTCTACAATTTGTTTGAGCTTATTATATATGCATGAATTTAATTGAAGGAATTCTCTTAATATGAGAATAATGAATGAGTTTAAGGCTAAAGGTTTATTGATTAAAGAAAGAGGTTTCAAATTCGGTATATTTTTTGTACACTAACATGAGATATCTGTGTTAAAATATCACCATGAATATTTCAATAGGATTCTGAAAACATTTCCAAGATATAAGATTGATATAATGGTAAATTGAACTTTTTGGAGTGTTGATTTTGCTTTTTTGAGGTAAAGAACCAATATTCATGTACAATCAAATCTATGTTGGTCAGAAAATATTTCCGCAGATTAAATATTCTTCATTTATTGAAAGTAATTGTTACATATAATAAGATATTACAGTGAGAATAAATTATCAATTAGTGGGAAATTGGATTGAAGAAAAAAGGAATGAAATTGATTCAATTATTCTTAGAGAATGAATTTTTCTCTGTGGAAACACCATGATGGGATGATTTAATATCTATATGGTACAAACTGATTTTAATTTAAATAATTCCCTCTTTCAATTGAGATTTAAGAATATTCAAAGCCTTGAGAATTTATTTCTGTTTAATTTTTCTTTGTTATGTGTAGCTTTGTAAAGCCTTTCATTTTGAATATGATTCTCATTTATATGAGAAAATGGAATATTTTAAAATAAGATTGATTTTAAGCTATGAATTATAAAAAATTAATGGTAATTTATTCCCTTTTTTTGATTGGGAAATATTAATATATTATTTCTCATTTTCCTTTGAAAATAACAAATAATTAAAATCATGAGTTGATTTTATTTCCCTCAAAAGTAGTATTTAATGATTGTTTTCTCAATGTTAATATTATGATGAAGTAAATAAGAATTCACAATAAATTATTGGAATGTAGCTTATTCTGAGATGTTTGGGTATATGATATCCTATATAGTATTATAGGATATTATTTTTTACCAATAAGAAATAAAAGGTTACTTTAGTCCTTGTAGAAAGGTGTAAAAATGATTCAATATTGGATTTTCAGGAACAAGATAGTATTTTGTCTCAGGTTTCAAAAAAATGAAAGTTTGTAAATAGGAGAATAGAAAGTTGCAACTAGTGAATTCTTTTTGGGAGAAATATATTCAAAATTTGATACTCACAAAGACTTTCCACATAGTGCTTCAATGGGTTACAAAGCAAGTGATCTATCTAACTTTGTGCTCAATTTCTTGAAACAAGGATCAATTAAGAATTTGGAACAGGTCATAACAATACACATTTGGTTCTTTTTGATGAGTGAGAAAAAAACTTTATGGATAATTATTTTGAGAAAAATATCTTAATCTAAATATTTTTGAAGTTATAAATCTTAAAATAGGATAAGATATATTTCGCAGAAAAAGAAATAATAGGGAAGATGTGATAGGAAATTTGAAATTTGAATCCTTTTATTTTGAGAAATATACAATGGAATATTCAATTATTATTGGGAGTATCTTTATTTTGAATATCTTGGTTTTTGAATCAAAGATATTTGTGGAATAAATCAGTATTCATAGTTACCAGTAGCTAAATTATTCAATTGATTTTGTATTCAGTGGGTCTCAACCTTGGTAATAAAGCTTGGGAAAATACCAAATAATAATAGCAAGCTGAAGCATAGTATTAAGCAGGATGAAATATGGGTTGAACTTTCTACCCCCACTAGTGGGGATAACTTCTTTTTATGGTGAATGTGATAGTTAATATACAACACCTCTGTATGAGATCAAATTCTCAACAGCTCATATCATATAGCTAAATATTGAAAATAATTCAAATCAAGTTTTAAAAGCCTTTGATAATACCAGGGGTGTAATAATTTACCGCCTCAGAGCTGAAAGATACAATAGCTGAAATATCCAGAATTTTTGACATACCAAATAAAAAATTTAACTATTATTTTTTTTCAAACACCAAACCTAAAAATCTATGGTGTATTGAAGCCCCCCAAAAAGAAATCCTTTTCACAAAAAGAAGAATATTATTCAAAGATCTTGTATTCATATTTAACCATGCCCAAGAGCTTAGAACAAATACAGATTTTATTTGACTTGCTGAGAGACCTATATGCATATTCAATGCAAACTGAGACTGTTTGATAGGCTGAATAATTCATTTGAATACCTGATTAATTGTATAGCAAGAATTATTAAAAGAAATTACAGCCTTATAGCCCCCCATATATTCATTAAGAAGGCAATATGGAAAACGCACTATATTGAAAAACTTTCAGTTAGGTAAAAGATTGCATTCACTATTTCAAGCTATGCTTAATATTGTTGGAAAGTATTTACTTTGAAAAATTATTGCAAGGATAAAACATAATGATATTGGTGAATAATAGGCGAATTCTCTTTGTATCCTAGGGATTGATGGAAATGGTGACTCAATTGGAAGGATGAATAAAATACTTTTCATTTTTAGGGTACATTGACACATGCACAATCAATCTCTAAAGTAATTTTGAAGAAAAAATCCTCTCATCTTACATCAACCAGTATTAATTCAAAAACGGAAATATTTAAGGGTATTCAAGCTTAAGTCCTTTGTTGTGTCATTAGATTCATGGAGAGAATATTTCTTTCATTGATTCAAAATAGACCATAGTATTCTGAGCTCTGTTTTTATCAACAAATACTCTTTTAGTTTCGTTGTCTCATCTATATATATATACTTATGGTAAAGGTTTATTGATATTTATTTATGTAAAGTCGGCTGGTTTTTTATTTGTAATTTTTTTTTGGGATTTACATGTTGGTCTCCCAGGTTAATTCCATTGATTAAGAGTATATAAAGATATTAATATTCACCACATTCCTCAAAAATTATCACAAAAGAAACACCTAATTTCGGATTTTGGCATACGTCAGCTCAAAATCTTTCGTTTCTTCTTATAAATAAAATTTCATCAAACTCAATTATGAACAAAAAATTAAAAATTTTATGGCTAAATAACATTTTCATATTGAGAATAATGTTTGAATTCTTGAAGGTAATTTGTCAAGCTTGCAACAGATGAAATTTAAAATGAAAGTTCAAGGAGAAATTTTAAAGCATTGTAATTGGGTCATGAACTTTAAAGTATTTCATCATTCATTTTCTCTGTATTATAATAAAAATATCTTATTATAAGCCAATAAAAGATATATTCTTGATAGGCCAAACAAAATTACCTTGAATTGGTACGAAAAATAGCACAACTCTAGTAGTTTATTTATATTGACTGAATTCGATAATTAAAATGTGAGAATTTATTTGACACTGAGGTTTTCAATATAGAGAGAGAGAGCTGGTTTTAATATTTTTCTTTTTTCATATTTTTATCATTTTAATTTATTAGTTTTTCAAATTCAATTGAATAGTAAAAATTTATTTTGATAAAAGAATATTTTTTATTTTTTATTTTTTTGGATAATAATAAGTTAAATCCTTTTTTTTAATTGATCCTTCTCCCTTTTCAGTCATTTATTTTTATCAAGCCAATTGAGAAAATCAGAATCATTCTTTTAATATTTTTTTCTTACCTAAAAAAGGAAAAAGGCTTACTTTAATTATAGAAATTATTTCATTTTTTCAGAAAATAAGATTCATTTTTTTAGTGGTGTTTTTTTTTCTTTTTAAAAATTTTGGAAGATAAATAAAAAGGAAGAATCATTTCAGGTTAATTTTTTCTAAAAAATAGCACCAAATTTATCAAAAAAAGATGTATCTTCAAAAAGCCCTTTTTTTGTATTGTTGCTCTATTTTTTCTTGATTTTCTTATTTTTATTCTAAAGGATGGAAAAGGTCTTAGTTTAATTTTGAAAAATTATATTTATTTAGAAAAATAGATATGATTTTTTGACTTTTTAATTTTTTCCACTTTTAGCTTTTTGAAATATAATTGACAGAAAGTGATACCTGTGTTCAGGATAATTTCAGCTACAAAATATACTTACATATTTATTCAAAAAAAGATATATTTTCAGAAAGAAGTCTTCTTTTTTATTGTCAATTTCTGTATATCTAGCCTCTTTTCACAACTTTCATCAAAGTAACTAACAATTGAACTTGTTTATCATGTTTTGGTTTTGTAAGAGACTCAATATTTTCTTTGAGCTCTTCCTAGTAATTATTTTTGAAGTAAAAACAAATGTATTTTGTTTTAGTTACTCTCCTTTTTAGTCTTGTAGGATCTTATAATCAATTAAATTAAAATAAAAATGAGGTAAATTTTACATTTTTAATGTTTTGAGAAAATGTAAGCTGTAAGTTGTGTCTATGAAACTTGTTGATAATATTACTATTAATCAACAGTAATATGACTGTTCTTATGAAATATAATAATATAAAATTATTATAGCCAAAATTAAATAATTAAATAATTAATTATTTCTTTTACTTGTTATACACTACTAGTGATTATAACAGTAAGCAGTAATTGTATACAAGAATCAATTACAAGAAGAATTTAATAATAAATCTTCTTTATTAAAATAATAAAATTATTTCAACATATAATTATCTCTTATAAGAATAATTATGAAAATAACCCTTGAGGAAAACTTTTACTAGAGAAAAACTTCAAGAATTGAATAAAAACACTCACTAATATTCCAAACAACTTATTGAAAAATAAGAGTAGAGAAATTTGATGGATAATTGTGGATTTAAAGGATAAAAATTGATTTATAACAAGATTAAAACAATACATAGTTGATTTCCATGATTTAACGGCTTTCTTATTGATTCTGAAAGAATAAAAAATTTAAAAAATAGCTTTTAACTAATACTTACCTGTTGGTAATAAAGGTATAATGGAATAATGTGATGATCTTGGACAAACCAGAAAGAGGAGGCCTCTTTTAAGTCTATAACAGCTCACAGAGGTGTGCCGAGGAGAAAACTAAAAAACCAGTGAGTGAGAAAACAATAAAACATTTTGGATTATTGATTGCATCATCTGTTGTCATGTAAGATTATCATAATTACTTAATTGGTGTTTTTACATGACTACCAACCCATTTATGGTTAAGAATAAAAGGAGTAACAACGGTAGATCTTCTTTTATTCCAAAATAATAATTTATTTCTCAAAATTATAAATGTTATTGGAAATTTCATCACAGAGTGTATTTTCTGTGAATTTTTAAAGATTCAGTATTTCACATGGAATCATCAAAAATGGACTGTAAGTAAAAATTTGAATTTTAAGTATAAAAGTATAGTTATTTTTGGTTCTTATATGAATTCTAGAGTTCTTAATTGGTCATGAGAGTTTCAGAAAGATTCATTAAGAATTGTATTTTTAATTAAATTTTGAAGTTTTTACCTCATTCCTATGTAGAATTGCAAATAGCAGTATATGGCTGGTTTCTATGAGGTAAATCAATGGATACTAGTCCAAAAAAGATTTTGATTACTCTTTTAGGATTTATCCATGGAAAGTAATTATGAATTGACATGTTTACAGGAGTCTAAGTTTCTCTTTACCTCCTTGGCATTTCAAAATAGCAGCTGATTTGTTATTTTCTTATGATATAATGAAATTTTGACTTGGTAACCAAGCTCCCAAAAGGTTTCATTTTACTAATTGGGTCAAGATCAGCCATGTATACAAGCTTTAGAGCTATCCATGCCTCAAAGGCCTCAGAAGCTGGGTACCCTGGCTCTCTTTGATGTCTTTTGTCACCCTTGACTATTTTTTACGTCAAAATAGAAATTCAGGCTTAAAGTGAGATATCCACTATGGGTGTACCAAACGTGTATTTAAGAATACCATAATATTAAGTGCCACAAACATGCATAACACTATTCTTAGTGTATATTTAACATAGGATTTCTCACATTCCAATTATTTTGGCATGAAATTGAGAAAAACAAAAACTTTCATGGATCTTTTATGTGGTATTGATGATGTGTTATTGAAGTATTTTCTATATTACCACCTTGAAGAGTTCATTTGAGCTTATTGACTCTATGGAGCTACCCTGAGTGAAATTTTGTGTGGATTCCAAATCTGGCCTTGAATCCATGGATTTACTTACTCAAAAAAATGTAATAATCTTTTCTGAAATCAAAAATGATGAATTTTGAATATATGCATGAATTATGGGTTATTCATAGTTCAGAATTTATTTTCAAGATAATTGTGGCCTATTTGGGTATGTAAAATATACCTCAAGGCTCACATAAGCTCTCATTGATCTATGTTTCTCACCTTAAAAAATAGTTTTTTTCAGATCTTCTGTTCTCTAAAAAAACATTTTTATTTGCATCTAGCTCACCTCCCTTAGGTTTTGAATTATAAGTTCTTTTAGCCTCTAGTACTTGAGATAAAATAATCCAGTGAAAAGGAGGCATACCTGGCTTTCAAAGTTAATTTATTTATTGTTTTTCTCAACATAGATGCCTAATTCTCTCTTCTATTCTTTTGATTTTTCTGAAAATTTCCGTTGTGAGATATACTTAATTTCTTATTACTATGAATTAATCTCTAAACAAATTTCCCAAATATTAGTATTTAAACCATTTTACATAAATTAAGAGAATGAATGAATACAAAATCAAGAATGAAAACATTTTATCCATAATGATATTCACATAGCCTGAAATAGTTTCATTAAGTTCAAATCAGAATTTATTTTCCATCCCATTATATCAAATGAGAATTGTTTGCAACACCTCTTTCAAATTTGGGTGACAAAATTAGATGTATTTTTCCAATATCTTCAAGAAAAAAATGAAACTTTTACTTATGTATTTGGTATTATTAATTATAATTAAAGCCAAATTTTCAAAATTTAGTTTATTGTGCAATATAATTCCAACTATTTGGCACTAAAAATAAAAATAAAAAATTAATATCAAAATTTTAAAATCATAGCTTACCAACAGGTCTTCCTTTCTTCTTAATAAGTACCAATCTTGAAGAAAAATTCATTAATAAGCCTATTAAATTGGCCGAAATCCCCTTTAATATAAATAAGATGGTGTGGGGAAATATGATTTTTCAACAGTGACATGTAGATGAATTGAAGAATATCAAATATTCTCGACCATTGCAATAAAAATGTCACAATTAATTTGTAATATTTTCAACATTATTTCTTCTGTAATTGTAATATAATAAATCACAGCTATGGCCAGCCTTGGGATTCCTTGGATTGAAAAAGGTGCTTATCCAACAGCTCAAAGCTATAATCTTTTTAAAATCATATATAATATACTCTGAATAAATTTTATAATCTTCCATATTGTGATAATGATGATTCATATTTTTTGTTTTGCTTTTCTGTAAAAATTCTAAAAACCACTTCTGAGATTTTTTTTCCGATTATGGGTTTTTGATAAATTTTTTGTTTTTTCAAATTTTTATTTGGAAATTGACTTGAAACTTGAAGTGTATGAAATTTTTGTCATGTTATTGTGTTCAAAGATGGTTAGTCATTTCACATTATCAACAGATGTACTTTTTAGCAAAAAAAATTACCAGAATGTCAGTTTTTACTAAAATGTCACAAGAGCCAATAATTAATTCAATTATTTGAAGGATGGAACTATATTTTATTCTCCTTATGGTTAAAATTGATTTATTGTAGCCATAATTTCTTCATAATTGGAGCTATAATTAGTTTTTGTCTTTCCTTTTGGTATTTTTAATCCCTCATGATACATCTATTATCCCATTTATCTTGTGTATAAAGCTAATTTTCAACAAAACAGAAATTCAAAAATCTCACTGAAATTATTTTAAATGACCAAATATAAATACATTAAGCTATTGGATCTATTTCAAAAACCACTTCCAATACTTCTTTGATATAATTAGTTTTTCATGTGGGTTTCAAATGAGAAGGTAGAACAATAGAATCAATTTAAGATTATCAATTGTATGAATGATGGCTTTCAACTTACTTAAACAGGGATTATATTCTAAAAGTTTGATAAATAAATGGATTTTTATTTATTCATTCTTAAATGAAATTTGAAGTTGTAATTTATTGGCCTCAAACTCACGCTGTGTTTGAATTTTCCTTTCTTTGAGGTCCAATTATTATTCCTTTTGTCTATCAAAACTAAATATCTATGAGTTTCAGTGAATTATTTTAAATCTCTTGAGAGAGTTTAATTTCATATTCCCATTAGCCTTTTCTTTAATTCAAACCTTTCAGTTTCTCAGGTATTGAATTTTATTATCAGACATGTCACATATTTAGCTTTTTAGAATAAAAAGTTAAGAAATCTACTTACCCTCTTTACGTGAACTTAAAATTGATATATACGGTTGTTTCAAGGTCTAATCTCTTCTTACATTGGATTCACTTCTTTTATTTTAGTTCTTGAAAAATTCAGGTATAGTTTGGTTTTTTTGATGGTGTTGATATGATAGATATTTTTGATGGTTCTTATCTCCTATCACAATTAATTGTTTGATCCTCTATATAAATAATAAACTTTGAATCAATTCAATATTAAATTTGGAGCTGGTATTTTACCCTTACTAAGCTAAATTGTACTAAATTAGAAATGTATCGATCCCTCAATGAATTATAAAATGATTGATAATTCTTATACAATTACTCTATATAAATGCATCCTTCATTATGGGATTCACTTGCACTATTATTTGCACCATGCATTTCTGAAATTCCTACCTCATTAGAATTTTCTCTGAATTCCTGTTTGATTTTTCATAACCCGGGGTTGAAATTACTATTAGAGATACAAAAAGCCTACCTCAATATTCATTAATAAAAATTTTTTTTTATGTGATTCACATGTATCAACGTCAGGAAACTGAAAACTGCCATTGGCTCTATATTCGAGTTTTTACCAAAGAGCTCATCCAATTTCACATATAATGAGAAAAATAATTCATACATTTTTATTCTTTTTATTGCTCATTTTCTTGAAATATTCATTCTCTACAGTTCTTTTACAATATACTTCTTTCTGTACTTTTCACACCCTTATTGCATATTGCGTGTTAGGATGGTTCTATTAAGAAGCTATTATTTAGTAATTGAAAGCTTGAAGTGTGACTATGGAATGTAAAAATGCTATCATAATTGATTGAAAAGTGCTCTAATATTAGAAATATTGAATCTGAGCCTGTTGAACTCCCTGGTTTCCCCAATCATATTCTGGGTAACAATAATAATTTAAAAAATAGTTGAATCTATAATTATATCTAATGTTATGTAAAAGTTACTTTGTAAGACATTATAGCCACCTAAGAATAATATAATAAAATGATGGGGGGTTTTCGTAGGGGCGAAAGTATCCTTTTATCTAAAATCAGGGGAGAAAGAGTTTGATAATCTCTTTTTATTATTATAGAGTGACCATTATCAGTCAAGTGGATTATTTGTGGTTTAACACAGCCAAAAGTACCTGAATTTTTGCCTGAGATATGATTTCGAAGCCACATATCAACCCCTTGTGGTCACATAAGGTAAACCTCTTTACCACTACAAGGCTCAAGAATGTTCTACAAAGCAGGCCTCATTCAATTAGATGAGAAAGTATTCGTTGGGGACTCCTATTAGTCAATTCATTATTAATAAACATAAAATCACCAAGGGAATGAGTTCAACACCTCATAACTCAACTGTATGGGATAGAATCCCACCAGACCCCTGGATGTGGGGTTACAGCCTTGAATCCTTGATGAATTTGTCATTTTACAATATAAATAGTTCAAAATTGGAATCAATTGTATTCACAATTAATATTAACAATATTTCTAAGCTTATGAAACACTTTGAATTAAGTATGCCAAATCTATACAGGCTCAAAGTAATTTTCTTCTTTTGAGAGAAAAGTACCAATAAATCTTTATCTGTGTAAGATACAGAAGTGAGGTTTGGACTTTCTGCAGCCCTTCTTTAGCCCTTTTGGAAAGATATTCCACTTGACTGGTCTCCCATTAAAGCTTTTGAAGTAAGTTTAGAGGTGAAAAAATGGTATTTTTTATAAAGTTTTTTCAAATAGTATTTTTGTGGTAATTTCTGATCCAGTGATGCTTTATTATTTGATGTGGCTCCATTGAATAGCACTAATTTACAAATTTAATAAATGATGAAATTAGTTGTGTCCTTTGACCAAAATCTATATAATATTTGAGAGTTAAAGATTAAGGTTTATACTCAGAAAGAGTTTCCGGCCTTAATATCTTGGTTAATTCTTATTGTTTGGTGCTAAGAATAATATTTTCTGAAAGTGGGGTGTTTCTTATTGCAGCTATTTACATTTAAAGGATACCTTTTTTATTTTCTGATTTTTCTTGTGGCCTCAGTATACCTTTATTTGGTTTAATAAATGTTGAAGGTGTGTATTACACTCTTTCCTCTGTACCATGTTTATGGTACTTTTGAATTTCATACTTGTGCTCAAGGCTTTATTCACAAGCTGATATTGTTATACATGAGCTTCAGTAAGTTAGTGGATCTTTCTTGAGCCAATCATCCACGAAGTACCATCCCAATAGTATGAAAAATAGTGGCCATCTAGAAATACTCTTCTAAGAAGAGCCAAAACATGCTTAATTTTTTTTAATTTTGAAAAAGTCATGAGAGCAACAAAGTAATGCCTCTTTAGAGTCTCTGAAGAGTTTGGGTAAGTACCCAAGTATTTTCTTAACACAGTTAATAAGAATGTTTTAGAATTGAGATAAGATAAAAAGATTAATGGTTTAAATGCCACCTCAGTCTCATTTCTTACAAAGATGTGGCAATTTTCTACCTAAAAATAGTCATATTACAAACAAGAAAAAAAAATTGAAAGCAAAACACTTTTGGCACCTTCACTTGTTGTCCAACCAAAATAATTCCCCAAAATTATGGGCTTCTGGTTCTTTATTTTCCAGATTGAAACCTTCATTTTTCATAAAAAAGTGAAGGAAATTGATAAGTGGGAAAATTTCAAATTAATTTTTTAAAAATAGTCATATTAGAAACACATAAGAAAACATTTGAAAAAAAACCCTTTCTTGGGCCTTTACTTGTCCCACCATTTTTTTTTGCAAAATCATGGGCTTCAAGCTCTTTATTGTCAAGATTGAAGCCTTTGTTTTAGAAAAAAAATAATGAAATTCACAAGTGGGAAGATTTTATATGAATTTTTAAAAAAAATTCCATTTTGTCAAATTGGCAAAAAAAATTGGAAAAAATTTGGGATTTTGACATTTCATTTCAGAAAAAGGATTACAGGAAAATTTGAAAAAAACCTCAAGACTGAGCTTGAGCAATTTCTTTGGAAATAATAAGGTCACTTACGTGTTTTTACCATAAACCTATGTGTTTTGGGCCATAAATCGGTAAAAACATGTAGGTGGTTGGTAAAAAAATGTAAGGGCTTACATTAGTTCACCAACACTCTATTTCAATTTCCCAGAGATTTAGCATATTACTCCCTTCCTTGGTTCAACATCCACAATTGAGTTCTTATTTTCTCCTCTCATATGTATCCCTCCTTTCCTTGGTAATTTCAAAAAATACATATTTTGAACCTAACTTGTATAGACTACTATTTATGTGGGAAATGTTTATCATGTGGTGTCTATAGTAGCTAGAAAACCCAAGGAAAGATTGCATCTCTTTGATGTTTTTTGGTACTGGATTTTTCAGTACTGCTGCTACTTTGTTCTTATCTATGCCCAGGCTAAGGCCTGAGACTTTATTTCCTAGTGCCAATAGTTTTTGTTGACCAAAATTACACTTCTTAAGTGAGATTTTAAAATTAATGGGTTTACATTTACTAAGGACTCTGTCTATGTACACAACATGGTCTTCCCATGTCTCTGAATATATAATTGTATCATCAAGGATACTACCATCCAGCCTTCCAATATTTACTCTTGGAATATTGGGTCCATCATCCTTTGGAAATGGGCTGGGGAATTGTTGATGCCAAATGGCATTCTAGTGTACTCATATATGCACATATGACAGAAAATGCTGAGTAACTTCATGGAGTTTGGTTTAACTCCATTTTGGTGAAATCATTTCATACAATACATCTTGGTTATGTATTTGGCTTTTGCCAGCTCGTCTAGGTAATGAGGTATACTTGGTATAGGGTGCCTATCAGCTTTTGTGTAGTTGTCCAGGCCTCTGAAATCTCCACACAACCTAGATTTGCCATAATAACAGGTAATAGGGACAGAAGTGGTTCTTTCCACTATTTTATTGTTTCCTATCTTCCTGATAACATCCATATCTAGGAGTGCATTTCTGTGTTTTTAAACTTCTTTCCTAGTTTCCAGGCTTTCTGGATATGGAAGTCTTCTGAGCATGGGTGAATAAGGTTGTTCCACATGCAGATATGGTTCTATATCATGGCCTCTGATTTTTCACAAGGGATCTTCACCAATGTAAAAGGCTGGTATCTTCTTCTGCAGTATTTTCAGTAAACTAAGTTTTTGCTTACTGGTGAGGTTAGCAATAAATTGGCCCTCTTTGAATTCATTGAGCAATTCTTCTAGAGGTTCTTGGTTAGACATATTGTATATATCAAGTGAAAATTCTTTCTGCGTTTCTACCTATGGTAATGTGCCTCTTTTTACTATTGTAAATTACAATTCCATACCTCCTTTGGTAGTGTGTTTGTCAGATAGAGTCTATGTTGAAGCAGTAGGTAGGCTATTTACAACTAGAACTTTGACTGTGACACGTAAAAAATGATTTAAGATAATAGTGTTTGATTTTAGCAGTTTTTGGAGAGAAGCACTTAAAATTCGTTTTATTTATCTTAATCATTATAGAAAAAATGATATGATAAAGATTAATTTCTTCCCCACCAATGAAAATATATCCAAAAATACTCTACAAGATACATTTAGGGCTACAAGAGAAGCTTCTTCAAGATCAACTTAAATTGGACCTAATTGAACAAATAACTGCATGAACTTAATATAAAGAAAGAGTCTCTGAAATTATTCTTTAAGATAAAACACATCTAAAAGTGAACAGAGTAAATTTGGAAACAAAGTGACAAAGTCAAAAGTAGTGAAAGATGCTTTAATTCACTTTTGGGGTGATTCAAGGGTAAAATGACTATTAAAAGTTGAAGATTTTCCTTCTCAAAAAAATTAAGCTTTTCTCTGACCAGTAATGAGAAAAATATTGAAAAAAGAAATGAAATTCTTTAATCATTGAGCCCTTGATTTGACCAAACAATTTCTGTTTTTAGCTATTTTGGTCCTATAGACAAGCTGTTTCTGTAATAATAGTGGTTTGTGAGTCCTCTAAACATGTGATAATGTGTTTGGTGACCCTTTGAAAAGGTCAAATCCTCTTGGGTAAATTCCTTTTAGGTTAAGTGTAGCTTGAACCACTTGACAACAGATAAAAATTCCCTTGTTGATATAAAAACCTCATCATTGGTTGAGCCACAGATCCAGTTACTCAATTGCAGGCCAAAATTGCTGTACTCTTGCATGTATTTTGACATATTCCACCTGTCCAAGAAGAAGTTGGGTGAGTATGGCAGCCTTGGAGCCATATTTCCTTTCCTCCACAATTTGAAATCTTTGAAACCTATTTTTATTAAAATCCTCTACATGTCCTACACATAATTCTTTACCCATTTGATTCAATTCGGAAATTTCTGTATAGAAATTTAATTCTCAATTACTAATCTTGAAATACAAATTCAATTATGTAATATATGCACACATTTTGACATTTCAATTGGAAATATATTAATTCCTCATGGCTTCTAATGTACACATAACACCTCCTCTCAACACACTAAATTATAGCTAACACCTCATGTGGTGTGAATTAAACTAAAGCTTCAGTATTTCCAGGTTTTCATACTGAAAATATTTGAAACTTAATATAAGATTACTTAGAGCTTAGTAACAGAGTATTCACTCAGAGGTGAGCTAACATAAAACTCAATGTGGAATCCAATGGTGAGCTCAAATTGAAGTTGTTCTCTTTAAATTCTTATTTTTAGTTAGAGTTTTCAATTTACATATCTTTTACGATTCTGATTATTTTCATAAATTTGTAAATAATTAATGTTTAAGTTTCATATTATACAGTTTTTTGATGCTCAAAAAATTTGTTCCATTTTCTGTTCATTAGTTAAGATTTGATTTGTGGTAATTTTGACATGTGAAAAATAGGAATTTCGGGTTCAATTGATCTTGTATCTTGAAAAAATAGGATATATACTTATTGAAAATCCAAAATAGTGATTTTTACATATTCTCAACTGAAACTTTTATCTAAAAGATATGTTTTCTGTATATTTTGAAATATTTATTAATATTCAAAATTATTTCATCATGAGAAATCCAAAGATTTCTTTACTATGACATAATAAAATACTGGCTTATGATTTAATAACTTGAGGTAAGATTCTTTCTATTCTCACAAAGCTCTCAAAGTGTGTACTTTTCATACTTACATCATCATAGCTATCTTAAAGACATATTTCACTATCAAGGGCTTTAACCAGATATCTTTATTTTTCAAGAAACCCCTCTAGTGATACTTAAGACTTCATTTGATATATATACTCTGGGATTCTGCTAATTTTTGGGGTAATTCAAGTCTATGTAGATTCTGTTGGTATTTATAATTATTTATTTTAGGTATTTATCTAAACCTAAAATCTAAGTGGAGTTGTAAAAACAGTTTTCAGATCTTCTGGAGTAGTTTCAGGTGATGATTTGATATCTTCAAATATAAATATCTTTGAATTATCTTGAGATATTAAGGCTTGAAGATGGATAATCAAAATATAGAAAAAATATTCTCCTTATCTACAAAAAATGATGATATCAAATCTTTTTAATATCAAATTATCTAGATAACTATAACTAATTAATTTGAATGAATACTAATTTAATATGATATGAAGAAAATATTTATGAAAGGGATTTAACATCAAAGGAGGAATTTCTTCAGATTCCAAAAATGTTCTCATTAATTCACTTTCCTTTGAAGACTTAAATTTCCATTTGAAGGAAAATGATGAGATATTTACGTATAAATGTTTTAAAAACCCTAATATACATTATTTTTCTTCAGTCAAAAGATATAGTTAGTATTGGATTGAGTAAATTTCAAATTGAAATCATTCTGAATGTTTTCTGAGTTCTAAAATTAATTTCACCTATATGATATGAATGCAAACTAAGTGAATTGGCACACATTTCTGTAAGTCTATTCAGTAAGAATTATTTCCAGAAAATGAAACCAAAAACAAAGCGATTGTTTCTTGGTATCAATAATCATCTTACCAATCCAGTCAATATTGGGGTGAGATCAGTAAATATACATATTCTCAAAAAGATCTATGACTCGCCAATTTTCATAGAGTCAGAGCTCTCAGAAATCCCTATTAATCTCAAGTAATACGTCTCATAATCCTTTCTCCAAGAATATCTTAAATTACTTTAAATACATCATTTCAAGATCTTTATACTTGAAAATTGTCACCTACGTTTACAAGTAACACACCAAATCAACCCAAGAAAAGATAACCCAATTGGCTCTTTCTTGGCTTCATGAGAGCCAGTTTTCAGAATTTGGAACAAATAAATCAGGTGAAGGATACTATCAAAGAGTCACAGAAATGTTTAGTTAACTTTAAAATGGGATTCATTTTTATTGCAATTATATTCATACCAGGTATGCTCTAATTTAAGGCAAAAATTATATTGATTAGCTGTTATTATCTTCATAGATGGGCCAGCTTGAATAGAGAAACACTGAAAATCTCAGAAAAATTTCATAAAATAGAGATATTCTTCAGCTTGTTTTCTGAAAATTTCAAAGGAACATCATGAAAGCTCCAACAGAGGCCATGAATTTACGTATTAGGCATTCTGGAAGAAAGTAAAGTATTATCCAAAATTTAAACAACCTCCCAAATTTGAAGTTGATAATAATCAACAAAAGAAATCAGATATTCTTAATGACAATATAGAAGATCCAGTGGGAGTCAAAAATGTAAATTTATTGAAGATAAAACTTGAAAAGGATCTAAAAGAGCTTGCATGCTCAGCTCAGATTTCTCAGAAAAAAATCAAATCAATAAAAATATAAACTAAATAATGGCTCAGGAAGCTTAGAGCCAAATGAAAATCAACAATATGGATATCTGGTAAAAAGATACTACAAGCATTCCTTGTGCTGAGAAGGAAGCAATTCAAGATTTGAAAAAGAATGTTGCATCGAAGTATAAATGATAGTATTTCTGTGATTATTCTTTGGGTTGTAATAAATTTCTAGTGATTTTTTTGGGAGAACCAAAAGAAATAAATATGAATACACAATTATCTAAAAGAAAAAAATATGAATAAAGAATATTCAGTGAGAGCACAATTCACTCCAAAAATTCTCTGTTAAGTCATGTGCTAGTCTAAAATGGAAATATTTATTTTTGAGTAAGGAAATATGCATTTCATTTTCATATGAAGTATTAAAAATTAATTGATCATAATGTGGCTAATCTATTTCAATCGTAATATGAATCTGTTGATTTTCAGAGAGATGGGATTCAGTTCCGGCATTATCTGCCACAATGATATTGTGGAGGATGATACAAGCAATCATAATTATTTAATGTTACTCTCTATCATTCAAACAACAAATCTGATAAAATTATTTCCTATCTTTATTTTAAAGCACCAAATTTTCTTTACATACCCTTTTTCATGCCCTCTTTTGCCACATTTAAATTCTTGTATTTTCACTCTTGAGGTTTATGAAAAGGCTTCATTAACACTGGCGATGAGATTTATATCCCATTGTCAAAGTAGTAAACAATCTCATGAGTTTTGTTCTTCATCTTGAATCCAATAATGCTTTCATCACCTGTCCAATTTTTAAATGATAATTATTTTGCCTATTGAAAATTCAGACTATGTATCATATGCTAACTGGAAACAAATTTATCAAAAAAATTGCTTCTTTGCAAGACATTGAGATAATTTAAGGCTCCGGGAATTCCAAACGCTTCATTACAGCTATGTAGATTGTTAGTTCCCACAGCTTATAAAACCACGGGTGATGATTCTTCTTTTCCTTGCAACGGTCCAGCCCATACAGCTGTGAAATTTCTCCATTCCCAATTCATAAAATCTACTGAGACTTCAAATCCAGGGAAACCATGTTTTTGAGTTTCCCAAAACATCTTTTTAAGTTAATTATCATTGGGTGAGAAAAAGTACTCTTCTTGGAATATGAATATTGCCAGCCTCTGACTACAAAAAGAGCACCGGGATGACATCCAAATACCATAAGCAATGGTATGACAATTACTGAGAGAATAAAGTCCATAAAGGCATAATTATAAAGAGGTTAAATTCTCCAAACAAGATTATACCACTCTGATCCAAATAGGAAAAAAAATAACATAGATAAAAGCACTAAAAGATAAGATAAAAATAAGCAAAAAACTTATTTTCGCCTCTCATCTAATGTATGCATATTTAATGAAATAGCCACTGGAATAATATTTCAATTAGAGATATGTGATCGTACTATCCTTTTTCCAGTAGAGCTCCTATTTCAGTATATACCACTATCACCCTTTCAAAACCAAAAAACACCTAAAATGTCTAAGAGGGCTTGTACAAAGCTGTAAGAAATTACACCCAAATCAAAGATCTTGATTCTAACTCTACTTTGAGAGACCCTAGACACGTTTATCTCCAAAATTGGCTAAGGGATATTGGTTCAAAGGTTTATTACACAAAATACAGGATTTCTGGAAATAGAAATATAAAGAAAGCCCTGTATCTTTTCCATAAGTTCATACAGATTGAATTTACAATATACCAAAATTTTAAGCTCATGAAGCTGTCCAAATATGTAAAATCAGAAATCTGATATCTTCTAAATTGACAGAGATATCTGGCTTGGAAGTTTTTGAAGCCACATACTGATGTACACAAATACATCAAAAAGCTGTAAACCCTTATACCTATTACTACTTTCAAGAAGGGTAAACATGAATAATGAAAAGTTTAATATCTCATAAGTTCCTTGAATTCTGTTCCCTTGGATTCTTTATATCTCAATTATTGACTGAGATATCTGAATGGGAAGTTTTTTCAGAGATTAAGCATTCCCAGAATTACTAATACTAGTCATCCAAAAACTCTAGACACATAATAACAGTTATTGAGTGTTTTTTGAGTTTTTTTCTCACCATTAATTAATCTAGAATCATTATTTGTGGTCCCAAAACCACAATTCTGCCTATCTTGAAATCAGAACTGATGGTAAATGACCAAAATCCAGTCTCCAGAGTGAAATTTTTTACTCTGAAGACATGTGAAGAGATTAAAATCCCTTCACAGTCCCCAAAATGGATAAAAATCAAACCTTTTCTAACTGAAAAAGGACCTCATATTATTATTATTATTATTATTATTATTATTATTATTATTATTATTATTATTATTATTATTATTATTATTATTATTATTATTATTATTATTATTATTATTATTATTATTATTATTATTATTAATATTAATATTATCATTCTTACATGGTAAAGCCATCATACAACAGTATTATCCTTAGAATAAATCAGATATAATTATAACTGATAATTATTTGAGTTTTCATTATAGTATATTTACACCTAGCTTATGCAACCTGGGTTCTCAATAAACTCATCAACGATATTTCAAAATTTTAGAGCATTTTCATTATCATTTTTAAGTAAATTTACCATGCCACAGTCACATTACCACCTTTTAACTACTAAATTTGAGCTTTTACATAGACTCACCCTGACAGAGATTACATATTTTAAGAAAAAATTCATTAACATTTGAGCTGTTGACCCCTCAATTAAAAAATATTCATCAGTCACATGTACAGAATGACCATCTTCAAGTTGATGTAATTAAGCTTTCACTTTCTATATCATTGAGAATCCTTTCTCATGAGAGAAGTCTGTGTGCTTATCCAAATATTAATTATTTTTCTGTATCTTCTCACAAATTTGAGCTAAAACTGTTTTCTTTACTCATCCAAAATTTCCTTCAAAACTGAAAATTAGAGTATGTTTTCCCTACATTAAATTAATCCATCAGAATTTGTTGGTTCCCTTTTTCATGATTTGTTGTAATTTTTTTCATTAATATTATTTATTTACACTTATTCTTGGGAAGAACTGACTTCCAGCTTATAGAAGAGTTGAGATAAGATCTTTTGAGTTTATATCAGCTTTTCGACTTTCTAAAGCCCTAAATAAATAGGGGTAATTTTTGTACAAGACTGGTTTTAAGGTATTATTAACATTATCTAGTTTTAAAAATGGTGGATGGTAATAAATTAAATATGATTATAGAATGAAAAAAGTTACTTAAGGAAAAAAACAATATTAAATTATAGCAAAAGAATTTTTAATAAAATTCATTAAGTTGTGCAAAAGTTCCTTATATTTCTGTAAATGCTTTCTAGCTTACCAAGAAAGATGTCAAATGTGGTGTAACTCTCTAACCTAGCTTAAATTGAAGAAACCGCATAATTTTTATGTATTTGAATGTTCATATAAAATAAAATGGGGAGGCTGTGATAAAATGAGTTTGTTTAATTAAGTATTGAATTAAAATTACCTATATGATATAAATGCACACCAGGCTTATTTGTTCTTCAAAAACCATGACCTTTATGTATTCAAATTCGTATAAAATAGCTGTAAATACTATGTCACAATGGGTTTATTCATCCTCAACCATAGGTTTATTTAATATCAACCCAAGAGCTATTTAACATTACCTATAGGCGGATATGATATTGAAACAAGGTATTTTCAATATAAAAAAATGTGATAAATGTATTCAAAATTATGAGGAATTAACTTATAATGATGGGTAATTTGATACATATCATTATTAATTCTTTCTGTATATGAGTCATTTATTCAACATTATTTGTAACTGATTTCACAAAATTGATAATTGACTCCATATAATGAGAAATTTATCCCATATTATTAATAACTGATTCCATTTTTTCAAGAATTAATTGCACATAACTTTAAGGTTAATCCAAATTATGATCAAACAGAATATTAATAATTTGAAATTACTTCCTCATATTCTCTATATTGGATGAATATTTTTCTGATATTGAATCAACTTATTTTTCATTCAAATTCAGAATTCCATTGATATCAAATAAACCAGATGTATAAAAACTTTTACATATTATTATTAAGAAATATTTCAAGACATGTAAATCATAGGTTTCATTCAAAATGAACTAGTTTATTGCGACTTGATATCACATAGGTTATGTGTATGCAATAATTATGGCAGTGAATATTATTTATTAACTTAACTTTCACCTTTTATCTTCATGGTTATAACCCAATGTAACAACCATCCATCAGGGGTAAGGGTATTCATTCATACACCCACTCAAACACCCCAAACCAGCAAATCCAGTATCTGCATCAGCATTCAGTTTCAGCAATCTTCATTCTGAAACATGCATACAGCTTGGTACATCAATACAGCCTGTCAATACCTGTACAGGTTGGATTCACCCAATACAGTTTCAATACACCAATATGGAACTGTATGATCACTCAAATACACCACACCTCTTGTACAGGTTCTGTACAGCTGTACAGGACCTTTATTGGCCAGACTCAATTCAATCATCAATTATTCTCATGAAAATTCTTCCTCTGGATCAGGGCTGGTGATTCTCACATATACCAGCCCCTCTTTCTCCCCCCTGGGGACTTTTCCCCAGTTAATTAATTTAGTTTATTTATTATTTTATAATTATTCTTATCCTTATAATTGGGTATTATAATTATTTAATTTTAAGTTAGTATTTGCCTTTTCTCTCTTTGCCTGTACAGTATGAGTTGGGTGGCCATATCCTTATTAACCCTTCTCTTTCCATTCTGACAGGTTGAAACAGTGGACTTGGACTTGTTTGTGGTTGGCTCTTCTATTTCTTACTCTTATTTCTTGTTTCTCCTTTCTTATATTTATTCTTTTAGCAATTTATCTTTAACACTCTTCAGTGTGCTCCTTCTTACCATATCTTTGAGCCCTCCATAAGTGAGTCCCAGTTTACTGAGTGCCAGGCCCTCTTCACTTTGAAGAGCCCCTGTGACACCCAATCAAATTACAGGGAAATATTTTTTCACAAAATATCCTCTTCTTCAGTATCCAGAAGTCTTAAATCTTATTATTCTTGGATAAGAATAATCTTATGAACTCGGAGGACTTGAAAGTAGTAAAATATCATATTTATTCTTCATTTATTCTCATATTATACTTCAAAAAATTTACCTGAGATCTATTAGATAAATTATATGAGATTTATTTCTTTTATACAGATATTAATCTCCTCAGTTCAGGGATATAATAGGCTACATCAAGTATAAGATGATTTATTGATTTATATCAAAGGTGAATATCTTAATTCAATATCTTCTTTGTGGAAAATGGTTCTTTATTACATGATCCTTTTATACAAAAACAATTTTAATTTCAATAAGAAGGATACATTTTCTAAGGTTATTTTTGTGAGAGGCCAAATAGAATTGGTTGGTAGGAAAATTTATCATATATTTATTGTATAGAGTGAAGGAAATATCCAATCTGGTCATATATCAGGGGAGCTATAATATTCTGTTTTAATCATTAATAAAGCTTAGAATTAGCCTTTTTAATCTATTTAAATCCATCAGGTACTTGGAAAAGCTCAATTCCATCCTACAATAGGAGATAATATGTCAATATATTAGTTTAAAATCAAAATTAATTCATTAAATCAGAGTAAATCACTTTTATTTTTTTCAACAATTTTTCTCTTCTTTATCAATCATTAATGACCTTGGAGGATATTATTTATCAATTATATTTTTCCAATTTTTGAATTGGCATTTTTGAATCTTCTATCCATATTTCAATTTGGTATTACTCTATATTAAAGCTATTAGAGTATCATGTATAGCTAAAATTGAAAGTATGATAGATATTAAACTAATTCATAACAATGATAAGATTTAAACTATTGTAAAATAGTGGTAATAAATCTGTTGAAAACCTTGGTTTAACTAATTATCAATTGGTCTATTCTATTTATTACTATACTAATTTATCTTAAAATGATATCAAATAAATCTATGGTTTAAATACTGCTTACTTATTTTTAGCCACATAATAGTATTTCTCATAAGACAATGGGGGTTTTCTTGGGAGAAGGCCTGTTTCATCTAAGATCAAGGTTGACTCTAAGGGGTGGATAAACTACTCACATTCTTATGGGGTGAAACATTTTTTCCTTGGTTGTTGTATTTTGGATCAGCTATATCATTAAATAAAACAAAATCTTGATTTGAATTCATATATCAACATTTTCACCAAAGGAACATAAAATATCTTCAGTGAATATTCTAGATAAGCTATATAAGTCAATATGCATCAGCATCTGTACAGAATATTGATAGAGGATTAATTTTGACAATTTTATTATTGATTTAGGTATGAAGATCCTTTTTTTATAGCTCTAACACCTCATAGTTCAGCTATGTGGGAAATATCCCATATCGAAGGCCCTTTCTGAATTATATGGGATATCAGCATTATCAATTTGATAGATCTTTCAGTTTTTAAGATTATGAGTTCAAAGTCTGTTCTTATTTTGCCCATAGGTTAGGTCTTTAGGATGGCTCTACTCTTGATTAAACTTTGATTAGGTACTACAAAGCTAGACAGGCTCAAATATATTTTAATTTCTGAAAAATGGTGTTTTTAAGATTTTTAGAAAAAACTCTAATACATTTTTACCTTCTTGAGATATAGGATTTTAGTTAGATATTTAGATAGCCCTAATTTAGCCATTTTATTATATCATTCATTTGTTTTTTCTGTCATTGATAATGTGGAGGTTATATGGGAGAGGAAAACACAATATTTTTCCTTTGACTATTTGATGTGTGTGTAGTGTTTTGAATGTTTTTCTGTTTATGCCACAGGTTTAGGAATTGTACAATTAGATATCCCTCTTTAAGATATTCCATTAAATAATATGACAAATTATTATTTCCTGATAAAATCTAAATTTTTAGCATCAGAGGTGAAAATCAAGGTTTATAATCAGAGACCTTTTTACAGCCTTTTGACTGGGTGATTTGTTGTCCTCTGGGGGTAAACGCTCTACATAATGACAGGGGGAGGTTTGGTATTTGAGATTTTAACTCCAAGGATATGTATTAGATAAACTATATTTATCTACCTAAATCTACATTTTCTCAACAATTCATGCTGAAAATGCATGACTTCAAATAAAAAGATGCTCATGGCTGATGATTTTAGAAAATGTTTTCTGGTTCCCAAACTCAAATAATTTCATTCAAAAGGTATTTAAGACAGTAGTATGAGGAAAAACTAATATTTATCAATGCTTTTACATATTTTTCATGAAAAATGGCCATTATAGCCATTTTTGGAATGTTTTCTTTTTATTGAGGAAATGGAAACTTTCTCTTTAATTATTTTATTTGCCTAATTATCTGAAATATTTATGATCATTTAAAGAAATCTCAGAGTGGTTCTAAATGTTTTTTGACTGTAATTTTTTTCTCAATTCATCAGAACCACATTGAAGTAGTTTGACCCAATCCCACAAGCTTAATATATGCCCTATAGGTTTTGAGCTATATGTAGTTTAATTAGACTTTATTAGGTAATGTTTAATCCCCTTTTAACCTCAAATTCATGTGCATTTACTTAATTAAAACACAGAAACTCTAAAAAATTGGAAAAAGGTTGGCATTTTTCCACAAATTTGGAAAAAAAGCAATAGTGCCATATATATCTGATTTTTCTAGATGCCATTAAGATTTACGCTTATAAATTACAGGAATTGGAGCATTTTATCTCAAGAGAGCGCAAGTTGGTCAAGATTATGTGTTATGTTGAGGTGACTATGTGGTTTTCAGAATGAAAAATTTCCTGAATACATGTTATTCTCTTTGCTTTATTATTAGGTAAATTTCCCTGCATTAACCTCATTTTACTGTGAGCTCCTTTTACTATCTTAATGAAGGGAAAATTACAAAAAGAGGGTTTGTGAAAAACTAAACTGATAAAATATTCTATCAGTTTATTCACCTGAAAATTTTAAATGTTTATTCTAAACTAAATATAATTGCAGAATATTTTATTGTCATAAGCAATAATATGTGGAGGTTCAAAACCCTGAATCAAGCCCAAATATTTCTCTTTGAAGATTTGAAGTATTTTGAAGAATTCTTCATAATGAAATTATATATTCAAAGCTTATTTCATAAGAATTGGAAGAATGAATTTATCTTAGCACTTCAAAATCAAAAATTGATAATTTATCCAATTTCTTTGTTAAAATATTATTTAAAATTGTCAAATTCAATGATAATTCAAAATTAAATCAAGAACTAGTAATGTACTTAATTCCTTTATTACATAATTAGGGAAAATATTATTTAAAATAATTAGAATTTATGAATTATAAACATACCTATAGATTATAAAATTGAAAAAGATATGTTTAAGTTAAAAACATTATATATGCTTTCTTACAAATATTCATATTCTTTTAAAAATTTATGATTTATGAAAAAAATGTGTAGGCTATCTGTGTAAAAACATAAGAGTGTAAGGCTGAGTCTATGATAAAGGTATATAATATTGCTTACAAGCTCTAACTATGAGTGTGACATGGTGAAAATATCTTTAAAAGAGTTTCTTCATAATAATAAGGGCTGTAATGATTATAAAAGGGATTTACTATTGTATAATAGTGGTGGTGAGTGCTGCTGAAAGCCCTGGGTGCAGTCTTACCAGTTGGATTACTATAATAAGAGCTACAATACTTGAATTTCAAGTATAAACTGATTCTTTGCAATAGTAGAAATGTTTTTGACATTTGTACTACATAGGAATTCAAGAGCAGGATGGGGATTCCTTTTCTGGCAGTGAAAAGGCCTCCTTTTATCCTGAAATGGGGTGAAAAGGTTGCTAGACCTTTTCACATAGAGGAAGTGAAGATTTTTCACTCTCAAGGACAGGCTTTTTGTTTTCAGAATCCCTGTATAGCCTTTATTGGGTGCAGATCTGGTTTTGAAACCACATCTGGGCAGTTCTCACCAATACAGGGTGAAAATTTTCATCTGGGGACCACACAGCCTGATTCTGACGTGTATGATGCATAGAATTCTGTACAGAACCTGTATGGGACCCCAGTATTAAATGAGCTATGATTTATTGAAGTAAAAACAAGCTTCTTTGTCTTTTTGACACCTCATAATAATGGCTATGGCATATTATCTCATGGTAAGGCTGTATTGGCCAAACTGTAGGATTTTGACCTTAAAACAGCCATAACTTTGTCAGTTTTTGAGATATCAACCTCAAAATTGATTCAGTGTGTATCCCTGTATGTTCTCTACACAATGGTACCTCATTTGATATTTTTATCATTAAATATGGCAAAGTCAGGCCATGTACAAGACTTTTTTAAAGAATGCATAATTTAGGCAAAAAGCTGTATTGGGCTTGTTTGCCTTATAGCTTTTGTCCTATATCAGATATGGGGAAATGAATTTCACCATAAAATAGCCCTGATTTTGCGCTTTCCAAAAGGACCCCACTTTAGGTATCTCACACTAAAACTGTAGAAGTTAGATGAGAGGTGAATATTTTATTGACCCTAATTAGGCCTGAGTTGGGCCATAACTTCTGTAATACTGGTGCTAGCTCAGTTTGGCCAGTACCATTGGATAGCCCTGACATAGAGCTTCATTTTGAATACCCATCTGTTTGGGTTAAGCCTCTTACTATGTATTTCAGATGAGAGGTGAAAATTAAGGTTTATGCTCAGCAACAACTTTGAGCAGGAATAACTTTGTTATTATTTGTCCTCTGGTGATGGGACTTGTATATTTGGAAATGGGTGAGTTTCCTCTTTCATTTGATACCCTTTGAGATGATTTGGCTCAGATCCATGTTTTGGTGGTATCTTGGCTATACCATTGATTCATGGTATTTGGCTATCATGCTTATGCTCTGGTTTTGAGTCACAGGCTGACATACCCTCCCTCTAAAAAAGGCTCATCATTGATGAGACTGTTCAGTCCTCTTAGAGGCTCTGAACCTTCTTAAATGAAGGTTTCCATCTGGTATGGAATCTTCTGCAACCACTTGTCCTTATCAGCTGTCTGGTTCTTGAATCTGACTAAGTACTGTCTCTGATCCTTACCATTAAGTCTGATCTTCCTGGCCTTGATAATTTTCTTCACAGGTCCAGGGGAGTCCTCCACTTCCACTATTTCTGGTGGGGTGGGGTTCTTCTTCCTGGAGGGGAATTTATCCTCCTCTGCCTGGAAGTATGGCTTGACTAAACTCACTGGAAATACTGGGTGTTTCCTGGAAAATTTCTCTGTGAGTTTGACTTCCACTGCATTTTTCCCTATCAATTTGATGATGGTGAAGGGCCCTACAAATGAGTCTCTCATTTTCTTAGGTCCTTTGAGAGTATTAAAGTTCAGTGTAGACACTAACACTTGGTCCCCTTCTTTAAAGTCAGGTTCCATGTGTGATCTGTCCCACCTCTGCTTATTATATTCTTTTTCCTCAGCTATGAATTTCGCTGCTGTGGCACAAGCTCTCTTCCACATTTCATGGAAATCTTTCGCTGTGGGGTGGATGATCAGAAGAATTTTCTTCAAGTGATCCACAGGCAATAGGGGATTCCACCCTTTTTTATCAGTGCAGGTGTTTTTCCTGTGGTAGAGTGCTGACTTGTGTTATAAGCCAGTTGGACTTCTGGTAGAAGGGTAACCCAGTCATGGGTGTAACCTTCATGGTCCTTATATTCCATGCCATAGGCAGAGAATCTTCCAAGGATGTCCTCCATTGTCTGTATCATCCTTTCAGCTAATACATCTGTTTTTGGATGGTAAGCTGTGGAAAATGCAAGCTTGGTTCCAAGAATTTCATACAGGTTTGTCCAAAATTCAGATGTGAACTTTGGTTCCCTATCACTGATGATGATCTTAGGGACTCCACAGGTAGATATGATGTTGTTCCATAATAAAAGAGAAGTATCCATGGCTGTGTCCTCCTTGTTACCTGTTAGGCACCTCATACTCTTGATGAACCTATCAGCTATGATTAAGGAGGAATTGAAGCTCTCCTTGCATCCTGGGACAAGTCCTGTAACCCAGTCCATGTTGATGGTTTCCCATGGGTGTTTGGGTCCTTCTATGTGTTGAAGTAACCCATACTTCTTCCCATGTTTTCTGTTTGCCTTTTGGCATCTTTCACAAGTTTTGATGTATTCACACAACTCTTTTTCCCATTTGGGCCACCAAGAAGTGCTTTCTACCCTTTCTTTGGTCCTGTCTTCACTCATGTGTCCAATATAGGGGCAATCAGGGACTTCCTGCAGGATCAAAGATATATGGTCTCTGTCTATTATTTTGAGTGCACTGGTGTGCTTCTCTCTATGGTAGACAAGGCCATCTATAAGGAAAAATTGATTGTCCTTATAGTCCCTCAACCAGGGTTCCTCTAACTGGTATTCCAGCTCTGGGCTCCTGTATTTTTGTTGAAGGAGTTGTAACAATATGCCACACTGTTTGTGTTTGGCATATGTCTTCATCACTGCATTAAAAGATTTAGTGTGCAGTTCTGAGGAGCTTATTCCCAATATGGGAGTTTCTGTTCCTTCTGAGCTAGTGTTTCCACTTTCTGGTTCCCACTCAGAAAATCTGAAGTTTCTCTTCCTGTCTATTTCCATGAAATGGATAGGAATTTTAGCTGCTACTTCAGGGTCATGAGCTGGGTTGCTTTTGACATTATCCAGTGGCAATCTGCATTGGTATGACTTTTACCCTCTTTTTATATGATGGTTATATTCCCTTTATACTCCTGGATGGCTATTTGCCACCTCAGCATGTGTCTATTGGTATTATTCATGTTCAGTAAAGACTTCAAGGCTGTGCAGTCTGTGTAGACTTCAAAGAGTGCACCCTCCAAATAACAATGGAGTTTTTCTAGAGCCCAGACTAAGCATAGACATTCTGTCTGGGTGTCCCCATACCTGGCTTCTGAATCTTTCAGCTGCCTAGAGATGTAACATATTACTCCCTCTCTTGGTTCACCATCTACAGTTTGTCTTTGGTGAAGGGCTGCTCCTAAGCCTTGGCTACATGCTTCATCTATGTATAACTTGAATGGTAGTTCAAAGTCAGGCAAGATGAGCACAGGTGCATTTGTGAGTTCATATTTGATCCTCTCATATGCATCCCTTCTTTCCATGGTAATTTCAAAAACTACATCTTTTGAACATAACTTGTATAAACTACTAGCTATGTGGGCAAAATGTTTGATGTGGTTTCTATAGTAGCTAGCAAACCCAAGGAAAGATTGCATTTCTTTGATGTTTCTTGGTACTGGCTTTTGAAGTACTGCTGCTACTTTGTTCTGGTAAATTGCCAGACTAAGACCTGAGACTTTATGTCCTAGAGCTAGTAGCTCTTGTTGACCAAAATTGCACTTTTTAAGTGAAATTTTCAGATTTATGGGTGTGCATTTACTTAGCACTCTGTCTATGTATTGAATATGTTCTTCCCATGTCTCTGAGTATATAATGATGTCATCAATATATACTACCATCCATCCTTCCAATATTTCTTCTTGAAATATGGTGTCCATAATCCTTTGGAAGTGGGATGGTGCATTCTTGATGCCAAATGGAATCCTGGTGTACTCATATATTCCCATATTACATGATTCTGAGTAATTTCATGAATTTTGGTTTAACTCCATTCTAGTGGAAGCCTTTCATACAATCTATTTTGGTTATGTATCTGGCTTTTGCCAGTTTGTCTAAGGCATGAGGTATCCTGGGTATAGGGTACCTGTCAGCTTTGGTGTAGTTATTCAGAGCTCTGAAATCTCCACACAGCCTAGACTTGCCATAATTCCAGGTGTTCAGGACAGGAGTGGTAATTTCCACTATTTCATTATGTCCAATCTTTCTTATGACATCCATGTCCAGTAGTTCATTGATATGTTTTTCAATTTCCTTCCTGGTTTCCAGACTTGCTGGGTAAGGAGTTATCCTGAGCATGGGTGGATAAGGTCTTTCCACATCCAGATATAGTTCTACATCATGGCCTCTAATCTTTCCTAATGGTTCTTCACCAATGGCAAATGCTGGTCTATTCTTTCTCAGAATTTTCAGTAGACTTAGTTTCTGCTTACTGGTGAGGGTAGTACTAAACTGTCCCTCTCTGAATACATTCATTAGTTCTTCCAGAGGGTCTTGGGCAGATATTTGGTATATATAAAGTGAAAATTTCTTTTCCTTGTTGGTACCAATGGTAATATGCCTGTTTTTACTATTGTAAATATCTATACCATTAATCCTCCGATAATCCGTTTCAAGTAAAAACCCTTGGATGTGGGCATCATCAAGCACTACAAAGTCTTGGTCAAGTGTAATATTACCCTTCCTATGGGGTATAATTATTTCTTTAATAACTGTCCCAATTAAATTCATCTTCCCTGAAGCACTTTTGAAGCTCTTTTCTTTGGTTGGCAATCATTGTTTCTCCCAGTTGGGGAAGTGGTTGTCCAAATAATTTCTGGCCACTATGGAGCAGTGTGCCGCACTGTCAATGCAAACAGTCATTTTTGTGGCTGTTCCATGTATGTATGGCATTCCTTTGGTTGGTGTGACCAGGAATGTTTGTGAACTTTTTGTGTGTTTGCACAAGTTTCTGTTGTAAGAGTGTTGTGGCATGCCTGCTTCCAACTATATGTCCTGGATTTCTAGTGGGGTTTCCTCTTGGGTCTTTCTCTTCATAAGATTGCTCTCTGATGGCATCTCCCATAGAGTCTGAGTCAGAATCCTCTGTTGGGGATTCCTCCTCTGGGACTTTCTCAATGGCATAGACTTTTTTCTTTGCCTTTCGACAGTTGTTGGTATAGTGGTCTGTTGAACCACAGTTGTGACAAGAATTTTTCTTCTCTTCCACTTCTGCCAATCTTTCTTTGGGCTTGTCTTTAAACTCCACCCTGAAAGGTTGTTTCTCTTTAAAACCACTGCTTTTATAAGGGGTGTATTTCCCTACATTTTGTAAGGTATTTGCAATGTCATTTAGAGGGAAATTGTGGTTGCATATGCATTTCACTGCATGCTCTAGTTCTCCTCGCATTTGTGTCAGGAGTTTATGATTCCTCATATGAATGTTTATTGGAGGATCAATGGCTTTAAGTCTTTTAGACTGTCTGAGACACCACTCATATGGATCTTTGTCCACAGAGTATTTGTCATTTTCAAATGAAATGGTCTTTTGCCATATCCAAGTACCATTGCTGTACTTTTGGATGATTTTACTCTTCCACCATGGCCAGTTTCCTCTGCCATGGATTTCTTTTATTTCAGTGTACCGTATACTAGCATGTCCCTTAAATGCTGTACTATATCTAGAAGTAATCCAGTAGTCTGGTATTCTTGGTAAATCAATGAAGAGTCCATCAATATATTCTATAAGTTCCATATGATCATATTCCCCAGTTCCAGCGAATTTGGGCCAGCTGGAGGCCTCAGGAAGCTGCTTTAAGGCTTCCTTTTCTGAATAAGACATATTATCTCCATCTGGGTATTTTGATAGAGATCTTTCCTTATTAATCAGAATGGCATCTGGTTTGATGTCATCCTGGTGATATGAATTATCCATAACATGGACTTGTGGTTGGGGCTTCATTCTATGTTAGACATTAAACAGTTTTTTATGTCTTGATCCAGAAAATCCCTGTCCCTTTTAGTGTGGTGTTGTTCTTCAAACACTAGATTCAGTCTTTTGTTGGTTTCTTCAGAGGCTTTGCTTCATTGAGCATGTCCTTCCCGAAGGTTTTTAACAATTTTGTACATGGATGCTGTTAAAATTTTCATTCTCTCATGGCTTGCTTCAAGTTCTTCAAGCTGCATTTGAGCTTTATCAGCAAATTGAGACATTTGTAACCACAGTGCATCACTTTTTAGGTTACTCACTCTCAGGTGTGACAACATTATTTTCAATCTGAGTGGGGGTAATATTTCTATTATTTGGACCACTTATTCTAGAGTTATTTACAGCTAGCTTTGGTTCCTGTGCACTTCTTTCACCAAATCCAACAGCTTCTGGATCATTGGGTCTGACTCCCCCTTCCTCTGGCTGAAGGTGGTCTTGTTTTTACCCTTGCATCCTTGTCTTCTCCTGTACACTTCCCGGGATTGTGAAGAATGGTGACTCTTGGCCACTGATATGTTGTTTTCTGAATGGTTTGAAGCCACTGGAGAGATGATTTGGCCTGCTCCTTGTGAGCCTGAAGGAATCTAAGTATGCCCTGTCTGGGTCAGCTGTTATTCTATAGCTTGGATAGTAGCTTGATTCTCCCTTATCCTATTTTCCCTCACCTCCAGGAGTCTGAACTGCCTGGTGGGATTCCAAACTTGGGTGATTACCATAAGGTCTCTGAAGTCTATCTCTTTGAGAAAAATCTTCTGGAAACTTGCTCCAAGTTCTGCCCAGTGGGATTCCAGGTTGAACCTCTTGTTGTCCATGCTCCATTTGAATAAATCTGTGAGGAGTTGGTGGAGCTGAAGAACTCAATCCATGTCTTTCCAGTCCTCTGGCTTGAGGTTCCTGTTGAATTTGAAAGTGAATTGAAGAGTGGGTATGATTTCCCTCAGTGTCTTTCCATCCACCACTCTGTCCAAGGTGTCCTCTTCCAGGTCTTCTGGTTCTGGACAAGCCTTCTCTGTCCTCTGGTTGGATCCTTTGGAAGCCAAGGTTTCTGAGGTGTACAGGTGACATATCAGTGTTTTCAAGCAGTCAAAAACTTTATGTTCTTAGGGTATTTACCTTTGACTGTGCCTTGTACAAATTTGTTGTCTGCTGATTTTGGCAATTTACCTTTAGAGGTTACAACTGTGCTAACTATGGTAATCTTCCCTGTACAAGTGGTTAAGGTTGGCTTACCTTGTATTGAAGCCGAGTTTTGTGGTTTTCTATTCCTCTGAGTGGAAATGGGTGTCCACTTTTTTTTCTGTAATCAGGCCTTCACTGTGCCTCTTTCCCTTGCCCTTTCTTCCCTCTGGTTCTGAGGGTGTCACTAGTGTGTTGGCCTGTGACTGAGTCTCTAGTGGTATGAAGTTTTCTTCAACTGAATCAAACAGGAAAATAGGGCTTAATGTCAGTTAAGACCTCCTAAAATGCTTTTTGAACATCTAAGAATGGCCTCTGGGCTTTTATGTTACTAAAATATGCCTTTTTATAATGACAGTGTATTTGAATTAACAATTTCACATCAGAAATACAGCTTACATATATCTGGTAGATTGTTTGGATTCCAGTATCTCATAGATTAACTTGTAATTAGCAAGTATAATCTAATGAAAAGTGTTATGTAAGAGAGTAATTGAATTAACAATACACCCAACCACACCTCAACTGTTGGTTTTACAGTAAGAGGTGTCCCTATTTGATTAAAAAAAGGGTTTTATTAATGGCTTGAAGTGTTTTTATATGTAAAATACACCAAAAATAAGGGTCTTGTGGTGATTAAATTATAATCAACCACACAACAATATGATCAAAGAAGATAAATAATGGTGGTATATGACATATAACACTGTAAAAATATATATAAGATATAAATTATATATATTTTCATTAAAACATTATGCCTAAAAAAGATAAAAAAACTGTCAGAATAAAGAGAATAAGAGAAAAACTCACTTATAAGGTCAAAAAAGTTAAAAAAACACAGCCAGGCCCCCAAAATGTCAGGCTGAGTCTATAATAAAGGTGTATAATAGTGTTTACAAGCTTCAACTATGACTGTGACATGGTGAAAATAGTTTTAAAGTAGTTTAATTTATAATAATAAGGGTTTTAATGATGATAAAAGGGCTTTACTATTGTATAATAGTGGTGGTGAGTGCTGCTGAAAGCCCTGGGTGCAGTCTTACCAGTTGGATTACTATAATAAGAGCTACAATACTTAAGCTTAAGCTATAACCTGATTATTTCCAAGAGTATAGCTGTTTTTGACAGTTTTAATACATAGGAATTCAAGAGAAGGATGTGGATTCCTTTTCTGGAAGTGAAAAGGCCACCTTTTATCCTGAAATGGGATAAAAAGGCTACTAGACCTTTTCACGTAGAGGAAGTGAAGATTTTTAACTCTCAAGGACAGACTTGTGGTTTGAAAAAGTCCTGTATAGCCTGTATTGGGCTCAGATGTGGCTTTGAAACCACATCTGGGAAGTTTTCACCAATACAGGGTGAAAAATTTCATCTGGGGACCACACAGCCTGATTCTGATGTGTATTATGCGTAGAATGCTGTACAGAACCTGTATGGGACCCCATTATTGAAGTAAAAACAAGCTTCTTTTTCTGTTTGACACCTCATAACCATGGTATGGGATATTATCCCAGGGTAAGGCTGTATTAGCCATACTGTGGGATTTTGACCTTAAGACAGCCATAACGTTGTCAGTTTTTGAGATATCAACCTCAGTATTTGCTCAGTGTGTATCCCTTTATGTGTTCTACACAATTGAACCTCATTCAATATGGTTATCATTAGATATGGCAAAGTTATTCCATGTACAAGATTTTTGTACATATGCATGTTTTAGGCAAAAATTGGTATTGGGCTTGTTTGCCTTTTAACTTTTGTTCTAGATGATATATGGGGAAATAAATTGCACCATAAAATATCCCTGAGTGTGCACTTCTTAAAAGGACACCACTTTGGGTATCTCACACTAAAACTGTAGAAGTTAGATGGGACGTGAATATCTTATTCACCCTTATTTGGCCTTAATTTGGTCATAACTTCTGTAATACTTGTGCTAGCTCAGTTTGGCTGGTACCATTTGATATCCCTGACTTAGGGATTAATTTTGAATACCCATTTGATGGGGTTAAGCCTCTTACTCTGTCTTTCAGATGAGAGGTGAAAATTAAGGTTTATGCTCAGCAACAGCTTTGAGCAGGAATAACTTTGTTGTTCTTTGTCCTATGGTGATGGGACTTGTATATTTGTAAAGGGGTTAGTTTCCTCTTTCCTTTGATACCTTTTGATATTATTTGACTAAGCTCCATGTTTTGGTGGTATCTTGGCTATACCATTGATTTATCGTATTTGGCTGTCATGCTTGTGCTCTGGTTTTGAGTCACAGGCTGACAAAGAGCTTCAATGTATTTACTAAGATACTTAAGTGGATTGAAAATTAAGTATAATTTATCTTCTCATGAGAATAATATAAAATAACCTCCATTCTTATTAAAGGAAATATTCAATATATCTCTTTTTATTTTAAAAACACATAAGGCTAAGGGGAATATATATCATCAGTAAGTCTCAACGAAACTGAAAAAAAGGTATAAGGAAATTGAGAAATCTTTAGGGGTTCAGAGAGGGGTGAAATAATAAAAAATACAATAATTGGAAGTAGATATACACAAGTTTTTCTTTCAATTTATTTTTTAGAAATAGTTTTCCCAATAACAAAACTACAAAGAGCCCAAAAAATGGTTTTTTTAAGCTTAAATATAATAAAATTTGAAATTGATCTACTGGTTTTTATATTGATAAATTTCAAGATAAATATATAAAAAAGATATAAGCTACTAATTATAGGCTCAAGCTATAGTTTTGACAGTTTAAAAGGGTATTTTAATTTATTAGAAAGGTCTCTACTATTCAAAGTAGTGTTGATGAGTCTTTTTCAAACATTTTTTGCCCCAATTATTTGTGGGGTTATACGAATTGGAGTTATAGTTATATCTAATATACTCTAGGAGTTAATTCTGTTTAAGAAAGTATAATCACATAAGAATAAGCTGATAATATGATGGGAAGTTGTTCCTAGGGAGGAGAGCCTTCTTTTACCTCAAATTTTATCTAAACATTTACACATGGATTGAGTTAAAATTCTTCCTCAGGTGCATTTGTTGTATTTTAACACAGCTAGAAACATCTGTATTAGTTCCTAGATTATTTTTGAGACCAAATCTCAATATTTAATGGCCATATAAGTTGAAAATTCTCACCAATGGAAGGTTCAGGTTTTTCTCAAAGTCAATATGTGTCCAATGATGTAAAATAAGGTCTGGGGGAATTTGATTACTCATTTCATGATCACGTAAGGTGAAAAAACTAATTTAATATGTTTTACACCTCATAATTTAGTTAAATGGGAGACTTTCTTACAGTCACCATGATCACAATGGTTCAACGGTTCAACCTGACAGCAGCTTTTGGATTTGATAAGTGGCTTGGACCCATAAAAGTATAATATTGAGCTCTAATTGGAACTGGGATGAACAGATAATTTGATTATTTGTTGCTATTCCAACATCTTCCAAGCCACTGGAAGATTGTAGAATTCAAGTTTTTATTCATTTTTCTTGGGATTTAGAAAGGATAAGCTATTTTCTTTGTATTTTATTAAATTATTTAAATTGAAAAATAATTCCTATCAAAATTTTCATTACATCAAAGCTTCATGTTTTATATAATTTTTGTCTTACACAGCTATATTTGAGCTTGAAAAGTTGTTTTCCTTTTTTCAAGTTCTTTATGGAAATAAAAATATACCCAAATGAATGAAAGTCAATATTGAATTCATCATTCTTTAATTCAAAATTAGCAGAAATTTTCATATTTCTCTCACTTCAATAAAGGCTCATAGTGATATTCTGGGTAAATCCCTATTCTTTGGTAAAATATGATTTGGCTTTTTCCTCTTCTGATATATATTTTCAAAAATTCAAAAATCAAAAATATTTTTTTCAAAAAAATTATTTCAAAAATACATAATTAGAAAATTCTACCCTTTTATTTTTTTTATAAATTCAATTGAAGTCTCCTAATGTATAAAAATCCTTTTTTTCAATCAATAAGTAATATCACTTTATTAGCTCTTCTCTTTTTGTTCTTTGTATATTTGATTACTTTCAATTATTCATTTTTGTGTTTTTTATGTTAAGAATTTCAGTGAATAGCTCTTTTCTTCCTTCTAATATTAAAGAATTCCTATAGTAGTACTTCAAAAATATCTATACAGTACACCTTTGTATTTTAAAAGGGCTTTAAAAGCCTACTTATGTAAGAAAGTCTACAATCATCAACATTTTGACAGTACAAGACTGTACAATATAGAGCCTTTCAGTGTAATTTTTTTAGAAAAAAAATAAAAAATCCAAAAAAAATAAAATAAAAATTAATCAAAATAAAACTTATACTGATAATTTATGATAGTAAAATTATAAGTAAATAATCAGACAATAATACATTTATTGGAGGGTAATTCTTCAGATTTAGGACACTTTCATTTCTTCCTCCTACCCTTGAGAGAAAAATTACAAAAAATAAAAAAAATAAAAAAAGCTCATGACTATAAATAGAAAATCAATAAGATCCTCAGAAAGAGTTACACATCTTGTTCCTCAAATTTTTGAATCATTTTGTATTTTTTTGATATATTTTTCCTTTTCTTTTCCTTGAATTTTTTAGAGGATATTTTTTCAAAACATTTCTTACCAATTTTCATGGAAAACCTTGGAGAAAAATTCACTGAAACATATAAGTCATGAAAGTAAGATTTTTGAGATCATTGAAGGTAAAGAAATTCCATATTATGATTATTCCTAGAAATTTCAATGTTAATAACAAGTTTCTTTCAAATAATACAGGAATATTGGATCAAATACATGAGGGTTTTTTCCAATTGATCTTTGGATGGAACTCCAAATATAGAAAAAGGTTAGATTTTCATTTATTCTGGAAAAATTAAGGTAAGATACAGCTTTAAAGCTGATTTTTTGATGTTCAAGGGTTTCCGTTATTATTATTATTTTCACAAAGATATACTCAAAGCTTAGCTGTTTATTCAACCACTAAATAATGAATATCTTCAAGTTAATTAATTAAGCATTAATTCTATTAAAAAAAATATTTATGGTGGGGTAAAAAAATCCCTAACAGGGATGTATATATAGATTGATATATTTTTTTCATCAAAATTTGGATAAATATTGCATGTGAGGTTTAATAGCAAGAACTTAAAATCGGGAAAAACTTTATAAGATAAATTTAATTTAATTTGATATGGCGATAAAGCAATATGTTTATCATTTCAATCTTACTTCCAAAATCTTTCCAGAGAATTTCCCTGGAATATCTCAAAAGAACGTAGTCCCAATTAATACTTTCCTCTGTTTCTTCAAGGATAATATTAAATATATGAAAATTTTCTTTCTTAATATTTTATTGTGTAAAGGTTTAATGGATATGCAAAAATATCACCATAATTGAAAATTTATTTATAAGAGATAAGTTACTTTTGAGTCAGATTCAGCTTTGATTTCTATATGATGGTACCTTTCAGCATCAGGAAGCTAAAAATTAGACTTATAGATCAAAGTTAATATACAGAACTTGATAGAATTTCACATTATTTCATGGTTTATCTTTGAAAGATAATTAGAAAAAATACCAGGTGAATAATATTTTTCATTGAATTATCTTTATTCTGGTATCCTTCTCTTATAGCTACCCAATATTTATATTGTTCTAAGGAGTATATTCATATCCACAATGGGTATTTTCATATTTAGCCATTCTATTAGGGAATTTTTATTATGAAAAAAGTCTCATATCTTTCTCCTCATTAACTTTATGTATTTATCCTTCTAATGATGAAGCATCTATTAATCAGTAAAATTATTTTGAACTAATTTTAGCTAAAAACCCATAGAAAAACTATACAGGTTGTGGATTTCAGCATATAAAGAAATTACATAAGAAATTTTAGAATTATTAACCACAAGTCAATGAAGAGCAGGTTCATAGCAATTAAAAGATACAATTAAAAAAAATTAATTACATCTGTTTTAAGCACTAATATTGAGCTAAGAGAATAATTGAATTCAAGTAAGCTCAACATAATTTTTTAAAAATGACCAGAAAAGTATTTCACTGGTTACATAAAGGATATAGGAAATTTACTGAAGGCACCCTGAGCAATTTTCATAAAGATATTCCCCACTAAAATTATTGAAATGGGAAATAAATTTATTGAGATTATGTTATTTTTTCTGGAATGGATAATTCAAGTGATATATCAGTTTTTCTCCTTATTATGAAATAGTTTAGCTGTGTAAATTCAAAAAGAGCCAAAGATTTTGAATTTTGATTATTAACTCACATGCTATTATACACAATTTTTTCTTTTTTTTTATATAAGCATAATTCTCACAGTATGGCCTGGTATTTTATGAAGGAACCTTTCATTACAAAAGCAATTCCACATATTCCTCTTTCTACTCTTATGACTCATTAATTTAAGTGACTCCATCCTCAATTGGAAGTTTGAGATCCTAAAATACTGCTGATCTTTATTTGATGAGAAATCTATTTTAGTATGTTTTTATATTTTAATTATATTTTTTTAATTTATATTGAAGTAACTTATGCTTTTGACCAAACTAGAGAAAAAAAAGAACACATGTGTTTTATAAGTTGATAGAACATTTATGTGGATCAAAATCCTTTATAGAAATCTATCTGCTTCGCAAACTCTCAATTAATATGTAAAATACTTCATTAAAAAATAAATTCCTTTATGGGATCAAATCTTATTTTTGAAAAGGAGATTTATCATAAGCTTATTCTTTTCTTTCAGATATGGGAAATGGATAAAAGGTATATGTTAAAATCTTCCTATGTGTTTGCAGAGTGTCAAAAGAGAAATTAAAACATTAATTTTTCTTTCTTGATAGATTTGAATTTCAATCAAAAGGACAATATTTTATTTCCAATCTAAAGCTTTGTTTCTCACACAGCTTTGAGCTCTTTAGCTCTGATAATTGTTGCCAAATGCTCATATTGAGAAACTAAACTGAAAATAAACTGCTTGCATATGTGGCTTGAGATTCTTCCAAACCTTCTATTTTAAAATTTCATTTCCAGCCTATCTTCTCATCTGTATTAATCTTATCTATCATTTCGATTTCTTAATGAAGCACCTGCTCCTTGGTCTAACCACTCTGCTCATGGTGAGTATCACTCAATACAGGAAGGAGCAAAAATTTATCATGAAAATAATTGATAATCAATATATAAGAAAGCTTTTTATGACTTTGGCACCTCATGATTAAATTTCATAGTATAGTATCCCAAAGTACCCCCTGGTGTGAGATTATAGCCTTGGATCAATAATAGCTTTGTCAGTTTTTGAGAGAAAGGGCTCAAATTTTAGCCACAAGTAAGCTCTACAGGAATTTTACACCCTTGACTCACTTTGATTTAAATAATCAAAAACTATACAGGCTCAAAGTATGTTCTGGTATTCCATACCAATTAAACCAGTCTCAAGCTTACCAAATAATTAAAAAGATAGAACTTGTGTAATAGCTCTGCAAAATGAAAATAAAATTGTGAGAATGGCTCTTCAAATGAAAATAAAGTTTCAGGACTGGCTCCGCAAATGGAAATAAAATTGCAGGAATGGCTCCACAAAAAGAAATAAAATTGCAGGAATGGCTCCACAAAAAGAAATTAAATTGCGTGAATGGCTCTGAAAATAGAATTTAAATTGTTGGAATGGCTATGCAAATGAAAACAAAATTGCGGGAATGGCTCTGCAAATAGAAATAAAATTGCGGGAATGGCTCTGCAAATGAAAATAAAATTGCGGGAATGGCTCTGCAAATCGAAATGGGAATTAGGGAATAACTCTGGAGACGGAAATCAAATTTCAGAACTCTGGAACTAGGGAAATCAAACTTTAAAAAAGTCCTAGGGCATAATAAAGAATATTAGAGTTTCAACCAGAAGAAAGTCGATTACAATTGAAAATACCAATTTCCTCACCTTTTTCAAATATAATGGTAGTGCACTCAATATAAAACCCTTTATTTTCTCCACTTTCCCCAATTCCAAGAAAAACCTCACCAGCTAGATTATCTCAAAGACATCACATGATTTTGATAAGCAACATACACACCAGCATAATCTTCTCATATGTATCATATGAATAGAAGAAAGCTCAATTTTCAGGAAGTGTATTTTCTCCACTTTCTTGGAAAAAGGAAAATCTCACCAGCCAAATTATCTCAATTACATCACATGATTTTGATAAGAGAAAGTACCACCAGCATAATTATCTCAGAACATAGGTAACTAATAGAAACAAAAAATACTTTCCCCACCTTCAAGAAAACATCACCAGCCATATTAGCTTAATGACCTCAAATGACTTGAAAAGAAAAAAAAAGAAAATCTCTCCAGCCAAAGTATCTCAAATACATCACATGATTTTTATAAGAAAAAGCACCACCTGCATAATTCTCTCAGAAAACACGTTGCTACATCAAAATTACACATCTCACCAGCTAAAACCTCTCAACTATAATTTTTTCTAAGTACCCTGTTTTAAGAAGCTCTATGGAGGCCCAAAAGCTATAAATAAAGGTCCTCTCTCCCTCATTTTTCCCATCAACAAAAAGGGAACAAGTTCCCACTATCCAGGATCACCACCATTCCCTGAACTAGCAGGATATCTAGAATAGTAGTAGTGGTTTAGTAGTGAAAAGCTCAGTAGCCTTGCTCAGTATCTTAGTATTAGTGAAGAATAGTAGTATAACCATAGTAGAAAGCTCAGTAGCTTATTATTGTTAAAGAAATAGTAGTATAACTGTAGCTAAAGCTTAGTAGCCTTCCTCAAAAGCTTAGTGTTATTAACAAAAAAGTAGTAGTGATATAAACTCAGTATTAAAAAAAATTCTAAAAGAATCAAATCCAGTAGTCTTATTATTAGTACTCATATCAAAACAAAAATCATTATAATCAACATAAAACCATAAAAGAAATACGTATTTGTATCATTCTTATTAAAAAAATAATTTCTTATTAGTTTTATTAAAATAACAGGAAACCAAAACATATATATATATATTATCATCATTTTTATTAAAATAAAATATAAAAAAAACCTTAGTGTTTATTTTATCAGAAATTTTAGATCAGAGTTTTTACTGTAGTGTTATTGATAGGTCTGATTTAGAAACTGCTGATAAGTATTCTCTATCTTTTAAAGCCACAAATCTTATTATATTTTGTGATTCTCTGTAGGCTGACTATTCAGTATTATTTAGAGGGGCAGCTAATACACCTTAGAACCCATGGTTATTGGACAATTCTTAAATTCAAAACAGACTTACCAATAATTTTCCCCTCAAGGTACTGCCTTATTTCATCCCACACCAAAAGGAGTTCCCACGTCTGGTGTCCCAACAGTGGCCAACTAGCTTAAACCATCAATAATCAATAAATTATCAAATAAAAAAAATTCAAATTTAGTCCATAAAAAAAAGCCTTTTATCAATAAGAAATTTCAAGTGCCTATCAAGGCAATCTGGAATCAGAAAAACCACAAGATTCTAAATCATCATCACCATCAAGTTCTTCAACAAAATCATTTCACTATTATTATCCAAAAAGAGGAGAAACACCACCTGGAGAAGAATCACCTATAGATTATAGTATACCAGTTGGCACACCCAGAACCAAGAAGAAAGGTCAAAAGATAGTTACAGATTATTTTCAGAAATTACTCAAGGAACTATTTGAAGTTAAAAAGAAAAGTGAACAACAAAAAATTAATAAAGAATATATCAATATGGATTCAGCATCATCATCAAAGATACCACACAATCCCAATGAATCAAAAGAAGAAATTATAAATGAAGAGACCATGAAAGGACAAGAAGATATTTCTGATGTAGAAATACTTCATCAAATAATGTTGGAAATGAAACAAGAACTGATTGAACTCCTTAAAAAAGAAGGGAAAAGGAAAGAGTCAAGTTTTACCACAGAAAACAGCCCAATGGAAGAAACTACAAGCCTGCAAAGAATTTTTAGACAAGAAGGGTCACCATCACCATTTTCAAGGCCCATGGCCTCATCAACTCCATTCAATTCACAGAGACCAAATACCATACCAAAGAGGGTGAATATTCATGCACAGGCTTCAAGCCCATTGCAACAAGAAATCCCACAAAACAATACACCCATTGTCAAGATGAGACTAAAGGATTATAATTTAATGTTTGATGGAAAGGAAGTAGAAAGATTTATTAAAAGAGTGGAAAGTATAGCAGAAATTGAAGGAGCAAGTGGAAGGGATATAGCAAGACAGATATCCTTTTGGACTAAAGATCAAGAAATTAGCTACCATATTGAAGGAATTCCTGGATATGAAACTGGCAATTGGGAGCAATTAAAATTGTATATGAAGAGGAGATGGGGAACAGTGTCATCTGAAAGAAGAGAAAAGCTTTCCTCAATTACTCAATTATTTACAAAGATCTGACAAGAAGGAGGAATTAGAAATATGACCCAATATAAAAAGACCATTGGTGAATATGAATCCATTATCAATTATCTCAAAATGTATGAATATATACAAGGAGATATAAATCACAATCAAGAAACTTTGGCAAGTCTTTCCTAAATTGTTCAAGAATCTATTTACAAAGAGATGATTAAAGATAAGGCCATGGTGCAAGCTTTGGATGGTGGCTATATCATTCCAAGATTGGAAATCTTAAAGTTGTATATTGAACAAGATCTAGAAGCCAAAGTCTTAATTCAACAGAAGGAATTTTCAAAACCAAATTCACAAGAGAAAAAAGCTGGGAATAAGTCTTAAAGCAAATGAGATATCTTACCAAAACAATTCAAAATCCTCAGCCACAAGAAAATCAATCAAAGGATACTGGGAATGAATCAGTTAAGGAAGTATTGAATCAGTGCAAACACCTTTCTAAAGTAGTTGAATCTCCCAAGAAGCCTCAACCAAGCAATAATCAAGATCAGAGAGCTATACAAAACTCACAGCCATTAAAGCCAAGATATCCTTCACCACCCATATCTTCTGGTTATCAACCATCTGTTCCAGCTCAAATGGCTCCAATACAGCCATTAAAGTGTTATTACTGCCTAGAAGAAGGACATTCCACAATAAGATGTAATTATCTCACAGAATACTTGGAGAAAAGAATTGTTTTGAAGCCTGGAGGAACATATCTTTTTCCAAATTTTCAAAGAGTACCCACAGAAGGCCCTAAATCTGCAAAAGAATTAGTTAGAAATTTTGCCAAAGAGCAGGAGGATTTCACAAAGAAAATGATGGAACAATCAAATACACCCCCAAAGAAGCAATAAATAACAGTAATTGAGGAAAGCAAAGGTGAGAAGGAAACTGCTATAGCTCAAATAGAAGAATGGGGAAACTGGAAACCTCCTCAAATATCACCAGAAAATGAAAATCTTGAAATAAATGTTGGACTTAGGCAGACAAGGCAAAGAGCTTCAAGACAGGAAAGTAAAAACTAAACTCAGCAAGAGAATAAAAATGAAACACACAAACCCTTTAAAAAGAAGATACCAGGAGCCTATCATGAGGAAGATTAGGCAGAAGAAGAAATAAGAGTTCTAATTCCAAAAAAATACAAGAAAACACAAGAAGGAAAGGAAGTAGATAATGATGATTTTGAAATCATTTCTAGGGACATGAATAAGGTGGGAATAAGACAAGAGTCACAAAAGATGGAATTAAAAGACAAGTTAAAATCTACAGACAATAACCCAAAGCTAATAATTGAACATGTGATGAAGAAGATACTTTAACAAAAGATAAATCTTACTCTTGAAGGAATATTATCAATTTCACCAACCTTTGTTGATAAATTACAAAATTTAACTACCCAGGAAAAGGAGGTTATAAAATCAGTCAATATGTCAAACATTCAAGAAAGACTACTTTCATTAAAGCTACGGGACTATGATACCCCAAGATTACATTATGCATGCCCACTTGGATTTATTGAAGTGTTTATTGGAAGAGAAGAATATCCTACAATGGCTTGGGTGGATACTGGATCAGAAATAAACATAATACCAGAGGAAATTGCAATTATAGCCTCGCTTACAAGTAGGAAGCTCAATATGAATCCCAGAGAAATTGGTGGACATACAACATCTTTGGTTGGACTCTCAGAATTTACACCAATTACTATGATAACAGGAGAAGAAAAGGAAATTCATTCATTCATAGAAAAAGGAGCTGTACACACCATACTTGGAAGACCATTTTTAGCAGATAATAATGTTAAATTGGAATTTTCACACAAGCAAGGGGAAATATTTAGTTATCCAGAGCAAGATGGACATCAATTATGTTTGCCAATATGTAACCCTCAAGCCATTGGTTGGAAAATTTCTCCACCAAGAGGTATGGAGCTTTGTGCATCTTCAGAGATTGGAAAATGGTCAATAAATCAAGCAGAATCATCCAAAAGAAAAGGAACAGAGGAAACAGAAAGTCAATCTTCAACAAGAGTGAAGACAATATTTCTTGGACCAAACAAAATACCCTTCTCAGCTTATTTTGATGCAAAAAATGACTTGAATGTTATAACTCAGGAAATAGCCCTAAAAGCAGAATTAAACATCAGCCCTTACATATCAAAATCAACAGATAACTCTTTGAAGCCAATTGCTCAAATTAAAAATCTTGAAGTCACTTTTGAAATTGAAGAGAAAACCTACCTGGACTTCTTATTATTTGAAAATTTTAACCAGATAATAGAGGAAGAAAATACTAGCATATTATCTTTATCTAAAGAAAGTATTCTCCCTCTAACTGATAGAGAATCTAAAGGAAAGGAGACAGAAGATAAACTGGAGGTAGAAGATAGTGAAGCAATAGAAAAATCAAAGAGAAATTAAAGAATATGAGAAGAAAGCTGGACATAGCCATAGAAGACCCAGAGAAATGGCTAGCACTTGAGCTAAGTGCTATGAATAAAGAAGATAAAGTAGAAAGCCCACAGAAGAAATTTGAAATGGATCTGAAGCTACCTGAAGCAAATTCCTCAAGAATTTCAGAAGACTATTAAAATTTATTTCAGGAAGAAAACGGGTACATTAGTGATACTGAGAAAGATTTATTAAGTGAATAATCAAAAGATAGCATAACCAAGGCATTGGCAAACAGAAAATTTGAAGAATTGGAAAAGGAAAGTTCCATAATTACTGAAGACAAAATGGATCAAGTTTGGGATAGTTATATTAAAAAAGGGATTAAACAAAAAATGGAAATAGTTTTAGAAGGAAAATTGGTAGAATCAGAAGATGAATTGAAGTTATGTCAACAAAATACTGGAAATTGGGAAGATAAATATAAACAAAGCAGAAAATTTGAAGACCTAGAAGAAGGAGAGTTATCAGAAAATACACAAAGGCTGGCTGGACTTAACATTCTAGAAGAATTTAATAATGCCTATGATCAAATATGCTGCTTTTCAAGCTCAGCTTATTTATTTAATCAAAATAAAGGAATTACATCTGAATTACCAAATGACTCCAAGAATCAAAATTGAATACAGGAAGACATACCAGAATATGAAGGACTGGAAGATTATGTAATACTTCCAATAATAACATTTAAAGAACTGTATGATTATGAGCTAGATTCACCAATGATTCAAAGCAAATACATTTCAGAAATACCTGGATCCAATCTTACAAATGTTGATTTTTTGGAATTACTAACCACTATTGGAATCAAAGGAAATTTACAGAATTCATACTGGAAAAGGCCTTATGGATATTATCAAATGAAAATAGAAGGACTGTATCCCAAAATGTTATGGGCTTAAGAAGACTTGAATCTAGATGGTTTGGGACTCTTGGGAGGAACACTTTTCTGGTGTTGTGGGAACTCCTCTTGTGTGGGATAAATGAGGCAGTACCTGGAAGGGGAAATTACAATAGAAAAGTTTTGAATTTCTGTTCAAGATTGTAACCCTTGCTCTGCTTGTGTGTCAGAATAATCTGAACTGCCCTTCCTGAAAATGCTGAATTATCTTGACTTGAGTTCACAGTCAATTTATTTTATTTGATGGTGGCTTGTCAGAAAAGTATATTCAACAGACTCTATCAGACTTTGTTTGATCTGGAAACAATGGCTTAGTAAACCTTCACACAAATGAATAAAGATATAAAACTGGGAAAAGACTTTTTAATTCCTTTACTGAGAACAGTAACACCTTGAGGGATTTCCAATTCTTGATGATAACACTGTTGATAATATGATCACTGATAATAACAAACACTACTATATTTTTTAAGGGTTTAATAATTTTATGATGATAACCTGGGATAACAGACACTACTATTGTTCAATTTACTACTGAGCTTGGCTACTGAGTAAAGAACCTTGTCAATGGGATGGAGTTATAAAATAATGTAGGCCAACTGTTAACTACTATTATCTATAAAACACCCAGACAATGCTACTGAGCTTGGCTACTGAGCAGATTTAGGAATGGAGGTAGTCAATGAGATGAGTTTATGAATTGAAGTAGACCAACTGTTAACTACTATTAATTATAAATCACTCAGACAGTGCTACTGAGCTTAGCTACTGAGCAGAATTTAGGAATGGGGTAACAATATCAATGGGATAGTCAATGAGTTTAATTTATAAATCAATGTAGACCAGCTGTTATCTACTATTAATTATATAAAGAAGACTCAGACAGTGCTTCTGAGCTTAGCTACTGAGCAATAATGGGATTGAGATAGTCAATGAGATGAGTTTATGAATTAAAGTAGACCAACTGTTAACTACTATTAATTATAAATCACTCAGACAGTGCTACTGAGCTTAGCTACTGAGCAAAATTTAGGAATGGGGATGGGATAACTATACTGCTGAGCTTAGCTACTGAGTATTCCTAAAAAATTAGGATAATGTGGATGGATGGAGGGGATTTCCCTCTGAAAAAATATTAAGAAGTTATGTTTTTGTGATGAGCCTCTGTCTAGGCCATGAGGAAAAAAGAATTGAGGGGGGGGAGGGGACCTCTATTTATAGTTTTTGGGGCCTCCATGGGAGTGTCAAAAAAAAGGGGACTTAGAATTTTTCAGGTCTCCAATTTGGGTTTTTAGCATGTGACCTGTATTATGAAATAAGGTTTGGTGGTGTTGGATCATGGGACCTGTATTTTCAATTGAGTTCTTGAAATTGTGGGGAAATGATGTCATTTTCTTATGTAATCAATTGAGTTTCCTGGGATCCTTATCTCCATGATTAGTAATCCTAGTTTAGTCCCTGTTGATGGTGTTATTGATGATGTCATTGATTATGTAATCAATTGAGTTTCCTGGGATCCTTATATCCATGATTAGTAATCAATTGAGTCTCCTGGGATCCTTATCTCCATGATTACTGTACTATAGTTTTCCTGTATTATCCTGTCTTTTTCTGTAACTAGGTGTCCTGTAACTGTAACTGTATTACAGTACACCCTTGTGAAACTTCTGTAATCTTGCTCTGAACCTTCTGTAATACTACTGTGATATCTCTACTGTCTAATCTTGTCTTCCTAGCCTATTTTCTTTCACATTTCACACCATTTTACCATCTCTCTGTACCCTAAATGTTGAATTTCTTCCTTCTAACATCACAATGATCACTCAAAGGAGTCAGAGAATTGAATACACCTGTACTTTTCTTGTTTCAATGATATCCTAAGCCTGAATTAAACACTTTTCCTAGATTTAACCCTCTAAATTTAATATTCATTTCCCTCTCAAAATTAATAGAAAGACTAATTTTCATCTAAATACCCAATTATACCTTTTTGTTATATAAATGAACTTTTAATTAATATTTATGACCCCTATTATGCTACAACTCTGCCCTGGAATTTAATTCCATGCATCCTCATTGTAACTAGGACCTTCTGTGCTGTAGTATATTTTTGTTGATTTTTACTACCCACAATATTTAAAGAAAATTGAAGTAAAATAAATTAAGAAATAAAAAATATATATAAAAAAATAATTTTTTTAGGTCAACCAATCCCTTGAAAGTTAATTCATCTGGGTGGTGCATTGGGGTGTCACATCATAATTGTCAAGTTCATTTATTAACAAAAGGAATTTATTGAGTTTTGATTGTGTTAGTTCCTCTTATAATTTATTTTGAAAAAATAAATACTCTAATATATTGGGAAAAGCCTAAGGAAAATTGAGAAAAATTCCTGCTTAATTTGTCCATTAATCCAAACTGGTTCAGGTATACCACATCCCACTCTCCATTTAATGCTGTCCCCAGCATTTCCAGTGAGGATTAAGGGACAAATACCCTGCCTTGAGTTTTATCTTTTTTTTTATTTGAGTGAATTGATTTCTTTTATTTTGAATAAATTATTATTATTAATCCATGATAGAGGTAATTCTTAGTGATGTTCTTTCTTTTATGATGGTAATTATGAAATTGGTTTACTCTTGAGGGAGAAGTTATCCTAAAGAAAAAAACTTGCAATTTCCATGAAAGTTTGTTGTGTTTCCTGATTGCAATTATTTATACTGGTTTGTCTTCATTCTTCTTCATTAGTTTTAACTCCAAAGATATTCATTTCTTTTATAGTATCCTTATCTCTTAACTTGCTGGTGTGTTTTCCATTTTTTTTATCTTCTTTCTTGTTATTCTTCTTCTTCTTTACTCTACATATTATCATCCTCTTTTTGATGAAAATTTCTTTATCACACAGTATATCAAATAATTGTGAGTTGATAAAATAAATTCCCACTATCCCCCAAAACTTAAAAATCACAAGGAGTGATGATAAGAAACAAGTTACCACCCCTTATTTTTTAATATTGAGAGATTTCTTTTTTTTTATAAATTTTGCTTTTGAAGTTACTTGAGGGTATTTTACTCTTTATCTTTAGTTATTTTTATTCTTGAAATATTTTAGTGGAAAAGGTTTGTTAATTGCCAATGGCCAAAATTGATTTCTTGAGATGAATAATGAGGTTGAAAAAAATTTTGATGATGCAGTTTAAGGTCTTACTCAGGACCATTTCTTGAGTCTTGAATTTGTTTTGATAACTTCTTGAAAAGTGTAATTGATACAGTTTAAGGTCATGTCCAGGACCACTTCTTTATTATTGATTTTGCTTGATTAAATTTAATAAAATATGTTTTGGATAGTTTAAGGTCTTATCAAGGACCAATTATTTAGGAGTATGTTTGATTATATTTAAGAAATAGATTTTTTAGACAGTTTAAGGTCATTTCAAGGACCACTTCTTGATTATTGATTATTTTTATTTTTATTTTTATTTTATTTTTTTTTTTTTTTGAATTGCTTGATGAAAGATAAAAAATGATTTAGACAGTTTAAGGTCTTATTAAGGACCTATATTATGATTATTAATCTTGTTTGTTTTAATTAAGGAGATGTTTTAGACAGTTTAAGGTCTTATCAAGGACCACTTCTTTATTATTGATTTTGCTTGATTAAATTAAATAAAATAGGTTTTGGGACAGTTTAAGGTCTTATCAAGGACCAGATTATGCGTATGTTTGATTATTTTTAAGAAATAGATTTTTTTAGACAGTTTAAGGTCTTATCAAGGACCATTTCTTGAGGAAATGTACTTGATTATCTATAGAAAATAGATTATTTAGACAGTTTAAGGTCTTATCAAGGACCACTTCTTGAGATTTTTGTTTTGATAAAATTCTTGATAAAAAATGATAATAATGATGATTTGTACAGTTTAAGGTCATGTCAAGGACCACATATTGATTATTGATTTTTTTTTTTTTTGAATTGCTTGATGAAAGATAAAAAATGATTTAGACAGTTTAAGGTCTTATCAAGGACCAGATTATGAGTATGTTTGATTATTTTTAAGAAATAGATTTTTTTAGACAGTTTAAGGTCTTATCAAGGACCTTTTCTTGAGGAAATGTACTTGATTATTTATAGAAAATAGATTATTTAGACAGTTTAAGGTCTTATCAAGGACCACCTCTTGAGATTTTTGTTTTGATAAAATTCTTGATAAAAAATGATAATAATGATGATTTGTACAGTTTAAGGTCATGTCAAGGACCACATATTGATTATTGATTATTTTTTTTTTTTTTTGAATTGCTTGATGAAAGATAAAAAATGATTTAGACAGTTTAAGGTCTTATCAAGGACCATTTCTTGAGGTACTTTTGTTGTTGTTGATGTTTTTATTTTTTTTTTTTTATGTTGTATTATTATATTCTGGAAGTGTTGAGAGCTAGAAGGGTTTCAACCCCTCTCCATTTAATAAAAAAAATATTTTAATATAAAAAATATTAAAATATTTTTTATTTATTAAATGGTGCAGCAAAGATTTTATCCTTTTATTTTTTTATTTTTTTTTTTTTTTATTATTATTATTATTTGTTTTTTTTTTTAATATTATTGTTATAAAAAATTTTTTTTTGTTTATGTGAATTTAATTTATTTATTTATTTTCTTGATTTATTTGATCTTCTTTTAATATTAATTTATTTTATTTTTTTTATTTAAAGTTTCTTTTTAATTAATCTTTTTTTTTTTAATATTAATTTAATTTAATTTTTTTTTTTTTATTTTAGATTATTTTTTTTTATATTGTTATTTTAGTTTTAATTTAATTTAATTTAATTTTTTATATATATATTTTTTTTATTTTAATTAATTAATTTTTTATTTTATTATTTTTTTTATCTGTTTATTTTTAATATATTTTTTTATATTGTTATTTATTTTTTATTATTTTTTTTTAATTTTAATTTAATTAATTTAATTTAATTGATTATTTTTTTTTAAATATTTTAATTTATTTTATTTTATTTTATTTTATTATGTATTATTATATATTTTTTTTATTTAAATTAATTAATTATTTTTTTTTTTTTTATATTTTATCATATTTTTTTTTTTTTTTAATTTATTATAGTTTATTATTTTTTTTTTAATTTATTTTATTTTAATATATTTTTTTAAGGTTTTGAATTAAAAAAAATCAATACCAAAATAGCCGCAAGGCATTTTGGTTAATGAATATGCATTCAGCTGTGCAGCCGCACAGCTGACCTGTATTGTTGCCCCCGAAGCCACCCGCGCTTTGTATTTCTTCGTCGTCGTTGTCTTCTTCTTTTATTATTTTTTATATCTTTTTTTTATTTTAATTTATATATTTTTTTTATTAATTAATTATCAAAAATAATAATAATATTATTATTATTATATTTTTTTTTTTTATTTATTTTGTATTGAGCCACTCTTCACAAATGAAGAGTGGCGTTCCGTTTTATTCCCTTGCCGATCGGATCTGTTGCTCGGTACGTCGTTTTCTTTCTTTTTATTTATTTATTTTTTTTTTTTTCGATCAGCTGACGATCTTTCTTTTTCTTCTGTTTTTTTTTTATAGATTTATGGTTTTGCCACTCTTCGGGAATGAAGAGTGGCATGTTTTCTTTTCTTGTAATTTGTTTCCAGGTGAGTTACACCTTCTTTTCAATCCTTATCTCTTTTTTTTAGATGATCAGCTGACGATCATTATTTTGATTTTTTTTTTTATTATTATTTATTTATTTATTTTTTTTATATAATAATGGCTTCGTCGTTTGGGCCCTTTTTTTTTTTTTTTTTTTTTCTTATCCTCATCTTCTCCTTCTTCCTTTGCCACTATGCCCTTCTGTCTTGAAATCATTCGGTGTAGCCATGGTTGTCAACAGGTTATTCTAGGCCTCGACGAAATTAACTACTCTTTTATTTTACCGTCGAACGGCATGCCCACCTTCAACCTTCAGGCCATTTCAGAGCACCCCAATCCTACACCTATCGATCCGATCGTCAGTCACCTTCCCGAAGCCTACGATTCGCCACCTGCTCTAAATTCGGTTCAAATCGACCGCGATCCTCGCCAACGACTTCGCTCCCTTAGTTCCCCATCTACTACGACGTCCATACACTCTTCGCCTCCTAAATCACGAGTACCATCGTTATCTCCTACCGCTGGCCGTCGCGAACACCATTTACAGGAGGAATTCGCATACTACTTTCGGCTATTCGACCAGGAGATGAATGACCTTCACGCTCACATGGAGCGATTTTTTCTTCATCGCAATCCCAGCAATTATTCCTTTCAGTACGAGCAACAAATCATCCAAAACTCGGTCCAATCCTGCCTTCATTGGTACCGTCACATGATTCAGTGAGTTTTTTTTTTTTTTTTTTTTTTTTTTAAAGGTAGCTGACATTGGGTGATATTCTTCCCCTTAATTTGTATATTAACCCCTTATCTAGTGCCGCGGTTCGACTCGCCGAGTTGCGTGAAGACGTACCGCCTTATTATTTTTAACCAATCGTAAGTTGTTTTTTTTTTTTTGGTTATAATAATTATTGTTTTTTTAATTTTTTTTTTTTTTTTAAATAACTTTAGTTTTTTTTTTAGATCGATTGATGGTGGCCAGAGGGTTTTTTGTTTAGCCACTTTTATTGTTTACAGTCCGGCGATCCGCATTTTTTTTTGTTTTAGTTATAATAATGAAAACAAAAATAAAAAATAAAAAAAAAAATTTCTTTTGTTTTTTTTTTTGTTTACGATTCGGCAATCTTTTTTTTTTAGGTATGGTAATGAAAAATAGAAAAATATAAATAAAAATAAATAAAATAAAAAATAGTTTTTTTTTTTTTTTTTTATTATGATTTATATATAAATATTGTATATATATATTTTATATATTTCATTTTTTTATTTTTATGTTTTTTTTTTGGTTTGGGATATCTAATAAGAAAAATTAAAAGAAATAAAAAAAATAAAAAATTGTTTATAAATAAAAAAAACTTGTTGTGCCCCCCCCAAAATGAATATGTGAGAGAGCGGCTTGAGTATTCAATCTTTAATAAAATAATAAAATAAAATAAAATAAAAAAAATAATAATAAAAAAAACAATAAGAAAATAAAAAATTAATAAATATAAAAAAAATGGGAATAAAAAAATAAAAAAAATAAAAAATAAAAAAATATAAGTTATAATAGGAAATAAAATATCAATTATATAAAAAAAACCCAATAATTAATTTAGTAAAAATAATAATGAATCATCAATAAAAGACTAAATTATAAATAAATTCATTTATAATTTAAATTAAAATGCTAAATAATAAATAAAATAAAATAGGAATTAAGATTAAAAGAAAATGAATAAATAAATAAGTTAAAATAACATAAGTAAGATAATAATAAAAGAAACAGAAAGAAAAAGAAAAAAAAGAAAAAAGACAGAAATTGAGTTATGTAATAAGTCAGCATTAACATGACTTGAGTTTATATTTAGCTCTTTTATTTCTTTTCCTCATTCTTGGTTTGGTATTTATTTTGGAAAGGAAGTTATTCAAACAGCTGAGCAGTTCCCCTTTTATCCTTCTTTGGTCCATAGAAATTCTCTTGTTGATGTATTCCTCCATACTTAAAGTGAATTCAAAATCCACTTTAACACTCTTTAGTGTGAAATTCCCCTTTTCCTGAGTTTTTTTTAATTTCCTTTTATTGCTGCATCTTGGAAACTCTTTTATCTTCAATTGACAATCTTCTTTTTCATTTTGAATTGAATGTGAATTTTCTTCATTAATTTTATCTTTCTTATCAAACAATTTAGTGGGTTTTTTCAGAATTGATTTTAATGGTTTGTTTTGAATATGATTCTTCTTTGATAAAGGATTTGATTGTTCTGTAGGTTTTTCAATTGGATCTTTATCAAGAGAAATTACTGAAGGTGGTGATAATCCTTGGGTATCCCTCACAAAGCCATAAATATGGGATAAATCCTCATATTCTGAACTGCATATGTCTCCTGGTGAATTGTTCTGGTCAGGTATATTTTGGCTGTTATCAAAAATGGGGCTTCCCAAAGATAAATTTTGAAGTTGAGGGGTATCCAGGTTTTTATTGGGATTTTGATCATTATTGAAGTATTCCCCAAAAATCAACTGTTCAAGGGTTGGTAATGGTTCTTCAAAGTTTTCAGTGAGAATATCATCATTTTTTACTAATGATGTTTCATGTATATCTTTAACATGTTTATTTGTTGGTAATGTGGAGTTTGATGGGATTTCCTGTATCAAAGAGTTTACAGATTGTGAGAGGGTTTGAATAAGTTTTTTATTTTCAATGTGTTCTTTCTTTGAATCACTAGCACATTCTAGAATTGAAATATTTAATGGATTAAGCTTTGGATCCACATCAAAACTGTGTTGGAGGCCTGGCTGAAGAACTGCTTGAGGTATGGGATATTCTTCTGAATTAATTTCTCCCATATTGAAATATTCATCATGAAGTAGGTCTCCTAGGGTAAATAGTTCTTCTTCATCCAATGGTGTAAGAGGGCTTGAAGCAGTATAAGGAGATCCTTCTCTTCTAGTCATCATTTCATGGAAATCTTGTTGGGTAAAGTCCATTATTCCTATACTAAACACTTGCATTCCTTCATATAGGTCTTCTGAAGATTGATTTGTATCTTTTAAGGTTGATGAACCTTTGTTGAATGATTCTGGACTTTGATTTGATTCTTCTTCTTCATAACTTGAGGCTATAGAATTGCAAAATTGAAGCCAATTGAAATAATCACAAAAGTCTTTTCCCAAGACTATGTGGCTTGAATTTCCCTCCACCCTGAATCTTAAGTACAGTGTTTCATTAGTAGGTAAGACAACTTGAACTCTGTTCATAATCTTCTTGTTGAACTTCTTATTTTCATTTTTTATTTTCTTTGATATTTGTCTAATCCCAATTGCTGCTGCCATTTTAAGAGGTATGCAGTTATATTCTAAGGTTTGATCCAAAAAAGCCATAACAGGGTATTCTTCCCATCCTATTCTGACATATATTACTGATTTTAATCCAGATTTGGGTGAAAAATTAGCAAAGGGATTATTTTGAGAATTTTCACTATCAGTGGTTGCTGTATTGGTGTCCATTTCCAATTCTATGAAATTTAACTTTTTGATTACTTGGTCTAGGTCCAGAGGCTCTTGAGTTTGAATTGATTCTGTCTCTGATAAATTGGTTTCTAACTTTTGATTTGTTGGTTCCACTTCAGCTTCAGTAATGCTATTTTCAATTTTAGTTGGATTAATTTCTTCTGTAATGGTTGGTTGAGCTCCAGGGCATTGAAAGTCCCATTGAACTTGAGATTTATGATTATTTTTTATTTTAGAAATTATTTTTGAAAAATATCTTTTGATTTTGGAGGACCCTTTCACTTTTGAATCATTAGAGTATTCTTCATTAGAGAGTGCATCCTTTTTCTTTTTCCAATAAGTACCATTCTTTCCATATTTATTTGAAACACTTCTAACTAGCTGTTTTGGCTTTAAGCCTTTCTTTTGTACTGGTTCCACTTTAATAGTGGAAGCTTCCATGTTAGAGCTATGAGTGTTTTCAAATTTAGGATGGAGAAGAGGGTCATTACTGTCTAGGCTGCTAATTCCCTGTGAAGATACTAATAATGGTTCAATTCTTTGAGGTTCCTCTTCTTTCACATGATATTTTGATTCATTTATTTTCTTGCTAATATAATTATATTTTTCTTCAGTATCAAATTTAACTTTCTTGAGGGGTGATTTTGATTTTTGTCCTTCATTTTTCAGTTCTGTTATTCTAGCCATGTTACACATTTCCATTCCTCTGGGTGGTCCTGTGTGCCATCCTTTTGATTCAGGTGTACATATTGGTATGCATAATCTTCTTCCATCAGACTCTTTATAGCTGAGAATTTCACCTTGTTGTTGAGAGTGTTCAAGTCTAATACCATTATCAGCAAGGAAAGGTCTTCCAATGACTGTATGAACAGCACCTCTGGCTACAAAGAAGTGAATTCTTCTTTCATAACCAGATGGTAAGACAAGGATAGTATTTTCTGATAATCCCACAATTGCTGTGCTGTGACCTCCAATACCTCTAAGCTTCATGTTCAGAACCCTCATTGGTAGTCTTGCTTTGATTGATTCCACTTCTGGTATTATACTGAGTTCAGCTCCAGTATCTACTAGTGCTTTGACTATATGTCCTTCTTGCCCAACTGAGACTTCAATCATCCCAAGGGGACAAGAGTAATGCATTTTATCTTGAATGATTATTTCTTGAGTGGTTGTTTTCTCCTGACTATTGATTGATTTAAGATACATCAAGTATCTCCTTTCTTTATCTGAGAGAAATTTTAATTCTTGCATAAACTTGGGTGAGATTGAGATTATTTCTTCTACAGTGAGGTTAATTTTCTGATCCATGACCTTCTTCATGACTTTTTCAATTATTGATCCTTCTTCTTCAAGTAAAGGCTTTTTGTTTACTTCCATCTTTGGTAGTTTTACTAGAGCTTTCTTATCAATATCCTTCTCTTTAGCTGGTGCAGTAGGCTTAGGTTGGGTTGGTTCTGGTGGTTTGGCAACCTCTTCTGGTTTTGATGATTTATATTTTGTAGGTATTATGACCTTTTCTTCCTCAACTTCTTCTTCTTCAATGAATCCACCAGGAATACTAGTTTTCTTCTTTATAGTGTCTTTGGGTTGAATAGTCTCTTTTGAGGGAAGGGGTTGAGCTTTAGATTTCTCTTGATTTTCAATCCTTTGCTTTGTGTTCCTCAAACCATAAGCATACCCAAGAGGTTCTTCTAATCCTGTTGAAATGCATGGTGGCTCCCAATCACCCCAATTATCCATTGATATAAAAGCAGTTGATTTTTCTTTTATATTTTGTTCTTCCTCTTTGTTCTTTTCCTCTAACTTTCTTTTGAGTTCTTCTTGTTCCTTCTGAAATTCCCTGACTAAATATTTTGGTGGAAATTTTCCATCATTGGAGACCCTTTCCCAGTTGGGATATAAATAATTGAAACCTTGTCTGATAACCCATTTCTTGTTTTGATCATCTACTAATTCAGTACATCTTCCAACTGAATGACCTTCCTCCATGAAATAGTAACATTTAACAGTAAATTTTGGTACATTCTGTGCTGGAACATAGGGTACACTTCTGTTTGGTGGTGGAGAAACATTATCTCTTGGTCTGAATACTTGATTGTATGACTGAAGGTTATTAGTTATTTTCTTTTGGGGTGTAGCCACATTAGTTAATTCATTTAATTGATCCATGAACTTTTTGACATCTTCATTTTCAGCAGGTGCTTCATCTTTGACTACTTCCCTTTGTTCTTTTAGGGTTTTTGTAAGTTCTTTCATTTTCTTGAGGGCTTCTTGCATTCCTGGAAATATCTCTTCCTTGAATTGAACCCTTCTTTCCTTATTTTTTGATTCTTTTTGTTCAGATATTCTTGGAGGTGAAAGTCTTTTAGTTACTAATATCCTTGCTTCCAATTCCTGTTCAATGTACTTCTTCAATATCTTCATTGGTGGTATTAGATATCCTCCATCTTCTGCTCTAACCATGACATTCTCCTTTATCATTTCTTTACTGATAGCTCCCTTTATGTCTGCAGAGAGACAGTCAAACAAATCTTCATGAAACATATTTTCTTGAGGAATATATTTATATCTAAGAAGATAAGTGATGATAGTTTCATATTCCCCTATAAACCTTTTATATTGTGATAGAGTACTAATTCCTCCTGCATCTTGAGTATCATTGAATAAATTGATAAGTGAGTCCTTTCTATATCTTCTTTCTGGCTCAACTCTTCCCCATTTAGTAATGAGATCCTTCTTGAGTTGACTCCAATTTCCTTCTTCATAGCCTGGCATTGCTTCTATAGCATCACTGATTTTTGAATCAGTTGTCCAAAATGCCATTTGCATTGCTAAATCTTCTTCTCTAGCTCCTTCAATCTGAGCTATCCTTTCTACTTTGCTGATAAATTTTTCTACTTCTTCTCCATTGAAGTTTAGGTTATAATCTTTAGCTTTTATTTTAACAACAGGCCTTTCCTGTCTTAGTATTTGATGTTTCAAGGGACTTGGATTTGTAGGTGTGGAGAAGAATGCTCTCCTTTGATGAGTTTGAGGCCTGGGCTCTGTTTCTGGAGTGGATGTAGCTCTAGGTCCAGGTGTAGGTGATGATGGTGACTCTTCTGGTCTTACATGCCTTGGTAGTGTTGGTTCACTAGGGCTTCCTCCAGGTGTATAAGATGTAGAACCTCTTCTCTTTCCCTTATTTTTACTTTGAGTTAACAGTATATCCTGCATTTGCTTCATCAAACTCTGAATCTGTACAGTTTGATCTTCTTCTTCACTTTCCTCAGCATACTGTTCTTCCCCAGTATCCTCAGGTGGTAATGGTGGTAAATTTGAGGTGGATTGTTGATCCATTTCCACTTTATAATATTTTCCTTCTAGCTCCTTTGATTTATTTATTCCTTTTCTTGATTCTCGAATGATATTGAAGAAGAACTTCCTGATCTTCTCCCTTTCCTTTTCTTCTGTTTTTGGTGTTGGGATAAGATTACTATATTCTACTTGAGATTCCTGACCAGTGGGTGTTGAGGGTTTAAGTGGATAATAATAATGATATGAGGATGATGATGATGGATTAGATGATGGTGAGTTATGGGAGGATGAGTTTTGATTGATAGGTTTATTTGTTTCCAGTTTTATTTTATTTATTTGGTTGATTTTATTGTTTTAAGATCAAGCTGAATAATTTCTGAATTTTATTCCTATCTGCATGCCACTGTTGGGACACCAGATGTGGGAACTCCTCTTGTGTGGGATAAATGAGGCAGTACCTGGAAGGGGAAATTACAATAGAAAAGTTTTGAATTGCTGTTCAAGACTGTAACCCTTGCTCTGCTTGTGTGTCAGAATAATCTGAACTGCCCTTCCTGAAAATGCTGAATTATCTTGACTTGAGTTCACAATCAATTTATTTTATTTGATGGTGGCTTGTCAGAAAAGTATATTCAACAGACTCTATCAGACTTTGTTTGATCTGGAAACAATGGCTTAGTAAACCTTAACACAAATAAATAAAGATATAAAACTGGGAAAAGACTTTTTAATTCCTTTACTGAGAACAGTAACACCTTGAGGGATTTCCAATTCTTGATGATAACACTGTTGATAATATGATCACTGATAATAACAAACACTACTATATTTTTTAAGGGTTTAATAATTTTATGATGATAACCTGGGATAACAGACACTACTATTGTTCAATTTACTACTGAGCTTGGCTACTGAGTAAAGAACCTTGTCAATGGGATGGAGTTATAAAATAATGTAGGCCAACTGTTAACTACTATTATCTATAAAACACCCAGACAATGCTACTGAGCTTGGCTACTGAGCAGATTTAGGAATGGAGGTAGTCAATGAGATGAGTTTATGAATTGAAGTAGACCAACTGTTAACTACTATTAATTATAAATCACTCAGACAGTGCTACTGAGCTTAGCTACTGAGCAGAATTTAGGAATGGGGTAACAATATCAATGGGATAGTCAATGAGTTTAATTTATAAATCAATGTAGACCAGCTGTTATCTACTATTAATTATATAAAGAAGACTCAGACAGTGCTTCTGAGCTTAGCTACTGAGCAATAATGGGATTGAGATAGTCAATGAGATGAGTTTATGAATTAAAGTAGACCAACTGTTAACTACTATTAATTATAAATCACTCAGACAGTGCTACTGAGCTTAGCTACTGAGCAAAATTTAGGAATGGGGATGGGATAACTATACTGCTGAGCTTAGCTACTGAGTATTCCTAAAAAATTAGGATAATGTGGATGGATGGAGGGGATTTCCCTCTGAAAAAATATTAAGAAGTTACGTTTTTGTGATGAGCCTCTGTCTAAGCCATGAGGAAAAAAGAATTGAGGGGGGGGAGGGGACCTCTATTTATAGTTTTTGGGGCCTCCATGGGAGTGTCAAAAAAAAGGGGACTTAGAATTTTTCAGGTCTCCAATTTGGGTTTTTAGCATGTGACCTGTATTATGAAATAAGGTTTGGTGGTGTTGGATCATGGGACCTGTATTTTCAATTGAGTTCTTGAAATTGTGGGGAAATGATGTCATTTTCTTATGTAATCAATTGAGTTTCCTGGGATCCTTATCTCCATGATTAGTAATCCTAGTTTAGTCCCTGTTGATGGTGTTATTGATGATGTCATTGATTATGTAATCAATTGAGTTTCCTGGGATCCTTATATCCATGATTAGTAATCAATTGAGTCTCCTGGGATCCTTATCTCCATGATTACTGTACTATAGTTTTCCTGTATTATCCTGTCTTTTTCTGTAACTAGGTGTCCTGTAACTGTAACTGTATTATAGTACACCCTTGTGAAACTTCTGTAATCTTGCTCTGAACCTTCTGTAATACTACTGTGATATCTCTACTGTCTAATCTTGTCTTCCTAGCCTATTTTCTTTCACATTTCACACCATTTTACCATCTCTCTGTACCCTAAATGTTGAATTTCTTCCTTCTAACATCACAATGATCACTCAAAGGAGTCAGAGAATTGAATACACCTGTACTTTTCTTGTTTCAATGATATCCTAAGCCTGAATTAAACACTTTTCCTAGATTTAACCCTCTAAATTTAATATTCATTTCCCTCTCAAAATTAATAGAAAGACTAATTTTCATCTAAATACCCAATTATACCTTTTTGTTATATAAATGAACTTTTAATTAATATTTATGACCCCTATTATGCTACAACTCTGCCCTGGAATTTAATTCCATGCATCCTCATTGTAACTAGGACCTTCTGTGCTGTAGTATATTTTTGTTGATTTTTACTACCCACAATATTTAAAGAAAATTGAAGTAAAATAAATTAAGAAATAAAAAATATATATAAAAAAATAATTTTTTTAGGTCAACCAATCCCTTGAAAGTTAATTCATCTGGGTGGTGCATTGGGGTGTCACATCATAATTGTCAAGTTCATTTATTAACAAAAGGAATTTATTGAGTTTTGATGGTGTTAGTTCCTCTTATAATTTATTTTGAAAAAATAAATACTCTAATATATTGGGAAAAGCCTAAGGAAAATTGAGAAATATTCCTGCTTAATTTGTCCATTAATCCAAACTGGTTCAGGTATACCACAGTGTGATTTTGGGTACATGTTTATTCATGAAGTCAAAGATTTTGTTTCAGAATGGAAAGGAAATACACAAAGAAAACAACACAAAAAGATATTTGGAGAAATATTGAAGTACATATGTCTTTCATTAATTCACAACAGAAGGTTGAATATTTCTCAATAATAACTGAAGTAATCCAATTTCAATCACCAATTAAAAAAAACACCATAAAAAATAGCAAAATAATAAAAGAAATAACCTAAAAAAAGAGAGCGTTATTTTCATATCTGTATTAGTATCAGGGCAGTGCCTTCCTGCCTTATCAAAGAGGAATTCCAATGTACTCAACCTTTTTTCAAGACTGTTAATTTATTTATAAAAAAAACCTTCATCTAGAATAATCTCATCTTTCAGAGCAGTGACCTCCTGCCTTATCAAAGAGGAATTTCAAATCATTCAAACTACCTTATAAAAAATTGTTTTTAAACATTCTTATCACTCAGGGAAGTGCCTTCCTGCCTTATCAAAGAGGAATTTCAATTTACTCAACATTTGTTCAAGACTGTTAATTTATTTATGAAAAAAAACCTTCATCTATAATAATCTCATCTTTCAGAGCAGTGACCTCCTGCCTTATCAAAGAGAAATTTCAAATCATTCAAACTACCTTATAAAACTTTTTTTCAACATTCTTATCACTCAGGGCAGTGACCTCCTGCCTTGTCAAAGAGGAATTTCAAATCATTCAAACTACCTTATAAAAAATTGTTTTTCCAACATTCTTATCACTCAGGGAAGTGACCTCCTGCCTTATCAAAGAGGAATTTCAATTTAATTAAATATTTTTAAACACTCTTATCACTCAGTGGCAGTGCCTTCCTGCCTTATCAAAGAGGAATTAGTCTTTTGTCTCAAAACTCAGAAAGGATCTAGACAGTCATGGATGCCAAACTTATACATGAAAATAAATTGGAATGGAATCTTGGTTGGAATGAAGAAGGATGGACAGACATAAATTGCGAAATTGTAGGAAATATAGAAGAAGTCAATTACTGGGAAAAACCATTTGTTGAAGAAGGAGAGGATTTATTTCAGATATGGATTCCATACTTAGAATTTGAAGAACTGTTCAATTTTCCAGAACTGCATCCACAAATTCAATAATCTAAATATTGGCAAGAGCTTCCAGGATTCTCTCTTTCAAGACTGGAATTTCTAGAATTACTTAAATATGATGGTATCAAGGGAAATTTAGGAAACATATATTGGGAAGAGGATACATTAACAGATGCAGAATGGAGAAGAAAAATATATTTTGGGCATGTGGAAGCCTCAAGAGGACTTTTTCTGGATCTACTGGACAGACCAAAAGGAAGAATCTTATGGAAGCATGGAAATTATGTAATTGAAAAGGCTAATTGGGATGTTTTGTCGAAGAGGTGTTTATACCTGGAATCATTAGTCTCAAGACACATAATTATATTATCAATAAGGATGATTGGAAATTGATTTGAGAAGCTTTATTTTTTAAAAAAGTTAAAGAAGAAAAAGGAAGATTCATATCAAGACTCAAGAAAAAGATCATAAAAATGATTCAGACAAATATTACAAAAAATTAAAAAAAAAATCCACTCATGTTATGAATTTAAATTTCACATCATAATAAATAAAATAAAATAAAAAATTCAGGCTATGTATCAGTATTCAAGACAATATTACAAATTTAGAAGTCTTCAAAAGTTATTTTTCAATGTACAAGTATCACAATTTAATTCAAAAATATATATATAAAGAAACATGGGTGTGTATCTGTTCTTATGCCACCTCAAATTAAAATAAAATGGCACAAGTTTGGGGTAGTGTGGCCTATTGATTTTTTTAAAAAAGAAATCTATACCAGAATTAATTGGAAATAATATTTTCCATTTAAATTAATTATCAAGCGGATCTTACCATCTTCAAGCCAATATAAAAAATAATATACACTTTCATTATCATTATTTGAAAGAAGGAAACTCACTCATCATCATTTACCCCAATATTTATATTATGGTTTTTTTGAATTCTTATATTACTTAAAAAAAAAAAAATAGGTATAGCCTAGTCTATTCTTCAAAAAAAAAAAAAAAAAAAAAAAAAACTTCATTATCATTACATTTAGAGCAAGGACACAGCTTTTTTATTCAACTAACATAGCTGAGGATCTTTGAAAGTTTCAGCTGAAAAAAAGGGGTCAAATTCTTATCAAAAGAAAATTGAATTAATAACTGAGAATATTTTTTCTTGAAGAATTTTTTATTTTGTTTTTTTAGAGATTCAGGAGGGGATGAAGAGTATCAGAAAGCCTTAGTAGATTGGAGCTAATTCAGGTTGATTGATAAAAGAAGTTAAGCCTGATTCATCAATTTTGTCCAATCTGGGTTCCTACTTTACAATCCTTCCAGGAGAGGATGATGATTTGAATTTGGGATTCAACAAAAATGTAGGTGATGAAGGTAAAAATAATGGTGGAGAAGCTAATTTAACATCAGGACTAGAAGTAAAAGCCACAGGAAAGTTAAAAGGAGAGTCTGGTGGATTTAAACTATCTTCTCCATTAAAATTAAATGTTTCAAGTGAATCTTGATCAAGATATTCTAAAGAAGAATCAGATCCATTAAACATATGTAAAGTGGATGTAGAGAAGCTATCAACACTGTTCAGCATAACAGACTCATCAATACTAGAAACTAGTGAAGGACAAGACTGTTTTCAAGAAAAACAAATTAATCATCATCCTCTAAATATTTGAGAGCAGGAGAATACTTTTGTTCAATAATCTCTACAGAAGATACATCATCATCTTGTGGAATCAAAGCAGGAGGGGATTGAAAATATGGACTTTGCCAATCTTGAGGATTATTAGGAGTAGTAGTAGATGCAAGAGCAGGAAGTGGAGCAGGAAGTGGAGCTATGGGAAAATTCTTTTCAATCCAATTATCAATCATGGTGGCAGCATTATTATCAAAGAATGATGAAGATGAAGGATCCATTAGTAACTAACACTTAGGAATCAAAATTGAAACAGAAGGTTGGAAAAGATTTATGATAAAAAACATGGAGCAAACATAGCTCTTATATCTTAAAAATCAGCTTCAAGAATCAACAACCAATATTAAGAAAAGGTAGATCATTCAATATCTGCATGTGAAAAACTCTGCAAAATGATGGAGTCAAATTCAAGCCACTAATTTCCATATCAAAAGTCAAACAAAAAAAAATCATAATAATAAGTATTTACCATTACCAACGCAAATAATAAAGCCACAATTAGAAACACAGAATTCAGGATAAATGTATATCCTCATCAGAAAAGGCAAATTCCTACTTAAAAAAAGAAAAGAAGGCAAAATCAATACAATGTTCTCAGTGGAATTATGCAGGAGAGACTCAATAACAAATACAACTGGTAGAAAACTAAAAAAAAAGAGAGAAGAAATACAAACAAAAAACCAACCATCCTCTGTGTAAGGTTTGACTATGAAACAATAAGTAAAAATTACTAATTTATTACTTCTTGTACTCTTAATGTCCTTATAATTGAAATAAATAAGATTAAAATAATAATAATAATAAAGAAATATTATTATTATGGCGTAAAAATATTATATTATTAAATAAATATATTAATATAATTAATATTATATGAAATTATAATATTATAAATAATATATTAATATAAAATAATTAATATATTATAAAGCTCTTTATTATTGTTACCAACAAATAATAAAGGCGTAAAAAACTGTTTTTTATAAATAAAAAAACAATTAATAACAATAATATTACTAATATTAAAGTTATATATTAATATAAATACTATTTATATTAAATAAGAATTATTAAGAGTAATAATAAGAGAGAAATTATTATAATAAGATGAAATAACCTACTTTTAACACTTAAAATAATAATTTTGAGATATTTTACGCCAAAAGAATATGATACAACTTTTTCAAATTGTATTTACAATAAAAAATAAAGAAAATTACTAAAATTCTTGATTTTACGTGGAAATGAGTTTATAGAGAGATTTATGACAAAAACAATTAAAGAATTGATTTAATCACGTAAAAATAGTGATTAATATTAAGATGGTCTTTGGTATTTAATAATATAAGAGTTTTATATATAAAGAATAAAGAAATTACCTTTTATTTAATTGATTTAATGTTTTTGATGCGTCTGAGGGGTAAATAGAGTAAAAAGAGCTCTATCTATAGTAAATACCTCCCTCCTAGAGTCCAACAGGCTTCTAGTAGACGTGTACTGATCATATCCACTGGAATTGATCAATATTTTAAGGTTTGAGGGTGATTACATCATGATCAAACCATATTACATCATTATTACACCATTATTTAGAGTTATCACTATAACTCTAAGTTTGATGACATCAGAGGCTTGGCAGAACCCCAAATTTCGTGGATTTTATTAGTTTTAATCATAAACTAATAGTATTCACCAATTTTATCACTCTTAAGACTGTTAAACTTAAATTAAGGTTACAGTATGTGATCATAACTGCTCAAATTAAGCTCAAACTTTGATCCTCAATACCTTTTAAGATTTACACGCTACAGCAATTCAGAGAGTGAATTCTGATAGCCTGGCATAACCTTATTATGCTGCCAAGAGCTTTTCATTACATCATCAAAACTCTATTTTTGATGATTTTTCTGGTAACTCATCTTTTCTGTCGAAATTCAATATTTTAAACTTCAAACCTTGATTTCAGGGGGTTATACCCTGAATTTAATAATAAAAATTACATGTATAGTTTAGAAGATATTAGCTATGATCCTTGAATATATGTGTTGACCAAAAAAGTGCATATATTCAGGATAATTCCTTAAGTATTAACATTGGGAATTAGCTTATTAATTGTTTTATGTGTGGATTTTCATGGGGAATCCACTGGTACAATTTATTTCACATGTTGTTTCATTAGTTCTTGAGATAAATAAGGTTTTATGAGTTTTATAAGGTATTATACCTTATAATTCCTTAAATATTGATTTTACAGATATGCCATAAAAATAGTATATGTGTATTTTTCCATGGGGAATTCAATGGTATAATTTATTTTACATGTTTATTCATTGGTTTTTAAGTTAAACCAATTTTTGTACCAATTTATGGTATTTTTTGTATATTTAAGTAATTATTCTTAATGTATAATTATTCTAAGTAATTTTAATATAATTATATTAAAGGTATAATTGTTCTGAGTCTTTTTTGTGACCTTATTGGGTATGTGGTCATATCTCAAAGGCTCACATTCCCTACCACCAAAAAAAGATTGTACCACAATCTGATATGTGTGATTAGGGTATCATCCACTGTCCTACCTCTTCATTAGACTTTGTTAGTCTTGAAGCTCAATAATGCTTAACTTTTCTATTTTTCAGGCGTTCTTTCATGTCTGAACCTTCTTAGTAGTTTATCAGCATTTGTTATATCTTTCTCAAGTAGCCATTCATCTTCTTGAGTTGTATTTCTATACCTTACAAGGTATTCCCTTTCTTTTTTGTTTCTTGTCCTTCTTTCTTTAAGGACTTTTACTATTTTCTTTTCTTCTCCTTCTTCCAAGGGGGGAATTTCAAGTGGGGGTTTATTTCTTAGTGGAAATAACTCTTTGTCACTTGAACTGTAAGGTTTTATTAGACTTACAGGGAAAGTTGGGTGTTTGTTCATTAGTTCACCTGTGAGTTCTAATTGCACAGCATTGGGTCCATGAAGTGCTTTTATCATAAATGGTCCTTCAAAGGAATCTTTCAATTTCTTTGGGCCTTTTATGTTATTGAAATTAAGGGTTGATACTAAAACCAAGTCCCCTATTTTGAAATCAGGTGGCTTATGACTTTTATCCCATCTTTCTTTTGCATATTTAAAAGAATCTTGCATGCATCTGTTTGAATGGTGTCTTGCTTTATCAAGAATTATCTTGAAACTGCTTGCTGTTGGATGTATATCCACTAAGTCCTTTTTGAGGGTATCATAAGGAAGTCTTGGATTCCAACCTTTCTCTAGCATTGCTGGTGTTTTGCCAGTAGAAGAATGGATTGATGTTTTATATGCCAGTTCAAGTGCTGGTATTAGTGTACACCAATCATGGGTAAAACCATCAGAATCTTTGAATTCTAACCCATAAGCACAGAATCTTCTGATCATATCCTCTAGGGTCTGTATCATTCTTTCTGCTAGACCATCAGTTTGAGGATGATAAGCTGTTGAGAATGATAACTTTGTCCCAAACAAGTTATGGAGGTTTGTCCATAATGCTGAAGTGAACTTTGGGTCTCTGTCACTTATAATATTTTGGAATAAGCCTGTGTGGCTAATGACTTTATTCCATATCATTATGGCTGTATCCATAGCTGTGTCATCTTTATGACACGGTAAGAACATGGGAGTTTTACTGTACCTGTCAACTAACACTAGACATGCATTATAACTCCTGTCTCCTCCTGGAGGTAAGGCTGTTACCCAATCCATATGAACTATTTCCCATGGGGATTTTGGTTCTTGGATTTGGATCATCATTCCAAATTTCTTTCCTGTGGCTCTGTTGGCTTTTTGACATCTGTCACAGGTTTGGCAGTACTCTGCAACATCTTTCTTCCAATTTGGCCACCAAGAGCAGGTTTTCACCCTTTCTAGTGTCCTATCTTCTGAGAGATGTCCAGATGCAACACTATCATGACACTCATGTAAAATAGTGTTTATTAGTGTTCTATCTGTTAAGGCCATAACACATGTGTGTTTTGTTCTATGGTAAAGGATTCCATCAAGGAGGTGAAATCTTCCTTCATCATATGCCTTTTTCCATATTTCATCTAGTTTTGATGAAAGTGATGGATCTTTGCAGTCTTTCATTAGAAGTTGGCTTAAGATATGGCAATTTTTGTCTGTCTTATAGCTTTCTTTAACTTGGTTAAAGAATTCTGTGCCAATGTCTGTAACACATATTCCTTCTATATGGTGCTCTTCTTGTGGTACCAATGCTGGATTGTCAGGGGTATTTGCTAGAGCCCATCTGCTAAGACCATCTGAATTTTTATGAATATTTCCAGATTTATGAACAATAGTCATATTTCCTCTATATTCTTGGATAGCAATTTGCCATCTCAGCATATGTCTATTTGGAGTCTTCCTTTTTAATAGTGATTTCACAGAATTACAGTCTGTGATTACATCAAATACTGTGCCATCCAAATAATAATTCAATTTTTCTAAAGCCTATACTAGGCATAAGCATTCCATTTGGCTTGCTCCATACCTTGCTTCTATTGGCTTTATCTGCCTTGAAATGAAACAAATTGGTCCTTCCACTGGTTTATCATTGATAATTTGTGTTTGGTGAAGTGCAGCACCTAGTCCTTCTCCACAAGCATCAATGTACAGTTTGAAGGGTAGTTTCAAATCTGGCATCAGAAGAAATGGGGCATTTGTTAAGGAATTTTTCAATTCTTCATATGCCTTGACTCTTTCTTCTGTCATCTCATAAACTGTTTGTTGGTCACATAGCTTATACAAGGATTTAGCAATCTTTGCAAAGTCCTTTATATGCTGTCTATAGTAACCAGCAAATCCTAGAAATGATTGCATTTCCTTTTTGGTTTGAGGAATTGGTTTAAGTAGTACTGCTGCTACTTTATTTTTGTCTATGCCTAGACTAAGGCCAGATACAACATGTCCTAGTGCTTTTAATTCACTATATGCAAAATGACACTTTTTCAAGGAAATTTTCATATTCACTTGGACTATTTTTTGTAGTACCCTTTCTAGTCTTGTAAGGTGATTTTCCCAAGTTTCTGGGCAAACTATGATATCATCAATATAGATAATCAACCATCCTTCTGATAGTTCTTCAGGGAATATGGTATTCATCATTCTTTGATAATGGGAAGGTGCATTTTTTGTTCCAAATGGCATTCTTAAGTATTCAAAAATTCCACAAGGGACTATTATTCTTAGTAGTTTCTTGGCATTGTCTGTTAAGACATTTTGATGAAAACCCTTCAGAGCATCCATAGCTGTGATGAACTTAGCTTGTGACAATTGGGTTAATGTCTCATGGATTCTGGGTATTGGATATCTGTCTGGAATGGTATAGGTATTCAGGGCTCTGAAGTCTCCTACCATCCTTGATTTTCCATTATGCCAAGTTATAATGACAGGTGTAGTAACTTCTACTTGTTCATTATGTCCAACCTTTCTTAACACTCCAAGGTCCATTAATTCTTTAATGTGCACCTCTAAGGCTTCTCTAGCTCTTGGACTGGCTGGATAAGCAGGTCTCCTTAATAAAGGTGGGTAAGGTTTTTCTACATTAAGAATTATATCCACTTCATGTCCAATTATGGCACCTAGTGGCTCTTTGTCAGTTGCAAAGGCATTTTTATACTTAAATAAGAGGTCAATCAATTTTTCTTTCATTTTTTCTGTTAATTCTTGATTGAATTCTGCCTCTTTGAGTTGTTCAGATATAAAAAGTTCCTTTTCTGGAATTTTTTCTTCATTCTTAATAACTGTGATTTGTTTTTTGTTATTTAAGAATCCAAACTGTTGTCTTTTGTTATCTCCTATGGTAAAATATCTATCCTTTTGGTTGGAGATATCTATACCATAGATTGATAAGTAGTCATTCCCAAGTATGAAATGATTACTAGTACAGTTGTCCATTACTACAAACTCTACTTTAATTCTGACACATTGTGAGGGATGAGGAAAAATTAGTGTTAAATCAATTATTCCAAGGGGCTTCATGCTCTCACTTGCACTACTAAATTTGACACCTTGTATTGGCATAAGTTTTTCTTGCCAGTCTGGGACAATGGTTTTTAAATAACTTTTGCCAACACAAGTGCAATATGCTCCTGTATCCAAGTTAACTTTTCCTTCTTGGTTATCAACCATAACAATACTAATACTTGATTTTCCAGCTGTATATCCCATTCCTCTTGCAGGTTTGGTTCTATACATTTTGGCATCTTGTATGTTTGTCAGATTTGTGTCAGATGTTCCAACTTGTGGCAAGTTTGAATTAACATCCAGTACTTCATAAATTATATCAATATTATTAATTTGTGCATTAATTATATTGATTTCATCACTTTCAGAGCTTTCTGACTCTTCTGTCTCTTTTTCAGAGTCAGATTCCTCTTCTTTGTCATTGTGGCTCTCTGTTTCCACAATTTCATTAATCTTTGCTTTTTTAAGGCAATTATTGGCTAAGTGTCCAATACCTCCACATTTATGGCATTTTCTTTGCTCATTATTGTTGGATGTATTGGGCTTAAAGGATACTTTTGACTTATCTTTTTTTATAAATGGTTTATTAGGGCTTTTAATGTCCAATTTTTTCCAAGTCCTGCCAATTTTTGTTCTTGTCACTATATCTTCTAGTGCATTTATATACTCTTCTGTGGAGCATGGTTCTATACACCTGCTTCTTAGGGCATGTTCTAGTTCCCCTCCACATTTTTTAAGTATTTTCATATGCACCATCTTCTGTGACATTTCTGGGTACAGTGCATTAAGCCTTTCAACTTGTTTTAAGAACCAAGTTAAAGGTTTATCTTTCTCTGGGTCAAAGAAAGAGTTTTCAAATGCATTTTCTATCTTATACCTCCAGGCATCATTTGCCCACTTGGTGATTATTTCTTGTTTCCACCAAGACCAGGTATTTTTACCATTTGTTTGTCTTATGCCATAATACCATCTTTTTGCAGATTTCTCAAACAATGAATGTAATCTTGCAGTGATTAATTCATCTGGTATGGCATAGTCTTCTTGTAACATGTCAATTGTTTTAATAAATGACATGTGGTCATATTCACCTTCTACTGTGAATTTTGGCCATTCCTTCAATTGAGGTGCTTCTTTCATTAAGACTTGGTTGTTGTCTTGATGACTCAAGTCTGTTATGAAAGGATTTGACAATTCCTCTTTTGTTTTAACAGGGCTTCTTATATGAGAAAATGGTGTTGATAACTTTGGCATATTTAAATTAGCCTCATTAATTTTATCCATTTTTTCTGTAATAAGCCTTATTTCACTTTGAATATCATCTTTCAGATGCATTCTTGCTTCATCACTTTTTTCTACATGGTCCAAAAGTAATTTTTGGTGTGATGAAGTCTTTTCTTCAAATTTTTCTACAGAAATACTTAATTTATTTAATTTTTCTGTAAGATTGTCAATACTCACATCATAATTGATTTTCAAAGTCTTGTCTTTAATATCTTTTATGTATTTATACAATTCTTGTTGTCCTTGTATTAATTTTTAGGTATTGTCAATTAAATTCTTTGGTTTATTATTTTCAACAATAAACTTAATGTTGTCAATTTCTTTCTTGTTTTGCACAACAATTTTTGTTAAAGAAGATAAATTGTTATTTATTTCTTGTAGTGATAATAAACTATCTTTAATTTCTTTTAGAGGTAATATACTATTTTTAATTTCTGTTAAAGTATTTACAACATCTTTGGACAAGTTTATTTCTTTGGGAAATGAGGTTGTCTCATTCTTTGCTCTTCCTTGTCCTTGAATTCCATCAAGGTTCTGGCCATGTTGAAAACATTGTCCATGGCATCCTTTTGGATTCTTGGGATTCTGTAGCTTGGGGAATATGGTTTCTTCCAATGCTTTTTCTTGTTCTTCTTCCCTTCTTGGGGAAGTGGGTTGGCTTGAGGCTTGCTGGTAGAGGCTACTGGGGCTTCTTCCTTGGTTGCCTCCCTCTTTTTGGCATGATAATCCTTGATTTTTTTGATTTGAGGTTTGGATGACAGTGGATTCCATCCATTGGAGTATTTCACTATCTCCTCCTCTTTGAGGAACTTTTTCAGGATGTGCCAGGAGTTCATCACTCCTTGGTGTATTTGAGGCAGCATTTCCCAGTCTTTGTCCTTGTATACTGTGTAATACTGCTTGTACTGGCTCATGTAGATGTCTATTTGAGCCCTCTGAATGTGATTTGTACCTATTTGAGTTACTCATACTTAGTTCCAATTCAGGCTCAGATATCATGGGCATTTCTGGGACTTGCCTTTGGGATAAGGCACTTCCTAGTGTGGATTCTGTTCCACTGGGGATATTGCCCTTTCTTTTCCCTTTTGAGGGATCAATTCTACTTCTGAGTCCAGCTCCATCTGATTGGATGGAGTATTGGGAACCTCTTCTGGTAGTCATAATTTAAAGAATAAGAAAAAAATAAAAGTATTTTTAGAATAAAATTCTTTTATGGCAATTTAAAAAGAGGTGCTCACCTTCAGAGTCTTGAATGGTGGGCCCTGGAAAGTCTAATTTCTTAGCTTTCTTTCTTTTGGTGATAACTGGTGTTGGAGAACTTTGACAAGTTTCTTCCACCAATCTCTCAACAGTAGCTTGGTTGTCTTCTGTTGGGTTATCTTCAAACACTAAAAAAGACAAATAAATATAAGTCTTTTTATAAGAAGTGTTATTTTTGGCAAGATATGGCAATTTTCCACGTAGAAATTGCTTTTTTATCTTTGAAAAATTGAAATAAATAAAGAAATGAATAAAAATGAATAAAAATAACTTTTTTATTGGTTTTTAATATTTTTTTTTTTTTAATATTTTTTTTTTATATATTTTTTTTTTTTATTTTTAAAGAATAAAATAAAAAATAAATATGATTCTTATAAAATTAAATTATAATAAAAGTTATTTTTAATTTATAAATTCTCTTTTTTAATCACTAGAGTCACTCAAAGAAAGTTCTTGCAAGTCTAAGGATGTGAAAAACCACGTGTAAGACAGTACAATTGCTTTCCAAATGCCTCAATAGCTTTTAAAATCAATAAAATATAAAATTATTATATAATTTTATGATTATGAATATAATTTATTATTGGATAAACCCAATTAGAATCTTTTTAAAGGTCTTTTAAGTAAATATCACGGCCAGGCCCCCAAATGTAAGGTTTGACTATGAAACAATAAGTAAAAATTACTAATTTATTACTTATTGTACTCTGAATGTCCTTATAATTGAAATAAATAAGATTAAAATAATAATAATAATAAAGAAATATTATTATTATGGCGTAAAAATATCATATTATTAAATAAATATAATAATATAATTAATATTATATGAAATTATAATATTATAAATAATATATTAATATAAAATAATTAATATATTATAAAGCTCTTTATTATTGTTACCAACAAATAATAAAGGCGTAAAAAACTGTTTTTTATAAATAAAAAAACAATTAATAACAATAATATTACTAATATTAAAGTTATATATTAATATAAATACTATTTATATTAAATAAGAATTATTAAGAGTAATAATAAGAGAGAAATTATTATAATAAGATGAAATAACCTACTTTTAACACTTAAAATAATAATTTTGAGATATTTTACGCCAAAAGAATATGATACAACTTTTTCAAATTGTATTTACAATAAAAAATAAAGAAAATTACTAAAATTCTTGATTTTACGTGGAAATGAGTTTATAGAGAGATTTATGACAAAAACAATTAAAGAATTGATTTAATCACGTAAAAATAGTGATTAATATTAAGATGGTCTTTGGTCTTTAATAATATAAGAGTTTTATATATAAAGAATAAAGAAATTACCTTTTATTTAATTGATTTAATGTTTTTGATGCGTCTGAGGGGTAAATAGAGTAAAAAGAGCTCTATTTATAGTAAATACCTCCCTCCTAGAGTCCAACAGGCTTCTAGTAGACGTGTACTGATCATATCCACTGGAATTGATCAATATTTTAAGGTTTGAGGGTGATTACATCATGATCAAACCATATTACATCATTATTACACCATTATTTAGAGTTATCACTATAACTCTAAGTTTGATGACATCAGAGGCTTGGCAGAACCCCAAATTTCGTGGATTTTATTAGTTTTAATCATAAACTAATAGTATTCACCAATTTTATCACTCTTAAGACTGTTAAACTTAAATTAAGGTTACAGTATGTGATCATAACTGCTCAAATTAAGCTCAAACTTTGATCCTCAATACCTTTTAAGATTTACACGCTACAGCAATTCAGAGAGTGAATTCTGATAGCCTGGCATAACCTTATTATGCTGCCAAGAGCTTTTCATTACATCATCAAAACTCTATTTTTGATGATTTTTCTGGTAACTCATCTTTTCTGTCGAAATTCAATATTTTAAACTTCAAACCTTGATTTCAGGGGGTTATACCCTGAATTTAATAATAAAAATTACATGTATAGTTTAGAAGATATTAGCTATGATCCTTGAATATATGCGTTGACCAAAAAAGTGCATATATTCAGGATAATTCCTTAAGTATTAACATTGGGAATTAGCTTATTAATTGTTTTATGTGTGGATTTTCATGGGGAATCCACTGGTACAATTTATTTCACATGTTGTTTCATTAGTTCTTGAGATAAATAAGGTTTTATGATTTTTATAAGGTATTATACCTTATAATTCCTTAAATATTGATTTTACAGATATGCCATAAAAATGGTATATGTGTATTTTTCCATGGGGAATCCAATGGTATAATTTATTTTACATGTTGATTCATTGGTTTTTAAGTTAAACCAATTTTTGTACCAATTTATGATATTTTTTGTATATTTAAGTAATTATTCTTAATGTATAATTATTCTAAGTAATTTTAATATAATTATATTAAAGGTATAATTGTTCTGAGTCTTTTTTGTGACCTTATTGGGTATGTGGTCATATCTCAAAGGCTCACACTCTGGATAATGACTTACAGCCCCAACACTTTGTGTTTAGCGAGTCTTTCACAGGCAAGCATCCATCCAGAAACTGGGTCTCTACTTCCGAAATCACAATCAAGGTTGAGCAGCCTTGTGAGCCTTAGAGGTAATTTCATATACCCAAAAGCCCACAAATACAAAATTAACATATAAATATAAATAAAATAAATTTATTTATATTATTAAAATAAAAATAAAAATATAAATATAAAGTTGTATTCAAAAGAAAAAATTTAATTACAATTTAAAAATAAAATTACATTAAATTTTGGAATTATAAAATTACATTTATACTTGAAAAAATTAAGTAAAAATGAAATTTTAACAAAATTGTGAAAAATTAAATAAATTTGGAAAAAAGTTAAATAATAATTATTATAGATTTTTATCCAATAAATAAACATATTGAAATTATTTCACCATTGGCTTCCTCATAAAAAATCAGGTGGGGTCACCTCTGAGTGAAATTCTTGTAGCTCAACTCTAAATAAGCTTAAATTAAGTTTTTAGTATTTTCAATACAAAAGTTGAAAATCCTCAAAACTTCAATTTAATTCACACCACATGTGGTGTTAACCATCAATTTTTGTGTTAAAATTGAGGTGTTGTGTTTAGTTTAGAAGTTATGAGGAATTGAAGTATTTTCAATTGAATTCAATTGAAATGTCAAATTGTGCGGGTGTATTACATAAGTGAACTTTGATTTACATATGAGGTATCAATTATTACTGTATTGTACTGTACAATTCAATTGAATTACATATGTAAATTATAAGTATAATACATGATGAGGAGTTAAAGGAAAAATAAATTGGAAAGATTAAATTTGGGGGGGAAAAGGAACTCCAGCTACAAGGGGGAGCTAGACCCCCAAATTCCTTGCTGACAGGCGTGGGATGTCAAAATTCACGCAAAAGTTAATCACTTTTGGCCTGGAATTGAGTTACAGGGTCTGTGAACTCAATTGATGATGAGGTTTTGATACCAACTGGGGTAGTTTTAGCTGTTGCCAAGAGGGTAAAACTACCCTTAAGATAAAACAAGCATAGTAAAGAAAGTTTTAACTGGTTTCTATGTCTCCTACACACATCCTGACGTGTTTTGAAGGCTCTAGACCAGGTATTGCTATAGCTATGGCTGATTTAAGGGTCTAAAATGGCAAAAAATGGCTTAAACCAGCCCTTTTTTGGTCTAAACCAGGGCTCAATGATGCCATAATTGGCTTTTCTGTTTTCATACTGTTTTTCACGACCGACAAGAGTAAATTTTGATTTTGGAGTAAGAAAATTGATGGCTATAAAAGAATGTCTTCTTTGCCCCACTTTTCTCTTCATGTTAGAATCTTTTCCTTTTATTAATTAGTTTAAACACTGTTAAACCAATCAATAAAGGATTCCAAACACCTTTTTTAAATAATTTTAAACCTTTTAACCACATGAAAAAATTATTATAATCATTGTTTGTAACTTTTATAATCATTTTTACCCCTGAACCACCCCAAAAGTGAATTAAAGCATCTTTCATCACTGTAAACTTTGTCACTTTGTTTCCAAATTCACTCTGGTCACTTTTGAGTGTGTTTTCTCTTTAATATTCTTTTTAAATACTTTGTTCTTTACTTAATTGCTTGCAGTTCTTTGCTCAATTAATTCTAATTGAAATTGCTCTTGAAGAAATTTCTTTTGTAGCCTTAAATATCTCTTGTAGAGTATTTTTGGATAACTTTTTATTGTTGGTAAAACAATAAATCTCTATAATAATATTGTTTTATACTAATAAAGTTATAAACAATAAAATTGGCGTGTTTTCTCTTAAAAATAATATTTCTTACTATTTTTAATTGATTTTTACCTTATACAAATTTTGAGGACAGGAAAAGTACTTGATTTTTAATCAAAGTTTCATATCCACACCTTACAAGCCTCAATCACAACAAGGTTTGAAACACCAGTTAAGTTTGTCAGAGTTCAGGAACACAATGATACCAAGGTGCATAACCAAGCTTGCTCAAGGCTCAGAGTATGCTACCCAGCATGGTTACCCTATTCCCAAAACTGACAGGTCCAGCAGCAGAATTACTGCCAGAGGGGGGAATTAAACCCATTTCAAATTTAATGAAAGTTGAAAGCAACCCCAAATCACTAGCAACTACACAATTTGGAAATATAACATGACTCCTCAAATTGAGACCTCATTGAACATTATTCATTAATTTAATCACTCCTCAAAAAAATATTTTTTTCCAAAAAAAAAAAAAAAAAAAGAAAAAAATTTAACATAAAACATTTTTTCATAACATAAACATAGAAAAACAAATTTAACAATAATAATAAAAAAATAAATAAAATAAGAAGTATTGATTAATATAAAGGATAAAAGAACAGATACAAAAAACAAATTAGTCCTTGTATGACTTTAAACTACAGGGTAGCAGCCTGAAGGCTAAAAGTAGTCTTTGTATGACTTTAAACTACAGGGTAGCAACCTGAAGGCTAAAATTAGTCTCTGTATGACTTGAAACTACAGGGATAGCACACCAGAGGGCTGAACTTGCAAGTAAACTCAAGGAAGAATGAAAACTAAAAAAAAGGAGTGAAGATGTCAATAGAAGTAACAAAAGTGAACAACAGAATAATGAAGACTTCAACGTTCAAATAATGAAGAACATTTAATCAAAATAAAACCCTCAACATTGATCCGCTTTGTCCTCAGTAAGACAGTAAGCTTCTCCCTTGTGTAATTCTGGACAAGGTTTTTCAAATGTCCTTGTACAACTCTAAGCTGCAGGATTTGGTATACCTAATATACTGGCTTTTATCCACCTAGAGGTAAAGTCCTTGTATGATTTAAAACTACAGCTCAAATTTAATTATGAACAAAAGTGAAAGAAGATACTGAAGAGCCTGTTTCATTTTCACCAAAAAAAATGATGAAATAAGAACAATGAAAGCCCAATCCAATGCAGCAAAATATAAATCAGTGCTCAAAAAGGTTAGACCAGTCAATGAAGCTATGCCTCAAGATCTGAATCCACCTTTCGAAAGACCGGAATTATGAAGAGATCCATATGAAACACCTTTATCACCTAACCCACCTCTATTTATTGAAACATTAAATGTTACAGAAGACAGAATTTCAATGATAAATTTTGTACCATCTGGATGGTTATCAGAAGAAGAAACAAATTTATTAAGAAATGTTATATTAGTAAGGGAAAAGGTTATAGCATTTTGTGAAGAAGAAAGAGGCGTACTTAAGCATTCTTATGGAAAACCATAGAAAATACCAGCTATATCACATGAACCATGGCAAAAGAAACCAATACCAAAACCAAAATCAATTTTACCTCAATTTATTGAGCTAGTCAGAGAAAGAATATGTACAGGACTCTATGAACAATCAACATCAAGCTATAACAGCCCAGTATCTTTTGTGGAAAGACCAAATGGAAAACTTAGAATAGTTCATGATCTTCAAGACCTCAATAAAGTCACAATCAAAGATGCAGGATTACCACCAAATGTGGATGAGTTTGTGGGATCATTTTCAGGAAGAGCATGTTATGGATTAGAGTATATTATGGGAGGATATGATGAAAGAGAGTTGGATATTAATACAAGACCCCTTACAGCATTTGAAACACCACTTGGAAGACTTCAGCTTACTAGACTACCTCAAGGTGCAACAAACTCTGTAGCAGCTTATCAAGCACAAATGACTTGGATACTTCAGGAGGAAATACTGGAGCACCTTGGAATATTTATAGATGATGGAGGGATTAAAGGACCCAGATCAACATATCAGCATGAAACATTGAAGGAGAATCCACTCATAAGAAGATTTGTTTGGGAATATGCAGTAACATTAGAAAGAATACTTTTCAGGATAGAAGAGGCAGGAGTCACAATTTCAGGATCAAAATTTGCATGCTGTGTTCCAGCACTGGATATTGTAGGGCATGTTGTATCTTTGGGTGGAAGAGAGATTTCAAAACAGAAAATAAACAAGATACAAAATTGGCCTAGACCAACAACAAAGAAGGAAGTTAGAGGATTTTTAGGACTATGCGCATATGTCAGAATTTTTATCAAAGACTTTTCACAAGTTTCAGCACCATTTAGAAGATTTAAAAGGGAGGATGTATGTTGGAATTGGGATGAAAAATGTGAAGAAGCTTTTATAAAACTCAGGAAGATAGTAGGAGAAGAAATTACCTTGAAGACATTTAATTATGAAAAAGGGTCTGGGAAGATAGAATTAGCAATTGAAGTTATATTGCAGCTGCTGCAGCTCTTATGCAAGAGGATGTGAATGGACAGGATAGACCAGTACTATAAGAATCAGTAACCGTTTCCTGACTAGAATCTAAATACTCTCAGCCTAAATTAGAATTGTGTGGTGTTGCAAGAATACTCAAAAAGCTTCAAACAATATTATGGGGGCAACACTTTGAGCTTCAAGTAGATGCTAAATCTTTAATAGAAATGATCAACACACCATGTTTACCAAATGCATCAATGACAAGATGGGTAGCATTTATTCAGCTTTTCTCTTTTGATCTGGTACACAAACCAGGGAAGACATTTACTATGCCAGATGGATTATCAAGAAGACCAAAGGGGGAAATGGATCATTTTGATGAAGAAGAAGAATGGATTAAGCCACATACAGTATTTGGTCTAAAAGAAGTAAATACAAGCAAAGTAGGAAAATTATCAAGAAATAAAACAAACAATATTGAAATTCCAATAAAACAGGAAGAATTTGGAAAAAATATGCAAGAAGATTTGAATAGTTTGAAAAAGCCACAAAGTATTGGGGAAGAATACTTCAAGAGAATTAAAATAAGATCAGTAAACTTCTATATAGAAGGAGAGCAGCTAAAAAGGAGAAATCAAGAGAATCCACAAATGGTTGTGTTTAATAATAAAGCTCAAAAACAGATTCTAAGGAAAATGCATGAAGAATTGGGTAATCAAGGGGAAAATGAAACATATAGAAGAATAAAGAAAAGATATTGGTGGGAAGGAATGAAAAAGATAGTCAAGAAATGGGTTAAATCATGTCAAGAATGTCAGAAAAGGAGTCATTTTCAGCAAAAAGAAGGAAAGATATCTGCAACATCCACTCTATTTGAAAGAGTCAGCATGGATGAAGTCCATATTAAGGCAGGAAAATGGAAATATTTGGTGGTAGCAAGAGATGACTTTTCAGGATGGCCAGAAACTGTTGCATTAACTAGGCTAATGGCAAAATCAGTCTCAGAATGATTCAATTCAGAATGGATTTGTAGATATGGAGCACCCAAAGAAGTCACAGTAGATGGAGGAGCAGAATTTGGAAAAGAACTACAAGAAGCAGTCAAAAGAGCAGGATCAAGAATCAGAATAACTACACCTTACTACCCAGAAGCACAAGGAATGGTTGAAAGAGGCCATAAGCAGTTAAAGGATGCACTTGTAAAAATGTTTGGTGAAAATGGAGCCAAATGGAAAGAATACTTACCAATTGTAACCTTGGAGGATAGAATTTTGGTAAAAATAACAACAGGATACTCACCATTTGAGCTTCAGTTTGGTAAGCAGGCTGTCCTACCAATTGACATAGAACCAAACACATACTTAGGCATAGAATTGAATAAAATCTCAATAACAGGAGAGCTATTGGAAGCAAGAGAAATACAGATTTTGGCAAAAGAAGAAACAAAACTAAAAGCAGCAGATAAATTGAGAGATTCAAGAAAGAAATCAGTTCAATACTTGGACAAAAAGATGGCACACAAACTGAGAAATCCACTTCAACCTGGGGATTTAGTATTAGTTTACAATAAAACACTTGAGTCACAGTGGGGATTACTCTTGAAAACCCATTGAAATGGGCCATTTAGAGTTATAAGTCAAGCTAATAAGGGACCTTGTGAACTTGAATAATTGGATGGTACTAAACTAACAAGGAAATTTGCAGCAAGTCACATCAAGAGACTTTATCCAAGGGGGAAGATAGTTCACTTAGATTCAGAATCAGGAAATGAAAGCAGTGAAGAGAGTGAAGTTAAAGATTCAATATTAGAAGAAGAAGAAATTGAAAACTATACATACTCTGATTAACATTGGAAAGCTTTAGACAGTAATGCTGGGGACAGCATTAAATGGAGGGGGGATGTGGTATTCCATACCAACTATACCAGTCTCAAGCTTACCAAATAATTGGAAAAAAAAGAAATTGCAGAATAGCTCTGCAAAATGAAAAGAAATTGCAGGAATGGCTCTGCAAATGGAAATAAAATGCGGGAATGGCTCTGAAAATGGAAAATAGGAATGAGGGAATGGCTCTGCAAATAGAAATAAAATTGCAAAAAAGGCTCTGCAAATAGAAATAAAATTACAGGAATGGCTCTGCAAATAGAAATAAAATTGAGGGAATGGCTCCCCAAATGAAAATAAAATTGTGGGAATGGCTCCACAAATGGAAATAGGCTTATGGGAATAACTCCGGAGGTGGAAATTAAATTTCAGAACTCTGAAACTAGGTAAATCAAATTGTAAAGAAGTCCTAGGGCATAATCAAGAAGATTAGAGTTTCAACCAGAAGAAATTCAATTAAAATTGAAAATACCAATTTCCCCACCTTTTTCAAATATAATGGCAGTGCACTCAATAGAAAAACCTTTATTTTCCCCACTTTCCTCACTTCCAAGAAAAACCTCACCAGCTAAATTATCTCAAAGACATCACATTATTTTGATAAGAAACAGAAACACCAGCATAATTTTCTCATATGTATCATATGACTAGAAGAAAGCTCAATTGTCAGGAGTTGTATTTTCTCCACTTTCTTGGCAAAAGGAAAATCTCACCAGCCAAATTTCTCAATTACATCACATGATTTTGGTAAGAAAAAGTACCACCAGCATAAATCTCTCAGAACATACATAACTAATAGAAACAAAAAATACTTTCCCCACCTTCAAGAAAACATCACCAGCCATATTAGCTTAATGACCTCAAATGACTTGAAAAGAAAAAAAAAGAAAATCTCTCCAGCCAAAGTATCTCAATTACATCACATTATTTTTATAAGAAAAAGCACCACCTGCATAATTCTCTCAGAAAACACGTTGCTACATCAAAATTACACATCTCACCAGCCAAAACCTCTCAACTATAATTTTTTCTAAGTACCCTGTTTTAAGAAGCTCTATGGAGGCCCAAAAGCTATAAATAGAGGTCCTCTCTCCCTCATTTTTCCCATAAACAAAAAGGGAACAAGTTCTCACTATCCAGGATCACCACCATTCCCTGAACTAGCAGGATATCTACAATAGTATTAGTGTTTTAGTAGTGAAAAGCTCAGTAGCCTTGCTCAGTAGCTTAGTATTAATGAGGAATAGTAGTATAACCATAGCATAAAGCTCAGTAGCTTATTATTGTTAAAGAAATAGTAAATAACTGTAGCTAAAGCTTAGTAGCCTTTCTCAAAAGCTTAGTGTTATTAACAAAAAAGTAGTAGTGATATAAACTCAGTATTAAGAAATATTCTAAAAGAATCAAATCCAGTAGTCTTATTATTAGTACTCATATCAAAAAAACAAAAAATCATTATAATCAACATAAAACCATAAAAAAATATATATTCTTATCATTCTTATTAAAAAAAATATTCTTATGAGTTTTATTAAAATAACAAAAAACCAAAACATATATATATATATATTCTCATCACTTTTATTAAAATAAAATGAAAAAAATCTTAGTGTTCATTTATCAGAAATTTTAGATCAGAGTTTTTACTGTAGTGTTATTGATAGGTCTGATTTAGAAACTGCTGATAAGTCTTCTCTATCTGTTAAAGCCACAAATCTTATTTTATTTTGTGATTCTTTTTAGGCTGACTATTCAGTATTATTTAGAGGGGAAGCTAATACACCTTAGCACCCATGGTTATTGGAAAATTCTTAAATTAAAAACAGACTTACCAATAATTTCCCCCTCAAGGTACTGCCTTATTTCATCCCACACCAAAAGGAGTTCCCACAATGTTTAACCTTTTGTAAGAGAGTATTTTTTTTGTTCTGAGATAAAATTACCAATAGAATTTTATCTTTATAGGATACAGGAATAAGGGTTATATTTTTCTGTAGCCCTACTGTATTCCTTTGAGAAAATATACTCCTCTTTTATTCTCTAATGAAAACTGTGAAAGCTAGATGGGAGGTGAAAAAATGGCATTATTTTTCAAGTTTGTTTAAATTTTATTTTTACACTAATATTCAATATAGTGGTGCTACAGTCTTGGAGCTAGTACAATTGGATATAACTCCTTGAGAGATTTCATAGAGCACCCCACTTGGTAAGTCTGTGATACAAACTCTATATCTTAGATGGGAGGGGGAGATTAAGGTTTATTTCAAGAAAGACTTTTCAAAATTAATTACTTTGTTAATTACTATTCTTTCATAATGAGAATTATGTGTTCTGAAAATTCAATGTTTCATATTTGAGATTTTCATATTGAAAGAATGACTTTTTTTGGGTATTTTTTTATTATTTGTGGCCTTATTGTACTTTTATTCAGTTCAGTAAATGTTTATTTCACACCTTTCTTGTCTACCATGTTTGTGGTAATCTTTTACTTCATGCTTGTTCTTGGGCTTTGAGTCAAAGGCTGAGAATAATGGCTCATAATACATAGTTCCTTGACCAAGCATCTTTATTTTTATGAAATGATGATTTTGAGCCTTAGAGGTATTTTCATATACCCAAAAGACCACAAATGATAAATTAAGATACAAATATGAATAAAATAAATTTATTTATATTATAAAAATAAAAATTGAAACATAAATACAAATGCATACTTAAAAATCAAAAATTTAATTATAATCTAAAAAGAAAATTACAATAAAATTTAAAATTATGAAAATACATTTTTACTTGTAAAAATTAAGTAAAAATGAATTTTTAATAAAAATTATAAAATTGAAATATTTTTGGTAAAAAGTTGTATAAAATATATTATAACTTTTTATCCAATCAATAAACATAAAGAAATTATCACACCATTGGATTCCTCATAAAAAATAAAGTGGGGTCACTTCTGGATGAAATTTCTGTAACTCAACTTTAAATAAGCTTAAATTAAGTTTTTTGTATTTTTTGTACCAAAGTATGAAAATCCTCAAAACCTTAATTTAATTCACACCACATGTGGTGTGAACCATCAATTTTTGTGTTAAAATTGAGGTGTTGTGTTTAGCTTAGAAGTTATGAGGAATTGAAGTATTTTCAATTGAAATGTCAAAATGTGCGCGTGTATTACATGGGTGAACTTTGATTTACATATGAGGTATCAATTATTACAGATGTGTAATTAAAAAAACTTAATTGAATTACATATGTAAAATATAATTGTATTACATGATGAGGAATTAAAGAAAAAATAAATTGGAAAGATTAATTCTGGGGGGGGAAAGACACTCTAGCTCTAAGGGGGAGCTAGACCCCCAAAATCCTTTCTGACTGGCATGGTATGTCAAAATCCACGCAAAAGTTCATTACTTTTGGTCTGGAATTGAGTCACAGGGTCTGTGACTCAATTGATGATGAGGTTTTGATACCAGCCAGGGTATTTTTAGCTGCTTCCAAGAATGTAAAACTACCCTTAAGTTAAAACAATGTTAGTAAAAACAGTTTCAGCTGGTTTCTACGCCTCTTACACACATTCTGATGTGTTTTGAAGGCTCTAGACCAGGTATTTGTATAGTAATGGCTGATCTAAGGGTCTAAAATAGCTCAAACCAGCCCTTTTTTGGTCTAAACCAGGGTTCAATGATTCCATAATTGGCTTTTTGTTGTCATAGTGTTTTCCACGACTGAAAAGAGCAAGATTTTCTTTTGGAGTAAGAAAGTTTATGGCTATAAAAGAATGTCTTCTTTGCCCCACTTTTCTCTTCATGTTAGAATCTTTTCCTTTTATAATCAGTTTAAACACTGTTAAACCAATCAATAAAAGATTCCAACCACCCTTTTTTAAACATTTTAAACCTTTTAACCATGTTAAAAAATCATTATAATCATTGTTTGTAACTCTTATAATCATTTTTACCCCTGAACCACCCCAAAAGTGAATTAAAGCATCTTTCATCACTGTTAACTTTGTCACTTTGTTTCCAAATTCACTCTGGTCACTTTTGGGTGTGTTTTCTCTTTAAATATCTTTTTAAAGACTTTTTTCTTTAATTAATTTCTTGCAGTTCTTTTCTCAATTAATTCCAATTGAAATTTCTTTTGTAGCCTTAAATATCTCTTGTAGAGTATTGTTGGTAAAATGATAAATTTTCATTATATTATTGTTTTATACTTACAAAGTTAAAAAAAATGAAATTGGCATGTTTTCTCTTTAACAATACTATTTCTTACTATTTTCAAATAATTTTACCTTATACAAATTTTGAGGACAGGAAAAGTACTTGATATTTTATCAAAGTTTCATATCCACACCTTACAATGATTGAATTTACAAATGATAAAACATTTTCAGTAAGTTTAAAATATTTCAAAAATTCATGGAAACACACAAGTCAAGGTAGCTCTTTGGAGCTCATTTGTCAAAAGTATAAATTTTCATTTTGAATATCTACTGAAGCTTCTGCATTAATTCCCAGTGAATCTTGGTATCAGGGGAATCAAAAATCAAGTATCAAATTTCACTGAGAATTCAAATGGTAATTAATTATTTTTTTGTAGATTGTAGAAATTGAATGTAAATCCTTCACAAAGTTTTAGTGGGCTTCAGAAGATAGCAAAAGTCTCTGTATTAGGATGGTGTCTATCAGAATTTATTAAAATTTGAATCTGGAAATTCCAGGTTTTTTAGGAACTACCATGTTTATAAATATTTAACCCCTTATTTATATATATATTTTATCAAGCTTCTCTATTACCAAATCACCCAGAGCCAAAAAAAAATGAAACCTTATGAGAATGTCCAAGTTTAATATAATTTTCATCTTAGAATTAGTTTAATTAATGATGAAATATCTAATATTTATCTAACAATAGTAAAATACTTTAATAATACAAAACCATAATTAAGTAAAGCTCAAGATATAATCACTTTTGTGTTCCTTGTGAAGTACAATGATTCAAAAATTCTACATTTTCCTTACAAGTATTGAGAAATTATTTTAAGATTACATTTCTCACATATAAAACATTTTAGTCACCTGGTATTTTCCTTTTTATAACTTAGACTTATTAATATTAGCTTTCTAATTCTTTTTATTCAATTTATATTTAATTTTGAATGAAGCAGTCATATTTTCCTAATTATTTTCTTTTTTTTTTCCAAGTTCAATTATCTTCTAAAATAGATTTTTAAGTAATTGATTATGTTACATTTGTCTATTAATTCACAACATTCCACTCAAGTTGAATTGAATTCACATAGATATGCAAATTGAATTCCCTGTTTAATTCCATAAAAATAAATCCATGAAGAAAAATTCAATCTGGTTGCATCCTTTGACCCACTTATTCCTTTTTAAAATACTGTTTCCTTAATTTTGGTGAATTTAATGTTACATTCAATATTGGCCACCTCTAGTGTAAATGCTATAACTAAGATTTGTAATTCAATTCCATTAATCAATTATTACTTAAGCTATTCTTTCATGAAAAAAATAGAAATTGAAAATCTTGATTTTCTTTTCTCTTACTAAATTAAATTGAGATTGATTTCAAATACATATAAGCCCTTATACACATTTACCAAAATTTACAGGATCTTACCAATTTATGACCATAAAATTTAAACTTTCCTCTTTTTCAAAATAAAATTACTATCTCATAAATATAAACAAATTTCACAAAAGAAGGAGTTATTTTGGTACTCCTTCAGAAGGTCAATTTTTTCTCAAAATTTTTTGATGTGGAAAAATCAAGGAGTTTAAGGATTTTAGCCCAAAATAATTTCTTGGGGGAAACAATCGCAAATTTTTGTTGAATTATAAAATATTATTTTCTTGAAATTTTCCCATAGCTCAAATAAACTGCAAGAAATGGTTCAAAATTTTCAGAGGGGTTTCATGAGTCAAAGTTTTTGTGAGCCTTTTATATGTAGCCACATATTCAAAAAGGTCACAAAACACCTTTAAAAAATTTATTTTAATAATAAAAATTGAAATTATAATATCAAAATAAGTGAAAATGCCATAAAAAGGCATCACTCTTTTTTTATCTCAGGAACAAATGAATAAGAATGTAAAGTAAATTACACCATTGGATTCCCCATCAGAAACCACATATATTACATATATCTTTCAAACCAATACTTACTGAGATAACCTGGATATATGCACTTCTATGATCAGTACATATATACATGGTTTTTATCTCATATCTTTTAAATTACAAATGATAGATAGTTTATTAAATTATTAATTTACCACTAAATTACTGTGAGAATAAAGATATAAGCAAGGTCAAAAATTCTAAGAGTTTATATTGCAAAATAGCAATAGCTGTTGACCCCTTAAAATTGAAATTGATCCAAGCTCAAAAGAAATTATATATTAAGATTATATAGCTTATATGTGAATAATGATGTAATTTTTATCATTATTTTAAAGTTAAAACCCCTTGAAATAATGGCTCAAAGTCTGAAATAGTATATTTCAACAGAAAGGTAGAGTTACAAGAAAAATAATAAAAAATGGAGTCTTGATGATGTAATAGATCCTATTAAAAACTTAGTAAGGACATTCCAAGCTATCAGAATTCACTCTCTGAATTTCTTCATAATAAATAATTTGAATGTTATTAAGGATTAAAGTTATTTCTTAAAAATGATCATTTATAATCAATAACTCTAAGCTTAATTTAAGTTTAACAGTTGAATAAGAGATAGAAATGGTGAATATTACTATTTTCTGATTAAAACTACTATAATACACCAAAATGAATCATTTTCTATGCTTTTGATTTCATCAAATAAGGGTTATAGTTATAACTCTAAAAAATGGTGCAATAATGAGATAAGAAGGTTTAATAATTATGTAATCATCACCAAACCATCATATATTAATTAATTCTGGTGGATAGCATCAGTAAAAGTCTACTAGAAGGGATCTTTCCACCAGAAAAGGACCTCTTCTTCCTCTTTTTCCCCCTCAGATGTAACAAATACAATAAAATTATTAAATAAAAAGGTAAAAAAATTTATTCATTAATATAAAACCTCTTATATTATTATAAGCCAAAGCTGTATCTTATAGTAAGCACTATTCTATATTTTATTAAATCAATATTCTATTGTAATTGGTCAATTTCTCTTAAAATCTCTAAATACATGTAAAAATAGTAAAATCTGTAATTATCTCTATTTTTTATTGTAAATACAATTTAAATAAGTTTTATTTATATTCTTAGGCATAAAAGTATTCAAAATTATTATATTTTGTGTTGAAATTAAGTTTTTTCTCTTATTATAGTATTTTTTTGCTCTATTATTATTCTTAATAATTTCAATATTGAGGTAAATAGTAAAAATGTTAATTTTTATTATCAAGTAACAACTTTTTAAGCATTCATTGATTGTTGGTAACATTAATAAATTGCCATAAATATATCAATTTATTATATATTGATATATTTATATTATTATATAATTTTTATAATATGATTATATTATTATAATCATTTTTAACTATATTACTCACAATAATTGGAACATTAAGACTCAAAGAATCAAAATATTGGCAATTTTTACTTATGGTTTCATAGCCAAACCTTACAGGTTTGGGGCCCAAATACGTTCTTTTTGACAGTCACCTCCAAGTTGGTGTATTCACTTAAGTATTGATATTTTTTTGTAATATATTATTTTTTTCAATCATCTTTGATATTATTCTTTCTATTAATTATTTTTGGGGTCTGAAAGACTGCTGAAAAAGCTTTTGGATTTTTCCCAAATTTACTTTGGCCAAAATAGCCAAATTGGTTAAGCTCAAATATTAAAGACAAAAAATGTGCAATGAGATTCCACTTATTTAATTCCAATCTTTTTGAAAATGAAGAAATATCATGATGTGAGAATTTAATGAAAAGATGATTTATTCTTTAGACATTTTTTAGTACAAATATTCATGAAAAAAAATCTACTCTTTGGTTCTGCAACCAAAAATGGGTGCCAATTTTGCTATAAATATTTGTTCCAAAAAATCTCCCTGGAAATTGGAATTTTTTTTATTAAAAAAAACCTCAACTAATGGATTTTAATTGAAAAGCAAATATTCATGAACTTTTTCCTTTTAGAGCTCCAAGTTGGCTAAAAATAGCTATATTGGTGGTTTTTAAAAGTCAAAAGATTTGAAGCGATTATGAGAGCTTGAGGAGGCCTGAAAAGCACCAAAAATTAAAAAAGGATAATTTTTGGAAATTTTACATGAGAATTCATAAAAAAATTTATATTAATTTACTCAAACTTTACATGGATTGAACAATCCCCATTTTTTGAATTTTGGGACTTTTCAGAGTGATTATGGCTTTTTGAGGCTCTTGATCATCTTTCAGGGGGGTATTATGGGTTCAATTTTTTTTGCATAGGGTTAATGAGGCAAACTTAGTTATTTTCAATTTAACAGGCGCCCAGGGGCGTCATTATGTTGTTTTACCATTGATCTTCTGCTAAGTTACCATTACACTGAATAAATTGGATTTTTCTTCACATTCAACAAAAAAAAAAGTGGGTTTCAAATGCAATTAAAAAACCCTAAGAGGATTTTTCAAAAAAAAACAAAACAAAATATTTTTATAATTAATAATGAAGATTGAATAAAATCATTTACATCTTTCTTTCAAATAGTTTTTCAGGATTTTTTTTTGTAGGAATTGGCTTAGTTTTTGTAATATACATATATATTAGGAGTAAGAATTTTCAAATTATTTATTTGTCTGCTTGAGTGTTCAAAAGAAAGAGAAATATTGAATTAAAGAATCATAATTATCATTATTAATTTAAGAATTAATAAGTTTTATATATAGATTAGTTTTTGTTTTTGGGTGCTAAGCTTTTACCACACATTTGAATATTTTGAAAATAATGTCTTTTCATCAGTTTCCTCATAGGTCATACCAACAATCTTAGATACTAAAAGCTCTTGAGCCCCAAGGTGAATTGAGTATATAAGACAAAGAAAATCATATATGCCAAAACCTGCTATTTATATCCCCTGTCAATGCCAAAGCCGTATCTCACTTATTCATTCCTTGCATGCTTACTAAAATAAAAGTGATGCCATTGATTGTATCAATTGCCAGTTAGAACAATTAAAGCTTAATATGTGAATTTTAAATTTAACTAAAACATATTTAGCTTTTCTAACTTTTCTTTTTTTTACAAAATGCAAAACATTTATTATAGTAAAAATATACTTTAATACTAAAAAGCTGCCTTCAAAACAAATGAATGAAGCTCCACATTTTGCAGTAATTGTTTCAAATATGATGGCTTTTTTTATTACAATGTTGTGTAGAAAAAGCTGAAAACAAAAGGCTTGAGTGCATATTCTATGAAGAAAACAGTATTTAGTTTCATTTATAGATTGCAATTTTCAATCCTGTCTTTAGTAAGCTGTTCGTTGCAATTTGCTCTGGAACAAAATGATAAGTATTCTAACTTCCATTAGTTAAACAAAATAAATTCATTGACCCCTTTAAAAAGTATGGCACAGTATAAATCATTACTATACAAGCATCTTGCTAACATATGGACCATCAAGTTTATAACCCAACTTTCCATACCAATGTCGGACTCCTACGCCTGAGATCACAGCCAATTTTACACTTCCATGTTCTTCTCGAGCGATCCTCTCCGCTTCTTCCATTAGTAATGTTCCAAAACCCTGATGTTGAAACTAGTGTGTTGACGATGAAAGAAAATATGATGAAATTGATGAAAATGTTAGACCCTTGTGAGCATTTGTTTACAAAACTCAATGGCGCTAACCTTAGTAGGATCACGACTATGCATTGGTACCGCCGTACCATACACATGCAACTCTCGAACGATTGATGTCGGTCCGTCCTCAAGCAGTTCTTTTCGAAATGTTCCCTCTGCTGTGCATTTCCTCAGTCGTAATAGCCCAATTAAAATGTCTCTTTCACAATCTTCATAGCTCAAAAACGTCTCCCATCCCCCATTTGCCACGTAATCTCTTCGAATGAGTTCCACTTCCTCGGGTCTAACCTTGAAATGAATTTCATGGATTCCCACTTCTCTATGACGAATATCGCGACAAACAGCCCCGAAATCTTTTAAACGCTGAAGGGCTAATTCTCGCAGGTTACCGTTTTCGACTCCAGAGGTCACCAACGGCATGGGTATGTCTCTTTGTACTCTGTAGACACGTGTCCACGGAGGAATGAGTGCAAGGATTCTTGCGACTATGTCAACTAGTGCGTTCGGTGTGTAATTTTTATAGCGCCCCGTTCTCCATAATTCGTAAACCCCTAGCGAGAATAAAAATGAATGAAAATCCAATGATACGTTTATTATGGGTAAGTAAAGTTTACCTGTTCCCCTAATGACCAGGAGTGGATAAATTTTTAATCCGTCAGAGCGAAAAGCTGGATTTTCGAAATATTCCTTGAATTGTTCTAAATCCCGTTCTACTCCGACATTTGGCAAATCAGGCTAAACAATTAGGAAAAAATTAACTGACATTGATTTATGTTGTGGTATGAAAAGGTGTGGTGATAAATGCTCAAAAAAAAAAGGGCTCTGACCATCATATGGGATACAACTTTAAATCCAGCGTCTTTTGCTTTTTGAAATGATTCACAGGTTGCCCTAACAGTATGACCACGGTTGGTGTCACGAGCAACATCTTCATAAACTGATTGTACCCCAATCTTTGAGTTTTGAATGAGCCAGCAAGAAGGGAAGACAATAGTGAATTTTAAGGATTAGGACAATCAATACAATTGAAAACAGTTTGAGCGAAAATCAAGCAAATGGCCGGACTGACTTCAAGACGAGTGCAGCCGTACCTTAGCATACTGGTCAGATGGGGTTCCAAACAATAATCAGGTCTAGTTTCAATGGTGATACCAATACACTTTGTGCTGGCCAATTCACTATATTTGACAGCTTCATCTAGATCTGTTCCAGTGAAGCCGGAGAGTGAATTATGCAATTGAGCAATAAAGTTATCCCGATAGCTGGCAGGTAATGACATGAACGTTCCACCCATGACGATGAACTCGACCTGAATGTTTTCAAGGTCAAATTTGAGATTTGCTTGCTTTCAAGCCAGATTTGGGCTAAGTGGACGATATAAATAGTTGAATTGAATTCAAACCTTATCTACTGAATGACCCAGTTGGCGTAATTGTTCTACCCTGCCTTGGCTCTGTTCATATGGGTCATAACGAGCACGGATTGCCCTCATACTTGTCGGCTGAAGATATAAATAGATGAGATTGATATATCAAAATCTGTAAATAGTGTTGCGTTTTTCCCACAGGGGATTTGAAAGACAACTCTTGTTTCTTTCTTTTTTTCTTTTTTTTCTTTGAAAAGGTAGATTAAATGACAAACCTCATATCCTGTATAGCTCTGAGTAGAATACTCGAAATCAGAATCTGGTCCACCTGGACAATAACTGGAAATCAAGGATCAAATCCCATGACGAAAGAGTTAGCATAAATCAACTCGTGATTTTCCATTGGCCTGTAAGAGAAGTTCAAGATGAACATTTTTTCAGTTTCCTTACACACAAATGTTACCTGTCATGGCGATATGAGGACATCGATGAGGTTTGCTCATTACAGCTACGACGGCAATACCTGATGCCGTTCTGATCGGTTTGGCCCGTAATTTGGGTAGCAATATCGATTTTAGATCAGGCGGTACGGCGGCAATGATATCCACTAATCTGGGTAGTTGAGAGCACTTTTTAAATGAATCAATAAGCAAATGGTCCAGCTTGAGTTATGAATTGAATCGAATCAACGTACTTTGTTTCGTTTGGCTACCTTTTGTCTGACTGCGTTTAAATTTACGTTGTTTCCTTCCTGATGTGATTTTACGAGCTCTGAAATTATATCAGCACAAGTTTTGATTAACAAAGTCGACATTTTCGTTTGTTGGCGATGTCTAACCACGAAATCCTAGAAGAAATCAACGATATCAAAGATGCCAACGACGCCAAACAACCCAGGAGGTGCCAAAAGGAACCGGAGGAAAGGAAGAGATTCTTGACGAGTTAGGTCTGATTACCCGAATTCCCCGGATGCGAAATTTTTCTCCAACTCAACCCAGCCAAAAAGATGTCACCCACCAAGAATATATATTTTTGCGGATCAGATTCAGAATCAGAAGAACAACGAACTCAGCTAATCTCACAAGCTCATCGGATTACGAAAGATAGCTATCTCAAGCCCATAGGAAGCGACCATGACAACCTTGCTTCAATCTTTGCCGAATCCGAAAAATTTCGCAGTCCAAGACCAGGATAACGAGGATATTAATGATAATGAGATCATCAAAAATAACTTCAATCAACCAGAATCAAATCAAATTGCTTCATTAATCATAATACCAAGCTATGGATCTCGCAAAGGCTGGAGACCCAAATTGCCTGATCAGTTTAGTGGTCAAACATCTTTTTTTCTCGATTGAATTCTGACATTTTTTTCTTTGTCATTTTCAGTTTTGGTGATGGCGGCGCTTACCCAGAGTGTCACATTGCTCAATATCCATTGGAGATGGGCCGCAAGAAGCATGTCAGAAGATTTATTTACTTATATTATAAACAATTCTAAGAACTAATGTCAGTCTTAAAAAATCATTAGGCTACTTCTGGAAATACTCTTGCTTTGACTGTAGACGCTGAAGGGAAGATTGATTATACGAAAATCGCTAAGCAAGGTCATCGAGATGGAAGACACGTTCAAGCTCAATTTAAAGACCTAGTCCCACTAGCTCACAGAACTGATTTAGATGATACTGCTCGTGAAATGGAAAGGCCGTCTGCTGAGCAAGTTCAATCAACCACCGAGCGAACACGCTTAGCACTCGAAAAACTTACAAACACTCGCATCAAAGCTGCTCAACCGAAACATGTACCCGACACCGGCGGCCAAGTAAGCTTTGTAAGATATACCCCCAACGGCGATGAGGGAAAACAGAGAATTATCAAACTAGTCGAGACAGTCGAAGATCCACTCGAACCCCCCCGCTTCAAACATAAAAAAATTCCTCGTGGCCCTCCCAGTCCTCCTGCACCTATCCTTCGCAGTCCTCCTCGCAAGGTGACGAGTGAGGAACAAAAGGCTTGGATGATCCCCCCCTGCATCTCCAATTGGAAAAACAACAAGGGTTATACTATTCCTCTTGATAAACGTTTGGCTGCTGACGGTAGAGGTCTACAAGATGTCAGTATCTTATAAACTTGTAGCTTCAACATTTTGGTCAAGTGATTTTTTCACAGCGATTCTTATAAAATTTGACATTTGAAACAATTTTTAGACTCATATCAACGACCGGTTCGCTCAATTATCGGAATCTTTGTATGTGGCCGATAGACATGCTCGAGAAGAGGTTCGCCAGCGCTCCCTTCTGCAACAACGTTTAGCTCAAAAAGAAAAGGAGCAAAAGGAAGAGAATCTTCGTATGTTGGCTCAGCGCGCTCGAGAAGAACGATCTGGGATCCCTCGTGTTGTCGCTGGTACTTCGGCTGGCGGTATGCCTGCGGCTGTGGCTGGCTATGGCAGCGATTCCGATTCCGATGATAGCAGCCACTCAGAAGCTGATAGGTCAGGTCCCGATGATGATGATCAAGATGAAGAAGCAGCACGGGCTCGTGATGAGCTGAGAAGAGAGCGTCGTAAAGAGCGAGAGCGAGAAATGAGAATGAATAACATGGGTAATGAAAAACGTGCTCAACACTTTGCTCGTACCCAAAATCGAGACATTAGTGAAAAGATTGCGTTGGGTTTGGCTAAACCAACCATGTCGAAAGAATCAATGATTGACTCACGATTGTTCAATCAAGAGAAGCTCAGCGGCTCATTTGGTGATGAAGATAGCTACAACTTGTATGATCGACCTCTCTTCAGTGGAAGTTCAGCTGCTGCCGCTATTTACAAGCGAGGTGGTGCGGATGGGCAAGATGGTGGTGCTGATGAAAGATATGGTGGCGGCACCGAGGATGGTATTAAGAGCGCTATGAAGAATGACCGCTTTGGACTTGGTGTGGCCGGTAAAGGTTTTGAGGGAGCAGATTTGCAAGAAGCTCGAGACGGGTACGTGGCTTTTTGGTTCAGCCTGTCATTCTATCTCTCAAAGTGGCTTCAACCATAATTTATTAACTACTGATCCTAAATAAATTCTCAAAACTATGTATCATGCAGGCCTGTACAATTTGAAAGAGATACAACCGTCATAGCAGCCGATCCATTTGCCATTGATGCCTTTTTGGATGAAGCCAAGAAAGGAGTTAAGAGAGGATTAGACCAACGTACAAACGCGATTGAAGAAGGGACACCTGATTCTCGCAAACGGAGAGGTTAAAAAAACATAAAAGAAGACAGTTGATGTTATTTCCATCGTTTCAAGGTGTTGAGAAACGAGCCAAGATTATTCAAAAAGATTTCTCTATAAGTTTGAATCATGTCAATTATATACGCTATTGTTTTGTGTGTATTATAACTTTTTCGACGTAACACTAAAAAAATCACTATACTTTGCATAAATAAACCTAATTTTATTATAAGGAAGACTTGGAGTTACATAACAAGCTTTGTTGTTGCTTTAACTCACAACCATTCAATATAATCCACCTATCTCCACCAATCATATGATGTCAAGAGCTTGTTTGTGAAGTTTCTCAATGCAACATATTGACATCATGTACATTCTTAATTCATTTCAAACCCCCAACTAAGAACCCAGAGAAAGACAGGTGTTGCAAAACCATCTCAAAAGTTGAAGGGAGATTTATAGGGAATGTTTTAATAAACATACCTTTTTAAAAAGGGTGTTGGTAAACACAAAAACACATAAGCCCTTATGTGTTTTTACCAATTTATGGCTAAAACATGTAAGTTTATGGTAAAAACACATAAGTGACCTTATTTTTTTAAAAAAAAATCCTCAGGCTCAGTTTTGAGGGTTTTTTTAAATTTTTTCTGACATTGGATGTCAAAATCCTCAATTTTTTTTTTTGCCAAATTTCACAAAATGGCATATTTTTTTGAAAAACTCATAAAATCTTCCCACTTATGAATTTCATTATTTTTTTTGAAAAAATGAAGGGTTCAATCTTGACAATGAAGAACTAGAAGCCCATAATTTTGGCAATTTTTTTTGGTGGGACAAGTGAAGGCGCAAAAAGTGTTTTTTTTTCAAATGTTTTTTTCCTGTGTTTGTAATATGAATTTTTTTAGAAAATTGATTTGAAAACTTCCCACTTATGAATTTCCTTTATTTTTTTAAAAGATGAAGGGTTTAATCTGGACAATAAAGAACCAGATGCCTATAATTTTGGGGAATTTTTTTGGTGGGACAAGTGAAGGCACAAAAAGTGTTTTTTTTTTAATTTTCTTTTTCTTGTATTTTTAAGTACAAAAGTGCCACATGTTTGATAAAATAAGAGACTGGGGTATGATTCAAGAAATAAATAGGACTGAGGAGGGGGATGTTAGGCATAAATTGTATATACAAAAATCAATCAATCTGAATCAACCTCCAAAATAGTTGGTTTTTTCTGAGGGGAGGAGGAAGATTGGACAAATATAACATCCTGTGTTTCTTAAATTTATCAGCCCACCCCAGGGCTTGTGGTTGGGCATGAAATTCCCAATTCACAGTAATGGGGGGGAGACTGGATAAACTTTAGAAATGATTATATCCAATGGAAAAAAATGAGAACAGCTATCCAAGAAGCAGATGAAAATGGAGGACAGAAATAAGGGAAACAAGAGAAAGATTGGACTGTGGAATAAAAGAAAACTGTTCTTTGATACTTATTTGAAATAAGATCCCCCATGTCAGGCATGGGCATCCACTTGCTTTTTGGAGCCTGGCCAACATCTTCATACCACTCCATTCTGTCCAAATAAGAGGATAATGAGGGAATTAAAAGTGTTCATGGCTTCATAAAGGTCTTTATTTTTTTCAATTTCTTCAGCCAAGTCACCGCTTACATCAGCCCATTGATTTTGAGTCTTGTAAATGTAGTGGGATACTGTTCTGTAGCCACAGTTTCCATCCCCCTAGACATTGATGGCCTTGAAGGTGTATTTCAATATAAGCTTGGACAAGTATTCTGAGCCAGGTACCTGATCAAACCATGTCAAAAAGATGAATAAATACTAAAATAAGAAAGAGAAATATACATTAAAAAGAATCAGAAACTCACAAAGAGCTTGGAGAATTCATTATTTGTGTGATAATTGCTTTTAAAATGCTCACAGGTCAAGCAAATTGCATCATATATCTTCAAGCTGGTGGAAGGCTTGTGGAACTTTCTTTGGGATGTTTTGTTTCCAATTGCCAATCTTCAGGACCTTCTAACGGTGACTTCTGATTTTCCATATTCATTTAATTCAGTTTCTGAGGGTAGTGAATCTGATGAACTGATTGATTTTGATAATGAGGCCTCAGAATTTTCAGATTAGTTCACTTCCATAATTGGAGAGGGGACATTTAACTGTGATCTTGATGTTGTTGTGCTGGTCACTTTGGATGGGGGTCTTCCTCTTCTCTTGGATTGACTTTCAATGATTTCAAATCTTGAGTGTTCTATTTTGTTCTTATTTTTATTTTTATTCTTGGCTACTTGAGGTCCTCCATGGATAATCTTTCATTCTAGTGGGTCTTTATAATATTGATAATCCTCTTGACACTTGGGAATTTGATAAAATGGGGCTTTTCTGGTCAAAAAATCTTTAAAATGTTGAAGAATTGGGGCAATTTCTGCCATTGGTATTTGAAAAAGGTCTTCCCCAATATCTTCAAATATTTTTTTGGCTACATTCTTTCTTTTTCAACACTTTGATCATCAAATTGATAGCCAGTCTGAGAAGAATACAACAAAGAAAATCAGTTAATAAGAAAAAAAGTAAGAATTTGAAGTTAAAAAACCCTCACAGGAAAATTGAAATGCCACTGAGGATGGAAGCCAAATGCCTTTTGGGTCTTATGCTTGCAAGGAATTCCTTTATAGTTGTTTTATTTGTTGGTACATTTTTCATTGGGGAGAAATTTGGTTTTGAAATTTTCAAAGGCCATCTGAAGGGCATAATGAGAAACCTGGCCATTGAGAGCGCAGATGTGTGGAGGAAAATTATTGACATGGACAATAATTTCTTTGGATATTCTTCTGATTACTTCAATAAATTGTTTTTTGAAAGTCATGTGGAGAGCCCTAACTACCTCCAGGAGAGTACCAGTGGACTTTTGGAGCCAAAGTTTAACCATGGCATGGGCACCTTCAATGCTGGAGGTGGAGCCCATACCCAGGTGGCAATAGTGGTTGGTCCAGGCTGGCACATAATACTCCTTTAGAGGAAGCCAGGTATTTTCCAAATATTGCAAGACTTCAGGATTTTTGACTTGCTTTTAAAGCTTCTTCCAGTTGTCTTTGAATAACTTCTCATTGGATGAATACATAACCTGAGAAATGAATCCCTAATTCATTAATATAAACAATAATAAGAACAAAAGTGAAACCAAGTGAAATAAAGTGAAAGATAAAAGTATATTACTTGATTCCAAAGGCCCATAAAATTTCCAAAATAAGTGCCATGACCAATTTTCTTCATGCAATGAGCAGATACATCTTTATTGATGTGCCAAATGCATAACATAGCTTTGGAGTCTGGGAAGAGCTTCTTAAGAGAGTTTTCCAAGGCCAGATCCCTTTCAATAACAATGACTGGAGGGGGCATGAGATTGGTGTTGTTGAGGAATTTTACTATGTATTAATTTAATTCCCAAGTATATTAGGGTTCAGTTTCATTCTTCATGAAACAAAAAGCCCCATACAAGGTCTTATTGGTTGATCTGAATCCAAAAGTATGAAAAAGGGGAATTTTGTACTTATTGGTTTTATAAGTACCATCCATAAGAATGACATGAGGAAAGCCATGAAGGAGTTTTATTGCAAGGGGGTGAGTTGAAACAAGAAGTTAATTTTTCCCTAAGCATTCCTTTCAGAGGACCAAACAAAATTTTCTTCTTTGAGAGTTTCAATAAGAGAATCAATGGTCCTTCTGCCTTGCAGTTTGTCTTTCTTGATTTTCTTGACTTGGCTGTAAATGTCTTAAAGGATTGAAGGCCTTTAACACTCCCTCTGGCTGAATAATTGGGCCTAAATTTGCCTTGGAAGAAGCAGTGATTCAGACATTTGAGAAATTTGGGATGTTTCTTGCTCATTAAATTTCCTGAAAGAAGGATGAGCCATGATATTTTCAGTGGCATCATGGCTATGTTCAGGATTTTTCACTTTAAGAGTCCAAGTGGTCTTCTTGGCATATTTTCTGGAATAAAGTCTAAATGGACAGTCAAGATTTCTTGAAGTGACTGTTTTGGAGGAGTTTTTGTTGGTATTTGGGGTTCCAGACCTGTCACAACCTATTTCAATTTGGTTGTGGGTCATATTGGACCTCAAGGTGGACACAGAATACCCTTGAGCCCTGGAAAAATTATGCACATGCTTCCAAAGAAGCTCAAGGGTCTGAAATTCACCTTCAGTGGGGGTTTGCAGCATTTTTGAGTGGAAAAGACATATAAATTAAAAAAAGGGGGAATTCAGGGATTTGGAATGAGGAAAGAAGTTTTTGAAATGTTAAAAAGAAGTGAGAAAAGGTGTTAAAAATAAAAATAAGTGGCTTAAATGTGGGATGAATGGACAAGGGATGGTGAAAAATTGTAATTTTAGAGGCTTGGAAGCGGGTTGTTGTGGTGGAAAATGCAGTCTTTGGAGGGAAAAAAAGAAAATACCCTTAAAAAAACCTGACAAAACTCACAGGATAGTAAAAATTTTAAAATTCACCCACTCATTGATTTTTAATCAATTATCTTAATACAAACATTTGAACTTGATAGATACTAAATAAAAATTCTCAATATCCTTTTACATAACTAATCCTGAATTTAAATTTATATTTTTATTATTTTTGGAAATATCACAATTTTAAATGCTGTGGTATTTTAACATGCAATTTTTTTTAGAAAGTATAACTTTTATGCATGCCTAAATAAAACTCCTACCTTTTTTTAAAAAATAGAAATAAGAATTCTGCATTCCAAGGAATTTTTTTAGTTTAAACCTAACTTGCTGATATACTTCAAAGCTTGATGAAGAATCTAAGAAAACATATTCTAATATAGTAAAACTTTTCAAACCTCATACTTCCTGGTAGACACCTTTTCCCATGAGTTTTGACAGGTTACGGCACTAGAAAAGTCTTGTAACAACCCATAGGTGTTTTTTTCTCTCAATGTTGATTCAAACTACAGTTTATTGTTGTTTGATAAATCACTATTTCAATTTAAAAAGTAAAAAAACAGGTGAAATTACTGGCTTTTTTCAGAAGAATATATAAAAAGACAACTTGATGAATAATTTAAATAATCTAAGAAAGACTTTTATTTGCAATGTTTATGGGCTTAATAATCAAGGAAGCTATTAAAAGTTATAAATTTGCAGTTAGATGGTCCACTTCTTTTGATGATCAAGTGGGAACATAGTTCAAAAGGAAATTAGTTTCTTGTTGAACTTCAGATATTGGTGAAAATTGTATCATAGGCTTCTGAAGTTCAACTTCCTCTTGCTCTTGAGAAAAGGAAGATTTTTGATTTAAGATTTCTTTTGTAAATAAGGATTTGTAATCATTTTCCTTATTGGGATTCTGAAGCTCCAATATTGAAAGTTTGTTTCATTGTGTACTTAATCCAAGTGATTCTAATGATTCATTTTCCTTTTTTGGAATTGCTTAACAAATCCTAAGCTCATCCAAGCTTTCTACTATTCTCATATGTTACCAGAAATTCATAACAATCTTCCGAATAATTTCATTTAAATGAATCTGACAAAGGCACAATGCACTTAATTTCTCAATATTGTAGATATGAGTGGCTTTTATATTTTTACTGTAATAACATATAGCCAAGGAAATGAATCATTTGAATTAGCAAGCTTTGAAGGCTAAAATTATTCAAGAATCAAGAAGCTGGAAATTCAATTTAATTTTTGGACTGAAAAAGATTAATTTAATGCTTGAAAGACCCTCTAGTAGTGCCTCATACCCCCAGAATCTGTCTGAAATGAGGTAAATATTTCACTCTTTATTATTGAGCTTGTTTTTAAGTTTGAAAATATTGAAGAGGTCATCCATTATTTATAATTGTGATAGTGCTTATATCCAATTTGAAAGCCTTGTCTCTTTCTTAAAAATATTTATTCCTTGAATTTTCCAATGAAAACCAATGAAAGAAGTTTGGTACCAGTAGATTTTAATTTTAATTGAATAATTATCCTTGTTTTGTTAGACTTCATACCATGGGTTGTATTTTATGCTAAGCTCTTCTCAGGGGTCATACTTATCAGGAAATTTTAGTCTAAATGAAAAAAGAATAACAAAAAGAAACTAATTTTCCATAGATGAGACCCATCTAATCTATACCAAAAATATCCTTTGGATTATATCTTTCAATCATGGGGCCCAGGAAAGTTAATTCATGAATAAAATCAATTTTATTGGCTTCTTTACCCTCACAATTTTATTTGTAGTTTCATGAAGTATTCCAATCTTTGAATTCTTCAAGACATCCATTTAATATGCTGAGCCAGTCACTTCTGGGAACTCCACATAACATTTCAAAGCCTTTTCATTTTTCTCTCAAAATGGTACCTGTAAGTAAAATGTTTTTCCCCAAAGCAGGCTTAACCCATTCTTCTAATATTTAATTTACATTCAAATTCTTTGAATCTAAGATTTTATTCATTTTTTCAAATTTTGGGTTTTTAATGTTGGTACATATTCTTGTCTCCTCTTTTACCAAAGCAGTGATTTTTGGTTGTTTTAAGCTAAGGTTGGGATGAGTTTTGTCAAAGTGATTAGCTGTATATTTATTTATTTTTACATTCTTTTAATTCAACTGAAAGAAATCTGTTTTTTTCCTAATTTAGCCAACCATCAATTTCAAATCTTAGTATTGGGTTTTTTTTCCTTATATGTCTTTTGAATTAAATCAATATTTCTTTTTTGGTGGCTATAATTAAAGCATTGCTTCAGAATTTTCAAAAGTTTTAACAAAGAAATCAAAAAACTGATTTATTCATGTAATTAATTTCTGGAAACTATGATTTTATTCAATAAAGTCAGTTAAGATTATGTGTTCTTCAATTAAAATACCCTAGCTATCAAGCCAATATTCTTCATTGGTGAATTCACCTTGCTTTTTTTTTGTATAAAATTTGTTTTCTAAGGATTTCTTTAAGATTATTGAGCTCAATTCCATATATTGCATTTGGAATCAATCAAGAATTTCATTTTATATTATAATCTGACAAAAATTATTCCACTGCAAGTGATGATAATAAGGCTTTCTGGTGGTTCTTTAAAGTCACAAAAGTGAATTTTTAAGGGAAAATGGTTGAAAAGAGTTCTAGAAGTAAACTGTGAAGCTGAGTTTGGTTAGGTTTGGAAGAGTTAAAGTGAATTTATTTGTGGAAAAACAAGGTATTAGTTACTGTGTTGAAAAGCTTGTGGGTTTGTATTAAAGCTTAAGCAGGAATGCACCTGGTGGGAACAAATTTTCATGGGTTCTGGAATTTTATGTGTTTTGAAAGGCTCTACCATACCTACTTTTATTATTAAAAAAATATTTTTCATATTTTAAACTTACTTTGATCATGAATCTTATATTTAAATAAGAATTAATCTGAAAAAACTCAAGATGTTTCAGATACCTTAAACAAATATTTTGGAAATAATATTTCATATTTATTTTTTGAAGTAGAAATCATACATTACTGAATAATTAGACAAAAATCAACTAACAAGACATATGAAAATATATATTTGTAATTTAAATTATATATAATTGGTAATAATGAAACTGGCTCTAATTTATTTAAATATTTGCCATTTTTAAGGGATAATATTATTATATAGAAAATTAATTATTATAAAAATTGAAAGAATTAAAAGAAATTAAATCATCTGAAATAAAAAAAATCTGCCATTTTGGTTAGTAAAAAATTCTGTTTTGAAGAAACCATAGACCTTATCAATTCAGTTCTCTTAGATCCAAAATGACCAAATCAGTCAGAAGTATCTTCAAATTAAAAAGAGTATACCTACTCTGTATACCTACATTTTGATAGAATTTCTTTTGCCAATTATATATATCTATCTAATTTACAACCATTCCAATATTGTACTAATTTGACAAAGTTTTTGAGTCTGGGCTATAGGAAATAAATCTTTTGTTAATGATTTGAGAATATATAAACACAAGAGATTTTTTTTGAGAAATTCAATACTCTACAATTAATTTATATTATTCAAGTTAATTTTTTTAATATAAATAAGAATATAAAGGAAAGATGAAATTAAAAAAAATATCATTCTATTGTTAAATGATAAATTCCTCTAGAGTATATAATATTAGAATTATTTCCTTTTTTGGTAATATTTGAAGTATAACTGATATTATATTAAGGATCATTATTTTTTGGAATTTAATAAAGTGAATTATAAAAGGTATGATATTTCACAGATCTCTTCCAAAAATTAATAATTGATTGAAACTTTTTTTTTTAATATTTTAATTTGTCCTAAGATTAAAGAGGTCTGAAATTTTTAAAATAATGTATATCTATCATATATATGAAAAATTCCAAAAAAATTTGCATCAGATAGGCATTTAATTTAATCTTGAATATATATAGATATATTATTATTTAAATAAAAAAAAGGCCAGTATATCTCCTCACAATTTTTTTCTCATATATTGAAGTTGGAGTAAAAACTACTTATTATGTAAAAAGATTTATTAAATATCCAAAACAATTCTCAAGAACCAATGTGATTAATCAATATTATGTGAAAACTTTTGGTATTCACAGAATACACAGATAGGGTCAAAAAATACATTACTAAATAAACGTTTTGAGTAAATTCATAAGCCTATAAAGCTTTTACGATTGAGTGGGTAAAGAGATATAGATTATTAATCATTTCCCTTCTAAACCTATAATTTAATAGGTGATTTCATAAGAGGTTTTAATAATATGTGCTTAATATGTACTTTATATAAGAATTAGTAAAAAAGAAAACTTAGTCTCTTTTTCTAATGAAAAAACTATGATGCTTATTTTTCTCAAGGTGAATAGCTAAAATATAAATGCATCAAGTTTTGAAAACCCAAATTAAGATGTAGCTGATGGTCATTTTAATTCAAATAGTTCTTTGAAGTAAATAGGCTTAATTTTATTTGATGTATTAAATCTGTAGCTAGAAATTATTGATAAATATAAGAGTAAGCTTTAGATAAACAAAAATTCTTTATTTATGAGGTAGATTTCATCTTATTTGAATATTTGGGTGAAATGATGTTTATTTTACTATAGGTACTTCTCCTTGAGTTTTATTTTGATGAGGTAAATAATTTGTGATATCAAATTTTAGCTGGTAAAATCAATTTTGACCAATAATAAAGATGCTTTTTTTATGGGTAGAACTTTGAAACAGGGTTAAAAACTTATAAATAATGCAAATTGGCTATATAACCTTAGTTAAGGTTGGTCAAAGTCAAAAACCACTCTAGGTAGCTCTAAAAAGCTGGGTACCCCAGCATATTTTTCTATAATCCCTTTGTCCCTTTTTTCATCTATTTATTTCTTTTTTTGTTTGGTTGATTCCCTACTATGGCATTTGTTGGCATTTGGAAAATGAGACCACAAGCTTTACCGCCTGTATGGTAAATCCAAGGCTAACTCAAAAATTGAATGTCGCACTTTAAATTTAACAAAGGTTTTGTAAGTTGGGCTATACATGTTATAAATTAAATTGAACTTAACTTTATCAAATCTTAATTAATTCTGAAGAATTATTCAAATTCTTGAAATTTTCATTTGAGGTCTAGGAGCCAAAGGAAGCATTTTTTGGCCAAACACCCTATGATATACACCTATGTAAAATTGGGTGTAGAATCCAATGGTCCAATCATAATCATATGTTCCATTATTACAGAAAAAATTAATAAAATACTTATGGCATTTGAACAAACTTTATATTTGTTGTTCATTACTTCATGCAAAATAGTTATGAGCAAGGAATTTTGTGGGTTCTTTGGGAATTTAATATATCATTTAGGGCTCACACCACCAGTACCATCTTGCTTCAGCTTCTTTGCAGCATTTTCCAAATTTATCAGTAATATTACATTCAAAATAGGTTTTATCAACATTGGAAAAGTACATCCATATCCAATAGGAATTTTTGTTTGCTGCTTCACCTATTGAACCCTGCATTGCAATTCACTTGGTGCTGTATGATGCGATGGTGATACAAACATAACAGAAGCACTTTCAATGGTTGAAATAGGCACCATATAACAAAAAATTGAGAATTCAAATGAAAGACTTCTCAAGCAAATCAGTTATGACAGATGGAGAAAATTAATTATAAAAAAATTCATGTAAAGTTTGCAAAAATGGTAAAACAAATGCAAAGATTCAAAGTTCGATTGTGTAAAAATGCCAAATGAAATAGGTGGGTTAAAGAAAATGTAAGAATGAGGAAGAGAAATTGAAAATCAGCAATTTTTCACAAAAAATCAATATACCCTCCCAACACTAGGGTTTCTCTCAGGGCATATTCCAGGCCAGAAAGAACATAAATTTATTCCTGGTAATCCCAGAGGTCTGGCACTTCGGTAGTCAATTATTCAAGTCTTTCATTCTTATCCAATTTTGCCTCTACAACAACCGTAATTGAAGCCGTTGTATGATATCCTTTTGGGAAGATCGGTGGAAAACGCATCCAAAAAAGTCGTTCATATTCAAGTTCTTGTGACTTCAATGCAGAAATAGCTGGGCCAATGTAGCGTTTTCAATGACACTAGCCAATTAATATACCAGGTAGTTCCCAAGGTTATGTGGAGAAATATTCATACTACAATCGTTGCGAAACAGGCAGCTTATTGAATTTCACTGAAGCTGAGCACTAAGTTTTAAATCTGCCAAAAGTAGGTACGAGTACAATCGTTGCAGTTGATGTGAGTGACTTCCCTGGCTCTTCTTCATTGATTGCAAGGCTAACATGCGAAGAACAGGGAAAAATTATTGAACCGAATTACATGGGGTGCTTTGCTCCAGGACGGAAAAAACGGGTAGCTTCTATAAATTTACAAAATTGGTTACCAAGAAAATCTTATGAGGCGCTCCAACAGCTTTTTGTGTAGATTGGTGACATGGGTCGGGTCTCATTCAAGTCACAGCGATTCATGTAAAGAACTAAAGTGGCCTCGGGTAGGTTGGTTGGAATTCATGTCAGAAATTAATACTGGATTCTTCTCCGACCCCTTGGAAAGTTTTTGGCCCGATGAATTCAATAGGATTTGAATCTAATCTCGAATTTTAAGAATCAATGGGGAATGATTGCTGACCAGAACTATTATAAAAAGTCATAAAGAGAAAAAATTACCTTGTTTTTAATCTGATTAGGGTCTAGATTATCAACTGGAATAGTTTTAGTGCGGTTATTGTTAACTAACAACATTTTAAAAGGACATATATATCAATATTTCATTAAGGGGTTGAGAAGAAAACAGTGAACGGTCGATAGAAGCTACTAACGATAAAATCCTTTGAGGATCCCAGCCCCACCTGTTGGTTTGACGACGAACTCCACAAACGGGTGCGATTTAACAATTTGATAGAACCACGGGCTGGAAGCTAAAAAGTCACGGAGTCCACTCTGGTTGGCTCGTTGCTGGTTAAACTCAATCATCAATTTACGAATAGGCAATATGAATGCCTCTGGATTGGACCGATTGGGCTGAGTGAGCAGTTGTCGTCGCAATATTCGTGGCACAATATGTGGTGCAGGCATTGCTCGTCGGATCTTGGTGGCGCTGGCGGAGATGGAAAATATCCAGGCGGCATGAAAATTCAGCGGGAGCCATAGGCGTGTCGGTGACAGGGGAGATGACAGCCAGGTGACATCCGGACACCTCTGACACGCGCTGTCTGGGGGCAGCTGAGTGATATATGACAAATTAGTCCGTGCAAGCACTGATTGATATTCTGATGCAACAAACATGATGACTGTCAGAGATGGGCCCATGAGCACAATAAAAACTAAAATTATAATAATAAAAATTTTATAGGGATTAAACCAGACATGAAGTAGAGCAACAGTCGTAGAGCTCTTGTATCTTTGTTTCTCATTGTCTTCAAAAAAATATTTTAAATGGAATATTAAGTTGAGTAAATGAAAAAAAAATGAGTTTATATCAGCTTAAATAGTCACTATCCATTCTTGTGTTTAATTTTATGAAGTATGATTTTCAAAGGGGGGCATTAATATGTCAGATTATTAGAGATGTAATGTAGGTTGACTTGAAATGGAGTCACTGAATGAAGCTTCTAAAATGGCATACATAGAGAAAAAATGTATGCCAAGACCGTATAAAATTCATATCTTTATATCACAGAAAAATATCAGATAAATGGTTATTATGTGATGATTAGAATATTTATTCAGATAAAATTTATTATCCTTTGAGATAATTTTAGCATACCCAAAAAGGGGAACAACCAACCCATTTAGAATTGTGAATACATGGTACATATATTAAAAATTCACAATGGTCTCACACCAATATCTACTCAAAAAGGAGAACCATATGGTCCATTAAAGAATCAGATACTAAAACTAAGAATTTCCGGAGTTCATTCAAAAGGATTCTTTTTTAAAGAGTCACTTTGAATGATGCTTGAAGATATATTTCCTCTAAATGGAGATATTGATCTGAAATTAATTTTTATAAAAGACATAAGATTTTGTAATTGAGATTATAAATAAAAATTTTACTCACAAAATGGAGTTAAAATTGGGGTGTGACTTGTAATCATGGATATGTGTGAGTATTTCCCAGACAAATTAAGCTTATTATTGCATTCTTTAGAAAGTATAATCCTTGTTCTAATTATCAATTATTCACTCACTGAATGTGTGAGTTACGTATCAATTTAAGATGTTTTATTTTGATGAAAAATTTCATGAGGGAGAAAGGTTTGGAAACCAAAGAGATTCAGGGGAACAAAAGTTTGGGCCCTTCAAGGAAAAAAAATTCATCAACTACTTTTAGAGGAGTAAGAAGTGATTTAACTTTCTTGTATATATTATAATTTTTTTTTTGTATTGAATATGAAAATTATTTTACTTCCCTAAAAATAAGGGATTAACTTGACATAGGGAATGATAAAATTTCAATAAAAGCTCAAATATCGAAATGTTATTGTTTTAGAATTTAGCACCAAAACTTGAAAAATAATTAAGTATTGAATTTAAAATATTCCAGATAATATCTCTGATTGTATATTATAGTAATTATTAATTAGAGAGTAAGATAACTTGATGTGGTAAAACTCATGGCAGAGTTAATTATACACCCGAAAAAATCGCATTCACCTGAAGATCTTTCTGTTTACATTATTTTCCCCCACTTTAACATTGAGAAGGGAGCATAAATATTCTGTAATTTAATCCATTTTAAAAGGAATTAAAGACAAAATTAAATTTGGTTTCAGCTTATATTAAGGTGTAAATTGAGGAATCATAAAGGTATTGTTACCTTTTTGGTGAAAATAACAGATTTTTTTACGAAAAGGAATTTCTGCCTTATTGCCCATTTTTATTACTTTAGGTTTGAAATAATTGAAGCAAAAGCTTGTGATTGAAATTAATTCAAAATATTAACTGAATATTTTCTGTTTAATACATATAAATTAATTTTAAGAAAGAAATAATTCCTATTAAATATGCAAATAAAAATCAAAGGGAATTTAAAGGAATTTTTTTTGAATGTCTGATTTGGGAAATATTAGAAATAGGAGGGAATAAAAAGCCAAAATAATCGGTTTGTTAATATCCAGTATTATAATTGTACTAAACTAACTAATATTATAGCTGTAAAAAATCTTATTACAAGCTTATGTAGTTATTTGATTTCATTAAGTACTGAGATTGAAATTATTTCTTGAATTGATCCAGCGCTCCATGAGAAGGAAACTATGATTAATAATGTACATTTACACACAAGTACTCTATATTTTCAGCTATAGGGTATTATGTAAAATCCAATTAACAATCCAATTTGAAGCCTTAAGTAGAGCTTAACAGATTTTGCTAGTATAGAAGAGACTTATTGGAATGAGAGGATAAAGAATAGGAAATATTATTTATCCATTTTCCATTAATGTCAAAACCATTTTTCGGACTATCACTCAAATCCAGAGAACAAGAATTATATCAAAAATAACATAGAATATGGTAATTAATCAAAAGAGTGAATCATACATATTTTGACTTTATTGAAACCAAATGAAAGATCAATGAGCTCATATATATGAAAAGAGTTAATGTAGAAATAAATCTTGTACATGTGAACTTCTGAAAAAGGAAATCCCCCTTTAAGAAAATATCATTATTATCACCAACCAATGAGAATTGACTATCTCATTAAGGCTGTAAGCCCTTTCTGAGAACAAAACTTAATATTTAGCTCTGATATAAAATATTTAGTTTTGATTACAGACCCATAGTGTGATGTTTTTATTGAAGCTCTCAAAGAGAGATATTAAATGGTACCAGCTTAAATACTTTAGCATCATTGGATCAAAAGATATTTTACCATCTCTCTTGGAGTAAATGAAAAGACTACTATTCTTAACCCCTCATCTCGCTTCTACATATTTGATGAGAAAACCATCAATTAGAATATTTTCTGGAAGGGATACTGTAGGGCCACATAGTTATATATCCCTTATAGCTGTATCTAAAGAAGATAAAAAGGTATTAGGAATTTGCTATTGAAAGAGGAAAAGTAATATTTTTCAGAAAGTAAAAAAAATTCTTTGAGCCAGTAAAAATTGGGAAAATTGAGCCAAATTGAGTAAACAATTGACACAACCATGGGAAAAGCCTCCATAGATGGAATTATAGAATAACCTTCCATAAACATCTTATGATCAATTGTCCATGTTGGTGCTCTGTTGCCCCTTGGGACACATACACTTCATTGGCCAATGAAGGCCATATCATGTTTTTGGCCATACTGGGCTTCCACCATCTTCTTTGATCCCAGGCCATATTTTGGGCTTTTGGCCTCCTTGCCTGACCCCTTACATTAGTTTTTTTGGCCATTGAGGCCCTCTATTGTCCATAGGCCGTAAATAAAGGTCTGCAGCCTATAAGATGTATTAGACCCCTTTTGGCTCAAGGGGAAAAATGGGCCTAGAACTTTGATACTCAGTCCCAGGTGGGTTCCAAACTATATTTTAGCCCACCTGGAACAGTTTTGGTCAACAGCTTCCTTAAGGCAAAAATTTCCCATAAAGTCAAAATGGCCAAGAAGGCACACAAATGACATATATATGGTGTTATACACCCTTATGCACAAATTTTCTTCAAAATTACAATGGGGCCATTTTTATGAACCAAATACTTCATCTGAATATAAGTCACCAGCCATTAATCCCATTTTCAAAGGAAGGTATTCAAGAACATCAATCTATATGCCATGGGGGTAATGAGTAGGAATTCAAGAAGGCCATTTGAGGACACCAATAAGCTGGCCCATTCAGGTATTATCATTTTCATTTATAAAGTATTTCCCCCAGGGAATACCTGTCAAGGATGCTCAAGGATATTCAAGAGGCAGAAATTCACAGCAGTAGTAAAGGTGTCAAAGCTCCAACAATCACTGGAAACTCAATTAATACATAAAGAAGTCATGAAATCTGTATTGAATTGACCCTTCTGGGTTAACTAAATCAAAATAATGTGGTTGTAAAAGCACTCAGCTTATTTACTAGAATGGCCAAGGTGTATTTTACAAAACAGTCAACACAGATGTACAATATTCATACAGCTGGGTTTTAAATCCTCCAGGATCAGTATCTTAGCTCTTCACATATACTGGCCACCATTTCATTACATGGGGAATTTTCCCCCAGTTAATTAATTCACTTGATTTATTATTATTGTTTTACTTTCATTTTTGAAAGTAAATACTTATACTTCTAAGTCAGTCATTTTCACCTCTTTCTTTGCTTTTCAGTGGATATTTGTGGTCATGTCCTTTTACTAACTCCATTGTTCCTTTCTGGAAGGTTGAGACAGTGAATGAAGGAATTACTTGCTTGGATTTTGGTCATTGGCTTCCTTCTTATTTCTGCATACTTTGTACTTCAACTCTTCTTATATTATAAGAATATATTATTATTTTTTATTTATTTAGTTATTTGAAGTCTTCAAAGTGAGTTCCCTGATGACTGAGCTCCAGGAAATTATTGTTATCACCAATAGCCCCTGTGAAAAAGGTGTATCCATATTGTATAACTAACTTGTGTGTACAATATAAGATATTTTTTTAGCCCTTTATCTTGAAAAATTACAAATTTTTCAAGGATTCAAGGTCATAATCCCACACAAATTGTTATTTTGGGATTCTATACCATACAATTCAGCTATTAGGTGTCAAATACATCAAATTGAATCTTATAAATTTATTACTAATATTTTTGATGATAAACCTCCACACCTGCCTGCATAGGGTAGTACTATGGGATAATATAAGTTATCATTGAGTCATTAGGTGCAAACTCTATTCAAATGATTTTTAAGCTTTTATTACTAATAACTTGACAAATTGGAGGCCCTCAGTCAAGTCCTGTACAGAATTTATGCTTAAGAAGCTCCAGAACAAGTCTGGAATCTATGTAGAAGAAAAAATAACAGCTTTCAGTTCAAAAACCACATTTCAGCTCAATTGAAGGATTCATTCAGACTTTGGGACCACAAGTGAGCCACAGGAGGGAAGAATTTACTATCTGGTTGTGTAAAAAGTTTGATAACCTCCAAATAACCTTGAGTAAGGAAAAAAAAGGTTTTTTCCTCACCAAAATGAAGGAACATATTGTTTTTTATTGGAATTTTTAAATATGAAATCTGTAAAAAACAGAAGTACCCTTAGATTCAGCTAGATATAATTATAATCATGAATATTCTTTCACTCATTATAGTAGCCTAGATGATTATTTGGGCAGACAAGGCTTTCTATATATTCATGAATACTATCTTATTGTGGTAGCGCCTCTTCAATATTTACTTAACCACTAGTATCATGTCACACCAATGGTTATAGATTTTTTATTACTATATGGTTTAGAAATTCTGACACTATTTCAATTTTATTCTTTAATTATAATTATTTCATATTTTCTTTACTTGGAAATGTTATGCATTTCCCCTCACAATTTCAAGCATTAAATAGTTAATTGTAGCCCAATAATAGATAAATACCCAACAAACTCCTTCATCTCTTCAATTGACAAATTATTAATTTTGGTCCCCTTATTTTTCATTACAATTCTCCTACCTGTTTTGAAGCTATTCAATGTTCATTCAATAATTTATTTTTTAAAATCAGAATAAATTTTGAAACTTCTAATTTTTACTTCAAGATATCTTATTTGGATGTAAAGAATCATTTCTATTACTCTAAATTTCAATCTCTTGATGAAAATTTAAATAAGTGTTCTTCACTTTATCTTTTAACCTAAATTAATTATTTGTCTTTTTATTATGAATCATATTTTATAATTTTTTTCACAATATGATATTGAAAAATTCAATTTTTGATTATATGGTTTTTAGCTTCAACTTAGTACTCCATTAACAAAATATTTCAATTGAAAATTTTCTAAAAATTATCTCAAACTACTTCATACCAATTCACTCACAAAAAAAGTGATTAAGTGAAAAATAGCTGAGAGGTCCCTGGATTTGGTTTGAGATTTAATATCTCAAAAAGGATTTGGTAAATTTTGTTTCACTTATTGGGGTTTTAAAATAAATAAAAGGAATCTTAAAAAAAATATGATGAACCATCACCTGATCTTGGTGCATACCTTGTTAATCCCCAATAATAATTTCAAATTTAAAGACAATAAAGAGATAATGGAAAACTGTTTTCAGAATTCTCATTTTGAAAAGGTGAGTTTTTTTATAAGAGCTCAACAGATTTTTTGAATTGATTTTTTATCAACATAATTTATCTTTGAGATCAATTAGGCTTTAAGAAATAATATTTTATAGCGACTAAAATTCTTCAAATTCAGCTATTCAATCATAATAATTTAAAATACTTGTGAGATTGTGTGATTATTTAACATTCAATGTATTTGTTTGTTGAATGAAAAAGCTATATGAAACTCATTTTTCCCAGTATTGGGCTAAAATATTTACCTCATGCTTAACTAGCATTGAATAAAAGGAAACCATAATGGAATAAAAACATGCAAAATAAATCATAAAAATCAATTCAACCACACATATAAATTGGGCCAACACAAAATCTCAAAAAGGAAAGGAAATGAACACAGCCTCTTAGAAAAGACATAAAAAATGATCAATATTTTCATTAAAAAAAAAGGAAAAAAGATTTTGGAATCGGATTATAGAGAAAAATATTACCCCTAGTCATATTTTGAAGAAAATATGTATCTCAAATAGTCAGGAATATTATTAAAACAAAAAAGGAGCAAGATAGTTGTTTTTTAATTGTAGAAAATTGGGAACTACCAGAAAAATACCTCTGTCTCATTTGGTAATACTGAAAATTTACATTTTCAATTTTGAAACAACACCTCACATGAAAATTTAATGTCCAGATGAAATTTACCTTGAAAAATCTTCTCACAGCTGTGTGTGTAAGGTGCAGATCCAGATCCAGAAACCATTTAAGGTTTGACTATAAAGAAATAAGTTGATATTGGTAATGTTTTACTTATTTTACTCTGAATTTCCTTATTAAAATAATAAAGAATATTAAAAATAACAATAATAATAAAGCAATATTATAATTATGGCATATATATATATTATTAAAATAAATAGAATCATATAACTTATATTTTAAGAATAAATCTATTAATATTTGATAAATAATATATTTATATCCAATCTGTTATTGTTACCAGAAAATAATGAATTCTCAAGAAGTTGTTATTTAATAATAATAAGAATTATAACAGTAATATTGCTAATATTAAATTTATATACTAAGGCTATATATCAATATAAATACTATTTATATTAATAAAAAAATTATTAAAAGTAATGATAGAGGGAAATTTATTATAAAAAGGGAGAACAACCTATTTTTAGCACTTAATATAATAATTTTTAAAGATTTTATGCCAAATAATGTAAATACAACTTATTCAAATTGTATTTACAAATAAAAATAAAAGAAATTACAAATATTCTTGATTTTACATGGAATTAAAGATTTCAAAGAGAATTTAACAAAAGAAACAAAAAATTGAGTGAACCACGTCAAAGCTAGTGATTATAATGAAGATAATCTTTGGTATTTAATAATATAGTAGATTTATATATAAAGAATAAAGAAATTACCTTTTGTTTTAATGTTTTTACTGTTTTTGATGCATCTGAGGGGGAAATAGAGGAAAAGGAGCTCTATATATATTAAATTCCTCCCTTCTAGAGTCCAGAAGGCTTCTAGTAGACGTTTAATGATGATATACACTGGAATTAATTAGTATTTCAAGGTTTGGTGATGATTACATCATAATTAAACCTTCTTATCTCAATATTATGCCATTATTTAGAGTTATCATTGTAACTCTAAGTTTGCTAAGATCATAGGCTTGGAAAAAGGCTAAGATTTGTTTCTTTTATTAGTGTTAGTCATAATATACTATCATCAACCAGTTTTATCACTTATATGACTGTTAAGCCTAAAATAAGGTCACAGTGTGTTATCATGAATGATCATTTTTCAGCTCTTACTTTGATAATTAATAACTTTTGAGTAATTCACACTAAATACATTCAGAGAGTAAATTCTGATAGCTTAGAATGTCCTCACCAAGCTGTAAATAGAATTTTATTACATCATAAAAACTCTATTTTTGATAATTCTTCTTGCAACTCATCTTTTCTGTTGAAATTTACCATTTTCAACTTCAAGCCATGATTTCAGGGTGTTATACCTTGAATATAACAATTAAAATTACAAAATTATTCACATAAAAGATATTAGAATCTGAGTATCCAGTTTTTCTAGGTTTGGACCACTTTGAAATTAAAGTGGTCAACAGCTATTGTTATTTTGCTCAACAAACCCTTGTAAGTTATAACCTTGTTTATAGCATGTCAAATAAAGATTATATCTGTATTATCACAGTTATCTTTCTGTAACTATTCCTTGGATTCACTCTTTGTCTTTCATATTTCAAGAGATATGAGCTAAAAACCATGAATATATGTGCTGATCATCAAAGTGCATATATTTAGGTTATCTCAGTAAGTATTGACTTTACAGATATTGAATAAAAATTTTCTATGTGTAGGTTTTGATGGGGAATCCAATGGTGAAATTAATTTCAATTTTTTTTTCATTTATTTCTGAGATAATAAAGATTTTATGCCTTTGAATGGCATTTTTACTTATTTTAAGATAATAACTTCAATTATTATTTAAATAAGTATTGTAAATGTGTTTTGTTACCTTTTTCTGGATATGTGGTAATATCTCAAAGGCTCACAAACCATCTATGAAAATTATTCAAGCCACAGTGGTAACATTATTCAAAATTTGGGGAATTCATGATAAGGAATTTTCTGGAATTTTTAGGAGAAACTCAAAATATTTGCAAAGAACTAAGAAAAAAAACAAATTTCAAGAAGAATGAATAAATTTTATTTAAAAGCCAATTTCATAACAGTTTCTAAGCTAAACAACAAGGGAACCAAAAAATGTGCACAGAATATTCACAGAAGCTCACAAAAACTGAATAATTGGTGGTAAATTACTAATAATAGGAAGGTTACAGGAATAAATCACCTTAAATACAATGGAAATGGTTATTAGTAATCTTGGGAACTATATTCCCACTAAAGCTCTGATGAAAATCCTCAACCAAGAAGATACTTAAAAAATTTACACACCCTCCATATAAACACACAGGAGAGCTTAAAAGAGAATGAAAGGAATTTAATTTGAAATTAAAATAAAATTACTCATTAAAAGAAAGTCACACATCCTCAAAAAAAACAAGTCAAAAAGCCTCATAAAGGTACAGTCACGAAACCTCATTAGAATGTAGTTATACAACACAGCCTCATTAAAGTAAAGCCGTTAAGACTCATTAAAATGAATTCACAAAACCTAAGGAGAATTCAGTCACACAAAATAATTCAATTACAATCACACAGACTCATTGGTATGAAGTAGCAAACCCTCATTAAAACACTTTCAAATAGACTCATTGAAAGACATTTACAAAGCATAATCAAAATAAAGTTCATAGCCTAATTAACTGTACAAGCTACAAGCTAAAAGAATAATCTAATCAGACACTTCAATATTTATTTTATGCATGAAGAGTAAAATAATCTTTAGAAGCTGACATTTCAACTCAAAAAAGGAATATTCCCCACAATGAGAAAATGATTTCAAAGAAACTCTTTGCACAGAAAAATTCTGCCACAAAATCAATGGAACATGGAAACCTTCAAGAAATTCACCGAAAATTTAAAAGTGACCTTGCACTATACATAGAAATACTCATTAGAAATAATCCCTCAAGGCTGTGAAATATTGTAGGAATCTTGGTACCTCAGACAAATAGAATTGATTAAGGAAATTCACAATAGCAAAATTACCTTGGGGGAAAAATAAGGTTCACAAGGGGAAAAGGCAAGCTCCCATGGAGACACATGATAAGCTCATTAATTATAAGTAAATCCCTTCAATTGAAAGCTTATTGTTCTCTTTCCTCATGGAATATATTATACACAAGAGAGGAAAATAATTAATTATACATTTCCTAAGAGGTGATCTATTTATAAAGTCTTGGTGGCAAATATCAGTAGTCTATTCCAGGTCCTTTCTAATTTATAGTAGATAACAGTAGGTATTGTTAAATATTAAATGAAACAGAAATAGTATTATAATTGATAATAAATTTTAATTACCAGAAGTTTTATGTAATATCTTTTATAAAGCTACTGATAATATTATATACTTATCACCAAAAATTAAGCAAGAGCTTATTAATGTGTTTTACACATATAGAAGTTCCTTTTCTTCAGATAATGAGCCACTAGAGAAAATCAAAAGGCATGAAGTAGAGATTATAAGTTAATATTGACAGACCATACCCTCCAGTGCTAAGAAGAACAGCCTAAAAAGCATTCCAAACAGCTAGGGAGGGCTTAGAAAAACATATACAAGAGATGACTAAGCTTGGTGTATTCAAAAAAGTAGGCCATAATGAAGAAGTTGAAGTTACAACTCCTGTTATTATTTTGGATAATTTTGATAAATGAAGGATGGTTGGAGATTTTGGAGCACTGAGTAACTACACAGTTCCAGATAGGTATCCAATTCCTAGAATCCAAGAAACCTTGACCCAATTGTCAAAATCTAAGGATATAAACTTGATAGATGCATTGAAAGGTTTGAATCAGAATGTATTGACCTTAAAATCCAAGAGATTCCTTAGAATTCTCACTCAATGTGATATTTATGAGTATATGAGAAGGCCATTTGGTATTAAAAATGCACCATATCATTATCAAATAATGATGAATACCATCATTCCCTCAGAATTTCCTGAAGGATGGATTATAATTTACATTGATGACATAATCATATTTTAAGAATAGGGGTCTTTGAACATTTAAAGAGTTGAAATAGTAACAGACAAAGTTTCAGAAGTGAGAATTAAGATTTAACTCAAGAAATGAAATTTTGAATTTGAAGAACTCAAATAAAATGGAAATATTGTCTCAGACTTAAGCTTAGGTATTTACAAAAAAAAGAAAAAGAAGTGTTACTTAAGTTAATATCCCAGTATAAGAAAGAAAAGATGTCTTTTCTTGGATTTCCAAGTTATTATACACAACACCTGAAAGCTTTTGCAATTCTAGCCAAGTAAATCTATATAATCTGTAATCAAAAGACATTGTTTGAGATGACCCAAGAAAGAATCTAAGAATATGAGAAGATAAGGAAGGCCCTTGAAGAAGAAATTTTACTCCTAATCCTTGACTGGAATATAACTTTCAAGTTGTACATTGATACATGTGGAGATGGCTTAGGGAAATCCCTACACCAGGTTTAAATTATTTATGGCAAACCAACATAAGGACAAGCTTGTTATATCTCAAGAAAGCTTTGAACAACAGAATCAAGATATGGTGAAAGCCAAATGGAATTCTTATATTTGCTATGGAACTTGAGAAATTACACTATTATATATATGGAAGTGTTTTTGAAGTGATACCTGACTTTAATGTAGTGAAATAACTTCTGAACATACAAACACCAAACAGACACATGTTGAGGTGGAAAATAGCCATTTAAGAATATAGAGGAAATATGAAAATAGCTCATAAATCAGGGAAATTAAATAATAATTCTGATGGGCTTAGCAGGTGGGAACTAGAAAACACACCTGATAATCCAGATTATGTACCTTTAGAAGAAGAACCTCAGATCCCAATTGAAAGATTTAAAATAAATGAAATTTGAACTGAATTGTTGGAAGAAGTCAGAAAGTAATACAAGAAAGATAAGAACTTCCTTATCTTAATATTCTTATTGGATAAAGACTTTGAAGACACAGCTTTGGTTAATTCATTGGACTGGATATGGAAAATGTCCTATTATCAAGGAAGATTTTACTTGCTTTACAGAATAATCTGTAAGAGAACTAAAAAATCTTGTGTAATGAAATTATGAATTAGATTTCTTATCAAAAAGAATTCTTCATTAATGTTATGATAGAAGCTGGTTTGGAAACCTATCAGCAGACAGGAAAGTTGAGAAACTCAAGATCAGTGCATGGTGGCACTCTTGAAGAGAAGAAACCAATGAATATTGTCATACTTGTGATAGATTCAAGAAATCGAACAAGAGAACAGGAAAGAAATTTGGACTTATTAGTCATATTCAAGAACCAAAATACCCTTGGGAAGTTTCCCTAATGGATTGGGCCACAGCATTACCCCCAAGTGGTGGAAAGAGTTATAATTCTTACTTACTAATTGCAGAGAGCTATGGAGCTACTCCCATATTCTTTACCTATCATATAGATGAAACCTCTATGGATACATCTCTCCTCCAAAGGAAGAGAGAGATTTATCAAACAGGGCCATTTTGGAATCTCATGAGTGAAAGAGACCCCAAGTTTGCATCTGCACTTTGGACCAATCTTCAAAAGTCTTTTTGGGACCAAGTTATCATTTTCTACAGTATACCACCCTAAAACTGAGGGTCTAGAAGAGTGAATGTTTCAGAAGTGAGAAGAAATGATAAGAAGATTATGTGCATATGGTTTATAGCTAAAAGATTCAAATGGCTCTACCAATTACGGGTAAAATTTCATACCTGCAATTGCAATATAAATAATATTTTCAGTATTCCAAAGGTCAAACTCCTGCTATGTTGGAAGAAGGATGGAATACAAGACTCCCAGAAGATACACTGAGGAAAGACTTTATTGAAATTAGTCCTACAGCTTCTAGCTCTAAGTTAATTCTTTATAGAGTGAAACACCATGAAAGAACAAGCATGGATGATGGTTTTGAATATCCAAAAAAGAGAAGGGACAAGAGTCATCAAGTACCACAATTCAAAGAAGGGGACTTAGTTCTAGTTTCAAACTTGAATTTTAATAATATTAAAGGCAAAAAAAACTTTAAGATTCTTAATTAGGAGCTTTTTTCATTTTTGAATTACATGGAAAAAATGCATTTAAATTGGAGAAAAAAATTCCACCTTTACAGTAAGCCTGATTAAAAATCATCAACCACATGATGAGGAATACCACTCATCTAAATGTACCACCAGTGGAACAGAATGAAGAAAAAAAGATAAATAAGTTATTAAATAAAGGAGACTTAGGGGTAAAACCAAATAAAATATCTTTTAAGATATAGAAAACCAGTAAATGAAGATAAATGGCTGGAAGAATCAGACATACCTGACTCAAATAAGCTTTTGAGAAGATTTAGGCATGAAAGAAGGCCAAAAGGCTGAATATTCCTATAAATGTGCTGTAACTACTTTATCTGAGTAATATCAAGAGGTTGGAAAGTGAAAATTAACCCCCTTTGGGCATTTTTAACTTCCAAAATCACTAATAAAGCTGTAGTGAAATTTGATTTTTTGGTGGGAGGGAATGTGAGCCTTGAGTAATATTTCATATACCCAAATAGGCCATAATTGATATACAAATAATGTTTGAGATATCAATAACCCATAAGTCATGAATATACCCAAAACTCATTATTTTAAATTTAAGAAAAGATGAAGATTTTTTTTTGTAAGTAGATACATGAATTCAAGGCCAGATTCAGATTTCACACAAAAAGTCACCTAGGGTGACCCCATAGGTTGAATAAGCTTAAGTTAAATATCTGATGTGGTAATATGGAAAAGGGGAGTGATATTCCCACACCTCCACCTAAATATTACACCTATGCCTATGCATAAAATTGTGGATCAAGATACGCCTTCATGCTTTTCATGGATGTAGTTTTCTAAATCCACTCATCCAAGTGATTACTAAATCCATGCCAATTTTTTTTTAATCAAAAATAACTATAACTTCACAGTTACCCACTTTCAATTTTGAAGTTCATATGAGTCTCTAAGAAATGTTTTGATAGCTCAGCATATGTCAAAGTACTTGCTAGAGTTGTTCTTACATGAAAAAATACTCACCATAAGGACAGGGAAATAAAATCCAATCAGAGATTTGAATGAGAAAAATGTACAAACCTTTCAAAACTATGCTTCCTTTGTTGTACCTTTAATTAATAGATATAAAATAAGTGGTTCTAAATTGTTCATTACATAAAACTTCTTATCAATTAACATACCCTTTTCATGTTTATCTCCACTGTATCAGATGATATAAAATGGTATGCCATTACATTTTTCCTTTGCCCGATACAGCTTAGACAATCAATAGCGTGATCTTCAAGAGATGGATTCAAATGAGGCTCCTAGACATATATTAGATATATAAATCATATTAAAATATCCCCTCATGGTCATATAATCATAATTCATACCATTATAAATACAATGTCCACACAAGTTATATTCAGGAAAGCCCCTGCAGCCCCTATTTAAGCCAAAAGTACTTATTCATTGTTTTTTCCTTGAATTTCTCAAGTTCTGCCTCCTGTGTAGCTTGGCCTATTGTTCCGTCAACATGTGTAAAGATAATCTTATTGTTTTATAATACAATTAAAATCCTACCAGTTTATCACCAATAATTTTCAATCAAAAGATTCATAATTATCAAAGGAGAGGTACAAAACATAAGTTTCATAGAGAAAATAGGCAAAATAATCAAACTTACAAATCAATAAATGTTGTAAACTGTGAAAAAATCAATGATTTTGGGGTTGAATTTTTAATGTTGCAGTGTGATAAAAGAATTTCAAGGAGCCTCTGAATTTTAGTGCTTTGTAGACATGTTTGGAAATAAACATGTGTCATTATGGTACTATTCAAACAAATCCCTTCTATCTGTGTACCATATGGTGAGATAATACCTTCAATGTCATATATACTTTCACTAAGCAAGTGATGATTGCAACAAAGGTGAAGCTTGCTTATATACTTGAAGAGCATTTCTGGGCATTGATTAGATGATGATAAGAACGCCTTGTAAATCTCATTATATCTATCTAATTTTTCTTTGTACAGAAAGATGCCTCAGGAATAACTGAAGGGGGCTATAATTTCCTTTTTTGAGCTCATCCAATATATTTTTTACCCAATTCTCTTTTTTTTTCATTTTGAGGTGCTTGAATGAAGGTGATTAGGCTCATTAAGTCATTTATACCGTTTTGAATAGGGGTTCCTGTCAGGAAAATGTGTCTGGATGTTTGGATTGCCCCAATTGCTTTGAAGAATGTTGACTCCTGACTTCTTATATGAATAGATATGTCAATTTAATTCATATTTCTTTAATCAGAAGTACAAAATTTAGAAATCATAAGTTTAAAAACTCACTGGGCCTCATCTAAGACAACTTGGTACCACTCACTATGGTAAATCCAAGAGCTCTCTATATTATTAGGCTGACCAGACCCATGGGCTAAAAAATGATAGCTGGATATTACAATATCAGCTTTGGACTATTCTTTAAGTCCAATCTACTTTCTTTTCTTCCCATGATAGGTGACAAGCTTTAGTTGGGATATTTCTGTGTGTAATTTGAGTTCATCTTCCCAATTATTTATCAAATGAGGTAAGCATATTATGAGTGTGAAATGATTTTGGTTTTTATTGAGAAACTTGATGGATGGCGGAATATATATCTTGGAACTTTCAAGAGTAATACGTATAAGTGATATGCACTGAATTGATTTTCCCAGTCCCATGTCATCTGCAAGCAGACAGCCCAAGAGAGTATGGATGAAGGAGTATTGGAGGTTGTTTAATTGCTTCTTTGTGATGCTATGTATAGGATTTATTCTTCTAGTTGAGGATGATGGTTTATTTAACCACAGAGAATTTTCTGATTTTCTATTTGGGGGTTCTCTATCCAGGAGGAATGCTAATCCTTGCTTTTGATGAGGCTTGAGTGATGTTTTTAAGAATGGTATTAGGGATTGGATTTGTGGAAGTTAATTACCACTTGGAATCTTCAGGAGCTGTGAGTGCAGCTCAGGTGACCAAAATATGTTCTGAGAAGAGATAACTGGCTTGGGCTCCATGTGTGAGATAAGTGAACACCCACAATGTTCAGAGCTGTTGTATCTGGCTGGTTTGTGAATTTATATTGAATTCTTACTAATGAGGTCAAATATATCAATTATTGATGAGGAAAATGAAATAATAAACATTAATATTGGAATAGTGATTTTTATCTTTTTGTAAGGGTTAAACTTGAGAAATCTTTCAATTAAGACTTTCTGGTTGGGGTTTTTCTATAGATTAGTGTGCCACATGCCAGCAGAACCACATGATATAAATAAATTGGGGTCACCCAATAATGGTGATAGTGCAGAGGTGACATCCAGAGGAAGGCTAACCTAAGATTCTCTTGGACTTTGTGTATACAATAATAAATTTTGACTTGTATTACATAAGAAAATACAATCATCCTGTGCAAAAGGTTTCTCAATGGGATTAGTGAGGCATACATGGGTTTTAAATATACCAAGGCAATATAGCTTGGAAGAATCCATCTTTAAAAAAGAAGATTCAGTTTGATCTTTACAGGAATGAATGGTAAATGCAATGAACTGGAGAGCAAGAATATATACTAATCAGGCTGGCTTGTGGCTTTCAGGTTCTATTTGTATTATAAGGAATTTCACATGAGGTTCAATAGAATATTGTTTGAGTGAGACATGAGGCTTCAATTTTTATTTCTGATTCATAGCTTGAGTGCATGGATGATAATGATATTATTTGACAATCAGAATCTTAATAATAATATCATGAGATTAATTCTGAATTTCTTTGCAACCCATATTATGACTTATGGGGGTGGATGATTATATTCACGTATTTTTGATCAGGTGGGTGTTTTCTTAATGTAATCATCATTTTATATTAAGCTGGAGTAGAAAAAAAACAGATAAATTTAGAGAGGAAAGGAACTTTATTCTTGGATATGTCAATATAATTGTATCAATCTCTGAATGAGAAGAATCTTGCTATTTGAAGTCCCGACTTAAAAAATAATGCAGGAAGGACATTCCCAAGGATACTTAACAACATATATTTCAAAAATGTCACCAAATCACAATCTTTACTCAAGTTTGCATCAGACATCCCATTTCATGCATAGGTTTCCTAGTCTAAGGTTGAAAGGCCACATCAAAAGAAATAAAAAATAACAAGAAATCTATATGTTGGAAAACTTCTTTTTTTTCTTTTCATTTTGAATCCTTTCTTGATGGCCATAAGTATTCTCTTCTTGGGTTATTGAAGCCATAAAGATAACGCTTTTAGCTCTTGAATATAGCTTGGGGTTGATTTGGAAAGAAGAGTAAAAGTGAGTTATGGTGGGAAGTTTATCAAAAATAGGAGGTGGCTCAGTGGTCTGATGAAAAGGTGTGTAGTTTTTCCAGAGAAGCTCAATAATACCTTGTTTGCAAGGAAGTTCCAAAAGTGTGGAGTATTCAGGAAATGAGAGGCCATAGCCACAGGAGCGGATGGAAGATGGAATTGGTTGTATGGCTGATTTGTCAAAGAATGTGAACAAACCATAAGTCCAAGGATTCATGTACTTCTCATCTCTATGAACACAATTATGAAAACCATTGGCTTTTATGATTACATTGGAGAAAGATTGTAATTTTTGGTGGAACATCAGATTCCATTCACCTTCATGCCATTCAGGTAGCTGGGATTGCATTATTTCATTATTCTCACAGGCAGCAGACATAGAAATAATCTTGATGTGGGAGGAAACAAAATGTTCAAACCTGAAAAGGGTCATCCATTCTTCATTATCTGCCTCTAATATTTCTGGATTTAATGTGGTCTTCCTGGCATAAACACCTAGTAAAAGGAGACTAAAATTAACAGAAATACTTGAATAGAATTTGCTAAAGACTCACCTAAGGATTTAAGATTATCACTTCTGCAGCAAAATCAAACTCCTTTCATATGACAATTGATAAGATCACTATTGGATTTGATATGAGGACAATTTTGGGCTAATTTGTAAAGTGATATCATTAATTGATTGAATGAGGTAAAAGCTGTAGAAGGATTATGAAAGGGATGCAAGTGATAAATAAATAGGGGCTTGTGATTTCTTGAATTGAAAACTAATGAAAAATTTGGGGTTTCATTTATAGAAGGTAATGAGAGTTTATTTATTTGATTTGGCTTGGGCTTAACTGGAGCTGTATTGAATTCACCTCTGCTTCTTGAAACATGGTCCAAAATCTGGGTGAGTAATTTTTGTGCAATTTGAAATCTTCTATGTGAATAATGAGATTTATTATTGGAAGATGAGTCATTTTTGAATAAGGGGTAATTATTTTCCACTGGTGAAACAGTCCTTCCCATGGAATGATCCTCAGAATTCAAAAATGACTCATCCTTTCCATTTGTGTTGTGTAAGATTGAGTTTTGAAGAGCTATTGGATGCATTGAGTCACCAATTGATGAGGAAAAATCATTTAAAACTGGTGAAATAGTCCTTCCCATGAAATGTTTTTCTTCATCATTAAGTGACTCCATTCATTTTGGGAGTTTGATGAGTTGGTATGGTGACTGTTGACTCATGATTGGTGAAACAGCAACAAGCAAAGTTTGAGGATTTCCCCTAGAATAATTTTTATTAAAACCAATAAAATTCCAAAAAAAATTAATTTAATAAAAAATAATATAAATTATTAAAAATTTTCATTTAATTAAAAAAATTTTTAAAAATAAAAAAGGAAAAAATTGAAAATTAAGGAAAATCAAATGTATTGATATTAACAAAATATAAATCATTTATAATAAATAAAAGAATATTAAAAATATTTATTTCAAATAGGTCACTGGGGATGTAAGAGCCCCAACAAGGTAATTTAAAATGAAATATAAATTGAATTCCTTAAAATACACAAATACATAAATAAAAAAAGAAATTATTTAAAATTAAATGCAATTAAATTATTTAGAATAAATAAAAAGAATTATTCTAGAAAAAATGAAAATAAAGTATTTCAAATTGAAAAAATAAATAAATTAAATAAGTCACTGGGGCTGTAAGAGCACCAGCAAGCTAATTAAATAAAAAATTAATTTAAAATGAAAAAAAATACATTTTTAAAATAATTCAGACAAAAAAGAAAGAAAGAAATAAATAAAAACTCCAGTTTTTAAAGATAATTAAGTCACTGGGGCTCTTATAGCCCCAGAAGGCTAATTCAAAAAAAAAAAATAAAAAAATTTTTTTTTAAAAATAATGAGTTGCCCCAGAAACCAATGTAAATAAAAAAAAGTAAATAAAACATAAAATAGTGCAAGAAAATTAAATTACAAAAAATAAAAAAATCAAATAAGTAAAAATGAAAAAAACATAAAAAATCAACTTTTTGAAGAAAAATAAGTGGCTGGGGCTATAGGAGCCCCAGTAAGAAAATCAAATTAAAAAAAAATAACTAAAAAATAAATTAAATAACAATTAAAAAATTAGTTTTTTTTAAAAAAAAATAAGTTGTGGGGGCTCTTACAGCCCCAGAACTCAAATCAAATAAAAATGATTTTTTTTTTTTTGAAAAAAAGGTCCCCAGAAAGCATATTAAATAAAAAATAAATTAAATTAAAATGCAAAAAAAAATTGAAAAATTAAATTTTTTGAAAAAAATCAGTTTCTGGGGCTCTTACAGCCCCAGGAATAAAATTAAATAAAAAAGTAAAAAATAAATTAAATGAAAAAGAAAGGTTTCTGGGGCTCTTACAGCCCCAGAAAGCCTATTAAATAAAAAAAATAAAATAAAATAAAATGGAAAAAAAAATAAGTCGCAGGGGCTCTTACAGCCCCAGAAATCAAATTAAATAAAAAAAACAAATAAATTAAATAAAAATGAAAAAAAAATAAAAAATTGAATTTTTCAAAACAGAAATGTTGCTGGGGCTCTGCCAGCCCCAGAAAGCATATTAAATAAAACAAAAATAAATAAAATTGAAAAAAAAATAGATTTCTAAAAAAAATCATTCACTGGGACTCTTACAGCCCTAGCAATCATATTAAATAAATCAAATAGAAATGAAAAAAAGGTTGCTGGGGCTCATACAGCCCCAGAAATCAAATAGTATAAAAAATAAATTAAATAAACATGAAAAAAGAAAAATAAAAAGTTATTTTTTTTTTTTAAAAAAAGGTTTCTGGGGCACTTACAGCCCCAGAAATCAAATTAAAAAAAGTAGCAAATAAATTAAATAAAAATGAAAAAAGAAGGATTTTTTTTTTTTTTTGAAAAAAGGTCACTGGGGCTCTTACAGCCTCAGAAAGAATATTAAATAAAAAATAAATTGAATTAAAATGGAAAAAAAAATAAAAAGTTAAATTTCTAAAAAAAAGGTCACTGGGGCTCTGACAGCCCCAGTGATAAAATTTAAATAAAAAATAAATGATCAAAATTAATAAAATGTTAAAGATGTACATGTTTTATAAGTCTCTGGGGCTGTAAGAGCCCTAGAAAGCTGATTTAAATTTCAAAAAAGAAAAATCAAAAATAAAGTAAAATGGAAATTTTGAAATTTTTTTCTTTTCAATTTAAAAAATAAAATTAATTAAATTGAATTGAATAAGAAGTAATAAAATGATCAAATTAAAATTAAAAAAAATTACTTCAGGATGTTTTGATTACAAGTTTTGGGTTGAGAGGATTATTTTACATTGGATAATAATATATTTTTAACTTGAAAACAATTAGGTTTGATTTAGAATATTAATAATGGTAAGAATTCAAAAGGACGCATGACTTTGTGGCAAAAGGATCCTTTAAAGTCAATGTGATGTGAATTACCTAATGGTTAGAGCTTCTGCCTCTCAAACTGGTTGAGAGGTGGCATGTTTGATCCTGGGCACTGGCCAGACTCACCTGGGGGCACCTGGGTTGTGAATCCTGGTGGTTGGTAACAATAGCTTTGGAAAAAAAAATCCAACTAATTATTTCTTGGTGGAACAGGTAGGCTCTGTGGGTTCAAGCCCCACAGAAAGTTGCAGGCATCACTTCTCTCATATGTTTCCATTTTGCACTAAATACTCATAAGCACAACCATTTTCTAATGTGATAATTTTGGCATCAAGTTGTTTCCTGTCAATTTTGTTGCACTGAGGTTCCAAAAGAACACTGTTTATTATTATGAGAAGCTTGGCCCAAAGCTGTTTCAAGTCATGAATCCACACAGTAAACATATTTTTCACTCCATCTTTATGAATTTTAGGTAACAGGTAATAATAAGTAGTATTACACAAAGGCTCTTTTACACTTTTTGAATGGCTTTGTCAATACCAAAGCTTTTAGTAAAGTTAATTATGAAATTAGAAGCCAAAGGGTGTTTTTTTGCCATGCTTAACTAAAATACAATGCTAAATATTCTGCAAGGCAGTATTTGCTTGGGCAAATTGGCAAAAATGAATTATTTGAGAAAAGTATTTCATGAAGGCTTTCACATATATACTTTTTTGTGCGCTTCCAAATCTCCTCATATGGAAAGGACTCTTTTCTCTTGAGCATTGATGTAATTTCAAGAAGCTGAAGGGTCCCTTTGGCCAAACTAATGCAGTAATCAGCTGAGAACACCCCTGGTAAGGAATGCTGCAATCAGATTTTAGCATGGACTTCCAGCCTTCATCTGATCTTGAATGGTCACCAAAGCTTGCAAAGGATCCACTCCTCTCTTGAAAAATGGATTTCCAATTTTCTGAGTAGTTTTGGAATCAACCTTAGTATGTGCCCAGAGCCAATTAAATTCAATTATTAGCTGGAGGATATTACCAACCAAGAAAGTCAAAGTTGGTGTTGAAATGCCTTTTGATGTAATACTAGTACCTTATTGACTTTAATTGCTTTGTGAAGCAAGTGGAACCTTGTTGACACTCTAACACAAGCCCAAATATTTCATGGAACTAATATCCATAGACAAAGAATCACTGGAAGTTGAATTAGAAATATTGGATTTAACTGGTGGGTTCTGATCATCCATATAAAGTGCAATGGCTTCAAATAAAATATTGCTAACTTTCTGCTTTTGATGTTGACTTGGTTGAACAAGATTGTGCACCAACAGATACAGTGCATGGAGCCTCTTGGGTAAACCTGTGGGTAATAACATGTCCTTTTGAAATAATGGCAAATTCCAAATTGTCTCATAGAGTAATGGCTCCTCAGATTTTGGTGAAAACATATCCAAGCCTATAGAAACAATAAAATGAGCTAGATAACCAATATAGTTATTTCTGAAAGCATCTTTACTAGCTTGATAGAGCTCTTAAAGCCACTCTTGTAGCAAATCCCACATTGGAGCTTTGTCAGAAATCCATCCTTTGGAACAAGTGATTTGCACTTAATGAAGGTCATTTAAACGAGTGGATGAAATTTGATCCAATCTTCCCTTTTGAATTCATGATATAAAATTAGAATGTAATTGAATTTTTTTTGTTTTTCCAATATAATTTTCATGCATGAATGACTTGGACTTAGAGTTAGTGAACAAGCAGCAGAAGCCATTGATGGGTCAGCACAATTTCATCCTCAGCCACTGTTCTTTGAGTTACTGTACTGATATTTTAAATATGGTGGTTACTTCCCGAGTTCCCAAAGATGTACTTTGAACAATGTTTTCATGATGATTGGTTACACCTCCAAACTTGGCACTTTAAATGGGTTGATTATTTTTCATAGAGTAATGGCGCCTCAGATTTTGGTGAAAACACATCCAAGCCTATAGAAACAATAAAATGCGCTAGATAACCAATATAGATATTTCTGAAAGCATCTTTACTAGCTTGATGGAGCTCTTCAAGCCAATCTTGTAGCAAATCCAACATTGGAGCTTTGTCGGAAATCCATCCTTTGGAAGTAGTGATTTGCGCTTAATGAAGGTCATTTAAACAAGTGGATGAAATTTGATCCAATCTTCCCTTTTGAATACATGATATAAAATTAGAATGTAATTGAATTTTTTTTGTTTTTCCAATATAATTTTCATGCATGAATGACTCGGACTTAGAGTTAGTGAACAAGCAGCAGAAGCCATTGATGGGTCAGCACAATTTCATCCTCAGCCACTGTTCTTTGAGTTACTGTACTGATATTTTCATTGTGAACGGTAGTTACTTCCCAAGTTCCCAAAGATGTACTTTGAACAATGTTTTCATGATGATTGGTTACACCTCCAAACTCGGCACTTTAAATGGGGTGATTATTTGTTGTGTTTATTTGACATCCATTATTATTTTCATTAGCAGAAGGACAAAGAGCCCCTGATTCCCCCTCATTGACTTCAAGGGCCAATTGAAAAGTTCAACAAATTTTCTTTTTTGCTTTATTCTTTGAAGGTTTGAATTTTCTTTTTGAAGAAATGTTTTTAATTGTACCAATTTTAACATGTGATTCAGGAGGTAGTGTATTTCCTGATTTGACTCCCAAAATTATAATCCCAAGATCTTAGGGTGGAATTTGAAATATAAGATATATCAATTTTGTTATATATACAATTAATATCAGCAACCAGTAGTTCTATGGCCTCTTGGAGCTTCTCTTGTACATATTGAGGAATACATGCATCTTTGGACATTCATTCTAATCTTGCGCCATGTGTGATGAATTTTCCAAGAACTGTTCCTTTGTAATTACTTCTATTTGAGCCCCAAAAAGCACCTCAGTAGATATTGTGGTGGAAGAAGCCCAATGAGCACAGGGTGCCTCTATGTTTCTTTCATGAATTATTTCTGATTAATTGAGATACTGATAAGACTAATTTTCTCAGAAGTAAATTCCATTAAAAAAACATACCTTCTGGCAATTCTGGAGGTGGATTTGAGATGGCTGTACTAATGGCAATGATAATTTCACTTGATGAGAACTCCATATCAGAAGCTTTGGGAGAATTGAATTGCTTGTGGGGACCCAAATCAGAAGTGTTACTATCGGCGTATACAGAGACAAAAACAACTAATTGTAGATAAAGATGATATATTTTCTTGGAAGGGAAGTATTTTTATGAAACTATAAGAAAGGTTGTACTTCTAAGCTAAAAATTAAAATGAGAATCCCTTTTATAGAATAAATGAGGAGAAAAAGAGGTTCAGAATGTTATTGAATTTCTTGGTCTAGAAGCTTTTAATTCATACAAGAATACAGAATGAAAAATAGTCCCACACATAACAAGACTTGAGGGGAGCTTAGTATTTGTTCCCATCAAAAACTGAAACCTAATGAGAGCTATGATTAGAATGAAATTGTACACCTGTCACCAAATTCATCTTCCTGTTTGGAGTTACCACATTGATCAAGGATAAATTTGAGGAATATATGCAACTATTTGAATACTTCCAAAATTTTCCAAGTGCATATTGATGTGTTCATAAATATACCTTTGTTTTTCCCAGAAAAACTCAAACCAAAGCTCCCTTAGAATAGAGCTTCATCCCACAGTCCATTCTAGTATGATCCTATCTTGATATCCAGATGTTGATTTAATTGAAAAGACTAAATAACCATTAATTCAAATCATTAATAATCATAATTTTCTCAAAAACTCTATTTCAAAATCATTCTCACTCTAGCCACAAGTTGCCAATATCAGTGTGCAAGAATTGAAAAGGTGCTCCTCTCTTACAAAATATATAAATCAAATCATTATTCTAAGACCATTAAGCTATTCATATAAATCTATATTTCACCAAAAAATAAATCATTTTTTAAAACTCTATTTCTTAAACACGTCAATTATTTCAAATACTATCCTCATCTACCCCCTTATTTCACCTATCTTTCATTTTGAGGCTGATTACTACCATTTTGATATCCATTCAGTCCATTATAATGAATCAAAGTGTTCATATCCTTCTAAAAATACCATATTAACTGCAAGGAAAACCTTGAAGCCCAGAAACCTTCCACCACCTGGATGCTTGACCTCCAGAATGGAACAATTAAAACCAATTGAAGCTCTTAATATACATGAATCTGGGACAATTCAATTCAAAGGTGATATTGAGGAAATAAAATAATCTAGAAAGGCCACTTCTCATTGCACACCTGATTTTTTGGTCCCTCATGAGAAATTACCTCTCATTACTGACCTGGATAGGTATTATTACTCCACTGGATGTAAGATTCCATATATTTCCATTCATCCACTACAATTGTACTGATTTGAATAACTATATAGTGAAATTAGAGCCAACTCCACTTGCAAGGTTCAATGATGTAGATACCCTGATCCAGTTTGCACAAAAGTGGGCTAAAGGTCATGGCTATGCATTAACAAAGAAAAATTATCACCAAGGTAAAAATGTTTACTTGGAATGTGACCAATATGGTGAATATATAAGACTTGAAGGACCTACCCAGAGGCAGCTAACAACAAAGAAATGTGGATGCAAGTTTAGACTCAGAGGCTCTATTCCTTCACCTAGTAAGTCATCAAACGTACTGTACCTATTTACTGTGTTCTTACTGGTAAGGTGATATCAATTATGAGGAATTTCACACAATTTAACTCACCAGATATGGCTATTGGGCTTTAGTCGCACTAGAAATCCTGCAAAATCATTCACCCTCTACAACCCCATCAGTACATCCCATTCATTGTTGGCTTAATGAAAAAGAACTGGTGAAAGCTGAAGGATTGATGAAGGCAAAGGTACATCCTAATAAGATTTTAAACCAGATTTATGACCAAGGAAATACCTGTAAAACTAGCATAACTCTGTATAACTACAAAGGACATCTATCAATAAAGGAAAGAAATTGGAAATCTCAACTGGAATATATAATACATCTTCTGAAAGAGAGAAATTGGAGTCATAGTAATAAGATTAATAAAAATGGAAAGATTACAAACCTATTCTTTGCACACCCAGCCGCCATTGAATTGGGTAATATAAACCACCATGTGATATTGATTTATGCCACTTACCAGAAATGCAAGTAAAACTTGCCACTTTTCCACATGGTTGGCCAAACTGCAACCTGTCACACCTTCTCATTAGCCTTTTGCTACATGGAATGGGGAAATAATGATGGATAAATATGGGCCCTTCAAGAACTCAAAGCTTTATTTAAGCCACCAAGAATTACCAAGGTTATCATTACAGATTGTGAGCCAGCTCTGAAGCTGTTCATTTAATTGGTTTTTCCTAGCTCAATCCATAATTATTTCACATGGCACATAAGCAGAAACCTTATCCAAAATTGTTGCAAATATTTTCAAGAGGATGATTGGAAGGATTATCAGAAATCCTAGAGCCAATTGGTCAGCTCCAAGTCAACTGAGGAATATGATAACAATCTTGAAAAAGTCAAAGAGAAGTAAAATGATTACTCGGGTTCATGGGCATATATATCAAACAACCTACTCCCATTCAAGAAGAATTTTGTCACTGCTTGGGAAAGCCAGAATCCTCACCTAGGAAATTAAGCCAGCTCTCATGTTGAATCTTCACACTCCTACATAAAATAATTAATTAATAATTCTAATGGAGAGATTTCTACAGTATTCCAAAATTTCAAAACACAAATTGATATTCAATTGAAAAATATCCCCCATATTATGGAAAAAGAAAGACTCTGCAAATTGACTGATGTTTCCCCACCTTTCAAGTAGCCACTTGGTACTATGTCAATCAAAGCAATAAAAATTATTGAAGAGAAATTTCAAAAGGTCAAACAAAAACCAAATCTTCAGCCATGCTCCAAAACACTAATGAATGGCATGGGGATTCCTTGCTCACATGAAATTGAGAAACTTCTTTATACTAAGGGCTACATTGAAAGTGAATATTTTTATTCAAAATGGAATCTACTTTATAATCCTCTTGAAGTAGGTGCCATCTTATTTCTAATATGTGTGAGTGTAGTCATGCTAAAATCATGTTGAACAGGACATTGATTCTAATTCACAATGAAATTTGAAACAAAAAATTGAAAAGATTGAAAAGGAAGCTGATGAACTTGAGACACAATTACAAAAAAAATATTGATAAAGCAAATTCAGGAGCTACTTAGCTTCCAGTACACAACAATTAAGATTTGTCACCCTAAAATGATTTAATTTCATGTGGTAGGCCATCACTGAAAAAGAAAAGGGTAAATTCTACCAAAAGGCTTCCATACAAGTTTTAAATCCAGAAGGATATCCTGAATATCCACAAAAGATTTCTGAAAAAGATGCACAGAGCTACTATTGGTCCCAAAGCTCAATTTATGAGGGGAGAAAAGTTCTATTTGATTCAAAAAGAGACAAGCAAAGATGATGAAACTACCACAAAAAGAAAAAGAAAATTATTAAATGATATAGGAAAATTGAGAATAAACTTGAGACCCAAAGATAACTCAAATTGTTTGGAAGAACCAGTGAGCAGTGGGTCAATTTTGGTATGAAAATGAATCACTTAAAAATAACCTCTTTTTATTAGACTTTCTATATTGATCAGATACAGCCAATTTTCATGCACAATTTCATTGAGAAAATTTTGAATCCTCCTGAAGATGGGAATTGTGGAGTTCATGCAATGGAAAAGGCATTGTCACTTTCAAGCCCACAAAAGGAAAAGAGCTGGAGAGAAGTGAGACAAGATTTGATAGAAGAAATTGATAGGAATAGTAATTATTACAATAGAATATTGGAAGGATCAGTGAAAATGGATAAGATAAGAGATAATATGAAGAATACAGCTATTACAAGACTGGACATCTGGTTAAGTAAATGGGATCATGGCCCAATATTAACAAATACATATAAGTGCCCATTTGTATTTTTCCATCCAGATTTGCAAAGCTACCCACAACAGAAATTCCTTCCAACCCTATTCAGTCCATGTGGAGTGTCAATTATGCATTCAATCTCCCTAGGTCACATAAATGCTAATTATTTTCAATTAACATGAGATGGGAAAATTACCTCTTCCTGAATTGCCACCACAGTGGCCCGGGGCACATTCACACCAATCAGAATCAAATTGGAGAAGAGTATATTCCTCATCATTAAAATCATTCTGCTAATGTAGACAGATCACTTGTATATAGAAATTTTTTGTTATAGATCTTGTTGTCAAATTTCTGGAATAAACATCTTATTTGGCATGGATTTAGCAAACTAAATCCATGAAAGGCATGAAGGCATATCTGAATTGACAATCTTATGTGTAGGAATAGGAGTGGAAATATCACTCCCCTAGGATAATAAGAAATATGGTGAAATACTATAATTAATTGGTAATTATGACAATAAGAATGAAATAGATTTATTTATAATGATTGTTATATTAAATAATTATGCTAAAATTAATTTTTATGCTGAATATTCCATATAATAAAAATATATGATTATGAAATCAATAAAATACCAAAATAATATGATGTAAAATTTTCCTAAAATGAGAAGAGCTATTATATTTGGAGAAACACCCTACTTTTGAAACTAGGAATAATAATCTTGGATTATTATATGATTATGATAATATTAAACATAAAAAATAGTAATAGCTAAGTTATAACGGACTTTAAGGTATCAAACTGAATATTTACATGGAAATGATGATCTTGATAAAAATATCATTGAAATATAATTTAATAATAGAATTCAAGAGATATATGATTAAATGAAATATTATAATTTATTCTCACCAAAGGCTAATGAATTTTGGATATGATATATTCTTTGATGAAGATTTGAGTTAATCATCCACTATAATTCTTAATTCTGGAAGAAATATGATGGTGAAATAATCCTATCATATTGAATAAATGCTTTATTGTCACAATAGTTGGATCACTAGAAATTCAAAGATTTATCCTAAATGGATAAATGATTTTTTAATATCTATATATGATTTAATAACTATTAACTCATATTTTCATATTAATGCACCATTTCTTGAGAGATACCACTCTAACCAATCCCTTTTTAGTGATTGAAAATATCAACCAAATAAGATCCTTCACCAATCACCTGAAAGTAGCTATGGATACTATATTTTGAAGATTAAGACCGATATAAAAGAATATTCTAAAGTATTTATACTTCCTAAACACAAAATTAATAGAATTTTATTACAGAATCACAATATATTTTTGATTATTTTTGTTGTAACAGCTAGTTTCTGTCAAAAAGATTTATTATGAGCTTTGAAATTTCATTTGTAATTATTATTAAAAGAGTTTTTGGAGAAAAATGAAGAATTTCACACATGCTCAACTATATAATACATATATTAACTTGATTTCAAGTCCTTACCACTCTTAAAATATTGTGGTCGACAGGATGACGTAAAGTAGTAAAATGTATTCCTGTAAGGGGTAATAGCTCTGAACATCACTCAATAATTATGAAAGGGTTTTGGTAAGCCCACATAATAAATTTGGTAAAAACACATAAGCCTTTACATGTTTTTACAAAAATCTTATGTGATTTTTCCACAAATTGGTAAAAACACATAGCGTTTTAGTAGAAAAAGATAAGGGGTGTTTTTTAATATAAGGGTAGCTAAAAAACACCTGTATTGGGAAAAACCCCATTGATGTAATTGGTAATTCCATTGTTGATGCCATTCATTGAATTTTTAATGCTATAAATGGAATAGTTATGTTACTTTTGATGCCATAAATAGCACTGTTAATACAATTTATGGAATTTACATGTCATTTTTGATGCTATTTATGGCACTTTTAATGTCATAAATGGAATTGTTATTCTGTTGTTGATTCAATTCATGGCACTGTAAATAACTTCATAAATGTGATACGCTTCACTGTTAATGCCATTTATGGCATTGTTATGGCACTGTGTATGCCAGATATGGAATTATTATGTTATTTTTGATGCATTCTTGGCACTTTCAATGCCATTCATGGAGCTTTAATGCCATAAATGGCATTTTCAATTCCACTAATGCCATAAATAAAATTGTCAATACCATTAATATAATAAATGAAATTGTCAATACCATTAATATCATAAATGAAATTTTCAATTTACTTACAAACATGAATAAAAAAATGTAAAAAAGTACTTTTTGGGCCTAAAATTGTCCCACCCAAAAAAATTACCACAATTTTGGGTCTTGGGATTTTGATTCTCAAGATTCTCCCCTTAATTTTTTAAAAGAAATTATGGGAATTAATCAATGGGAATATTTTTAATGAATCTTTCAAAAAAATGGACCATTTAACCAAATTGGCCAAATTTGAGAAATTTGGCAAAATAAATTTTTTTGAAAACATTTGGGGATCTTGACATCCCATTTCAAACCTAATATGGAAAAAAAATTAAAAAAATCCTCAAAAATAATTCTGAGGATTTTTTTAAAAGATTAGGTCACTTACATGTTTTTACTAAAAGATTCCATGTGTTTACCAAAACACTTGATTAATTGAATTGAATGAGCTTTATGTATCACCTCAGATGGATTTAATTAAACACAGGTAAGGTCCTATCATTAGAATTACAATATTGTTAGGCGAAACCCATTTTGATGTAGGAAATAGTAAAATGTGCATGTGGCCATGTATCTCAGAGACTATTGGTGATAGAGATTTGTCATAGATTTGAGATAAACTTTAAATTAATTGAAAATTTGATTTCTCAATTCATGTAAACCTTTTACTTGGTATAATTCACTTTCTTCAAGAAACAATTCTATTTTCACTTATGTTTGTCACTCTATCTTAAGTATAACTCTCTTATAAATTAATTATCTTTATTAATAGTGAAAACATGTTCTATTTTTACATATTGATAGGATCTCAATGGGCATTTTTGCCATTTTATATTAATATGTATTTTGTCAAGCTGATAAATTTATGTATACAAAGTTCTGATTCCATTTATATCTCTTAGTATGATATTAATCAATATTTTCCTTCATTAAGTAATTATTTTACTTTATTTGAATATTTATAATATCAATAATTATATTTGACCTTATTTGTACATGTTATATCAAAAGTTCCTACAACACACCTGTGAGGTTGGTTATATTCATATCCAATCACCATGAAAAAAGCTACCCCTGCTGGCAGGAGTAGCATATCCATCCCAGTTCTAGCCTGCTTTTAACCAGAGTATATTAATTTGTTTTAAGCTTTAAATAATGGGGAAGATGACTTCCCCCACATATTTGGACATTCAGAAGGATAATCAATGAAAATAGAATATTACACATTTTCAATGATCTTTGTTTGTCTCCTCATACATTCCATATTCACTCTTAATTAATTTAAGGGGGTCTTGTGTGAAACTCATTTTAAACAGAGAAATAAAGTTATCTCATTAATATTTGTGGAGAATACTCACATGAATTTGATTTTCCTTTCTAATAGAAATAATCAACTAATTTAACATGTGCCACCATTACCAAAACATGAATCATCAACATTTTTTTAGTGCAAAACTTGAATGTATGAAAAGGAAAGTTGAAAGAAATTAAACATTATACAGCCAAATCTTGCAAAATATCACTTTTTATATTCTCTTACACACCTTATATAGCTTTGAAAAGGAATAACCCAAGGATTCAATTATTTCTTGATAAATGAAAAAAACTGCTTTCTTATTGCTCATTGATATCCCATATTCATGTTGAATTCTTTTTTCTGCAAGCGTTTGAAGCTTAACTTCTAGTAAATGAGTTTCATGAATCAGGAGTATTATTATTTCTTTTGGATATATTTACTCTTTTTTTTAGTATTAAAAATATTCATCTATTTCTATTATCAAAGCTTCCTAATAATTTTTCTTTTCCATTTTAAATTTCCTAGTTTTTTGTGCATGATAATCATTTGAATGAAGAATGATGGTACTTATTGTCAGGCTTAGTCTATAAAGAGATGATAATAATAGTATTTAAAACCTAGAATATGACTGTGACACGGATAATAAAGATAAAAAAGGTTTCAATTAAAATAACAAGGGCTTTAATAAAAGGGCTTTAGTGGTGGTGAGTGCTGTTGAAAGCCATGGGTTCAGCTTTATCAATTGGATTATTATAATAAAAGTGTGAGCCTTGAGGTATATCTTACATACCCAAATAAGCCAAAGTTATCTTAAAAAGAAATTTTGAATTATGCATAACTCATAAGTCATGCATATATTCAAGATTCATCATTTTTGATTTCAGAAAAGATGAATAACTTTTTATTGAGTAAGTAAATCCATGGATTTAAGGCCAGATTTGGATTCTACACAAAACCTCACCTAGGGTAGCTCCATAGAGTGAATAAGCTCAAATCAACTCTTTGAAGTGGTAAAATGGAAAATACTTCAATACCACATCATCAATACCACATAAAAGATCTGTGAAAATTTTTGTGTTTCTTAATTTCATGCCAAAATAATGGGAATGTGAGGAATCCCATGTTACATATACACTAAGAATAGTGTTATGCATGTTTCGAGCACTTAATATCATGGTATTCTTACATGGACTTTTGGTACACCCATTGTGGATATCTCACTTTAAGCTTAATTTTCTATTTTGACATGAAAAATAGGCAAGGGGGACAAAAGACATCAAAGAGAGCCAGGGTACCCAACTTCTGAGGCCTCAGAGGCGTGAAAATCTGAAAAGCTTGGATCCATGGCTGATCTTGGCTTAATTGGTAAACTAAAACCTTTTGGGAACTTTGTTACCATGTTACAACTACTGTAAGTCTTAAGAAAATAGCAAATAACCTGCTATTTTGACGTGCCAAGGAGGTAAAGAGCTACTTAGACTCCTGTACCCATGTCAATTCTTAATGATTTTCCATGGATAAACCCCAAAAGAGTAATTAAAACCCTTTTTTGAACTTGTATCGATTGATTTACCTCATAGCAACCAGTTAAATACTGATATTTGCAATTATACTGGAAATGAGGTAAAAACTTCAAAACTTCATTAAAAATACAATTCTTAATGAATATTTCTGAAGCTTTCAGGACCAATGGAGAACTGTATTATCTATGGTACAACCAAAAAGAATTACAGCTCTACTAGTAAAATTAAAAGTGTTACTTACAGTCCATTTTTGACTATTCTACGTGAAACACTGAATCTTCAAAAATTCACAGTAATTACAACCTGTGATGAAATTGGCAATAACATTGATAAATTTGAGAAATAAATGATTATTTTGGAATAAAAGAAGATTTACAGATTTTACTCCTTTTATTCTTAACCATATTGGGGTTGGTAGTCACGTAAAAGCATTAATTAAGTAAGTATGATAATCTTACGTGACAACAGATGATGCAATAAATGATCCAAAAGGGTTAATTGTTTTCTCACTCACTGGTTTTTCAGCTTGCTCCAGGGAAGGCCTCTGTGAGCTGTTGTTGACTTAAAAGAGGCCTCCTCTTGCTGTTTTTACCATATCATCATCTTACCATCATTTAAATCATTATTAACAACAAGTAAGTATTAGTTATAGCTATTCTTAAGTGTTTTAAATCTTTCAGAATCAATCAGAAAGACGTGAAATCATAGAATCCAACTATATATTGTTGTAATACTGTTATAAATTCATTTTTATCCTTAAAATGCACAATTCTATGTCAAATCTCTCTATCTTATCTTTCAATAAGTTCTTTGGAATATTAGTGAGTGATTTATTTTTAATTCTTAAAGTTTTTCTCTAAAATTAGTTTTCTTCAAGAATTAAAATTATAATTATTCTTGCAAAAGATAATTATATATTAAAATAATTTTATTATTAAAATCTTCTTGTAATTGATTCTTGTAGACAATTACTTGCTCACTGTTAAAATCACTAGTAGTGTTTATCATGTGAAAGAAATAATTCTTTAATTATTTAATTGTGGTTATAATAACATTTTGTTATTATATTTCATAAGAACAGTCATAGTACTGTTGCTTAATAGTAATATTATCATCAGTTTCATAGACAAATCTTACATTTGGGGGCCTGGAAGTGTTTTTTGAACCTTGTACCCTTAAGTAATATATTTTTAAGCTCTAAAATATATTAATTTAATAATTTTTTCTTTCCTTTTGAAGTTAAAATAATTTTTTTTTTGAAATTGTTTTGGAAATCTTTTTCATTGAGGAATTTGGTTTAATTTTATACTGTTTCTAAACGTGGCTTTTTCACATCCAAAAACTTATAACATTATTATTTGAGTTACTTTGAATTAATTTTCATTCAAAATCTTAAATCTTAATTTTTTTTCTTTGAAAAGGATAATTTTTTAATATTAAAAAATATAAAACTTATAAAAAATCTTTAAAAATATTTTAAAAAAGTATAAATTTTTTTTTACAGTGTCTTTAATCAAATACTGTGCAGCTGGCAAAAGACTCAGTAAAAGATATATCACTAGTCCAGAATCTTCAGAAGCAGAATCTGAAGACAGTATTGAGGTGCAAATTGCTCAAAGAGGCACCTTATTTAACTCAGAAAAGACTAAATTACCACCAAAAGGTGTGTATTTTATCTTATATTTTCACCTTTTATCTTTAAATTGACGCGAAAATGGTGCATACCAGAAATGGAAGCAACTATTAAGTCCAACAAGATGGATGTGGACAAAGAGGAGGCAAGACCAAATCCAGAAGTGCCAAGTCTTCCACAAGAAAGACACATTTTGAGGATGCCAGAGTTGCCCCCAATTCCCCAAGGTCTGTACCCACAGATTTTGACGTGAATTCTGAGCCTGAACTGATTCATGACAATATTTCCAGGTCTGAATCATTTTCAAGTGGCAGAAATAGAAATATATCAATTCCAATACAAAAATTGGTTCAGAGCAGCCAAAGAAGAGGAGGGGGAAATATGCCCAAGCCTTTGGCAGGGGGCCATGAACTCCTACTTAAACATCAAGAGCTTTCTGGGTCAGGAGAAGACCATAGAACTCTTAGGAGGATGGAGCCCCCTGTCTTGCAAAGACAAGGTCAAAAAGATAAAGAATTGGCTGAAGAACCAAAGTCTTTTATCCATAGACCAGAAGAAGGAACTGGAAATGACTCCAGCTTTGGAGACAGAGGCCCCAGTGGCATCTACCAGCTCCAAACCAGCTCCAAAAATGTCCAAAGACAAGCCCAAAGGACCTCAGAAGAAGTAGAGAGTTCCCAAGAACCATCAAGGCAAGGGCAAAGGCAAAGCCAATTGGCACAGACCTTACCCACAGGGGTACAGGATCCCCAAATTGGAGCCTTCAGCTGTGGACAGTGTGTTCAACATGGCCAGAACTCTCATGGAATTAACAGCCAAGAAGCAGGAAAGGATGAACAGAACCTTTCCACGCAAATAGATCATGTACGAAGAAGTATTAATGTAGAAACTGGTAAACTTAATTCAAAGTTAACTAAAATAACATTGGATATTAATGATTTGAAAAAACATGACAAGAAATATAGAGAATGGTATGAATTGACAAATGCCAAATTTGATTCAATTATCAATGCTTGTAGCAGAATTGAGAGTACATGTCAGATTCAGAATGATGAAATGGAAGATCTTTCTATTTTGAAAATGAATGATCAACTTAAAATTCTACAAGATCATGTCTTGAAGATGGTTGAAAATACCAATCAGTTTGCTACACATTTAGCAAAAAGTGACAGTGAAAGGCATAAGTTAAAAAATGAAATCATTGCAAATGTAGAAAAAATTCATAAGAATTATGAACCACATATGCCAAGACATTCTACACCTTTGACTGAAGAAAAACGTTCTTTTAAAGGAAGTTTTACCCCACTTTTAGGAGAAAATATTGTCTCTGTTAAAGATATTCCCAAATTGGAAGAATGGCCAACATTCTCTGGTGAAGGAGAATACAGCCATATTGATCTCATCAGGACTATTGATATGTTACAGGAAGACTTTAATATACCTGATGAAATCATAGTAGGTAAATTACACTGTCTGTTTACCAAGACTGCAAAGAAATGGTATTACAAGATGAGGATGGATCATGGGAAACATGATTGGTCTTGGTGGAAATCTGGAGTGATTACCAAATGGGCCAGTAATTCTTGGAGGTTTAAAATGGAGAATGCTTTTGAAAGTGCCATCTTTAACTCAGAGAAAGATAAACCACTTACTTGGTTCTTCAAGCAAAAAGACAGATTATCTGCTTTACACCCAGATATGTCTGACTCTATGATTAATATGAAAATATTAAGATAGTGTGGAGGAGAACTGGAACATGCTATCAAACAAATATGTGTAGAACCCTGTTCAACAGAGGACTACATTAATGCAATGGAAGATATCATTACCAGAACAAGAATTGGTAAAAATTGGACTAGAATCCCTATGGAATCCAAGATGGTCCCAAAGATTCCCAGAGAAGATAAAAGACCAGAAAGACCAGTCTTGAAGTGTCATAAATGTGGAAGTACTTCACATTTAGCAAACACTTGCACCAAAAAGACAAAAATCAATGAAGTTCAAGTCATTGAAGAAATTCAGTGTACTGAAGAGAAAGAGGAATCTGATCAAGATTCTGCAGTCTCTGAGGATACACCAGTGGAGAACTATCCCATTGAAAACATTACAGCTTTCTTTGAGGTCACAGAAGTCCATACCCACTTGCCACAGTACAGTGAGGATTGCTGCAACCTGATAAATATCCAAGATGCCAGAATGTGTAAAACAAAACCTGCTAGAGGAAAAGCTTACACTGCTGGAGCATCCTGTATCACATCAGTTTTGATGAGTGATATTGAAGCCAAAGTAAATTTGGATACAGGGGCATTTTGCACATGTGTGGGCAAAGATTATCTCCAAGTTATACTTCCTGAATGGAAAAACCATCTATTACAAATAGAAGGTGTGCAATTTAGTAGTGCCAGTAACAATATGTACCCCTTGGGTATATTAGACACTAATCTTGTATTTCCACACCCAGCAGGAAGTGTAAGGATGAAAACTGAGATTGTGGTAATGGATAATTGCACATATCAGCACATCATTCTTGGGAATGATTAGTTGAATGTTTATGGTATTGACATCAATAACCATAAGGACAGATATTTCACAATTGGGGATAACAAAAGACAAAGATTTGCTTTTTCCAATATGCCAAAACAAATATCTGTGGTATCTTCTGTTAAGGATACTTATAAAGATGAATTTGTGTCTAATCAGCTTGTTGAAGCACAGATTAATCCATCATTGTCACCAAAAATGAGGAATGAACTTGTTGATGTGTTATACACATACAATAATACATTTGCCTCTGATAATGAACCATTAGGTGCTATAAGAGGACATGAAGTTGATATTACTCTTAATATTGACAGACCATATCCTCCAGTACTTAGAAGACCAGCTTATCCAGCCAGTCCCAGAGCTAGAGAAGTCTTGGAAAAACATATCCAAGAGTTAATCCAACTTGGTGTACTAAGGAAAGTAGGCCATAATGAGGAAGTTGAAGTGACAACACCTGTTATTATCTCCTGGCATAATGATAAGTCAAGAATGGTTGGAGATTTCAGAGCATTGAATACCTACACAGTTCCAGATAGGTATCCAATCCCTAGAATTCAGGAAACCTTGACTCAATTGTCTAAAGCCAAGTATATAACATCAATGGATGCATTGAAAGGCTTTCAACAAAATTTTTTGATGCCTAAAGCTAACAAATTACTTAGAATTATCACTCACTGTGGTATTTATGAGTATCTTAGAATGCCATTTGGCATTAAAAATGCTCCATCCCATTATCAAAGAATGATGAATACCATTTTTCCCACAGAATTGTTTGAAGAATGGCTTATCATTTATATTCATGATATTATCATATGTTCTGATTCTTGGTCCTTACACCTTGAAAGACTTGCAAGGGTACTTCACAAAGTTGCAGAAGTGAACATGAAAATTTCACTTAAAAAATGCAATTTTGGTTTTGAAGAAATCAAAGCATTAGGAAATGTTGTTTCTGGCTTAAGCTTGGGTATTGACAAAAACAAAGTGGCAGCAGTGTTACTTAAGCCAATACCTCAGAATAAAAAGGAAATGATATCTTTTCTTGGATTTTCTAGCTATTATAGGCAACACTTGAAAGACTGTGCAATTCTAGCCAAGTAACTATATAGAATCTGTGATCAACAGACTGTATTTGAGATGACACAGGAGAGAATTAAAGCTTATGAGAAGATAAAGAAAGATCTTACAGAAGCACCTTTACTCCTCATGCCTGACTGAAATATTTGTTTTAAATTGTACATTGATGCATGTGGAGATAGATTAGGGGAAGCCCTACATCAAGTCCAAATTATTAATGAAAAACCTACAGAGGGACCAGTTTGTTATATCTCAAGACAAATCAAACCAACAGAGGCCAGATATGGTGAAAGCCAAATGGAGTTCTTATGTTTGGTATGGGCACTTGAGAAATTACACTATTATATGGATGGCAGTGTTTTTGAAGTGATAACTGACTGTAATGCAGTAAAATCACTTCTTAACATGAAAACTACCAACAGACATATGTTGAGATGGCAAATAGCCACTCAAGAATATAGAGGAAACATGACTATAGTCCACAAAGCAGGAAACATTCATAAGAATGCTGATGGACTTAGCAGGTGGGCATTAGCCAACACCCCTGATAACCCAGCTTATGTATCTTTGGAAGCTGAACCACAGATTCCAATTGAAGGGATTAACATAACTGATATTGGGACTGAATTCTTTGAAAAGGTCAGAGAATCTTATAAGCAGGACAGGAATTGCCATATCTTGACTTCTTTATTAGATAAAGACTGCAAAGATACATGTTTGGTCAATGCACTAGATGAAGTTTGGAGAAATTCCTATTGTGAAGGAAGATTTCACTTGTTTGATGGGATTATTTACCACAGAACCAAACATTCTTGTGTAATGACATTATGCAGCAGATTGCTTATCAATACAATTCTTCATGAATGCCATGATAGCATCTACTCTGGACACCTGTCAGAGGACAGAAAACTTGAAAAAGTAAAGAACTGTGCATGGTGGCCATCTTGGAGAAAAGAAACCATTGAATATTGCCATACCTGTGACAGATGTCAAAAGGCAAACAGGAGTACAGGCAAGAAATTTGGACTTATGATCCATATTCAAGAACCAAAATCCCCTTGGGAAGTTGTTCACATGGATTGGGTCACAGAACTTCCTCCAAGTGGTGACAAAAGCTATAATGCTTGTCTAGTCATTGTAGACATATATAGAAAGACTCCCATATTCTTAACATGTCATAAAGATGACACTGCTATGGATACAGCTCTTCTTCTATGGAGTAGAGTTATTTCTCATACAGGATTATTTAAGAATATCATAAGTGACAGAGATACCAAGTTCACATCTGCACTTTGGACCAATCTTCATAGATTGTTTGGGATCAAGTTATCATTCTCTACAGCATACCACCCTCAACCAGATGGGCTAGCAGAGAGGATGATTCAAAATTTAGAAGACATGATCAGGAGATTTTGTGCTTATGGGTTAGAATTCAAAGACTCAAATGGCTTTACCCATGACTGGTGCATCCTGATACCTGCACTAGAATTGGAATATAAGACATCAGTCCATTCTTCCACAGGACAAACTCCTGCTATGTTAGAAAAAGGATGGAATCCAAGACTCCCAGCAGACACACTGAGGAAAGACTTGATTTACATTCATCCTACAGCTTCCAGCTTCAAAATAATGCTTGATAAAGTAAAACATCAAGAAAAACAAAGTATGAATGATGCTTTTGATTATGCAAAACAGAAGTGGAACAAGAGTCATAAAGTACCAGACTTCAAAGTAGGGGACTTAGTTCTAGTCTCAACCTTGAATTTTAATAATATCAAAGGCCCAAAGAAACTCAAAGATTCTTATGTAGGACCTTTTGTTATTGTTGCCTTACATGCAGCCAATGCAGTTCAAGTGGAATTGAGTGGTGAATTGGAAAATAAACACCCCACTTTTCCAGTCAGCTTGATAAAGCCTTATCAACCAGCTGACAAAGAATTGTTTCCTTTAAGGAACCCAACTCCTTTAACTGTGCCACCAGTGGAACAGAATGAAGACAAGAAGATAAAGAAAGTCATTAAAGAAAGGAGACTTAGGGGTAAAAATCAGAGAGAATATCTTGTCAGATATAGAAATCCAGTACAGGAAGATGAATGGCCGGCAGAATCAGAAATACCTGACTCAGATAAGCTCTTGAGAAGATTTAGACATGAAAGAAGGCCACAAGCCTGAATATGTCTATAAATGTGCTTTAAATTACTTGATATGAGTGATGTAAAGAGGTTGTACAGTGGACATTAACCCCCCTTTGGGGCCTTTTACTCTTATACCATTGATAAATTTGTAGTACAATTTTATTTTTTGGTGGGAGGGAATGTGAGCCTTGAGGTATATTTTACATACCCAAATAGGCGACAATTATCTTAAAAAGAGATTTTGAATTATGCATAACTCATAAGTCATGAATATATCCAAAATTCATCATTTTTGATTTCAGAAAAGATGAATAACTTTTTATTGAGTGAGTAAATCCATGTATTTAAGGCCAGATTTGGATTCTACACAAAAATTCACCTAGGGTAGCTCCATAGAGTGAATAAGCTCAAATCAACTCTTTGAAGTGGTAAAATGGAAAATACTTCAATACCACATCATCAATACCACATAAAAGATCCGTGAAAAGCTTTTTTTTTCTTAATTTCACACCAAAATAATGGGAATGTGAGGAATCCCATGTTACATATACACTACGAATAGTGTTATGCATGTTTCGAGCACTTAATATCATGGTATTCTTACATGGACTTTTGGTACACCCATAGTGAATATCTCACTTTAAGCTTAATTTTCTATTTTGACGTGAAAAATAGGCAAGGGGGACAAAAGACATCAAAGAGAGCCAGGGTACCCAACTTCTGAGGCCTCAGAGACGTGGACAGCTACAAAGCTTGGATCCATGGCTGATCTTGGCTTAATTGGTAAACTAAAACCTTTTGGAAACTTGGTTACCATGTTACAACTACTGTAAATCTTAAGAAAATAGCAAATAACCTGCTATTTTGACGTGCCAAGGAGGTAAAGAGCTACTTAGACTCCTGTAACCATGTCAATTCTTAATGATTTTCCATGAATAAACCCCAAAAGATTAATCAAAACCATTGTTTGGACTTGTATCCCTTGATTTACCTCATAGCAACCAGTTAAATACTGATATTTGCAATTCTACATAGAAATGAGGTAAAAACTTCAAAAATTCATTAAAAATACAATTCTTAATTAATCTTTCTGAAACTTTCAGGACCAATGGAGAACTGTATTATCTATGGTAAAACCAAAAAAAAATTACAGTTTTACTAGTAAAATTAAAGGTTTTACTTACAGTCCATTTTTGACTATTCTATGTGAAACACTGAATATTCAAAAATTCACAGTAATTACAACCTGTGATGAAATTGGCAATAACATTGATAAATTTGAGAAATCAATGATTATTTTGGAATAAAAGAGGATTTACAGATGTTACTCCTTTTATTCTTACCCATATTGGGGTTGGTAGTCACGTAAAAGCATTAATTAAGTAAGTATGATAATCTTACGTGACAACAGATGATGCAATAAATGATCCAAAAGGGTTTGTTGTTTTCTCGCTCACTGGTTTTTCAGTTTGCTCCATGGCACGCCTCTGTGAGCTTTTGTTGACTTAAACAAGGCCTCCTCTTGCTGTTTTTTCCATATCATCATCTTATTATCATTTAAATCATTATTACCAACAAGTAAGTATTAGTTATAGCTATTCTTAAGTGTTTTAAATCTTTCAGAATCAATCAGAAAGACGTGAAATCATAGAATCCAACTATATATTGTTTTAATACTGTTATAAATTCATTTTGATCCTTAAAATCCACAATTCTATGTCAAATCCCTCTATCATATCTTTCAATAAGCTCTTTGGAATATTAGTGAGTTATTTATTTTTAATTATTGAAGTTTTTCTTTAAAATTAGTTTTCTTCAAGAATTACAATTAGAATTATTCTTGCAAAAGATAATTATATATTGAAATAATTTCATTATTTTAATAAAAGAAGTTTTATTATTAAAATCTTGTAATTGATTCTTGTAGACAATTACTTGCTCATCATTAAAATCACTAGTAGTGTTTAAAATGTGAAAGAAATAATTCTTTAATTATTCAATTGTGGTTATAATAACATTTTGTTATTATATTTCATAAGAACAGTCATAGTACTGTTGATTAATAGTAATATTATCATCAGTTTCATAGACAAATCTTACAAAAAGACTACAATAATTATATTTATAGTTATACCTGATTATTTTCAATATTATAGCTGTTTTGGACAGTTGTACTATGTAGGAATGCAAGAGCAGGATGAGGAAACCTTTTCTGGTGGAGAAAATCCCTCCTTTTATCCAAAAATAGGGTGGAATGGCCCTCCAGACCATCCACATAGAGGAAGTGAAGGGTTTTCACATCTGTTTACTGGCTTGTGGCTTCCACAAAGCCTGTTTACACTGTATTGGGCTCAGATGTGGCTTTGAAACCACATCTGGGCAGTTCTCACCAATACAGGATGAAAAGTTTCATCTGGGGACCACACAGCCCTCTTCTGATAGGTATGACGTGTAGAACGCTGTACAGAACCTGTATGGGACCCCATTATTGAAGTATAAACATGCTTCTTTGTCTGTTTGACACCTCATAATAATAGTTGTGGGATATTATCCCACAGTAAAGGTGTATTGGCCCAATTGTGGGATTTTAACCTTAAAACTGCTATAGCTTTGTCAGTTTTTGAGATATTGAGCTCAAGGTGGGTTCATTGTGTAACCCTGGATAGGATCTAGGCAATGGTACCTTGTTTGGTATGGGCAAAATGAAATATGGCAAAGCTATTCCATATACAAGCTTTGTTATTCAGACATATTATTTTCTCAATATCTGTACAGAGCTTATTTTCTCCATAAATTTTGTTCTAGATGAAATATGGAGAAATGAAAGGCATCATCAGATAGCCCAGACTTTTCCCTTTCCAAAAAGACCCCACTTTAGGTATCTCAAATTAAAATTGTAGAAGCTTTATGGGAGGTTAATATTTTGTTCACCCTTATTTGACCTTATTTTGGCCATAACTTCTTTAATTTTGGTGTTAGCTCAATTTAGGTAGTACCATTGGATAGTCCTGACTTAGAGATTCAATTTTCATACCCATTTTCTGGGGTTAAGCCTCTTCCTCTGGATTTCATATGAGAGGTGAAGATTAAGGTTTATGCTTAGCAACAACTTTGAGAAGGAATAACTTTGTTATTCTTTGTCCTATGATAATGGGACTTGTATATTTGGAAAGAGGTGAGTTTCCTCCTTCTTTTGATACCTTTTGAGCTGATCTAGCTCAGATCCATGTTTTGGTGGTATCTTGGCTTTACCATTGGATTATGGTATTTGGCTGTCATGCTTGTTCTCTGGTTTGAGTCACAGGCTGACACTTACAAAAGTTACCTTCATTCTTTAACCAAGTTTTTAAGTTCTTCTTTGAATACCTAATCATTATTTACATTAAATCCATTTTCACAAAGTTATTTTATATGAAAGCTTGCAAACAATGAAAGTATTAGATTTTTACAGTTCACATTTCAGGCCCAACCTTATTCACCTCTCAGATCATTTATTTATTTACATAAATTTTAATGAATTATTTTTCATTTCTCTTAGTAGTTGAAATCCTATTAATTGTGAAATTTCCTTGGAAAGAAGGGCAGATAAGAATCATTAGGAAGTTTGATCAAGAGGAAAAATGAAAATTCTTTTTCCAATTTCACATTTCTCTTTTGATGTTAAGTTTTCTAGGACTTGAGTTTCTCATTAGGTTTTGGTTTCTTTGTATGTATTTATACTTATTTGTTTTTGAATTATTAGAAGACACAAATTTTCTTCTAATTTTGTCACAATTTCCTGAAGAATTTTCTTTCCTTTGATATTTTTTGAATTTTTTCATTACATTGTATCCCTTTATTTATTTATTTAATATTTGTTTACTTTTCTTTCTTCAATTATTCTACTATGATTTTTATTTTTATTTTTAATTTTTTCATCTTTTTTTAATTTTAATTTTTATCTTTTATCTTTTATTTTCATTTTTTTAATTTTATTGCTTTTTGCTGTTTTGTTGTTTTCTTGAATTTGAATGTACTTTTTTCATGTGTGCAGAAAAGCCAAATCAGTGCAAAATCTCTGGTGGGAGTGTCTGCGCCCCCAAAAAAATAGAACTAAAATTCAAAAAAATTGATAAGATGAAAAGTGACAAAAAAATGAATAAAAATTAAAAAAGTCCAAAAAAAATCAAAAAACTTAAAAGAAAGAAAAACACAACATAGAAAAGAAAAATTTCAATTGTAAAATTATGAAATGAGAAAATTGAAAAAAATGAGATTCAAAAACAAAATAAAATAAAAGTGATAAAAATTACTAGAAATTATTCAAAATGAACAAAATTGAAAAAAATAAAATAAAAATTATGAAATTATCAAATGAAATGATGAAGTAAAAAAATTCAGAAATCCAAAAAAGCAGAAAGGTATGTGAGAATAAGAGAATGACCATTCAAAGAAAGTGAGTCAAAGAATGACAAAAAACATACAGAAAATACAAATATCAATATTATTGATTCAATATTGAAATATTGTAACACAAAACTAGACAAAACAACAATGGAAATTGGAATCAAGATGACTTAAATTACAAATTGGTCGAAAATGCGGCAGATCAATAAGGTAGAATTTTTATTCAGAAATTGTTCCATATATCAAAAACAAAATATTTTTACATGATAAATGCCTATGGATTGAAGTATATTCAATTCAAAATTTACTTCAAATTTCAGAGTTATATCCCATCAGGATGAAAGGAAATTTAAAATAGCTCAAAGACCAAGTCTAATAATATTTTAAAAATTATTGACAATTTGATAAGAGATTTTTATTTATAATCTTCCAATAAATGGTAATTTTCCATGTTTTTAATTAATAACCTCAAAGATACTCTTAGTGATTTTTCAATTCAGGAACTTACAATAATCGTGAATTGTTAAATAACTCCATATTCAACTTGTGTCCAAATTCACTACAACCTTGCCAGTAAATGTAGGTTTGAAAAAGGTTTGAGCCAAATTTGAATGAAGGTAAAAATAAGTTTCTTTCAAAGTTCCAAAGGAACAAAAAACCACCACAGAAATTTATGCAGGACCCAATTTATAACATTATCAATTGTGGAGGCATGTTAATTTAAAAAATAAACAGAACCTTTTACTGCTTACCATTTTATCTAACAATCTATAAGAAAATTACCAAGGATACTATGATCTCCTTCAGCGCTTATAGCTGAATAGTGTATAATAACTGTTTTTATCAGAATAAATCTCTTAAATAGAGACATTAATTATAATATCACCTTCTCAAAATTTTTCAAATATTCAACTTCAAAGATGCCTCCCATAAAGGTTATTTGAATCTCTGAATATAGCTAGTATATTGATGATAATTTTATAATTATTTCCACTGGGATGACAAACCAAAAAATGGGCTTGAAAATTGACTTAAATTTATTCAAGAATTTTTTGTCTCAATAAAGCAAAACAAAAAATGCCATAGACTATTGTTGTAAAATTCCATTGCATTTTTCCAATTTAGTAACAAAATATTGAAAAATACAAATTAATTTGAAGAGAAAGTTAGATTTTTTCTTTATGGGAACATAATTTTGTATGAAACAATTGTATATGGTGAAAATATAACTTTTCAGCTTCCACAATTCCATTTTTGGAAGACTTGATAGCAATAATTCTGGAATGAAGGAAGCAAATAATTTGTCTTCTTCAAACTCTTAAGTCTTTCATATGTATGTGATGAGTTGATAATTGATGAGAAATGGAAAATTAAAATCTAGTACCAACTCATTACTCAGAAATATACAGATGAAGCTTTCAAATTATGAATAGAATTCATAGCTCAAAGGAAGAATTCAAAAATTTCAACAGATCTATGAAACTAGAAGATTCTCTTTCAGTTCCCTTTTTTAGAAATTAAAAATTTTTAGTAATATCTTCTCTAAAGCTAATCAATTCTATGAAACTATATCAATATTCAAATTGATAGTCTCACATGTACTCTTCATTTCTCAAAAGAAAGAGAAAAATATATTCAAAGATGTCTGGTTATAAGCTACAATTGAAGGGTATCACTTACTCCAAAATATCTGAGAGGTGAATTCTAGGAAGTATGATATGTTAGAGCTTTCAGGTATAAGAAATAAATATCATTTTAAAGCTATTTGAAATTCACAAATGAAATGAGCTGATTGAAAGATATCAACTGTACCACTAATTTTAGCTTATTATATTGATATAAATATAGTCCCTGCAGGTTTTGGAAAATTCACATCATAAATTGATCCTCTATAAAGTCCTATGAATTGGAGTGGGAGTTTGTAAACTAAGTATATAGCTCTCACTCCTAAAGGAAATATCTTTAGTTTATTGTTATCAATAATCTCTTTATCCAGTGCTAAATGATTTCTAAAATGAATTACCTTTGCATAATGGTAAATTAATTTCATCAGTAGCATCAATGTTTTTTGTTTCCCATTCAATCTGAATATTCATATACAAGTAAATATATGTTTCCAGGTAATTTTCCATCTTTATAAACTTTCTTCAGATATTGAATATTAAGATTCTGCATCATAAAATATCACCATGGTAATGAATATATCATTACTACAAAAATGGAAATGTATGATAGATTGCAAACTCAATCGCAAGGATTGATTTGAAACAAATATTCTATTGGCAGAAATAAGTGTGAGAGGATTTAATACTGATATCATGCAAAGAAATTTCAATTGAGAAAACGACTCCCCTCATTTGAGATTTAAGGCTTTACAAAACCTTTGATATTGATTCCTGCTTGTTGTAATATGTGAGCTTAGTACCTACCTTAAATCCAATAAAAATTATTTTTAATATAAATAATTGAAACATTCAAGTGGAAAACTCATTTTCTTAATTGGTATACTGATGACAGGGTAGTAATTATACAACATTTTCCTGATTTGGGAAAACTGGTATAGGCTTTCTGATTTTTCTCTTTAAAATGAAGAATTATTGAGAGATAGAGTTCAATTTTAACCACCCACCACAGTAGGATATTATGATTTTGTCTTTCAATAATATCCCTTGTATGTATAATATAATATTTCATGATATATTGCTATCAAGTAGGTTAATTTGAATTGTTTAGATATATTGAATTCTATGTGAGGTGGAAAGAAATAATTTTTGGGTTGTAAGAGGTCTCAGGTTCTTTCTATCATGGGAAAGTGGTGTGAAAGATATTAAATCTTAAATTTTGGGAAAATGGAAATGATATTGGCTCTCAAGTTTCAAAAAAGATACTTGATTCCCAGGATAAGAGAGGAAAAAATTATATTTGGTAATTTTTTGCTGGAATATTTTCCTTTTTAATCTGATATTCACAAGAAAGCTTCAAAAAGAATTCCCAATGCAAAAAAGAAGGAAAAAATATATCTTAATTTGAGTTTGAATTCCAGAAATCTAGATTAATTAAGCTTTTGGCAGAATTTAGTAACAAAAAATACATATTTTGTTTTTTGAGTGAGTTAAATAAAATGATTATAGGTAATTTTTTAAAGAGATATATTTTGATGCCAAGATTTTCAAAATTGGAAATCATGAGGCCTGACAAAGGAGCTTCCAGAGAAAGAGGATACATGAAAGGAATGATATGATAGGAAATAAGGAAAGAGTGTAGTTTGATTTTGAGAAATTTAAAGAGAAATATCTCATGATTAATGGCTTCATATTAATTTAAAAGCTGCTGATTTTGATTTAAAATAGTTTTTTGGAATAAAGGATTATCTAGGATTTCCAGAATTTACATAACTGAATTAATTTTGTGAATTATTTCTGAGTGTTGAAAATCTGGCTTGGAATATGACTAAATAATAATAGAAAGTTAGAGCCAAGTATGAAGAGAACTGGAAGCTGAGTTGCACCTAGGTTGGACCTACTACCCCACTTGCGGGGATAGCTTTTTTGACATGGTGAATGGTTTGAAGAAAATTTATTTTCTTTGAGTTTTCACATTTCCAAATTCTAAATGTACATCCATTTGTTCAATTTTATGCTTGCGTAGAGGGAATAGCTTTTAAAGTAGTAAAAATTATTTAGTAATTCAGTTAAGGAGCGTACCATGCCATAGTCTATGCCCCTTCTTGATGGAAACTTCTAACACCGGTCCAAAATTTGAGCTTAATGAGATTTCCATTTTAATTAGTTTTTCATTCAAACACCTAGTTTGTTGAGAAGAGCTCAGTTCCATCTTCCTTGTTTGTTTGTATCAAAGAATAGTGTTTTTGCATTTCAATACCTGGTATTTCTTGAAAGTAAGCTCTCGCTTTGTCATAATCAATGTATGATATGGAAGATTTAGAGTTTTTTGGTCATCAGAGCTCTACAAAGATAATATATATGTCCCCTACCTACCCACCGATGGTTTTGGGTTTTTGTTCTTCTGGAATCTAGTCACCTGAATTTCTTTTCATAATGAGATGGGGAAAAAACTTTGGGACCTTCCTTAGGGTCATTTAAATCTATTGATTTATACCACTTAAGTAGGCTTAAGGGACCTGTACAAAGGTCCCAGCTGTTTTTCTCCAGTGATAGTTATGGAAATTTCAGGACTTCAGTCTTTTTGCTTTTGGGTGTTACGAGAATGAAATGGCTCTAAGATATATGTTGAAAATAATCTCGAAACATACCAAGATGATCAAAACTCCTAGTCACGACACCAAAGAAATACCCAAGCAGACAACAATCATTTCAACTTGTAAGCCAGCCCCTCTACCTTAATCAGCAGGGATCATCACTCCTTTCTTTCCTCTTTTACTCCACTATTAATATTGCCTCTTTCATTATTCTTTTTTCTTTATTTCTTTCTCATCCTTTATTTGTTATCATTTCTTCTTCACTTGTTCCATTTTACTTATTTTTTGAGACTAATTCAGGTACAGTCAAGTCATACCAGCTTGTTACTAAAATAATTATAAAAGATAGATATTTTTGTTGTCTATTTTGGTCATTGTACTCATTAGTAGTCGTAGTTTTATAGGAAGTTTACTATTAAGCTTTGGTATGGCATTATCCACCTTGAGGTAGATTTCAAATACCATCAATTATCATGTTGGTGCATCACCAGTTAACGTAATAATACTCTTTAGCTTCACCTTCCAAAAATATACTCTTCAAATCTCAAATCATTAATGATTTAGTGAGTCTTATTAATTTATTTCATAGTATTTAATTATAAATATTCATTAGGATTCCCACCATTCAATCCAGGTATTTCCTTTGGGAGAGTTTGGGGAAAGAATATAGAATGGTGGGTAATTTTTGCATTACATGTCTTTATATACAATATTTGATATAACTTTTTCCCCTCATAATATTCTGGAAGGACGCCTTCGCCCTCATATTCATAGAAAAATTCTCCTTGGATACTTTCATGAATTATTCATTAAAATTCAGATGGGCTTTGATGTATATATGGAAGTTCTCTCTCATACCAATTGTCAAAAGATGTTTGAATATCGAGAAAGGTCCTATTAGTAAGGTATTGTAGCAATTTTTTTCTCTTACAGCTTCTTTCAAGTAAAAAATATTAAGACTTGATACTGATAGAGAGCACCTTTCCCAGGTAATGTTGGTACAATTACCTTTTTTAACAAATATATTTCTATAAAGGGTGAACAAAGCAGTCTTGAGGTGATTTATTCAATTTTTTGATAGAAAGCTTTAAGGTTTTATTTTGCAATTCACTTCCATTATTGGAATCAAAGTTCACACTTTGAATATTTTTTTGATTTCCAACTTTGTGAGGAATTTTTTGAGTTTCAAATTCGACTTCTAATGTTGATTTGAGACTCTTTGTCTAAAATTATTTTATGTAACCATTAAGTACTCAGGGATAATATTTTTATGCGTAGTTTAATCGCTTGTTGATAGTTCCACATAAGTAAGCATGGATAAACTGAATTATTCTTTTAACAGTGAGGCAAGAAAGTTTCAATTTTGAGCTTAACTTTGGATCAAGGAAATCATAAGACATTGAAAATAATTGAAGTTGGTCCTCGGGTATATCACAGATATTCAGCTAGCTTCTGGATTTTTATGAGTGTGGTGCAGTCTTGGATTATTTGATTGATTGTTGGTTTTAGCTGAAACTCCAGGTCTTTCTTGAAAGAATTAAGCATATTCTCCAGAAATAGAAACTCAAAAGTTTGTATTTCTTCTGATTTTTTTTCGATATTTGGATTCACTATTGATCCTAATCTGATGAGTTACAAAGTTATTAGGTTTACTATGGTCCGGATCATATTAGTATCTGCTAACTAGAATTATTGTTATTTGAGCTTAAATGGTTTAAAATAGCTTTTTTGCTGAATGGAACAGGTTAATCCTGAGTCTAAGATGATATATTTGGTTATTGATTTACTTTTTGAGGCAATAAGTGATTCAATTGGCTTTATAAACTCAGTTTCTTTTTCCTTCTTGAGGAAGCTGAAAACACGTTCATCATGTTTGGTTAAGGGGTTATGCCACCCAGGGAACATTAGGGATAGTCTTTCTCTTTTTGTATTTTTTTATATTTATTGTTTTGTTGGTTGCTCCTAAGCCTTTTTTGGAGTCATTGTTTTAAGAACGATTCTTTCTTTGTTTAAGGGAGTTCCTTATGAATTCCTGAGTGTTTTTGAAGGAGGGTGATTGCGTTCCTACTTCACATTTTCTGAGCCATACCTCCATTTTAGTCTGGAATATTCCAGTTGATATTAAAGTGACTCACATGGCCATAATCGGGTCAATGAGACCCTCAGTTATTAATTTTTGAACTACATATCAAGCCTTGACATTTTTACTGTCTTCTAGTGTGAGTAACATAGAATATTCTATCTGTTCGTCAGGAAGTTTTATTAAAAAGTTATTCCCAAGGTATGTGGTTTTATTTTCGTTGGTAGTATATCCTTGAGCCAATTTCCAAAACTCAATGGGATCTTTTTTTAACTTGGAATCGAATTCATTTTCAAAACGGACTATGCAGTTGGATTATATCAGTTAAACTTCTCTTTCTCTTCTTTGAGTTTTAATTCGATTTGTTTCTGAACTTTATTCAAGATTTTAATCTCTATCAAGGAGCCGTAATAGCTCTCTGAGTAATAGATATATTTCTATTGTTGAGCCCCTCTCTATATAGCTTGTTTTATTCAATTTCTTTCCTTTATCCAGTTAAATTATAAATTCTCCAATAATAAAGAGTTGTTTTTTGATTATAAATTATCCAATCTCATCTTTCGTTAGAAGAAAACAATTGAAGCCGCCAGAAAGTATGTCTTAGCCAGTATTTAAGGATGAGAAGTGGGACAAGGCATGAAAAGCCTAAAGAAACAATAAGATAGGATAAAAGAAGATATAGGAAAGAGTATAGATAGGTATAAATAATGGCTTTTAAAGTCTGAAAAATATTTAACAACAGAGAGCTGTGAACCATCTTTTATTATGACACAATTTATGCGCTTTGGGTTTAAACCTAATTTCTATTACTAAGTATGGATGACTTTCATTGATTGAAATTTTCGCCTCACTCAAAAGCCAGAAGTTTGAGGAGTCCCAATTTATTGACAATTTTCAGGCAGGAAAAGGGTTATCTTTTTTGTATTTCATTTTCTCAAGTCTGTGTCGCGATGGGGTCGCAGTAAAAGGTTGGTTACCTCCCAGGGCACCGACAGTAAGCATGTAAGGAAAAATTAGAGACAAAATTTCGAGACAAATAGATAACTGAAATTAAATTATTCTAAGAAAGAAGCAGGAATAAAATGTATTAAACTCCCTTGAGGTGGAGGCTTTGGAATTAAGGTTTGACATAGCTAGGGCATAACATGAATTTGGGTTAGACATGGGTTTCAAATTGATCTTTCGGATATTTGTAATAATTATTCAAGCTCCTCCCCCACATAATATCCAAGAATTTAAATTAAGAACAAATTTTCACCTTATTCTAGTTTTCCTCACCAGTATTTCTTTGAGGAAGAAATTATTGAAGAGAAATCACATTAATCAATTTGAAAAATGTAATAATTTCTAAAAATAGGGTAGTTATTTAGAAAAAAATAAATTTTCCTTTATGTTTATGAACGGAAGATTAATTTATATTTCTTTATAGTTCATTGAACAAAGCTAAAATATATAAAAGGGAGAACCCATAGTTTCCTAAATGATTCTATTTACAAAGAAAAACTCAATGATTGTTTCTTTTACTTAGAATTGTATCTAATATTTCATTGTTTGTGAAATTAACCAGAAAACGTTTCAAGAAGTTAAAAGCCTAATAAATTACTTGAAAAATAGTAATTAAATCATAGCCCCTCTATTCAAGTACCGTGATATTACAAGAGATATCAAATTCCCAATTTTCTTCAAATAATTCAATAATCCTCCTTCAAAATAAAAAAGGTCCTGGAGGAAGGATATGGAAATGAAATTAATTTCATATTATAGAAATTTTCAATTGGATATTTAAATTTCTTGAAATAATTTACAAAGTTTAAAATCAATTATATGGATGATTTTATTCAAGAAATAAAATTCACTACACCTCCTGTGCATCTTCACAAAAAATTCAAAACATTCTGTTATTTTTCCTCCAGGAAATACATGAAAAAAATACTTTTAATTTTGAGGAATTTATCAATTAACCTTAGGAAAATGTCAATATCAAGAATAAAACACAAAAAATTCGTCAAAATATTCTCTCTCCTTATTTAGTTTCCATGTTAATTTACCATTATTTCTTCCTCAATATGCTATCTTTGTTTCCTTTTCTTTTATTTTCTTTGTCATGTTTGAGCTTTTTGCATGTGCTGTTGGGGCTCTTTGTTTGTTTTCAAATTTTTCTGGAGCTCTCTTCTTTTTGGCTTTGAATCACAATTTTTATGTTCTCTAGCTAGTATTTTTATTATAAATACTTTTTCAATTTGTATCTGCATATTTTTTTCATTCCCTATTTTTCTTTGAATCATTTTTATGAAAATACATTTGGGATTGATTCTTTGAGAGAAAAATATATAAGAAAAGGTTGTAATCATAATTTATTTTTCAAAGAAATATATATCTGATGATTGTTTACCTTCTTTTTTTTCCAAATGAAATTTCATTTTTATTATTTTTGTGGGTTTCTGGATGACAAAAGGTATCAGTTAAAGTATTTTCTATTTGAATAAATGTAACTTTTTTCAAGGAATGAATTCTCTACAAAAAATAGTACTTCTTTGAAGAACGTTTCTGTTTTATAATGATTTTTTTTGAAAAAATGGTTTTCTCAATCAAATTAGAATTTGATATTAGGAAAGTGGAATATTCTTCTGCAAATATAAGCTCTACGATAAGATATGAAATCCTTCTTTTTTGGAAAAAAGAAAGAAAAGAGAAAATAATATTCTTTTTTATATGAAATTCAAGCTTTTTCAGAATAATTTTCCTTTCTTATCTGAAAATATGGAATAAAATTGGAAAAGGAACAATTGAAGCAAAGCCAGGATTAAAGCAGGAACACTTGAAGGTGGTTCATTATTACAGTGCACAGAATCAACTTTTCTCCATTTGCATCCATTTTCATATTTTTCTTTTCAAAAATAACTTTTTTCCCAACACAAATATCCCAAACCAATGAATTTCCTTTCCAATAATAGACTGGAAAGATCTCCAAAAAAAAACCCCTCAATATACATATACAGCTGAAAAAAATAAGCAAAAATAAAGCAAAAAAAGGTATCAAAAAAGCAAAAAATCGGAAAAAAGCCCCAATGTTTATTTCAAGCTTTCTACCTTTTTTTGTATTGTTTCTTTGTGCATCTTTTCTATACTCAATCCCAAAAATGGTTTTCGATTTTGGTTTTCTGAACAAATAGTTTCACAAAATTGTGCAATAAGTCTATTGGATTATGTTAAGTATTTTGAATTACATTCGAATCTTTTGATTTAGTTTTGAGAAGGATATGGAGAAAATTAAAATTCATTATGCAAGAATGTTTTGAGCTTGATTTTATTTCAGTCTAAATTAGACTTTGTTGAAATGATGATATAATTTCATTATTTAAATTAATAAAGATATTAAAATTCTAGTGATAGCTAAGGATATGCTACTGTTATTATTAAAGTTTCCTTTTGAAACATAATGTCTTTATTAGTAAATTGAAGAAAAAATTCAAATTTATTATGAAGGATGAGGATTTCCAAATGTTTAGATTGTATGTTTCATTTTGGACAAAATAACAAAAGCTGATTTAATGTGTATAGAAAAATTATTTCAACCTCAAGAAGAAGTTGAATTCAGCTTTCAAGGTCCTGCGAGGTACAGGGTACATAATTATATCCATAAAACAGAATTTTTGGAAATAAATACATGATATTTTGGCAATAACTTTATAAAAACCACTGTTAGTTGTAAGTCAAAACTTATTCCTCTGGAGTAATGAATTCCACGTGATTTGATTTTATAAATTTCCTTTTTTAAAAACAACTTTCCCCAAAAGACACAAAGTAAATTTATCTTGGTAATTCATTGTATATATAGGGTTTTGGTAGGCATATGTAAGATTTTACTAAAAAATGTAAGCCCTTATGTGTTTTTACCAATTTATAGCCAAAACATGTAAATTTATGGAAAAAAAACTTAATTGTCTTTTTTTTAAAGATACTCCTCAGGCTTAGTTTTGAGGATTTTTCAGTTTTCTTTTACCATATCTTTTCTGAAATGGGATGTCAAGATCCCAAACTTTTTTCAATTTTTTTTACCAAATTTATGCAATTTGGCCAATTTGGCAAAATAGCCTATTTTTTTGAAAAGAATTCATTCTAAATTTTCCCAATTATTAATTTCAGTTTACGTTTAAATGAAGAGCAGACTCTTGGGAATAAAAACCCAGAAGCGCATAGTCTTGGTAATTTTTTTGGTGGGACAAGTGAAGGCCCAAAAAGCTGTGTTTTTTCCAATATTTTTTTCCAAGTTTGTAATATGACTAATTTTAAGTACAGAAGCTCCACCTTTTTGATAAAAAAAAGACTGATGTGGTATTTAAACAATAGATAGCACTGAAGAGAGGGATAATTGCCATAAATCTTATATACAAACAAAATCAATCTGAATCAACCTCCAAAATAGGGGGTTTTTTGCAGGGGGGAGAAATATTGGAAAAATATAACATCATGTGCCTACCCCAGGGCTTGTGTTTGAGAATAAAATTAACAATTTAAAGTAATGGAGGGGACAGGATAAAATTTAGAAATTATGATATCCAATGGAACAAAATTAGAACAGCTATCCAAAAAAAAGAAAAAAATGGGTGGATTGTCATTTGAAGGACAGAAAGAAAGGAAAAAAGAGAAATATTGGAATTTATAAAAAAAGAAAACTGGTCTTTGATACTTATTTGCAATTGGATTGTCCATATCACGCATGGAAGTCCAGTTTCTCTTTAAAGCCTGGCCAACATATGCATACCACTAAATTCTGTACAAATAAGAGGATACTGAGGGTACCAAAGTGTTGATGGCTTAATAAAGGTCTTGATTTTGTGGAATTTATTCAGACCAGTAATCTCTGACATCAGACCCCTGATCTCGAGTCTTGTAAATGTAATGGGATACTGTCCTGTGGCCACAGTCTCCATCACCCCAGAAATTGGTTTCAATAAGAGAATCAATGGGCCTTCTGCCTTGAACTTTGTTTCCTTGATTTTATTGACTTGGTGTGGAATGTCTTGAAGGATTACATGCCTGTGAGACTACCTCTTTCTGCATAATTGGGCCTGAATTTGCCTTGCAATTTGAAGTGATTCAGACACCTGAGCAATCTGGGATTTTTCTTGCTCATTTTGTTTTCTGAAAGCAGGATATGCCATGATACCTTCAGTGGCATCATTGCTGTTTTCAGCAATCTTGACTTTAAGAGTCCTAGTGGTACTCTTGGCATATTTTATTCCATAAAGTCTAAATTGACAGTCAAGTTGACCTTGATTTCCTGTTTTTGATGAGTTCTTGTGGGCATTTGGGTTTCCAGATCTATAACAACCCATTTCAATTTGGTTACGGATCATATTAGACCTCAAAGCTGACACAGCATACCCCTGTGCCCTGGCAACATTACACATATTCATCCAAAGAAGCGCAAGGGTCTGAAATTCACCTTCAGTGCCAGGTTGAAGCATTATTTAGTAAAAGGCGTATAAATTTTAAAAAAGGGGGAATTTGGGGAAAAACCTTTTGAAATATGAAAAATAGGCAGTAAAAGGTGTGAAAAGTCAAACAAAGTTGGCAAATGTGAAAAAAGATTGGTTGAATTGTGTGATTAATAGAAGATGGAAGACAAATGATAGGAATTTGAGATTATGGAAGCAGGTTTCCTTGGATGAAAATTCAGTCTTTGGGAAGATAAAAAGAAAAGAGTGAATAAAGCTTTGGAATATTTTGTTTGTAATGCTGTTCTTTTAAAAAACTTTCTTTTGAGGGGGAAAATGTGCATTATTTAGGTGTTGGAACTTTTTTTTTTGGGGGGGGATGTGAAAAAAAATGTGGAAAAAATGGGTGAGGGTATTTTTTGGAAGGGTTTTGCAGGTGTATGACAAATACAGGGTTTTTGTATCATTTTAATTTAAAATGGGCCCAGGACACCCCTTATGTTCTTTTACCAATTTATTTCCAAAACAAATTTTGGGAACTCCTTTTAGTGTGGGATGAAATAAGGCAGTACCTTGAGGGGGAAATGTTTGGTAAGTCTGTTTTGAATTTCAGAATTGTCCATCAACCATGGGTGCTGAGGTGTATTATGTGCTCCCCAAAATAATACTGAATAGTAATCCTAGAGAGAATAACAAAAAATGAAGAAATTTTGTGGCTTTTACAAATAGAGAGGACTTATAATAAGTAGTCTTTAAATCAGACCTACCAATGACACTATGTTCAAAACTCTGATTTAATAATATAATTGTTGATAAATAAAAGACTAAGCTTTCTGTTATTTCAATAAAAAAATAAGGATATATTCTTTTATGTTTTTATTTTCATTATGATGATTTTTTTGAATATTAATACTAATAATAAAACTACTGGATTTGATTCCAATAATATTTCTGAAATAATTTGTTTAATACTGAGTTGATATCACTACTACTTATTTTGAATGATACTAAGCTTCTAAGAAAGGCTAATAACTTTGAATACCATTATATTACCAATTTTTCAATAATACTAAGCTTTTAACTATGGATATACCACTCTTGTTTTGATGAAGATAGGACACTGAGCTTTCCATGACCAAAAAAACATTGATAATACTCTAGATATCCTGCTAGTTGGGGTATGTCTGTGATCTTGGATAGTAGGAACTTTCTCCATGATCATTGTAAAATGGGGGAGATAGAGCCTCTAGCTATATCTTTTGGGCTTCCATGAAGCTTCTCAAAGAATGGTACTTAAAAACATCATAGCTGAGAGTTTTAAGCTGGTGAGATGTGTAGCTTTGGTGTAGTAATGATTTTTCTGAGAGAATTATGCTGGTGGTGTTTTTCTCATCAAAATCAGGTGATGTCATTGAGATAATTTGGCTGGTGAGATTTTATATCTGCCAAGAAAGTGGAGAAAATACAGCTCCTAACAATTGACCTCTTTGAGAGAATTTTGCTGGTGAAATTATCCTTTTTGCTGAGTTTGTAACATGTTGGCTGATAGAATTATTCTATTAGTTCTGCTTCTTATCAAAACATGTGATTTATTTGAGATAATTTTTTTGGTGAGATTTTATTTTTTCCAGTAAAGTGGAGAAAATACAGCTTCTGACAATTGAAATTTTCTCTTTTCATATGATATCTTTGAGATAATTGTGCTGGTGGTGTTTTCTTGAAGGTTGGGAAAGTATTTTTTCTATTTTCCTTTATATAATTAATAACTAATCTTACCTTTGATATTCAGTATCTATGGAAATTTACCTGTGGTTTTATTTTAGGATTATATCATTTCATATGAAGATTGCATCATTTATCTCAAGTTTGATGTTTGTTATTATTACTACAAAAAAACTTTGTTCTTGGAGGATATATTTTAATTTTCTGCAAAGCCTTGAGTTATTTCTTCTTTCAATTAAATAAAGGTGGGAAAAAGAAAATTCTCATGCTGTGGTCTGTTCTCATATATCTGTATTTAGATTAACTTGTTTGAATTGCAGAATTTTTTATTGATGATAAAATAAGGTGGGGAATATTTTTTCTACTATACTGTTTGAATTGAGGCTCTTCTGAAGAAAACTGTGTGCTTGAGTATTTTCAGATATTTGTGGGGATAAAAATTCCCTAGTATGGAGAAACCAGGTGATTTTGTACTGTTTTGATAAGATCTTGAGGCTTTGTATTTTGTATGTCTGTGTGAAACATGTAGTTGACATATGTAAGTATTTTTGGAGAAATTTCTTTCATTATGATTTTACTTTTTTTAATAGTAAGCTTGAAACTGGTATGGTTGGTATGGAATACCACAAAGTAAAGGCTTAAATTTTGTTATTCCATACCATTTATACCAGTCTCAAGCTTACCATAGTAGAAAAGACAAATAAGCAAAACAAGAGTGTGGAATATCCCTGAAAAGAAGACATAAGATGGTGAAATTACTCAAGACACAAAAAATAAAATTTCAGATTTATGGAATAAAATGCCGAATAATTTGTTAAATGGAATAACACGATGCAACTTTTGGATAATAAATGGGAATAAAGCTGGGAGTTTTGAAGAAGAAATTGGAATAGAATTGAGGAACTTGAGAGGAATTATGGAAGATATTGTGGAATAACTTGGGGACAGGAATAAAATTTCAGAAATTCAGAGAATAAATGGGAGATTTTGGAAATTGAAGAATAGTATGATGTAAGAAAATTGCAGAATTATAGACAAATACCAAAAAACCTCTGGAGAGGAAAATCAAATCACAGAATAATTTCAGGTATGGAAATAGTATTCTATAATTACAGAAGAGGTGTGGAAGAATTATAGAGGTCAAGATACAATTGTGGAATAACTGTGCAAAAGGAAATCCAATCTCAGAGCTCTGAGACTAGGTCAATCAAACTGTTAAGAAGTCCTAAAGCATAATAAAGGTATTTTAAAGTATAAAAGACTCAAGTTTCAACTAGAAGAATTTCAATTAAAATAATGAATACCAATTTCTCTTCCTTATTTCATCATCCATAGCAAAATTACAAAATTGAATGGAGCTAAACTAAATACAGCTATTTACATTAATATTGAGTACAGAATTGGAAATGTATTTCCTCTACCTAAATGCAATTAAAAGAAATACCTGAAGGCTATGCAAGAAATTACAATGGATTTACCAAGAGAAAATGTTTTTATTAGTGATAATAATTGTGAGCCTTAATGTATTTTAATATACCCAAAAGACCACAAATAACAAAATAAGATATAAATATAAATAAAATGAATTTATTTACATTATCAAAAGAAAATTAAATATAGATTTTTATCAAAAATATTTGAATTTCACAAATTTTATTAAAAATTCATTTTTACTTAATTTTTAGAAGTAAAAATATAATTTCATGATTTTGAATTTTATTGTAATGTTATTTTTAAAATATAATTAAATTTTGATTTTTAAATATAAATTTGTATTTATATTCCAATTTTTATTTTTATAATACAAATAAATTTATTTTATTTATATTTGTATCTTAATTTATCTTTTGTGGTCTTTTGGGTATATGAAAATACCTCTAAGGCTCACATGTTGTGTGTAGTTTAGAAGTTATGAGGGATTGAAGTATTTTCAATTGAAATGTCAAAATGTGCACGTGTATTACGTAAGTGAACTGTAATTTAAACATGAGTTATAAATTATTACAGTTGTGTACTGTAAAACTCAATTGAATTGTATGTGTAAATTACAAGTGTATTACATGATGAGGAATTAAAGAGGAAAATAAATTGGAAAGGTTAATTCTGGGGGGGGGGGAATTGGTACTCTAGCGCCAAGGGGGAGCCAGACCCCCAAAATCCTTGCTGATAGGTGTGGGATGTCAAAATACACACAAAAGTTCATCACTTTTGGCCTGGAGTTGAGTCACAGGGTCTGTGACTCAATTGATGATGAGGTTTTGATACCAACCACGGCAGTTTTAACTGTTGCCAAGAGGGTAAAACTACCCTTAAGTTAAAACAATGTTAGTGAAAGCAGTTTTAACTGGTTTCTACATCTCTTACACACATTATGAAGTGCTTTGAAGGCTCTAGACCAGGTATTACTATAGTAATGAGTCATTTGAGGGTCTAAAAAGGCTAAAACCAGCCCTTTTTTGGTTTGAACCAGGATTCAATGATGCTGCAATTGGCTTTTCTGTTGTCAGAGTGTTTTCCACGACCGAAAAGAACAAATTTTACTTTTGGAGTAAGAAAATTGATGGATATAAAAGAATCTCTTCTTTACCCCACTTTTCTCTTCATGTTAGAATCTTTTCCTTTTATAATTAGTTTAAACACTGTTAAACCAATCAATAAAAGAATCCAAACACCCTTTTTAAATCATTTCAAACTTTTTAACCACGTGGAAAAATCATTATAATCATTTTTACCCCTTGAACCACCCCATAAGTGAATTAAAGCCTCTTTCATCACTGTTAACTTTGTCACTTCGTTTCCAAATCCACTCTGGGAACTTTTGGATGTGTTTTGTCTTTGAATATCTTCTTAAATACTTTGTTCTTTAATTAATTGCTTGCAGTTCTTTTCTAAATTAATTCCAATTGAAATTTCTCTTGAACAAATTCCTTTTGTAGCCTTAAATATCTCCTGCAGAGTATTTTTGGATAAATTTTTATTGTTTGTAAAACAATCAATCTTTATAATATTATTGTTTTATACTTATAAGTTTAAAAACAATGAATTTGGCGTGTTTTCTCTTAAAATACTATCTCATAATATTTTTAATCATTTCTTACCTTATACAAATTTCAAGGATAGGAAAAGTACTTCATTTTTAATGAAAGTTTCATATCCACACCTTACATTTGGGGCCCAGCTGTGATATTTTACCTGTGACATAATTTTCGACTCTTTTCAAATCCTTTCTTTCTTATATTCAAAAATTTAAAAACATATAAAAAATACTTATAATTTAAAAAAATCCATAAAAAATAATCTTTTTTTCACATTATAAGTGAGGCTTTATTTTTTCATTTCTCTCTTGAAAAAATCTTTTTTACTTAATCAATTGGCTTGTTCATTAATTTTAGTGTCTGACAACATGGTAAGACAAAAAAATCTTGAAACAGCCTCAACAGTAACAAGCATTGTTCCTGCAAGTACTGTGAATTCTGACCATAATAGTACAGTTATTATAACTCAGAATAATCAACCAGAAGCAATTTCTTCTGAATTAATTAGCTTGGATATAAGTAATACCCTTCAGAAGGCTAAGAATTTGACAAACAGTAAGTTTTTTGACATAAAATTACTATTTTAAGCTTTTAATCATAAAATATGCCTTCAACCAGATCAGGTGCCAGCTATAACCCCGCAAGCAGCTCCCAAAAAGCTCATAGACATGATTATGGCAGAAGCCAATCAGCTACAGAAGTACAAGAGTCAGTTGATGACCTCCAATTTAATAAATTTTGTCATTTTGAAGCTGATGATACTGTTTTACCTTCAAAAAGAGCTGAAACCACCCCAAGAAGCCTCAGTGGACATTTACAAAGCAATCCAGAAGGCTTACAACAATGCATTTCAGAAAAAGGAGTGCCAGATCCTTGCAGATCTGTGGAAGAACTGCATTAATTTCTACCTGACTGTGAGAAAATTCCTGGGCCATCCCAACACTTTCAAGTTACTCAATGGATGGCATCCATTGATGGAAAAGAAGAACATGATGCTTTTAACAGCGGAATGGAAGAAAAAAAACCCTCCACCACCCAAGAAAGTGCCAAAAACAGCCCCAATAGCCAGAAGCAGAAATTCAAACATGAGAAAGAAGCCCCAAGCTCAAAACAAGGGCAAAGGCAAGGCACCAGCCACAAAGCCTTACAGCCAGGGTTACAGGATCCTAAAGAATCAACAGGATGCCATGGAAAATGTATTTCAGATAGCCAGAACAATGATGGAATTACAGAAAAAGGAGGAAGCCATATTAAAATATCAAAAATGTTTTCTGATATCTTTTATTCTATTGCAGAGTTGTATTAAGCTATAAAGGATGTAAAAACTCATGTTTCTGATATAAATTTATGCATTTGTAACAATTGTAAAACAAACAACTTAAGTGTGAGCCAAATAAATGAAACACTTATGTGTTTTGAGAAGGTCTTAAGAACAATTAAAACTTCTAATAATGAAAATTCTTTTGGCAATAAGATAAATGAAAAATCTGCCATTATTAGAGAACTAACAGACAAATATTCTAAATTCAATATTGATGACATAATTAAAACAAGAATAAAACAAGCCATAAGTACTATCAAAGAGGAGAATAAAAGTGTTCTTGAGAATATTTCAAAATAATTTACTGAAGTAAAGACATATAAAATTGCCTTGAAAAACTGTTTTGACACTTCACAAGAGGAAATATCAAAATTAACAATGAAGTTGAATCAGATCACCTCTGATAATACTAGACAAACAGAACTATGGCAAGAATCAACACAAACAGAAGATAATCATAAAACTAATGCAATAAATTCAATACCAAGCTTACAACATTAATTCAGAAATTCCCAAAGGTGTAACAATATTAAAATGAATGATATTGAACAATTACTTCACACCTTACCAAGAATGTCTACACCTTTGAATCAGAATGAGGGCACAAGAGTTCCAAATCCCCAAATATTGGAGGTTGAAAACTCACAGTGAAAAAATGAATTTTACACTTCTTTTCATAACTTGGAACCATCAATGGGCCAAGCACTCCTGAAAGAAGTACCAAAACTTAAAGAATGGCCGCACTTCAGTGGTGAAGGAGAATATTACCATATGGAACTAATAAGAGGTATTGACATGATTAAAGAAGATTTTGAATGACCAAACGGATTGGTAACAGCAATATTCAACACCTTATTTACCAGATAATATCACAGATGATATATCAAATTAAGACAAGCACATGGATACCAAAGTTAGACTTGGTGGAAAACCCAAATTATCAACAAATAGGCCAATGATGCTTGGAGGTTTAAAGTGGAAACAGCCTTTGAATCTGCCAAACTAAATGCTGATAAAGACAAAGCTTTACCATGGTTTTTCCAAAAAAAAGACAGATTAACAGCATTGTATCCTGACATGTCAGAATTTATGATCCACAGAAAGATTCTGAGACAATGTGAAGGTGACTTAGAGCATGCTGTAAAGAGCAGGACTACTGAACAATCTTCATCAGAAGATATTATTAATATATTAGAAGATGTAACCACCAGAACCAGAATTGGTTCTAGTAGGGTGAATCTCAACACAAGGTTTAATACACCTTGGAAAGATTCTGTGGACAAAAATTCCAAAGAAAATTCTCATAATGTTAAGTATGAATTTGAAGATATAATCAGAAAGCTCCATATTTGCCAAAGCACCACCCACTTAGCCAATACATGTCCAAAGAGGGGGAAAATGAATGAAATTGACATTGAAAAAGAGGATAATATAATTGAAGAAAATGTAGATGATAACTCATCAATATTTTCTGAATCTTCAACATATATAGAAAATATTAATGCCACTTTTGACATCATGGAATCTTATTCTCACTTGCCACAATTAAGCAATGGTCAACTTGATTTGTCAAAAATTCAAGATGCACAACTTATGAAAACTAAACCAAACAGGGGAAATGGTTAAACAGCTGGTAACTCCTGTATAACAGAAGTGGTAAATGACAACAAACCCACTAAACCTTTACTTGACCCAGGAGCCTTCTGCTCTTGTGTTGGAAAATCTTTTCTTAAGACTTGTGTACCAAATTTTGAAAATGAATTGTTACCAATTGATGGCATAAAATTCAATAGTGCAAGTAATCCAATGAAAGCATTGGGAATCTTTGAGACCAATGTCATATTTCCACATATGAATGGAAATTTAAGAATCACTGTTTAATTTGCTGTTATGGAAAATTGCTCTAATAACCATTTTATATTAGGAAATGACTATTTGATCATGTATGGAATAGACTTACATAGCAACAAAGACAGATACTTTACTATTGGAGACAATAAGCATGAAAAATTTGCCTTTTTACCATTCAAAAGACAAATTATAGTGAGTAAAGTAGCACCAGTCAGCTTAGACTTGGAAAGATCCAAATCTGAACAGTTAAATGAAGCTGAAATAAGCCCTAATCTGACCAATAATAAAGAAAATGAACTTTCTTCCCTTTTATATGACCACAGAGAAGCATTTGCATCAGAGATAGAACCTTTGGGGGCAATTATTGGTCATGAAGCAGACATCATCCTTAATATTGAGAGACCTTATCCACCACTCTTAAGAAGACCTGCATATCCAGCAAGTCCTAAATCAAGAGAAGCTCTGGAAATTCATATTAAATAACCTCTAGACCTTGGTGTAATAAGAAAGGTGGGACATGATGAGGAAGTAGAAACAACTACACCAGTCAAAATAGAATGGCATAGTGGAAACTCTAGAATGGTTGGGGAATTTAGAGCTCTGAAAACTTACACTGTTCCAGACAGGTACTCAATACCAAAAATTCAAATTGACCTTACCCATATATCTCAAGCAGTGTATATTACCACTATGGATGGCCTTAAAGGATTTCACCAGAATTCAGTGACACCAAGGGCAAGAAAATACTTGAGAATTATTTTTCATTGTGGAGTACATGAATATTTGAGGATGCCTTTTGGTATCAAGAATGCACCTTCACACTTCCAAATAATGATGAATAAAATCTTCCCTGAAGAACTTTCAGAAGTATGGTGAATCATTTAAATTGATGATATTATTGTCTGTTCAAAATCTTGGGAAGAACATATGTACAGATTATCCAGAGTTTTGACAAAAATACAATCTGTCAACATGAAAATTTCTTTAAAGAAATGCCATTTTGGATTTAAAGAACTTAAAGAACTAGGACATGTAGTATCTGGTTTATCCGTGGGAATTGACAAAAACAAGGTTGCAGAAGTAATTCTGAAACCCATACCTCAGAACAAGAAAGAAGTTCAGTCATTTTTGGGGTTTGCAGGATATTAGAGGCAACATATCAAAGATTTTGAATCCATAGCAAGACATCTTTATAAATTATGTGACAAAGACACAGTATTTGAAATGGTTGTTGACAGAGTCAAAGCCTTTGAATCTTTGAGACAAGCCTTGACCACTTCTCCACTCTTACTGATGCCAGACTTTAAGCTGCCTTTTAAGCTGTATATTGATGCATCAGGGGATGGGATTGGTGCTGCACTTCACCAAGTTCAGATTATAATTGATAAACCTGTGGAAGGACCCATATTCTTCATATCCAGGCAAATGAAACCAACTGAAGCCAGATATGGAGCCAGTCAAATGGAGTGCTTATGCCTTGTCTGGGCCTTGGAAAAGCTAAATTACTTTCTGGAAGGATGTGCTTTTGAAGTAATAACAGAGTGTACTTCTGTTAAATCACTTTTAAACATCAAAACACCCAACAGACAAGTTATCATATGGCAAATAGCCACACAAGAGTATAGGGGAAATATGACTATTGTTCATAAAGATGGGAATATTAATAAAAATGCATATGGACTGAGCAGATGGCCATTACCAAATAGTATTGATAATCCTGCTTATGTTCCAGAGGAATCTTCCCCACAAATCCCCATAGAAGGAATCAGTGTTACAGACCTGAACACCAACATCTTTCAGGAGGTAAGAAACAGTTATACTCAAGATAAGAATTGTAGCATTTTATGACAATTACTTACTAAGGACTGGAAAGGCAATTATTGATACATGCCTTAGATAGGATATGGAGGAAATAATATAATGAAGGAAGATTACACTTACTGGAGGGTATAATTTACCACAGAACTAAGCATACATGTGTCATTACAGTTGTGGAAAGGCCCTTAATCAATCTTGTACTTAAAAAATGCCATGACAGCCCTTTGTCAGGACAGAACAAAAGAAAAAATAAAAACTTGCATATGGTGGCCAATGTGGCAGAAGGATGTTGCAGAGTATTGCATAACCTGTGAAAGAGGTCAAAAAGCAAATAAATCCACTGGAAAAAGACTTGGGAATATGATTAAGATCCAAGAGCCCAGAAGACCTTGGGAAATTGTCCATATGGATTGGGTAACGGGCCTGCCACCAGGGGGTGACAGAAGACATAATGCTTGCCTAGTGATTGTTGACAGATTTGGTAAGACTCCAATCTTTCTACCATGTCACAAAGATGATACAGCCATGGATACAGCTCTTCTGATATGGAATAGAGTAATATAATGGACTGGCATATTCACAAACATGATTAGTGACAGAGATCCTAAATTCACCTCAGAATTATGGAAAAATCTTCACCAACTATTTGGGACAACATTATCCTTCTCTACAGCCTACCACCCACAAACTGATGGTCTGCCTGAAAGGATGACCCAAACCTTGCAAGATATGGTAACAAGAAATTGTGCATATGGCCTTGAATTCAAAGACTGTGATGTATTTACCCATGATTGGTGTACTCTTTTACCAGCACTAGAATTGGCATATAAGACATCCATTCATTCCAGTACCAATCAAACTCCTGCTATCCCAGAAAAAAAGGATGGAATCCCAAATTACCTCAAGATTCATTGAGGAAAGATTTAGTTGAGATACATCCTACAGCTTCTAGTTTCAAAGGAATGCTAGACAAAACTAGAAAGCATGCAATAAGGTGCATGAAAGACTCTTTTGCATTTGCTAAGGACAAATGGGACAAGTCACATGCCACTCCAGATTTAAAAGTGGGAGATTTAGTACTTGTATCCACCACTAACTTCAATAACATCAAATGATGTAAAAATCTGAAAGACTCCTTTGCATGACCTTTTGTTATTAAGGCCCTCCATGGAGAAAATTCTGTTGAAGTAGAATTATATGAAGAACTCAGCAATAAGCACCCTACATTTCCAGTAAGCTTGATAAAGCCATAAAATTCTAGTGATGCTTAAACATTTACCTTAAGAAATAAAGTTCCCCAGGTTATACCTCCTATTGAATCATCTGGTATTAAAAAGATTACCAAATTTCTCAAAGAAAGTTAAGAACCAATAAAGTAAGGGAATATCTTGTTAGGTACAGTGACCCAACTTGTGAAGATGAATAGCTAACATAAACAGACATACCTGAAGCTACCAAAATTCTTAGAAGATTCAGAAACACTAGAAATAACAATATTACAAAGTAATATCCTTTTTTTAGGGGGAGGGAATGTGAGCCTTAGAGGTATTTTCATATACCCAAAAGACCACAAATAAAAAAATAAGATATAAATATAAATATAAATAAATTTATTTACATTATCAAAATGAAAATTAAAATATAAATAAAAATTTATATAAGAAAATAGAATATTAATTATAACTTAGAATAAAAATTACATTAAATTTTAAAAATTGTGAAATTGCATTTTTACTTGATAAAATTAAGTAAAAATGAATTTTTAACAAATTAATTAAATTGAAATATTTTTGGTAAAAAGTTACATAAAATATATTATAGCTTTTTATCCAATAAATAGTCTTAAGAAAATTATTTCACCATTGGATTCCTCATAAAAAAGAAGGTGGGGTCACCTCTGGGTAAAATTTCTGTAACTCAACTCTAAATAAGCTTAAATTAAGTTTTTAGTATTTTATGTACAAATGTTGAAAATCATCAAAACCTTAATTTAATTCACACCACATGTGGTGTTAACCATCGATTTTTGTGTTAAAATTGAGGTGTTGTGTGTAGTTTTGAAGTTATGAGGGATTGAAGTATTTTCAACTGAAATGTCAAAATGTGTGTGTGTATTACATACATGAGCTGTAATTTACATATGAGGTATCAATTATTACAGTCATGTATTGTAAAACTCAACTGAATTGTATGTGTAAATTACAAGTGCATTACATGATGGGGAATGAAAGAAAAAAATAAATTGGAAAGATTAATTCTGGGGGGGGAAAGGTACTCTAGCTCCAAGGGGGAGCCAGACCCCCAAAATCCTTGCTGACAGGCGTGGGATGTCAAAATCCATACAAACTTACATCACTTTTGGCCTGGAATTGAGTCACAGGGTCTGTGACTCAATTGATGACGAGGTTTTGATACCAGCCAGGGCAGTTTTAACTGTTGCCAAGAGGGTAAAACTACCCTTAATTTAAAACAATCTTAGTAAAAAAAGTTTTAACTGGTCTCTACGTCTCTTACACACATTCTGACGTGGTTTGAAGGCTATAGACCAGGTATTACCAAAGAAATGGCTGATTTAAGGGTCTAAAATGACTAAAAATAGCAAAAAATGGCTAAAACCAGCCCTTTTTTTGGTTTAAACTAGGGTTCAATGATGCCATAATTGGCTTTTCTGTTGTCAGAGTGTTTTACACGACTGAAAAAAGTAAATTTCACTTTTTGAGTAAGAAAATTGATGGCTATAAAAGAATGTCTTCTTTGCCCCACTTTTCTCTTAATGTTAGAATATTTTCCTTTCATAATTAGTTTAAACACTGTTGAAGCAATCAATAAAATATTCAACCACCCTTTTGAAATCATTTTAAACCTTTTAACCACGTGAAAAAATCATTATAATCATTTTTTGTAACTCTTATAATCATTTTTACCCCTTGAACCACCCCATAAGTGAATTAAAGCATCTTTCATCACTGTTAACTTTGTCACTTTGTTTCCAAATTCACTTTGGTCACTTTTGGGCGTGTTTTCTCTTTAAATATCTTTTTAAAGACTTTTTTGTTTAATTAATTTCTTGCAGTTCTTTGCTCAATTAATTCCAATTGAAATTGCTCTTGAAGAAATTTCTTTTGTAGCCTTAAATATCTCCTGTAGAGTATTTTTGCATAAATTTCTATTCTTGGTAAAAAATGAATCTTTATAATATTATTGTTTTATACTTATAAAGTTAAAAACAATAAAGTTGGCCTGTTTTCTCTTAAAATACTATTTCATACTATTTTTAACAATTTCTTACCTTATACAAATTTTGAGGACAGGAAAAGTACTTGATATTTAATCAAAGTTTCATATCCACACCTTACAATAATAAAGGTAAAATTTGATAGAAATGAGGCAATATAAGAATGAAATTACAGAATAAGAAGAAAAAACCACCATAAAGACTTCCTAAATATTGCATATCAACATTGAAAACAATACTTTCCCCACCTTTGTTCAAATCTAATGGCATTTCACCCAATAAAAAATTCTGAATTTTCCCCAATTTCTCCACTTCCAAGAACAATGTCATCACCCAGATTCTCTCCAAGATATCATATGACTAGAAGAAAGATAAATTGTTAGGAGCTGTATTTTCTCCACTCTCTTAGCAAAAACAAAATCTCAATAGCCAAATTATAGAAATTACATCACAAGATGTTTATAAGAAAAACACTACTAGAAAAACCCTTTCCACAAACATGTCACAATGTCAACAAAAATTAAAATTTCACCAGCCAAGTTCTTTCAAAGATACCATATGATTAGAAGAAATTTTAATTTTCAGAAGCTGTCTTTTCTCCACTTTATTTCCAAAAAGAAAATATCACCTGCCAAATTATCTCAGTCACATCAGATGAATTTGATAAGAAAAAAACCACTAGAAAAACTATCTCAGAAAGAACATTGCTACACCAAACCTACATGTCACACCAGCTCAAACATCTAAAATATGTTTTTTTCCAAGTACCCTGTATGGAGATGCTCTATGGAGGCCCAAAAGGTGTAAATAGAGGAATTTTCTCCCTCATTTTTCAAAAAAACAATGGAACAAGCTCCCATGTTTGAGGATCATAACCAGGCCTGAACTAGCAGGATTTCTAGAGTAATAGTAGTGTTTTAGTCATAAAAAAATCTCAGTAGCCTTTCTCAGTAGCTTAATATTATTTAAGAATGGTAGTATAGCTGTAGTTCAAAGTTCAGTAGCCTTTCTCAGAAGCTTAGTATTACTAAAAAAAGTAGTAGTGAGAAAAAAAACAAAACAAATAGTATTAAATTTTATTCAAGAGTTATTCTTAGTATTGAATTAAGTAGCTGTATTATTAGTATTGAAAGAATTATCATGATAACCATAATAAACATTATTATTAGTCTAATAACATAAAGTATTAGTTTTTATTTTATCAAAAATTATAGTTTCAAATCAGAGTTTTTACTTTAGGGTTCTTGATGGGTGTGATTTAGAGACTACTAATGAATCTTCTCTATGTGTAAAGGCCCAAGAGCCTATCCTCTTTTGTGGTTCTCTGTAGGCTTACTATGCAAAATTATTGAGAGGGGTAGCCAAGAAACCTTAGCACCCATGGCTATTGGCTAATTTTGAAATACAAAAAAGATTCAAAAATAATTTCCCCCTTAAGGTACTTTGTTATTGAATCCCACACCAAAAGAAGTTCACACATCTGGTGTTACAAAAGTGTCCCACAGCTTCAACCATCAATAGTCAGTCACCTATTAAAAGAAAAACCATTCAAATTAAATATGTAAAAAACCCTCACCAATCAGAAAGTCTCATGAGCCCATCAGTTTAATCTGGGATAAGAGAACCAAGAACTCTGAATAATCATCTCAATCAAATTCTTCAACAAATTCATGTCAGTATTATTATCCAAACAGAGGGGGATCACCTATAGATTATAGTATAACACTTGGTACAACCAGAACCAAGAGAAAGGATCAAAATATAGTTAAAGAATCTTTTCAAGATTACTCAAGGAAATATTTGAAGTTAAAAAGAAAACAGAAAAATAGAAAAACAAAAAAAATCAATATGGTTTCAGCATCATTGTCAAAGATAACCCCTAATCCTAATGAATCCTAAGGAGAAATTATCAATGAAGAGACCATGCAAGGACAAGAAGACATTTCTGATGAAGAAAGACTTCATCAAAAAATGTTTGAAATGCAAAAAGAATCAATTGAGCGCATTAAGAAAAGAGAAAAAAGAAAAGAGTCAAGTTTTACCACAGAAAACAGCCCAATGGAAAAGACTACACCCTTGCCAAGATTTTCAGATAACAACAATCACCATAACCATTTTCAAGGCCCATGGCCTCATCAACTACATTCACTTTACAAAGACAAAGTACTCTACAAAAGAGGGTTAATATCCATGCACAGGCTTCAAGCCCATTGAAACAAGAAATTCCAAGAAATAGAACTCCCATTGTCAAGATTAGGACAAAGGATTATAACCTATAGCTTGATGGAATGGAAGTAGAAATAATCATGCAAATAGTGCAAAATATAGCAGAAATATAAGGAGCAAGTGGAATGGAAAAAGAAAGACAGAATTCTCTTTGGACCAAAGATCAATAAATCAGCTACCATATTGAAGGAATTTCTGGATATCAAACTGGAGATTGGGAGCAATTAAAATTTTATATGAAGAGAAGATGGGAGAATTATCCCCTGAAATGAGATACAAGCTTTCCTAAATAACCCAATTAACTACAAATATTCATCAAGAAGGAGAATTAGAAATATGACACAATTCAATATGTTAATTTGGAAATATGAATCAAGAATTAATTATCTTCAACCTATCAATATATACAAGTAGATATTGATAATAAAGAAATTTTGGTTAGTCTTTCCTTGAGTGTTCAAGCATCTATTTCTAAAGAATAATAAAAGCTAAGGGCATGGTGCAACCTTTGGATTGTGGTTATATCATTTCAAGATTGGAAACCTTAAATCTATATGTTGAATAGGAAATAGAAGCCAAAGTCTCATTTCAAAAAAATGAATTTTTACAAGAAAATTTACAAGAAACAGAAGCTAGGTTTGAAGAAGAATATTGGGAAGAAACCTTAACAAAAATGGAAGCTACTCAAGAGAATTAATCAAAGGATACCCAGAATGAATCAGTCAAGGAAGTATTGAATGAGCTCAAAAACCTTTTATAAGTAGTTGAATCTCAAAATAAAACCCAAAAAAGTTATTTAAAACTCACAGCCATTAAGGCCAAGATATCCTTTACCACCCATAAATTCAAGCTAGCAACCATATGTACCAGCTCAAATTGTTCCAATATGGCCACTAAGTTTCTATTAGTTCCTAGGAGAAGGCCATTCAACAATGAGATGTTATTATCTCACAGAGGATTTGGAGAAAAGAACTGTATTGAAGCATGGAGAAACATATCTTTTTCCAAATATTCAGAGAGTACCCACAGAAGGCCCTATGTCTGAAAAATAATTTTTTAGGCATTTTTTGAAATAATATGGGAATTAAATAAAAGGATGATAGAAAAATAAAATACACCCTCAAAACAACAAGAATTTGAGGATTACAGAGATGAGAGGGCAGCTGCTATAGCTCAAATAGAAGAATAGGGAAATTGGAAACCTCCTCAAATATCACCAGTAAAGAAGAATATTCAAACAAATGTTGAGATTAGACAGAAAAGAAAGAGAGCTTCAAGAAAGGAAAATCAAAGCCAAACTCAGCAAGAAGACAAGAATGAAACACAGAAAATCCTTAAAAAGAAGATTCCAGGTGCCAACCATGAGGAAGACAAGGCAGAAGAGGAAATAAGGGTTTTAATTACAATAATATACAAGAAATACCAAGAAGGAAAGGAAAAATATAATGATGATATTGAAATCATTTCCAAGTATGGGGATAAGGAGATACCAAAACAGGGTTAACAAAATATACACAGTCAATAACCCAAAGTAAAAAATTGAACATGAAATGAAGAAAAACTTGAAAAAAGATTCATTTTACTCTTGAAGAAATATTATCAATTTCACCCATCTTTATTGAAAAATAATCAAGTTTAACTACCCAAGAAAACAATGTGATGAAATCAGTGAATGCATCAAATATCCAAAAAAATAATTTCATTTAAGCTATGGGACTATGATGCACAAAGATTCCATTATGAATTCCCACTTGGGTATATGGAAGTATTTACTGGAAGGGAAGAATATGCTACAATGGAATATGTGAATACTGGATAAGAAATTAAAATAATATAAGAGGAAATTGAAATCGAAGCCTCACTTACAAGTAGAAAACTCAATATGAACCTCAGAGGAATCGGTGGACATACAATATCTTTGGCTGAACTCTCAGAGTTGACACCAATTACTGTGATAACAGGAGAATAAAAGGGAATTTATTTATTCATAGAATAGGGAGCCATACACACCATACTTGGAAGATCAAAGGAGAAATATTTAGTTATCCAGAAGAAGATGGACAAAGATTATGTTTACCAATATGTAACCCTCAAGATACGGTGTGGGAACTCCTCATGTGTGGGATTAAAATGAGGCAGTACCTGGAGGGGGAAATCACAGGTAGCTAGTTTTGAATTGCTAATAACTCCTGTAACCAAGGGTGGCAAGGGTGTATTGCCTGCCCCTCCTAAAATACTGAACAAAATCTTCCTTGGAGCTCACAAACCAAAATAAAATTATTAAGTGGCTTTACAACTGCAGAAGACAAAATTCACCAGTCTCAGATCAGACCTATTCAATAAATAATATGAAATATAATGTCAGTAATTTTGGTTAATTGATATTTTAATGAAATACTTGTCTGTTTAATTTTAATATTTTTTTGGTTAAATTGAGGTGAGTGGTTTCTTCTTGGTGATAAATGCTTGGTAAGATGGGTTATTTAAGGTTTTCTCAAAAATTTGATGAGTGTTGGTAAAGGTAATTTTGTTAAGGTAAATTTATAATAGAGTAAAAGAATTTTCAAAGGTTTGTTATTTTTTTTAAGAGTGTTTAATAATAAGATAAAATTGTATTTGTTAGTTTTAAGAGGTAAGATTCTTTGATATTGGATTTTTAAATGGGTAAGTTAGTTTTAAATCTTGTTAAATGAAGTTAATTTTACTAGTTGAAATATTTTAATAGAGTTGTAACCCTAATCTTGGGTACTGGGTAATTTTTATTTTTATTTTGATAATAATAATATTCCACTGAGCTTAGCTACTGGGTAATCTTCAACACTATACTTCCACTGAGCTTAGCTACTGGGCAAGTAAATTTACTATAATTTTCTGGACTACCTCCCAGGTGAGGGATGAATTATTTCTGAGCTTGCAATGTGCAGGGGATATAATTTGCATGGGGGGAATTTGAAATTTGGGGGGAGAGAGCCCCTCTATTTGTACCATTTGGGAGCCTAGAGGGCCCTCCATGGAAGCTGTCTTTTCCACTTTAATTCCTCTTGATTTCATCATGTGACTCTGTTTTTGGTGAGGACCTTTCTTGTATGGGTCAGGTGATTTAAGGTTTGGTGATAATTTTCTCTCTGCACAGCCTCCATTTATCACATGATTATCTTTTGGTGGACTGATTATGATGTGATATTCTTGGATTTTCCTTGCATGCATGAGGTGATTTCATTTTGGCTGAGGAATTTTCTTGTGCACAGCCTCTTTTCTGTCACATGATATTCTGCTGGTGGATTCAGTATCACATGATGACCTTGTAATTTCTTTGCATATGTCCTATTTTAGGTTTGGTAGATGTGGCTGTGTGATTTATGCAGGTGTCATGGTTGTTTTTATTCTATATTCTTGCACTGATTAATTTACTGTTTTTTATGAGATGATGTGATGTTTGAGTTGACACATGCTGTGCATAGTCATGTGGTTGAGATTTAATTAAACAAATTGTGTACTGCATGCAACTTGTTGTAACTAGCTTTGGTTTGCATGAGGTGATGAGTTGTGTAATTAATTTTGATTCTGTTTTTAAGGTTTCAAGTGGGGATATTGTAGATATAAGATAAGGTACTCCTGTGGCTGTGTTGTAAATGAATTGCAGGAATTCCATGGAGTTGAGCTTTGCATAATGTGACTTTTCTATGTTGAGTGCCACGCTTCTGTGTAGTTCATGCAGGTGTACTTTTCTTGCTGAATGAATACTGTGGCTATAAGGGGGTGTAAAGCTGGGTGGGGTGTGTAATTTAAAGGGTGGTACCTCATTTGTTGTAACTAGTTTGCTATATGTAAATTGATTTTTTACATATGCATAGTGAAATTGAATAAGTTATTTAAACACATACACTTCCCTTTGGTGCACGTGCCATGGTTTTATGAGTTAAATCCAGCTTCTTGCTGTTAAATTGACCTTTTGGTGTAAAATTTGAGTGTAAGTCTGCCTGTAGGCTGGATTTCCTGCTGTTATAGGGTACTATGAGCTTGAGCCTGGTGAAAAAAAATGGTATGGAATACCACATCCCCCTCTCCATTTAATGCTGTCCCCAGAATTCCAGGTGAGAGCTCTCTATTCTTCATCTGATTCTGTGGTCTCCTCAAATACCTCTTCCTCATTTATTGATTCATCTTCTTCACTTTGTTCTTCTTCTGTGTCTTCTTTTGTGTTTATCAACTTTCCTCTTGGGTAGAGCCTCTTGACTTGAGATGCGGCAAATCTTCTTGCTAATTCTGTTCCATCAAGTTCCTCAAGTTCATATGGTCCATTGTTTTTTGTCTGATTACTCTGTAGGGTCCATTCCATTTGTTTTTGAAAAGTAGTCCCCAATTAGTTTCTATTGCTTTGTTGTAAACCAGGACCAAATCTCCTGGCTTAAGTGGTGATCTTAGTTGGTGTGCCATTCTTCTATCCCAATATTTCATTGAGTCCTCCCTTGATTTTTTGAGTTTTTCTGCTGCTTTCCTTCTCTGTTCTTCTTTTCCTTCTAATTGTTTAGCTCTAGCTTCCAATAATTCCTCAGTTGTGGATATTTTGTGCCATTCTACTGCTAAAAACGTTTTTGTTTCAATGTCAATTGGTAATACTGGTAGTTGGCCAAATTGGAGTTCAAATGGTGAGAAACCAGTTGTTCCTTTTGTTGAGATTCTGTCAGCCAATGTAACCAAAGGTAAATATTTTTTCCATTTTCCTCCATTTTCTCCACACATCTTGACTAATGCATCTTTGAGTTGCTTATGGCCCCTTTCAACCGTTTCTTGAGACTCTGGGTAATAGGGTGTGGTGACTCTGATTTTTGATCCTGCTTTCTTTACTGCATCTTGAAATTCTTTTCCAAACTCTGGCCCCCCATCAACAGTTACTTCTTTTGGTGAGCCATACCTGCATATCCATTCTGAGGTGAACCATTCTGAAACTGCTTTTGCTGTTAATTTGACTAGTCCAACTGTTTCTGGCCATCCTGAAAAGTCATCTCTGGCCACAACCATATATTTCCATCTTCCAGATTTAATATGTACTGCATCCATGCTTACCCTTTCAAAGATTGTTGATGTTTCTGTAGGCCTTCCTTGTTCCCTTTGTAAGCTTTGACTTCTCTTTTGGAAGGCCAGGCAAGATTGAACCCATTTCTTGACTGATTTCTTCATTCCTTCCCACCAATATCTTGCTTTAATTCTTCTGTAAGTTTCATTTTGCCTCTGTGGCCCATGTCTTCATGAAGAGACTTCAAAATGTAGCTTTGAACTTCATGACTTGATATATGCAATTGAGGATTTGGGTTATTTCTTCTTTTAACTTGGCCATCTTCCAAGAAAAAGTTGGGTGACCTTCTTTTAATCCTTCTAAACTCTTCATCTTTGCTTGATTGTGGTTTTTTCATTGTGCTTAAGTATTCTTGCATTCTTTTCCAAAATCCTTCTTGTTTTGTTGGTAATTGTACTCCTGAAAAATGGAGTGAATTTACATTCTTAGCCCCAAACCCAGGGTGTGGCTTGATCCAATCTTCTTCATCAAATTCTGGTGCATCTTCATCTTCTTCTTCTGAGTTTTTTGGTCTTCTGGACAGCCCATCTGGCATAGTGAAAGTTTTCCCTGGTTTGTGTACCAAATCAAAGGAAAATAGCTGAATGAAAGCCACCCATCTTGTCATGGGGGCATTGGGTAAGCAAGGGGTGTTGACCATTTCAATTAAGGCCTTGGCATTAACCTTTAATTCAAAATGTTGTCCCCAAAGTATGGTTTGAAGCTTCTTGAGAATTCTTGCAACTCCACAGAGTTCCAATTTGAGTTGTGAGTATTTTGATTCCAATTTTGAAAAAGTTATTGATTCATATAATACTGGTCTGTCTTTTCCTTCTTTATCTTCTTGAGTGAGTACTGCTCCTGCAGCAATGTAGCTTGAATCTACTGCTAGCTTAATTTTTGCTGCTCCTTTGTCATAATCCAATTTCTTGAGAGTTATTTCTTCTCCAACTATTCTTCTGAGCTTATGGAAAGCTTCTTCACATTTTTGATCCCAGTCCCAGTCAACATCTTCTCTGGTGAGCCTTCTGAGTGGTGATGCAACTTGTGAGAAGTTTTCAATGAACATCCTTACATAGGCACAAAGTCCAAGAAATCCCCTTATTTCCTTCTTGTTAAGAGGTGTTGGCCAACTTTGAATTTTGTTGATCTTTTGTTTTGAAATTGTTCTTCCTTTAAATGATACAACATGCCCTACTATGTCCAAGGCTGGAACACAGCATGCAAACTTTGATCCTGAGATAGTAAGTCCTGCTTCTTCAATCCTGAATAACACTCTTTCCAAGGTTATGGCATATTCCCATATAAGTCTTCTGATTGAGGGGTTTTCTGGTAGTGTTTCTTGGTTGTAAAGTGATCTTGGTCCTTTTATTACTCCATCATCAATAAAAATTCCTACACTTTCTGGTATTTCTTCTTGAAGTATCCAGGTCATTTGGGCTTGGTATACTGCTACTGAGCTGGTGGCTCCTTGGGGTAGTCTTGTGAGCCGCAGCCTTCCAAGGGGTGTTTCAAAAGTAGTGAGGGGTCTTGTAGTGACATCTAATTCTCTTTCATCATATCCTCCCATGATATCTCCTAGTCCATAGCATGCTCTTCCTGCAAATACATCTACAAATTCTTCAATATGAGGTGGTAAGCCAGCATCCTTGATGGTGACTTTGTTGAGTTCTTGAAGGTCATGGACAATTCTTAGTTTCCCATTTGATTTGGCCACACAAAAGATTGGGCTGGTGTAGCTTGAGGTGGATTGCTCATAGAGTCCAGTCCTGATTCTTTCTCTAATTAATTCAGTAAACTGAGGTAAAATTGATTTGGGAATGGGAATTGGTTTCTTCTGCCAAGGTTCATGAGTTATTACTGGTATCTTGTAAGGTTTTCCATATGAGTGATTGAGTAATCCTCTTTCTTCTTCACAGAAAGCTATTGCTTTTTCCCTTAAGGTAATAACATTTTTGAGTAAATTGATTTCTTCATTTGATAACCATCCTGGTGGGCCAAAATTGACTGCTTTGAGTCTTTCATGGGTGACCTTGAAGGTTTTGTCAGGATGATACTATGATAAAGGTATAACTAGGCTAATTACAACTTTAACTGTGTATGTGACACGGCAGAAAATGATTTAAAAAATATTTATAAGGGTTTTATAATAAAATAAAAGGGTTCTACTATTGAGGAATAGTGGTGGTGAGCGCTATTGAGAACCCTGGGTGCAGGCTTTATCTGTTGGATTACAATAATAGAGTCTACAATAATTAAGATTATAATTATACCTGATTATTAACCAAGAGTAAAACTGTTTTTGACAGTTTACTACGTAGGTTATTCAAGAGCAGGATGAGGAAAGGGTTTTGGCTGTGAAAAGCCCTCCTTTTATCCTGAAATTGAGGTGGAAAGGCTGCTAGACCTTTCCACGTAGAGGAAGTGAAGATTTTTCACTCTCCAGGACAGGCTTGTGGTTTGCAAACAGCCTGTATACCCTGTATTGGGCTCAGATGTGGTTTTGAAACCACATCTGGGCAGTTTTCACCAATACAGGGTGAAAATTTTCATCTGGGGACCTCACAGCCTGATTCTGACGTGTATGACGCGTAAAATGCTGTACAGAGACTGTATGGGACCCCAGTATTGACTGAAATATGAGGTATTGAAGTAAAAGGATGCTTCTTCGTCTATTTGACACCTCATATTCATGGTTATGGGATATTATCCCATGGTAAGGCTGTATCTGACAACAGGTGGGATTTTGACCTTAAAATGGTCATAACTCTGTCAGTTTTTGAGATATCAAGCTCAAAGTTGGTTCATTGAATAGCCCTGTATGAGCTCTACACAATGGTACCCAACTTGACATGGTTATCATTAAATATGACAAAGTTATCCCATGTACAAGTATTTTTGTACAGTGGCGTGGTCTGGTCAAAAGCTGTATTAAGCTTGTTTGGCCAATACCTTCTGTTGTAATTGAGTTATGAGGAAATGGAAGGCACCATCAGATAGCCCTGATTGTGCTCTTTCCAAAAAGACCCCACTTTAAGTATCTCACACTAAAACTGTAAAAGTTAGATGAGAGGTGAATGTTTTGTCCACCCTTATTTGGTCTGAATTTGACCATAACTCAAGTAATACTGGTGCTAGCTCAGTTTGGCTGGCACCATTGGATAGCCCTGGCTTAGAGCTTCATTTTGAATACCCATTTGATGGGGTTAAGCCTCTCCTTCTAGATTTTAGATGAGAGGTGAAAATTAAGGTTTATGCTCAGAAATAACTTTGAGCAGGAATAACTTTGTTATTTCTTGTCCTATGGTGATGGGACTTATATTTTCAGAAAGGGGTGAGTTTCCTCTTTCTTTTGATACCTTCTGAGCTAATTTGGCTCAGCTCCATGTTTTGGTGGTATCTTGGCTATACCATTGGTTTATGGTATTTTGGCTGTCATGCTTGTGCTCTGGTTTTGAGTCACAGGCTGACATACCCTCCCTCTAAAAAAGGCTCATCATTGATGAGACTGTTCAGTCCTTCTAGAGGCTCTGAATCTCCTTAAATGAAGGTTCCCATCTGGTATGGCATCCTCTGCCAACCATTTGTCTTTGTCAGCTGTCTGGTTCTTGAATCTGACTAGATATTGTCTCTGATCCTTCCCATTAAGTCTGATTTTTCTGGCCCTTATGATTTTACTCACAGGTCCAGGAGAGTCTTCTACTTCCACTATTTCTGGTGGAGTGGTGCTCTTCTTCCTGGAGGGGAATTTATCCTCCTCTGTTTGGAAGTATGGTTTCACCAGGCTAACTGGAAAGACTGGGTGTTTCCTAGAAAACTCCTCAGTGAGCTTGACCTCTACTGCATTCTTCCCTATCAACTTAATGATAGTGAAGGGCCCTACAAATGAGTCTCTCATTTTCTTGGGTCCTTTGAGATTGTTAAAGTTCAGTGTAGACACTAACACCTGGTCCCCTTCCTTGAAGTCAGGTTCCATATGTGATTTATCCCACCTCTGTTTATTGTACTCTTTGGCTTCAGCTATGCATTTGGCTGCAGTATCACAGGCTTTCTTCCACATATCATGGAAGTCTTTGGCTGTGGGGTGGATGGTCAGAAGATTCTTCTTCAAGTGATCCACAGGTAACAGGGGATTCCACCCTTTCTCTACCAGTGCAGGTGTTTTTCCTGTGGTAGAGTGTTGGCTTGTATTATAAGCCAGTTGGACTGCTGGTAAGAGGGTGACCCAATCATGGGTATATCCCTCATGGTCCTTATATTCCATGCCATAGGCACAGAACCTCCTGAGGATGTCCTCCATTGTTTGGATCATCCTCTCAGCTAGGCCATCTGTTTGTTGATGGTAAGCTGTGGAAAAAGCAAGCTTGGTGCCTAGCATGTCATATAAATTGGTCCAAAATTCAGATGTGAATTTTGGGTCCCTGTCACTAATTATGATCTTGGGGACTCCACAGGTGGATATGATGTTATTCCAAAATAACAGAGCAGTGTACATGGCTGTGTCCTCTTTATGGCATGGTAGACATCTCATGCTCTTGCTGAACCTATCAACTATGATTAGGCAGGCATTGTAGTTTTCTTTGCCTCCTGGGACAAGTCCTGTGACCCAGTCCATGTTGATGGTTTCCCATGGGTGTTTGGGTTCTTCTATGTGTTGAAGCAACCCATATTTCTTCCCATGTTTTCTATTTGCCTTTTGGCATCTTTCACAAGTGTTGATGTATTCACTCAACTCTTGCTCCCACTTGGGCCACCAAGCTGTGCTTGCTACCCTTTCTTTAGTCCTGTCCTCACTCATGTGTCCCATATAGGGGCAGTCATGGCATTCCTGCAGGATTAAAGAGATGTGGTCTCTGTCTATCACTGTGAGTGCACTGGTGTGCTTTTCTCTGTGATAAATCAGGCCATCTATAAGGAAGAATTTATTGTCCTTATAGGCCCTCAACCAGGGTTCCTCCAGCTGGGTTTCCAGTTCTGGGCTCCTGTATTTTTGTTGAAGGAGTTGGAGTAGTATGCTACACTGTTTGTGTTTAGCATAAGATTTCAGTACTGCATTGAAAAATTCATTGTGCAGTTCTGAGGAACTTATTCCCAGTATGGGGGTTTCTTTCCCTTCTGAATCAGTGTTTCCACTGTCAAGGGTACCACTCCCTGGTGCCCATTCAGAGAATCTGAAGTTCTTCTTCCTATTTATTTCCATAAAATGGATAGGAATTTTTGCAGCAACTTCAGGGTCATAAGCTGGATTGCTTTTGACATTGTCCAGTGGCCATCTGCTAAGGCCATCTGCATTGGTATGGCTTTTACCTTCCTTGTATATGATGGTCATGTTCCCTCTATACTCCTGGATGGCTATTTGCCATCTCAGCATGTGTCTATTGGTAGTCTTCATGTTTAGTAAAGACTTCAAGGCTGTGCAGTCTGTGTAGACTTCAAAGACTGCACCCTCCAAATAATAATGGAGTTTTTCTAGAGCCCAGACTAGACATAGACATTCTGTCTGGGTGGCCCCATACCTGGCTTCTGAATATTTCAGCTGCCTGGAGATGTAACATATTACACCTTCTCTTGGTTCACCATCCACAATTTGTCTTTGGTGAAGGGCTGCTCCTAGGCCTTGACTGCATGCTGCATCTATGTATAACTTGAATGGTAGTTCAAAGTCAGGTAAGATGAGCACAGGTGCATTAGTGAGTTCATATTTGATCCTCTCATATGCATCCCTTCTTTCCTTGGTAATTTCAAAAACTACATCCTTTGAGCATAACTTGTATAAACTACTAGTTATGTGTGCAAAGTCTTTGATGTGGTTTCTATAGTAGCTAGCAAATCCAAGGAAAGATTGCATCTCTTTGATGTTCTTTGGTACTGGCTTTTGCAGTACTGCTGCTACTTTGTTCTGGTCAATTGCCAGACTAAGGCCTGAGACTTTATGTCCTAGAGATAGTAGCTCTTGTTGGCCAAAATTACACTTTTTGAGTGAAATTTTCAGATTGATGGGTGTACATTTACTTAGCACTCTGTCTATGTATTGTACATGGTCTTCCCATGTCTCTGAGTATATAATGATATCATCAATATATACTACCATCCAGCCTTCCATTATTTCTTCTTGAAATATGGTGTCCATCATCCTTTGGAAGTGGGCTGGTGCATTTTTGATGCCAAATGGCATCCTGGTATACTCATATATGCCCATATGACATATGATTCTGAGTAATTTCATGGAGTTTGGTTTAACTCCATTTTGGTGGAAGCCCTTCATACAATCCATCTTGGTTATGTATTTGGCTTTGGCTAGCTTATCCAAGGCATGAGGTATCCTTGGTATAGGGTACCTGTCTGCTTTTGTGTAGTTGTTCAGGGCTCTGAAGTCTCCACACAATCTAGACTTGCCATCATGCCAGGTGATCAGGACAGGAGTGGTGATTTCCACTATTTCATTATGTCCAATCTTCCTGATGACATCCATGTCCAGGAGTTCATTGATGTGTTTCTCAATCTCTTTCCTGGTCTCCAGACTTTCTGGGTAAGGAGGTCTCCTTAACATGGGTGGATAAGGCCTTTCTACATCCAGTTATAGTTCTATATCATGGCCTTTGATCTTGCCTAATGGTTCTTCACCAATGGCAAATGCTGGTCTATTCTTCCTCAGCATCTTTAGTAAACTCAGTTTTTGTTTACTGGTGAGGGTAGTGCTAAACTGTCCCTCTCTGAATTCTCTCAGAAGTTCTTCCAGTGGGTCCTGAGAAGATATCTGGTATATATCAAGAGAAAATTTCTTTTCCTTGTTAGTACCAATGGTAATATGCCTATTTTTACTATTGTAAATATCTATGCCATACATCCTCTGGTAATCTGTTCCCAGTAAAAACCCTTGGATGTGGGCATCTTCAAGCACTACAAACTCTGGGTTGAGTCTGATATTACCTTTTCTGTGGGGTATAATTATCTCTTTGATAATTGTCCCAATAGAGGTCATCTTTCCAGATGCACTCTTAAAGTTCTTTGCCCTGGTGGGCAAGAGTTCTTTTTCCCAGTTTGGGAAGTGGTTATCCAGATAATTTCTGGCCACTATGGAGCAGTGTGCTCCACTGTCAATGATCAGTGGGTGCTGAGCATTGTCAATACATACAGTCATTTTTGTGGCTGTTCCATGTATATATGCCATTCCTTTGGTTGGTGTGACTAGGAATGTCTGTGCATCTTGTGTGTGTTTACACAAGTTCTTGTTGGCAGTGTCTTGTGGCATGCCTGCTTCCAACTGTATATCCTGGATTTCTAGTGGGGTTTCCTCTTGGTATTCCACTAGAAATTCCTCTCTTGGGTCTTGATCCTCATCAGATGGTTCTCTGATGGCATCTCCCATAGAGTCTGATGCAGAATCCTCTGTTGGGGGTTCTTCTTCAGGGACTTTTTCTATAGCATAGACTTTCTTCTTTGCTTTGGGACAGTTGTTGGCATAGTGGTCTGTTGAACCACAATTGTGACGAGAATTCTTTTTCCTTGCCACTTCTGCCACTCTTTCTCTGGGTTTGTCTTTAAACTCCACCCTGAAAGGTTGTTTCTCTTTGAAACTGTTGCTTCTATATGGGGTGAATTTCCCTATATTAGTCCTTTTCCTTATGTCTTGTAAGGTATTGGCTATATCATCTAGAGTGCAATTTTGGTTGCATCTGCACTTTACTGCATGCTCTAGTTCTCCTGGCAGTTGTGTCAGAAGTTTATGATTCCTCATTTGAATGTTCATTTGAGGATCAATGGCTTTAAGTCTTTTAGACTGTCTAAGACACCACTCATATGGATCTTTGTCCACAGAGTATTTGTCATTTTCAAATGACATGGTCTTTTGCCATATCCAAGTTCCATTACTGTACTTTTGGATTATTTGACTCTTCCACCATGGCCAATTTCTTCTGCCATGGATTTCTTTCATTTCTGTGTACCATATACTTGCATGACCTTTAAATGCAGTATTCAGTCTAGCAGTAATCCAGTAATCTGGTATGCTTGGTACATCAATGAAGAGTCCATCAATATACTCTATGAGTTCCATATGATCATATTCTCCTGATCCAGAGAATTTGGGCCAGCTTGAGGCCTCAGGAAGCTGTTTCAAGGCTTCCTTCTCTGAATAAGACATGCCATCTCCATCCTGATATTGTGATGGAGATCTTGCCTTATTCAACAACATGGCATCTGGTTTGATGTCATCTGGTTGATATGGATTCTCCATAGCTTGGCCTTGTGGTTGGGGCTTTAAGCTATGGTAGGCATCAAACAATTTGTTGATGTCTTGGTTCAGACACTCCCTGTCCCTGCTACTATGGTGTTGTTCTTCAGAGACTTGGTTCAGTCTCTTGTTGGTTTCTTCAGAGGCTTTGCTCAGTTGAGCATATCCTTCCTGAAGGTTTTTAACTATCTGCTCCAATGAGGCTTGAGTTTTTCTCATCCTCTCTTGGGCAGCTGCAAATTCTGTAGCCTGCTTTGCAGATTGCTCAGCATATTGGGACATTTGTAACCACAGTGTGTCACTGTTAATGTTACTCTCAGATGTGATAATGTTATTTTCAGTCTGAGTGGGGGTAATGTTTCTATTACTAGGACTACTGATTCTAGAGTGGTTTACAACTACTTCTGGCTCTTGTGTACTTCTTTTACCAAATCTAACAGCTTCTGGATCATGGGGTCTGACTCTTTCCTCCTCTGGTTGAAGGAGGCTTTGTTCTTGCCCTTGTTGCCTTGTCTTCTCCTGGAAACTTCCTGGAACTGTGAAGAATGGTGACTCTTGGCCACTGATCTGCTGGTTTCTGAATGGTGTGAAGCCACTGGAGAGCTGATTTGGCATGCTCCTTGTGAACCTGAAGGAATCTGAGTAGGCCCTGTCTGGGTTAACTGTTCTTCTATAGCTTGGATAGTGGCTTGATTCTCCCTTATCCTCTGTGCCCTTGCCTCCAGGATTCTGTGCTGCCTGGTAGAATTCCAACCCTTGGTGATTACCATAAGGTCTTTGAAGTCTATCTCTTTGAGACAGATCTTCTGGCAACTTGATCCCAGTTCTGCCCAGTGAGTTGCTAGGTTGAACCTCTTGTTGTCCATGCTCCATTGAAACAAATCTTTGAGGAGTTGGTGGATTTGAAGAACTTGATCCATATCCTTCCAGTCCTCTGGTTTGAGGTTTCTGTTGAATTGGAGTGTGAATGGCAAGGTTGATATTATCTCCCTCATTGTTTTGCCATCCACCACTGTGTCCAATGTGTCTTCTTTCAGGTCTTCTGGTTCTAGACATTCCTGCTCTATCCTCTGGCTGGTTCCTTTGGAAGCCAAGGTCTCTGAGGTATGCAGGGGACATATCAGTGTTTGCAAGCAGTCAAAAACTTTATGTTCTTAGGGTATTTACCTTTGACTGTTCCTTGTACAAATTTGTTATCTGCTGATTTGGGCAGTTTGCCTTTGGAGGTTACAACTGGGTTAATAATTGTAATCTTCCCTGTACAAGTGGTTAAGGTTGGTTTACCTTGTATTGAAGCAGAGTTTCATGGTTTTCTACTCCTCTGAGTGGCTATTGGTGTCCACTTCTTGGCTGTAATGAGGCCTTCACTAAGCCTTTTTCCTTTACCCTTGCTGCCCTCTGGTTCTGAGGGTGTCACTGGTGTGTTGGCCTGTGACTGGGTTTCAAGTGGGATGTAGTTTTCTTCCACTGAATCAAGACAGGAAAAAGAGGGCTTATGTCAGTTAAGACTTCTTAAAAGGCTGGTTTTGCACGTCTAAGAATGGCCTCTGGGCTTGTATCTTATTACAATATGCCCTTGTATGATGACAGTGTAATTGAATTAACAATTTCACGTCAAAAATACAGCTCATGGTGCCCTGTCGCACTGTTTGTGTGCCAGTATCCCACAGATACACTTGTGGTTTGCAAGTGTACTCTGTAAAAGTGGTTTGTATACAAGTGTTATTGAATTAACAATACACTTGACCACGCCTCAACTGATGGTTTTTCAGTCAGAGGTGTCCTTATTCAGTCAAGAATACAGGACTTTATTGATGGCTTATGTGTTTTTATATACAAAACACGCCAAAAATAATCAAATTCAGTGGGTATTAGCCACGTGAATAATACTCTTTAAAATATGAGTATGTATAAAAAAGAATAAATATATATAATATATATATTTAAATAAAGAAATTACGCCTAAAAAGATAAAAACAATGGTTAATAAGTCATAAAAAAGAGAAAAGACTTACTTGTAAGGTCCAAAAAGTCAAAAAAAAACACGGCCAGGCCCCCAAAATGTCAGGATGATACTATGATAAAGGTATAACTAGGCTAATTACAACTTTAACTGTGTATGTGACACGGCAGAAAATGATTTAAAAAAGATTTATAAGGGTTTTATAATAAAATAAAAGGGTTCTACTATTGAGGAATAGTGGTGGTCAGCGCTATTGAGAACCCTGGGTGCAGGCTTTATCTGTTGAATTACAATAATAGAGTCTACAATCATTAAGATTATAATTATACCTGATTATTAACCAAGAGTAAAACTGTTTTTGACAGTTTACTACGTAGGTTATTCAAGAGCAGGATGAGGAAAGGGTTTTGGCTGTGAAAAGCCCTCCTTTTATCCTGAAATTGAGGTGGAAAGGCTGCTAGACCTTTCCACGTAGAGGAAGTGAAGATTTTTCACTCTCCAGGACAGGCTTGTGGTTTGCAAACAGCCTGTATACCCTGTATTGGGCTCAGATGTGGTTTTGAAACCACATCTGGGCAGTTTTCACCAATACAGGGTGAAAATTTTCATCTGGGGACCTCACAGCCTGATTCTGACGTGTATGACGCGTAGAATGCTGTACAGAGACTGTATGGGACCCCAGTATTGACTGAAATATGAGGTATTGAAGTAAAAACATGCTTCTTTGTCTATTTGACACCTCATATTCATGGTTATGGGATATTATCCCATGGTAAGGCTGTATCTGACAACAGGTGGGATTTTGACCTTAAAATGGTCATAACTCTGTCAGTTTTTGAGATATCAAGCTCAAAGTTGGTTCATTGAATAGCCCTGTATAAGCTCTACACAATGGTACCCAACTTGACATGGTTATCATTAAATATGACAAAGTTATCCCATGTACAAGTATTTTTGTACAGTGGCGTGGTCTGGTCAAAAGCTGTATTAAGCTTGTTTGGCCAATACCTTCTGTTGTAGTTGAGTTATGAGGAAATGGAAGGCACCATCAGATAGCCCTGATTGTGCTCTTTCCAAAAAGACCCCACTTTAAGTATCTCACACTAAAACTGTAAAAGTTAGATGAGAGGTGAATGTTTTGTCCACCCTTATTTGGTCTGAATTTGACCATAACTCAAGTAATACTGGTGCTAGCTCAGTTTGGCTGGCACCATTGGATAGCCCTGGCTTAGAGCTTCATTTTGAATACCCATTTGATGGGGTTAAGCCTCTCCTTCTAGATTTTAGATGAGAGGTGAAAATTAAGGTTTATGCTCAGAAATAACTTTGAGCAGGAATAACTTTGTTATTTCTTGTCCTATGGTGATGGGACTTATATTTTCAGAAAGGGGTGAGTTTCCTCTTTCTTTTGATACCTTCTGAGCTAATTTGGCTCAGCTCCATGTTTTGGTGGTATCTTGGCTATACCATTGGTTTATGGTATTTTGGCTGTCATGCTTGTGCTCTGGTTTTGAGTCACAGGCTGACAAATTTCCTTCCCTTGAATGCTGTACTAATAGCTGCCGCTTCAATTTTCTGTGGAAGTAAGAGTATTGAGCTATTTTAATTAGTTTTTGTGGCTTTAATTGATATCATCATTTCCGGAACTTTGGGATTTTAGATCTTTCATAAATTAAGCTTTAAAGTAATATTTCCTGAACTTAATTGAATGATCTACCTTTTCACAACATTGGCATCCAATGCTTAAATTCCCTCTTGAAGATTAGTTTGAAATATATGAGGCTTTTTCCCTTTGTAATTATTGTCCCTTCATTATCAAAATTTCCTGCACTTCTCATGTCACATGAATATTTCAGTTCTATTTCCTCAAAAAATTTATTTCTCATCTTCAAACCCTTTTAATAGTAATGATTACTCCTCAATTAATGATTGGATTTAAAAAAACTTTCCTTATTCTCCTCCATGTTTGCAATCTACAACACCTCTTGATACTCCCACAAATTGGTATAGTTCATCTTATTTTCCATATCCTCCTGCATTAAGAAGATTAATGATAATGTTTCTTCTTTTAACTTCCTAGAAAAAAATCTTCTTAAACCCTTGAACCATTTTTTGAATGATTATTCATTATAAAGTTTGGAAAAACGCTCTTCACTGAAATTAGTTTCTATTGTTGATGAGTCTGCTACATTGAATAGTGTTGAAATATTTTTTTATTGGCTGCTAGAAGTCCTGTAGCTGTTGCATTTTATTCTTCATCCACTCCTATGTTGAATTATGATCTTGATTCTTCTTCACCAAATATTGAATTTGATGCAACAATGTCGTACCAACCTTCATCTCCAACATTTTCTATGAATGTTGACATCAAATCACACAGGTCAATCAAGGAAACTATTAAAATCGATGAACTGGAGTACCTCCCCAGAATTACTCAAACACAAATAAATTCTCATTTTCCCTGTGAATCTCCTATTCCATCATCTAATCTTGAAAAACAGCAAAGGAAAAGAAAGCAAAATCAATTCAAGAAAAAATATTTCCTACAACCCCAAAAAATAATTTCCTGTAAGTAAAACAAATTTTGTAAGCTTGTTTTTTTTCTCTTTTCTTATTTATGTGATTACTATTGTATTACTATTTTATTGAAGGATTACTCTGAATGGTCCCTTTCTCTTTTATTTTTTTTTTTTTTAAAGAAAAACAATGAATGTGGTTGTGATTATTTTTAAATAGTCTGTGAATTTAATTGGGTTAAGACTTTGTATTTTTTCTTTTTGAAAAACCTGTTTTTATCATTTTTTTGAATCCTATTTTTAGTGATTTAGAATATAGATTATAGTCCCCATATTTCTTCTTTTTTTGTTGAAAATGAATTTTGATTCTAGTGATTTCTATTGAGTTCTATTGAATTTTTCCTAGTGGCTTTTGATCCTGATAAGCTTCATTTGGAAATTATAATGAGACATCAAAATTAAATAAGTAAGATGTGTGAATTTTCAATAAATTTAAGGTGATAAGCCCACAATTTCCGAAACTTGTGCCATTGTTTTAATTATGAGGTGGTATAAGAACAGATTACCACCCCTTTTTGTTTGTTTTTTCTCAAACGAAATTAAGATGATAATTATACTTGTACATCTGTGAATGAAATATTGAGAATTTTGAATTTTAAGTCTTTTCTTGAATACTGTAACATATCCTCATGTCTCAAGAATTTGTTTCTAATCATTTTTATGTGAAATTTGAAATTCATAAAAATGAGGGGAATGTTTTTGTAATTTTTAGTGATCTTTGTCTGGATCATTTTCATGATATTTTTCTTGAGTCCTTATTTGAATATTCATTTTTCTTCTTTAAACATTTTTACAAATAAGTCTTCCCAAATAAAATTGCAATATTCCTCATTAACATTATGATTGTGAACCTTGAGGCTGATAATTACAGGTAGTAACCAATATTCCCATAAAAAATTAAATTCACATCTTCTATTAAATAATCTCCATGCTTCCATATAATTCCTCCTTATGGAATCTCAAAAAAACCGAACAAAATTCCTCTTGAATCTTTCAAATCCCCAAAATAAAATTTTCTTTTCAATTCTGCATCTGTTGATGTATAATATTACCAATAGATGTTGCCTAAGATTCCTTTGATACCCTCATATGTATAAAATTATATTGAGTCAAATCTTCAAAGAAAAAAATACCAGAAGCTCCTTCCAGTTTTGATATTCTTCAAATATTTGGTTTTTTTCTTAAAAATGGAACAATTCCTCAAATTCTAAGAATGGAATACATATTTGAAATTAATCCCCTCCTTCTTCAACAATTGTTTTTTCCCAGTAATTCAATCCTTCTTAAACTTCTTCAATCTCTCAGTTGAAATCTGTCCATCCTTCTTCATTCCAACCAATATTTCATTCCCATTCATTTCAAGGTGTAATTTTGTCCTCTGTGTCTTTCTAGTTCCTTTTGAATCTTTGGTGAGATTATTAAGATTCAAGATAAAATGATAATCCTTTTTAATAAAGTAAGAAATCACTTCAGCTGCATTATGAGATAATTTTAGATTAAGTGTTTGTTGAATGAATTAATTTGAACAAAATAAAATTACTGTTTGCTAAGGAAGGATGTCACTGCCATATAGTGATAGTACTCCTGAAAAAACATTTTCTCCTAGTTAATTTGAATGAGTTTGAATTCCCCTTTGATAAGGCAGGAATTCACTTCAGCTGAAAGATGAGGATATTTTAGATCAAAGGATTTTTTCAATGAAGTAATTTAAATAAATTAGAATTCCTCTTTGATAATTAAGGATCTCATTTCGCTTGGGTGGTGATAGTCTTTAAATGGGTTTTTAAAGGTAGTTTTAATGAGTTGAAACTCCTCTTTGAGAAGGCAGGAGGTCACTTCCCCAATACGAAGACAAATAAGAAAAAAATAGGTTATTTTTATTATTTGACTGTTTTTTTATTGGGGATTTAAAATGGATTACTTGAGTAATGAGGGATGAATCTGAATTCTTCTTGTTAATTACTAAAAAAATATTTATTTCACTATCCCTCTAAATACCTTATTGGTTTGTTATCTTTTGTGTATTCCATTTCCATTCTGAGACAAAACCTTTGATATCATGGATAAAAGAAAATATAAAATCAAACTAGTAAAGAGTTCCTCCTGATATTTCCAATCCATCTAGATTAAAATTCTTGATCCCATAGAATTTTTTAATATATTCATTCTAATTTCATTTTAAATATCTATAAGACTTCTTTTTAAAAGGATTTTTCAAATTTCCTTTGATTCAAATAGCGGTTAGTAACTTCAAGAAATCAACATCTTTAAGATTTGATTCAGGTAGCTCTGAACTATATTTGCCTTGAATGGTTGATGAATATAGCTCATAATAATACAGCTCTTGAAATTTTATCGTCAGAATCATTACATAATCTTCCTCTTCCTCATTCTCTGGTATGTTTGACTGTATGTCATTTTGATACTTGATGTCAGTGTCCAATCTGGATGTAATTTCTTGATCTATATGAATTGAATCAATTGAATTTTGAAGTGATATGTTTCAAAAGCATAATATCTGTTCATAGGCATCAAAAACTCACTTCTATACTTTTTACAGATTGGCATATAGAATGGTAAGTACAGCTAGCCTTTGGGTATTTTATGATATCTCTCCTTGTTCTGGGTATTCAAATTTTCTTCTTTGCATATATTTCTTGTTTAAATTCGCATTATTTTGTTGATATAAATCAACTCATCTTCTGATTCTACCAGTTTTCCTTCCTCTGAAACAGTTTCCATTCTTTACATAAGCCTCCTTTTCATAGCCTTATCCTCAACCTGAACTATTCCCTCTTCAGTAATTATGTATTTGAAATTTTTCTTTCATGGCTATTTCCTGATTTATGATATTCAAATCATTTTTTTTATCCAAAATATTGAATAAGGGTGTTTATTTTGTTTCAAGGAATATTCTTTCTGTTTTTTTTGAAGATTTAATGTCTGTTCCTTTTCCTTTGTTGTTATTCTCCTTGATTCATTGACCATTTGCAATTTCTGACAAAGCACAAAGTATCATCCCTCTTGGTAATGAAATTTGCCAACCTATAGCTTTAGGCTTACATATTGGTCAACATAATTTTTAGGCATCTTCCTCTGGATAACAAAATATTTCCCCTTTCTTCTCTGAAAATTCCAGTTTAACATTGTTATCTGCTAAAAACAGTCTTCTGTCACAGCCAAGGAGGCAGGGGCATTACCAATCATCTTCAACAATCATTACCTCATTGGTACCCTTCAAAACCCAATCAGCAACAATCATTATTTCATGGATACCATTCAAAACCCAATCAGCAAGGGGGTTTCATTCTACATTCTCCAAATACAGTTTAAGACCTCAATACAGTTTCATACAGGCAAGACCCAAATACAGGATTCACCAAATACAGGCCTTTCATCAATACAGGCACAAATACCTGTATTGACTGTATAACCTGTATTGGATTCACCAATACAGGATTCAATCCCACATACAACTTCTTCCAGCATACAGGCCAGTATCTTAACACTCAAACTCCAAGGCTGGTATTTCTCACATATACCAGCCCCTCTTCATCCGCCTGGGGGTTTTTCCCCCAGTTAATTAAAATATTGGATTTATTATTTAATACTATTTTATTTCTCATTAAGAAATATTATCTTATTATTTATTAAGTTAGTCTTTGCCTTCCCTCACCTGTTCAGTAGAGTGCTGGTGGCCATATCCTTTATTAATCCTTTTCTCTTTTCTGAACAGGTTGAAACAGTGGTACAGGATTATTTGTGGTTGGCTCTTTATTATTGCTTTTGTTTTCCTCTCATATATTTTAACTCTTATTATTTTATGACAAGGAAATTATCATCTTATTTCATTACTCTTATAATTTGAGTATTTCTGCGGAGCCCTCCATAAGTAAGTCTGTTCACTGAGTGCCAGGCCCTCTTCATTTGAGAAGCGCCCCTGTCACATTGTTTTGATTAACTCATAATTGCTTCTTTTTTCTTTCATTCATTTTATTCATTTCTCTCATTCTTCAATTATGAACTTTTCATGATTTTATGATTTTTATGATTTTTTATGATTTTTTCTCTCTCATCAATTTTCATCCCATTCATTTTATTCAAATGAAAATTGATTCTCTTTCTCATTTCAAAAATTCTGCTGACCATTTCACTTTATTCTTTATCATTCTCATTTCTCTTTTTGTCTGAATTCAGGTTTTTATCAGGTTATTTGAGTGGAATTGTTTGGGTTAATTGATTCATCATTTAGGGCTTTTATTGATTTGGGGTATTCAGTTATTTTGATTTTAAAATTTCTCAAGATTATTGATTGATTGATTGATTCCTCAAGACATTGATTTCACCTCAAGATTTTGAATTGACTTTGATTGATTTGATTTGATTTGATTTGATTTACTTGATTTGATTCTTCAAGATACCTGATTTATCCTCAAGATTTGATTTAATTGATTGATTTGAATTTGATTCCTCAAGAAAATTGAATTGATTTTTGAAGATATTGATTGAATTCCTCAAGACTTAATTGATTTGATTTTGATTGACTTGATTTGACTTATTGATTGAAATTGATTATTCATAAGAATTTGACCTTGTCATCTTCACTCTTCAAGATTTATTCATATTGATTCACTTCAAGACTATTGATTGATTTCTCAAGTTCATCAAGATTCTCATTTGATTGTTTTTGTCAAGCCTTATTTTATTCAAAGTATCATCAAGTTTTATTCATTCTTCTTTCATGATGCCAGTTCAGCATAGCCCACCAGCCAAGAATACAAGATCCCAGAGACATCAAGCTGTTCTCACTCCTACACCAAGGGCTCCTCTTGACCGCTGTGGTATACCTGTACCAGTTTGGATTAATGGACAAATTAAGCAGGAATATTTTTCAATTTTCCTTAGGCTTTTCCCAATATATTAGAGTATTCATTTTTTCAAAATAAATTATAAGAAGGACTAACACCATTAAAACTCAATAAATTCCTTTTGTTAATAAATGAACTTGACAATTATGATGTGACACCCCAATGCACCACCCAGATGAATTAACTTTCAAGGGATTGGTTGACCCAAAACAATTATTATTTTTATATATATTTTTTATTTCTTAATTTATTTTACTTCAATTTTCTTTAAATATTGTGGGTAGTAAAAGATCAACAAACATATACTACAGCACAGAAGGTCCTAGTTACAATGAGGATGCATGGAATTAAATTTCAGGGCAGAGTTGTAGCATAATAGGGGTCATAAAAATTAATTAAAAGTTCATTTATATATCAAAAAGGTAGAATTGGGTATTTAGATGAAAATTAGTCTTTCTATTAATTTTGAGAAGGAACAGAATATTAAATTTAGAGGGTTAAATCTAGGAAAAGTGTTTAATTCAGGCTTAGGATATCATTCAAACAAGAAAAGCACAGGTGTATTGTATTCTCTGACTCCTTTGAGGAAGTCTAGAATTAAAAAAATGATTTAAACAAATTTAAAAGCTTAGGAATAATTTTATGATTATGATAAGGTGGTCATTGTAATGTTAGAAGAAAGAAACTCAACATTTAGGGTGTGGAGAGATGGTAAAATGGTGTGAAATGTGAAATGAAATAAGCTAGGAAGAGGAAATTAGACAGTAGAGATATCACAGTAGTATTACAGAAGGTTCAGAGCAATATTACAGAAGTTTCACAAGGGTGTACTGTAATACACAGTTACAGTTACAGGACACCTAGTTACAGAAAAAGACAAGATAATACAGGAAAACTATAGTACAGTGGTCAGGGAGATAAGAATTCCAGGGCTTTCAATTGATTACATAATCAATAACATCATCAGCAGGAATTAAACTAGGATTACTAATCATGGAGATAAAGATCCCAGGAAACTCAATTGATTACATAAGCAAATGACATCATTTCTCCACAATTTCCCCACAATTTCAAGAACTAAATTGAAAATACAGGTCTCATGATCCAACACCACCAAACTTTATTTCTTAATACAGGTCACATGCCAAAAACCCAAATTGGAGACCTAAAAAATTCTAAGTCCCCTTTTTTTGACACTCCCATGGAGGCCCCAAAAACTATAAATAGAGGTCCCCTCCCCCCCTCAATTCTTTTTTCCTCATGGCCTAGACAGAGGCTCATCACAAAAACGTAACTTCTTAATATTTTTTCTGAGGGAAATCCCCTCCATCCATCCACATTATCCTAATTTTTTAGGAATACTCAGTAGCTAAGCTCAGCAGTATAGTTATCCCATCCCCATTCCTAAATTTTGCTCAGTGCTAAGCTCAGTAGCACTGTCTGAGTCTTCTTTATATAATTAATAGTAGATAACAGCTGGTCTACATTGATTTATAAATTAAACTCATTGACTATCCCATTGATATTGTTACCCCATTCCTAAATTCTGCTCAGTAGCTAAGCTCAGTAGCACTGTCTGAGTGATTTATAATTAATAGTAGTTAACAGTTGGTCTACTTTAATTCATAAACTCATCTCATTGACTACCTCCATTCCTAAATCTGCTCAGTAGCCAAGCTCAGTAGCATTGTCTGGGTGTTTTATAGATAATAGTAGTTAACAATTGGTCTATATTATTTTATAAATCCATCCCATTGACAAAGTTCTTTACTCAGTAGCCAAGCTCAGTAGTAAATTGAACAATAGTAGTGTCTGTTATCCCAGGTTATCATCATAAAATTATTAAATCCTTAAAACAATATAGTAGTGTTTGTTATTATCAGTGATCATATTATCAACAGTGTTATCATCAAGAATTGGAAATCCCTCAAGGTGTTACTGTTCTCAGTAAAGGAATTAAAAAGTCTTTTCCCAGTTTTATATTTTTATTTATTTGTGTTAAGGTTTACTAAGCCATTGTTTCCAGATCAAACAAAGTCTGATAGAGTCTGTTTAATATACTTTTCTGACAAGCCACCATCAAATAAAATAAATTGATTGTGAACTCAAGTCAAGATAATTCAGCATTTTCAGGAAGGGCAGTTCAGATTATTCTGACACACAAGCAGAGCAAGGGTTACAATCTTGAACAGCAATTCAAAACTGTTCTATTGTAATTTCCCCTTCCAGGTACTGCCTCATTTATCCCACACAAGAGGAGTTCCCACACCGCACACCATCAGTTCATCAACTGAGTGCAAATTTGGACAGAGGACCACCAATGGAAGGAGCAGCACCCTCCAGAAGAGGAGGTGTGAAGTCTAGAAGATCAAGATCATTCTCTGGACTATTGGGTGGTTATCCTGGTGTTTCTCAAGGGCCTAGAAGTAGATTGGGGGAAGCTGAAGATGAGGAGGGGGAGGAGTCTGTGGAAGAGGAAGAATCTGAGGAGACTGAAGTGGCAGCTGCCTTGGCAGGTGCTCCTGAAGCTCCTGAGGCTCCAAATCTAGCCCTTTCTAATCAACCTTCTGTCTCTCAAGCTGAACCAAATTTCCTCAAGATGATGGAGCAAATGACTCAGTTTATGGGACAACTCACTCAAGCAGTTGCCCCAAGGGACACTTCAAAAGTCCCTGCATTCAAGACTCCATCAATGAAGGCACCTGATTCTTTTGATGGTACTAAAGCTCATAAATTGAGAGGATTCATTCAATCCTGTCAATTAATCTTTCATAATGACCCAGCAAACTTCTTCTCTGACAGGAAGAAGGTGCTTTACTCAACTTCTTTTCTTACTGGTAGAGCTGGCAAATGGATTGAACCTTACCTCTCAAATATCTCCAATGAAGACCCTTCTTATCTCCTCAATAACTGGCAGTTATTTGAAACCCAGTTATTCACTCTGTTTGGTGATCCCAATGAAGTCAGAAAATCTGAACAAGAGTTGGACAATTTGAGGATGAGGGAAAGTGGTCAAGTTTCCTTGTAAATAGCTGATTTCAGAAGTTTAATGTCAAGAATTGGAGACTGGGGGGAAAGGGCCTATATTCATGTGTATAGAAGAGGCTTTGCATCAAGATTGCTGGACCAATTGGCTTCACACCCTGGAACCTTTGATAGTCTTCAAGAACTCATGGATATCACCTTGGAATTAGATACCAGGTACCATGAGAGGCAGAAGGAAAAGGGCAGTCATCAAGAGAAGAAGCCTCTAATCAGTGAATCCAACTCCTCCAAGCCCCCTCAAAGTCCATCATCACAGAAGCCTTATCACAAGAAGAATAAGAAGGGGAAGAATTTTCAAGTGTCCAAAGACAAGCCTCATGCTGCTCTCCTCAATAAGGACAACAAATTAATTGGTTCTGAAAAGGAGAGGAGGATTAAAGAAGGCTTGTGCAATTATTGTGGTGGTAAACACCCATTTGAAAAATGTTTCAAGAGGCCTGAAAATAGGCAAGGGTCATCAAAAGGCTTCCCTAGCAAGCAGGGAAAAGCCTGAGTGGGAATCATGATGTGTTCAATGGTTCTCACTTGTTTCCTTCAAGAGCACAATTGTGCACTCTGAATACTAGTGTAAAGAAATCTTTAAAATTTCTTATTTTTTATTCAATCTCTGATATTTTTTATAGTATTCTCATTGATTCTGGTGCTACAAACTCCTTTATTGCAAAGAATTTTCTTCTCAAGTACTCATTGACCATGTCAGAGCTCCCTGAAAAGATTCCTCTTTTCATTCTGGATTCCAGTGAATCCACTTCCTTGTTCATCACCCATTATACCAAGTGGGTTGTTGATTTACCTTCCTTCCCAAGCTTTGAATGGGATTTCTTTATCAGATTCACCCAAGGGAGAAGACCTAGTATTGGGCTATGATTTTCTTTACCATTTCAATCCCATTATTGATTGGAAAAAGGGATTGATCACCTATGATTCTAGTCATAAGGATTCTAGTGGTATTATTTCTTCTACTAGTAATGACTTATCCACTGCTGTCAACAGTGTTGCTCTGGTTGGTGAACTTAAGACAACTTCCCTTCCTCCTTCTGTCCATAATCCCTCAATTTTTCCCTCTCAGTCCTTACTTCCATTAAGAGATGAAGTCTTCAAAGAGATAAAAGATGTTGCTATATCTTCACTTCATCTCTTTCAAGGGGATATGGACCTTCCTCCTTTATCTTTTCATGCCGCCCTGGAGGAGCAGTGGGATGAGGAGGAAGAGCCAGAAGAGATTGAAACTGTGCTGAAGGTAGTCCCTTCTGTTTATCACAAATATTTGGATGTATTCTCCAAAGTGAAAGCAGAGAAACTTCGTCCACACCATGCCTGTAATCATCATATCGAACTGGAGGGTCTTCTACCTCCAGTTGGTGTTATCTACTCTTTATCAAAGAATGAGTCAGAAAAACTACAGGCCTACATGTCAGAGAATGTAGAGAAAGGTTTCATCAGACCAAGCTCCTCCTCAACAGGAGTACCTGTCCTTTTTGTTTAGAAAAAGGATGGTGGTCTTTGTTTGTGTGTTGACTACCGCAAACTTAATGCGGTCACTAGGAAGAACAGGTATCCTGTTCCTCCAATTAATCAGCTTCTTACCGTATTCAACGGTGCTACTATCTTCTCCAAGATAGATCTGCATGGTGCTTATAATATTCTGACAATTAAAGAGGGGGATGAGCATTTAGCTGCCTTTAGAACCAAATATGGTAGTTATGAGTATTTGGTTATGCCATTTGGCTTAACCAATGCTCCAACTTCATTCCAAAATCTTGTGAATGATATCTTTGCAGATTATTTGGCTATTTTTGTTGTAGTGTACTTAGATGATATTATGGTCTTCTCTAGCTCTTTGGATGAACATCTTAAACATGTGGCCTCTGTTCTCCAAAGACTGAGAGACAATAATTTGTTTGCTAAAGCCTCCAAGTGTGTATTCCATGCCTCAAGTGTGGAATACTTGGGCTATGTTTTCTCAAGTGATGGCCTCAAGATGGATTCTTCAAAAGTTAAACAAATCCTGAATTGGCCTCAGCCCAAGAACATCAATGCCCTCCAATCTTTTCTTGGCTTTTCCAACTTTTATTGTCGTTTCATTAAAAATTATTCCAAAAAAATCTCTGCTCTCACTTCCCTCCTTAAAAAAGATTCTCCCTTTTTCTTCAATGAGGAAGCTCTTAGTCAGTTTCAAATACTCAAAGAAGCTTTCACCACTGCTCCTATTTTCTCTCATTTTAATCCTTCTCTACCACCTATTGTAGAGACTGATGCTTCTGATTATGCCTTGGGTGCTGTACTGAGTCAGGTGAATGACTCAGGAAAGCATCCCATTGCATTTGATAGTTGCAAGCTCTTAGCAGCTGAACTCAACTATGAAATTCATGACAAGGAACTCCTTGGCATAGTTTGGGCTCTCAAGCGCTGGAGAGCTTTTCTCCTTTCTCTTTCTGATTCCTTTGAGGTCTTGACAGACCATTGTTCCCTTCAGTATTTTATGTCCTCTAAAGTCCTTACTTGTCGTCAAGCCCGTTGGGCAGAATTTCTATCTGAATTCCACTTTATCATCACTTACCGGCCAGGCAGGCTGGCCCCTTTGTCAGACGCCTTGTCACGTTGGGACAACGTGTACCCAGAGAGGGGGGTGGATTTCATCAGCAAGAATCTTCAAAATTTTCATCAAGTTCTCAACCAAAATGAAATTCAAGAGTCAAGATTCTTTTCAATAAAAGTTGATATTTTTTCAGATGTAGTTGAGCAAATTCAAAGACAAGTATGGCAAGACAAAGATTATAAGGAAATCCTCAAGAAATTAGCAAGAGGAGAATAAGTCCCAGGCTATTCTCTTGATCCTCAAGCAAAACTATTATTGTTCAAAGATAGAGTAGTCATTCCAAGCAATCATGAAATTCAATTGGACATTCTTCAAAAGCATCATGACTCACCGTTGGCTGGCCATCCTGGCCAGGAGAAGACCCTCAAGCTCATCAAGAGGGATTTTTATTGGGCTGGCATGAATCAGACCATCAAGGACTATGTGTCCTCATGTCAGCAATGTTCAAGAAACAAGAACATCCACCATAAGAAGCTTGAATTACTCAAGCCTCTTCAAATTCCATCTGGTCCTTGGAATTCTTTATCAATGGACTTTATCACTCAATTGCCCTTGTCAAGAAACTTTGATTCAATTTTAGTAGTTGTAGACAGATTTTCAAAAATGGAAATATTTATTCCAACTTATTCAACAATCACTGCTTTGGACTTAGCTCAAATATTCATTAATCATGTCTTTTCCAAACATGGTCTTACAATCAGTATTGTTAGTGATAGAGGTTCATTATTTTTTTCATCATTTTGGACTCAATTGTGTCAGCAGCTCAAGATATCAAGAGATCTTTCAACTGCCTTTCACCCTGAACAAGATGGACAGACAGAGAGGGTAAATCAGATTCTAGAACAGTATCTTCGGATTTATTTCAGTTACCATCAAGATGACTGGCACACCTGACTCCCTCTGGCTGAATTTGCCTATAATAATGCAGAACATTCATCAACAAAACAGTCTCCATTTTTCACTATTTATGGAAGAAATCCCAGCTTTTATTCAATTCACATTTCTCAAGATACAACTGCTGTAAAGTTATCATCAAAACTCCAATCAGTACAGAAAGTTGTCAAAGAAGAATTAGAGTCAGAAATAAAGCGTTTTAAGAAGTATGCAGATAAAAATAGAGCAATTCCACCTGATTTCCAACCTGGGGACAAAGTATGGCTAGCTTCCAAGAACATAAAGACAACAAGACCCACCAAGAAACTTTCAGAAAGATGGTTGGGACCCTTTGAAGTTCTCAAGAAGATTGGCAGCCATGCATATCACCTCAAGTTGCCTCAACAATGGAAGTCAGTTCACCCTGTTTTCCATGTGTCCTTGTTAGAACCAGTAAAGCAATCAACTATCCCAAATCGACACCAATTGCCACCACCTCCAGTAATAGTGGAAGAGCAAGAAGAATGGGAAGTGGCTCAGGTTCTGGACTCAAAACTCAAGAGAGGTTCATTATGGTATTTAGTGGAGTGGAAAGGATTCAATGAAGACCCAGAAAGAACAACTTGGGAACCAGCTTCCAACCTTACCAACTCCCCAGACCTTGTCAAGGATTTTCACACTTTGTATCCAGAAAAGCCTGGCCCAAATGCCTCAAGAGTTTGATTTATGGTGCTTGGTGGGGATTGGAGTTTATGAAAGTAAGTTCTTCTCCTGGCATGCACCTTTAAGGGGGTATTCTACCCAAATTTGTTGTAAGCATCACCTTGGCCACTTTGTGAGCACTTGTCAATTATTTGTAAAGTTTCAGAAGGCCTTGCAACATCATACCCTCAAGATTTGGACCTTTCATCAACATATGGCCCAATCTTTCTCTTATTTTCTTTTCTTTCTTTAATCATGCCATAAATTATCTTTCAAGGCATTCATTACCACAATTCATGTTATGGCATAATTTCTTTTTCATTTATGATGCTTGGTGGGGAGTGGAAGTTATGAAAGTAAGTTCCATCTCCTGGTATGCATCCCTGAGGGGTCTACTTCTTGTAAAACATTACCTTGGTCATGCTGTGAGCATCAAATGCTTGATTTTATCTTTCAGAACATTTTGTCCAAAATCAAGAAACTCACCACAAGAAGGACAACCCTCAGGCATTTCTTATTTCTTTCTTTACTCTCTTTTTCTCTCAATTCTTTTCATTTTTATTTTTTATTTTTTATTTTTTATTTCATTTTCTTTTACTTGTATCTTTTATTTTTATTTTTTATTTTTATTTTTATTTCTTATTTCAAAAAGCAGTAGTCATCACTCCCATATCACGTTTGGGGAGTCAATTCATTCAATAATCAAAGAGTAAAACACTAGTAATGGTAAAGACCACCTACAGATAACCCTCATCAAAACTTCTTCAAGTCAGCCTTAAACTCATTCCTTAAGACCAAAATTGAAAGCCAAAAACTCAATCAGCAAGGCATCTATGGCAATTGACCATTCAAGGAGGAGATAAGAAGAAAGACATTCAGGAAGAAATCAAGATCAAAAGGAAAACCCTTCTTCAAATGGCCCAATTGGCCAATTTCATGAATTTATGCACTTTGGCACAAATGGCCATATCAAACTTCAAAACTTCAAAAAAGCTCAGTTCTATCATTTTCCATCAAAATATGCTTAATTAGGCATATTGGCAAATTTGCGCATTTTGCGCATTTTTGCGCATATGCGCACTTTTGCGCAAAAGGCCTGTTTATCTTGTCAAAGGTCTTCAAAAGGCCTTTTTGGCCAATTTCATCATAATTGCGCATTTGTGCACTTTGCGCAAAATGGCCAGAACACCTTAGAGGCCATTTTTCCATCATTTATCAACTTTTTCATTTTTTTCACCAATATATATGCCATTATGGCGTATATGCGCATTCGCGCATTTTGCACAAAAATGCGCGAAATTGCCAGAACACCCTATAAGGCCAATTTTTCATCATAAATCAAGTTTTTTCAATTTTTTCACCATTATATGCCATGATGGCATATATGCGCATTTTCGCGCAAATTGGCCAAAATCTCCTTTAATCACAAAATCAAGGATTTTGGCCAGGACTTCTGAAATGGTCCAAAACCTCAAGTATTGGCCACTTCATGCCAACACTGTCAAGATTCAAAATTATGATGAAGCCAGGTGTTCTTGGGACATAAACCAGGTCACCCCCTTTTCAAAAGCCATGAGGACTCAAGAAAGGTTTAGTCAAGACACTCAAGACAAGAATGAACATTATTTTAGAAGAATGAAGGCATTTTGAAGGCAAAGAGGGAATTCAGAATCAAGATCAAGGGGAAGATACCTACAAGTGATTAAATGAAGATTTTGTTTGAGTATTGATTGAAGAAGAAAGTTTAATGGGATACATTTAAGGAATTGGGGAAAGAACTGTATGGATTGATTGCAAGCTCATCAAGACTCACTATACTCATGGTGCTCAGAGCTCACCACTTTCAAGAGGGGGATAATGTCACAGCCAAGGAGGCAGGGGCATTACCAATCATCTTCAACAATCATTACCTCATTGGTACCCTTCAAAACCCAATGAGCAACAATCATTATTTCATGGATACCCTTCAAAACCCAATCAGCAAGGGGGTTTCATTCTACATTCTCCAAATACAGTTTCAGACCTCAATACAGTTTCATACAGGCAAGACCCAACTACAGGATTCACCAAATACAGGCCTTTCATCAATACAGGCGCAAATACCTGTATTGACTGTATAACCTGTATTGGATTCACCAATACAGGATTCAATCCCACATACAACTTCTTCCAGCATACAGGCCAGTATCTCAACACTCAAACTCCAAGGCTGGTATTTCTCACATATACCAGCCCCTCTTCATCCGCCTGGGGGTTTTTCCCCCAGTTAATTAAAATATTGGATTTATTATTTAATACTATTTTATTTCTCATTAAGAAATATTATTTTATTATTTATTAAGTTAGTCTTTGCCTTCCCTCACCTGTTCAGTAGAGTCCTGGTGGCCATATCCTTTATTAATCATTTTCTCTTTTCTGAACAGGTTGAAACAGTGGTACAGGATTATTTGTGGTTGGCTCTTTATTATTGCTTTTGTTTTCCTCTCATATATTTTAACTCTTATTATTTTATGACTAGGAAATTATCATCTTATTTAATTACTCTTATCATTTGAGTATTTCTTCTGAGCCCTCCATAAGTAAGTCTGTTCACTGAGTGCCAGGCCCTCTTCATTTTAGAAGAGCCCCTGTGACATCTTCCAAGTATGGTTTGTACAACTCCTCTTGCTATTAATAAATGAATTTTGTTTTCTTCTCCTGTTATAGTACTCATTATTGTAAATTATGAGAGTCCAACCAAGGATTTTGTATGTCCATCAATTTCTCTGAGGTTCATATCAAGTTTTCTATTTGTAAGTGTTTCATTGATTGCAATTTCCTCTTGTATCATATTAGTTCTTGATCCAGTATCAACCAATTCCATTGTATGATATTCTTCTCTTCCAATAAGTACTTCCATAGATTCCAGTTGGCATGCATGATGTAATCTTGGTGTATAATAGTGTCTTGGATTTATTGAATTTATTATTTCTTCAAAATTTGATGTTTTAAATGATCTTATGAAATCTTTTTCTTGTGAAGTTAAGTTTTGTAGTTTATCAATAAATTTTGGTGACATTGATAATATTTCTTCAAGGGTAAGATTAATCTTTTGTTCAAATATTTTCTTCATCACATGTCAAATCATTGGCTTTGGGTTATTGACTGTAGATTTTACTTTTTCTTCAATTCAATACTTTTTGAATTCTGTTGTCATATCTCCTCATTTCTTTCCTTAAAAATTATTTCAAGACTTTCATTATCTCTTCCCTTTAATTCTTGTGTTTCCATGTATTGTTTTGGAATTAAGTCCCTTATTGGTTCTTCTGCCTCATCTTCCTCATGGTAGGCACCTGCTATCCTATTTTTGAAGGATCTTTGTGTTCCATTTTTATGCTCTTTCTGAGTTTGGCTTTGACTTTACTGACTTTCAGCTCTCTTTCTTGTCTACCTAAGTCCAAAATTTATACATATATTTCCATTTTCTGGTGATGTTTGAGGGGGTTTCCATTTTTCCCATTCTTCTATTTGAGCTATATCTATTGCCTCATAATTTTTAATTTCCTTAATTAATGTTTTTTCTTTCTTTCATTGGGGTGCATTTGTTTTTTCCATAATTTTCTTTTCAAATTCCTCTTGCTCTTTATAACACTTTCTAATAGCTCTTTTTGAGAATCTAGGCCCTTCTGTGGGTACAATTTGAAGATTTGGAAAAAGATATATTCCTCCACAACATAAGACTTTTTTCCCCAGGTCTTATATAATATTATGAAATCTTATTTCAGAATGTCATTCTTCTAAGTAGTAATTGCAATTTTTTGGTTTGCTAGGAAACATTTTAGCTGGAACAAATGGTTTATTGTGTGAAGATATGGATAGTAAAGGATATCTTGGCCTGAATGGTTGTGATATTTGTACAGTTTTCTGATCTTTATTATTTCTTCATTGGGTTTCCTTTGGAGATTTAACCACTTGTGAAATGTGTTTGAGGTGATGAAGTAATTCCTCAACCTATTCCTCCCTTTATTCTTTGATTGATGTTCTTGTGCCTGAGGTTTTTCAATTTTCTAAGTAAGATCTTTCATTTTCTTTAATACTTATCCCCAGATTTCCTTTTTAAACTTAGCTTTATTTCTTGTGACTTTTCTTGTGAGAATTCCTTCTGTTTCATTAAGACTTTGCCTTCAAAATCTTGTTAAATATATATCTTTATGATCTCCAATTTTTAGATGATATAACCAATATCCAAAGCGTAAACCATGGCATTATCTCCTATCCTTTTTTAGAAACTGAAAACTTGAGTAGAGGATAGCCAAAATTTCTTTATTGGAATCAATATCTCCTTGTATATATTTATAACTTTTGAGATAATCAATAATTGAATCATATTCCCCAATTAACCCTCTATATTGGATCATATTTCTGATGCCTCATTCTTGTTCAATATTTTTAAAGATCTAAATTATTGAGGACATCTTGTGTCTTCTTTCAGGTAACACTGTTCCCCATTTTCTCTTTATTTCAAGTTTCAATTGTTCCCAATCCCTGGTTTGCTATCCAGAAATTCCTTCAATGTGGTAACTCATATATTTGTCTTGCTATATCCCTTCTCCTTGCTGCTTCAATTTCTCCTATACTTTCCACTCTTTTAATTACTTTTTCTCCTTCCTTTCTATCAAGCTAGTGAGTATAATATTTTTGTCTAATATTGAAAATGGGAATACTATTTCTGGGATATTCCCATTGTAATGGGCTTAAAGCCTATGCAAGAATATCAAAATTCTTTGGTAGAGTATTTAGTTTTTTTTCATTGTACAGTGTTTATTATTTCATGTGCCTTGAGGATGGGTATGGCAATCCTTGTTTTTTGACAATTCTTGTCATGGTTTGGGTTTTTTCCATTGTGCTTTTTGCTGCAGTAAAGCTTGATTATTTTCCTTTTTCTTCTTTCTTAAGAAGCTCAATTGACTCTTGTTTCATTTCCAACAGTTTGATATGAAGTCTTTCTGCATCAGTCATATCTTATTTTGCTTGCATGGTCTCTTCATTCATATTTTCTTCTTTGGATTCACAAGGAGCATGTGGTATCTTTCATAATTATGTTGACTCCAAATTGAAATCTTCTTTGTTATTTTTGCATTTTTGAATTTTATTTTAATTTGTATCATTTTTTTGTGTAATTTTGGGAAATAATCTGTGACTGTGATATTATCTGTCTTCTTGATTCTGGGTGTACCAACTGGAATACTGTAATCTATGGGTTATCCTTCTTCAGTTGGTGTCTCTCCTCTTTTTGTATAATAATAATGAGATTATTTTGTTGAAGAACTTTATGGTGATTATTATTTAGAGTTTTTTGGGTCTTCTGATTCCAGATTGATTTATTTGTAAAATTCATTTTCTTAAATGATTTGATCTGAACATTTTTTTATGATTGACTTATTATTGATGGTTGAAGCTTTACTTCCACTGGTGGGACACCAGCTGTGGAAGCTACTTTGGGTGTGGGATGAAATAAGGCAGTACCTTGAGGGGTAAATTATTGGTGCAATAGTCATGGTTTCTAAGGTAAATAAGCTACCCCTTTCAATAATACTTCATAGTCAGCCTATAGAGAACAACAAGAGAAAATAGTATTTTGAGCTTTAACACATATAGAATACCTATCAGTAGTCTCTAAATCAGATCTATCAATATCACTATAGTCAAACCTCTAGTGTAACACACATATTTTAAATAAAAGGAGGGCTCATAATTATTATTTCCATAGGAATATCCTTTGTATATAGAGTAAAGGTTCAGATTCTTTGAGATATATGTTCACTGAGCTTCCTAAGAGACTTTTAAAAGGACCACAGATACCTAAAAAGAGTTAGAAAATATTGTTTCTGTTTGTTTTTATGTTTATGATAATGATTCTTTCAATATTAATACTAATCATAACACTAATTTATTTGATACCAACAATAATTCTTCAATAACTGTTTGAGAAAAAATTATATATGGATTCTACTTTTTTTTATATCAATAAGCATTTTAACAAGGATACTAAGCTTTAACTCCCATTATACTACCACATTTTATAATACTAAGCTACTTAGAAAAGCTACCAAGCTTTTCATGACTAAAAAACTAATATTACTCTAGATATCTTGCTAGTCAATGGATGGTTGTGATCCAAGAATGTGGGAGCTTGTTCTATAATTCTGAGAAAATGAAGGGGAGAGGACCTCAATTTATACATTTTGGGCCTTCATAGAGCTTTCCAAAACAAATTACTCGGAATATTTAGTGATAATTCCTTGTAATTAGTGATTCTTAGCTTTTTGTGTTCCAACGTGTTTTCTGAGAGAAATTTTCTAGTGGTAGTTTTCATGTGAGAATCATATGATGTCATTGAGATAATTTGGGTGGTGAGATTTTATTTTTTCCAAGAAAGTGCAGAAAATATAGCTTCTGAAAATTCAAGTTTCTTCTACTCATATGAAATCTTTGATGTATTCTAGCTGGTGACATTTTTCTTGGCAGTGGAGAAAATAGAAAAATACAGAATTTGTTATTGAGTGCACTTCCATTATAATTCAATAAAGCTTGGGAAGAAATTTTTTCAGTTTTGATATGAGATCTTGAGAGAACTTTCCCGGTAGATTGATTTCATTATTTCTCATTTCGTGGAGATATCTCATCATTTCTATCAAATTTGAAATTCTTTATTCTTATTAAGAAAACATTTACTCTTGTAAAATAAATTTTACCTTTGTGCCATATATTTGTATAAATTATATTGCATGAATTCTGTGTTTTAAGTATTTTTTCTATTCATGTTGTTGATGATGTATAATCTGCAGAAATCTGTATTGTTTCTTTCTTAATTGAAACTATTCTGGTTAAATCTTGTATCTTCAAGACTTCCAAAATGTTTGGTTTATACCCCAAGACTTCTCCACACTTTGATTTCAATATCTCCAGAGTTTTGAAATTTGATTTTCATCTCTGGAGTTATTTCACCATTTTTGTTCCATATACAGAGCTCTTTGAAAACTCTATTTCCCACTTCTGAGTTATTCCAAAATTTCATTTCCATATTCAAAGTTATTCCACACCTCTTCTGTAATTCCACAGCTATACTTGAATTTCTGGAGTTTTTCCACACCTCTTGGGTAATTCTGAAATGATTTTTTAATATCAAGAGTTATTCCACAATCTTCTTTCAATCTCCCAAATTATTTCACAATTTTATTTCCATATCCAGAGTTATTCTGCCAATTTATTTCCATTTCCATATTATTCTGAAATCTTCTTTCCATTTCCATAATTATTCTACGGTTTTATTTCAATATTGGGAGTTATTCCACACCTCTTTTGAAATTTTGGAATCTTTTCCCCATTTAATTTTTTACTCTTTGGTATGCTTAAAGCTGATATAGTTTATATGGAATACTACAACTGTTACTCCACTAACTATAAGAACAACAATTTGGCAAAACTTTTACTTAATCAACTATAAGAATTGCAGCCTAATTAATCATTAAAATAAAATAGGAAGAAATTTAATACATCAAACATTAAAATCAATCTGGGTTAGAAATCTGTCTTTTCAGTTTCTTATAGCTATATTTAATGTAATAATATCTCTACAGTATTCCTGTATTGCATGTAACAGTTTGTATGATTCAGTTTGGGCTCTTCCAGTGTGATTAATGAAAGTATTAGTCAAGTAAAGAAATGAAACCAAATTAAACCATCAGATTTTTCTGCAGGAAGGGAAATTTAGTTTCTTAGAGTTTTCAAGATTATTGGGGCCTGGTTGACCTTTATTGTGTGCATAGCACATTTCTGTGCTATGAAGTAATAAAATATTATGTCATTATTCAAAGCACTAAGGATCTCATCCAATCAGAAGATTTGTCTGTCATATTAGCGCTCCCTTTGAAATATTTAAGTAAATATTTTTTCAGCTCACAGTGAGCTACCATTGTATTATTAATGTGCTGTGAGAGCATCTTTACAATTAAAGCAATGTCTGGCTGTGTATTTAGTGGAAGGTAGATAATAGTTCCCATGGATTTCTGGATTACATATTTGTCAAAGGGTTTAGAATCCTCACCAAGTTGATGTTGTATGTTTAAATATTCTGGGGTCCAAATAGTGTTTGGTTGCATTTCTAATTCCAATTTTTTTTATTTCAGAAATATTACTTATTAATTCATAGAGTTCCTTCTCTCCATTGAAATTTATATCCAAGGCTTTGAGCTGGTTTTTATTTGACTTTCAGTCTATATGTTATAGATATTTGTGACAGAAAGGTGTCTATTTCTGTCTTTGATGATTGAAAAATCAAACCATAATCGACGTGAATTTGTGAGTAAATGGATTTGGCCTCATCAAAGAAGAGCTATTCAGAGCTGTTGAAAATACTTATTCCTAATTCATATAGTGTATTAACACGGTGGCTATGCCACTTCCTGGGTGCCTTTTTAGTTCAAGAAAGAGATCTTTCCCTGGCACCTCAAAATTATCGATCTGGATCACATAGATGGAAGTTTTTGTAGCAAAATATCAAAATACTGTTTACAAGTTGATCTTTAATATGTGATAGTCACATTGCACTGTTAAAATAATATTATATTCAGAGATTTATCTATTGCCACCAATTAATAGGTGTTAAAGTGGTGGACCATGGGATCTTGATGGGTTCAACAGCACACCCATTTTTCTTTGTATCTAGTGTTGAAACTGATTTTTTTCTTTTCCAGGTACCAGGTTCCTTGAATGATTCTTTCTTCTTTAGGAGGGGGTTCAAGTGTTCTGGTGTTTCTGGTTACCAAGGATTTTAGCTCCTCTTTCATTTAATCATGGCAATTTTCTTTCTCTTCAGGATTATTTAGCACATCTGTAGCTTTGGAAACTTCAGTCAACAAAATATTCTTATCATTTTCTTACTTAACAATGCATAGGTGATTCTTGTTATGTCTCTTTGTATTTATTACATTGGACATTTCTTTATTTATTGAGAGGTTTTCGGGTGCTTTATTTTGGTGTAGTACTGAGGAGCATATTTTTTTTGCATTCTTTTCTTTTACCCAAGGCAGTAACAGCACCTGTTTTTGGAGAATTTTATAGCTTCGTTTAAGTATTCTTTTGCAAATTTTGCCCCATGATTTGGAAGTGCTGACACAAGTTCAACCCAATATGTGTTTCTTCACTCACAGATAATTTGAAACAAGGGCTTAGCTCAATTGATGAGATAATGGCTGATGAATGTTGAAGATGAGGGTTTGAGTCCTTCAGTACTTTGTATTCTTGGGTTAAGTTTGAGAGACCAAAACTAACTTTGACACTAGGTTTAATTTCAGCTTAAAGAATTGGAAATAATCCGGTGTTATCTATATTGGTAACACTATTCTTCTCAAAAAATTAATTACAACTGGGAAGACTTTGGCCATTTTCTTTAGTAATTGATTCTACTTCCACATATTGGGTGGGTATTTTTGACATTTCCTTCCTCACAGGAAAGGTACTTGAGAGTTTCTTCATTATGGTTTTGCTCTTGTAGTAAAATTTACGTTTTTTTTCTGATAAGTCTCTTTTGCACATAGTTCTATTGCTTAGAGGATTCGAAAGTCTCATTGCTCTTGAGTACTTTTCAAAGCCAAAATAAAGCAAGTGGTTTGACTGTGCTGATTCCTTGGGTTTGTTTTATTGATAGATATAGACCTTAAGAGAAAATATAATGAGTTAGTTAATTTTTATCATCATTTCTAACATCATATAATACTCATTTAGCACACTAACAGGATTTTTTCCCTTTAGGCTTTTTGATGGTAGCGGCTTTGTGATAGAGGATGCTAGGTTAGTAGCTTGATCCCATTTGGGTTTGGTACTGAAATTTCACCAAGCATAAATGTTATATTTATTAGTAATATATAATTAAACATCTTGGATACACCATTCACTTTTGTGAAATCGGGGGACCCCTCTCCAGACAAAAACCTACGCTCTCGCACCAGTTAATAAAGTGCAGTGATGAGAGCTCACCCCCTCTATCACTGTGAAGATAGATGTCACATGATGAAATGTTATTTCTAAGGTGCCAGTATTAATTTGTCTTTGAAGCAGGTTAATAACCTTTTTGGAAAGAGCTCCCTTTGTTGATGTCTGGAAGACATAATTTTGACAGTAAACCAGTTACCGATGTCAGGGGTTTGATTCTGGTTTGATACAAGGTGGGGTCTCAATCAAACAGCCAAAAACTGCTGGTTTTTCTGCTCCATTCACCAAGAAAAAAAGGCTATCCCCGCTGGCAGTAGTAACAGGTCCAACACAGCTTCTAACATACTTCATACTGGGCTCTAACTTTCTATTATTGTATGGCCATCTTCCTAGCCGCATATTCAAGATCAAAAAATATCTCACATAAATTCAATTGAGTTATGTAGCTTTTGGAATTCCAGAGGAATCTTTTATTTCCAAAGGTTCATTGAGATCCAAACCAAAATCTTTAAAGTCATTATGAATCCAATAGCCATGAAAAAATCTTTGAATGTAGCTCAATATCAAAATATCATTGTTTTACACCTCCTATCATATGGCTATCTTATAGATCTTCTCTTTAAAGTTGGCTTAGGGTATTTCGATATTCCCAACTAAAAAGGTTTCAAGTCAAAAATCCTTTCTTTAAAGAATTATTAATCACACAAATTTACATATATTACTCCCTTCTTTAAGAATTCAGGTGAAAAATTTCAAATTTCTTGTGAAACTCAGGTTTAAAATCAATTCTTCCTGAAGAAGCATTTTCTGACTATAGTTTACTATTCCTCCTATCTGGAAAATTCAATTTTTTCTTTGACTGATGAGGGGAAATATTATTGTAAACTTCCCAAAATTCAGTATTTTATTCTTGTAATGCCTTTTTTCGATGATAGAAATAGCCTTAGACATAGTATCTCATCATATTCCAAGACACACAACAGACCCCAAAGTCTCAATAAAAACTACTTGATATGAATATATGCTTAAAACTGACCTCCTTGACAATAAAGGCAATATTTTGACAAATCTTCATTATATCCTCCTCTTTAGGAAAACCAGAATTGACTCAATTTGTTGATATTTTTTCTTATTTCACACAGAAAACTGAGAAATATTTTTCAATTAAAATTTCTAAATGAAAACAGAATCATGAATAACTAGTCCTTTCTCAAAACATAGATTTTAAAAATCGGATGTAATTTTGTATATTTTGCTGATTTTTATATATGATTATTTTATTTGAAATGCACATATTTACCAAGCTCCAGAAAATTTAAAAACGTAGGAATTCAATCTCAAGGTTCCCATTACAAAAAATCTCTATTGAGAGAAGTCATCATTTTAATGATAATAAGGTTTCATCATATCTGTAAGCCTTGAGGTATATTTTGCATACCCAAATAGGCCACAATTATCTTTAAAATAAAATCTGAACTATGAATAACCCATAAATCATGCATATATTTGAAATTCATCATTTTAAATTCCAGAAAAGATGAATAACTTTTTATTGAGTAGTAAATCCATATATTTAAGTCCAGATTTGGATTCTACACAAAGCTTCACTTAGGGTGGCTCCATAGGGTGATAAGCTCAAATCAACTTTTTGAGGTGGTAATATGGAAAATACTTCAATACCACATAAAAGATCCATGAAATTTTTTTTTTCTCAATTTCACACCAAAAAATGGGAATGTGAGAAGTCCCATGGTACATATACACTAAGAATAGTGTTATGCATGTTTTTGGCACTTAATATTATGGTATTCTTACATAAATGTTTGGTACACCCATAATGTATATCTCACTGTAAGCCTGAATTTCTATTTTGATGTAAAAAATAGGCAACGGGGACAAAAGACATCAAAGAGAGCCAGGGTACCCAACTTCTGAGGCCTCTGAGGCATGTACAGCTTCAAAGCTTGGATCCATGGCTGATATTGGTAAAATTAGTAAACTGAAACCTTTTGGGAACTTTGTTACCAAGTCAAAACTTCATTATATCATAATAAAATAGCAAATAAGCTGCTATTTTGACATTTCAAGGAGGTAAAGAGCAACTTAGACTCCTGTAAACATGTCAATTATTAGTGAACTTCCATGAATAAACCCCAAAGGAGTAATTAAAACCCTTTTTGGACTATTATACATTGATTTACCTCAAAGAAACCAGCCATATACTGCTATTTGCAATTCTACATAGAAATGAGGTAAAAAATTCAAAAATTCATTAAAAATACAATTCTTAATGAATATTTCTGAAACATTCAGGACCAATTACGAAGTGTCTAATTCAAATAAAAACCAAAATGAATTATACTTTTACATGTAAAATTAAAAGTTTTCCTTACAGTCCATTTTTGATGATTCCACATGAAATACTGAATCTTTAAAAATTCACAGAAAAAAAATCTGAGATTAAATTTGCAATAACATTGATAAATTTCAGAAATTAATGTTTATTTTGAAATAAAAGAATATTTACACTTGTTATTTGTTTTATTCCTAACCATATTTGGGTTGGTAGTCATGTAAAAGCTTCAATTAAGTAATCATGATAATCTTGTGTGACAACAGATTATTCAATCAATAATCCAAAAAGGTTTATTGTTTTTTCACTCACTTGTTTTTAATTTTTTTCTCCATGTAATGCCTCTTTGAGCTGTCTTAGATTTAAAAAAGGCTTCCTCTTGCTGTTTTTTCCAGATCATCACATTATTCCATTATACCTTTATTACCAACAAGTATATATTAGTTAAGCTTTTCTGAAGTGTTTCATTATTTCACAATCAATCATGAAGATGTGAAATCATGGAAATAAACTATATATTGTTGTAGTTATGATATAGATCAATTTTGATTCTTTATATCCACAATTATCCATCAAATTTCTCTACTATTATCTTTCAATAAGTTCTTTGGAGTATAAGTGAGTGTTTTGTTTTTATTATTCAATTCTTTCTCTAGTAACAGTTTTCTTCAAGGGTTCTTTTTATAATAATTCTTATAAAATATAATTATATATTAAAATAATTTTATTATTTCTTGTTGTGAGCCTTAGAGGTAATTTCATATACCCAAAAGACCACAAATATAAAAAATAACATATTAATATAAATAAAATAAATTTATTTATATTATTAAAATAAAAATCAAAATATAAATATAAAATTATATTAAAAATAAAAAAATTAATTATAATTTAAAAATAAAAAATACATTAAATTTTGTAAATATAAAATTACATTTATACTTGAAAAAATTAAGTAAAAATGAAACTTTAACAAAATTGTGAAAAAATAAATAAATTTGGAAAAAAGTTAAATAAAATTTATTATAACTTTTTATCCAATAAATAAACATATAAAATTTATTTCACCATTGGATTCCTCATAAAAAATCAGGTGGGGTCACCTCTGAGTGAAATTCTTGTAACTCAACTCTAAATAAGCTTAAATTAAGTTTTTAGTATTTTCAATACAAAAGTTGAAAATCCTCAAAACCTTAATTTAATTCACACCACATGTGGTGTTAACCATCAATTTTTGTGTTAAAATTGAGGTGTTGTGTTTAGTTTAGAAGTTACATCTTTCTGATAAAAATGAAACCATTTGTAACAACATTAAAACAAACAAGCTGAGTCTGTGCCAAATTAATGAAACACTTATGTGTTTTGAAAAAGTTTTAAGAACAATTAAAAATTCCAATAATGATAATTCTTCTAACAATAAAATAAATGAACAATCTGCCATTATTAAAGAATTAACAGATAAATATTCTAAATTCAATATTGATGACATGATTGAAACAAGAATTAAACAAGCCATAAATATTATCAAAACAGATAACAAGAAAGTCCTTGATGACATTTCAAATTCATTTACTGAAGTTAAGACATATACCATTGCCTTGAAAAAGTGTTTTGATGCTTCACAAGAAGAAGTATCAAAATTATCAATGAAATTGAATCAAGTCACTGCTGATAATACAAGACAGACAGAGTTATGGCAAGAACTGACACATAAGGAAGACATGTATAAAATTGAAGTAATAAATTTAATACAAAGCTTCCAACATGAATACAGAAATTCCCAAAGGTGTAGCAACAGTAAAATGAATGACATTGAACAAATACTGAACACCTTACCAAGAATGTCTACACCTCTAAATCAAAATGAGGGCACAAGAATTCCAAATCCACAAGTATTGGATCCTGATAATTCACAATTAAAAAATGAATTATCCACTTCTTTTCATAACTTGGAACCATCAATGGGCCAAGCACTCTTGAAAGAAGTTCCAAAACTCAAAGAATGGCCTCACTTCAGTGGTGAAGGAGAGTATGACCATATGGAATTCATTAGAGGTATTGACATGATCAAAGAGGATTTTGAATTACCAGACAGATTGGTAACAGCCAGGTTTAACACCTTGTTTACCAGATCAGCTCACAGATGGTACATCAAAATAAGACAAGCACATGGACACCAGAGTTGGACTTGGTGGAAAACCCAAATCATCAACAAATGGGCAAATGATGCTTGGAGGTTTAAAGTTGAAACAGCCTTTGAATCTGCCAAATTTAATGCTGATAAAGACAGAGCTTTACCATGGTTTTGCCAACAAAAGGACAGATTAACAGCATTATATCCTGACATGTCAGAGTTTATGATCCATAGAAAAATTCTGAGACAATGTGGAGGTGACTTAGAGCATTCTGTCAAAAGCAGGACTACTGAACAATCTTCAGCAGAAGATATTATCAATATACTAGAAGAAGTAACCACCAGAACCAAAATTGGTTCTAGTAGGGTGAATCTCAAAACAAGGTTTAATACACCTTGGAAAGATTCTGTGGACAAAAACCCCAAAGAAAATTCTGGTAATATTAAATATAAATCTGCAGATACAGTCAGAAAATGCCATATTTGCCAAAGCACAACCCATTTAGCCAATACATGTCCAAAGAGGGGGAAAATCAATGAAATTGACATTGAAAAGGAACCAGATGTTGAAAAAGAAGACATAATTGAAGACAATTCAGATGATAAGTCATCCATATTTTCTGAATCTTCAAAAGATATAGAAAATATCAATGCCACTTTTGACATCATGGAATCTTATTCCCACTTACCACAATTAAGCAATGGTCAAGTTGACTTATCAAAAGTTCAAGATGCACAACTTATGAAGACAAAACCAAACAGAGGAAAAGGTTATACAGCTGGTAACTCCTGTATAACAGAAGTGGTAATTGACAACAAGCCCACCAAACTTTTGCTTGACCCAGGAGCCTTCTGCTCTTGTGTTGGAAAATCCTTTCTTAAGACTTGTGTGCCAAATTTTGAAGACCAATTGTTACCAATTGATGGTATAAAATTCAACAGTGCAAGTAACCCAATGAAAGCATTGGGAATCTTTGAGACCAATGTCATATTCCCACACATAAATGGGAATTTAAGGATCACAGTTGAATTTGTTGTTATGGAAAATTGCTCTAGTACCCATTTTATATTGGGAAATGACTATTTGATCATGTATGGGATAGATTTACATAATAACAAAGACAGATACTTTACAATTGGGGACAATAAGCGCCAGAAATTTGCCTTTTTACCATTTAAAAGACAAATTACAGTAAACAAAGTATCACCAGTCAACTTAGAGTTAGAAAAATTCAAGTCTGAACAGTTAAATGAGGCTGAGATAAGCCTTCATCTGACTGATAAACAAGAAAATGAACTTTCTTCCCTTTTGTATGACCACAAAGGAGCATTTGCTACAGACAAAGAACCTCTGGGAGCAATTATTGGTCATGAAGTTGACATCATTCTTAACATTGAGAGACCTTATCCACCACTCTTAAGAAGACCTGCTTATCCAGCAAGTCCAAAATGAAGAGAAGCTCTAGAAATTCATATCAAAGAACTTCTAGACCTTGGTGTAATAAGAAAAGTAGGCCACAATGAGGAAGTAGAAATAACTACACCAGTCATAGTGGCGTGGCATAATGGAAAATCCAGAATGGTCGGGGACTTTAGAGCTCTGAACACTTACACTGTTCCAGACAGATACCCAATACCAAAAATCCAAATTGCCCTTACTCAAATATCTCAAGCAGTGTATATAACCACTATGGATGCCCTTAAAGGATTCCATCAAAATTTGGTAACACCAAGAGCAAGAAAATACTTGAGAATTATTGTTCATTGTGGAGTGTATGAATACTTAAGGATGCCCTTTGGTATCAAAAATGCACCTTCACACTTCCAAAGAATGATGAATGAAATCTTCCCTGAAGAACTCTCAGAGGGATGGTTAATCATTTACATTGATGACATTATTATCTGTTCAAAGACTTGGGAGGAGCACATGTACAGATTATCAAGAGTTTTGACAAAAATCCAATCAGTAAACATGAAAATCTCCTTGAAGAAATGTCATTTTGGATTTAAAGGACTTAAGGCACTAGGACATGTTGTATCTGGTTTGTCCCTTGGAATTGATAAAAACAAAGTTGCAGCAGTATTGTTAAAACCCATGCCTCAGAATAAGAAGGAAATTCAATCATTCTTGGGTTTTGCAGGATATTACAGGCAACACATTAAAGACTTTGCATCCATAGCAAGACCACTTTATAAGTTGTGTGACAAAGACACAGTATTTGAGATGACTGTTGACAGAGTCAAAGCTTTTGAATCTCTAAGAGAAGCATTGACCACTGCTCCACTCTTACTGATGCCAGACTTTAAATTACCTTTCAAACTGTATATTGATGCATCAGGGGATGGACTAGGTGCTGCACTTCACCAAGTTCAGATCATAAATGACAAACCTGTAGAAGGACCAATATGTTTCATATCCAGGCATATCAAACCAACTGAAGCCAGATATGGAGCAAGTCAAATGGAATGTCTATGCCTTGTCTGGGCCTTGGAGAAATTGAACTATTTCTTAGAGGGATGTGTTTTTGAAGTAATAACAGATTGTACAGCTGTGAAATCACTTTTGAACATGAAAACACCTAACAGACACATGCTCAGATGGCAAATAGCCATACAAGAATACAGAGGCAATATGACTATTGTTCATAAGGATGGGAATATTCATAAGAATGCAGATGGACTAAGCAGATGGCCATTACCAAATAACATTGATAATCCTGCTTATGTTCCAGAAGAATCTTCACCACAAATTCCAATAGAAGGAATAAGGGTTACAGACTTGAACACCACCTTCTTTGAAGAAGTCAGAAATAGTTACACTCAAGATAAGAATTGTAGCATCTTATGCCAATTACTTAACAAAGACTGTAAAGACAACTCTCTAATACATGCCTTGGATGAAGTATGGAGAAAATCTTATAATGAAGGAAGATTTCACCTACTGGATGGTATAATTTACCACAGAACCAAGCACACATGTGTCATGACAGTTGTAGACAGGTCATTAATCAATCTTGTACTGAAAGAATGCCATGATAGTCCCTTTTCAGGACATCTTTCTGAAGACAGAACAAGAGAGAAAGTGAAGACCTGCATATGGTGGCCAATGTGGCAAAAAGATGTTGCAGAGTATTGCAAAACCTGTGACAGATGCCAAAAGGCAAATAAATCCACTGGCAAAAGACTTGGAAATATGATGAAAATCCAAGAACCAAACAGACCTTGGGAAATTGTCCATATGGATTGGGTAACTGGCCTACCACCAGGAGGTGACAGGAGCTATAATGCTTGCCTAGTAATTGTGGACAGATTCAGTAAAACTCCAATCTTTTTACCATGTCACAAAGATGATACAGCCATGGATACAGCTCTTCTGATATGGAATAGAGTAGTGTCATGGGGTGGGATATTTACAAATATCATCAGTGATAGAGATCCCAAACTCACTTCAGCACTATGGACAAATCTTCACCAATTATTTGGCACTAAACTGTCTTTCTCTACAGCCTACCACCCACAAACTGATGGCCTGGCTGAAAGAATGATTCAAACCTTAGAGGACATGGTGAGAAGATTTTGTGCATATGGCCTTGAATTCAAAGATTGTGATGGATTTACCCATGATTGGTGTACTCTGTTACCAGCACTGGAATTAGCATATAAAACATCAATCCATGCTAGTACCAATCAGACTCCTGCTGTTCTAGAAAAAGGATGGAACCCCAAGTTACCCCAAGACTCCTTGAGGAAAGACTTAATTGAAATAAATCCCACAGCTGCTAGCTTCAAAGGAATGCTAGACAAAGCTAGAAAGCATGCAGTAAGGTGCATGGAGGACTCTTTTGCATATGCTAAAGACAAATGGGATAAATCTCATGCAACTCCAGATTTCAAAGTGGGGGACTTAGTTCTTGTATCCACCACTAACTTCAATAACATCAAAGGATGTAAAAAGTTGAAAGACTCCTTTGCAGGACCTTTTGTGATTAAGGCCCTCCATGGAGAAAATGCTGTTGAAGTAGAGTTATCTGAAGAACTTAGCAATAAGCACCCTACATTTCCAGTGAGCTTGATAAAACCATATAAATCTAGTGATGCTGAGAAATTTCCCTTGAGGAATAAGGTTCCCCAAGTTATACCTCCTATTGAGACATCTGGTACTAAGAAAATAACCAAAGTTCTTAAAGAAAGGAAATTAAGAACCAAGAAAGTAAGGGAATACCTTGTTAGGTACAGTGACCCAACTTGTGAAGATGAATGGTTAGAAGAAAAAGATATACCAGAAGCTACCAAACTCCTGAGGAGATTCAGACACACTAGAAACACCAATATTACAAAGTAATATTCTATTTAGGGGGAGGGAATGTGAGCCTTAGAGGTAATTTCATATACCCAAAAGACCACAAATATAAAAAATAACATATTAATATAAATAAAATAAATTTATTTATATTATTAAAATAAAAATCAAAATATAAATATAAAATTATATTAAAATAAAAAAATTAATTATAATTTAAAAATAAAAAATACATTAAATTTTGTAAATATAAAATTACATTTATACTTGAAAAAATTAAGTAAAAATGAAACTTTAACAAAATTGTGAAAAAATAAATAAATTTGGAAAAAAGTTAAATAAAATTTATTATAACTTTTTATCCAATAAATAAACATAATAAATTTATTTCACCATTGGATTCCTCATAAAAAATCAGGTGGGGTCACCTCTGAGTGAAATTCTTGTAACTCAACTCTAAATAAGCTTAAATTAAGTTTTTAGTATTTTCAATACAAAAGTTGAAAATCCTCAAAACCTTAATTTAATTCACACCACATGTGGTGTTAACCATCAATTTTTGTGTTAAAATTGAGGTGTTGTGTTTAGTTTAGAAGTTATGAGGAATTGAAGTATTTTCAATTGAATTCAATTGAAATGTCAAAATGTGCGCGTGTATTACATAAGTGAACTCTGATTTACATATGAGGTGTCAATTATTACTGTATTGTACTGTACAATTGAATTGAATTACATATGTAAATTATAAGTATAATACATGATGAGGAAGTAAAGGAAAAATAAATTGGAAAGATTAAATTTGGGGGGGAAAAGGAACTCCAGCTCTAAGGGGGAGCTAGACCCCCAAAATCCTTGCTGACAGGCGTGGGATGTCAAAATTCACGCAAAAGTTCATCACTTTTGGCCTGGAATTGAGTTACAGGGTCTGTGGACTCAATTGATGATGAGGTTTTGATACCAACTGGGGTAGTTTTAGCTGTTGCCAAGAGGGTAAAACTACCCTTAAGATAAAACAATCATAATAAAAACAGTTTTAACTGGTTTCTACGCCTCTGACACACATTCTGACGTGTTTTGAAGGCTCTAGGCCTGGTATTGCTATAGTAATGGCTGATTTAAGGGTCTAAAATGGCTAAAAATGGCTTAAACCAGCCCTTTTTGGTCTAAACCAGAGTTCAATGATGCCATAATTGGCTTTTCTGTTGTCAGACTGTTTTTCACGACTGACAAGAGTAAATTTTACTTTTGGAGTAAGAGAATTGATGGCTATAAAAGAATGTCTTCTTTGCCCCACTTTTCTCTTCATGTTAGAATCTTTTCCTTTTATTAATTAGTTTAAAACTGTTAAACCAATCAATCAAAGATTCCAACCACCACTTTTAAATCATTTTAATCCTTTTAACCACGTGAAAAAATCATTATAATAATTGTTTGTAACTCTTATAATCATTTTTACCCCTGAACCACCCCAAAAGTGAATTAAAGCATCTTTCATCACTGTAAACTTTGTCACTTTGTTTCCAAATTCGCTCTGGTCACTTTTGGGTGTGTTTTCTCTTTAATATTCTTTTTAAAGACTTTGTTCTTTAATCAATTTCTTGCAGTTCTTTGCTCAATTAATTCCAATTGAAATTGCTCTTGAAGAAATTTCTTTTGTAGCCTTAAAATATCTCTTGTAGAGTATTTTTTGGATAAATATTTATTGTTGGTAAAACAATAAATTTTTATAATATTATTGTTTTATACTAATAAAGTTATAAACAATAAATTTGGCGTGTTTTCTCTTAAAAATAATATTTCATACTATTTTTAATCGATTTTTACCTTATACAAATTTTGAGGACAGGAAAAGTACTTGATTTTTAATCAAAGTTTCATATCCACACCTTACACTTGTAGACAATTACTGCTTACTGTTATAATCAGTAGTAGTGTATAAAAAGTAAAGGAAATAATGAATTATTTAATTATTTATTTTTGGTTATAATAATCTTTATCATTATATTTCATAAGAACAGTCATAGTACTGTTGATTAATAGTAATATTATCAACAGCTTCATACATGCATCTTACATTTGGGGGCCTGGCCATGTTTTTTGAACCTTATACCCTTAATTGATATATTTTTGAGCTTTAAAATATATTAATTTAATTATTTTTTCTTTCAATTTGAAGTTGGAATTATTTTTATTTTTGAAATTGTCTTAAAATCTTTTTCATTGAGGAATTTGGTTTAATTTTATGCTGTTTTTACACATGGCTATTTCACATCCAAAAACTTATAAAATTATTCTTTGAGTTACTCTGAATTAATTTTAATTGAAAATCTTAAATTTTAATTCTTTTTTCTTTAAAAAGAATAATTTTTTTTAATATTAAAAAAAAACCTTTAAAAAATCTTAAAAAATATTTTGAAAGTATAAAAGAATAATTTTTCTTTTATCAATTTTTCTCTAGTGTCTTTCATCCAATACTGTGCAGCTGGCAACAGACTCAGTACAAGATACATTACCAGTCCAGAATATTCAGAAGCAGAATTGGAAGACAGTATTGAAGTGCAAATTGCTAAAAGAGGAACTTTGTTTAAGACAGAAAAACCCAAACAACCACCTAAATGTATGTGTTTTCTGTTTTCAATTCTTATTTTCTCTTGAATTGACATGAAAATGGTTCATTACAGAAATAGAATCAGCTATTAAGTCCAACCAGATGGAGCTGGAAAGGTAAGATGCAAGAAAAGAACAAGGTCTTACAAGTCTTCCTCAAGAAAGACACATCTGAAGGATGCCAGAGCTGCCCCCCATTTCGCAAGGTCTATACCAACAAACGTTGGTGTGAAATCTGAGCCTGAACTAATTGAAGGTAATATTTTAAGGGCTGAACCACTTCCAAGTGGCACACATAGAAATATATCAGTCCCAACAAAAAAATTGGTTCAGAGAAGCAAAAGAAGAGGAGTGGGAAATATGCCCAAGCCTTTGGCAGGGGGCCATGAACTCCTACTTACACATCAAGAGCTTTCTGGGTGGGGAGAAGATCATAGAACTCTTAGGAGGGTGGAGCCCATTGTCTTGCAAAGACAAGGTCAAAAAAATCAATAATTGCTGGAATAACCAAAGTCTTTTATCTGTAGACCAGAAGAAGGAATTGGAAATGACCCCAGCTTTGTAAGAAGGCCCAGTGGCATCCACCAGCTCCAAACCAGCTCCAGAAGCATCCAAAGAGAAGCCCAAAGGACCTCAGAAGAAGAAGAAAGGTCCCAAGAACCATCAGGGAAATGGCAAAGGCAAAGCAAATTGGCACAGAACTTACCCACAAGGGTACAAGATCCCCAAATTGGAGCCTTCAGCCATGAACAGTGTCTTCAATATGGCCAGGACTCTTATAGAATTCACAGCAAAAGAGCAGGAAAGGATGAACAGGACTTTTCCACATAAGTAATAGATGAAATACAATTTGTTAAATCTAGTATTGATGTAGAACCTGGCAAATTTGATGCAAAGGTAAATAAAATAAAATCAGACATAAGTGAATTGAAAAGAAATGACAAAATGTATACTGAGTGGTATAACTTGACAAATGTCAGACTTGATTCAATCACCAATACATGTGAAAGAATGGAAAGTAAATGTCAAGTCCAAAATTATGAAATGGAAGATCTTTCCACTTTAAAAGTTAATGATCAACTTAGAATTATGAAAGATCATTTTTTGGAAATAATGAATAATATCAATCAGTTTGCCACAGATTTGGCGAAAAAGTGACAGTGAAAGGCAGAACTTGAAGAATAAAATCATTGAAAATGTGGAACAAATTCTTAAGAATTATGAACCACATATGCCAAGGAATTCTACACCTTTGACTGAAGAGAAACATTCTGTTAAAGGAAGTTTGACTGAATTTTTAGGAGAAAATCCTATATGTTCAAAAGATATTACCAAACTGGAAGATTGGCCAACATTCTCTGGTGAAGGAGAATACAATCATATTGATTTCATCAGAACCATTGATATGTTGCAAGAATATTTCCACATACCTATTGAAATCATAGTGGGCAAGCTACACTCTTTTTTTACCATAACTGCAAAGAAATGGTATTACAAAATTAGACTGGATCATGGTAAACATGATTGGCCTTGTTGGAAATTTGAAATAATCACCAAATGGGAAAACAATTCTTGGAGATTTAAAATGTAAAATTCTTTTGAAAGTGCCATTTTTAACTGAGAAAAAGATAAACCACTTACTTGGTTCCTCAAAAAGAAAGACATATTATCTTCCTTACACGCAGATATGTCTGATTCTATTATTAATATGAAAATATTAATAAAATGAGGAGGAGAACTAGAAAATGCGATCAAGTGCAGATGTGTAGAACCCTTTTCACCAGAAGACTACATCAATGCCATCAAAGATATCATTACTAGAACAAGAACTGGTAAAACCTGTACTAGAGTCCCTATGGAACCCAAAATGGTTTCTAAAACTTCCAGAGAAGATAAGAGGCCTGAAAGACCTGTCTTGAAGTGTCATAAATGTGGAAGCACTTCAGATTTGTCCATCAATTGCACCAAAAAAACAAAGAATAATGAAGCTCAATGTACTGAAGAGTAAGAAGAATATGACCTAGATTCTGCAGTCTCTGAGGGCACACCAGTAGAGGACTGTCCCATTGAAAACATTACAGCTTTCTTTGAGGTTACAGAATTCCATACTCACTTGCCACAGTATAGTGAGTATTTTCATAACCTGATGAATATCCAGGATGCGAGAATGCGTAAAACCAAGCCTTCTGGAGGTAAAAGATAAACCTCTTGAGCATCTTGTATCACATCAATCTTGATGAATGATATTGAAGCCAAAGTAAATTTGGATACAGGGGTATTTGTACTTGTGAAGGCAAAGATTATCTTCAAACCATACTCCCTGGATGGAAAAGCCATCTAATACCAATAGAGGGTGTACAATTTAGAGTTCCAGTAATAATATGTACCCTTTTGGAATATTGGACACTAATCTTGTATTTCCAAATCCAGCAGCAAGTGTAAGAATGAAAACTGAGATAGTAGTAATGGACAATTGCACATCTCAGCACATGTAAGATCTGTCTATGAAATTGATGATAATATTACTATTAATCAACAGTACTATTACTGTTCTTATGAAATATAATAACAAAATTTTATTATAACCACAATTAAATAATTAAAGAATTTTTCTTTCACGTGTTGAACACTACTAGTGATTTTGACAGTGAGTAAGTAATTGTCTATAAGAATTAATTACAAGAAGATTTTAATAATAAAACTTCTTTTATTAAAATAATAAAATTATCTTTTGCAAGAATAATTATAATGGTAATTCTTGAAGAGAACTAATTTTAGAGAAAAACTTCAAGAATTAAAAATATATCACTCACTAATATTCCAAAGAACTTATTGAAAGATAAGATAGAGAGATTTGATGTATAATTGTGGATTTTAAGGATCCAAATGAATTTATAACAGTATCACAACAATATATAGTTGGATTCTATGATTTCACGTCTTTCTGATTGATTCTGAAAGATTTAAAACACTTGAGAATAGCTATAACTAATACTTACTTGTTGGTAATAATGGTTTAAATGATAATAAGATGATGATGATGTGGAAAAAACAGCAAGAAGAGGCCTCTTTTAAGTCAACAACAGCTCACAGAGGCGTGCCATGGAGCAAACTGAAAAACCAGTGAGTGAGAAAACAATAAACCCTTTTGGATTATTGATTGCATCATCTGTTGTCATGTAAGATGCTCACAATTACTTAATTGATGCTTTTACGTGACTACTAACCCCAACATGGTTAAGAATAAAAGGAGTAACATCTGTAAATCTTCTTTTATTCCAGCATAATCATTGATTTATCAAAGTTATCAATGTTATTTCCAATTTCATCACAGGTTGTAATTACTGTGAATTTTTGAAGATTCAGTGTTTCACGTAGAATAGTCCAAAATGGACTGTAAGTAAAGCTTTTAATTTTACTACTAAAACTGTAATTATTTTTGGTTTTAGCATAGACAATACAGTTTTCCATTAGTCCTGAAAGTTTCAGAAAGATTCATTAAGAATTGTATTTTTAATGAATTTTTTAAGTTTTTACCTCATTTCTATGTAGAATTGCAAATATCAGTATTTCACTGGTTGCTATGAGGTAAATCAATGGATACAAGTCCAAAAGGGGTTTTAATTACTCTTTTGGGGCTTATCCATGGAAACTCATTAAGATTTGACATGGTCACAGGAGTCTAAGTAGTTCTTTACCTCCTTGGCACGTCAAAATAGCAGGTTATTTGCTATTTTCTTAAGTTTTACTGTAGTTGTGACATGGTAACCAAGTTCCCAAAAGGTTTTGGTTTACTAATTAGGCCAAGATCAGCCATGGATACAAGCTTTGGAGCTGTCCACGCCTCTGAGGCCTCAGAAGTTGGGTACCCTGGCTCTCTTTCATGTCTTTTGTCCCCCTTGACTATTTTTTACATCAAAATAGAAATTTAAGCCTAAAGTGAGATATCCACTATGGGTGTACCAAAAGTATATGTAAGAATACCATGATATTAAGTGCTCAAAACATGCATAACACTATTCTTAGTGTATATGTAACATGGGATTTCTCACTTTCCCATTATTTTGGCGTGAAATTAAGAAAAACAAAAATTTTCATGGATTTTTTATGTGGTATTGAAGTATTTTCCATTTTACCACCTCAAAGAGTTAATTTGAGCTTATTCACTTTATGGAGCTACCCTAGGTGAATTTTAGTGTAGAATCCAAATCTGGTCTTAAATCCATGGATTTACTTACTCAATAAAATATTATTCATCTTTTCTGAAATTAAAAATGATGAATTTTGGATATATACATGCCTTATGAGTTATGCATAATTCAAAATTTATTTTTAAGATAATTGTGGCCTATTTGGGTATGTAATATATACCTCAAGGCTCACAGCACATCATTCTTGGAAATGATTTCTTGAATATTTATGGTATTGACATCAATAACAATCAAGACAGATATCTCACAATTGGAGAAAATAAAAGACAAAAATTTGCTTTTTCCAATATGCCAAAGCAAATATCTGTCATATCTTCTGTTAAGGATACTTATAAGGAAGCATTTGTGGCCAATCAACTTGTTGAAGCACAAATTAATCAATCACCATCACCAAAAATGAGGCATGATCTTATTGATGTGTTATACACATATAAGAATGCTTTTGCCTCTGATAAGGAACCATTAGGCGCTATTAAAAGTCATGAAGTTGATATTAATCTTAATATTTACAGAACATATCCTCCAGTACTTAGAAGACCAGCCTATCCAGCCAGTCCCAGAGCTAGAGAAGCCTTGGAAAACATATCAAAGAGTTAATCCAACTTGGTGTATTAAGGAAAGTAGGCCATAATGAGGAAGTTGAAGTGACAACACCTGTTATTATCTCATGGGATAATGATAAGTCAAGAATGGTTGGAGATTATAGAGCATTGAATACCTACACAGTTCCAGATAGGTATCCAATCCCTAGAATTCAGGAAACCTTGACTCAATTGTCTAAAGCCAAGTATATAACATCAATGGATGCATTGAAAGGCTTTCATCAAAAATTTTTAATGCCTAAAGCTAACAAATTACTTGGAATTATCACTCGCTGTGGTATTTATGAGTATCTTAGAATGCCATTTGGCATTAAAAATGCTCCATCCCATTATCAAAGAATGATGAATACCATTTTTCCCACAGAACTGTCTGAAGGATGGCTTATAATTTATATTGATGATATTATCATATGTTCTGATTCTTGGTCCTTACACCTTGAAAGACTTGCAAGGGTACTTCACAAAGTTGCAGAAGTGAACATGAAAATTTCACTTAAAAAATGCAATTTTGGTTTTGAAGAACTCAAAGCATTAGGAAATGTTGTTTCTGGCTTAAGCTTGGTTATTGACAAAAACAAAGTGGCAGCAGTGTTACTTAAGCCAATACCTCAGAATAAAAAGGAAATGATGTCCTTTCTTGGATTTGCTAGTTACTATAGGCAACATATGAAAGACTGTGCAATTCTAGCCAAGTAACTATATAGAATCTGTGATCAACAGACTGTATTTGAGATGACACAGGAGAGAATTAAAGCTTATGAGAAGATAAAGAAAGCTCTTACAGAAGCACCTTTACTCCTCATGCCTGACTGGAATATTACTTTTAAATTGTACATTGATGCATGTGGAGATAGATTAGGGGAAGCCCTACATCAAGTCCAAATTATTAATGACAAACCTACAGAGGGACCAGTTTGTTATATCTCAAGACAAATCAAACCAACAGAGGCCAGATATGGTGAAAGCCAAATGGAGTGCTTATGTTTGGTATGGGCACTTGAGAAATTACACTATTATATGGATGGCAGTGTTTTTGAAGTGATAACTGACTTTAATGCAGTAAAATCACTTCTTAACATGAAAAATCCCAACAGACATATGTTGAGATGGCAAATAGCCATTCAAGAATATAGAGGAAACATGACTATAGTCCACAAAGCAGGAAACATTCATAAGAATGCTGATGGACTTAGCAGGTGGGCATTAGCCAACACTCCTGATAACCCAGCTTATGTACCTTTGGAAGCTGAACCACAGATTCCAATTGAAGGGATTAACATAACTGATATTGGGACTGTATTCTTTGAAAAGGTCAGAGAATCTTATAAGAAGGACAAGAATTGCCATATCTTGACTTATTTATTAGATAAAGACTGCAAAGATACATGTTTGGTCAATGCACTAGATTAAGTTTGGAGAAATTCCTATTGTGAAGGAAGATTTCACTTGTTTGATGGGATTATTTAGCACAGAACCAAACATTCTTGTGTAATGACATTATGCAGCAGATTGCTTATCAATACAATTCTTCATGAATGCCATGATAGCATCTACTCTGGACACCTGTCAGAGGACAGAACACTTGAAAAAGTAAAGAACTGTGCATGGTGGCCATCTTGAAAAAAAAAACCATTGAATATTGCCATACCTGTGACAGATGTCAAAAGGCAAACAGGAGCACAGGCAAGAAATTTGGACTTATGATCCATATTCAAGAACCAAAATCCCCTTGGGAAGTTGTCCACATGGATTGGGTCACAGAACTTACTCCAAGTGGTGACAAAAGCTATAATGCTTGTCTAGTCATTGTAGACAGATATAGCAAGACTCCCATATTCTTACCATGTCATAAAGATGACACTGCTATGGATACAGCTCTTCTTCTATGGAGTAGAGTTATTTCTCATACAGGATTATTTAAGAATATCATAAGTGACAGATATCCCAAGTTCACATCTGCACTTTGGACCAATCTTCATAGATTGTTTGGATAAAGTTATCATTCTCTACAGCATACCACCCTCAAACAGATGGGCTAGCAGAGAGGATGATTCAAACTTTAGAAGACATGATCAGAAGATTTTGTGCTTATGGGTTAGAATTCAAAGACTCAGATGGCTTTACCCATGACTGGTGCACTCTGATACCTGCACTAGAATTGGCATACAAGACATCAGTCCATTCTTTCACGGGACAAACTCCTGCTATGTTAGAAAAAGGATGGAATCCAAGACTCCCAGCAGACACACTGAGGAAAGACTTGATTGACATTCATCCTACAGCTTCCAGCTTCAAAATAATGCTTGATAAAGTAAAACATCATGCAAAACAAAGTATTAATGATGCTTTTGATTATGCAAAACAGAAGTGAGACAATAGTCATAAAGTATCAGACTTCAAAGTAGAGGACTGATATCTAGTTTCAACCTTGAATTTTAATAATATCAAAGGCCCAAAGAAACTTGTAGATTCTTATGTAGGACCTTTTGTTATTGTTTCCTTACATGGAACCAATGCATTTCAAGTGGAATTGAGTGGTGAATTGGAGAATAAACACCCCACCTTTCCAGTCAGATTGATAAAGCCTTATCAACCAACTGACAAAAAATTGTTTCCTTTAAGGAACCCAACTCCTTTAACTAAACCATCAGTGTAACAGAATGAATACAAAAAGATAAAGAAAGTCATTAAAGAAAGGAGACTTGGGGGAAGAAATCAAAGAGAATATCTTGTCAGATATAGAAATCCAGTACATGAAGATTAATGGCTGGCAGAATCAGAAATACCTGACTCAGAAAAACTCTTAAGAAGATTTAGGCATGAAAGAAGGCCACAAGCCTGAATATGTCTATAAATGTGCTTTAAATTAATTGATCTGAGTAATGTAAAGAGGTTTGAAAGTGGACATTAACCCCCTTTGGAGCCTTTTTCTTCTTGATACCATTAATAAAATTGTGGTACAATTTTTTTTAATAAATTCTGAACTATGCATAATCCATAAGTCATGGATATATTCAAAATTAATCATTTATGATTTCAGAAAAGATGAATAACATTTTATTGAGTGAGTAAATTCATGGATTTAAGGCCATATTTGGATTCTACAAAAGGCTTCAGCTAGGGTAGCTCCAAAGAGTGAATAAGCTCAAATCAACTCTTTAAGTTGGTAATATGGAAAATACTTCAATACCACATAAAAGATCCGTGAAACGTTTTGTTTTTCTCAATTTCATGCCAACATAATGGGAATGTGAGAAATCCCATGTTACATATACACTAAGAATAGTGTTATGCATGTTTTTTGCACTTAACATTATGGTATTCTTCCATACACTTTTGGTACACCCATAGTGGATATCTCACCTTAAGCCTGAATTTCTATTTTGATGTAAAAAATAGTCAAGGGGGACAAAAGACATCAAAGAGAGCCAGGGTACCCAACTTCTGAGGCCTCTGAGGCGTGGACAGCTCCAAAGCTTGGATCCATGGATGATCTTGGCCCAATTAGTAAACAAAACCTTTTGGTAACTTAGCTACCAAGTCAAAACTTCATTATATCATAAGAAAATAGCAAATAACCTGCTATTTTGATGTGCCAAGGAGGTAAATAGCTACTTAGACTCCTGTAACTATGTCAATTATTAATTACTTTCCATGGATAAACCCAAAAAGAGTAATTAAAACACTTTTTGGACTAGTATCCATTGATTTACCTCACAGAAACCAGCCATATACTAGAAACACAATTCTTAATGAATCATTCTGAAGCTTTCAGGACCAATTGAGAAATGTATAATTCAAATAAAAACCAAAAATAATTATACTTTTACAAGTAAAATTGAAAGTTTTACTTACAGTCCATTTTTGATGATTCCACATGAAACACTGAATATTTAAAAATTCACAGAAAATACAATCTGTGATGAAACATGCAATAACATTGATAACTTTGAGAAATCAATGATTCTTTTGGAATAAAAGAATATTTGCAGTTATTCCTCCTTTTATTCTTAAACATAAATGGGATGCTACTCACATAAAAGCATTAATTGAGTAATTATGATAATCTTATGTGACAACAGATTATGCAATAAATAATCCAAAAAATCTTATTGTTTTCTCACTCACTGGTCTTTCAGTTTGCTCCATGGCATTGCCCTGTGAGCTGTCTTAGATATAAAAGAGGCTTCCTCTTTCTGTTTTTTCCAGATCATCACATTATTCCATTATACCTTTATTACCAACAAGTAAGTATTAGTTAAGCTTTTTTTAAGTGTTTTATTCTTTCAGAATAAATCCAAAAGACTTGAAATCATTTAAATCAACTATATATTGCTGTAATCTTGTTATAAATCAATTTTGATCCTTTAAATCCACAATTATCTGTCAAATTTCTCTACTATTATCTTTCAATAAGCTCTTTGGAGTATTAGTGAGTGTTTTGTTTTTATTATTAAAGTTTCTCTCTAGTAATAATTTTCTTCAAGGGTTATTTTCATAATTATTCTTATAGAAGATATCTATATATTAAAATAATTTTATTATTTTAACAAAGAAGATTTATTATTAAATCCTTCTTGAAGACAATTACTGCTTACTGTTATAATCACTAGTAGTGTATAACAAGTAAAAGAAATTATTAATTAATTAATCATTGAATTGTGGTTATAATAATCTTTATTATTATCTTTCATAAGAACAGTCATAGTACTGTTGATTAATAGTAATATTATCAACAGTTTCATAGACACATCTTACAATATTAATTTGAAATCATCACATAATTATTATTTCAAAGACAATAATCCATGAGAAAAAAATATCTGAAATCAACTTCACAGCCATTTTTTTATTTTCAATTTTACTAATTATATATTAATTAGAGCTATGATAGTTAATTATGGATAATCATAATCTGAATTTTATCAATAATATTCCTCCTGGGGAAATGATTCTTTGCCAGAATAGATGTGAATTCATGTGGCTAACGTAGTTTAAAATTAAAAAAACAGAATTAATACTTTCAAAAGGTACATTTACGATTACATAAATGGTATTAATTTTATCAATTTTTGGAAACTTATCAAAACAATTATAATATAATCCAGGTAAAGAAACCTCAATTTAATCAAAGATAAGATACTAATTATGAAAGTTACCCCTTCAATTAATTCAACCTTAATGAAATGTTAAATATCTATCCTTGTTCTCAGAAATAATCTTGGATGATTTTTATATCTATATATTGAGTTCAAATTAATATTCAACATTGTCTTTCTTTAAGATTACATTACATTGATAAATTTGAACTTTTTGGAGAATAATTTGTCTTACTTCAGACTGAAATTTTGTAATTGCCATACTTCCAAGAGTTCCAATCCCAGATCTTTGGAACTATCATACCATTAATATTTAACTTAGGAGTCAGAAATACAATATATCTGTTTTTCTTCTATTATGGAAAATTGGTAATATGGTCCAAGGAACTGACCAAAAGATTCAGATAATTGAGTAGAATGTGCAATCTCTGGAGATCTTACTACTCAAATTCTTCAGTATTTCAAATATTAATTTGAATAAAATATTTCATTCAGGTAGCTCTTATGGACTTTCGGAATGATTAATGAAATGTGAGAATTGGATTGAATATTTTCAAAGTAAATTTGCATATACATTTCCCCATGTTTTAACAACCAGATTTGGTACTAACATTCAGTTCCGCATTTTCTAAAGAACTATATATTTTTCCCCTATCAATGAAAGAATTAAATATTGCAAAATGGGAGATTATTCACTTTTTTTTATAAATATTGCTTTTTACTTTGAAAATTGAATAGCTCAAGCTGAAAATATTACTTTCAATTCCTTCAATTATTTTCAACTCAATCATGTTTTGATAGATTCAAAAGACCAATTTATTTATGAAAGCAATTCTCCAATTCAAAGTATTTATTTATCAACTCCAAGAATTCCAAAAATATGCCAATCCATGACAATGGATTGGCACAATTCGTCATACTTTTTTATTAAGGAAAAGAATCCTGAAAGTTATGTATGTAATTTTTCAAACTTGTCTTTTGTTCCTCATTCTCATCAAATTCATTTCAATATTACCATCATTTTACTCACTAGTATAAACCTTTTGGATAAAATTTGTGCAAATTACCTAGGAAGTGGATCATTTTTGAAAATGGAGAAAGCAATATTCCCTTCAACATATTAATCTAATACTCACTAATGTCATAAAAATTTTCAATGTCAATGAAAATACCCATTATTAATTCTTCATTAATATTGGCCAATATGAACCAGAGTTTTCCAAACTTATTCATCAATGTATGTTAGATACACCACCAAGAGCCTTTCAATGTTCTCCATTTCAAAAATCAAGATTCATTAAGAACAAGTCATTTCACAAATCAACTTCTATGGATCTTTTTGTGTTTTTTGAGGCTTATTTGAAGCTTTTGATGAAACTTATTTTCAACATCTTAGAAGTTCTGCTCAAACCTTGGTGAAACCCACCTTCACTTGCTTTGTTGGAGTCTTTTTTTACACAGGTTGGGAGTAGATTGGATTGGGGAATATTGAATCCTTCCTTATTATTCTACACACCTCAATTATTTAATTCATGAGAGTATCTTTGGGTCCATAGCTTCAAATGACTTGCATGAGATATGGATTTACTTATTTTACAGAAATATAATTTATCAATAACTGTACAACTAACAGTATGTTCACCCATCCAGTTTCCTGCAACATCTTCAAATTTTGTTAAGAAATGACTATCAAATGTTAAATACATTTTCACTTCAATAGCTTTTGATAAACAAGAACTTGTTAAGCCAAAATTCAAGGCTTTGAGCATATTTATAGATTACAAAACAAATATTTTTCTTGTGCCTCTGTGATGATTTTGTTCCATTGCGTTTTTCATTTCATATGAATTGTATTTTTTTTATTTTATTCTTTTTCAACTGATATTTTGTGACAAAATTTAAATATCTGAATCTTATGGCTCCCAAATCATATTATTTTTTTTCAATTTTTCATGTCTTTTTGTGTTTTTTATTTTTCCTATCCTTTCATTTTGTTTGTGTATCCTTTTAGGATTATCTTTGTTGTTTCTTTTTCCATTTTTTCATTATTTTTGTTTTATGTATTTGCTCTGCTTTTTTTGGTTTGTTTCTTCTTTATTTATTATTTAAATATTTTCTTTTTTTTTATCATGTTTAATGATCACTGATCTTACTAACTAACTTTTTCAGTTTTATTTTATTTTATATTTCCTTGTTTTTCTTTTTTTTTGCTTTTCATTTCTTTTTTTTTTGGTTTCATGGTTTTGATTATGTTTTGTTTAAGTTTTTTTGCAGTTTTTCTTATTGTGAATTTTTTTTAATTTTTTGAAATTTTCTGGGTGCAAATACTCCACATCCAGTGTAGAAACACTGGATTGGAGTTGCTGTTTGGTTATTTGTTTGGGATAGCACCATTCCAAATAAATAAGCAAATAAAAGCTCTAATCCAGTGTTTCTACACTGGATGTGAGGTATTTCCACCCCAAAATTGAAAAAAAAACATTGGAAAAAGCATTTAACACATCAAAAACAACAACAAAAAAAATAAAATAAAGAAAATAAAATAAAATAAAACAAAAAACAAAAAACTAAAAGAAAAAAAGAGACAAAAAATAAAAAAGAAGTCTTTTTTTGCAAAAAATAAAGAAAAAAAGCAAAAGAAAAAAACATGTTTTTGAAATTCTGAACTCCAACTCACAATTCAAATCTGAAGCAAAATGTTTTGAAACTTTTCAAAAACACATAAAAATTAACAAAAACATCAAAAAATTCAAAAAAGTAATATCTTTGTTGTTTTTAAGGAAAGTAAATTGTTAAAATTCATATTTTTCAATTTCCTCTTAATTGTAACATGGTATTGAATACTAAAAAGCAATTAAGATAAAAAACTCAAATGTTGGGCAATAAATATCTCACCTGAAATATGAAGGTGGAAAAATCAATATGTAAGAAATTAAAATATTCAATGTATTAGTTCTTCCAATATTATTTTTAGATAGTTTTGAAGCAAAACAAAAACCTTTTGGAAAAATGAGAAGTTTTCCTTCACACAATTCAATAATTAAACAAGAAGAATTAGGCAAATACTTAACAGGCCTGGAATTTTCTCTTTTATCATACATAGAACCTAATAAACAAGGGGGTTTAAATTGACAAAGACCCCTCATAGTTAACATTTTTTATTATGTGGAAATCATGTGATAAATGTGTAAGAATCAATTTTTGATATCAGATTTTATAAGTTTAGGTGAGTATTTTGAATAATCAAAAAAATACTACACATATTTGGGGAAAACAATACTTATTCTCATTTTTGTAAATTCATAGAAAATATATAAGATCTGAAATCTTGGAAAAATAATTTTTGTGCAAGAAATAAGGCATATAAGTGGGGAATTAAAAGGAATTATTTATGTATCAGAAGAATATCAAAACCTGTGGATATCCCACTTCCAAGGCATGCAAAGTATTTTTGAAGAAAAACACAAACTTTATTTTGGATGATTAAGCAGTTACATTTTCCAATTTTTTGAAAACTGTTTTTATGAGCTGAAGCTTTGTGTTCAAAAGAAATTCATTCATAAATATTTTGAAAAAAAGGAGCCCATGAATGGGGAAAATTATTTCAATTATAAAATAAAATTCAATCCCTCTGAGGTTACTCCATATATTTCTTTGAAAGAGGGGTCTTCCCATATCAAGGCTAATTTTTATTTAATAATTAAATGTGTTGGTTAATAGTGTATGATTTATTTATGAGTAAACACAAATAAATAATGGGATGACCATCATCTTCTACTTTAATTAAGTAAGATTCTAAGTGACCAAGAATGTGGCTGAAAATATCTGAAAAACCATTTCAAGGTTAGAACCAAGGTTAAGACCCAGGTTGAAATTAGATTAGAGCTGGGTTTGACCTGCTACCCCTGCCATCAGGGATAGCTTTTTTTCATAGTGATTAATATACAAGGGTTCCACCTGTTGGAGGTTCCTTATAGGCTCCTGTTCTGACTAATGTATCTCCATGAGAGTGAGATGGGTAATACCATCAGCTAAATGCACTTTGAGATTCATTGCTCTAAACCCAGGGGTACTGTCACATGGTGGAATGGGATCTACAAACTTCCAATATTAATTGTTTTTCTCAACCAGTTTAATAGCCATTTTTGAAAGATCTCCCTTTGTTGAGGTCTGTAAGACAGCATTGTGACAATAGGAAGGGTAGAAATTTATTTTGTTTGCAGATATGATGGGATTTTTTGAGCTTGTGTTTTGTGGTTCATTAGGTAAACTCAATTAACTTGGTAAAAAATGTGGACATGTAAGGTTTTACTATGAAAGAATGAGTAAAAATTACTAATATTTTACTTAATGTACTCTTGATTTCCTTATGAAAATTAAATAATAAGACAAAAGATGATTATAATACTAAAGAATTATTATAGTTATGGTGTAAAATATTTATATTATTAAATGAATATAGTAATATAAGCTATATATTAGAAATATTAATATAATAAAATAAATATATTTATGGCACCTTTTTATTGTTAAAAACAAATAATAAAGGAATGATTAATTGTTTTTCTGATAATAAAAAAAAATTATAAGGATAATATTACTAATATTAAAGTTATTAATTCATATAAATTGTCAGGCTGAGTCTATGATAAAAGTATTATAAATGTACTTACAACTTTTAACTATGACTGTGACATGGTAAAAAAGGATCAAAAAGAGTTTAATTTAAGAATAAAAGGGCTTTACTATATTGAATATAGTGGTGGTGAGCGCTGTTGAAAGCCCTGGGTGCAGCTTTACCTGTTGGGTTACAATAATAGAGACTACAGTAATTAAAATTAAAATTATAGCTGTTTATTACCCAAAAGTAAAACTGTTTTTAACATTTACTACGTAGGGTATTCAAGAGCAGGATGAGGAAAGCAATTCTGGCTGTGAAAATCCTCCTTTTTATCCTGAAATAAGGTGAAAAGGGTGCTAGACCTTTCCATGTAGAGGAAGTGAAGATTTTTCACTCTCTGAGACAGGCTTGTGGTTTGCAAAGACCTGTATTGGCCTGTATTGGGCTCAGATGTGGTTTTGAAACCACGTCTGGGCAGTTTTCACCAATACAGGGTGAAAATTTTCATCTGGGGATCTCACAGCCTGATTCTGACGTGTATGAGGTGTAGAATGCTGTACAGAAACTGTATGGGACCCCAATATTAACTGAAATATGAGGTATTGAATTAAAAACAAGCTTCTTTGTCTATTTGACACCTCATATTCATGATTATGGGACATTATCCCATGGTAAAGCTGTATTGGTCTGAATGTGGGATTTTGACCTTAAAACAGCTGTAACTTTGTCAGTTCTTGAGATATCATCCTCAAAAGTAAATCAGTGTGTAGCCCTGTATGCGTTCTACACAATGGTACCTTATTTGATATGTTTATCATTAAATATGGCAAAGCTATTCCATGTACAAGAATTTTGTACATATGCGTGGTTTAGGCAAAAAGCTGTATTGGGCTTGTTTGCCCCATACCTTCTGTTATAGTTGATATATGAGGGAATGGATGACACCATCAGCTATCCCTGATTGCGCCCTTTCCAAAGAGACCCCACTCTAGGTATCTCACACTAAAACTGCAAAAGTTAGATGAGAGGTGAATGTTTTGTTCACCCTTATTTGGCCTGAATTTGGCCATAACTCAAGTAATACTGGTGCTAGCTCAGCTTGGCTAGTACCATTGGATAGCCCTGTCTTAGAGCTTCATTTTGAGTACCCATTTGATGGGGTTAAGCCTCTCCTTGTGAATTTTAGATGAGAGGTGAAAATTAAGGTTTATGCTCAGCAACAACTTTGAGCAGGAATAACTTTGTTATTTCTTGTCCTATGGTGATGGGACTTATATATTCAGAAAGGGGTTAGTTTCCCCTTTCTTTTAATACCTTTTGAGCTAATTTGGCTCAGCTCCATGTTTTGGTGGTATCTTGGCTATACCATTGGTTTATGGTATTTTGGCTGTCATGCTTGTGCTCTGGTTTGGAGTCACAGGCTGACATAAATACTATTTATATTAATTTTAATAATTATTTCAAAATAATAATAATAAATATAAATTATTATAAAAAGAGAAAATAAACTAAGCTTAACACTTAATACAATAATTTGGAATAATTTTATGCCAAAAATTATAAGTACAACTTATTTAAATTGTATTTAAAATTAAAATTAAAAGAAATTACAAATATTCTTGTTTTTACATGGAATTAGATATTTTTAGAGAAAATTAACAAAAACAATTAAAATTCAATTTAATCAGGTCAAAATTAATGATCATAATAAATATTAACTTGATTCTTTGAATATATAACATTTTTATATAAAAAGTACAAATCCTTTGCCTTTGGTTTTAATAATTTAATTTTTTGTCTCATCTGAGGGGGAAATAGAGTAAAAATATCTCTAGTCATAGTAAAATTCTCCCCACTAGGGTCCAACAGGCATATATTAGACGTGTACCTATTTTATCCACTGGAATGGATCAGTATTTTAAGGTTTAGTGATGATTACACCATAATTAAACCATCTTATCTCATTATCACACCATTATTTATAGTTATCACTATAGCTCTAAGCTTGATGACATCATAGGCCTTAAATAAGCCTCAAATTTGTGTATTTTATTAGTACTAATCATAATCTAATATTATCCACCAGTTTTATCACTTATATGACTGTTAAACTTAAAATAAGACTCCAATGAGTGATAATAAATGATCAATTTTTAGTTTAAACTTTGATCATTAATAACTTTTGATTTGTACATGCTGTGGGAACTCCTTTTGTTGTGGGATAAATAATAGGCAGTACCTTGAGGGGGAAATTATTGGTGAGTCTGTTTTGAATTTCGGAATTAGCCAATAACCATGGGTGCTAAGGTGTATTAGCTGCCCCTCTAAATATACTGAAAAAGATACCCTTTTTGATGAGATCACAAATCAAATATTTAGTTTGTTGGCTTCTCAATTAGAGTATTTTCTTCAGCAGTCTCTATCAGTCTGTCAATAAAAGATCACTATCATAATGATGGTAATAGTTAATATATTTTTTTAATAATTTAGGTTTGCTGAACTTGCTTGTTATTGATTATAATTCTTTTTAATTAATTCTTCTAGTATTCCTGCTTTCAATACCTGAGATATTTAAAGAATATTTTTCAAGATCACTATTCATATTAATAATAATCTTGATAGCTAGCTAATACTTTTAAAGGTGATTTAATAATACTATAAATATAGCTATAATAATTTAAGGGTAAGATAATTCTTTAACGGTGGTTTTGTTTAATACAAGGGTAAGATATAAATGATATAATAGTAATATAATACTATTAGGATCAATATAAATATAATCCAATATACCTAAAAGGCTTATGATATAAGGTATAAGGGTAAGATGCTATCCCTTCTATAAATAAGGGTTATTGATAAATTAGATAAGATCACTAATGATAGTATCTTGAAACACTCGGTCAACATTACCACTATAATGGTAATACTATTAAATAATATTAAGCTCTTTCATTAATATTATAAGTATCTTTCATTAATCAATCATAAATAATACTATAAGATACTGAGACTTTCTACTGATACTTTTCAATATAGATACTAGATTATCCTACTAAAGAAGGGATGGGTTGATCCTCAAGATTATTGTCTGAATCAGAAGCATGGGGGAAAAACAGAAAGAGAGGCCCTTTATTTATACCTTTTGGGCCTTCCATAGAGCCTTCCCAAAACAAGGGAGTTAGAAAAATTCCACCTTGAGACATTTTTGCTGGTGGGTAAATTCAAAATGGTATCATTTGATCAGAATATTGCACCACATTTTTGGTTGATTGCACCATTTTGAACCTTATTATTGTCAGTGCACAGCCTTGAGACATTTTTGCTAGTGGTTAAATTTGGAATGGTGTCCTTCATTAAGGATATTGCACCATATTTTTGGATGATTGCACCATACGTTTTGAATTATACTCATATTTTAAGTAAACTTTATTCTTACCTCTGCTAACCTTATTTTTCTTCTTCACAGCCTTGAAACACTTTTGCTGGTGGTTAAATTTGGAATGGTGTCATTTGATTCAGATATTGCACCATATGCTTGATGGATTGCACCATTTTCTAAAACTGTATTCTTGTCTCTACTAAGCTTATTTTTCTTCTTCAAAGCCTTGATCTGTATTTAGTTGAGTATTTTTCTATGTAAAATTTGATTGGTAAGTAATACCTGTGATGTTTGGTTATGGGATTTTAAGTGGGGATTGAGTAATGTAACACTATGTTAACTTATATGTAAGTGTTTTTTTTATGTCAAGACATGTAACACATGATGTTGTAAGAGTAATGGTATCACTTATGTAATATTACACATGTTTATTCATATTGAATATTTGTGCAAGCTGAATTATTTTCAAGCATATTCTTGTACCCAGTATAGAGTGTATAGTATCATTTCTCTTCTTTAATCCATGATATCTAGAGAATTATTGATATTATGGGGTTGAGGCAATATGTGACTATAGGTAAAATTTGATGTAGATTCCAGTGGAATACTTATTTTTGTTATTTTCATAGAATTATCTTCCTTTTTCTTGCAACGTTTTACTTTTTTATCCTCACTTTCTATCTTTATTTTCTTCTTAGATATATACCATTATTATTATTATTGATTAAAGTTTTAGATTTGAGATTGTGGATTTGAACCTTGGAAGAACTGGTATGAAATACCACATCCCTCTCTCCATTTAATGCTGTCCCCAGCATTTAAGGTGATAATCCACATTTTTTTCACAAAAACAATTAAACATTTCCCCCCCTCTTTTTTTTGAATAGAAGAATTTTTATTCAACAAAGTCCTCTTCATCTTCATCTTCCTCTTTGCCTTCTTCCTCCTCTTCCTCTGAGTCCAACTCTTTTCCTCTTGGATAGAACTTCTTTATTTGCCTTGCTGAAAACCTTCTTGCTAACTTTGTACCATCTAATTCTTCCAACTCATATGGACCATTGTTGATTTGTCTCACAACTCTATAGGGTCCATCCCATCTATTCTTGAACAAAAATCCCCATTGTTACTCTAATGCTTTATTTTATACAAGAACAATTTCACCTGGATTAATTGGCTTTCTTATTTGATGTGCTAATTTCCTGTCCTAATATTTTACTGAATCCTCCCTGGCCTTTTTTAATTTCTCTTTTGCCCTTTTTTTCATTTCTGCTTTTCCTGATAGCTGTTCAGCTCTTGCTTCCAATAAATCTTCTGTTGATTGTGTTGATTGGAATTTGTGCCATTCAATTGATAGGTATTTTTTTGCTTCAATGTCTATTGGTAGTACTGCCTTTTGACCAAATTGAAGCTCAAATTGGGAGTAATCTGTTGTTCTTTTGGTTGATATTCTGTCAGCCAATGTAACCAAAGGTAAGTATTCTTTCCATTTTTAACCATTTTCACCACACATCTTCACCAATGCATCCTTCAAATGTTTATGCCCCCTTTCTACCATTCCTTGTGACTCAGGGTAGTAGGGTGTTGTTACCCTTATGTTTGAACCTTCTTTTTTTACTGCATCTTGTAATTCCTTTCCAAACTCAGGCCCTCCATCTACTGTGACCTCTTTTGGGGCTCCATACCCGCAAATCCATTCAGGAGTGAACCATTTTGATACTGACTTTGCCGTAAGCTTTACTAAACCAATTGTCTCTGGCCATCCTGAGAAATCATCCCTGGACACTACTAAATACTTCCATCTTCCTGCTTTTACATGTACTGCATCTATACTGACTCTTTCAAATAATGTTGAGGTGAATGAGATTCTTCCTTCCTCTTTTTGGTGATAATAACTTCTCTTTTGAAAAGCTTTACAAGATTTGACCCATTTTTTGACTATTTTCTTCATTCCTTCCCACCAAAATCTTTCTTTCACTCTTCTGTATGTTTCATTTTCTCCTCTGTGTCCGATTTCTTCATTTAATGATTTTAATATTCCTCTTTGAGAACTGTGACTTGATACAACTAATTGTGGATTTGGTGTATTTCTTCTTTGAGTTGGCCTTCCTCCAGAAAGAAATTTGATGACTTTGTTTTAATTTTTTTGAAGTCATCTTCTTTACTACCAAAGGGCCATTTCAATTTATTTAAGTATTCCACCATTCTTTTCCAAAATCCTTCTTGCTTTGATGTAGCTTTATTCCTGCCAATTTTATTATATTACTATGTTTTACTCCAAACCTTGGGTGTGGTTTTATCCATTCTTCTTTGTCATCAAAATCAGATTTTTCTTTTTCTTCATCTTCTGACTGAGGTCTTCTTGACAGCCCATCTGGCATTGTGAAGGTCTTCCCTGGCTTATGAACTAAGTCAAAAGAAAATGATTGAATAAACACAACCCATCTGGTCATTGGGGCATTTGGCAAACCGGGTGAGTTTATAATTTCAATTAAGGCTTTTGCATCTACTTGTAGCTCAAAATGTTGTCCCCAAAGTACTGTTTGGAGTTTCTTGAGCATTTTGGCCACTCCACATACCTCCAGCTTTGGCTGTGAGTATTTTGATTCCAATCTTGAGAATATGATTGATTAATAATGAAATTGTCTGTCCTTTCCTTCTTTTTCTTCTTGAGTAAGTACTTCTCCTGCAGCTATACAACTTGAGTCTACTGCTAATTTAATCTTCCCTGCTCCCTTTTCATAATCCAAATTTTTTAATGTTATTTACTCCCCTACAATCTTTCTTAGCTTTTCAAATGCTTCATCACATTTAGTATTCCATTCCCATTCTTCATCATCTCTTGTGAATCTTCTTAGTGGTGATGCAATCTGAGAGACATTTTGAATGAACATTATAACATATGCACAAAGTCCCAAAAAGCCTCTTACTTCCTTTCTATTGAGGGGCTTTGGCCAACTTTGTATTTTATTAATCTTCTGCTTTGAAATTTTTCTTCCATTGAAAGAAACTACATACCCTACAATGTCCAATGCTGGCACACAACATGCAAATTTGATACCTGATATGGTAAGTCCTGCCTCTTCAATTCTGAATAATATTCTCTCTAATGTAACTGTATATTCCCAAATGATTCTTCTTATCAAATTATTTTCTTGTGAAGCATCATTATTATATGTTGATCTTGGACCTTTTATCCCTCCATCATCAATAAAAATTCCTACCTTCTCTGGTATTTCTTCTTGAAATATCCAAGTCATTTGGGCTTGATAAAATGCAACAGAATTGGTTGCGTTGTGTGGTAATCATGTTAGTTGTAGCCTTCCAAGTGGTGTTTCAAATGTAGTTAAGGGTCTTGTAGAAATTTCTAATTCTCTTTCATCATACCCTCCCATTATGTAACCAAGTCCATAACAAGCTCTCCCTGAAAAGGCATCTACAAATTGTTCAATATGTGGTGGTAATCCTGCATCTTTAATTGTTACTTTATTAAGATCCTGTAATTAATGGACAATTCTAAGTTTTCCATTTGACTTTGTAACACAAAATACTGGACTTGTATAGCTGGAGCTAGACTGCTCATACCAGCCTGTTCTAATCCTTTCCCTTACCAATTCAATAAGCTGGGGTATTATGGGCTTTCATATTGGTATTGGCTTCTTTTTCCAAGGTGTATGTGGTATTACTTTTATTTTGTAGGGTTTTCCATATGAATGTTTGAGTAAACCCCTTTCCTCTGCACTGAATGTGATTGCTTTTTCTCTTAAAACTATGACACTCATCAGAAGACTCCTTTCTTCTTCTGAAAGCCATCCAGGTGGTCCAAAATTTATCAATTCAAATCTTTCTTGTGTTATTTTTGATGTGACCATAAATTTAGGTGGTTTTGGTGATAGTGGTGTATTATAAGGGTCTCTTGATAATCGTGGCCTTCCTAAAGGAGGATTTATGTCTTGGGGCATAGGCTCATTAACTGGTTTGAATTTCTTGAGTACTGATTTGTATTTTGGTAATCCATCTTGTAATATCACTGAAATTATTCTGTTTTCCTCTTTGATATTTTTATTTATTTATATATATATATATTAAAACTGGTTAAGTTGAAATGAATATAATATCAATTCTTCTATTTTCTTTATTTCTTCTCCTTCTTTTAATAATTTCTTAAATTAAATAAATCTTCACTTCTTTTATCTTTTTCTGTCCATATATTTGAGGTTGCAGTTTTAGGTCATACAGGACCCTACAACTCAGGTGTGCAGACCCTGTATATTAGGTATACAAAATCCTGCCTTTTTATGTCATACAAGGACAATAAGACCCCTTGTCCATTTCTTCACAAGGGAGCAGTTTCATGTCATGCTGAGGACCTCCTGGTCTTCAATTTGACTTGATCCAAGGGAAGTTTTTTTTTCTTTCCATTAAGCTGAAAGATTCCTTATACTAATATCAACTTGAGCTACCTTGAGGCTTAATAATTCATAAAATGTTTGGGTTGATAGATATTTCTTTCTTCTTTTAAGTCATTACCAATCTCCTTGGATATTTCAATTCTACATTTTTGTCCTTCTTTCTTCAATATTTTATTATTTGGCCAATTTATCATATATATTTGAGGATTTTATTTGAGCCATTGCAAATCTTACCTCTTCTTTCTTCACATTATTTCTTTAATACCACTACTCCTTTCATGGAATAAAATAAAGAGATAGATTATAAGACCTCAGGTGTGCCACCCCTGTAGTTTTAAGTCATACAAGGACTTAACATTCCACTACTCCCATCATGGATTCATTAAATTGCCTATTTTATATATTGAAATAAATTCTCATAATTCTAGAGTTGAATATGCTTTCAGGATGTTTTGATCATGAGTTTAAAAGAAAACCAGTCTATACTTATCATCTTCCATTCATTCCTATGATTGAGCTTGCAAGATACTATTAAGATATCTCTTTTTTTATTCTTCTTTCTTCTTTTTATCTGTAATATTAATCTTCAGGTTTGGGATAATACCCCCTCTCCATTTAAATTTCTGTAGTTGGTTTCTCTAATTTATTTGTATTTTGTTTTTCATTCTTGTAATATTTTCTTTCCAAATTTTGAATTTTTAGCTTTATTATTATTATTATTATTTTGAGTCTTATTCATAGTAAGATGAGGGTTTAATTTCTGTGGTGGCCTGACAGTATATAGTGGCAGTCTACAAGTCTATATCTCTAATCAACTCAGAAATATTTCCCCTTATCAGACCAGGTCTGACCTTGGCTGCTCAGTGTATATGCATCTTTTAAGTACATAAATACCATTTGTCCAAGTGCCACCTAGAGCAGGAAGACCATTAAAGCCTCTATTTTCTGAATGAGATTTTCTTAACAATAACATTGATAATAAACATCATATTTTCAATCTTTAAGTGATTGATAATTCTTATGTTTTGTTCTTTTTTCTTTTTTTGAGTATATACATATTTATATCTATTTATATTTATATATATTTGAATTTTTCATATATAATCTTTTATAGTATTAAGATTTTAATATTTTCAGTTTAAGGTAATGGTGGACTCATATAATTGAGCATTCATGTATTTAAAAATGATAAATGTAAAAGTTGCAGTTTATAGTCCTTGTGGACTTTGAATATTTATTGAGTTAAAAATAATAATAATAAAAATTGCAGTTTATAGTCTTTTGTGGACATTGGATTCTTATTGAGTGAAAAATAATAATACAAAATTCCAGTTTATAGTCTTGGTGGACTTATAATTTTGCTAATAATATAATTTAAAATGGATAGAAAAAGTTTTCAATTTTATTTTCCATTTAGGGTCATAGGGGACCAACGTCCAAATGAATTTTTGAATAAATAATTTAAATATAAAGATATTTATCAAGGTTTTGTTGAATTAATTGCTAAAACGTATCTGGAAAATAATATCAAAATAAATAAATATTTTTTTGATAAGAATTTTTGAACAATAATGAATATAAGAATAATCTAGTTTACAGTCATAAAGGACCTAAAAGAAAAAAAACTTATGTTCTAGTTCTACCAAATAATTCAGTTTTAGGTCATAGTGGACCCATATAATTGAATAGGAAGAAATATTGTAAAAAAAACATCAATAAGCTATTCAAAAAAAGACCTTAAAGTCTTATTGAGGGCTTTATGAGTCTAAATAAGCATAGATATTTGTGTAAAACTGGAAATAATTATTCAAAAAAGCACTTTATGGTCTTGCTGAAGACCTCATGATTCTAAATCAGCATACATATTTGTGTAAAAATGGAAATAATTAATGAAACAAGCACTTTATGGTCTTGCTGAGGACCTTATTATTCTCAATGAGCATAGATATTTTGGTATAAAACTGGAAATAATTAATGAAACAAGCACTTCATGGTCTTGCTGAGGACCTTATGAGTCTGAATTAGCATAGATATTAGTATAAAGCTGGAAATAATCAATCAGATCAGCATTTCATATTGTGAATAAAGGCTTTTTTGCTTGTCTAAGTGGAGAGTTGGCTTATTTTATCTTTGGCTGGGCCAGAATTCCTGAATCTTCCTTAATCTTCCTCCTGAAAAATTTTGAAAAATTTTGAAAAATTCTCAAATATTCCCAAATATTCCTGAAAATTCTGAGATCTTCTTAAGTCTTCTAAGTCCACTCTAAATCCAGCCAATCACAATTCAAGAAAGATAAAACATATTCTGACCAATCACAATCAAGGGAAATTCAAGCTCTGACCAATCATATCATTCCACAGAGTTTCTTCTTTTTTGTTTTAGCCAAGTTGTGGTTTGATGAATTTTTCCTTTTTGAAAGTTAGGTTTGCTGGAGAATATGAAAGGAGGCCTTCTTCCCAGAGCCCAAAATTCTTTTCCTCAACTTCTTGATATTTTTTTATACATATGGGCCTGCACCTATATTTTAACCCTATATAAAGTACATAGTATTTGAAGTATATTTTTTATGGGATCAATCTGGCCAGTTGTTCCTTTAATAATATCTTCATATTATCATACTTCTATCATCTTATTATTTTATTAATTTACTATTCACCATAATAATATGATATTACTCTATTATAATACTATTCAATCAGGATATTAGAATATTATACTATTTTTTTTCTCATGATATTGTAACTTTATTATATTATCTTATTAAAATATATTATATTATCCTCATACTTTAATATTTTTTTATTAAACTCTAATGGAACTATAGTATTATGATATGTTTCTTCTTTCTCATTATAATATATTAAGGAATCATCTTAATATTATTTTTTATTTCTTATCATAAATTTTTCTCATTATAGCCTATATTATTTGTATTTTATTCCTTTTTAAAGCAAGGGGGGTGGCCAGTTTTTTTTTATTAATTTTTTTTTTAAAAAAAAATTAAAAAAAACTAAAAAATTAAAAAAAAATCAAAATTAAAAAAAGATTAAATTCAAAAAAGCTGGTCACCCCTCTTTGTGAGTTGGATTCTATGTCTATGCTATGTGTGTGTGCATGCTGTGTGTATGTATGTAGCATGTATGTGTGTTGAGTAGTTTAGCATAATTATTTTCCTTGGATTCCTGACTTCATAGTATTAAGATAAGTTCCTTCCTAATTTTTTTTGAGGGTTGATGCTACACATAACTGATAACATCTTTTTTCTTCCTTCTGAAATGTCTAGTCTTCTTGTAGTGAAAGGATCTTGAGGTATTTTTTATATCAAACATATCCTCTTGTATTAGTAAGTTAATAAAGCTTTTTTTAATTCTATCATAATAATACTGATTAAATATTCCTTCTTTTCAGATTATTTTGTTGAATTATATTTGAAAACTATTTTCCTTTTGAAATTGAAACTTTTCTTTTTCACAAACAACGATCTTCTTTTGAAGAAGTGCAATGATAAGGGTTTTTTTTTGACCTTATGAAAGGTAATTATTCATGAAATTGAGAATTCAAGAAACCCCTAATTAATTTATTAATGAAAAATAAGCTTAAATAAACTATAATTTAATAGTATATTAATGTTGATTCATTCAAGTCAAATAATTAAATTTATTTTCATTGATTAAAATTTATAAACTGATGCTTCTTTATTAGAGTCCCACTTTCCCCAAAACTTATAGCCACTTGTGCTTTGGGTGGTACAAGAAATAGTTAACCACCCCTATTTTTTGAATATGAAAGACTAGTGATACTATCACAGTATAAAAAACATAAAACGTTCTTTCTAGATGAATTTGATAACTAGCTCTCTTTTTTTTATTACTGTAAATTTTTTTCTTTTTTTTTCTTCTTTTTTATACTAATTAAAATATCTTTACCACAATTATCCCTTCTGAACTCCATATCAATTCTGAATTTTTATTGTTTTATTGGTTATATATACATTTTCTTGATTGATTTATTAATTATGAATATATTTTTTTTTAATTTTCATGTTTTTTTTGGTACTATTACAGAAAAGTCAAAAATTAAATTTTCAGTTTAAGGCCATTCTGGGCCATCACGTAACACTTGTACTTGCTTGTGTTAATATCTTCTTCTTTGATGAACTGACTTATAATAGAAGAATATTAAGGGAAAATATATAGTTGAATTGCTGTTTAAGGCCATGCTGGGCCTTTAATTTTCTGAAGGATAATTTTCAAGAAATATTCTCAATTCTTCTTCATTTTCCTTTCAATCTTGCTGCTGACAATTTCTTTCCATAACTTATTCCATTCTTCTTTCTTCAAACAAAACTTGTGATTCTTCATTATAGTTATTAACTGTAAGAATTTATCCTCTAAATCAAAATTCAATCCCTTTTCAATAATATAGCAGTCACCTCTCCATTTAATACTTTAACCCTTACTTTGATATTCTTCAAGACAAAACCATCTCTGAGCTTGTATTGTTCCCCAGTAAAGACTACTCCTTATATCTGAATCCATATAGAGAATTTCATTCCAATAGTCATTATTGAGATTCCCTTTAATTCCAATATAATTAAGTATATCCATGAATTCTAGTTTTGAAAGGTTTGATCCAGGAAGCTGGCTTAAAGAGGCTTCTGTAGGTGTTTCTTGAGTAATGTCTTTATTTCCAAATAAATCTTCAAGTTCAATAAAGGGGATGGTTTGAATAATTGGTATCTTGAAGTATTCAATAATTGGTAATCCCCATCTTTGGTCTTCATTGTTAAGTCCTTGAAAATTATGATTAATCCAGAGGTCTTGGCTTTTTTCATTTCTTTCTGAGCTTGGCCAATAGAACCAGATGGTATTGTCTGCTTAATCAGTTTCAGACATGATGATTACAAAATATAAATTATGATAAAAAAAGATAATGTTTTCTTGATGTTGAAAAATATGAATAATTATGATAGCTTCTTGGTAAAGGTGGATGAATTAAATAATCTAAGTAAAATATTTCTTAAAGAATTAATCCTCTTTGATAAGGCAGGAAGTTACAGCCAAAAACTTGAATAAATTGAAGTTTCAAGTAATGAGGTGCAAAACATTTGTGTCCTCTTTGATAAGGCAGGAAGTCACTGCCAAAAATACTGGACTTGATTATTTAAATTGAATTTTACTCATTTTCTTCTCTTCTTTGTTTTTGAACTATGTAAGCTGGAGGTTTTCAGAATTGGCTTCAGCTGTACTTTTCTCATTGATGGTAAGTAATTTCTATAATAAGCTAATTTTTCATCCAAAACTCTAAGTTCCTCCAATAACAACTTTATTTCTTTCAATCTTTCCTTTTCTTCTCTTGATTGGTGACTTGATGACTGACATTCTTGAAATCCATCTTCATACTCAAAACTGACTTCTTCATATTGCTTCTTCAATTGCCTTTGATCCAAAATTTCTTCATCCTCCAACAGTTCATCCCTATAACATCTAAGCTTTGGCATCTTAACTGTTTGTTAATTTTATTAAAGATTATGATCTCATTAGCTTTTTTTCTTCTTTTTTTTAATTGATCTTATAATGAATGATATTTATAGTTATTTTAAATAGAAGCTGATATTGAAATTCCCAAGGATTTCATCCCAAAAACTGAAACCATTAGACGTGGAATAAGAAACAGGCACCCACCCCTATCTTTTCAATTCAAACATAGCTTTATCATACTTTTACAGTTAAAAATCATGCATACCCAAATCTTCATTCATCCATATATACATATATTTAATTTTAATTTTTTTTATTATATTTTTTTTTAATTTTAACAAATTTTTTTTTAAGTTTTTTTTTCTTTTTTCTTTTTACATGTGCAGAAAAATATATTCAATTCATGAAACCCATTTTCCTTTTTCTTTTTTCTGAATAATTGTATTCACACATATATCCTTTGCTATTTCTCCTAGTATTTTCCTTCCTTTCTTCCTTTCTTCTAGGGTATTACCTTTCCAATTTCTTATGCATCCTTCTTCTTTGTGTATAAAGAGGTATCCATACTCTTCCCAGAAAGTATTTCTACCAAGAAGCTCCATATTATGCAAATTGAAGTCTTCTTGTGGCCAAACTCTACAATCATAAAGAGCCTTCCTTGTTTGTTCATCAAAGGAAAATACTTCCTCCCAATAATCGTTTTCCAAATTACCCTTCATTCCTTCCTCATTCAAGAGTTCCATGAAGTGTAATTTTGAGGGGTCATATCCTGGAAGATTCTTCAACCATTTTCCTCCTTTTATTCTTGATGGACCCTCAAAGTATATATCTTTGAATTCAATGTAGGGAAGAATTATGAAATCTGGCTCTTCTTCAGGTGTTGGAAGTTTCCAGTAAGACATTTCATCATAATACTTCAAGAAAATTTCTTTATCCAAGTCCATTTCCTTGTCTTTATCAATTTTCCATGGGCGTTTTGGGTTTAAATTACATGACAGAATAGTGTTCATGAGATCCTTTTGCAATGGTGAGACTTCAACTTCTATCAAATTTGATTCTTGATTTGAATATGAAGATAATCTTGGTTTGATTTCTTTTAAAGAGTCGTGAATATTGTAGGCCTCCCAAAAATTTTCATAAGCATGAGAGTGCTTTATTTTCTTCTTTGGAGGATCTTGAGAAATTTCATGTATTTGGAATTCATAAGTTTGATTAGATTCTTCTTTATTGTATTCCTTTATAAATTCTCATCTTTGAAACAGTCAATATTTTTATTTCTAAGATCTTTCAATGAGTCTTCACAGTATTGCTCACTTTTCATTTCTGGCTTCATTTCAATTTTCATATCTTGTGGGTATTTTTCCTTGGAAAATATGTCAAACAGATTTTTTCTACTATGTATTGGTGGTCCTTCTATGATTTCTGAGCCATTCACCATAACCTGATATAACATACCATTGGTGTCAATTTGTTTATAGCTAATTTTATTTTACTTTTTCTCTGATTCATTCACTTCTTCCATATACCAATTTGATTTTTCATCTTGTTTCCATATATAACTCTTTTTGTTTTCAGGTTCCTCATCAATTTTCCAGAAGTGAGGGCATGGGCTTAAGCTTAGGTTTTTTACTTGAGGGTTTTGCTTTTTGACATAATCTTCATATTCACTTGAAGGTGGTAGATTTCTATTGATCCATACCTCCCATTTTTTGGGATCAAAGGTAGCCCATCCCTTGTTTTCTTTTATTTCCTTGTCTAAATACCAGGCTAATGACTTTGACTCTTCTGGTTTTATTTGGTTTGATAGTGCTTCTGTTGATGGTCCCTGTTCTGGCTTTTGTGTTTCTACCTCTTGGTCTACTTCCACTTCCTCCAGAGGTTCATTCTCTATTCCCCTATCCATTATGGATAATCTTTCATCTAAATTAAATTCCATAGACTTTATCTTTTGATAATCTTTGTTTTTAGCTGATTTGAAAATACTTTTTATTTTTGATTTAGATTTATCTTCAGCTTCTTTTGATTTTATTTTTCTAAACCAATCTTTTATTTTTCCCATTGAACAAAGCTCCATTCCTCTTGGTGGTCCTGTTTGCCATCCTAACATATGGGGTTTGCATATTGGCATACATAATCTTCCACCATCTGCTTCTTGATAGCTAAATATTTCACCTTGTTCCTGTGAAAAGTCCAATCTAATGTTATTGTCTTCCAAGAAGGGCCTTCCAAGGACTGTATGTACTTCTCCCTTGGGAATGAAGAAATGAATTTCTTTTTCTTCTCCAGAAGGCAAGAGTACTTGGGTGAATTCAGCTCATCCAATTAATGATGTTGTATGTCCTCCAATTCCTCTTAAATTCATGTTGAGCTTTCTGTTTGGAAGAGAGGATTTTATTGCTGCATCTTCAGTGATTATGTTGAGCTCTGATCCTGTATCTACCAGTTCCATTACTGGATATTCTTCTTTTCCAACAAATACTTCCATAAACCCAAGTGGACAGGAATAATGAAGTCTTGGTTTTTCAAAATCTGTAATCTTTATAAAAATAAAATCTTCTTTAATGTCCAAAGTGTTAACTGATTTCATAGCTTCCTTTTCTTCAAGAGAAATCCCTTGAAGCCTGTCAATGAAGGTTGGTCAAACTGATAATATTTCTTCCAAGGTTAAGTTAATTTTCTGTTCCAAGATTTTCCTTATCACATCTTCAATTGCTAATTTTGGTTTTAATTCTTTCTTATCCTTTAGGAATTCTTTCTTTTCAGTTTTGTGGTGAACCATCTTTTTATTTAGCTTGTCACTTTCCTCCTCAACATTCTCTTTTTATTTACTTTCAGTTCCTTCAAATGTTTCATCTCTTTTTGTATGTTTATCTTTATATTTGGTTGGAGCAATTATCTTCCTCTCTTCTTCAGCCTCATCCTCATGATAGGTTCCTGGTAGTATTGTTTTTATACTTTAAGACTCTTTTTTATTTTGGGTTTCTTGTTTAGCCAATCTTTGCTCTGTCTGTCTGAGAGTTGCATGTGTTTCCAAAATCCCGGTGCGTGAAGATACTGTTGGTGGTTTCCAATTACCCCAGTCTTCTACTTGAGCAATTGAAACTTCTTTTTCTTCCTTTTTCAGCTCAACTATATTTTGATCTTCTGGTCTTGATAGAGGCTTTTCCTTTTCAATTATCTTGTTTGAAATTTCTTTTTTTTCCTTATCAAATTCCCTGACTAAATCCTTGGGAGATTTTGTTCCCTCTGAGGGTACTCTTTGGAAATTAGGGTAAAGGAAGTTCAATCCTTGCCTATTTAAAATTTTCTTTTCCATATCTTCTGCCAGGTAGCTGCATCTTGTCAATGAATGTCCATTTTCAAAACAGTAATAACACTTTAAGGGTGGTCTTGGATACAGTTGTGCTGGAACATAAGGTTGATAATTTGCAGGTAAAGGTGCCTAAGTATTTCTTTGTCTGAATGGTTGTGCATTTGGTGCTAAGCCTTATCCTTGTGTGTTTGGTTAATCCTTCCAGACCTTCTTTGGTGGATTAACATCCTCTGATAGTTCTTTCAGCTGGTCCAACACATCCTTCATTGGGTTGACTTCTTTTGGTGCTTCATTAACATGAGCCTGTTGAGCTGGGGTATTCTTTATTTTCTATCTTGCAGCTCTTGGAAATATTCCTGGTGTGGATGTTGCAAATGTCTTTGGGGTTGGTGATGGTGATGGTTGCTGGGGTCTGAGCATTCTTTCAATAGTTGCATCCCCAGTAGTTTCAGGTGAGAATTGACTTGATTTTGTCTTCTTTCCATGTCTTCTTGCAGCTCTTTCCATAGCCTTGTGTAATTCTAACCTTTTCTTTTGAGATTCTTCATCATTCTCTAAATAAGAAAAATCCTCCTCTTCAATTTCTTCCTGACTTAATACTTCAATTCTGGACTTCTCTTTTTCCAATTCTTCCTCCAAGGTTAGAGCCTTCTTTGATGATGATGATTCCTCCTTGATAATTGTGATCTAAAGCAATGATTTAATTTTCAATTTTATTTTTGATTGATTCTTTTTGATTTTTTTGATTTTTAATGATTTTTAAGATTTATAATGTGATCTTATTGATGATACTTGAGATTTGAAAGCCACTGTTGGGACACCAGATGTGGGAACTCCTTTTTTGTGGGATAAATAATAGGCAGTACCTTGAGGGGGAAATTATTGGTGAGTATGTTTTGAATTTTGGAATTAGCCAATAACCATGGGTGCTAAGGTGTATTAGCTGCCCCTCTAAATGTACTTAAAAAGATACCCTTTTGATGAGATCACAAATCAATCATTTAGTTTTGTGGCTTTTCAATTAGAGAATTTTCTTCAGAAGTCTCTATCAGTCTGTCAATAAAAGATCACTATGATAATAATGGTAATAGCTAATATTTTTTTTAATAATTTAGGTTTGCTTAACTTTCTTGTTATTGATTATAATTCTTTTTAATTAATTCTTCTAGTATTCCTTCTTTCAATACCTGAGATATTTAAAGAATATTGTTTAAAATCACTATTAATATTAATAGTAATCTTAATAGCTAGCTAATACTTTTAAAGGTGATTTAATAATGCTATAAATATAGCTATAATAATTTAAGGGTAAGATAATTCTTTAACGGTGGTTTTGTTTAATATAAGGGTAAGATATAAATGATATAATAGTAATATAATACTATTAGAATCAATATAAATATAATCCAATATACCTAAAAAGGCTTATTATATAAGGTTTAAGGGTAAGATGATATCCCTTCTATAAATAAGGGTTATTGATAAATTAGATAAGATCACTAATGATAGTATCTTCAAACACTACTTCAACACTACTACTATAATGGTAAGACTATTAAGTAATATTACACTCTTTCATTAATTAATCATAAAGAATACTATAAGATACTGAGCCTTGCTACTGATATTTTTCAATATAGATACTAGATTATCCTACTAGAGAAGGTATGCATTGATCCTCAAGATTATTGTCTGAATGAGAAGCATGGGGGAAAAACAGGGAGAGAGGCCCTTTATTTATACCTTTTGGGCCCTCCATAGAGCCTTCCCAAAACAAGGGACTTGGAAAAATTCCACCTTGAGACATTTTTTCTGGTGGGTAAATTCAAAATGGTATCATTTGATCAAGATATTGCACCATATGTTTGGTTGATTGCACCATTCTGAACCTTATTATTGTCAGTGTACAGCCTTGAGACATTTTAACTGGTCGTTAAATTTGGAATGGTGTCATTTGTTAAGGATATTGAACCATACTTTTTGAATTATACTGATATTTTAACTATACTTTATTCTTATCTCTACTGACCTTATTTGTATTCTTCATAGCCTTGAGACACTCTTGCTGGTGGTTAAATTTGGAATGGTGTCATTTGATACAGATATTGCACCATATGTTTGGTTGATTGCACCATTTTCTAAAACTGTATTCTTATCTCTGCTAAGCTTATTTTTCTTCTTCACCGCCTTGATCTGTATTTAGTTGAGTATTTTTCTATGTAAAAATTAATTTGTAAGTAATACCTGTAATGTTTGGTTATGGGATTTTAAGTGGGGATTGAGTAATGTAACACTATGTTAACTTATATGTAAGTGTTTTTTTATGTCAAGACATATAACACATGATGTTGTAAGAGTAATGGTATCACTTATGTAATATTACACATGTTTATTCATATTAAATATTTGGAAAAGCTGCATTTTTTTACGCATATTCTTGTATCTAGTATAGAGTGTATAGTATCATTTCTCTTCTTTAATCCATGATATCTAGAGAATTATAGATATTATGTGGTTGAGGCAATATGTGACTATAGGTAAAATTTGATGTAGATTCCAGTGGAATACTTATTTTTGTTATTTTAATAGAATTATCTTCCTTTTTCTTGCAATTTTTTACTTTTTTATCCTCACTTTTTATATTTCTTTTCTTCTTAGATATATACCATTATTATTATTATTGATTAAAGTTTTAGATTTGAAATTGTGGATTTGAACCTTGGAAGAACTGGTATGGAATACTACAATGCTAAAGCCATTCAGAGAGTAAATTCTGATATCTTTGGATGTAATTATTAAACTTTCAAGAGAATTTCATTACATCATAAAAACTCTATTTTTGATTATTTCTCTTGCAGCTCATCTTTTCTGTCAAAATTTACAATTTTAAGCTTCAAACCATGATTTCAGGGGGTTGTACCTTGAATATAATAATAAAAAATATATTATTTTTATGTATAAACTGGTATAACATGGATATCCATTTTTTTAAGTTTGGACCATTTTCATAACAAATTGGTCAACAGCTATAGCAATTTTATTCAATAAATTCTTACAAGTTATAACCTTGTTTATAGCTTGTAAAATAAATTTCATATATTTTTTCTTACAGTAATTAAGTGTAAGATTTTTTGGTTCAACTCTCTATCATGTATATTTAAAGAGATAAAAGCTAAAAACAATGAATATATGCATTGATCAGTAAAGTGCATATATTGAGGTTATTTCTTTAAGTATTGACTATACAGATATGACATGAGAATGTTGTATGTGTATTTTACCCTGAAGAATCTAATGGTATAGTTTCTTTTACATTTTTATTCGTTATATTATGGGGTAATCAATAATTTATACCTATTTTGAGATAATATTTTTAATTCTTATTATTGGAATAATTATTATAAGGTTATTTTGTGACCTTTTTGGATATTTGGCCATATCTAAAAGGCTCAAAGGACAAAAATTAAAACATATTTGAAATTATTTTTAGGGAGGTTTTTAATTTCCAGAATGTCAGATTGAAGTTTTTCAAAGGGTTTCTTGGCTGAAGGATTTTTTTTTTGTGTGAAGTATGTTACAGTTTACACTGAATATAAATTCCACATATTGAAGAGTACTGAGGTACTGTACTTTTGAAAATATTATTTCCTTTCAAAACCTTTTCGGTAGTCATTGTACGGGTGTCCTACCATTATGCTCTAGTCCTTTCCTTCAACATGACTCAGGGGAAAAATTGAAGTTTCTCTTTTCATCTTAGCAGGGTATAGTGTGTTCTTCCAGGAAAATTACAAAATTGCTCTGTCTGAAGAGATTTAAAAGGGAAATCTTTCAATGCTTCTTTGCAAACCCACTATTTCCAAGAATATTATCACAAACATTAGTAATAGTAACTTCATACAAATAGAATATGGTGTGAGTATAGCTATTATGTGACTTGCTATTATAAAATTATTTTAATATGTACCATGAACTTAGGTGTAATGTGTTTAAACAGATTTTCTATAGTTCTTTGAAGGCAATATACTTTTTCATAGATAAATGCCAGCCCAGAAAAAAAGAACTCAGGTTGAATGCTTCATGCATGTCATTTGTGAATGATAGTTACTTCCACTGTGAAGCTCTTCACTGATTCCATTCTTGATACTAATAGTGAGAATACCTTGAAACCAAGGTATAAAAATTCAATAGGGGGGCTAAGTCCTTTACTGATTTACATTTCTGATGGCTCCTGATATGCACACCAAACTCTCCTTGGTAAATGTCCACATCAGTCAAGATTTCCCCAAAATAAAGCCACCCACAAACCTCAAAGATTTTGGAAAAGGGCCACAAAACATTACTGTCCCCAATCTATTCTGGCCAAAAAAACTGGCTTTATATCCCTGAGTGTTTGAAATATCTAGCATTCTTGATTTTCATATACAGAAGCTTTGTTTTCTAGTCTCTTGTGGCTATATCAGTCAAAGACTGAGCCCCTTAATCAGGATAAGAGGATAAATAAGTAAAGCTGACTGAAACTAAATGTTTTTAGAGATAAAAAGCTTGAAAAAGTCTTCTCGTCTTTACCAAGATTAAAAGCAGGAGTTAAAAAATGTTCGTTTTGTGAATACACTTCACACACATTAATAAGTAACATCCATTAAGATAACCAAGTTGTGAAAGCACAGGGATTTTAAGCTGTGTGTTTCTGTCCAAATGACGTCACTTTCACCACATATTAGTAGTGTAAATTCATTGAATTTTTGGACTAGTTTATTTCCATGGTCTTCTAATTGTGATAAACATACCAGATTAATGTTTCTGTCAAGGGCATACAGGAAGGGGTGAATTATGGTGCCCTTGAGATTCGTTTTTCAGCATGGGTAATGATGATTTCTTCCAAGAAGTTTTTCACACATATGTACGTGTTTTGGATCAATAAGAAGGCGGAAATTTGATATTACTTTTTCGGAAGCTACACAGTCGGGGACTAAGCGTTTTCCACTTGTTGAGCAAGCTATTTCACAAAAATTGTTATTTTACTCAGTAATAATAAATTCATTTTTGCCATCAGCATCATCATTGGATTGATTTTCCCATGAATTATTGTCAACTTAGTTTTCTGAATCCTTATTATGTAGCTTGAGAAGAAGTTTAATGTTTGACTCTAGTTTTTTCATTCTCTTATGAATATTGTTTTCTTTTGGGGCTCTTGTTGGAGTTAACCCAGTCATTGGTGGCTTTTTTCTTTGAATGTGCTGTAATTTGGTTTAGATAAAGTGTTTAGGCTGTCGTTGTTTTTGGATGCACATAATCTAAGTTCTGACAAAAGTCTCTTGATAATTGGTTGTAGACTAAAAGGCTGATATCATACAGGTTTCGTACTAAACTGGAGATACTGTTCTTTTCTTAGGGTTTGTAGTAAGATCCCAGAGACGGCTCCCTCAGTAATATTAATCATCATTTCCGTGTTCCTTACTAAGATCTTGAATGCAGTGTATTTCTTTTGGGAACGTAGGAAATGGTGTTATAGTGATATAGCTGGATCATAGGCACAATCAAGCTCAAAAAGACTTTCACACAGTGAAATTACTCAGGTGTGACCATACGCTTCATTAGGGCTCTAAGGGCATCATGGAATATTTTTTTGTCATAGAGAAGTGGTTTGAGATCTTCATGGACGGTGCTATAAAAATTTGACATAGAGAAGGCATTCTTAACTTTATAATCAGGAGTCGATTTATTGAACTTGTAATTGAATACAAAATTGAGTTTCTCAAACAATTGCACGCAATTATTGCCTGTGAGCATTTTAAGCTTCATTTTTGATGCCCCCTAATTGTCTGGTTGGCTCCTCTGCGTTACCATTTGGGATAGAACTGGAAGCTTTGAGGACAAGGCCATAATGAGAGGTACCTAAATATTATATCGCTAGTGTTTCTGTATCAAGAGATAACTCTCGCTACCATGTAGTGACTTTAAAGAGTTAAATATACAATTTATTGCAATACAGTGATACAAGGCTAGTAGCAGAAACACTTTCAATTAGAACAAAATTGAGGATAATATTTTTAGTGTGATCTCATAACAGTCCAATTGTAATACCTTTGGTTTGTTTTAACAGGAGCCAAACTTATCAAATACTAACAATTTTGACTGAAGTGCCGTTTGACGATAAACACTGCTAGCCTAGTTAATGGAAAAGTTAACAAAAATAGTCTTATAATGCTTATAAAAATGAATCTTAGTTACCTCCACTAGGTGTTGATCTAGCTGATTCAGTCTGTAGTACTTAGCGTTCAGATAACATGAGATACAAGGGAAATATATGACTTTACGACGACAATCTTTTAGGAAATAAAAACAGAGAGAGTAAGAAGATTAAAGTGAGAATTGAGAATGCAAAGAGCACAATATTCTTCTTCATTAATCAGTCAGAAGTATCTTAAATAGGTTGGGCACTTCCAGTAGGGTGACTACAGATCGACGTTGGTTAAGATCACCCCCTGACGTCAATTCTTCTCTTAACACAAAGTAGCTTGTGGTGGTTTGGACGACCCAGGCACTGTAGTATCTTCGGTTGATAAAATTCATTCGGTCTCAGGATTTCAATTCTCGTCATATAACAGCAGTCAATTCAAATAAAGCTTATAACGATACAATTTTAATTCCGTTTTCTAAGAGCCCCTGATTTCTTTTAGTTTTCAGTACTTTTCTTGCCTTGAGCCTTGGGAGAAGTCTTGCTGACAAGAACGTTCCTTTTCCTTGGAAGAATCTCTTGAGTCGTTCGACAGCTCTTCTATCTTTGATAAAACTACCAAGTCACCTACTTCAATTTAGTTAGTACTACATCCTAACTCCGACTGATCATAGCGTTGTTTAATCCTCTGAATTTCAAAATTCACAAATAATAATCAACTTTAGCTTTCGAGAGGCTAAGTAAGGCTATTATAAGTACTCACGATCTCGGTTTCACAGCACGCGTCCTCAAGACTGGAGCATTCAAAATTTCCTCCTCCTTTTACCGTGGGAACATCGACTAAATTTAAGAATTGGCGGGGGCATATGAGCTCATTATGGAATATGAAAACAAGGCGGACTGAATACGGCTAACTATACTGAATTTCAGGGTTGTCCGAGGCGTAGTCAAAGGTTACACACCCCCCATATTTTTTCGTACCTTTGCAATGAAAAGAACGGCTCATGACAGGCTGGAGCAAGGCGACCATTAAAACCACTCCAATTTGAAGGACAAGAGAAGATTTCATTCTGACGAGAATTTGAGAGTTTTCGGCAATGCTTGTAAAGAATCAACCGGAGATTTAACGCAGAGCAAGTTTTCTGTCGGCGGTGGGGATGAGACCAAAGCAGAGGTGGAAAGTTTATAGCTTTTTACTGAGCGGCTAGAGGGAAGACAACTCTCATCAAAAAGACTTCTGGATGGCGTTAAAACTTATTCCTGTGGCTTGATTGATAGATCTCATTGATGATGAAAGCTTGGCGTTCAAGCTTCCACGCCAGTGGCTTGGTCACTCCGCTTGTGTTTGTGTTGGTTTGGGTTGTACAGTATCAATTGAGCCTCTTCAAATATTGAAAATTCCAAGCTGGAGAAGAATATCACTTTCAAGCATGCCCTGTGCGGCGCCACAACGCTCAGCAATATTTGATATTCAAATTCAATATGTTGGATTACTCATATTATAAATCAACTTGTCATCATAGAAATTTGGAATACTAATCCAATTATTATCATTAAGATGGGAGGAAAGTTGTAAACTTGCCACTAAATCACTAAATCACTATAATCTCTCTTTTACTTTTTTGAAGTAATTTGTATTTTAAATTCCACACTATTAGAAATCTTAGTTGCAGCGTCCTGGTGACAAATTTATCCGTCCATAATTTCTTAAACAAATAACGTCAGGGTTTATTTGTTTTCACATCTTTTTAAAGGAATAAGGGCTCATTATCTTCAAATAAATACTTACTGTTAGAAAATCAGTCTTAGACTACACCTTCTTAGATTACACTTTCTTTCCGTTTACTCTTCACATCTTAGACTACTTTATTAGACCTACCCCATCAGTTTTTACTCTATCTTGCACGAGTGCATTAGCTGAACCCCAAAGAGATAGACTCCTCTTTTTGTATTTAAACATGTCTGTTGTTCACCTTCCAGTAGAATCATCTCATTTGTTCTCTTTATTATTGCACCTTACTCCAGGTTCGCTGTCGTCTCTCGTGTCCCTGATTTACTTATTGGCTAAGACTTATTAGTCTTGCTCTTGAAGTCCCTTGCTTTCCTTTGGATTATGACACCAGTGCTATAACCAGCTTAGAAAATCAGCTTGGCAGACACTCCACCATGGTCAAATTCAACATTGAGCTTACAGAAAAATTCAAGTTAAATGGGGGAAATTTCCTGGATTGGAAAATCAGAATGAAGTCAATTCTACAAATGAAAAGACTTTACTCACTAGTTCTAGGAATGGAGGATACCATCATTGTAGTAGTTTTAATGAGTGTTAAACGCTGTATTGCAACAACATACAAAAGTCAGTAGCAGTAACTTTAAACATAAAAGACATATTGTGTAAGTGTGATTTGTCGTATTTACATGAGTTAAATAGTGGTTGTATACCTTTAAACAGTACGTTAAATATAATATTAGACTAGACAAAAAAACTTTGACTGAACACTGGTTTGTCGAGTATACTACTAGCCTATTAGTTATCATACCTATTTGTTAATATCTGCCTTCTAACTTGAATTTTTAATGAAAGTAATTACCTCCACTAGTAATAGCTCTAGCTGATTCAGTTCTTGATTTTTTCTAGCTAGTTCAATTATTAGTAGGAATGGGTGTTTCGAATAACAGAGTATTTTATGATAAGATATTAAGAGAAATTATTTTTTAGCGATAAGAAATAATCGAGAAAAAGACTGGTTCCCCCTTCTCCTTCCTTCTTGAGCCTGGTCGTTAAATATTGAATGATTGAATGTATGCGCATGGTGTCGGTTGAGATCAAAACTATAAACTTTAATTGCACAGTACATGTCATAATGATGTCAATAATCTCAGCCAAACTAAACAAGTTGGACCTTGAACAAAAAGCACTGGCTTTTGAAATCATTTTCATTAACTGTGATGTAAAAATCGCTGGGGAATTCTCTGCAGAAGCAAACGATGATCCTACCCTTCTGTGGGAAAATATCAATAGTTTTTATCAACACAAAACAATCCAAAATCAAACTACGTACCTAAACAGAATCTTTTTGACTTCCTCACCAAAAAAAAATCGGAAGAAGCCTTGAATAAGCTCCTTGAAAATACCCCACAACATTGCAGCCTAATTGATGACAAAAGAGCAAAGCCTTCAATTCTCCTGGATTTGGTGGTAGATATATGGGAAATCATCAACCTACCAAACAAGATTAAAAATACCAGAGAAGTACGGCTAAAAAAATGTGACATAGAAAAAAGAATCCCTTCATTGAAAGATACCATAGAAGAGCTTAGATTGTATATTCAACAAACCAAAGAAAATATTGAAAACTCCAAAGCATTAACCACACAGCAAAAAGAAAATGTTTCTAGAAACCCATGGTGCAGTTATAACTACCACAATCCTCAAGAAAAACACTCTGAACAAGACTTCTGGAAGCTTTACCTGGAGAAGAGACCAAAGAACAATGAAAAGACTGTCAAGGTGCTCTTATCAGTGCAGAAATAAGCCATTTTCTCAAGTTTTGCCTTAGACTCTGGAGCCACCACCTTGATGGTCAATAACTTGAAATACTTTCAAGACATAATAATGCAAACCAAACAGATCAAGCTTGCAGACCGCCCAATTATAATAGTCCTGGGGTCAGGAACAATACATCTAGAGTTTAACAAAATTATTTTTATATTTAAAACCCGCTCTGTATCCCAAAATTAGGTACTAACCTCATTAGTATGACCACCTTCATTAAAACTAATCACTCCATTCCTTTACTGCACAAAGCTCATTTTAAACTCTTAGATAATCAAAAAAACCCAATTATCTGCAGAATCTCTCCTCAAGAGATTTTGTCCTTGACTACAGTCACCCAAAGGCCTTTTCATCTACTACTGTTCAAAAGAACATCTTAAGTCTCCACCAAGCTACCAGAAATCCATCCATCAAATATTTCAAGAAAATGTTTCCAAACAAAAAAATACTGCAATTTGACTGCCACACATGTGACACCTGTAAAAAGAAGAATGCCCTGTTCCTAGGAAAATTTCCTCAAGCCATCCAAAAATTGGAATTCCTCCACATCCATCTGTGTGGACCAATCTCACCACCTTTGGACTCTGGAGTTAGATTCATATTGAGACTAATGGATGGATTCTCCCATTTTTCCTTGATATTTTTCCTATCAAACAAATCTGAACCCAAAACATTCTCAAAAAACACATCTTCAAAACTGAACAACAGTCAAATTAAAAGGTTGTAAATGTTGTGTCTGATAATGGTACTGAATTTGTCAACAATTATATGAAAGATTTCTTCAAAAAAAATGGCATCTCCCATCTTACCGATGTGCCTTATGCTCCAGACAAAAACCCATTCTCTGCACAAGGAAATTTTACTACAATAAACAAAACCAGATTCCTTCTCAAAAACTCTGGCCTAGCTGCCAAAACTGCCGTTTTTGATGGAAACATCACACCTGAAAAGAGAATTGACTTTGAAAAACCCTACTCAAAATGGCACAATAGAAAGCCCTCCTTAAAGTTCCTTCAACAATTTGGTTGTCTGGCCATTTCTCTAAAACAAAAATCCAGAGGAAAATTTGATGAATCAGGAAGTTGGGGTATTTTTTTCAGGTATGGAGAGACACATTGAGCTTACAGGATCATAGAAGCAGGGACAGGTGATGTAGAACTTACATATCATTCTAAATTTATCCCCCACTGTTTTCCTTCTAAGTCAGAATACAATCAAACTAACAAATATTCCTTTAATTTAGCCCAAATTCCAATGTACAATAATTCCTCTGAGCCCTCTCCTGTGTGCTCAGAGCCACCTCTATTTACTAATCCTCTTGATCTCTTCAATGATGATTGTCAAATGGAAAAACAATTGACCAAAAAATATTTCCCCTCTAATCCAGTGCTTCCCCCGTACAAGGGATATGTGTGTGCCTGTGAGCTATATATGACATACCCATAAGTCCACAAATAACTTTATATACAGCTGATTTAGTCTTGAACAGACTTTTCACTTCAAATTACAATGAAAAACAACACAAAATAAGTATAATCTTGTTTGGATAAACAAAGTTACAATTATTATGTCATTTTTGGATTCTACACCAAAAATAACCAAGGGTGCACCCACAGGGTGTTATACCCAAAAATGCTTATTTCTTAAGTTATTGGAAGATTTAAGAATCTCACATTACTAATGTAAACTTTTCAACATTTTTCTAAAATTGTTAAATTTAAGCTTAAATAAGCTTAAATTTAAAGTTGCATAAGGTTTATGAAAGCTTATCAAAATTTTAGTTAAAATTGAGGTGTTGTGTATATTTACTGAATTGGGTAAGGATTTGCCATACAGAATGTAAATCCTGGGTGATATCAATTTAAAAGTGTTCAAGGCTATATTATGGCTTCAAATAAATAAAAGGGCAAAATCCACATGAAAAGGTGGGATAAAGGAAAAAGACCAAACAGAGCTGGGGTACCCAACATTTTGGATCTTCAAGGATTCAATTAAGGTTTTCCACCTTTATTGGAGGATTTTTAACCTTATGTAAACTTTGAGATTAAACTTTGATCCAACCTTAAAGTTTAAACTGGTTTTATCCCATTTTGGACAGGCATTTCAAGCTGACAATGGGTAAATGGCAATATGCAAGCTTGAAATTGAAGTTTTGAGTTCTTAAAAAGCTTGATTAAGCTTAAAAATCTTAAATAATCTTAAAACTCTAAATTTGGAAGTATCAAAACCTTATCAAAAGTTAAGGTTTAGTGTTTATTGCTATTTTACGTGGAAAAATAGCAATAAATTCAAAAATTCATTAAGAATCCAAATATTAATGGATTTGCTTGAACGTTTCAAAAAGCTTACAATTCAATGTTATATGTGTATAAATTAAATCTTAAGTATCTCTTATAAGCAGGCTTTATTGGTAATTAGCCTGGAAAATTACTCTTTTAATTATACTTAGAGAAAATTAAGATTTCTTTAAAAATTAATTAAAACTTGATTTTAAGAGATTTTTACTTGCAACTCTATTTTCAAGTTTTCATGTAATGAACTTTCATATAAAGAAATTTATTTTATATTAAAACTTAAAATAATCAAATTAAATGAGGATTAAAGTTACTTGGAGTAAGAATAACACCAGTAACTTTAAATTGGAATTAAAAGAAAGTTACCTTAAGTTGAGAACCTTATTTTTAAGCATGGTTTTCAAGTTTTGACATGAAAACGCCCTCTATATTTGTTATGAATTATGAGAGCTTCTCTGAAGACATAAAAAGACTCTATTCATCACTGTTTTTGTCATAATATTCAATCCGATCCAATTATATTAGACATTTAAACAGGTAAAGTTTTATTATATAAAAGATCTTATTACTAAAGTATTTCTCAAGTATTTTATTCTTTATACATTTAAAATTAAAGAATTGAAATCATAGAAATTAGATTATTGTTGTAATCACCAATAATATATTTTTTGTTATAAAATTATTGTTTTTAAATATCTTTTAAATCCACAAATTCCTCTTAAAAACACTTTGATTACATTTTTTTATTATAAAAAGTTTTTTATCTTTTAAAAATTTGATGTTTGGCATGTTTTTAACTTATAAGAGTCATTTAATATAATAACTGTTGTATTTGACTTGTTGTATGAAATATATATTATGAGCAAGTTTTCTCTAAAATTCTATATTTTTTATCTATTATTAGTTTTTTTATATAGAGTTTTTTATAAGAATTATATCTTCACAGTGTGTGTTATAATATCTTTTCATAAATAATATTCATATTATTTATAAGTGGCTAAATATTTATATTTTCCATGTGTAATTGTCTCACTAAGAGCTTTACACTTCTTATTGTTATAATTGTCAGTGACTATAACAATAATAGAATAATTATAACTTATTATAATTATTGATATTTGTTCATTATTATATTATATAATAATACTCAAACTCATCTTTTTAATATAATTACTTTAATAATTATATTTCATTTGTGGTTGTAATATTTTGTTATATTATATTTTTCCACTGAGGACAGTCATACTACTCTTGATATTGTTACTATTATCAAGCGTTTCATCAACACACCTTACATTTGGGGACCTGGCCATGATTTTCACCAATTTTTGGGACATAAATCATATTCTAGACCTTATTTTACTCTTTTTTGACGTAAAAGTTCCATATTTATCTTAATATTGGCTTTTTTGGGACTTATCCCTCATAACTAATCTTTATAATATTAATAAAGTTATTTTTTCTTAATAATATTCTTTGAAACAATACACTATCGAGTGACTTGGAATAAAAGTCTTTTGTCTAACCAGTGTCTTTTTCAAATCACAGACTTGAAATTTATTCTTTGAGTTATTCTAGTATAAAGTGAATAATAATACAATTCTTATTAATAACTTATTGATTGCATAATTATTATTTCTTTGAAAGAAAATACCAAATCAGTCAAAGAAATTTCAAAATCTTTATTAAATTCTCTTTTTCTTTTATCTTTAGACATCTTATTGTAATTTTGACTTAATTTGTTGTAAATTACATTAAAAACAACTTTATTCAATAAGTTGAGTTTTTAAGTTATTTTTATTGTTTGATAAAATAACTTGTATTTTTACTCTTCTCTAGTTTCATCCATCAGAGAAATATCTTCAGACTCTGAGGCATCAGAGTATAGTATTTAAATTCAAACCCGTCCATCACCAAGGGGATTAATTACCAAAGAACCCTTGAAAGGTCCAGCAGGTGAATTCAATACATTTCTTAGTCCATTTTTCCTTAAACTTTACGTGAAATGACTCCTACTAGAAGTGGAAGCAATTAATCCATCCAATCAAATGGATCTGGACCAGGATAATCAAGTCAAAAATCCAAAAGACAAGAATGTCAGCCCAGAGGAGAGGCACAATTGGAGGATTCCAGAACTTCCCCCAGTTCCCAAAGGTTAGCCAGCACTTTTGACAATCTTATTGAGAGTCCAGAAGCTGACATAACTTCTATTCCTGTTGTCGGACCTGAATCATTTCCAACAGGCAGAAATAGAGATATACCAGTCTCAGTACAAGAACTTGTTTTTGGCAGAAAAGCAGCAGGAGTGGGAACTTCTTCCAAGTCTTTGGATAGGCAAAATGAACTCTCATCTTCAAGTGAAGATGTTCATGGGCCCAGAAAATACAGAAGTACTTGTGAGGGGTTGGAAATCCAAGTCTTTTAAGGGACAAGTCCAAGAGATAAAAGCTTGGTTGAAAAACCAAAGCATGTTGTCAGAGGACCAGAAGAAGAAGTTGGCCCAAGGAAAGGACAACAGCCCAGTGGAGGCTCCCCAAGCCTCCACAAGTGCCAAACAAGGACAAGTAAACCCCAAAGAGAAATCAGAAGGGCAAGAAAAAGGCAAAGGCAAAGGGAAAATCAAGTGGAACAAGACTTACCCACAGCATTACAGAATTCCCAAGAATGAGAAGACAGCCATGGACAATGTGCTCGATATGGCAAGAAATTTGATGGAATTCAAAAACAAGGAGGAGGAAATATTGAACCAATAATTTCCAAAGAAGTAGACCTTGTAAAGCTTGTAACCCATTTTGAAACTTGTAATAAAGAAATTTTAGCATGGTTTAATAATTCTGAGTATATCCAACAGAAGTTGGGTAGAGAGATATTGCAAGTGAAAGAGTAACAAAAGACCATGATTGGTCTAGAAAATATAAATAAAGACAATATCTTGTCTTTGAATCAAATTTGTGCAAGAATTGAGTCTAGAGTTACCTTACTCAATCAACCAGATGACAGCTATATTTCTTTTATAGCTAGAAAGTTGAAAGAATGAAGAATAAAAGTTCAGAACTTGGAAAACTGAACTGGCTACAATTCAGGTCTTTTCCAAGAGCAATTGGAAGAAGATATTCAATCAAGTATTAACAATATATAACTGAAGAATGATTTGCAAAGACAGTATACACCAATTCTTGACAGAAATTTGCTAAACTTGAATAATGACTTACATCATACAATTTCAAGCATTGCAGAAGTGGAGACTGCTTGTAATTTTAAAGACATTCCAAGATTAGAGAAATGTCCAACCTTCAGTGGTGGAAGAGAATATAATCATATGGAATTCATGAAAATAATTGTTATGTTTAAAAAAGACTTTGACATAGGAGATAAGTATATAAGTGCCAGATTATGCTCCCTGTTTACCAAATCAGCAAAGAAGTGGTATTACTTAATGAGGCAAGACCATGGTAAACATTCTTGGCCTTGGTGGAAAGAAAAAATTATTTCCAAATGGGAAAATGATTCCTGGAGATTTAAAATGGAAAATTCTTTTGAAGAGGCCATTTTTAATATGGAAAGGGACAGGCACATGTCTGGGTTTCTTAAACAGAAAGACAGGTTAACTGCTCTTCAACCTGATATGTCTGAAACAATGATTCATAAAAGGATATTAAGAAAATGTGGTTGTGACCTTGCACTTGCTATAAGAAGAAGATTTATTGAGCCTTGCTCTATAGAAGATTATATCAATTCCATGGAAGACATCTCAACTCGGGCACAAATTGGAAGGAATTGGTATAAACCCCCAATGGAAAACAAGACCAGTGGGAAACCAATTTCAAAACCCAATAAACCACATGAAAAAGATCCTTTGAAATGTCATAAATGTGGAAGTAAATGTCATTTGGCAAAACTTGTCCCAAAAAGACAAGAATAAATGAGATAGAAATAGATAAAGTTGAAGACACAAAAGAAACAAATAATGTATCTTTACATGAATGTCATCCTGAGCCTTCTGAAGAAGAGGAAATACCAGATGGACTTAGTATAGAAAATATTAATGTTTCCTTTGAAGTCACAGAAGTACATACTCACTTACCACAGTACAGTGATGAATGTATGGATCTCATGCATGTGCATGATGCTAAAATTCTGAAAACCAAACCTGCCAGAGGCAAAGGTTACACAGATGGAGCATATTGTATCACTAGTATTGTTATAAATAACAGAGAAGCCAAGTTACATCTTGACCCAGGTGCTTTTTGTACTTGTGTTGGAAAATATTACCTTGAAAGGATTCATACCATTTGGAAAGAAAGCTTAATGCCAATTGAAGGTATCTAATTCAGCAGTGCTAGTCAAGATATGCACCCCTTGGGAATTTTTGAGCCAGAAATGATATTCCCTCATCCTGCAGGAAGTATCAGATCAAAAGTTAAATTTGTTGTTATGAATAGTTGTACTTCCCAACACTTTATACTAGGGAATGATTATCTCCATATTTATGGAATTGATCTCAATAGTCATAAAGACAGATATTTCATTATAGGGGAAAATAAAAGGAAAAAATTTTCTTTTCTTCCAGAAAAAAGAGAAATAACTGTCATTAGACAAGTAAATAATGTTAATAAAGAAAAATTTGTGTCAGATCAGTTAATTGAAGCACAAATTACTACTGAATTAACATTAAAAATGAAAGAAGAACTTATTTAAATTTTATTTCAATACAGAGAGGCCTTTGCTTCTGATGATGAACCACTTGGGCCTATCAAAGGCCATGAATTGGACATTATGCTTAATGTGGAAAGACCTTACCCTCCACTATGAAGAAGACCAGCTTACCAAGCTAGCCCTAGGGCTAGAGAAGCGTTAGAAATTCATATTGATGATGAACTAATGAAACTGGGAGTTCTTAGAAAGGTTGGGCACAATGAAGAAGTAGAAGTCACAATTCCTGTAATCATCACTTGGAATGATGATAAATAAAGGATGGTTGGTGATTTTAGAGAATTGAATACCTACACTATTCTAGAGAGGTATCCAATCCCTAGAATCCATGAGACTTTGACTCAATTATCCAAAGCAAAGTTTATCACTTCTATGGATGCTCTTAAAAGTTTCCATCAGAATGTTTTAACACCTCATGCTAGGAAATTATTTAAGATTATTTCTCATTGTGGTATTTATGAATACTTGAGGATGCCTTTTGGTATTGAAAATGCACCCTCTCATTACCAAAGAATGATAAATACCATTTTCCCACATGAATTATCAGAGGGATGGTTAATAATTTATATTGATGACATTATCATTTGTTCAGAAAGCTGGCAATTGAATTTAGAGAGACTTCCATTAGTACTTACAAGAATTCTTCAAGTTAACAGAAAAATATCTCTTAAGAAATTTAATTTTGGGTTTCATGAGTTGAAATATATAGGAAATGTAGTATCAGGACTGAGCCTTGGTGTTGATAAAAACAAAGTGGCTGCAGTTTTACTGAAACAAATGCCTCAGAACAAAAAAGAAATGATTTCTTTCTTAGGGTTTTCCAGTTATTACAGACAACATCTTAAAGATTTTTCAATCCATGCCAAATCATTGTAAAGAATTTGTGATCAACAAACTGTCTTCAAGATGACACAGGGAAGAATTAAAGCATATGAAAAATCAAGTATGTCTTGACTAATGCACCATTATTCTTGATGACAGATTGGAAACTTCCTTTCAAGCTATATATTGATGCATGTGGTAAAGGAATAGGTGCAGCTCTTCATCAAGTTCACATTGTCAATGACAAGCCTTATGAGGGTCCAATTTGTTTTATCCCAAGAAAAACTAAACCTACTGAGGCCAGATATGGAGCTGTCTCAGGGGCTCTTGGACAGAAAAACAAGAGTGGCATGGCACTCAGCAACAAGGGAACTCACTTGGAAGACTCCCAAGAATAAAGAAAATAAATAAAAGAATAAATTTCTCTAAGAAGGATGCAAGTACAAAGATGAGATGCAACAAGAGTAATGAGAAGCCAAATGGCCAAAGAGCCAACCAAGAAAGTCCTTAATCACTGTTTCAACCTGCCAAAATGAACAATGGAATTAGTAAGGATATGACCACAAAATATCCATTGATAGGCAAAGAAAGAAAATAGAAAAGGTGCTAAATGACTGAATTGATAATATCAGTATTCAATTAACAAAAATGGTAAGATAAATAAAGATAAAATAAAATCAAAATATATTAATTAACTGGGGGAGAACCCCCCAGGGTCAAAGGAGGCTGGTATATGTGAAAAGATGAAAGCTTGACTCCTTCAGGCTAGCAGTGGTCCTGTATGGAATACTGGAAATTGTATTGATTGTCTGATGGAGTTTATACCTTGCCAGATTGGGAAATAACCTGTGTTGCATGATTTTCCCATGATGTATGAATGGAAAATACAGGTCTTGATGAATTAAGACTGTACTGAATGAATTGGGTTTCCAAGGTGGATTGGTGGAGCATTGACACTTGAAAACTTATTTTGGAACTGCCTCTTGAATATCCCTTGGGAATGAACAGCCAGTATTCCCTTGGGGAAATACTGTGAGTGAGAATAACCATTGATTGCTTGATGGTGTCACTGGTATTTGAGATTATGACACTTTCCCTTGAGCCTTGATGAATCCTCTGGAAGATGTGCATTGATGACCTGTTGAAAATTTGAAATAATCATTTGAAATTGCTGCCATTGGATTGCTTCTGAAAAAAGATGCATAATGGTGTATAACACCATATATGGCACTTTTGGTTATTGAAGGTTGAAATGTGCCACAGGTCTTTTGAGGATGATGCCAGGAGGATAAGAGTGAAACTTGGGTTTTGGAGGCTTCAGAGGTGATAAAGTGTCTTTTGGAGTAGTTGGCCATTTTTGGCTTTTTGGCTAAATACAGCTAATACAGCTTAAAAACTGTATTTGTGCAAAGTGCGCAAAAAATGCACAAAATGCACAAAACTGGCAATTAAGCCCCAAAAGGCCTGGTATGGCCTTTTGGGCATATTTCACATAATTCATGAGAAATATGGCCTAAATGGCTAAATACAGCCAAATGTGCAAAATGCGCAAAAAGTGCGCAAACTTTATTTAAAGCTTAAAGAGCCAAATACAGGCATTTGGGCTGTATTTTCCCTGTTGTATGTAAAATACCCAAGATGCCCAAAAGCACAGAGACAGCCTAGAATGGCTTGATGATGGTTAAGGGGCCAGGTTGGCCCCAAATGATTAGATGACCATTAAGGCCATAAGACATGACAATGGCCAATTGGGCCAATGATTATGGATATGGCCAAATTGCCATATATTGGATAAGGCATGGATATTCCATATTGAGGTCCAAGAGGGTGGATTTCCATGGTTTTGACAGGAGCTAGCCAAATGGAGTGCCTTTTCCTGGTTTAAGCTCTGGAAAAACCTCATTATTATCTTGATGGTAGTGTGTTTGAAATAATTACTGATTGTAATGCAGTAAAATCACTTCTTAACATGAAGACTCCCAACAGACACATGTTAAGATGGCAGATTGCTATTCAGGAGTATAGAGGCAATATGACCATAGTACATAAAGCTGGAAATATTCACAAGAATGCTGATGGCTTTAGTAGATGGGCATTACCCAATACACCTGACAATCCTGCCTATGTTCCTAGAAGTGCAGAACCTCAAATTCCAATTGAAGGAATTAACATCTCAGATGTGGTGACAGAATTCTTTGAAGAAGTTAGAGAAAGCTACAAGCAAGATAAGAATTTTCATATTCTTAATGCTCTACTTGAAAAAGATTGCAAAGATGCATCCTTGGCTAACTCTCTGGATGATATTTGGAAAACATCTTATGACAATGGAAGATTCCATTTATTTGATGGTATCTTATATCATAGGTCTAAACACACATGTATCATGGTCTTATGTAGTAGAATGTTAATAAACACAATACTACTGGAATGCCATGATAAAATTTATTCTGGACATCTGTCTGAAGAAAAACCAATGGAAAGAACTAAGACATGTGCCTGGTGGCCATCTTGGAGAAAAGATGTCATTGAGTACTGTCATAGTTGTTATAGATGCCAGAAAGCCAATAAAGCTACTGGTAAAAGATTTGGATTAATGATTCATATCCAAAAACCAAACACCCCAAGGGAAGTTGTTTACATGGATTGAGTAAATGCCTTACCACCTGGAGGTGATAAAAGTGACAATGCATGTCTTGTCATTGTTGACAGATATAGCAAAACACCAATCTTCTTACCATTTCATAAAGATGACACAGCTATGGAGTCAAATTTTTTTATTTGGAACAGAATTATATCCCATACTGGTCTCTTTGAAAATATTATTAGTGATAGAGACCCAAAAGTTACATCAGCCTTATGGACTAATTTGCATAAGCTTTTGGGTAAAAAAGTATCATTATCAACAGCATACCATCCACAAACAGATGGGCTAGCAGAAAGAATGATTCAAATCCTTGAGGACATGATCAGAAGGTTTTGTGCTTATGGCCTGTAGTTTAAAGATTCTTATGGTTTTAATCATGATTGGTGTACTCTTAGACCAGCATTGGAATTAGCCTACAAGAACTCTATCCATGCTTCAACAGGAAAGACTCCTGAAATTTTGGAAAAAGGAAGGAACCCTGAACTTGCAGTTGATACTTTGAAGAAATACTTAGTTGATATTCATCCAACTGATTCAACCTTTAATGTATTGCTTGATAAAGTAAGGCATCATGCAAAAAAAGCATTAATGATGACTTTGAATATGCTAAACAGAAATGGGATAAAAGTCATAAAAACACAGAATTCAAAGTAGCGTACTTGATACTAGTTTCAACCTTGAACTTTAATAATATCAAAGGTCCAAACAAATTGAAAGATTCCTTTGCAGGACCATTTATTATCAAAGCCCTTCATGGGACAAATGCAGTACAAGTAGAAATCTCAGGAGAATTGAAAACAAGCATCCAACTTTTCCTGTTAGTCTAGTAAAGCATTACACTTTAAGTGATAAGGAATTATTTCCTTTGAGAAATAAAAAACCCTTCGAAGTACCTCCACTTGACCAAAGTGAAGAGAAAAAAGTACTAAAAGTCTTGAACAAAAGAAGACTTAGTGGAAAAGATGAAAGAGAATACTTGGCCATGTACAAAAATCCACAACATGAAGATGAATTGATTGTAGCAGAAAAGATACCTCATTTTCAAAATTTTCTCAGAAGATTCAGAAATGAGATAAGACCAATTGCTCAATAAATCATCTGCATTGTGTGCTTTACATACTTAAAAGTATAGGTAAAGAGGTTGGACAGTGGATGATACCCCCCAATCAGCTTGGGGGTATATTACTAAAGGAAATTATTGTACAATTGTCTTTGCTGGTAGGGAATGTGAGCCTCTGAGGTATATATGACATACCCATAAGGCCACAAATAAGTTTATATACAGCTGATTTTGTCTTGAACAGACTTTTCAGTTGAAATTAAAATGAAAAATGACAAAAAATAAGTATAAATTTTGTTTGGATAAACAAAGTTATAATTATTATGTCATTTTTGGATTCTACACCAAAAATAACCTAGGGTACACCCATAGGGTGTTATACCCCAAAATGCTTATTTCTTAAGTTATTGTAATATTTAAGAATCTCACAATACTAATGTAACTTTTTTAACATTTCTTAAAATTGTTAAATTTAAGCTTAAATAAGCTTAAATTTAAAGTTGCATAAGGTCTATGCAAAAATACCAAAATTTTAGTTAAAATTGAGGTGCTGTGCATATTTACTGAATTGGCAAGTATATGCCATACAGAATGTAAATCCTGCATGATCTCAATTTAAAAGTTTTTAAGGATATAGTATGGCTTTAAATGAATGTCAGCCTGTGACTCAAAACAGAGCACCAGCATGACATCCAACATACCATAAGTAATGGTATGAGGAGTATTGGACAAATATAGCCGATACAAGTAAATTATAAAGAGGAAACCTCCTCAAATATAATAAGAAAGGACAAAGATATGCCCTATCAAAGATAAGACCAAATAAGCAAAAACTCTTATTCTAGTCTCTAATCTAACTTATACATATTTCATGAAACCCCAACCAGAATGGTTTTTTTCTTGAAGCTCTAAGGTAGAGCTATCCAATGGTATCATCTATTCATCTGTAGCACTCCTAAATCAGGAGATACCATTATACCACCTTTTTTCCACCAACAACCCCTCAAAGGTGTAGGAGGGCTTGTACAAAACTGTACAAAAGTACAGCCAAATTGAAGGTCTGAGTGAGAGCTTTAATTTGAGATACCTTAGACCCCTCTATCTTCAAAATTGACAGAGGGATCTTGGTTTAAAGGTTTACATCTCAAAATACAGGATTTCTGAAACTAACCATATAAAGAAACCCCTGTATCTTTGGAATATATTCATACAGCTGTAAAGTGTTGTATACCAAACTGTAGATCTAATCAAGCCCTAAAATACTGTATCATTGGAATACAGATATCTTCTAAATTGGAGAAGATATCTGGCTTGGAAGGTTTTGAAGCCTCATACTGATGTACAAAAATACATCCAAAAACTTAAAGTCCTTATAGCTTTTGCTATCTTGGAGAAGGGTAAGCATGAAGCATATCAAATTGAAGAGCTCATTAAGCCCTTCAATTCTGTGCTCTTGGATTCTTGATATCTCAAAAACTGACTAAGATATCTTGGTTGGAAGTATTTTGACCAATACTGGTCTGTACCAAACCTGTACCAACCAGTACTGGCTTGATACTTAAAATAATGGTTGTTTAAAGCTTAAACCCGCCCAGAATGACTGATATTAGTCATCCAGACACTCTGGACACGTCACAATGGTGCTGACGTGGCCTGTGAAGAGTTTTTTCACCCTGTATTGATCCAGAATGATCATTTGTGGTCCAAAAACCACAATTCTGACTATGCTGACGTCAGAATTGATGGTACAGAACCACAACCCAGCCTCCAGAGTGAAAGTTTTCACTCTGTAGACGTGTGAAGAGCCTACCAGTCTCTCACAGTCCTCAGAGGAGATAAAAGCAGGTCTTTCCTCACTGGAAAAGAATCATCTTATAATGAATTAACATCCTTACATAGTAAAACTGTCTTATACCAGTAGTACTCTTAGGACTATATTGATATAATTAAAATAATTAATTATTGTAGTGATTTTCACAGTCAATTGATATTAAATCATTGCAACCCAGGTTCTCAATAGATTCATCATGTTTGCAGTTCTCAATATAAACTGTCAATTTTGTAGGTGTTCCATGAATGAATCCCATCCCTCTATTTGGGGTTACCAGGAATGTTTGTGTACTCTGTGTGTGCTTACAGAGCTCTTTGTCTGTTGTTATTTGTGGTATTCCTGAATCCAATTCAATGTCTTGTATGTCAAGTGAACTTTCTTCATTGCATTCCACTATGTATTCTTCTATGGTATCAGGTTCACTTTGTGATTATGCTCTCATACCATTTCCCATGCTGTCAGAATCAGATTTTTCACCTGTTTGTTCTTCTTCTTATTCTTCATCAATTGCATATATTTTCTTTTTTGGTTTTGTGCAATTGTTGGCATAGTGGTCTGGTGATCCACAGTTGTGGCACACATATTTCCTTTTTGTGGTTTCTTTCCCTTTTTCTTCGTTTGTCTCTTTAACTTCAGACCTCTTGTATTTGAAGTTTGGTTTATAGGATGTGTACCTTCCTATGCAGGTTTTTTTTCTCACATCTTGTATGACATTTGCTATGTCATCAATGCTGCTGATGTTGTTGCATCTGCATTTGACTGCATGTTCTAGATCTCCTGGCAATTTTGTTAGGAGTTTATGGTTTCTCATTTCTATTGTCATATTGGGATCAATAGCTTTTAGCCTCTTTGTTTGTTTGAGGCACCATTCATAAGGGTCTTTTTCTGTGGAGTATCTATCACTTTCAAAGGACATGGTCTTTTGCCAGATCCAACTACCATTGCTATACTTTTGTATAATCTGGTTCCTCCACCATTGCCAGCTTTTCCTGCCATGTATTTCTTTCATCTCAGTATACCATATGTTTTCATGGCCTCTGAATTCTGTGTTAAGTCTTGTTGTGATCCAGTAGTCTGGTATCTTTGGGACATCAACAAAGAGTCCATCAATATAGTCAATGATCTCCATATGGTCATATTTCCCAATTCCTGAGAACTTTGGCCAGTTTGTTACTTCTGGTAACTGTTTTAGTGCCTGTTTCTCTGAATAGTTGAGATTTTCCCCATCTTGGTACACTGACTCTGATATTAACTTTGGAATCTGATATTCAGGTTCCTGGTCATAGTCTTTATCCTCTTCTTTCAATTTTGTAGAGGTAGTAGGTTGACCTTGTGTTGGAGGGTATTGATTGTCTTCCCTGTCATAGAGGTAATCAATTTCTTTGTCAAAGTTATCCTGTTGCTGCTGGATACTCCTCAGATCCCTCCTCACAGTTTGTTGTTCTTCTAGAATTGAATTCAACTGTCTGTTAGTTTTTTGAAATTCTGTCCAAATTTTGGCCAGATTTGTATTTAAGTCTTTTATGACTGTTGCTTGGAAAGCATTTTCTTCTTTCAATGTTTCCACTTCTGTCCTCATTTTTCCTGAGGTTTCATGTGTCCAATCCATGAATTGGGCCAATTTGGTCCATGTGAATTTGTTTTCAAACTCATGAGTGTGGATTGTAGTTTCAGTTATTAATTCTGGGTCTATTGAGTCAGAACTATCAAAACTATTTGTAGGTACAACTATTTCTTGCTTTTGTGTACTTCTTGGACTAAGTCCATCAGCTTTTTCATCAATGGGTCTGCTTCCTTCTTCCTCTGGTTGAAAGAAGTTTTGTTTTTCCCTTGGGCTCCTTTTCTCCTGTTGGAAACTACCTGGAAGGGTTGGGGAGCCTTGGATGAAGTTTCCTTTGGCTTGTAGGGCCTGGAACTGCTGGATTGTTGTGGGGAAGATGGGACTTCTCCTTCCATTTCTGGGGGTACCTGAATCTGACTGGGCTCTTCCTTGTGCCAAGATCTCTCTATGGCTTGTATGGCTGCCTGGTTCTCTTTGATTCTGGTTGCTCTTTCTTCTAAGAGTTTGAAATTCTTGTTGGGATTCTAACCTTGCATTTATGTCATAAGTTCCATCCAAGCCATTTGCTTGAGATAGATCTTCTGGGTTGTTATCCCCACTTCTGCCCATGATGCTGCCATAGTGAGCATTTTGTTTTCCATGCTCCATGTGAAGAGGTCTCTCAGGAGTTTGTGTATTTGGAGGACCTGTTCTGCATCTGTCCAATCTCCTGGTTGGACTTCTGGGTTGAATTTGATTTGGAATAAGACCTTGGGTAGGAGTTCCCTGATGGTAAGTCCTTTGCTGGTCATTTGCTCCAGTTCTTCTTCCTCTGTGTCTTCTTGGCCAGTGTTCTGGTTGATTTCTTGGGAATCCAAGATCTCTAAGAAGTGGAGGTGTCATGTTAACAATGTTAAAAAATGACAGACAATAAAAAATGTTGTATTTTTCAAGGTTTATTTACCTTTAGCAGGCCCTTGTACAAATTTATGATCTATACTCTTTGGCAATTTGCCTTTAGAGTTTACAACTGGGTTGATAACAGTGATTTTCTGTTTCTCAATTTGTTTTGGTGATCCAACTGGTTTTGTTGGAGCTTTTCTGGGTTTTTTGGCCCTTGGCACGGCTATTGGTGTCCAATCTTTTGAGTTGATTGTCACTTCACTGTGTCTTTTCTGCTTGCCCTTGGTTTTTGGCAGCACCTCTCTGTCTTCTGAGGCTGTCACAGATGGATTTTCTTGTGACTGGGTTTCTAATGGAATGTAGTCTTTTTCCACTATTCAGAAAAGATATTTCAGATTGTATATCAGTATTTTATGATAAAACCAAATGATTATATTCAATTCTACTGTTATTTTTCGAAATTTTTGAGTATTTTATGTTTTTTTTATTATTTTTATATGTTTTTATTGAAAAATAACAGTTTTTGAGTTTTTCACTTATGTTTTATAAATGAAAACTGTAATATCCAAGTGTTTTGTGAATGATTCACTTGGATATTATTGTGTTTTTATATAAACACGTCAAATTTATTAAATTATAATAAATTTGATTTGTTATTATAAATATTATAAATAATATTTATTATAACACTTGATATTTGATTCAAATATCAATTAATTACAAGTTTTCACGTCAATTTGAGTGATATTTTGTTTTAAAGGAAATATTTAATTAAAATATTCCTTATAAATAATAAAAAGTTATTTTATTATTTAATATTTATTAATTATTTATTAATAAATGTTTCTATATTCATTTTCACGCACTTTGGTGAAAAATAATAGTAAAATAAAAAATATACTGTTTGTATATTATTATTTATATTGAAATTTAAATAATACTGTTGTATTATTATTAAATTTCGTGGAAATTATTGCAATATAATAAAAAGGAGGATTTGTACTCCTACTATCAACAAAAATATTTTGTAATATATATTTTTGGAGGAAAAAAAATTTGTATATATAATATATGATGCTAAAAAAATGATAATAATATAAAATAAATTAGAAATTTTACGCACTTTTAGTAAAATACCTTGTAAATAGTTGAATTTTACGCCTAATTCAGTTCAAAACACGTCCAATAAGGTTGAAAAACCACGGCCAGGCCCCCAAAATGTCAGGGTGAGTCTATATAGTAGCTATAAAATGTAAATAAAAGCTAGTATTATGACTGTGACACGTCAAAAACAAATAATAAATTAAATATTCAGGTCCTACTGCTACGTGGTAACAATGGTGATGAGTCTATTGAGGGCCTGGGCTGCAATGCTCTAATATCTTTGACTGTAAAGAAACACTACAATAATTATATTCTAATTATATCTTTAATAATTCTAAGGACACTACTGATGGATAACAGTCTTGTCACGTAAGAATATAGGTAAAGTAAGATAAGATGATGGGTTTTTGAAGGACAAAAACCCTTCTTTTTATATCTTTCAAGACTGTCAAGAGTTGTTAACTCTTCAAACGTCATAGGAGTGAAAACTTTCACTCCAATGGTCAGTCTGTGGTTCTGGATCCTCAATTCTGATGTCAGTAGAGGCAGAATTGTGGTTTTGGAACCACAAATGATCATTCTGGATCAATACAGGGTGAAAAAACTTTTCACCTGCCACGTCAGCACTTGGATGACGTTGTTCTGGTGTCTGTATGATCAATACTAGTCATTCTGGGCGGGTTTAAGCTTTGAAAAACCATTATTTTGAGTATCAAGACAGTACTGGTTGGTACAGGTTTGGTACAGGCCAGTATTGGTCAAAATACTTCCAACCAAGATATATTAGTCAGTTTTTGAGATATCAAGAAACCAAGAGCACAGAATTGAAGGGCTTAATGAGCTCTTCAATTTGGTATGCTTCATGTTTACCCTTCTTTCAAATAGCAAAAGTTATAAGGGTTTTAAGCTTTTGGATGTATTTTTGTACATCAGTATGAGGCTTCAAAAACTTCCATGCCAGATATCTTCTTCAATTTGGAAGATATCTGTATTCTGATGATACAGTTTTGTAGGGCTTGATTAGCTCTACAGTTTGGTGTATTAAACTGTACAGTTGTATGAGTGTATGCCAAAGATACAGGGGTTTGTTTACTTTCTTGTTTTCAGAATATCTGTATTTTTGGTTGTTAAACCTTTGAACCAAGATCCCTCAGTCAATTTAAGAGATACAGAGGTCTAATGTATCTCAAATTAAAGCTCTTGTTTATATCTTTAATTTGGTTATACTTTTGTACAGTTTTGTACAAGCCCTCTTTGACTTTCAGGGGGGTCTTGGTTTTGAAATAAAGGTCATATGGTATCTCCAGTTGTAGGGGTGTTACAACAACATGGATGATATCATTGTGTAGCTCTCTATGTGAGCTTTAAGAAAAATACCATTTTGGTATATAATAACTTAAATATGCATAAGTTAGATGAGAAGTGAAAATAAGGGTTTTGACCTGTTTATTCTCCTCTAGTTTTCCTTATTCTGTTTGGATAAGGTTGGTGTTTAATTTAAGAGGATTGTTTCCTCTTATTTATTACCTGTATTGACTATGTTTGTTCAATACTTGTCATACCATTATTTATGGTATGTTGGATGTCATGCTAGTGCTCTGTTTTGAGTCACAGGCTGACAGGGATCATTTCCAACTGCTTCTTTTGGTCTATGGATAAAAAAGACTTTGGTTCTTCAACCAATTCTTTATCTTTTTGACCTTGTCCTTGCAAGACAATTGGCTCCACCTCCTAAATATTCTATGGTCTTCTCCTGACCCAGAAAGCTCTTGATGTGTAAGTAGGAGTTCATGACCCCTGCCAAAGGCTTGGGAATATTTCCCACTCCTGTTCCTTGGCTGATCTGTACCAGGTTTTGTACAGGGACTAATATATTTCTATGGCTGCCACTTGGAAATAGTTCACCCCTTCAAATATTACCTTGAATCATTTCAGGCACAAATTTGACATCAAAGTTTGTAGGCACAGACCTTGGGGAATGGGGGAAAACTCTGGCATCCTCCAAACATGTCTTTCTCGAGGAAAACTTGTAAGATCTTTTGCTGGTGTCAGCCTGTGAATCAAAACCAGAGCACAAGAATGACAGCCAAATACCATGAATCAATGGTATAGCCAAGATACCACCAAAATATAGAGCTGAGTCAAATCAGCTCGAAAGGTAAAAAAAAGAAAACTCCCCCCTTTCCAAATATACAATTCCCATCATCATAGGAAAAAGAATAACAAAGTTATTCCTTCATCAAGTTGTTGCTGAGCATAAGCCTTAATTTTCGCCTCTCATACGGAATACAGAGGAAGAGGCTTAACCCCATCAAGTTGGTATGACAAATGGAGCTTTAAGTCAGGGCTATCCAATGGTACTAGCCAAACTGAGCTAGCACCAGAATTACAGAATTTATGCCCAAAATAAGGTCAAATTAGGGTGATTAAAAGATTCACCTCTCATCTAACTTCTACAGTTTTAGTGTGAGATACCTAAAGTGGGAGCTTCCTTGAAAGGAAACAGTAAGGGCTATATGATGGTGCAATCCATTTCCCCATATCCCATCTAGAACAAAAGTTATGGGGAAAACAAGCTCTATACAGTTTTTAAGCAAAACATACATATGTACAAAAAAATTTGTACATGGCATAACTTTGCCATACTTAATGATAAGCATATCAAATGAGGTACCATTGTGTAGAAAACATATATGGAAACACAATGAACCAACGTTGAGCTTGATATCTCAAAAACTGACAAATTTATGGTAGTTTTAATTTCAAAATCCCACAATTAGACCAATACAGTCTAACTGGGGGATATTCTCCCACAAGTATGATTATGAGGTTTCAAATAGACAAAGAATCATGTTTATATTTCAATACCTCATAATTGATTCAATACTGGGGTCCCATATAGGTTCTGTACAGCATTCTATGTGTCATATATGTCAGAAGAGGGCTATGTGGTCCCCAGCTGAGTATTTTCACCCTGTATTGGTGAAAACTTCCCATATGTGGTTTCAAAACGGAATTTGAGCCCAATACAGAGAATACAGGCACTATGAAAAACACAAGCCAGTACTCTGAAGTGAAAAACTCTTCACTTCCTCTAGTTGGATGGTCTAGAGGGCCATTCAACCCATTTGAGGATAAAAGGAGGCCTTTCCTCCACCAGAAGAGGTTTCCTCATCCTGCTCTTGAATTCCTACATAGCACAACTGTCAAAAGCAGCTATAATCTTGGAAAATAATCATTTTATAGCTTAAATTCTTGATTATTGTAGTTCTAACTATAGTAATCCAACTGGTAAGACTCCACCCACGGTTGTCAAAAGCACTCACCACCACTATTTCACAATAGTAAAGCCCTTATTATTCAATCTTAAACTGAAATTATCCATTATAAACTCCTTTTAAATTAATTTTATGGTGTCACAGTCATAGTTGAAGTTGTAAATAGCCTTATTACACCTTCATCAAAGACTCAACCTGACACCTGGTTTTGCCTCTTCCTTGTCCAAATCCATCTGGTTGGATGGTTGTTTGACTTTTTCCGCCCTAAATAATGTGCCTCTTTTGGAAATTTGAACTCCAATGCTGTCTTCATATTTCGCTTCTGCAGATTCTGGAATAGTATTATATCTCTTACCAAGCTTATTACCACCTGAACTTTATTTGATTAAAGATACTAGGTAAAAGATTGACAAAAGAAAAAATATTTTTTTATACTTTTAAGATATTCTTCAGATTTGATAAAGTTTTATTTTCTTAATGTTAAAAAAAGATTGTTCTTTCTCAAGAGAGAAAAATTAAAATTGCAGATTTTGAATCAAGATTAATTCAGAGTAACTCAAAGAATAATTTTATAAGTTTTTGGATGTGAGAAAGCCCCAGATAAAAACAGTTTAAAATCAAACCAAATTCCTCAATGAAGAATAATTAAAGACCATTTCAAAAAAAAAACTAACTTTAAATTGAAAGAAAGAAAATTATTAAATTGATATATTTTAGAGCTTCAAAATATATTACTGAAGGGTGAAAGGTTCAAAAAACATGGCCAGGCCACCAAATGTAACATGTGTCTATAAAACTGTTGATAATATTACTATTAATCAACAGTACTATGACTGTTCTTATGAAATATAATAATGAAAAAGTATCATAACCACAATCAAATAATTATTTATTTATTTATTTCTTTTACTTGTTATACAATACCAGTGATTATAACAGTAAGAAGTAATTGTCTACAACAGTGAATTAAAAGAAGTATTGGCAGCCTGTGACTCAAAACCAGAAAAAAAGCATGACAAGCCAAATACCATAAATCAATGGTATAGCCAAGATACCACCAAAGCATGGAGCTGAGACAATTTGGCTCAAAAGGTATCAAAGGAAAGAGGAAACTCACCCCTTTCTAAATATAAAAGTCCCATCATCATAGGACAAAGAATAACAAAGTTATTCCTGCCTCAAGTTGTTGTTGGGCATAAACCTCAATTTTCACCTCTCATCTGAAATAAATAGGAAGACGCTTAACCCCATCGAATGGGAATTAAAACTGAAGCTCTAAGTCAAGGCTATCCAATGGTACTAGCCAAACTGAGCTAGCACCAGAATTACGGAGGTTATGACCAGATAATGTAAGGTTTGACTATGAAACAATAAGTAAAAATTACTAATATTTTACTTATTGTACTATGAATGTCCTTATAAATGAAATAAATAAGATAAAAATAATTATGATAATAAAGAATTATTATAATTATGGCGTAAAATAATTATATTATTAAATAAATATGATAATATAATTTATATTATAAAAAAATAATATATATAAAATCAATATATCAATATAAGATAATTAATATATTTAAAAGCACTTTATTATTGTTACCAACAAATAACAAAGGCGTAAAAATTGTTTTTTATTAATAAAAAACAATTCATAACAATAATATTAGTAATATTAAAGTTATAAATTAATATAAATACTATTTATATCAATTATAGAATTATTAAAAGTAATAATAGAGAAAAATGATTATAATAAGAGAAATAACCTACTTTTAATTCTTAATATAATACTTTTGAATAACGCTATGCCTAGAAATGCCAATACAACTTATTTGAATTTTATTTACAATAAAATTTAAGAGAAATTACAAATTTTCTTGATTTTACATGGAATTCAGGTTTTTAAGGGAAATTTAAACAAAACAATTAAATAATTACAATAATCATGTCAAAAATGAAGATTATTATGAGATTATCTTTGATCTTTAATAATATAAAAGTTCTATATGTAAAGAATAAAGAAATTACCTTTTTATTTGAAGATTTAATGTTTTGTAAGCATCTGAGGGGGAAATAGAGTAAAAAGAGCTCTATTTATATTAAATTCCTTCCTCCTAGAGTCCAACAGGCTTCTATTAGACGTGCACCCATCATGTCCACTGGAATGATCAATATTTTGAGGTTTGGTGATGATTACATCATGATCAAACCATCTTATCTCATTATTATGCCATTATTTAGAATTATTGCTATAACTCTAAGTTTTGATGACGTCAAGGCTTGGAAGAAGCCCAAATTTCGTGTATTTTCTTAGTTTTAATCATAAACTAACAGTATTCACCAATTTTATCATTCATATGACTATTAAACTTAATTTAAAGTTACAGTGAATGATCATCAATGATCAAATTGAGCTCAAGCTTTGAATATTAATAACCTTTAGGTTTTACATGCTACAGCCAATCAGAGGGTGAATTCTAATAGCCTGGCATAACCGTATCATTCTTCCAAGAGCATTCAATTACATCATCAAAAATCTATTTTTGATGGTTTTTCTTGTAACTCATCTTTTCTGTCAAAATTTAATATTTTAAACCTCAAACCATGATTTCAAGGGGTTATACCTTGAATATTATAATATAAAATACATCATTCTTCACGAATGGACTAGTAGAATCCAACTGTATACTTTTTTTTAATTTTGGACCACTTTCACAACAAAGTGGTCAACAGCTCTATTGATTTTAATCAATAATCCCTTACACGTTTTAACCTTGTTTATAGCTTGTGAAACAAAGTTCATTTCTGTATTCCTACAGTAATTATGTGATGACTTTCTTTTTGGTTCATCACTCTATCATGCATATTTCAAAAGATATTAGCTAAAATCCTTGAATATATGCCTTGACCAAAAAAGTGCATATATTCAGCTTAACTCCTTAAGTATTGACTTTGGAGATTAGCTTTAAAAATGGTATATGTGTATCTTACTATGGGAAATCCAATGGTATAATTTATTTCACATGTTTATTCATTGGTGTTTAAGTTAAACCAAGTTTTATGCCAATTTATGGCATTTTTGTAGCTTTAAGGTAATTATTTTTAACGTATAATTATTTTAAATAATTGTTGTGACCTCCTTGGGTATGTGATCATATCTCAAAGGTTCATAGATAAGGTCAAATAAGGGTGATTAAAATATTCAACTCTTATCTAACTTCTACAGTTTTTTGTGTGAGATACCTAAAGTGGGGTCTTTTTGGAAAGAACACAATAAGGGCTATCTGATGGTGCCATTCATTTCCCCATATCCCATTTAGAAAAAAAGATAAAGAGCAAACAAGCTCCATACAGTTTTTGGACAGATCATAAATGTCTATAAGGAAGCTTGTACATGGCATAACTTTGCCATATTTAATGATAACCATACCAAATGACGTACCATTGTGTAGGACACATATGGGGCTACACACTGAACCAACCCTGAGGTTGATATCTCAGGATCTGACAAAGGTATGGCTGTTTAAAGGTCAAAATCCCACAGCTTGGCCAATACAGCCTTATAGTGGGATAATATTCCATAACCATGATTATGAGGTGTCAAAAACACAAAAAAGCATTTTCATACTTCAATACCTCATAGTTCATTCAATACTGGGTTCCCATACGGGTTCTGTACAGCATTCTACATGTAATACATGTCAGAATCAGGCTATGTGGTCCCCAGATGGAAATTTTCACCCTGTATTGGTGAAAACTGCCCAGAAGTAGTTTCAAAACAACACCTGGGTGCAATAAAGGCTATAAAGGCTTTGTAAAAACCACAAGCCAGTACTTCGGAGTGAAAAATCTTCACTTCCTCTACGTGGGGAGTTCTAGAAGCTTTTTCACCCCATTTTAGGATAAAAAGGGGCCTTTTCACAGCCAGAAAAGGTTTCCTCATCCTTCTCTTGAATTCCTATTTATTACAACTGTCAAAAGCAGTTATACTTTTGGAAAATAACCAGGTTATACTTTACACTTAAGTATTGTAGCTCTTATTATAGTAACCCAACTGGTAATACTGCACCCAGGGCTTTCAGCAGCACTCACCACCACTATTATACAATAGTAAAGCCCTTTTATTATCATGGAGAAAACTCTTTCTAAACTATCTTCACCATTTCATAGTCATAGTTAAAGCTTGTAAATACTATTATACACCTTTATCACAGATTCACCCAGACGTTTTGGGCGCCTGGCTATGTTTTTCCATTTTTTGGACCTTATAAGTGAGTTTTTCACTTATTTTCTTTTATAATGACATATTTTTTTATCTTTTTAGGCGTAACTTCTTGAAAAATATATAAAACATATGATATATATATATATTCTTTAGTGATATATGTTATATACCACTCTCTTTTATCTTTTTTGAAATATATTGTTGTGTGGTTGATTATAGTTTAAACACCACAACAGCCCTTATTTTTAGCTTGTTTTACATGCAAAAACACTTCAAGCCACTAATAAAGTCCTTTTTTTAATTAAATAAGGACACCTCTTACTGGAAACCAACAGTTGAGGCGTGGTTGGGGGTATTGTTAATTGATACACCCTCTTATATACCACATTTTTTCAGATTATACTTGCTGATTAGAAGTTAATCGGTGAGAAATTTCTATAAAACCAATGTACCAGATATCTGTAAGCTGTACTTCTGACGTGGAATCAATAAATCAATTACACTGAAATTATACAAGGGCATAATATAGGAATATATAAGCCCAGAGGCTATTCTTAGATGTGCAAACGGAATATTAAGAAATCTCAACTGACATTAATCCCTCTTTTCCTGTTTTATTTCAGTGGAAGATTACTACATCCCACTAGAAACCCAGTCACAGGCCAACATACCACTGACACCCTCAGAGCCAGAGGGAAGTAAGGGAAAAGGAAAGAGGAAAAGTGAAGGCCTCATAAAAGCAAAAAAGTGGACACCCATTGCCACTCAGAGGAATAGAAAACCACAAAACTCTGCTTCAATACAAGGTAAACCAACCTTAACAACTTGTACAGGGAAGATTGCCATAATTAACCCAGTTGTAACCTGTAAAGGAACATTTCCAAAAGCAGCAGAAAACAAATTTGTACAAGGCACAGTAAAAGGGAAATACCCTAAGAACATAGAGTTTTTGACTTCTTGCAAGCACTGATATGTCACCTGTACACTTCAGAGACCTTGGCTTCCAATGGAATCAGCCAGAGGACAGAGAAGGCTTGTCAAGAGCCAGAAGACCTGCAAGAGGACACCTTGGACACCGTGGTGGATGGAAAGACACTGAGAGAAATCATACCCACTCTGCCATTCACTTTGAAATTCAACAGGAGCCTCAAACCAGAGGACTGGAAGGATATGGATCAAGTTCTTCAGCCCCACCAACTCCTCAAAGATTTATTTCAATTGAGCATGGACAACAATGGGTTCAACCTGGCATCCCACTGGGTAGAACTTGGAACACGTTGCCAGAAGATATGTCTCAAAGAGATAGAACTCAAAGAGCCTATGTTAATAACCAAAGGTTAGAATCCCACCAGGCAGTTCAGACTCCTGGAGGTGAGGGAAAAAAGGATAAGGGAGAACCAAGCCACTATCCAACCTAGAGAAAAACAGCTGACCCAGACAGGGCATACTCAGAGTCCTTCAGGATCACAAGGAGCAGGCCAAATCATCTCTCCAGTGGCTTAATACAATTCAAAAACAAACAGATCAGTGGCCAAGAGTCACCATTCTTCACAATACCAGCAATTTTCCAGGAGAAGACAAGGATACAAGTGCAAAACCAAGACCATCTTCAACCAAAGGAAGAGAGAGTCAGACCCAATGATCCAGAAGCTGTTGGATTTGGTGAAAGAAGTGCACAAGAGCCAGAAGTAGCTGTACATAATTCCAGAATCAGTAGTTTCCTTAATAGAAATATTACCCCCACTCAGATTGGACATAATGTTGTCGCACCTGAGAGTAAACTAAACAGTGATACAGTGTGGTTACAAATGTCCCAATATGCTGAGCAAACTCAAACGCAGCTTTCAGAACTTGAAGCAAGCCATGGGAGGATGAAAGAATTAACAGCCTCCATGGACAAAATTTTTAAAAACCTTCAGGAAGGACATGGTTAATTGAGAAAAGCCTCTGAAGAAACCAAAAAAAGACTGAATCTAGTATTTGAAGAACAACACCACAGTAAAAGGAACAGGGATTTTCTGGATCAAGACATAATAAAACTGTTTAATGTCTACCATAGCTTAAAGCCCCAACCAAAAGGCCAGGTTATGGATAATCCATATCACCAAGATTACCTCAAACCAGATGCCATTTTGATGGATAAGGAAATATCTCCATCACAATACCAGGATGGAGATAATATGTCTTATTCAGAGAAGGAAGCCTTGTGACAGCTTCCTGAGGCCTCAACATGGCTCAAATTCTCTGGAAATGGAGAATATGATCATATGGAGCTCATAGATTATATTTATGGGCTCTTCATTGATGTACCAAGCATACCAGACTAATGGATCACTGCTAGACTTAATACAGCATTCAAAGGACATGCTAGTATATGGTACACAGAAATGAAAGGAATCCATGGCAGAAGAAACTGGTTTTGGTGGAAGAGTCAAATAATCCAAAAGTACAGCAATGTTACTTGGATATGGCAAAAAACCATGTCATTTGAAAATGACAAGTATTCAGCGGATAGAGATCCATATGAATGGTGTCTTAGACAGTCCAAAATACTTAAAGCAATTGTTACTCAAATGAACATTCAGATGAGGAATCACAAACTCCTGACACAAATGCCAGGAGAACCAGAGCATGTTTCAAAATGAAGATGGAACCAAAATTGCGCTATAGATGTCATTTCAAATACCTTACAAGATGTAAAGAAAAGAAGTAATATAGCAAAATACACCCCATATAAAAGCAGTGGATTCAAAGAGAAACAACCTTTCAGGGTGGAGCTTAAAGATAGGCCCAAGGAAAGGGTGGCAGAAGTGACCAAGAAGATTTTTTTTTTCACAATTGTGGTTCAACAAACCAATATGCCAACAAATGTCCAAAGGGAAAGAAAAAATTCTATGCTATTGAGAAAGTCCCACAGGAGGAATCCCCAAAAGAGCATTCTGAATCAGACTCTATGGGAGATGCCATCAGAGAATAATCAGATGAAGAACAAGACCCAAGAGGAATCCCCACTAGAAATTCAGGACATACAGTTGGCAGCAGGCATGCCACAGGATACTGCCAACAAAAACTTGTGCAAACATACACAAGATACACAAACATTCCTGGTTATACCAACCAAAGGGATGGCATATATACATGGAACAGCCACAAAATTGACTGTTTTCATTGACAATTCTCAACACCAATTGATTATTGACAGTGGGGCACACTACTCCATAGTGGACATAAGTTATCTGGAAAACCACTTCTCAAATTGGGACAAACAGCTCTTGCCAACCAAGGCCAAGAGCTTTAAAAGTGCTTCAGGGAAGATGACTTCCATTGGGAAAATTATCCAAAAGATAATCAACCCCCATAAGAAGGGTAATATCAGACTCAACCCAGAGCTTGTAGTGCTTGATGATGCCCACATCCAAGGGTTCTTACTGGGGATAGATTACCAGAAGATGTATGGTATTTATATTTGCAATAGTAAAAACAGACACATTACCATTGGTACCAACAAGGAAAAGAAATTTTCACTTGATATATACCAAATATCTGCCAAGGATTCACTGGAAGAACTACTAAATGAATCCAGAGAGGGACAGTTTAGCACTACCCTCACCAGTAAATAGAAACTAAGTTTACTCAAGATTCTGAGAAAAAACAGACCAGCATTTTTCATTGGTGAAGAACCCCTAGAAAAAATTATAGGCCATGATATAGAGCTATATCTGGATGTGGAAAGACCTTATCCACCCATGCTCAGGAGACCTCCATACCCAGAAAGTCTGGAAACCAGGAAAGAAATTGAAAAAAATATCAATGAAGGCTGGACATGGATGTCATCAGAAATATTGGACACAATGAAATAGTGGAAATTACTACCCCTGTCCTGAGCACCAAGAATGATGGCAACTCTGGGCTGTGTGGAGACTTCAAAGCTCTGAATAACTACACAAAAGCCAACAGGTACCCTATACCCAGGATAACTCATGCCTTAGACCAACTGGAAAAAGCCAAATACATAACCAAAATGGATTGTATGGAAGGTTTCCACCAGAATGGATTTAAATTAAACTCCATGAAATTACTCAGAATCATATGCCATATGGGCATATATGAGTATACCAGGATTCCATTTGGCATCAAAAATGCACCAGCCCACTTCCAAAGGATGATGAACACAATATTTCAAGAAGAAATATTTGAAGTCTGGATGGTAGTATATAATGATTACATCATTATATAACAAGAGACATGGGAAGACCATGTGCAATAAATAGACAAAGTACTAAGTAAATGCATACCCATCAACCTGAAAATTTCACTTCAAAAGTACAATTTTTGCCAACAAGAGCTACTAGCTCTAGGACATAAAGTCTCAGGTCTTAGTCTGGAAATTGACCAGAACAAAGTAGCAGCAGTACTGCAAAAGCCAATACCAAGAAACATCAAATAGATGCAATCTTTCCTTGGGTTTGCTACTTACTATAGAAGCCACACCAAAACCTTTGCCCACATAACTAGTAGCTTATACAAGCTATGTTCAAAAGATGTAGTTTTTAAAATGACCAAGAAAAGAAGGGATGCCTATAAGAGGATCAAAAATGAATTCACAAATGCACCTGTACTCATCTTGCCTGACTTTGAACTACCATTCAAGTTATACATATATGCAGGATGTAGTCAAGGCTTGGAAGCAGCCCTTCACCAGAGACAAATTGTAGATTGGGAACCAAGAGAGGGATTAATATGTTACATCTCTAGGAAACTGAAAGATTCAGAATCCAGGTATGGGGTGTCAGCCTTTGACTCAAAACCAGAGCACAAGCATGACAGCCAAAATACCATAAACCAATGGTATAGCCAAGATACCACCAAAACATGGAGCTGAGCCAAATCAGCTCAAAAGGTATCAAAAGGAAGAGGAAAGTCACCTCATTCTGAAAATATAAGTCCCATCACCATAGGACAAGAAATAACAAAGTTATTCCTGCTCAAAGTTATTGCTGAGCATAAACCTTAATTTTTACCTCTCATCTAAAATCTAGAAGGAGAGGCTTAACCCCATAAAAATGGGTATTCAGAATGAAGCTCTAAGCCAGGGCTATCCAATGGTAGCAGCCAAACTGAGCTAGCACCAATATTACTGGAGTTATGGTCAATTTCAGGCCAAATAAGGGTGAACAAAACATTCACCTCTCATCTAACTTCTACAGTTTTAGTGTGGGATACCTGAAGTGGGGTATTTTTGAAAAGAGCACAATAAGGGCTATCTGATGGTGTCATCCACTTCCCCATATCTCAACTACTTCAGAAGTTATGGGGCAAACAAGCTCAATACAGCTTTTTGCCTAAAACACGCAAATATACAAAAATCTTGTACATGGGATAACTTTGCCATATTTAATGATACCCCTATCAAATGAGGTACCATTTTGTAGAGCACATACAGGGTTACACACTGAACCAATGTTCGAGGTTGATATCTCAAGAATTGACAAAGTTATGGCTGTTTTAAGGTCAAAATCCCACCTGCTGTCATATACAGCCTTTCCATGGGATAATATCCCATAACCATGAATATGAGGTGTCAAATAGACAAAGAAGCATGTTTTTACTTCAATACCTCATATGTAAGTCAATACTGGGGTCCCATACAGTTTCAGTACAACATTCTACGTGTCATACACGTCAGAATCAGGCTGTGAGGTCCCCAAATGAAAATTTTCACCCTGTATTGGTGAAAACTGCCCAGATGTGGTTTCAAAACCACATATGAGCCCAATAAAGGTTATAGAGGCTGTTTGCAAACCACAAGCCAGTACTAGAAAGTGAAAAAATCTTCACTTCCTCTACGTGGAAAGGTCTAGCACCCTTTCCACCCCATTTCAGGATAAAAGGACGGCTTTTCACAGCCAAAACAGCTTTCCTCATCCTGCTCTTGAATTCCTACGTAGTAAAACTGTCCAAAACAGTTATACTCTTGGAAAATAATCGGTTATACTTTAATTTTAAATATTGTAGCTTTTATTATTGTAACCCAACAGGTAAAAGTTGCACCCAGGGCCTTCAACAGCGCTCAACACGACTATATCTCTATAGTAAAGCCCTTAAAATCTTAAAATAATCATCTATCATCAAATTTATCACCTTTTAAAAAATTATTCTTACCGTGTCACAGTCATAGTTAAAGGTTGTAAATACTTATATACACCTTTATCATAGACTCACCCTGACATTTTGAGGGCTGGCCGTGTTTTTTACTTATTCTTGGACCTTACAAGTAAGTTTTTCTCTTTTTTATCATTTATGGACACCTGTTTTACCTTTTTTAGGCGTCATTTTCTCTATAAATATATATTTTATATATATTTTTTTTAATTTTTAAATAAATACTCATATATTATAGAGTATCTGTTATGTGGCTAATAACCACAATACCAGTATTTTTGGCGTGTTTTGTATATAAAAACACTTTTAAGCCACTAATACAGTCTTAATTCTTAATGGAATCAAGACAGCTCATACTGATAAACCAACAGTTGAGGCGTGTTTGGGCACATTGTTAACTCAATTGCCCTGTAATACACCATCTTTTGACAGATTATACTTGCTAATTACAAGTATTCTGTGAGATATTGGTATACAAACAGTATACCACATATCAGTAAGCTGTATTTTTTGATGTGGAATTGTTAATTCAATTACATTGTCATAATACAAGGGCATATTGTAATAATATACAAGCGCAGAGGCCATTCTTAGAAGTGCAAACCAGCTTTTTATGAAGTATTAAATGACATAAGCCCTCTTTTTCCTGTTTGATTCAGTGGAAGAAAACTTCATACCACTTGAGACCCAGTCACAGGCCAACACACCAGTGACACCCTCAGAACCAGAGGGCAGCAAGGGCAATGGAAAAAGGCTTAGTGAAAGCCTCATTACAGCCAAAAAGTGGACACCAATAGCCACTAAGAGGAGTAGAAAACCACAAAACTCTGCTTCAATACAAGGTCAACCAACCTTAAACACTTGTACAGGGAAGATTACAATTATTAACCCAGTTGTGAGCTCCAAAGGCAAACTGCCCAAATCAGCAGATAATAAATTTGTACAAGGCACAGTCAAAGGTAGATACCCTAAGAACATAAAGTTTTTGACTGCTTGCAAACACTGATATGTCCCCTGCATACCTCAGAGACCTTGGCTTCCAAAGGAACCAGCCAGAGGACAGAGAAGGATTGTCCAGAACCAGAAGACCTGGAAGAAGACACCTTGGACACAATGGTGGATGGCAAAACAATGAGGGAGATAATATCAACCTTGCCATTCACAGTCCGATTCAACAGGAACCTCAAACCAGAGGACTGGAAGGATATGGATCAAGTTCTTCAGCTCCACCAACTCCTCAAAGACTTATTTCAATGGAGCATGGACAACAAGAGGTTCAACCTAGCAACTCACTGGGCAGAACTTGGATCAAGTTGCCAGAAGATCTGTCTCAAAGAGATAGACTTCAAAGACCTTATGGTAATCACCAAAGGTTGGAATCCTACCAGGCAGCACAGACTCCTGGAGGCAAGGGCATAGAGGATAAGGGAGAATCAAGCCACTATCCAAGCAATAGAAGAACAATTAACCCAAACAGGGCCTACTCAGATTCCTTCAGGCTCACAAGGAGCAGGCAAAATCAGCTCTCCAGTGGCTTCAAACCATTCAGAAACCAGCAGATCAGTGGCCAAGAGTCACCATTCTTCACAATTCCAGGAAGTTTCCAGGAGAAGACAAGGAAACAAGGGCAAGAACAAAGCCTCCTTCAACCAGAGGAGGAAAGAGTCAGACCCCATGATCCAGAAGCTGTTAGCTTTGGTAAAAGAAGTACACAAGAACCAGAAGTAGTTGTAAACCCCTCTAGAATCAGTAGTCCTAGTAATAGAAACATTACCCCCACTCAGACTGAAAATAACATTGTCACATCTGAGAGTAACATCAACAGTGATACACTGTGGTTACAAATGTCCAATATGCTGAACAATCTGCAAAGCAGTTTGCAGAAATTAAACCTAGCAAAGAGAGGATGAGACAAACTCAAGCCTCCTTGGAACAAATAGTTAAGAATATTCAAGAAGGATATGCTCAACTGAGCAAAGCCTCTGAAGAAACCAACAAAAGACTGAATATAGTCTTTGAAGAACAACACCACATCACAAGGGACAGGGAGTGTCTGGATCAAGACATTAACAAGTTGTTTAATGCCTACCATAGCTTGGAGTCCCAACCACAAGGCCAAGCTATGGAGAATCCATATCAACCAGATGAAAGCAAACTAGATGCCATGTTGATGAATAAGGCAAGATCTCCATCACAATACCAAGATGGAGATAGCATGTCTTATTTAGAGAAGGAAGCCTTGAAACAGCTTCCTGATGCCTCAAACTGGCCCAAATTCTCTGGATCAGGAGAATATGATCATATGGAACTCATAGATTATATTGATTGACTCTTCATTGATGTACCAAGCATACCAGACTACTGGGTCACTGCTAGATTGAATACTCCATTTAAAGGTCATGCAAGTATATGGTACACAGAAATGAAACAAATCCATGGCAGAAGAAACTGGCCATGGTGGAAGAGTAAAATTATCCAAAAGTACAGTAATGGAACTTGGATATAGCAAAAGACCATGTCATTTGAAAATGACAAATACTCTGTGGACAAAGATCCATATGAGTGGTGTTTTAGACAGTCTAAAAGACTCAAAGCCATTGATCCTCAGATGAACATCCAAATGAGCAATCACAAACTCCTGACACAACTGCCAGGAGAACTAGAGCATGCAGTGAAATGCAGATGCAACCAAAATTGCACTCTAGATGACATAGCCAACACCTTACAAGACATAAGGAAGAGGACAAATATAGGGAAATTCACCCCATATAGAAGCAGCAGTTTCAAAGAGAAACAACCACTCAGGGTAGAGTTTAAAGACAAAACCAGATAAAGAGTGGCAGAAGTGGCTAAGAAGAAGAATTCTTGTCACAATTGTGGTTCAACAGACCACTATGCCAACAACTGTCCAAAGGCAAAGAAAAAAGTCTATGCCATAGAGAAAGTCCCTGAGGAAGAACCTCCAACAGAGGATTCTGAATCAGACTCCATGGGTGATGCCATCAGAGAACCATCTGAGGATGATCAAGACCCAAGAGAGGAGTTTCTAGTGGAATACCAAGAGGAAACCCCACTGGAAATCCAGGACATATAGTTGGAAGGAGGCATGCCACAGGACACTGCGAACAAGAGCTTGTGCAAACACACACAAGATGCACAAACATTCCTGGTTAAACCAACCAAAGGAATGGCATATATACATGGTACAGCCACAAAAATGACTGTTTGTATTGACAATGTTCAGCACCCACTGATCATTGATAGTGGAGCACACTGCTCCATAGTGGCCAGAAATTATCTGGATACCCACTTCGCAAATTGGGAAAAACAGCTCTTGCCCACTAAGGCAAAGAACTTTAAAAGTGCATCAGGGAAGATGACTTCCATTGGGACAATCATCAAAGAGATAATTATACCCCACAGGAAGGGTAATATCAGACTCAACCCAGAGTTTGTAGTGCTTAATGATACCCACATCCAAGGGTTTTTACTGGGAACAGATTACCAGAGGATGTATGGCATAGACATTTACAACAGTAAAAATAGGCACATCACCATTGGTACTGACAAGGAAAAGAAATTTTCACTTGACATATACCAGATATCTTCTCAAGATCCACTAGAAGAACTTCTGAAGGAATTCAGAGAGGGACAGTTTAGCACTACCCTCACCAGTAAACAAAAACTAAGTTTACTGAAGATGCTAAGAAAGAACAGACCAGCATTTTCCATTGGTTAAGAACCATTAGGCAAGATCAGAGGCCATGATATAGAACTATATCTGGATGTGGAAAGGCCTTATCCACCTATGCTGAGGAGACCTCCCTATCCAGCAAGCCTGGAAACCAGGAAAGAAATTGAGAAACATATCAATGAACTCCTGGATATGGATGTCATCAGGAAGATTGGACATAATGAAATAGTGGAAATCACCACCCCTGTCCTAATCACCTGGCATGATGGCAAGTCTAGATTGTGTGGAGATTTCAGAGCCCTGAATAACTACACAAAAGCAGACAGCTACCCTATACCAAGGATACCCCATGCCTTAGATAAACTGGTCAAGGCCAGATACATAACCAAAATGGATTGTATGAAAGGTTTCCACCAAAATGGAGTCAAACCAAACTCCATGAAGTTACTCAGGATACTGTGCCATATGGGTATATATGAGTACACCAGGATGGCATTTGGCATCAAGAATGCACCAGCCCACTTCCAAAGGATGATGGACACCATATTTCAAGAAGAAATAATGGAAGTCTGGATGGTAGTATATATTGATGATATCATTATATACTCAGAGACATGGGAAGACCATGTACAATACATAGACAGAGTTCTAAGTAAATGTATACCCATTAATATGAAAAGTTTACTCAAAAAGTGTAATTTTGGCCAACAAGAGCTACTAGCTCTAGGACATAAAGTCTCAGGTATTAGTCTGGCAATTTACCAGAACAAAGTAGCAGCAGTACTGCAAAAACCAGTACCAAAGAACATCAAAGAGATGCAATCTTTCCTTGGGTTTGCTAGCTACTATAGAAACCACATCCAAACCTTTGCCCACATAACTAGTAGTTTATACAAGTTATGTTCAAAGGATGTAGTTTTTGAAATAACCAAGGAAAGGAGGGATGCATATGGGAGGATCAAATATGAACTCACTAATGCACCTGTGCTCATCTTACCTGACTTTGAACTACCATTCAAGTTATATATAGATGCAGCATGCAGTCAAGACCTAGGAGAAGCCCTTCACCAAAGACAAATTGTGGATGGTGAACCAAGAGAAGGAGTAATTTGCTACATCTCAAGGCAGCTGAAAGATTCAGAAGCCAGGTATGGGGCCACCCAGACTGAATGTCTATGTCTAGTCTGGGCTCTAGAAAAACTCCATTATTATTTGGAGGGTGCAGTCTTTGAAGTCTACACAGACTGCACAGCCTTGAAGTTTTTACTAAACATGAAGACTACAAATAGACATATGCTGAGATGGCAAATAGCCATCCAGGAGTATAGAGGGAACATGACCATCATATACAAAGAAGGTAAAAGCCATACCCATGCAGATGGCCTCAGCAGATGCCCACTGGACAATTTCAAAAGCAATCCAACTTATTACCCAGAAGTTGCAGCAAAAATCCTTATCTATTTCATGGAAATAGATAGGAGGAAGAGCTTCAGAATATCTGAATGGGCACCAGAAAGTGGTACCCTTGACAGTGGAGACACTGGCTCAGAAGGGACAGAAACTCCCATAATGGGAATAAGTTCCTCAGAACTGCACAATGAATTCTTCAGTGCAGTACAGAAGCCTTATGCCAAAAACAAACAGTGTAGCATACTACTCCAACTCCTTCAACAGAAGTACAGGAGTCCAGAACTGGAAACCCAGCTGGAAGAACCCTGGTTGAGGGCCTATAAGGACAATAAGTTTTTTCTTGTAGATGGCCTGCTCTACCACAGAGAAAAGCACACAAGTGCACTCACAGTGGTAGACAGAGACCACATCTCATTGATCCTACAAGAATGCCATGACTGCCCCTATATGGGACACATGAGTGAGGACAGGACCAAAGAGAGGGTAGCAAGCATAGCTTGGTGGCCCAAGTGGGAACAAGAGTTGAGTGAATACATCAACACTTGTGAAAGATGCCAAAAGGCAAATAGGAAACATCGGAAGAAGCATGGGTTGCTTCAACACATAGAAGAACCCAAACACCGATGGGAAACTATCAACATGGACCGGGTAACAGGACTTGTCCCAGGGGGCAAAAAAAACTATAATTCCTGTTTGATCATAGTTGATAGGTTCAGCAAGAGCATGAGGTGTCTAACATGCCATAAAGAAGACACAGCCATGGATACTGCTCTGTTATTTTGGAATAACATCATATCTACCTGTGGAGTCCCTAAGATCATCATTAGTGATAGGGACCCAAAATTCACATCTGAATTTTGGACTAACTTATATGACATGCTTGGTACCAAACTTGCTTTTTCCAAAGCTTACCATCCACAAACAGATGGCCTAGCTGAAAGGATGATCCAAACAATGGAGGACATCCTCAGAAGATTCTGTTCCTATGGCATGGAATACAAGGACCATGAGGGGTACACCCATGATTGGGTTACCCTCTTACCAGCAGTCCAACTGGCTTATAATAAAAGCCAGCACTCCACCACAGGTAAAACACCAGCACTGGTGGAGAAAGGGTGGAATCCCCTGTTGCCTGTGGATCACTTGATGAAAAATCTCCTGACTATCCACCCCACAGCCAAAGACTTCCATGATATGTGGAAGGGGGCCTGTGACACAGCTGCCAAATGCATAGCTGAGGCAAAAGAATACAATAAGCAGAGGTGGGACAAATCACATATGGAACCTGACTTCAAGGAAGGGGACCAGGTCTTAGTGTCTACACTGAACTTCAACAATCTCAAAGGACCTAAAAAGATGAGAGACTCATTTGTAGGACCTTTTACTATCATTAAGTTGATAGGAAAAAATGCAGTGGAAGTCAAACTCACTGAGGAGTTTTCAAGGAAACATCCAGTCTTTCCAGTGAGCTTAGTCAAACCATACTTCCAGACAGAGGAGAATAAATTCCCCTCCAGGCAAAAGAACCCCACACCACAAGAGATAGTGGAAGTGGAAAACTCCCCTGGACCTGTGAGTAAGATCATCAGAGCCAGGAAGATCAGACTCAATGGGAAGGATCAAAGACAATACCTAGACAGATTCAAGAACTAGACAGCAGATAAAGACAAATGGTTGGCAGAGGATGCCATACCAGATGGGAACCTTCATTTAAGGAGATTCAGAGCCTCTAGGAGGACTGAACAGTCTCATCTATGGTGAGCCTCTTTTAGAGGGAGGGTATGTCAGCCTGTGTCTCAAAACCAGAGCACAAGCATGACAGCCAAAATACCATAAACCAATGGTATAGCCAAGATACCACCAGAATATGGAGCTGAGCCAAATCAGCTCAAAAGGTATCAAAAGAAAGAGGAAACTCACCTCTTTCTGAAAATATAAGTCCCATCACCATAGGACAAGAAATAACAAAGTTATTCCAGCTCAAAGTTATTGCTGAGCATAAACCTTAATTTTTACCTCTCATCTAAAATCTAGAAGGGTGGCTTAACCCCATCAAATGGTTATTCAAAATGAATCTCTAAGCCAGGGCTATCCAATGGTAGCAGCCAAACTGAGCTAGCACCAATATTACTGGATTTATGGTCAATTTCAGGCCAAATAAGGGTGAACAAAACATTCACCTCTCATCTAACTTCTACAGTTTTAGTGTAGGATACCTGAAGTGGGGTATTTTTGCAAAGAACACAATCAGGGCTATCTTATGGTGTCATCCACTTCCCCATATCTCAACTACTGCAGAAGGTATGGGGCAAACAAGCTCAATACAGCTTTTTGCCTAAAACACGCAAATATACAAAACTCTTGTACATGGGATAACTTTGCCATATTTAATGATACCCATATCAAATGAGGTACCATTGTGTAGAGCACATACAGGGCTACACACCGAACCAATTTTGAGGTTTATATCTCAAGAATTGACAAAGTTATGGCTGTTTTAAGGTCAAAATCCCACCTGCTGTCATATACAGCCTTACCATGGGATAATATCCCATGACCATGAATATGAGGTGTCAAATAGACAACAAAGCATGTTTTTACTTCAATACCTCATATTTCAGTCAATACTGGGGTCCAATACAGTTTCTGTACAGCATTCTATGCGTCATACATGTCAGAATCAGGCTGTGAGGTCCCCAGATGAAAATTTTCACCCTGTATTGGTGAAAACCGTCCAGATGTGGTTTCAAAACCACATCTGAGCCCAATAAAGGCTATACAGGCTGTTTGCAAACCACAAGCCAGTACTAGAAAGTGAAAAAATCTTCACTTCCTCTACGTGGAAAGGTCTAGCACCCTTTCCACCCCATTTAAGGATAAAAAGGAGGCTTTTCACAGCCAAAATAGCTTTCCTTATCCTGCTCTTGAATTCCTACGTAGTAAAACTGTCCAAAACAGTTATACTCTTGGAAAATAATCAGGTATATATTAATTTTAAGTATTGTAGCCTTTATCACTGTAACCCAACAGGTAAAAGTTGCACCCAGGGCTTTCAACAGCGCTCACTACCACTATATCTCTATAGTAAAGCCCTTAAAATCTTAAAATAATCATCTATTATCAAATTTATCACCTTTTAAAAAATTATTCTTACCATGTCACAGTCATAGTTAAAGCTTGTAAATACTTCTATACACCTTTATGATAGACTCACCCTGACATGGGGCCACCCCAACTGAATTTCTATGCTTAGTATAGGCTCTGGAGAAACTCCTCTATTATTTGGAGAGTGCAGTCTTTGAAGTCTTTACTAAACATGAAGACTACCAATAGACACATGTTTAGGTGGCAAAAAGCCATCCAAGAGTATAGAGGTAACATGACCATCATATACAAAGGAGGTAAAAGTCATACCAAGGCAGAAAGACTCAGCAGATGGCCACTGAATCATTGCAAAGAAAATCCAGCTTATGAACCTAAAGTAGCAGCCAAGATCTGTATCCATTTCATGGAAATACATAGGGGGGAAAACTTCAGATTTTCTGAATGGGAACCAGACAGTGGAAACACTGATTCAGAAGGAGCAGAAACTCCCATATTGGGAATAAGCTACCCAGACCTGCATAATTAATTGTTCAATGCAGTGATGAAAACATATGCCAAACACAAACAGTGTGGCATATTGTTGCAACTCTTTCAGCAAAAGTACAGGAGCCCAGAACTGGAGTCTCAGTTAGAAAAGCCCTGGTTGAGTGACTATAAAGACAGCAAATCCTTCCTCATAGATGGCCTAATCCACCATAGAGAGAAGCACACCAGTGCACTCACAATAATAGACAGAGACCATATATCATTGATCCTACAAGAATGCCATGACTGCCTCTATATGGGACACATGAGTTAAGAAAGGACCAAGGAAAGGGTAGAACGAACAGCTTGGTGGCCCAAATGGGAGCAGGTGTTGAGTGAATACATCAACACTTGTGAGAGATGCTAGAAGGCAAGTAGGAAAAATGGGAAGAAGTATGGGTACTTCAACACATAGAAGAGCCCAAACACCCATGAAAAACCATAAGCATGGACTGGGTTACAGGACTTGTCGTAGGAGGCAAAGAGAACTTCAATGCCTTCTTAATCATAGTTAATAGGTTTAGCAAGAGTATGAGGTGCCTACCATGTCAAAAGGAAGACACAGGAATGAATACTGCTCTGTTATTCTTGAACAACATCATATCTACCTGTGGAGTCCCTAAGATCATCATTAGTGATAGGGACAAAAATTTCACATCTGAAGTTTGGACAAACCTGTATGACATGCTTGTCATTCATCTTGAATTTGTCACAGCTTACCATCCACAAACAGATGGATTAGCTGAAAGGATGATCCAGACAATGGAGGACATCCTTAGAATATTCTGTGCCTATGTCATGGAATACAAGGACCATGAAGGATACACCCATGACTGGGTTACCCTTCTACCAGCAGTCCAGCTGGCTTAGAATACAAGTCAGCACTCTACCACAGGAAAAACACCTGCACTGGTAGAGAAAGGGTGGAATCCCCTATTGCTGGTGGATCACTTGAAGAAAGACCTTCTGAACATCCGCCCCACAGCCAAAGATTTCCATGAAATGTTGAAGAGGAATTGTGACACAGCTTCCAAATGCATAGCTGAAGCAGAAGAATATAATAACAAAGGGGGGACAAATCACACATGGAACCTGACTTTAGGGAAGGGGACTAAGTATTGGTGCCTACATTGAAATTTCATAATCTCAAAGGACCTAATAAGATGAGAGACTTATTTTTAGGGCCCTTCAATATCATTAAGCTGATAGGGAAAAATGCAGTGGAAGTCAAACTCACAGAGGAATTTTCTAGGAAACACCCAGTCTTTCCAGTGAGTTTAGTCAAGCCATATTTCCAGAAAGAGGAGGACAAATTACCCTCCAGGAAGAAGCTCCCACCCTACCAGAAATAGTTGAAGTGGAGGATTCCCCTGAATCTGTGAAGAAAATCATCAAGGCCAGGAAGATCAGACTTAATGGTAAGGATCAAAGACAGTACTTAGTCAGATTCAAGAACCAGACATCTGACAAAGACAAGTGGTGGGCAAAAGATGCCATACCAGATGGGAACCTTTGTCCAAGGAAATTCAGGGCCTCTAGGAGAACTGAAAACTCTCATCAGTGATGGGCCTTTTTTAGAGGGAGGGTATGTCAGCCTTTGACTCAAAACCAGAACACAAGCATGACAAGCCAAATACTATGAATCAATGGCATAGCCAAGGTACCACCAAAACATGGATCTGAGCCAAATAAGCTCAATAGGTATCAAACAAAAAGGGGAACCCCTTTCCAAATATACAAGTCTCATCATCATAGGACAAAGAATAACAAATTTATTCCTGTTCAAAATTGTTGCTCAGCATAAAGCTTGATCTTCACCTCTCATCTGAAATATAGAGGAAGAGGCTTAACCCCATCAAATAGGTATTAATAATGAAGCTCTAAGTCAGGGATATCTAATGGTACTAGCCAAACTGACCTAGCACCAGAATAACAGAAATTATGACCAAAATAAGGTCAAATAAGGGTGATTAAAATATTCACCTCTCATTTATCTTCTACAGTTTTAGTGTGAGATACCTAAAGTGAGGTTTTTTTGGAAAGGGAAAAATCAGGGCTATCTGATGGTGGAATCCATTTCCCCATATCCCATCTAGAACCAAAGATATGGAGCACACCAGCTCCATACAGCTTTTGGACAAATCATAAATATGTATAAGAAAGCTTGTACCTGGAATAACTTTGCCATGTTTAATGATAACCATACTAAATGAGGTACCATTGTGTAGAGAACATCCAAAGCTACAAACAGAACCAATTTTGAGGCTTATATATCAAAAACTGACAAAGGTATGGGTTTTCAAAGGTTGAAATCCAACAGTTTGGCCAATACAGCCTTAGAGTGGGATAATATCCCATAATCATAATGATGAGGTGTCAAACAGACAAAGTATCATGTTTATACTTTAATACCTCTTAGTTCATTCAATACTGGGGTCCCATACAGGTTCTGTACAGCATTCTACGTGTAATACACATCAGGATCAGGCTATGTGGTCCCCAGATGAAAATCTTCACCCTGTATTGGTGAAACCTGCCCAGATGTGGTTTCAAAACCACATCTAGGCCCAATAAAGGCTATACAGGCCTTGTAAAAACCACAAGCAAGTACTTGGGAGTGAAAAATCTGCACTTCCTCTACGTGGAAAGGTCTAGAATCCTTTTCAACCCATTTTAGGATAAAAAGGGGCCTTTTCACAGCCAGAAAAGGTTTCCTCATACTGCTCTTGAATTATTATGTAGTTCAACTTTCCAAAAAAGCTATACCCTTGGAAAATAACCAGGTTATAATTTAAACTTAAGTGTTGTAGCTCTTCTTATACTAACCCAACTGGTAACACTAAACCCAGGGCTTTCAGCAGTTCTCACCACCACTATTATACAATATCAAAGCCCTTTTATCATCATTAAAACCTTTTATTATCATAAATTAAACTCTTTCTAAACTATTTTCCCCATGTCACAGCCGTAGTTAAAACTTGTAAATACTATCATACACCTTTATCATGGATTCATCCTGCAAAGTATTTAATGATAAAAATTCTTATTAAAATAATAAACAAGGATAATTATAGTTATATTTCTTGAAGAGAAACTTTAAGAATTAACTATAAACCACTCACTAATACTCCAATGAACCTTAAAATAATATAGTAGAGAAATTTGACGGATAAATTGTGGATTTAAGGGATCAAAGTTGATTTCTATTATTCAATGTCTTTCTGATTGATTCTGAAAGAATAAAAAACTTCAAGAATGATAAACTAATACTTACTTGTTGTAAAAATGGTATAAATGGATAATGAGATGATTTTGGAAAAAACAGCAAGAGGAGGCCTCTTTTAAGTCAAAGACATCTGACAGAGGTGTGCAATGAAGCAAACTAAAAGTCCAGTGAGTTAGAAAACAATAATTTTTTTTTGGATTAATGAGTGCATCATATGTTTTCATGTAAGATTATCATAATTACTTAATTGATGCTTTAACATGACTACCAACCCACATATGGTTGAGAATAAAATGAGTAACCACTGTAAATGTTCTTTTATGTCAAAAGAAAAATTAATTTCTCAAAGCTATAAATGTTATTGGAAATTTCATTACAGGTTGTATTTTCTTTGAATTTTTGAAGATTCAGTATTTCATGTGGAATTATCAAAAATGGACTGTAGGTAACACTTACAATTTTACTTATGAAACTGTAGTTATTTTTGCTTTATTTATGGATCATACAGTTCTCCATTGGCTTGGAGAGCTTCAGAAAGATTTATTAAGAATTGTATTTTGAATTAATTTTTGAAGTTTTTACCTCATTTCTATGTAGAATTGCAAATAACACTACATGGCAGGTTGCTATGAGGTAAATCAATGGATACTAGTCCAAAAAGGGTTTAAATTACTCTTTTGGGGCTTATCCATTGTAAATCATTAAAAATTGAGATGGTTAAAGGAGTCAAAGTTTCTCTTTACCTCTCTGTCACATCAAAATAGTAGCTTATTTGCAATTTTCTTATGATTTAATGAGATTTCAGATTTGTAAATAGGTTCCCAAAAGGTTTTGGTATACTAATTGGGCCAAGATCTGCCATGGATCCAATATTTAGAGCTATACATGGCTAAGAGGCCTCAGAAGTTGGGTACCCTGGCTCTCTTCAATGTCTTTTTTCCCCCTAGCTATTTTCACATCAATATTATAATTTCAGGCTTCAAGAATGATATCCACTATAGGTGTATCAAAACTGTATGTAAGAATACCAAAATATTAAGTGCCCCAAACTTGCATAACATTATTCTTAGTGTATATGTAACATGGGATTTCTCTCATTCCCATTATTTTGGTGTGAAATTGAGACAAACAAAAATCTTCAAAATTCTTTTATGTGGTATTGATGATGTGGTATTGAATTATTTTCCATATTACCACCTCTTAGAGTTAATTTAAGCTTATTCACTCTTTGAAGTTACCCTAGGTGAACTTTTGTGTATAATCCAAATGTGGCCTTAAATCCATCAATTTACATACTCATAAAAAGTTATTCATCTTTCCTGAAATAAAAAATGATGAATTTTGGATATATTCTTGTGCTATGGGTTATGAATAGTTTAGAATTCCTTGTGGAGATAGTTTTGCCCTATTTGGGCATGTGAAATATCCCTCAAGGCTCACACCTAGAAAGGTTCATCCATTCTTTATTATCTGCCTCTAATATTTTTGAATTCAATGTGGTCTTCCTGGCATAAAACCCTGGTAAAAGGAGAAGCAAATTAACAAAAAAACTTCAATAGAATTGGTTAATGACTGACCTAAGTACCTATCACTATCACTTCTGCAGCAAAATACTCCTCCTTTTATATGACCATCAACAAGATCACTATTGGATTTGATATGAGGACAATTTTGGTCTAATTTGTAAAGTGATATTTGTCAGGCTGAGTCTATGATGAAGGTGTAGAAAGGCAATTTACAACTTTAGCTATGACTTTGACATGGTAAAATTCATTGAAAAGAAGTTTATAATGGATAATAAAGGTTTAAGATTGCATAATAAGGGCTTTACTATTGTGAAATAGTGGTGGTGAGTGCTATTGAAATCCCTGGGGGAAGTCTTATCAGTTGGACTACTATAATAAGAACTACAATACTTAAGAGTTTAAAGTATAGCCTGATTATTTTCCAACAGTATAGCTGTTTTTGACAGTTGTAATATGTAGGAATTCAAGAGCAGGATGAGGAAACCTTTTCTGGTGTAGAAAAGGCTTCCTTTTATCCTAAAATGTGGTGGAATGGCCCTCTAGACCATCCACATAGAGGAAGTGAAGAGTTTTTCACTTCAGAGTACTGGCCTGGGGTTTTCATAAAGCCTTTATGCTCTGTATTGTGCTCAGATGTGGCTTTGAAGCCATATCTGGGCAGTTTTCACCAATACAGTGTGAAATATTTCATCTGGGGACCACATAGCCCTCTTCTGGAATGTATGACCTGTAGAATTCTGTACCGAACCTGTATGGGACCCAGTATTGAACTAATTATGAGGTATTGAATTATAAACATGCTTCTTTGTCTATTTGACACCTCATAATCATACTTATGGGAGAATATCCCACGGCAAGACTGTATTGGTCTAAATGTGGGATTTTGAGGTTAAAACTGCCATACCTTTTTCAGTTTTTGAGATATCGAGCTCAAAGTTGGTTCATTGCTCTTCCATGAATGCTTTCTACAAAATGGTACCTCATTTGATATTCTTATCATTAAGTATGGCAAAGGTATGCCATGTACAAGGTTTTTTGTACATATATATGTTTTGCTTAAAAACTATATAGAATATGATTTCCCCATAACTTTTGTTCTAGATGGGATATGGGAAAATAGATGGCACCATCAGATAGTCCTGATTGTGATCGTTCCACAAAGACCCCACTTTAGGTATCTCACACTAAAGCTGTTGAAGTTAGATGAGAGGTGACTATTTTAATCACCGTTATTTGACCTCATTTTGGTCATAACTTTGGTAATTCTGGTGCTAGCTCAGTTTGGCTAGTACCATTGAATAGCCCTGACTTGGAGTTCCATTATGAATACCCATTTGATGGGGTTAAGCTTCTCCCTCTATGTTTCAGATGAGAGGTAAAAATTAAGGTTTATGCTCAGCAACAACTTTAAACAGGAATAAGTTTGTTATTCTTTGTCCTATGATGATTGGACTTGTATATTTGGAAAGGGGTGAGTTTCCTCTTTTGTTTGATACGTTTTGAGCTGATTTTTCTCAGCTCCATGTTTTGGTGGTATCTTGGCTATACCATTGTTTATAGTATTTGGCTGTCGTGTTTGTGCTTTGGTTTTGAGTCACAGGCTGACAATATTATTAATTGATTTAATGAGGTAAATGTTGGAGAAGGACTCTGAAGAAGATGCAAGTGATATATGCAGAGGGGCTCATGATTTTTTCAATTGAAAACTACTGAAGGATTTGGTGTTTCATTTATAGAGGGTAATAAGAGAGTTTATGCATTCTATTTGGAATGAGCTTGACTGCGACTGTGCTGAATTCACCTCTGCTTCTTGATGCATGATCCAAAATTTGGGTGGGTAATCTGTGTGCAATTTGAGATCTTCTATGTGAATGATTCAATTTCTTATTTAAGCATGAGTCAGTTTTGGATAAGGGGTAATCATTTGCAGCTTGTGAAGTACTCCTTTTCATGAAATGATCCTCATAATTCAAAAAAAAACTCATCCTTTCCATTTGTGTTGTGTAAGCTTGAGTTTTGAAGAGTTATTGTATGCATTGAGTCACTAATTAATGAAGAAAAATCATTTACAACTAGTGAAATAGTCCTTCTGATGAAATGTTTTTCTTAATCATTAAGTGACCCCATACATTTTGGGAGTTCAATGAGTTGAGATGGTGAATGTTGAGTCATGATGGGTGAAACAGAAAAGAGCCAATTTTGAAGCTTTCTATTAGAATAATTTTTGAATTATTACCAATCTGATATTTGATAAGTGAGCTTGAGAATTGAAAAATAGTAAAAAAGAATTAAATCAAAATTGAAATGGCTTGCTTGAGCTGTACAAGCCCAAGTGCACATGAGAAATTGAAAAAAAAATTATTTAAAATTGCTTTCTTGGGTTGTAAGAGCCCAAGCAAGCTAGCTTGCAAAAAAATTATAAATAATTAAAATAATTTAGTTTGATTAGCTCTGTGGGGTTGTAACCTCCAAAGAAGAAAAAATTGAATTTGATAACAAAAATAATAAACAATTCAAAAAAACATTCTTTCAATTTAATGAAAAAAATTGAGAAATAAGTAAAATTAAAAAAGACATTTTTTGTTTGATTTAATAGAAAAAACTTATGAATTTTGGAAATTAAAGAAAATCTCTAATTCAATACAACAAAAAATCTTTTCTCAACTCAATAAAAAAAATATAATTAATAACAAATAAAATAATTTCAAAAAAGAAGTTGATTTTAAATAGCTCAGTGGGGCTGTAAGAGCCCCAACAAGTTATATTACATTGGAAAAAATTGTAAATCATCAAAAATAAAATAAAATTGTCAAAAAAATATAAATTATTAAAAAGAAAAGGAAATCCCAAAAAAATTAATTTAACAAAAAATAATATAAATCATTAAAAATTTGAATTCAATTAAGAATAATATAAATTATTAAAAAGGAAATTGAATTGAAAAAAATACAAATTATTTAAAATAAAAGAAAATTCAAAAGAAAATAAATTATTAAAATTAAAATAAAATTCACAATTTTAAAATTAAAAATATTGATTTTAGAAAAATACAGCTCATTGCAAATAAAAAAATAAAAATGAAGTGTAATGGAAAACATATATTTTGAATAGCTTTTTGAGGCTTTACAAGCCCCAGAGAGCTAATTTAAATTGAAAGAAAAAATATTTGAAATCAAAAAAAAAAAAAATTAAATGAAGAAATATTAAAAATATTTATTCTAAATACATTGCCAGCTGATTCAAATTGAAAAAGGAAATCATTTAAAATTGAAAGAAATTGAAAAAAGTAATTTAATGAAAAAATATTAAAAATAAAGTAAAATGGAAAACATTTACTTTAAAAAGCTTTCTGGGGCTCTGAAAGCCCAAGCAAGCAAATTAAAATTAAACAAAGAAAGATTATTAAAAATATTCATTTCAAATAGCTTTCTAAGGCTCTTAAAGCCCCAGCAAGCTCATTGAAATACAAAAAATAAATCATTTAAAATTAAAAAAATTAAACTATTCAAAATTAAGAAATAAATCAAATATTAAAAATAATTATTTTGAAAAGCTTTCTGGGGCCATAGGAGCCCCAGCGAGCTAATTTGAATTAAAAAAAATCATTAAAAATAATTATTTTAAATGGGTTACTTTGGCTGGAAGACCCCAGAAAGCTGACTTAAAAAAAATTATTAAAAATAATTCTTTTAAATAGCTTTCTGGGCCTGTAAAACCCTCAGAGACCTAATTTAAATAAAAAAAATATTGAAAATATTTATTTTAAATAGGTCTCTGTGGCTGCAAGAGCCCTATTGAGCTCATTTAAAATAAAAAAAAATTAAAAATAAAGTAAAATTCAGATTGTTTCTTTTAAATAGCTTTCTGGGGCTCTTACAACCTCAGCGAGCTAAGTTAAATTGAAAAAATATAAATTTGTCAAAATAAAATCAAATTAACAAAAAATGACTTGTAAAAAATAAAGAAAAACTAAAAATTTTGATTTTTGAAAGCTTGGTGGGGCTTTAAGAGCCCCAGGGAGCTCTTTCAGATTAGAAAAAAAACATATTTTTCCATTTAATAAAAAAAATATAAATATTTAAAATAATTTTTTTTAAAGTTAACAAATAAATTTATTGATTTGAAATAACTATAAATTAATAAATTGATTTAATTAAAACAAAAAAACCCACTTTGGTATGTCTTGATTACAAGTTTTTGGCTTAGAGGAGTATTTTACATCAAAGAAAACATATTTTGAATTTGAAAACAATTAGGTTTGATTGATTATATTAATAATGACAAGAATTCAGGAGGGGAAATGAGTTTGCTTCAAAAGGATATTTTGAAGTCAATGTGATGTGAATAACCTAAATGTTAGATCTTCTACCTCTCAAACTGTTTGAGAGGTTGTATGTTCAATCCTGGCTGCTGGCCATACTCACCTGGGGGTACCTGGGTTGTGAATCTGGGTGGTTGGTAACAATAGCTTTGGTGAGCCAAATTCAGCTCATTCTTCCTTGGTGGAACAGGTAGGCTCTGTGGATTCAAGACCCTCAGAAAGTCCCTTGCATCACTTCTCTCATATAATTCTATTTTTGCACTAAATTCACATAAGCACAACTATCTTCTATGGTGATACTTTTGGCATCAAGTTGCTTCCTGTCACATTTGTAGCATTCAGGTGAAAAAACCACACTGCTTAAGCCTATAAGAAGCTTGGCACAAAGCTGTTCAAAGTTATTACTCTGCACAGCAAACATTTTTCACTCAATAGTCATGAAGTGCAAGAGACAGGTAATAATAAGTCATATGACACAAAGTCTATTTTAAACCTCTTGAATAGCTTTTTTGTTACCAACCTTTGTAGGTAATTTAATTTTTAAATTATACTCCAAAGGGTGTTTTTTCCATTCTTCATTAAAGTCCAAAGTTAAATATGCTGCAAGGTGGTACTTGCTTGGGAAAATTGGCCAATATGAAGATTTGAGAAAAAGCTTTCATGAAGGATTTTACATATATATTTGTTCATGCATTTCAAAATGCCTTCAACTGGAAAGGTTTATTTTCTCTTGAGGATTGATATAATTCCCAGAAGCTGAAGGGTCCCTTTGGCTTAACTAATGCAGTAATCAGCTGAGCACACAGGAAATCCATGTACACCCCCTGCATGGAATGCTGCAATAAGATTTTAGCATGGCCTTCCAGCCTTCATCTGATCTTGAATTGTCACCAAAGCTTGGAAGGGATCCATTCCTTGCTTTACCAATTGCTTTCTAACTTGCTGAGTAATTTTGTATTAAGCTTTAGTATGCACCTGGACCCAATTAAATGAAATCATTAGCTGGAGTATATTATCAACCAAGCCAGTAAAAGTGGCTATTAAAATGCCTTTTAATGTAATAATATTACCTTCTTGACTTTCATTGCTTTGTGGAGCTAGTGGGACCTTGTTTCAACTCAAACGTAGAACAGATATTGCATGGCACTAATTTCAACAGACAAAGAATCACTGGAAGTTGTATTAGGAATATTGAATGTAACCAGAGAGTTCTTATAATCCATATAAAGTGAAATGGCTTCAAAGAAAATATTAGCAACATTCTCCTTTTGATGTTGACTTGGTTGAACAAGATTGTCCACAAATAGTTACAGTTCATGGAGCCTTTTGGGTAAACCCACTGGTATGGACATGTGATTTTGAAATTATGGCAAATTTCAGATAGTCTCATAGAGTAATGGCTCCTCAGATTTTGGTTAAAACATATCCAAGCCTATAGAAGCAATTGAATTAGCTAGATAACCAATATATATACTTCTGAAAACCTATTTACCAGCTTAATGGAGCTCTTCAAGTCACTCATTTTAATGTTCATACCAGTCTTGTAGTAAATCTAACATTAGAGAGTTTTTGGAAATCTATCCTTTCAAACTAATTATTTGTGATTCATGAAGGTCATTTGAATGGGTGAATGAAATTTTATCTGATCTTCCCTTTTGAATACATGATATGACATTAGAATTTAAACAAATTTGTTTTCAGTTTCCAATATAATTTTCATGCATGAGTGACTTTGATTTAGAGGTAGTGAAAAAGGAGAAGAATCCATTGAGGGGTCAGTATCTTTTTTATTCAGTTAAATTTCATCCTCAGCCAATTTCCTTTGAGTTGATGTACTAATATCTTCATTTGAAAGGTTAGTTACTTCCTAAGTGCACAAAGTTGGACTTTGAACAATGTTTTAATGATTATTGGTTACACCTCCAATCTTGGGACTACAATATGGGTGATCATTTGTGGTATTTATTTCACGTTCATCATTATTTTCATTAGCAGAAGAAGAAAGAGCCCCTGAGTCCTGCTCATTAACTTCAGGGAACAATGAAAAAGCTTAACAAACTTTCTTTTTTCCTTTATTATTTCAAGGTTGGAACTCCCTTTTTGAAGAAATGTTTGTCATTGTACAAACTTTAACATGTGATTCAGGAGGTAGTGTATTTCCTGATCTGACTCCTAGAATTATAATCCCAAGATCTTAGGGTGTAATTTGAACTATATGATATATCGATTTTATTATACATGCAATCAATATCAGCAACCAGTAGTTCTCTGGCCTCCTGGAGCTTCTTTTTTGCATATTGAAGAATATTTGAATCTTTGGAAATTCCTTCTAATCTTGGGTCTATTTTTGATGAATTGTTCAATAGCTGTTACTTTTTAATCACTTCTATTTCAGCCCCAAAAAGCACCTCAGTATATATTTTGGTGGAAGAAGCCCAATGAGAATGGGGTGCATCTATGTTGGTTTTGTGCAATATTCCTGATTAATTGGGATACTGATAATACCAAGTTGTTTAAACATGAATTACATTCAAAAAACATACCTTCAGGCAAGTTGTGAGGTGGATTTGGGATGGCTGTACTAATGACAATGATACTTTCACTTGAGGAGCACTTCATATCAGACGATTCAGGAAAATTTAATTTCCTGTGAGGACCCATATCAGAGGTGTTACTATCAGTGTTCATATATAAAAGACCAACTAATTTCAGATAAAGCTTGCATATGTGCTTAGAAGGGAAGTACTTTTTATGAAACTATTAGAAAGGGTTGTAGCTCTAAGCCACAAATTAAAATGAGAATCCCCTTCATAAAATAAATGAGGAGACAAAGATTTTCAGAATGTGGCTATTGGATTTTTTGTCTATAAGCCTTTGATTCATATGAGAACACATAATCCAAAATAGTTTCACACATAACAAGACCTATAGAGATTTCTATTTGTTCCCCTCAGAAAGTCAAACCTAATGAGAGCTGAAATTAGACTCAAACTTTACATCTGTCACTAAATTCATCTTCCGTTTTGAGTTTCCATATCAATCAATAATCTCCTTTATAAATATATAAAAATATTTCCATACTTACAAAATTTTCCAAGTGAATTTGGATTTTTCATAAATCTACCTTTGATTTTTCCCAAAAAAACTCAAATGACAGCTCCCTTGGAATAGAGTTTCATCCCAAAATCCATTCTAGTATGATCCTCTTTTGATATCCAGATGTTCATTGAATTGAAAAAACTAAATAATTCCTAATTCAAATCATGAATAATCATAATTTTCTCAAAACCTTTATTGTAAAATCATTCTGACTATAGCCACAAGTTTCCAATATCAGTGTGTATGAATTGGAAAGGTTTTCCTCTTTTCCATAATATATAAATCCAATCATGATTATTAGAACTTTAAGCTATTCATATCAAGCTATATTCCTCCAAAAATAAATAATTTTTTAGATCTCTATTTCCTAAACATATCAATTCTTTCGGATAGTATCCTCATTAACCCTCTTATGCCACCAATCTTTCATTTTGAGCCTGATTACTCCCAATTTGATGTTCATTCAGTGCATGATAATGAGTCAGAGTGTTCATATCCTTCTCAAAATACTATATTAACTGCCAAGGAAACCTTGAAACCCCATAGACTTCCACCACCTGAACGCTTGACCTCTAGAATGGAATCATTACAAACCACTGAAGCTATTAATCTACATTAATTTGGGACAATTCAATTCAAAATTGATATTGAGGAAATAAAATCATCTATACAGGCCACTGCTGATTTCACAGATGCTTTTTTGGTCCCTCATGAACAACTTCCTCTCATTACTGACGTAGATAAATATGATTACTCCACTGGATGTAAGATTCAATATATTTTCATTCAACCACTACTCTTTTACTGATTTGAATAACTATATAGTAAAATTAGAGCCACCTCCACTTGCAACATTCAATGATGTAGATACCCTGATCTGGTTTGCACAAAAGTGGGCTTAAAGTCATGACTATGCATTAACAAAGAAACATTCTCCCCAAGGGAACAATTTTTACTTGGCATGTAACCAATATGGTGAATATATAAGCCTCAAAGTACCTACCCAAAGACAGTCAAAAACAAGAAAATGTGGATGCAAGTTTAGAATTCAAGCCTCTATTCCTTCTCCCAGTAATTCATCAAATATACTGTATTTATTTACTGTGCTGTTACCGGTATAGTGATATCCATTCTGAGGAATCTCACTTAATTTAGCTCATCAGATCTTGCTATTGGGTTTTAGCCCCACTAGAAATACTGTATAATCCGCCACCCTCTACAACCCCATCACTACATCCCATTCATTTCTGGCTTAATGAAGAAGAACTGGTGCAAAGTGAAGGACTGATGGAGTCTAATGTCTGTCCTAATCAGACTTTAAGCCACCTTTATGCCCAAGGAAATACCTGTACCACTAGAAGAACTGTGAATAGCTACAAAGGAAATCAATCAATAAAGGAAATAAATGGGAAATCACAACTGAATTATCTCATATGTCTTCTGAAAGAGAGCAATTTGATTCATAGTAATCAAATTAATAAAAATGGAAAGTTGACCAGCCTATTTTTTGTGTACCCAGCCTCCATTGAATTGGGTCATATAAATTACCATGTGATATTTATTGATGCTGCTTACCAGACATGAAAGTACAACTTGCCACTTTTCCACATGGTTGGCCAAACTGAAACTGGTCACACCCTCCCTCATCCTTTTGCTACATGGAATAGTAAAATGATGATGGATACATATGGGCCATTCAAGAACTAAAACCTTTATCTCAGCCACCCAGAATTCCCAGGGTTAGTATTACAGATAGTGATCTAGCTCTGAAGCTGGCCATTGAATTGTTCTTTCCTAGCTCAATCCATAATTATTTCACATGGCACATCAGAAAAAACCTCATTCAAAATTGTCACAAATACTTTCAAGAGGATGATTGCAAGGATTATCAGTCACCCTGGAACCTACTGGTAAGCTCCAATTAAACTGAGAAATGTGATACTAATCTTGAAAAAGTCAAAGACCAGTCAAATTATTGCTTCAGTTCATGGGTATATATCTCAAACAACCTCCCCCCATTTAAGAAAAACTTGTCACTGCTTGGGCAAGCCAGCATCCTCACCTTGGAAATTAAGTCAGATCTTGTGTTGAATCTGCAAAATCCTACATAAAATCACTCATTAATAAGTCTAATGGAGAGCTTTTTACTGTCAGGGTGACTCTATGATATAGCTCTATAATGATAAATAAAAGCTATAACTCTGAGTGTGACACGAAAATAAAGAAGATAATTAAGATAAGAGATGGTTAAAAGGGCTATACTAGATAAATTCAGTGATGGTGAGTGCTTCTGATAGCCCTGGGTGCAGTGTTTGCCTGGTGATTTGCAATAACAAACCCTACAATACTTAAGTTTAAAGTATACCTGTTTAAATTCTAAGGGTACCACTTCTTTTAAGAAGTTATACCATGTAAAAATACTAAGAACAGGATGCTTGATTAGCTTCCTGGTTAGTAAAATCCTCCTTTTATCTTGTTCTGGGGTCGTGGGAGGTGGTTTACCTCTGCACACGACCACAGAGTGGAAATTTTCACTACTGTGGGCTGGTTTGTGGTTCTATACACTCAATACAGGCTAGTATTGGGTTGAAATGTGGCTTTACAACCACAAGGAGTCATTTTTACCCTATAAAGGGTGAAGATTTTCACCAATGGAGTTTACAGGTGTGTTCTGGTGCTTCTGACCTGACAGAAGCTGTACAGAACCTATATGGACCTCTGTATTTGACTTAACTATGAAATATTGAAGAATAAACAAGCTTCTTTGTCTGTTTGACACCTCATAATCATACTTATGCGATAGTATCCCACTGTAAGGCTGTATTGGCCAAACTGTGAGACTTTAACCTGAAAACTGCTATACCGTTGTCAGTTTTTAAGATATTGAGCTCAAAATTGGTTCATTTTGTATCCCTGCATATGATCTACACAATGGTATCTCATTTGTTATGGTTATCTTTCAATATGGCAAAGCTATGAAATGTACAAGTTTTCTCATACACATTTATGATTTGTACAAAAATTGTATGAAACTTGTTTTCTCCATATCTTTTGTTTTAGATAGGATATGGGGAAATGATTGGCACCATTAGATAGCCCTAAATATTGTCTTTCCAAAAAGACCTGTCTTTAGGTATCTCACACTAAAACTGTAGAAGTTAGATGAGAGGTGAATGTTTTGTTCACCCTTATTTGGACTCAATTTGACCATAGCTTCTGTAATACTGTTTCCAGCTCATTTTGGCTAGTAGCATTGGATAGCCCTCACTTAGAGCTTCATTCTGCATACCCATTTGATGGGGTTAAGCCTCTTACTCTGTGCTTCAGATGAGAGGCGAAAATTAAGGTTTATGCTCAGCAACAACTTTGAGCAGCAATAACTTTGTTATTCTTTGTCCTATGATTATGGGAGTTGTATATTTGGAAAGGGGTGAGTTTCCCCTTTTGTTTGATACCTTTTGAGCTAATTTTTCTCAGCCGCATTTTTTGGTGGTATCTTGGCTTTACCATTGGTTTATGGCATTTGGCTGTCACACTTGTGCTCTGGTTTTGAGTCACAGGCGGACATACTCTCCCTCCAAAGAAAGGCTCATAATTGATGAGACTTTCCTCTCTTCTTGGATGTATTAGCATGGTTCATTTGAACTTGAGCCAACAAATTTCTTGTAGTCATACCCTCCCTGTCTGGTGGCTTATGTCTCAAACCATCCAGGTGTTTGGTCATTGGTTTCCTCCTCTGGAGTGGACTGAACCAATTTCCTTTTTTCCATGGTTCTTAAATTCCACCAAATATTCCTCATGGGGGCTGGGTTCACTGTATGAATTATTTCCACAGCCATTCCGCACACTATCAGAGTCAGATTCATGATCTTCTCAGTATTTTCTTGTTTCTTCCTCTCTTGCAAATATCTTTTACCTGTCTTTGGGAGAATTGTTTGCATAGTTATTGGGTGATTCCCTGTTGTGAAATCCTGTCTTGATTTCAGATTCTGAATCATGAGTTTCTATAGCTTCCAGGGTTGGATTCTCCCTGTTATCACCAGTACTATGGTTATTGTATCTACCAATAGACGTTCTAATCCTTCCTTCTTTCAAAGTATTGGATATTTCATCCAAGGTGGATTCTTTGGAGCATCTGAATTTTACTGCATGTTCTAAGTCTCCTGGTAGTTTTGTCAACAGTTTGTGATTTCACATTTCTGTTGTTATGTGAGGGTCAATGGCTATTAGCCCTTTTGACTGTCCCAGACATCAATCATAAGGATCTTTGTCCACTGTGTATCTATCATTTCCAAATGAAAGGGTTTTCTGCCATATCCATGTATCATTTCTGTACTTTTGGATGATTTGAATCTTCCACCATAACCAGTTTCTTCTGCCATAGATTTCTTCCATTTCTGTGTACCATATACTAGCATGTCCTTTGAATTCTGTATTAAGTATAGCAGTGATCCATTAGTCTGGTATACTTGGTAAATCAGTGAAGAGTCCATCAATATAATCTATGAGTTCCATATGATCATACTCTCCAGTTACAGAAAATTTGGGCCAGCTTGAGGCCTCAGGGAGCTGTTTCAATGCTTCCCTTTCAGTATAAGACATATTATTTCCATCCTGGTATTTTGATGGAGACATTGCCTTATTTACCAATAAGGAATCTGGTTTGATGCCTTCTTGGTGGTATGGGGTGTTTCCAGAAACATGCCCTTGTGTTTGGGGTTTCATTTTTTGGAAGAAGTTGAACAATCTGTCAATATCTTTATCCATGTATTCCCTGTCCCTTTTGCAGTGATTTTGCTCCTCTAAGACTTGATTTAGTCTTCTTTTGCAATCTTCTGAGGCTTTATACAATTCAATATAGTCTCCTTGAAGAGTATGAATAGTTTTGGTTTGTAAGGTATAAACCTCTTGTAACCTTTAAATACTTTCATGGAGTCTTTCAAACTTTTTTTGAGTTTGTTCTACAAATTGGCAAAATTGTAACCATAGAGTATTACTACTTATGGTACTCTCAGGTATCACAAAATTGTGTTTCATCTGAGTGGAGATATCATTCCTTATCATAGGGCTTCTAGGTGAATTAGAAGTATTTAAAACTGTTTATTGTTTCTTTGTACTTCTTGCAATAGGTCCAACAATTTCTGCATCATAGGATCTGACTCTTTCAGTCTCTGGTTGAAAGAAGTCTTGTTCTTGCCTATTGATCCTCTTCCTCTCCTGGACTCTATCTTGGATTGGAAAGTATAGTAACTCTTGGTCACTGATCTGCTTGTGCCTGAGTGGTGTAAAGCCACTAGGGAGTCTGGTTGGGTTACCAGTCCTCATGAGCCTGAAAGGGTCAGAGTGTGTTATCTCTTGTTCCATTTCTTGTTTATGATAAGTTCTTTGAAGAATATCCCTTTAAGGGAAATCTTCTGAATACTTTCTACAAGTCCTTTGTAGTAGGAATCTGGTTTGAATTCTCTGTCTGCCATTCCCCATTGGAGAAGTTCTTGGAAGATTTTGTCAGCTGGAGTCTATGTTGAAGCAGTAATCAGGCTATTTACAACTAGAACTATGACTGTGACACATGGAAATAATTTTAAAATAGGAGTTTTAATATAATATAATAGCTTATAATATAATAACAGGGTTCTACTATTGAAAAATAGTGGTGGTGAGCGCTATTGAGAACCCTGGGTGCAGTCTTACCAGTTGGATTATTATAATAAGAACTACAATGATTAAAATTATGATTATACCCTGATTATTACCCAAGAGTAAAACTGTTTTTGACAGTTTACTACATAGGATATTCAAGAGCAGGATGAGGAAGCAATTCTGGCTGTTAAAAGCCTCCTTTTTATCCTGAAATGGGGTGGAAAGGGTGCTAGACCTTTCCACGTAGAGGAAGTGAAGATTTTTCACCCTCTAGTACTGGCTTGTGGTTTGCAAAAAGCCTGTATAGCCTGTATTGGGCTCAAATGTGGTGTTGAAACCACATCTGGGCAGTTTTCACCAATACAGGGTGAACAATTTCATCTGGGGACCTCACAGCCTGATTCTGACATGTATGACGCATAGAATGCCGTACAGAAACTGTATGGGACCCCAGTATTGACTGGCATATGGGGTATTGAAGTAAAAACAACCTTATTTGTCTATTTGACACCTCATATTCATGGCTATGGGATATTATCCCATGGCAAGGCTGTATATGACAGCAGGTGGGAATCTGACCTTAAAACAGCCATAGCTTTGTCAATTCTTGAGATATCAACCTCAAAATTGGTCCAGTGTGTATCCCTGTATGTGCTGTACACAATGGTACCTCATTTGATATGGGTATCCTTAAATATGGCAAAGGTATCCCATGTACAAGATTTTTGTACATTTGCGTGGTATAGGCAAAAAGCTGTATTGAGCTTATTTGCCCCATAACCTTTGTTCTAGTTGAGCTATGGGGAAATGTATGACACCATCAGATAGCCCTGATTGTGCTCTTTCCAAAAAGACCCCACATCAAGTATCTCACACTAAAACTGTAGAAGCTAGATGAGAGGTGAATGTTTTGTTCACCCTTATGTGTCCTGAAATTGACCATAACTCCAGTAATATTGGTGCTAGCTCAGTTTGGATGGTACCATTGGATAGCCCTGGCTTAGAGCTTCATTTTGAATACCCATTTGATGGGGTTAAGCCTCTCCTTCTAGACTTTAGATGAGAGGTGAAAATTAAGGTTTATGCTCAGCAATAACTTTGTTATTCTTTGTCCTATGGTGATGGGACTTATATTTTCAGAAAGAGGTGAGTTTCCTCTTTTGTTTGAGACCTTTTGAGCTGATTTGGCTCAGCTCCATGTTTTGGTGGTATCTTGGCTATACCATTGGTTTATGGTATTTTGGCTGTCATGCTTGTTCCCTGGCTTTGGGTCACAGGCTGACAGATTTGATGGGTTAGAACAAACTGTTCTATGCAAGCCGTTCCTGGAGGTTTGCTGTTGAAACCCATCTTGGAAGGTCTATAAAGGTTCATTTTGCCATGTATTATGACTTTGAACAACTTCAACTTCTCTCTTTTCCAGGCCTCTATTCCTACTGATGGTTGGTTCTCTTTGTAAGGAATAATCCCTTGGAAATTCAAATTCTTTGGAATGAGGTGATATCATTTCTGATTTGTAAAGTGAAAGTTTCAGCTAGTTGATTGAATACCTTCTTTGTTAGGTATTTATAAGTCACTTTGGACAAGCTATTATTGAAAATATCAATCAACTCTCCCCAATATAGACTCTGTATATATTAAAAAAGATCAATAATAAAATATGGTTTGTATTTTATTATGAAGTATTATTATTGAAATTATCAATAACAATGATAATAATCAATTTTTCATGCCAATTTGGGTGAAAAAATGAATTATAAGGGTTTTTCCGTAAGAAAAATTCAAACAATATATACTTTATATATATTATAAAAAAAAGATCAATAATAAAATATTATTTGTATTTTATTATTGAGTATTATTATTGAAATTATCAATAATAATGATAATAATCAATTTTTCACGCCAATTTGGGTGAAAAAATGAATTATCAGAGTTTTTCTGTAAGAAAAATTCAAATAATATAGACTTTGTATATATTATGAAAAAAAAACAATAATAAAATATGTCTTTTATTTTATTATGAAGTATTATTATTGGTATTATCAATAATAATGATAATAATGTATTTTTCACGCCAATTTGGGTGAAAAACAGAATTATCAGAGTTTTTCTTCAAGAAAAATTCAAATAATATATACTTTGTATATATTATGAAAAAAAATAACAATAAAATATGGTTTTTATTTTATTATAAAAAGAGAATATTTTAGAAATATAAATTATATATTTATAACTCTTCAAAAAAGATGATGAAAAATATTATTTTTCAAAAAGAATATGTATACAGTTTTTATTTATTTATTTATTTATTTATTTATTTATATTTTTGAGTAAAAAAAAGCAGAATAAAGAAAGACCACGAAATTAATCCCCTTCAGGGCTTCTTATGGTTCAAAAAAAGAAAATAAGCAAGAAAAAAAGTATAATAACTTTAAAAGGCATGAAAATTAGCTAAAAATAGTGAAAAAAAGCTAGAATTTCGTCTAAAATAGGTAAAAAACCTGGCCAGGCCCCCACAATGTCAGGGTGACTCTATTATATAGCTGTACAATGATAAATAAAAGCTATAACTCTGAGTGTGATACGAAAATAAAGATGATAATTAAGATAAGAGATGGTTAAAATGGCTATACTAAATAAATTTAGTGATGGTGAGTGCTGCTGATAGCCCTGGGTGCAGTGTTTGCCTGTTGGTTTACAATAACAAACCCTACAATACTTAAGTTTAAAGTATACCTGTTTAAATTCTAAGGGTACCACTTCTTTTAAGAAGTTACACCACATAAGAATACTAAGAATAGGATTCTTGATTACCTTCCTGGTGAGGAAAAGCCTCCTTTTATCTTGTTCTGGGGTAGTGGGAGGTGGTTAACCTCTGCACACGACCACAGAGTGAAAGTTTGCACTACTGTGGGCTGGTTTGTGGTTCTATACACTCAATACAGGCTAGTATTGGGTTGAAATGTGGTTTTAGAACCACAAGTAGTCATTTTTACCCTATACAGGGTGAAGATTTTCACCAATGGAGTTTACAGGTGTGTTCTGGTGCTTCTGACCTGACAGAAGTTGTACAGAACCTGTATGGACCTCTGTATTTGACTTAACTATGACGTATTTAAGAATAAACAAGATTCTTTGTCTGTTTGATACCTCATAATCATACTTATGGGATAGTATCCCACTGTAAGGCTGTATTGGCCAAACTGTGGGATTTGAACACTAAAGCTGCTATACCTTTTTCAGTTTTTAGGATATTGAGCTCAAAACTGGCTCATTGTGTGGCCCTGGATGTGATCTACACAATGGTACCTCATTTGGTATGGTTATCTTTCAATATGGCAAAGTTATGCCATGTACAAGTTTTCTCATACACATTTATGGTTTGTACAAAAACTGTATGAAGCTTGTTTGCTCCATATCTTTTGTTCTAGATACGATATGGGGAAATGAATGGCACCATTAGATAGCCCTAATTGTGCTCCTTCCAAAAAGACCCCACTTTAGGTATCTCACACTAAAACTGTAGAAGTTAGATGGGAGGTGAATGTTCCGTTCACCCTTATTTGGCCTCAATTTGACCATAGCTTCTGTAATACTGGTGCTAGCTCAGTTTTGCTAGTACCATTGTTCAGCCCTGACTTAGAGCTTCATTTTGCATACCCATTTGATGGGGTTAAGCCTCTTACTCTGTATTTCAGATGGGAGTTGAAAATTAAGGTTTATGCTCAGCAACAAGTTTGAGCAGGAATAACTTTGTTATTCTTTGTCCTATGATTATGGGACTTGTGTATTTGGAAAGGGGTGAGTTTCCCCTTTCGTTTGATACCTTTTGAGCTAATTTGGCTCAGCTCCACGTTTTGGTGGTATCTTGGCTTTACCATTGGCTTATGGTATTTGGCTGTCATGCCTGCGCTCTGGCTTTGAGTCACATGCTGACATATACAGTATTCCAAAATTTCAAGACATAAATTGATATTCAATTGAAACATATTCACCACACTATGGGAAAAGGAGGAGTCTGCAAATGAACTGATTTTCCCCACCTTTCATACAGCTAATTGGTACTATATCAACGAAAGCACTAAAAATTATTTCAGAACAACTTCAAAAGCTGAAAGACCAACCAGAACTTCAGCCATGCTCCAAAACACTAATGAAGGGCATGGGTATTCCTTTCTCACATGAAATTGAGAAACTTCTTCATACTATGGGCTACATTGTAACTGAAGATTTTAATCCACAATGGACTCTACTTTATACTCCTCTTGAAGTGGGTGCCATCTTATTTCTCATATTTGTGATTATAGTCATGCTAAAGTCATGTTGAAAAGGACATTGATTCTAATTCACAATTTAATTTGAAACAAAAAAAAGGAAAAGATTGAAAAGGGAGTTAATTAACTTGAAATACCATTACAAAAAATTGATCAAGAAAAATCAGGAGCTACTTAGCTTTTAATACCCAACCATTAATCTTTGTCACCCCAAAAAGGCTTTAATTTCACATGTTAGGCTGTCACTGAAAAGGGAAAGGGTCAAGTCTACCAAAAGGCTTCAATCCAGGCTTAAAATCCAGCAGGATATCCTGAATTGCCACAAAAGATTTCTGAAAATATGCACAGAGCTACTATTGGTCCCACAGCTCAATTTATGAGGGGATGAAAGTTGTATTTGATGCAAAAAAAGACAAGCCAAGATGATGAAACTACCACAAAAAGAAAAATAAAATTATCAAATTATATTGAGAAATTGGAAATAAACTTGAGACCCTGAAATAACTCATATTTTTTGGAAGAACCAGTGAGTAGTTGGTCAATTTCGGTATGAAAATGAATCACTGAAACATAAGCTCTTTTTATTAGACTCTCTATATTGATCAGATACAGCCACCATTCATTCAAAAGCTCATTGATAAGATTATTAATCCTTTTGCAGATCGGAATTTTGGATTTCATGTGGTGTTAAAGGGATTTTCACTTTCAAGCCCACAAAAGGAAAAGAGCTGGAGAGAAGTGAGACAAGATTTGACAGAACATATTGATAGGAATTGTAATTATTACAAAAAACTCCTTGGAGGAGCAGTGGAAATGGATAAGATAAAAGGTAATCTGAAGGATAAATCTATTGAAAAAAGGGAAAACTGGTTATGTAAATGGGGTCATGGCCCAATATTGAGAAATACATATGAGTTTCCATTTATATTTTTCCATCAATATTGGCAGAAATACCCACCACATGCATTCCTTCCAGCCCTATGCAGTCTATGTGGAGTGTCAATTATGCATCCAATCTCCCTAGGTCATATCAATGGTAATCATTGAATACTCATTATTTTCAATTAATATGAGATAGGAAAATTACTTCTACCTTAATTGCCACCACAGTAGCCCAGGGAACATTAAAATCAATCAGCCTCAAATTGGAGAAGATTATATTCCTTATTGATAACATTATTATGAAAATGTATACAGATCACTTGTATATAGAAAAATATTTTTGTTTTTTCATTATAGATTTTGTTGTCAAGTGTATGAGATAAACATCCCATTTAGTGTGGATTTGGTGATCACTTGAATGAGTGGATCTAGAAGCCTACATCCATAAAAGTCATGAAGGCATATCTAAATCCACATTTTTCTACATAGGTGTAGGCATGGAAATATTACTCCCCTCAATGAAATGGCCATCAATGTAATCAATGAGCTTCACTTGATAATATTCTCCTACACCAGTGAATTTTAACCAGCTTGTGGATTTTGGAGATTTTTTCAGTGCCTCCTTTTCTTTTTAGGTCATGTTATCTTCATCTTGGTATTGTAATGGTTATCTTTGTTTCTTCTATGCGTGAACACATGGTTTGTTGTCCTCCTGTAGCATTGGTGTAGGTCTGTTGTCATGGAAAATGGCTTTTTATTGTGAATTTATATTCTGACAAACATTGAACAGATTTTTCATATCTTGGTCTAGCTTGCTCACTTGTTCTTGGATGTGTCAAATATCTATTTTGGAGTAGTTATGCTCCTATAAGACTTGGTTCAGTCTTTTACTTGTTTCCTCTGAGGCTCTACCTAGTTTATTATAATACTCTTTTAGGGTTTGAATTGTCTTGGCTTGTAAGGTATTATCTTCTTGCACACTTTGAGCTTATCAAACTCCTCTTTAGTTTGTGCTTAAAATTCAGCCATTTGTGCCCATACAGTATGACTACTCATGCTTATCTCAGGTATTGAAATACTGTGTGAACTATGAGTGGGGATATCCTTTCTAATCTCAGTTTTATTGATTCTATCTGATTTATTTGAAATTATTTTGTGCTTTTTAATACTTCCTTTGCTAAGTATAACAGTTTCTTGATCACTGGGTGTGACCCTTTTCACTCCTGCTTGAAAGAATTCTTGTTCTTGTCTTCTACTGGAAAATCCCTGTAATTGTTAATAATGCTTACTATTGGCCACTAATCTTCTGGATTATGAGTGGTGTGAAGCCTTTGAGAAGTTGTGTCAGCCTGTGACTCAAAACCAGAGCACAAGCATGACAGCCAAAATACCATAAACCAATGGTATAGCCAAGATATCACCAAAAACATGGAACTGAGCCAAATTAGCTCAAAAGGTATCAAAAGAAAGAGGAAACTCACCTCTTTCTGAAAATATAAGTCCCATCACCATAGGACAAGAAATAACAAAGTTATTCCTGCTCAAAGTTATTGCTGAGCATAAACCTTAATTTTCACCTCTCATCTAAAATCTAGAAGGAGAGGCTTAACCCCATCAAATGGGTATTCAAAATGAAGCTCTAAGCCAGGGCTATCTAATGGTTCTAGCCAAACTGAGCTAGCACCAGTATTACTTGAGTTATGGTCAAATTCAGACCAAATAAGGGTGAACAAAACATTCACCTCTCATCTAACTTTTACAGTTTTAGTGTGAGATAATTAAAGTGGGGTCTTTTTGGAAAGAGCACAATCAGGGCTATCTGATGGTGCCATCCATTTCCTCATAGCTCAACTACAACATAAGTTATTGGCCAAACAAGCATAATACAGCTTTTGCCCAGACCACGCCAATGTACAAAAATACTTGTACATAGGATAACTTTGTCATATTTAATGATAACCATGTCAAGTTGGGTACCATTGTGTAGAGCACATACGGAGCTATTCAATGAACCAGTTTTGAGCTTTATATCTCAAATACTGACAGAGTTATGACCATTTTAAGGTCAAAATCCCACCTGCTGTCATATACAGCCTTACCATGGGATAATATCCCATAACCATGAATATGAGGTGTCAAATAGACGAAGAAGCATTTTTTTACTTCAATACCTCATATGTCAGTAAATACTGGGGTCCCATACAGTTTCTGTACAGCATTCTACGCATCATACACGTCAGAATCAGGCTGTGAGGTCCCCAGATGAAAATTTTCACCCTGTATTGGTGAAAACCGCCCAGATGTGGTTTCAAAACCACATCTGAGCCCAATACAGGGTATACAGGTTGTTTTAAAACCACAAGCCTGTCATAGAGAGTGAAAAATCTTCACTTCCTCTACGTGGAAAGGTCTAGTAGCCTTTCCACCTCAATTTCAGGATAAAAGGAGGGCTTTTCACAGTCAAAAGCCTTTCCTCATCCTGCTCTTGAATAACCTACATAGTAAACTGTCAAAAACAGTTTTAATCTTGGTTAATAATCAGGTATAATTATATGTTTTAATTATTGTAGTCTTTTATTATTGTAACCCAACAGATAAAGCTGCACCCAGGGCTTTTAACAGCGCTCACCACCACTATAACCACCATAGTAAAGCCCTTTAAATTTATTCTTAATCATCTCAAAACCTTCTTAAAGCATTTTTACCATGTCACAAACATAGTTTGAGTTGTAAATAGCCTACATTACCACTCTTTCATAGTATCATCCTGACATTTTGGGGGCCTGGTCGTGTTTTTTTACCTTTTTTTGGACCTTATAAAGTAAGTCTTTTCTCTTTTTATGACTTATTGATAAGTGTTTTATCTTTTTTACACGTAATTTCTCTATTTAAATATATATTTTATATATATTCATCCTTTTTTATATATATACTCATATTATAAGAGTATTATTCACATGGTTAATACCCACTGAATATAACTATTTTTGGCGTGTTTTGTATATAAAAACACATAAGCCATCAATAAGTCCTGTATTCTTGACTGAATAAGGACACCTCTGACTGAAAAACCATCAGTTGAGGCGTGGTTAAGTGTATTGTTAACTCAATAACACTTATACAAAGCCACTTGTACAAAATACACTTGAAAACCACAAGTGTATCTGTGGGATACTGGCACACAAACCGTGTGACAGGGTACCAAAAGCTGTAATTCTGACGTGGAGTTGTTGATTCAATTACACTGTCATTATACAGGGCACATTGTAGTAACATACAAGCCCAGAGGCCAATCTTAGACGTGCAAAACCAGCATTTTTTAAGAAGTCTTAACTGACATAAGCCCCCCTTTTCCTGCCTTGATTTCAGTGGAAGAAAATCACATCCCACTTGAGACCCAGTCACAGGCCAACACACCAGTGACACCCTCAGAGCCAGAGGGCAGCAAGGGCAAAGGAAAGAGGCACAGTGAAGGTCTCATCACAGCCAAGAAGTGGACACCAATAGCCACTCAGAGAAGTAGAAAACCACGAAACTCTGCATCAATACAAGGTAATCCAACCTTAACCACTTGTACAGGAAAGATTACAATTATTAACCCAGTTGTAACTTCCAAAGGCAAACCGCCTAAGTCAGCAGACAATAAATTTGTACAAGGCACAGTCAAAGGTAAATACCCTAAGAACATAAAGTTTTTGACTGCTTGCAAACACTGATATGTCCCCTGCATACCTCAGAGACCTTGGTTTCCAAAGGAACCAACTAGAGGATAGAGGAGGATTGTCCAGAACCAGAAGACCTGAAAGAGGACACCCTGGACACAGTGGTGGATGGCAAAACAATGAGGGAGATAATATCAACCTTGCCATTCACACTCCAATTCAAAAGAAACCTCAAACCAGAGGACTGGAAGGATATGGATCAAGTTCTTCAGATCCACCAACTCCTCAAAGATTTATTTCAATGGAGCATGGACAACAAGAGGTTCAACCTAGCAACTCACTGGGCGGAACTGGGATCAAGTTGCCAGAAGATCTGTCTCAAAGAGATAGATTTCAAAGACCTTATGGTAATCACCAAGGGTTGGAATCCTACCAGACAGCACAGACTCCTGGAGGCAAGGGCACAGAGGATAAGGGAGAATCAAGCCACTATCCAAGCTATAGAAGAACAGCTAACCCAGACAGGGCCTACTCAGATTCCTTCAGGTTCACAAGGAGCAGGCCAAATCAGCTCTCCAGTGGCTTCACACCATTCAGAAACCAGCAGATCAGTGGCCAAGAGTCACCATTCTTCACAATTCCAGGAAGTTTCCAGGAGAAGACAAGGGAACAAGGGCAAGAACAAAACCTCCTTCAACCAGAGGAGGAAAGAGTCAGACCCCATGATCCAGAAGCTGTTAGATTTGGTAAAAGAAGTACACAAGAACCAGAAGTAGTTGTAAACCACTCTAGAATCAGTAGTCCTAGTAATAGAAACATTACCCCCACTCAGACTGAAAATAAATTGTCACATCTGAGAGTAACATCAACAGTTATACACTGTGGTTACAAGTGTCCCAATATGCTGAACAATCTGCAAAGAAATTTGCAGAAATTAAAGCTAGCCAAGAGAGGATGAGACAAACTCAAGCCTCCTTGGAACAAATAGTTAAGAATTTTCAAGAAGGATATGCTCAACTGAGCAAAGCCTCTGAAGAATCCAACAAAAGACTGAACCAAGTCTTTGAAGAACAACACCACAGCACAAGGGACAGGGAGTGTCTGGATCAAGACATTAACAAATTGTTTAATGCATATCATAGCTTGAAGCCCCAACCACAAGGCCAAGCTATGGAGAATCCATATCAACCAGATGACATCAAACCAGATGCGATGTTGTTGAATAAGGCAATATCTCCATCACAATACCAGGATGGAGATGGCATGTCTTATTCAGAGAAGGAAGCCTTGAAACAGCTTCCTGAGGCCTCAAACTGGCCCAAATTCTCTGGATCAGGACAATATGATCATATGGAACTCATAGATTATATTGATGGACTCTTCATTGATGTACCAAGCATACCAGCCTACTGGATTACTGCTAGATTGAATACTGTATTTAAAGGTCATGCAAGTATATGGTACACAGAAATGAAAGAAATCCATGGCAGAAGAAACTGGCCATGGTGGAAGAGTCAAATTATCCAAAAGTACAGTAATAGAACTTGGATATGGCAAAAGACCATGTCATTTGAAAATGACAAATACTCTGTGGACAAAGATCCATATGAGTGGTGTCTTAGACAGTCTAAGAGACTCAAAGCCATTGATCCTCAGATGAACATCCAAATGAGGAATCACAAACTCCTGACACAACTGCCAGGAGAACTAGAGCATGCAGTAAAATGCAGATGCAACCAAAATTGCACTCTAGATGATATAGCCAACACCTTACAAGACATAAGGAAGAGGACAAATATAGGGAAATTCACCCCATAGAAGAGCAGTGGTTTCAAAGAGAAACAACCTTTCAGGGTAGAGTATAAAGACAAACCCAGAGAGAGAGTGGCAGAAGTGGCAGAGAAAAGGAATTCTTGTCACAATTGTGGTTCAACAGACCACTATGCCAACAACTGTCCAAAATCAAAGAAAAAAGTCTATGCTATAGAAAAAGTCCCTGAGGAAGAACCTCCAACAGAGGATTCTGAATCAGACTCTATGGGAGATGCCATCAGAGAACCATCTGATGATGATCAAGACCCAAGAGAGGAATTTCTAGTGGAATACCAAGAGGAAACCCCATTGGAAATCCAGGATATACAGTTGGAAGCAGGCATGCCACAGGACACTGCCAACAAGAACTTGTGCAAACACACACAAGATGCACAAACCTTCCTGGTTACACCAACCAAAGGAATGGCATATATACATGGACCAGCCACAAAAATGACTGTATGTATTGACAATGCTCATCACCCACTGATCATTTATAGTGGAGCACACTCCTCCATAGTGGCCAGAAATTATCTGGATAACCACTTCCCACACTGGGAAAAACAGCTCTTGCCCACTAAGGCAAAGAACTTCAAAAGTGCATCAGGGAAGATGACTTCCATTGGGACAATTATCAAAGAGATAATTATACCCCACAGAAAGGGTAATATCAGACTCAACCCAGAGTTTGTAGCGCTTGAAGATGCCCACATCCAAGGGTTTTTACTGGGAACAGATTACCAGAGGATGTATGGCATAGATATTTACAACAGTAAAAACAGGCACATTACCATTGGTACCAACAAGGAAAAGAAATTTTCACTTGATATATACCACATATCTTCACAGGATCCACTAGAAGAACTCTTGAAGGAATTCAAGGAGGGACAGTTTAGCACTACCCTCACCAGTAAACAGAAACTAAGTTTACTGAAGATGCTGAGGAAGAACAGACTAGCATTTGCCATTGGGGAAGAACCACTAGGCAACATTGAAGGCCATGATATAGAACTATATCTGGATGTGGAAAGACCTTATCCACCTATGCTGAGGAGACCTCCATATCCAGCAAGCCTGGAAGCCAGGAAAGAAATTGAGAAACATATCAATGAACTCCTGGACATGGATGTCATCAGGAAGATTGGACATAATGAAAAAGTGGAAATCACCACTCCTGTCCTTATCACCTGGCATTATGGCAAGTCTAGATTGTGTGGAGACTTCAGAGCCCTGAATAACTACACAAAAGCAGACAGGTACCCTATACCAAGGATACCTCATGCCTTGGATAAGCTGGCCAAAGCCAAATACATAACCAAGATGGATTGTATGAAAGGCTTCCACCAAAATGGAGTCAAACCAAACTCCATGAAGTTGCTCAGAATAATATGTCATATGGGCATATATGAGTACACCAGGATGCCATTTGGCATCAAGAATGCACCAGCCCACTTCCAAAGGATGATGGACACCATATTTCAAGAAGAAATAATGGAAGGCTGGATGGTAGTATATATAGATGATATCATTATATACTCAGAGACATGGGAAGACCATGTACAATACATAGACAGAGTGCTAAGTAAATGTACACCCATCAATCTGAAAATTTCACTTAAGAAGTGTAATTTTGGCCAACAACAGCTACTAGCTCTAGGACACAAAGTCTCAGGCCTTCGTCTGGCAATTGACCAGAACAAAGTAGCAGCAGTACTGCAAAAGCCAGTACCAAAGAACATCAAAGAGATGCAATCTTTCCTTGGATTTGCTAGCTACTATAGAAACCACATCAAAAACTTTGCCCGCATAACTAGTAGTTTATACAAGTTATGCTCAAAGGATGTAGTTTTTGAAATAACCAAGGAAAGGAGGGATGCATATGAGAGGATCAGATATGAACTCACAAATGCACCTGTGCTCATCTTACCTGACTTTGAACTACCATTCAAGTTATATATAGATGCAGCATGCAGCCAAGGCTTGGGAGCAGCCCTTCACCAAAGACAAATTGTGGATGGTGAACCAAGAGAAGGTGTAATATGCTACATCTCCAGGCAGCTGAAAGATTCAGAAGCCAGGTATGGGGCCACCCAGACAGAATGTCTATGTCTAGTCTGGGCTCTAGAGAAACTCTATTACTATTTGGAGGGTGCAGTCTTTGAAGTCTACACAGACTGCACAGCCTTGAAGTCTTTACTCAACATGAAGACTACTAATAGACACAAGCTGAGATGGCAAATAGCCATCCAGGAGTATAGAGGGAACATGACCATCATATACAAGGAAGGTAAAAAAGTCATACCAATGCAGATGGCCTTAGCAGATGGCCACTGGACAATGTAAAAAGTAATCCAGCTTATGACCCTGAAGCTGCTGCAAAAATTCCTATCCATTTTATGGAAATAAATAGGAAGAAGAACTTCAGATTCTCTGAATGGGCACCAAGGAGTGGTACCCTTGACAGTGGAAACACTGATTCAGAAGGGACAGAAACCCCCATACTGGGAATAAGTTCCTCAGAACTGCACAATGAATTTTTCAATGCAGTACTGAAATCTTATGCTAAACACAAACAGTGTAGCATACTACTCCAACTCCTTCAACAAAAATACGGGAGCCCAGAACTGGAAACCCAGCTGGAGGAACCCTGGTTGAGGGCCTATAAGGGCAATAAATTCTTCCTTATAGATGGCCTGATTTATCACAGAGAAAAGCACACCAGTACACTCACAGTGATAGACAGAGACCACATCTCTTTGATCCTGCAGGAATGTCATGACTGCCCCTTTATGGGACACATGAGTGAGGACAGGACTAAAGAGAGGGTAGCAAGCACAGCTTGGTGGCCCAAGTGGGAGCAAGAGTTGAGTGAATACATCAACACTTGTGAAAGATGCCAAAAGGCAAATAGAAAACATGGGAAGAAATATGGGTTGCTTCAACATATAGAAGAACCCAAACACCCATGGGAAACCATTAACATGGACTGGGTCACAGGACTTGTCCCAGGAGGCAAAGAAAACTACAATTCCTGCTTAATAATAGTTGATAGGTTCAGCAAGAGCATGAGATTTCTACCATGCCATAAAGAGGACACAGCCATGGACACTACTCTGTTATTTTGGAATAACATCATATCCACCTGTGGAGTCCCTAAGATCATAATCAGTGACAGGGACCCAAAATTCACATCTGAATTTTGGACCAATTTATATGACATGCTTGGCACCAAGCTTGCTTTTTCCACAGCTTACCATCCACAAACAGATGGCCTAGCTGAGAGGATGATCCAAACAATGGAGGACATCCTCAGGAGGCTCTGTGCCTATGGCATGGAATACAAGGACCATGAGGGATATACCCATGATTGGGTCACCCTCTTACCAGCAGTCCAACTTGCTTATAATACAAGCCAGCACTCTACCACAGGAAGAACACCTGCACTGGTAGAGAAAGGGTGGAATCCCCTGTTACCTGTGGATCACTTGAAGAGAAATCTTCTTACCATCCAGCCCACAGCCAAAGACTTCCATGATATGTGGAAGAAAGCCTGTGATACTGCTGCCAAATGCATAGCTGAGGCCAAAGAGTATAACAAGCAAAGGTGGGACAAATCACATATGGAACCTGACTTCAAGGAAGGGCACCAGGTGTTAGTGTCTACACTGAGCTTTAACAATCTCAAAGGACCCAAGAAAATGAGAGACTCATTTGTAGGGCCCTTCACTATCATTAAGCTAATAGGGAAGAATGCAGTAGAGGTCAAGCTCACAGAGGAGTTTTCTAGGAAACACCCAGTCTTTCCAGTGAGCCTGGTCAAACCATACTTCCAAACAGAGGAGAGTAAATTCCCCTCCAGGAAGAAAAACATCACTCCACCAGAAATAGTGGAAGTAGAAGACTCTCCTGGACCTGTGAGCAAAATCATCAGGGCCAGAAAAATCAGACTTAATGGGAAGGATCAGAGACAATATCTAGTCAGATTCAAGAACCAGACAGCAGATAAAGACAAATGGTTGGCAGAAGATGCCATACCAGATGGGAACCTCCATTTAAGGAGATTCAGAGCCTCTAGGAGGACTGAACAGTCTAATCAATGATGAGCCCTTTTTAGAGGGAGGGTATGTCAGCCTGTGACTCAAAACCAGAGCACAAGCATGACAGCCAAAATACCATAAACCAATGGTATAGCCAAGATACCACCAAAACATGGAGCTGAGCCAAATCAGCTCAAAAGGTATCAAAAGAAAGAGGAAACTCACCTGTTTCTGAAAATATAAGTCCCATCACCATAGGACAAGAAGTAACAAAGTTATTCCTGCTCAAAGTTATTGCTGAGCATAAACCTTAATTTTCACCTCTCATCTAAAATCTAGAAGGATAGGCTTAACCCCATCAAATGGGTATTCAAAATGAAGCTCTAAGCCAGGGCTATCTAATGGTGCTAGCCAAACTGAGCTAGCACCAGTATTACTTGAGTTATGGTCAAATTCAGACCAAATAAGGGTGAACAAAACATTCACCTCCCATCTAACTTTTACAGTTTTAGTGTGAGATACTTAAAGTGGGGTCTTTTTGGAAAGAGCACAATCAGGGCTATCTGATGGTTCCATCCATTTCCTCATAGCTCAGCTACAACAGAAGTTATTGGCCAAACAAGCATAATACAGCTTTTGCCCAGACCACGCCAATGTACAAAAATACTTGTACATAGGATAACTTTGTCACATTTAATGATAACCATGTCAAGTTGGGTACCATTGTGTAAAGCTCATACAGAGCTATTCAATGAACCAATTTTGAGCTTGATATCTCAAAAACTGACAGAGCTATGACCATTTTAAAGTCAAAATCCCACCTGCTGTCATATACAGCATTACCATGGGATAATATCCCATAACCATGAATATGAGGTTTCAAATAGACGAAGAATCATGTTTTTACTTCAATACCTCATATGTCAGTCAATACTGGGGTCCCATACAGTTTCTGTACAGCATTCTACGCGTCATACACGTCAGAATCAGGCTGTGAGGTCCCCAGATGAAAATATTCACCCTGTATTGGTGAAAACCGCCCAGATGTGGTTTCAAAACCACATCTGAGCCCAATACAGGGTATACAGGTTGTTTGCAAACCACAAGCCTGTCATAGAGAGTGAAAAATCTTCACTTCCTCTACGTGGAAAGGTCTAGTAGCCTTTCCATCTCAATTTCAGGATAAAAGGAGGGCTTTTCACAGTCAAAAGCCTTTCCTCATCCCGCTCTTGAATAACCTACATAGTAAACTGTCAAAAACAGTTTTACTCTTGGTTAATAATCAGGTATAATTATAAGTTTTAATTATTGTAGTCTTTGCTTATTGTAACCCAACAGAGAAAGCTGCACCCAGGGCTTTCAACAGCGCTCAACACCACTATAACCACTATAGTAAAGCCCTTTAAATTTATTCTTAATCATCTCAAAACCTTCTTAAAGCATTTTTACCATGTCACAAACATAGTTTGAGTTGTAAATAGCCTACATTACCACTCTTTCATAGTTTCATCCTGACAATTTGTGTTGGTTTATCACTCCTTTTAAGCCTGAAGGAGTCATAGTATCCTCTCTCTGGTTCTATTTCTCATTTATATCTTGGATTGTGGCTTGATTCTAGCTACTCTTGGCTTCCCTCTCCTGTAAGAGTTTGAAATACTTGTTGGAATTCTAACCTTTGGTTATTTCAATAAGGTCTTTGTAGGATATCTATTTGAGGCATAGCTTCTGGAAGTTTTCCCCATGTTATTCCCAGTTTGAAGCTATGTTGAACCTCCTGTGTTTCATTCTCCATTGGAACGTATCTTTTAGGAGTTGGTGGAGCTGAAGAGCTTAATCCATATCTGTCCAGCCCCCTGTTTTGAGGTATCTGTTGAGCTGCAAGGTGAATGGGAGTGTTGGCATAATTTTCTGGAGCTTCCTTACATTCGCCACGCTGTCCAATCCCTTGGCTTCTGCATCTGAAATGCCCTTCCCCATCCTCTGAATGGCTCTTTGGTACTCCAAGCACTCTAAGGTCTACAGGGAACATGATATCAGTGTTTGAAAGTAGTTAACAACTTTTTGCTCTTAGAGTATTTTCTATACTTTTCTTTGTACAAATTAATGCTATACTGCTTTTGTAAATCTTCCTTTGAAGTTTTCAACTGGGTCCATCATTTTTATCTTCCCTGTACACGTTATATATGTTTGTTGACCTTGTATTAAGGAAGAACTTTGTGTATTTCTGGTCCTCTGAGTTGCAATGGGTTTCCATTTCTTGGTTATAATTAGGACTTCACTGTTCCTTTTGACTTTTCATTCTGCATGTGAAATAATGTCCTGAGAAAAAATATATGGCTATATTGCACCTCTTTATAGTGAGATTTAATTGTTGATATCCATTTGCAACTCAAATATACTGATTAAGGAAGAATTTTTGGAAACTACTGTATTCAAGACTCTTACATCTTGCATTGGAATTAACAAAACAAGCCTTAATATAGCAGTTTCACATGAGAAAATTGAAACTATCAATTGATTCAACCATGCCCCTGAAACTTGTATTTACAGTACAAGGGTTATTTTTTAATTACAAAAATAATTAAGTGTTATTTTATTTCTTCATTGAAAGAAAAATAATCAAGTAAAAAGACTGTGGCAATTGAATTACAGCTGTACCATGTCAAAAAATAAGAAAAAACAGTCAAGTGTGGCTATATATCATTGGAAAATTATAATATACCATATATAATATATTTATTATTTTCATTAATAATATTTCATCAAGAAAAAAAGAATATAAGCTTAAAAATAGAACAAATTACTCACTTTTGAATGCAGAGGACCAAACGATAGCTCAAAAACACAGTAGGGCCCCCAAAATGTCAGGCTGAGTCTATGATAAAGCTATCAAATATTATTCACAAGCTCAAGATATGACTTTGGCACAGATGAAAGTAATAAAAAAGTTGTCTTTTGAATCTGTTGGGGAGTTAATGTTGGCTGATAGTGTTGGTGAGCAATGCTAAAAGACCTGTCTGAAATGGTTATCAACTGACCAATTATGATAAACACTACAATACTTATAAGTCTTCAAGTATATGTGCTTATTTTCCCATAGTATAGCTGGCTGTAAAGCAGCTTTACTATGTATGAGTCTGATAGAAGAATGAGGATTCCTCTTTTAGAAGATAATTTTCCCTTTTTATCCTAAAGTGGGTTAAAATGTCATCTGGACCTTACCATGTAGAAGGAGTGACAAATTTTCACTTCTAAGTACTGGTTTGTGGTTTGAATTGTGCTTTTTTATCTCTATTGGTCTCAGAAGTGGTTTTTAAACCACATCCTGTTACGTTTCCTCAATACAGGTTGAAAATTTTCTTTTGGGGTCCCCACAGACCTGTTCTTACAGGTCAGACCCAGGGAATTTTGTATAGCATGTATCAGTGGACCCTTTATTACTCATACTCTGAGGCACTGAAGCATAAAAACTCTTTTTTGTGGTATTTTCACCTCATATTCATTGTTGTGGGACACTATCCCACAATATTGTAGGATTTTTACCTTCAAACTGCAATAACAGTTTCAGGTTTTAATATATAAGTCTCAAAAGTGGCTCCTTTTTTAGCCCTTGATCAGTTCTAAAGAGTGGTTATTCATTTTGTTGAATTAAAATTAAATATGGAAAAGATATACAAGTTTTAAATTCCATTGTAAACTTAAGGATTTATTATGAATCTTATATTGAGCTTGTTTTCTCAATAAATTTTGTTCTATGTTAAATATGAGTAAATGAAGGGCTTAATCAGGAAGCTCTGATTGTGATCCTCTTGGATGAGAGGTAGATATTTTATCCACCCTTATTTGGCTTTTATTTGACAATAAACTCTATAGTTTTTATGATAGCTCCATTTGGATAGTGCCATTGGATAGCCCTTAATAATAGCTTTACCTTCAGCATCCACTTGATGGGGGTTGCTTCTTTCTTTGGATTTTGGTTAAGAGGTGGAAAATGAAGGTTTATTCTCAGAACTTATTTGCACCTTGTATAACTTTTTCACTGTCTTTACTATGATTATTGGAGTGGTGTCTTTGGAAATAAGTTTTTTCGTCCCTTATTTTAATTAAATTTATAAGCTATTTTATCTCATTTCCTTTTGGGTGGTATCCAGCTCTACCATTGGCTTCTGGTATTCTGCAGTCATGCTTGTGCTCTGGCTTTGAGTCAAAGGGCGAAAAAATGGGTTTGAAATTATAATATCAAAAATTAAATTGATACACTTTTTTTATTTTAAGAACTTCATTATCAAGGGGGATGAGCTCATATTATTATTAATCAACATTGGCAAATATTCCTACTCATTTTCTCTTTATTTCATGTTGAGAATCTCATAATGAGAATTGGTACAAAGGAGAGTTCAATTCTAACATAGGGAAGTCCACAATGGTGGAGTAAGCTACACATGTACACCCAAATTCCTTCATCAAATGTTGATAAGAACTTCAAAAATTGAAATTTCTCTTATAATTAATCATGTCTATTATTGTAAAAACTCTCTTGAAACCATTTTCAAGATGTATTTAGTAAGAGGTTTCAGCTTTATGAGTTGGTAATTTGTCACATAAATTCAAAAAAAAAGGGGTGATGGCCAAACTTGGAAAAAATTATACGTGGATTCAAGAGATATTTTTTTTCCAATATTTATGAATGACACACAATATATCATGGCTCACATGGCTCGTTGATTCTTTGCCAGTAGCCCTAAGCCTACTAAATTATCATGGATTCTTGGACAAGGGGAATTAACTCATACTATTGGGCTACTGTAGATATCCTTGTTTGGTTATATCTATACTCCTTAATCCAATCAGATACTTCTGCAATATAATTCATAAATTTTTTATGCCTTCCTACTTATATTCTAACTATCTTTGCCTTAATTTTAGGAAAAAAAATTAAATAATTTCTCTTTGATGAAGAGTCTGAATTTGATTCTTCTAAGACCCAAAAGTATAATTATGCCTCATATTATATTCATAATAACCATTATCAACTGTTAACAATCAATTTTATCAAAACATATTCCAAAATATCTCAGATAAATCTATTAATACATATTCAATATCATTTAAAAATCAAATTGAGGTGCGTTAAATAAGATACAATCCATCTCATTCAAATCAATATTTATCCCCAGAATGGAAGATTTGTCTGCTATGAAAGAGGTAAGTGCTATCCTATGAGCTTCCCATGAGTTATTCTTGAATCTCATAGGATAATTATACTATTTCCTTCTTTAATGACATGGCCTAAGAGGTGAAACCCCATGTCTGTATCATTTGGATAAAAGAGATATACCAGGAAGCAGATCAGTTCATAAAGGTAAAGAAATTATGAAAAAATAATCCAGAAGATCTGGAGATTAAATAATCAAAATAGCATAAACGTATATTCAAATTTAATGGAGATATAAAGAGAAACTTCAATTTTAGATTTGATAAAATCTATGATATTCATTTATCCCAAAAATATCTATCTCCTACAGGCTCCTACTGAATATCAAGAGAAATATTTAGGAGAATTCATTAAGCAAAAAATAAAGCTTTGATAACTCCAATTCAAGTTTGCTGTACAGTGTTGGTAGAAATAGAAAGGATTTTGGGGGGCTTAAAAGAAGCCATGAGATTAAAAAAGGGCTCAAAAAAATTTCATTAATTCAAAATTTGTTTAGTTAGAATTTATCTTTCAGAATAATATATAGAAATTGCTTTTATTAATCTGCATTAATGTATTATGGGTTTACATTTCTTCAAAAGTGGGCCTTCATAAGGTGTAGTCACAAGTGGTACCAGAACCCATCTTAAAGTTACAATTATTCAGTTAACTCCATACCTCTAGAGGAAATTTATCCTTTCAATAATTATGGGAATTATGAATTGAAAATATTGAGCAAGGGATTAACACAGAATTCTAATTTCATTCAGATGACCAACCTCAAGAAGTTCTGTTTTGAAAAAAGCAATTGAAATAAAATATTCAAAAATACATCCAAAGGTAGCTTCTGGAACCAGAAATCTTTAGATCCAAAAGAGGTAAATCTTTTGACTTTAGATACCCTTCTATTCAGGAGCTGATCCATTCATTTTTACTGCAAATCAAAGTATGCTTTGAGGAAGGAAGAAGTCATGAATCTGTTGAAGAGGAAATTCTCATAAAAATATGAGATACTAATGGCATATAAAATCATTTTAAATTAAGAAGAAATTGAAGCACAGAGTATAACCAATTCCTATTCCTGCATATCCACTGGTTGAGTGGAATCACTAAAATTTCTTTATTGAGCCTATAATTTACTTGGACTGATTACCACTCAAAGAGAGATAGAAGAAAAACAGTCAAGAATTTTGGAAAATGAATTGAATGGGACAATTATTCCTCCTGCAATGACTATTATTTAAACTCCCAAGGATCTCTGGAGAGTAAATTAAACCAGATTCCTACTTCAAGCCAGTCAGGTGTACAAAATTGGCCTTTATATTAGGGAGAGTTTGTTTTTTCTACTAGAGTTACATACTATGAGAAAGTGTAATAAAATATATAAAGGACTTTTGAGATTATCACATATAGTATAGAAAACATCACAGTCTTATATTGAGCCTCAAATATATTCTTGCTCTATATTTATTTATTGTAGGTGTAGAAGATTTAATAAAATGGATATTTTGGGAGATCTTTGATAAATTTTTTTAAACATATATTTGAGCCTATGAGATACTTATGACATACTTATAAGGCAAAAAATAACTTTTTATACAGTTGATTTAATCTTAAACAGACTTATCAAGTAAATTTAAAATAAAATATATTATAAATAAGTATAAATTTATTGTTGATAAATAGAGTTATAGTGTTATGTTATTTTGACTTCTACACTTAAATGAACCTAGGGGTCCCATAGAGTATTATACTCAAAAACAGCTATTTCTTATGTTATTGGAAAATTTCAGAATCCAAAACTAAATTTAAGCTTAAATTTACAATTGCATAACATTCATGCAAACCCATCAAAACGTTAGTTAAATTTGAGGTGTGATGTCTATTTACTGAATTGGCTAATGATTTTTCATACAGGATGTAAATCCTATGTGGGCTCAATTCAGATTTTTTAAGGCCATAGTATGGCTTTAAATAAATAAAGGGGAAAAATCAACATAGAATGGTGTGACAAAGGAGAAAAGCCAAATAGAGCCGTGGTACCCAAATTTTAGAATCTGCAAGGAGTAAATGAAAGGTATCCATCTGTATTGGGATATTTCCAACCTTATTTAAGCCTTAATATTGGCCTTTTATTGAACATTAAATTTTAAACTGGTTTCATCCCAATTCGGACAGGATTTACAAGCTGTCAAAGGGTAAATACCCATATGCAGACTTGTAATCAAGGTTTTAATAACTTCCAAAGATTAATTAAGCTTAAAATATTAAACTTCAAAGCTATAAGTTTTGAAAACTTATCAAAAGCTGAGTTTTGGTGTGTATTTCTATTTCATGTGGAAAATAGAAATAACCTCAAAAATGCATTCACAATTCAATTCTTAATGGATTCACTTGAAACTCACACAAAGCTTACAGTTAAATTTTATCTGTGTATACATTAAACTTTAAGCATATTTTTTGAACAGAATTAATTTCTAATTAGCCTTTAAATTAAATTTTTTAATTATTATTGAGTAAAATTAAGATTTTCATAAAAATTGTTCAATTTAAGCTTGAATAATTTTCAATTTAAAGCTGCATGAGGTTGATGCAAACTTACCAAAGGTTTATTTAAAATATGGGTCTGGTGTATATTGACTGAATTGGATAGGATTTACCATACAGGATGTAAATCCTGAGTGGGCTCAATTTCAATTGATTTAAGGCCATAATACGGCTTTACATAAATAAAAGGGCAAAATCTGTGTAGAATGGTGGGACCAAGGAAAAGAGCCCAAATGGAGCCAGGTTACCCTTATTTTGGGATCAGGAAGAACTAAATTTAAGTTGTCCACCTGTATTGGAAGATTTTCAACTTTCTATCAACTTTAAGGTTAGATTTTGATTGAACATTGAAGTTTAAACTGGTTTTATCCCTATTTGGACAGGATTTACAAGCTTCCAAAGGTTAAATCCCCATATGTAGACTCTTAATCAAAGTTTTTAGATCTTTCAAATATTAGTCAAGCTTTAATAAGCTTAACCTTCAAAGCTATAAGTGTAAAAACCTTATTAAAAGCTAACGTTTGGTGTGTATTGCTATTTTACTTGGAAAAGTAGCAATCCCTTCAAAAATTCATTAAAAATCCAATTTTCGATAGATTTGCTTCAAATGTTCACACAGCTTACAACTGAATATCATCTGTGTATGCATTAAATTTTGCTTATCCCTTTTAGATAGGATTAATTGGTAATTAGCCTTGAAAATAACCTCTTAAATTATTCGTGAGGAAAATTAAGATTTCTTTAAAAATTAATCAAAAATCTAACTTAAGAGATTTCCATTTGAAAACTAATTCTCTAGTTTCTCATATGATTAAATTAAAAATGAATTAATGTATCTTATATTTGAACTGAAGAGAATTATTTAGAAGAGGATTAAAGTTACTTGTAGCTAATAATAAGGCTGGTAACTTTTAATTGGAATGAGAAATAAGTTACCTTAAATTAAGAACCTTATTTTTAAGTATGGTTTTCTATTTTTTACCTGAGAATTCCCTCTATATCTGTCATCAATCATGAGAGGGGCTTTGAAGGCATAAAAAGAGCCTTTATATTACATTTTTTGTCCATCATCATCATTCAATCAAACATATTGGACATTTAAATGGATAAAGCTTTGTTAAATATCCAATCTCATTATTGAACGTAATTTGTAAGATTTTTTTTCATTATAGATTTTAAACTAGAGAGTTCAAATCATAGAATTCAGATTATTATTGTAATCACAAAAAATACATTTTATCTTATAAAATTATAGTTTTAAATATATTTTAAAATGCAAAAAATTTCTCTAAAGCTGTTAAATCTTATTCTATCATAAATAAGTTTTTTTTATGTTTAAAATAATCATATTTGGGGTGTTCTTAGTTTATGAACATTATTTAATACTATATTGTTTTTTTTGACTTATTGTATTAAATGAATATTAAAAGTAAGTTTTCTCTAACTTTGATATCCTTTTCAGCTAGTAAGAGTTTTTTATATATAGGTTTCTCTATAAGACTTATCTCTGAACATTTTGTGTGATATTTCCTTCATAAATAACATATATATTATTTATAAGTGGATAAATATTATTATTTTCTACATATGATTGTCTCGTTAAGACCTTATATATTTGTTATTATTATAGCTGTCTGTGAGCCTGTGAGGTATGTATAACATACCAATAAGGCCACAAATAACTTGATACAAATTTAGATTTGTCTTCAATAGACTTTTTAATTGAATTTACGATAAAAAATAATAAAAAATAAGTATAACTTTTTTTGGATAAACAAAGTTATAAATATTAAGTCATTTTTGGATTCTACACCAAAAATAACCTAGGGTACATCCATAAGGTGTTATACCCAAAAAAACTTATTTCTTATGTTATTAGAATACTTAAGAATCTCAGTACTAATGTAAATTTTTTAACATTTTTTTAAAATTGTTAAGTTTAAGCTTAATTAAGCTTAAATTTAAAGTTGCATAAGGTTTATGCAAACTTACCAAAATTTTAGTTAAAATTGAGGTGTGGTGTATATTTACCGAATTGGCTAAGGATTTTCCATACAGAATGCAAATCCTGCGTGAGCTCAATTTAAAAGGTTTTAAGGCCATAGTATGGCTTTAAATAAATAAAAGGGCAAAATCCACGCAGAAAGGTGGGACAAAGGAAAAAGACCAAATAGAGCTGGGGTACCCAACTTTTTGGATCTGCAAGGATTCAATTAAGGTTGTCCACCTGTATTGGAGGATTTTCAACCTTATTTAAACTTTAAGATTAGACTTTAAGCTTAATTAAGCTTAAATTTAAAGTTGCATAAGGTTTATGCAAACTTACCAAAATTTTAGTTAAAATTGAGGTGTGGTGTATATTTACTGAATTGGCTAAGGATTTGCCATACAGAATGTAAATCCTGCGTGAGCTCAATTTAAAAGGGTTTAAGGCCATAGTATGTCTTCAAATAAATAAAAGGGCAAAATCCACGCAAAAAGATGGGACAAAGGAAAAAGACCAAATAGAGCTGGGGTACCCAACTTTTTGGATCTGCAAGGATTCAATTAAGGTTTTCCACCTGTATTGGAGGATTTTCAACCTTATTTAAACTTTAAGATTAGACTTTGCTCCAACATTAAAGTTTAAACTGGTTCTATCCCAAATTAGACAGGAATTTCAAGCTGCCAGAGGGTTAATCCCGATATGCAGGCTTGCATTCAAGGTTTTAAGAACTGTCAAAGCTTAATTAAGCTTCAAAAGCTTAAATAAGCTTAAAACTTTAAGTTTACAAGCATTAAAACCTTATCAAAACTTAAGGTTTGGTGTGTATTGCTATTTTACTTGGAAAAATAGCAATAACTTCAAAAATTCATTAAAAATCCAATTCTTAATGGATTTGCTTGCAAATTTCACACAACTTACAATTTAATATGATCTACATATAAATTAAATTTTAAGTATCTTTTATAAATAACATTCCTGGGTAATTAGCCTGGAAATCTACTCTTTTGATTAAAGCTCAAAGAAAATTAAAATCTCTTTAGAAATTTATTAAAAATTGAGTTTAAGAGATTTCTGCATGAAACTTTCTTTTTAATTTGTTCATGTGATGAACTTCAATATAAATAAGCTTATTTATATTGAAAACTTAAAATAATTAGTTTAAATGAGGATTAAAGCTATATGGAGTCAAGAATAACCCTGTTAACTTTAAATTGGAATTGAAATTAAGTTACCTTAGGTTAAGAACTTTGTTTTTAAGCATGGTTTTTCAGTTGTGACCTGAACACACCCTCTATATCCATTATGAATCATGAGAGCTGCTCTGAAGACATAAAAAGAGTCTTTTCATCACTGTTTTTGTCCATCATTCATCATCAATCCAGTCATATTAGAAATTTAAAGAGGTTAAGTTTTATTAAATATAAAATCTTATTATTGAAGTAATTCCTGAGTTATTTTATTCTTTATTAATTAAAATTAAATAATTGAAATCATAGAATTTAGATTATTGTTGTAATTACCAATAATATATTTTATTATATAAAATTAAATCATCTTAAATATCTCTCAAAATCCACAAATTCCTCTTAAAAACTCTTTAATCTTAATTTTTATTATAAAAAGCTGTTTTATCTTTAAAATTATTGATCTTTGGCGTGTTTTTAACTTATAATTATTATTTGATATAATAACTGTTGTTGTTTGACTTGTTGTATTAAATAAATATTATACGTAAGTTTTTCTCTAAAGCTCTATATTTTTTTATCTAGTATTAGTTTTTTTATATAGAATTTTTATTTTATAAGAATTATTTCTTCACAGTGTGTGTTTAATTCCTTTATAAATAATATTTTTATTATTTATGAGTGGTTAATATTGATATTTTCCACGTGTAATTGTCTCATTAAGAGATTTACACTTCTTATTGTTATAAGTGTCAGTGACTATAACAATAATAGAATAATTATGATATTTTTTTTATTATTATATTTTTATAATAATAATTAAATTTATTCTTTTATATATATTCATTTTTAATAATTATATTTAAATTTGTGGTTATAATATTTTGTTATATTACATATTTCTACTGAGGAAAGTCATAGTACTGTTGATTTTGCTACTATTATCAAGAGTTTCATAGACAAACCTTACATTTGGGGGCCTGGCCGTGATTTTAACCAATTTTTGGGACATAAATCATATTCTAGACCTTATTTTACTGTTTCTTGACGTAAAATTGCCATATTTATCTTAATATTGGCTTTTTTGGGACTTATCCCTTATAAATAATCTTTATAATATTAATAAAGTTATTTTTTTAAGAATATTGTTGGAAACAATATACTATTGAGTGACTTGGAATAAATTTCTTTTGTCTAACCAGTAGCTTTTTCACACCACAGACTTGAAATTTATTCTTTGAGTTATTCTAGTATAAAGTGAATAATAATACAATTTTGATTAATAAACTTGTTAATTGCATAATTATTATTTATTTAAAGAAAATAAAAAACAAATATAAAATCAAAAAATTAAAAATCTTTACCAAAAACATTTTTCTTTTATCTTAGACATTTTTTCTTTATTTTTGATGTAATTTGCCATAAATTACATTAAAACAACTTTATTCAATAAGTTGAGTTTATACATTATTCTTATTATTTGATAAAACAACTTATATCTTTATTTTTCTTTAGTGTCATCAATTAGAGACAGCTCTTCAGACTCTGAAGCCTCAGAGTCTAGAATTGAAATTCAAACCAGCCCAGCACCAAGGGGTTTAATAACCAAAGAACCATTTAAAGGTCCAGCAGGTGAGTTCAATCCACTCTTAGTCTATTTTGTCTTAAAATTGACATGTAATGACTCCTACTAGAAGTGGAAGTAACTACTCCATCCAATCAAATGGATCTGGACCAGGACATTCCAGTCACAAATCAAAAAGACAAGAATGTCAGCCCAGAGGAGAGGCACAAATGGAGGATGCCAGAGCTTCCACCAGTTTCCAAAGGTTAGCCAGCACCTTTGAACCTCTTATTGAGGGTCCAGAAGCTGACATAACTGCTATTGCTGTTAGACCTGAATCATTTCCAACAGGCAGCAGTGGAGATTTACCAGTCTCAGTACAAGAACTGCTTTATGGCTGCCAAACAGCCAGAGTGGGAACGTCTCCCAAGTCTTTGGATAGGCACCATGAACTCTTATCTTCAGGTGAAGATGTTCATGGGCCCAGAAAATACAGAAGTACTTCTGAGGGGTTGGAAACCCATGTCTTTCAAGGGAAAAGTCCAAGAGATAAAAGCTTTGTTGAAAAACCAAAGCATGTTGTCAGAGGACCAGAAGAAGAAGTTGGCCCAAGGCAAGGAAAACAGCCCAGTGGAAGCTCCCCAAGCATCCACCAGCATAAATCTGCCTCAACAAGTTCCAAACAAGCCCAAGCAAGCCCCAAAGACCAATCAGAAGGGCAAGCAAAAGGCAAAGGGAGAGGGAAAGCCCAAATGGAACAAGCCTTACCCGCAGAATTACAGAATCCCAAAGAAAGAAAAGACAGCCATGGACAATGTGTTTAACATGGAAAGAACTCTGATGGAATTCAAAAACAAGGAGGAGGAAATATTGAGCCAATATTTCCCAAAGAAATAGATGTTGTTAAAATTGTAACTCAATTTGAATCTTGTCATAAAGAAATTATAACAAAGTTTAAAACATTTGAGTATATCCAACAAAAGTTGGGTAATAAGATATTACAAGTGAAAGAACAACAAAAGACCATTATTGGCCTTGAAAATGTTAATAAAGACAATATTGTGTCTTTGACGCAAATTTGTGCAAGAATTGAGTCTAAAGCTACTTTGCTCAATCAACCAGATGACAATTCAATTTCTTTTATAACTGGACAGTTAATAGAATTGAAATTACAAGTTCAAAACTTGGAAAATTCAACGGGTCACAACACAGCTCTTTTCCAAGAACAATTGGAAAAAAGTGATAAAGCAAGACTTGAATTGAAAGAAGGCATTCAATCAAGTATTGATAATATATCACTCAAAATTGAATTGCCAAGACAATCCACACCAATTCTTGACAGAAATGTGCTTAATTATTTGCATCATACCATTTCAAGTAATGAGGTGGAAACTGCTTGCAATTTCAAAGACATTCCAAAATTAGAGAAATGGCCAACCTTCAATGGTGAAGGAGAATATAATCATATGGAATTTATGAAAACAATTGATATGTTCAAAGAAGACTTTAACATACCAGATGAATACATAAGTGCCAGATTACACTCATTATTTACCAGATCAGCAAAGAAATGGTATTACAAAATGAGACAAGACCATGGTAAACATTCTTGGCCTTGGTGGAAAGAAAAATTATTTCCAAATGGGCTAATGATTCCTGGAGATTTAGAATGGAAAACTCTTTTGAAGAAGCCATTTTTAATATTGAGAGGGACAAGCCCATGTCTTGGTTTCTTAAACAGAAGGACAGATTAACTGCCCTTCATCCTGATATGTCTGAAACAATGGTACATAAAAGGATATTAAGAAAGCGTGATGGTGACCTTGAGCATGCTATAAGAAGCAGATGTATTGAGCCTTGCTCTACAGAAGATTATATCAATGCTATGGAGGACATCACTACTAGAAAAAAAGTTGGAAGAAATTGGTCCAAATCCCCAATAGACAACAAGACTAATGGGAAACCAATTTCAAAACCAAATAAGCCACAAGACAGACTTCCTTTGAAATGTCACAAATATGGAAGCACATTTCATTTAGCAAACACTTGCCCAAAAAGACAAGAATAAATGAGATAAATGCTGAAAAAGTGGAAGACACAAAAGAAACAACTGATGTATCTTTACATGAAAGTGATTCTGAGCCTTCAGGAGAAGAAGAAGTACCAGAGGAGCTTAGTATAGAAAACATTGATGTTTCTTTTGAAGTCACTGAAGTACACACTCATTTACCACAGTATAGTGATGAATGTATGGATCTCATACATGTGCAAGATGCTAAAATGCAAAAAACCAAACCTTCCAGAGGTAAAGGTTATACAGCTGGTTCATCTTGTATCACTAATATTGTGATAAACAACACAGAAGCCAAGGTACACCTTGACTCAGTTGATTTTGCACTTGTGTTGGAAAGGATTATCTTGACAAGGTTTATACCAATTGGCAAGACAAATTAATGCCAATTGAAGGTATAACATTCAGCAGTGCTAGCCAAAATATGCACCCCTTGGGTACATTTGAAGCAGCAATAATATTTTCTCATCCTGCAGGAAGTATAAGATTGAAAGTTAAAATTGTTGTTATGAATAATTGTACTTCACAACACTTTATACTTGGGAATGATTATCTCAATATTTATGGTATTGATATTAATAATCATAAAGACAGGTATTTCACTATAGGGGAAAATAAAAGACAAAAATTTGCTTTTACTCTAGAAAAAAGAGAAATTACTGTTATTAAACAAGTAGAAAATGTTAATAAGGAAAAATTTGTGTCAAGTCAATTAATTGAAGCACAAATTAGTCCTTAATTAACACTGGAAATGAAGGAAGAGCTTATTGAAATTTTTTTTCAATACAGGGAAGCCTTTGCTTCAGATAATCAACCACTTGGGGCTATAAAAGGCCATGAGGTGGACATTATGCTTAATGTAGAAAGGCCTTATCCGCCACTATTAAGAATACCAGCTTACCCAGCTAGCCCTAGGGCTAGAGAAGCATTAGAAAATCATATCAATGAACTAATGAAACTGGGAGTTCTTAGAAACGTTGGACACAATGAGGAGGTAGAAGTCACAACTCCAGTAATCATTACTTGGCATAATGATAAGTCAAGGATGGGTTGTGATTTTAGGGCACTGAATACCTATACTATCCCAGACAGGTATCCAATCCCTAGAATTCATGAGACTTTGACTCAATTATCCAAAGCAAGATTCATTACTTCCATGGATGCTCTGAAAGGCTTTCACCAGAATGTTTTGACACCTCATGCTAGGAAACTATTGAGAATAATTTCTCATTGTGGGATTTATGAGTGTTTGAGAATGCCTTTTGGTATTAAAAATTCACCCTCTCATTATCAAAGAATGATGAATACCATCTTCCCACATGAATTGTCAGAAGGATGGTTAATCATTTATATTGATGACATTATCAATTGTCTAGAAACCTGGCAATTACATTTAGAGAGACTTTCATTAGTACTTAAGAAAATTCTTCAAGTGAACATGAAAATATCTCTTAAAAAATGTAATTTTGGGTTTCATGAGTTAAAAGCTCTAGGACATGTAGTCTCAGGACTGAGCCTTGGTGTTGACAAAAACAAAGTCATTGCAGTTTTACTGAAGCAAATGCCCCAGAACAAAAAAGAAATGATGTCTTTTTTAGGGTTTGCCAGTTATTACAGGCAACAACTTAAAGATCTTGCTATCCATGCCAGATCAGTATACAGAATTTGTGATCAACAAACTGTTTTTAAAATGACACAGGAGAGCATTCAAGCATATGAGAAAATCAAGTATGCCTTGACCAATGCACCATTATTATTGATGCCAGACTGGAAACTTCCTTTTAAGCTATATATTGATGCATGTGGTGAAGGCTTAGGAGCTGCTCTTCATCAGGTTCAAATTGTCAATGACAAACCTTATGAAGGTCCAATTTGTTTTATTTCAAGACAAATTAAACCTAGTGAGGCCAGATGTGGAGCTAGCCAAATGGAGTGCCTTTGCCTTGTTTGGGATTTGGAAAAACTCCAATACTATCTTGATGGTAGTGTGTTTGAAGTAATTACTTATTGTAATGAAGTAAAATCACTTCTTAACATGAAAACTCCAAACAGACACATGTTAAGATGGCAGATTGCTATACAGGATTATAGAGGCAATATGACCATAGTACATAAAGCTGCAAATATTCATAATAATGCTGATGGCTTAAGTAGATGGGCATTACCAAATACACCTGATAACCCTGCATGTGTTCCTACAAGTGCAGAACCTCAAATTCCAATTGAAGGAATTAATATCACGGATGTTGGAACAGAATTCTTTGAAGAAGTTAGAGAAAGCTATAAGCAAGATAAGAATTTTCATATTCTTACTGCTCTACTTGACAAAGATTGAAAAGATGTAGCCTTGGCTAATTCTCTGGATGATATTTGGAAAACAGCTTATGATAATGGGAGATTCCATTTGTTTGATGGTATACTATATCATTGAGCTAAACACACATGTGTCATGGTTCTATGTAGTAAAATGTTAATTAACACCATACTACTGGAATGCCATGATAACATATATTCTGGAAATCTGTCTGAAGACAGAACTATGGAAAGAGTTAAGACATGTTCCTGGTGGCCAACTTGGAGAAAAGATGTCATTGAGTACTGTCACAGTTGTGATAGATGCCAGAAAGCCAATAAAGCTACTTGTAAAAGATTTGGTTTAATGATCAATGTTCAAGAACCAAGTACCCCATGGGAAGTGGTTCACATGGATTGGTTAACTGCCTTACCACCTGGAGGTGATGAAAGTTACAATGCAAGTCTTGTTATTGTGGACACATATAGCAAAACACCAATCTTTTTACCATGTCACAAAGATGACACAGCTATGGATACAGCTCTTTTGATCTTGAATAGAGTAATATCCCATAGTGGTCTCTTTAAAAACATCATTAGTGACAGAGACCCAAAACTTACATTAGCCTTATAGACTAATTTACATAAGCTTTTGGGTACAAGACTATCATTCTCAACAGCCTACCATCCGCAAACAGATGGATTGGCAGAAAGAATGATTCAAACCCTTGAGGACATGATCAGAAGATTTTGTGCTTATGGGCTAGAGCTTATAGATTCTGATGGCTTTACCCATGATTGGTGTACTCTTATACCAGCATTGGAATTAGCCTACAAGACCTCCATCCATGCTTCAACAGGAAAAACTCCTGCAATGTTTGAAAAAGGATGGAACCCCAAACTCCCAATTGATACTTTGAAAAAACATCTGATTGATATTCATCCAACTGCATCAAGCTTTAAGTTATTGCTTGAGAAAGTAAGACATCATGCAAATCAAAGCATGAATGATGCCTTTGAATATGCTAAACAGAAATGGGATAAAAGTCATAAGACCCCAGAGTTCAAAGTAGGGGACTTAATACTAGTTTCAACCTTGAACTTTCATAACATTAAAGGCCCAAAGAAATTAAAAGATTCCTTTGAAGGACCATTTATTAATCAAGCCCTTCATTGAACAAATGCAGTAAAAGTAGAACTATCAGGAGAATTGGAAAACAAACATCCAACTTTCCCTGTCAGTCTAGTAAAGCATTACACTTCAAGTGATAAGGAATTATTTCCTTTGAGAAATGAAACACCCTTAGAATTACCCCCACTAGATCAAAGTGAGGAGAAAAAGGTACTAAAAGTCTTGAAAGAAAGAAGACTTAGGGGAAAAAATGAAAGAGAATACTTAGTCAGGTATAAAAATCCACAACATGAAGATGAATGGATTGTAGAAAGCAAAATACCTGATTCCCAAAAGTTTCTCAGAAGATTCAGATATGAGAGAAGACCAATTGCTCAATGAAGTTTGAATTGTGTGCTTTACATACTTAGAAAAGTATAGGTAGAGAGGTTGGACAGTGGATTATGCTCCAAAATAACTTGGGGGTATACTACAAAGGAAAAATTGTGGTACAATTTTTTCTTTGGTGGTAGGGAATGTGAGCCTGTGAGGTATGTATAACATACCGATAAGGCCACAAATAACTTTATACACATTTAAATTTGCCTTAAATAGACTTTTTAATTGAATTTATAATAAAAAATAACAAAAAATAAGTATAACTTTTTTTTGGATAGACAAAGTTATAAATATTTTGTCATTTTTTTATTCTACACCAAAAATAACCTAGGGTACATCCATAAGGTGTTATACCCAAAAACACTTATTTATTATGTTATTAAAAGATTTAAGAATCTCACAGTACTAATTTAACTTTTTTAACATTTTTTCAAAATTGTTAAATTTAAGCTTAAATAAGCTTAAATTTAAAGTTGCATAAAGTTTATGCAAACTTACCAAAATTTTAGTTAAAATTGAGGTGTGGTGTATATTTACTGAATTGGCTAAGGATTTGCAATACAGAATGTAAATCCTGCGTGAGCTCAATTTAAAAGGGTTTAAGGCCATAGTATGGCTTCAAATAAATAAAAGGGCAAAATCCACGCAAAAAGGTGGGACAAAGGAAAAAGACCAAATAGAGCTGGGGTACCCAACTTTTTGGATCTGCAAGGATTCAATTAAGGTTTTCCACCTGTATTGGAGGATTTTCAACCTTATTTAAGCTTTAAGATTAGACTTTGATCCAACATTAAATTTTAAACTGGTTTTATCCCAAATTGGACAGGAATTTCAAGCTGCCAGAGGGTAAATCCCAATATGCAGGCTTGAATTCAAGGTTCTAAGAACTTTCAAAAGCTTAATTAAGCTTAAAAAAGCTTAAATAAGGTTAAAAGCATTAAAACCTTATCAAAACTTAAGGTTTGCTGTGTATTGCTATTTTACGTGGAAAAATAGCAATAACTTCAAAAATTCATTAAAAATCCAATTCTTAATGGATTTGCTTGAAATTTCACACAGCTTACAATTTAATATTATCTACATATAAATTAAATTTTAAGTATTCTTTATATATAAATTTCCTGGGTAATTAGCCTGGAAATCTACTCTTTTGATTAAAGCTCAAAGAAAATTATAATCTCTTTAAAAATTTATTAAAAATTGAGTTTAAGAGATTTCTGCATGAAACTTTATTTTTATATTGTTCATGTGATGAACTTTAATATAAATAAGCTTATTTATATTGAAAACTTAAAATAATTAGTTTAAATGAGGATTAAAGTTACATGGAGCTAAGAATAACCCTGTTAACTTTAAATTGGAATTAAAATTAAGTTACCTTAGGTTAAGAACTTTATTTTTAAGCATTGTTTTTCATTTTTGACCTGAGCACTCCCTCTATATCCATTATGAATAATGAGAGCTGCTCTGAAGACATAAAAAGAGTCTTTTCATCACTGTTTTTGTCCATCATTCCACATCAATCCAATCATATTAGAAATTTAAACAGGTAAAGTTTTACTCAATATAGAATCTTATTATCAAAGTAATTCTTAAGTTATTTTATTCTTTATTAAATAAAATTAAAGAATTGGAATCATAGAATTTAGATTATTGTTGTAATCACCAATAATATATTTTATTATATAAAATTAAATCATCTTAAATATCTTTTAAAATCCACAAATTCCTCTTAAAAACTCTTTAATCTTGATTTTTATTATGAAAAGTTGTTTTATCTTTAAAATTATTGATTTTTGCCGTGTTTTTAACTTATAATTCTTATGTAATAAAATAACTGTTGTTGTTTGACTTGTTGTATTAAATAAATATTATAAGTATGTTTTTCTCTAAAGCTCTATATTTTTTTATCTAGTATTAGTTTTTTTATATAGAATCTTTATTCTATAAGAATTATTTCTGAACAGTGTGTGTTTAATTCTTTTATAAATAATATTTATATTATTTATAAGTGGTTAATATTCATATTTTCCACGTGTAATTGTCTCATTAAGAGCTTTACACTTCTTATTGTTATAACTGTCAGTGACTATAACAATAATAGAATAATTATAATTTATTATAATTATTATATTTTTATTATTATTATATTTTTATAATAATAATTAAATTTATTTTTTTATATATATTTCTTTTTAATAATTATATTTAAATTTGTGGTTATAATATCTTGTTATATTATATATTTCTACTGAGGACAGTCATAGTACTCTTGATTTTGCTACTATTATCAAGAGTTTCATAGACAAACCTTTCACTGTCAGTGAAGAGAATAATTATAATCTATCATCATTATTAATATTCTCCATTAGCGAACCACTTAATAATAATTAATTCTTTTTTTATATAATAATTTTGAATAATTATATCAATTTGTGGTTATAATATTGAATTATATTATGTGTTCTACCAAGGACAGTAATAATACTCTTGGTAATTTCTACTATTATCAAGAGCTTCATAGACAAACCTTACAATATATTTCTTTTAAGACATATAAAAATACTCAACCAAACCTCTCAGTTTTCAACTCAATTTTCAATATGGAATCTACATATCAATAATTCTAAAGTTGTCAATGCACACTTTATTTTGTGTGACATTTTCCTTTTTGTTAGTCTTTTGATGGTAGCCAAGTTAAGAAATCTATATTAAAAGCTTCAAATTTTGAACAAAAATGAATTTTCCTTGTGTAATTTTAAGTTTGTTTCACAAAAAACAATCAAATATAACTCCCTCTTACTTCAATTTAACATTATGAATACATTCCTCAAACACTCAAGTGAGCCCCTTTGAAAAGGTTAGAGATAGTTTCATTTTCAAGTGCTCTCATTTAATATAGGATATCTTCACTTTGGTGTTCTAGGACTACAAAATGTTCTTAAATATCATATATATCACATTGAACCCATAAAATACTTCTTACTAAAATATTCCAGGAAATTCCTTTCCATAACAAATGTTTCTGTCTCTTTTATAAATTAATATTCCAAGAAGTAGCATAACAATTTAACTGATATAATTAGTTCTATAATCTATGAGATAAAATTTCAATCCAGTTTATATAAAAAAACACAGGATAATCCTTTTTTACAAAACACAGTTTAGTATAATTTTATGAAACATGTAATGCATAATCACTGTATTCCACTCCCATAATCCTTGAGAAATTTAGCCATTATTGATTTAGCACATAATAGTATTTAAGCTGAAATGTTCTTCAATTTATGTAAAACATGTACAACTTGAGATCCTGAAGATAAAAATTGACTGGCCTTCTGAATATTAAGAGGAGATCTATCAGAAAGTAAAAAGAATTACCTTTGGATATTGATTATCAATAGAATGGCTTCTCTTCAAAGCACTTGCACTTATTGAAGCACCTCTACGTATTGTACCTGCTGAAGGAATATCATTTGTTGGCAATTATAGAACTTCACAGTAAAAGGATTGAATCTTAATAAATTGGAATAAATAATTCTGACGCCAGAAATTTTATGAATGGGATACCAAAAAGTTGAATTATTAACCACTCAAAAAGCTTGATAATAAGCTCTTAAGAACGTGACTTGCTACTAGGCTTCTTTATCCCGAATTTGGATATATTCTACAGGAATAATTTAAATAATATTGATCTTTGAATCCTTGATATAAAGAAATTTCAGATTTTATTATATGGGGGAATTTGAAGCAACCTCCGGACCACGTTTATGTAGAAAAGGTGGAAATTGGTTCTTTTGGATTTATTTGTACTGGATAGATCGGTTTGGACCTGAAATTTCACAAAAATATATCTCTTTAGCGGTCTTATTAATTTTTCTTTGATATTCTCCATGATAATATATTTATAAATTCTTTTAAACCAAATCCCGATATATAGCCACAAGAAGTCTGAAAAGTATATCAAATCCTCCGATGGAAAAAACTCAAAAATTTATGAAGGGTATCCATTCCCCAAAATCACATAAGCTTCCTGATGGAAGGCTACTCCATTTCGAAGATCCTGTCTTGAGAGGGGGTAATGGGTTTTTGGTGAAAGCTTTGTGGCTTTTCATTTCATTCAGAAGGAAGAGTCTGCTCTTATTTTAATATGAAAAATTCAAAAATTTAGAATATAAAAAAGAATACATTTCTTAACAATTATCCAAATACTCAACATGAACTGGGTAAAGACTGAAAACTACACCATATCTGAAATAAATAAAGAATTACAATGAATGAAATGTACAAATTATTATTAGGCAAATTGAAATATTTTAGTATTAATTAGCTTTATATTCCTCATTTTTCCAAATCAATTGAAAAAAAGACACAATTCAAGAATAAAAATCACATAATAATGGGAGGAGGGAGTAAAACAGGCCTCAAAAGTGCAGAATGGGAGGAGTTATAACATAGAATTTAACACCTTTTTACAAAAAGAAGACCTATAAATATTTCTCAGAGAAATCCAATAACAAATATGGAGCCACCAGATACATTTAAACAAATACAAATCTGGAAAGCTCATTCATCTGCACGTACGTATTTGTCCTTATCAGAACTCAAGGAGATGGAACTGATATCTATGAAGAAATTTAATTTGAAACCCAGCTATTAAATCTCTCTAAGGAAAACTAAGTAACAAGCCCTGAAGAAAGAAAATTAATTCATACATGGAAATCAGGAATACTTCTTGAGGAAAGTTCAAAATTAAGTTCCCCAAAATTAGTGCTACAAAAAATAGAAAAAACAGCAAAGAAAAGGAAATCTCATTAACAGATGATGAGAATATGTTACAAAGGATCTCATGTCATTTATTCTAAGAAATATTTAAAAGAATAAGGGTACTTCAAGAAATTTTGAATTCCATATACCTTTACAAATACAAGAAGGATATAAAACCTCAAGCGTTTATTTCTCATACTGAAGTAAGAAATTGGTATTGGGAAACATGAGGTTTAAGCTTTGAAATTCATTTTCAAAAATTATGGTAGATCAATCATTACTAATAAAATAATGATAAAGTGTTAGAATTCCACACTCAGGATCTCCAAAGGTAATTAAATGGTTCATTATATAAATAACAAAAAAATTCTTTTTTCCATTCTCCATTGAAAATGAGCTACTATGTAAGACACCAAAAGATAAACCAAAATCATTTCAATATTAAACAAGCTGATATGAATTTTGAAAATACTCATGTCAAATAGAAGATTTAATCTCCATTTGAGCCTTCTTGAAACTCCTCTCGGGAAATATAGAAGTAATCTTTTGCCAAATTGGGATTAAAATATCAGAACCATGCCTTTTTACACCTTTAACACCAGGGCATTTTTGGTGTAACTTTCTGGCAAGTCATACATTATGACCAGGAGAGCTCTTTGGCATACTTTTTTTTTCTTAATGTGTGAATTTGTTTTACCATGATATCACTTTAATATTCCTTTTTTATTCTTATGAGGTGGAAATACAGTGTTTTCATTTCTCTCAAGAGAAGGACTTTATTATAATAATAAAATCATCCAGCAGTAAAAATCACAAAAAATCCAAATCTCACTAACCTTTATCCTAGTGGTCTAGACTTCCAAAAAGTAGGCTTCCACTTCCTTTAATTTTCAGAATGGTCAGGAATTCTAAATCAGAATAATTTAAAAAGGTATTTGAAATAAATGAATAAATTATCTTTTAGATAATAAATGTTAATCCGTTTTGTGTTCTGAAAATATACTGAAGTTAATATTTAGATTTTTTTCAGGAAGCTGAAACAAGGGAAATTCCCAACTCCTCAGGAGAACCAAATTGAATTTATAGAAGAGAAGAGTACTTATTAAGATCACTGAAAGTAAATTAAGTGATAACCTCAAGGAATTGAGGAGAATAACATAATGTTGAATGTCACAAATAGTTTGAAGCAATAAATAATTCAATAGATACTTTAAATTTAATACTTTCCTGACTTTTGGTGAACTGTATAAATTAAAGAAGCTTTAACTTAGGAATTTCCTGATCCAAAATATAATGTTCTTCACACATGTAAAGTAATATCTTTATGCAAGATCAATAAATAGTATTTTTGCATTTAGATGTGATCCAAAGGAATTAAATGTTAGTTTTTCTATGAGAACTAAAAATTTTCTTCTTTAATAATCCCATTATAATTTTTGCATTTTATAAAGTCAGTGATAGTCTGGGATTCCTTCTGGATTTTCATATTAATTTTAAACTCAAAAAAGGGTTTCTGAAGTTAATTTTTGGATAAGAAAATTTTTCACCTTGGGTAATGATGAGAACATTTTTCAAAAGTATTTTTGATAAGAAAAAATATTTTTCCTTTCTCCAGAAAACTCAGAGTTTTTTGAAAGAACACTTCACTTAGTAGAAAAATCTTGTTTTATTAAGTTGAATACCATTGGTTGTTTTTGCAAAAAAAAAAATTTCTTGTTTCAAAGTTGGAGTTTGAAATTAAATGATTCAGATTGAAAAAAATTGAAGGTTTTGAGAGAAACTAGATCTTTTGCAAAAATATGACTCTCTGAAAAGGTCTTTTGGGAGGTCTCAGTTTCTTTGAAAAAAAGAATAGATTTTCTGAAAAATGTAGTTCTACTAAGAAAGACATAACATCTTTGAACAGAAAAATATTTTCTTGTTGAAAAAATAATTTCTTTCTGATAGCTTAGCTTTTTGAAAAAGGTTTTCAAAAATGAAAAGTTACTTGGGAAACCTTTCCTAGAACAATCAATTTTTCTTCTCAAATAATAAAAAAATGTTTCTATGTTGAAAATCTGGCTGGTTTGTTTGACACAAAATGGATTTTACACCAAAAAAAGAGTAACCTTGAAAAAAATGTTCTTTTTCCATAAAACTACCTTCTTTCAAAAAAGTTATTTTTGAGAGAATTAGTTGAATTTTTTTTTAAAATGTACTTAAAAATATTTTTTTTAAAAGACTCTTGGAATAATAGTAAAAGATAGTTTTTTGAAGAAACTAGTCAAAACAGTTTTTTGAAAAAATTAGTAAACAAACAATTAATTGGAAAAAACTATTCAAAAAAGCACCTTTTCTAAAAATGAAATAAGATGGGTTTTTGACCAAAACTAGTAAAAAATAGTTTTTTGAAAAAAATTACTTCAAAAATATTTTTTTTGAAAATAAACTGGTACAAAAATAGGTTTTTTAAAAAAAACTAGCACAAAAATAGTTTTGTGAAAAAAACTGGTACAAAAATAGTTTTTTCAAAAAAACTAGTACGAAAATAGTTTTTTGAAAAAAAACCTAGTACAAAAATAGTTTTTTTAAAAAGACATAGTACAAAAATAGTTTTCTTCAAACAAAAAACTAGTACACAAATAGTTGTTTTGAAAAAAACTAGCACAAAAATAGGTTTTCAAGAAAAAACTAGTACAAAAACAGTTTTTTTGTAAAAAAACTCATAATAAACAAATTCCTTGATTTTTTTGTTAAGGACAGGGTTTGTGGATGAACTGTGTCAGGCTGAGTCTATGATAAAAGTATCAAAATGTATTGACAACTTTTAACTATGATTGTGACACGGTAAAAAAGGATTTAAAAAGAGTTATAAGAGTTAAAGATGTTTTAATTTAAAAATAAAAGGGCTTTACTATATAAAATATAGTGGTGTGAGTGCTGTTGAAAGCCCTTGGTGCAGCTTTACCTGTTGGGTTACAATAATAAAAGCTACAATGATTAATATCATAGCTATACCTGTTTATTACTCAAGAGTAAAACTGTTTTTGACATTTTACTATGTAGGGTATTCAAGAGCAGGATGAGAAAAGCATTTCTGTCTGTGAAAAGACTCCTTTTTATCCTGAAATGGAGTGGAAGGGCTGTTAGACCTTTCCACATAGAGGAAGTGAAGATTTTTTAACTCTCTGAGACAGGCTTGTGGTTTGCAAGGACATGTATAGCCTTTATTGGGCTCAGATGTGGTTTTGAAACCACACGTGGGCAGCTTTCACCAATACAGGGTGAAATTTTTTATCTGGGGATCACATAGCCCTCTTCTGACATGTATGACGCGTAGAATGCTATCCAGAAACTGTATGGGACCCCAATATTAAATTAACTATGAGTTATTGAAGTATAAACATGCTTCTTCGTCTGTTTGATACCTCATAATCATGGCTATGGGATATTATCCCATGGTAAGACTGTATTGGACAAAATGTGGGATTTTGACCTTAAAACAGCCATCACTTTGTCAGTTTTTGAGATATCAACCTCAAAATGTGTTCCTTGTGTATCCCTGTATGTGTTCTACACAATGGTACCTTATTTGATATGGTTATCATTAAATATGACAAATTTATCCCATGTACAAGATTTTTTGTACATATGTGTGTTTTGGGAAAAAGCTATATTGGGCTTGTTTTCCCCATAGCTTTTGTTCTAGTTGAGATATGAGAAAATGGATGAGACCATCAGATAGCCCTGATTGTTCTCTTTCCAAAAAGACACCACTTTAGGTATCTCACACTAAAGCTGTGGAAGTTAGATGTGAGGTGAATGTTTTGTTCACCCTTATTTGGCCTGAATTTGACCATAATTTCTGTAATACTGGTGCTAGCTCAGTTTGGCTGGTACCATTGGATAGCCCTGACTTAGAGCTTCATTTGGCATACCCATTTGATGGGGTTAAGACTCTTACTCTGTATTTCAGATGAGAGGTGAAAACTAAGGTTTATGCTCAGCAATAACTTTGAGCATGAATAACTTTTTTATTTTTTGTCCTATGATGATGGGACTTGTGTATTTGGAAAGGGGTGAGTTTCCTCTTTCTTTTGATACTTTTTGAGCTAATTTGGCTCAGCTCCATGTTTTGGTGGTATCTTGGCTATACCATTGGTTTATGGTATTTTTGGCTGTCATGCTTGGGGTCTGGTTTTGAGTCACAGGCTGATGTACCCTCTCTGTAAAAAAGGCTCATCATTGATGAGACTGTTGAGTCCTCCAAGAGGCTCTGAATCCTCTTAAATTAAGATTTTCATCTGGTATGGCATCTTCTGCAAACCCTTTGTCTTTATCAGCTGTTTGGTTCTTGAATCTGACTAAGTATTGTCTTTGATCCTTCCCATTAAGTCTGATCTTCCTGGCCCTAATGATTTTTCTCAAAGGTCTAGGGGAATCCTCCACTTCCACTATCTCTGGTGGTGTGGTGTTCTTCCTCCTGGAGGGGAATTTGTCCCTCTCTGTTTGGAAGTATGGTTTGACTAAGCTTACTGGAAGAACTGGGTGCTTTCTGGAAAATTCCTCTGTAATTTTGACTTCCACTGCATTCTTTCCTATCAACCTGATGATAGTGAAGGGCCCTACAAATGAGTCTCTCATCTTCTTGGGTCCTTTAAGATTATGAAAGTTTAGTGTAGACACTTCCACCTGGTCCCCTTCCTTGAAGTCAGGTTTCATGTGTGTCTTGTCCCACCTCTGCTTATTATATTCTTTTGCCTCAGCTATGCATTTGGAAGCTGTGTCACAAGCCCTCTATGAAACAATAAGTAAAAATTACTAATATTTTACTTATTGTACTATGAATGTCCTTATAAATGAAATAAATAAAATAAAAAAAAATTATAATAATAAAGAATTATTATAATTATGGCGTAAAAATAATTATATTATTACTATAATATAATAATATAATTTATATTATAAAATATAATATAACAAAATAGATATATTAATATAAAATAATTAATATATTTAAAAGCACTTTCTTATTGTTACAAACAAATAATAAGGGCGTAAAAAACTGTTTTTTATTAATAAAAAACAATTAATAACAATGATATTACCAATATTAAAGTTATAAATTAATATAAATACTATTTATATTAATTAAAGAATTATTAAAACAATAATAAAGAGAAAATTATTATGATAAGAGAAAATAACCTACTTTTAACACGTAATATAATAATTTTGAAATATTTTACGCCAAAAAATATAAATACAACCTTTGCAAATTGTATTTACAATAAAAATAAAGAGAAATTACTAATATTCTTTGATTTTTACATGGAAATGAGTTTTTAGAGAGATTTTTAGCAAAAACAATTAAATAAATGATTTAATCACGTCAAAATAGATGATTATAACAAAGTGGTCTTTGGTCTTTAATAATATAATGGTTTTATATAAAAAGAATAAAGAAATTACCTTTGATTTGAATGATTTAATGTTTTTGATGCGTCTGAGGGGAAAATAGAGTAAAAAGAGCTCTATTTATAGTAAATACCTCCCTCCTAGAATCCAGCAGGCTTCTAGTAGACGTGTACTGATCATATCCACTGGAATTGATCAATATTTTAAGGTTTGGAGATGATTAAATCATGATAAAACCATATTGCATCATTATTACACCATTATTTAGAGTTATCACTATAACTCTAAAGTTGATGACATCAGAGGCTTGGCAGAACCCCAATTTTCGTGGATTTTATTATTTTTAATCATAAACTAATAGTATTCACCAATGTTATCACTTATATGACTGTTAAACTTAACTTAACCTTACAGTGAGTGATCATAACTTCTCAAATTGAGCTCAAACTTTGATCTTTAATAACTTTTAGGTTTTACACGCTAAAGTAATTCAGAGAGTGAATTCTGATAGCCTGACATAACCTTATCATGCTGCCAAGAGCTTTTCATTAAATCATCAAAACTCTAATTGTGATGATTTTTCTTGTAACTCATCTTTTCTGTCGAAATTCAATATTTTAAACTTCAAATCATGATTTCAGGGGGTTATACCCTGAATTTAATAATAAAAATTACATCATTCTTCACTAATGAACTAGTAGAATCCAACTGTGTACTTTCTTTTAAGTTTGGACCACTTTCACAACAAAGTGGTCAACAGCTCTGTTGATTTTTATCAATATTTCATCATAGGTTTTAACCTTGTTTATAAATTGTAAAATAAAGTTCATATCTGCGTTCTTACAGTAATTACGTGGTAACTTTATTTTTGGTTCATCACTGTATCTTGTATAGTTTAAGAGATATTAGCTATGATCCTTGAATATATGCGTTGACCAAAAAAGTGCATATATTCAGGTTAATTCCTTAAGTATTAACTTTGGTAATTAGCTCATTAATTGTTTTATGTGTGGATTTTCATGGGGAATCCAATGGTACAATTTATTTCACATGTTGTTTCATTGGCTCCTGAAATAAATAAGGATTTATGGTTTTTATAAGGTATTATTCCTTATAACTCATTAAATATTGGTTTTACAGATATGCCATAAAAATGGTATATGTGTATTTTACCATGGGGAATCCAATGGTATAATTTATTTCAAATTTTGACTCATTGGGTTTTAAGTTTAACCAATCTTTGTACCAATTTATGGTATTTTTGTATTTTTGAAGTAATTAATTTTAATGTGTAATTATTCTAAGTAATTTTAGTATAATTATCTTAAAGGTATAATTATTCTGAGTCTTTCTTGTGACCTTATTGGGTATGTGGTCATATCTCAAACGCTCACATTCCCTACCACCAAAAAAGATTGTACCACAATCTGATATGTGTAATTAGGGTATCATCCACTGTCCTACCTCTTCAATAGACTTTGTTAGTCTTGAAGCTCAATAATGCTTAACTTTTCTATCTTTCAGGCTTCCTTTCATGTCTGAACCTTCTTAGTAGTTTATCAGCATTTGTTATATCTTTCTCAAGTAGCCATTAATCTTCTTGAGTTGAATTTCTATACCTTACAAGGTATTCCCTTTCTTTTTTGTTTCTTGTCCTTCTTTCTTTAAGGACTTTTACTATTTTCTTTTCCTCTCCTTCTTCCAAGGGGGGAATTTCAAGTGGGGGTTTATTTCTTAGTGGAAATAACTCCTTGTCACTTGAGCTGTAAGGTTTTATTAGACTTACAGGGAAAGCTGGGTGTTTGTTCATTAGTTCACCTCTGAGTTCCAATTGCACAGCATTGGGTCCATGAAGTGCTTTTATCATAAATGCTCCTGCAAAGGAATCTTTCAATTTCTTTGGGCCTTTTATGTTATTGAAATTAAGGGTTGATACTAGAACCAAGTCTCTTATTTTGAAATCAGGTGGCCTATGACTTTTATCCCATCTTTCTTTTGCATATTTGAAAGAATCTTGCATACATCTGTTTGCATGGTGTCTTGTCTTGTCAAGCATTATTTTAAAGCTGCTTGCTGTTGGGTGTATATCCACTAAGTCCTTTTTGAGGGTGTCATAAGGAAGTCTTGGATTCCAACCTTTTTCTAGCATTGCTGGTGTTTTGCCAGTAGAAGAATGGATTGATGTCTTATATGCTAGCTCAAGAGCTGGTATTAGTGTACACCAATCATTGGTAAAACCATCAGAATCTTTGAATTCTAGCCCAGAAGCACAGAATCTTCTGATCATGTCCTCTAAGGTCTGTATCATTCTTTCTGCTAAACCATCAGTTTGGGGATGGTAAGCTACTGAGAATGATAGCTTTGTCCCAAATAAGTTATGGAGATTTGTCCATAATGCTGAAGTGAATTTTGGGTCTGTGTCACTTATAATATTTTGGAATAAGCCTGTATGGCTGATAACTTTATTCCATATCATTATGGCTGTGTCCATAGCTATGTCATCTTTATGACATGGTAAGAACATGGGAGTTTTACTGTATCTGTCAACTAACACTACACATGCATTATAACTCCTGTCTCCTCCTGGAGGTAATGCTGTTACCCAATCCATATGAACTATTTCCCATGGGGATTTTGGTTCTTGGATTTGGATCATCATTCCAAATTTCTTTCCTGTGGCTCTGTTGGCTTTTTGGCATCTGTCACAGGTTTGGCAGTACTCTGCAACATCTTTCTTCCAATTTGGCCACCAAGAGCAGGTTCCCACCCTCTCTAGTGTCCTATCTTCTGAGAGATGTCCAGATGCAATACTATCATTACACTCACGTAAAATAGTGTTTATTAGTGTTCTATCTGTTAACGTCATAACACATGTGTGTTTTGTTCTATGGTAGAGGATTCCATCAAGGAGGTGGAATCTTCCTTCATCATATGCTTTTTTCCATGTTTCATCTAGTTTTGATGAAAGTGATGGGTCTTTGCAGTCTTTCATTAGAAGTTGGCTTAAGATATGACAATTCTTGCCTATCTTATAGCTTTCTTTAGCTTGGTTAAAGAATTCTGTGCCAATATCTGTAACACATATTCCTTCTATATGGTGTTCTTCTTGTGGTACCCATGCTGGATTGTCAGGGGTATTTGCTAGAGCCTATCTGCTAAGACCATCTGCATTTTTATGGATATTACCAGATTTATGAGCAATAGTAATATTTCCTCTGTATTCTTGGATAGCAATTTGCCATCTCAGCATATGTCTATTTGGAGTCTTCATATTTAATAGTGATTTCACAGCATTACAGTCTGTGATTACCTCAAATACTGTGCCATCCAAATAATAATGCAGTTTTTCTAAAGCCCACACTAAGCATAAGCATTCCATTTGGCTGGCTCCATGCCTTGCTTCTGTTGGCTTTATCTGCCTTGAAATTAAACAAATTGGTCCTTCCACTGGTTTATCATTGATAATTTGTGTTTGGTGAAGTGCAGCACCTAGTCCTTCTCCACAAGCATCAATGTATAGTTTGAAGGGTAGCTTCCAATCTGGCATTAGAAGAAATGGGGCATTTGTTAGTGAATTTTTCAATTCTTCATATGCCTTGACCCTTTCTTCAGTCATTTAATAAACTGTTTGTTGGTCACATAATTTATATAAGGATTTGGCAATTTTTGCAAAGTCCTTTATATGTTGTCTATAGTAACCAGCAAATCCTAAAAATGATTGCATTTCTTTTTTGGTTTGAGGCATTGGCTTAAGTAGTACTTCTGCCACTTTATTTTTGTCTATGCCTAGACTAAGGCCAGATACAACATGTCCTAGTGCTTTTAATTCACTATATGCAAAATGACACTTTTTCAAGGAAATCTTCATATTCACTTGGACTATTTTCTGTAGTACCCTTTCTAGTCTTGTAAGGTGATATTCCCAAGTTTCTGAGCAAACTATGATATTATCAATATAGATAATTAACCATCCTTCTGATAATTCTTCAGGAAATATGGTATTCATCATTCTTTGGTAATGGGAAGGTGCATTTTTTATCCCAAATGGCATTCTTAAATATTCAAAAATTCCACAGTGGACTATTATCCTCAGTAGTTTTTTGGCATTGTCTGTTAAGACATTTTGATGAAAACCCTTTAAGGCATCCATAGCTGTAATGAACTTAGCTTGTGACAATTGTGTCGATGTCTCATGGATTCTAGGTATTGGATATCTATCCAGAATGGTATAGGTGTTCAGGGCTCTGAAGTCTCCTACCATCCTTGATTTTCCATTATGCCAAGTTATAATGACAGGAGTAGTAACTTCTACCTTTTCATTATGTCCAACTTTTCTTAATACTCCAAGGTCCATTAATTCTTTAATGTGTATCTCTAAGGCTTCTCTAGCCCTTGGACTAGCTGGGTAAGCTGGTCTTCTCAGTAAGGGTGGGTAAGGATTTTCCACATTAAGAATTATGTCTACTTCATGCCCCATTATAGCACCTAGTGGCTCTTTGTCAGTTGCAAAGGCAACTTTGTACTTAAATAAGAGGTTAATCAATTTTTCTTTCATTTTTTCTGTTAATTCTTGATTGAATTCTGCCTCTTCAAGTTGTTCAGATATAAAAAGTTCCTTTTCTGGAATCTTTTCTTCCTTTTTAATAACTGCAATTTGTTTTTTATTATTTAAGAAGCCAAACTTTTGTCTTTTATTGTCTCCTATAGTAAAATATCTATCCTTCTGGTTAGAGATATCTATACCATAGATTGATAAGTAGTCATTTCCCAGGATGAAGTGATTACTGGTACAGTTGTCCATTACCACAAATTCTACTTTAATTCTGACACATTGTGAAGGGTGAGGGAAAATAATTGTTAAGTCAATTATTCCAAGGGGCATCATGCTTTCACTTGCACTACTAAATTTGACACCTTGGATTGGTATAAGTTCTTCCTGCCAATCTGGAACAATTGTACTTAAATGACATTTACCAACACAGGTGCAATATACTCCTGTATCAAAGTTCACCTTTGCTTCTTGGTTATTAACCATGACAATACTTATACTTGATTTTCCATCTGTATACCCCATTCCTCTTGCAAGTTTGGTTTTGTAAAGTTTGGCATCTTGCACATTTGTCAGGTTTGTGTCAGATGTCCCAACTTGTGGTAAGTTTGAGTTGACATCTAGTACTTCATAAATTATCTCAATATTATTAATTTCTGCATTAATTATATTGATTTCATCGCTTTCAGAAGTTTCTGATTCTTCTGTCTCTTTTTCAGAGTCAGATTCTTCCTCTTTGTCATTGTGGTTTTCTGTTTCCACAATTTCATTGATTTTTGCCTTTTTTAGGCAATTATTGGCTAAGTGTCCAATACCTCCACATTTATGGAATTTTCTTTGCTCATTATTATTGGATGTACTGGGCTTGAAGGATTCTTTTGATTTATCTTTTTTGATAAATGGTTTATTTGGGCTTTTAATGTCCAATTTCTTCCAAGTCCTGCCAATTTTTGTTCTTGTCACTATGTCTTCCAGTGCATTAATGTACTCTTCTGTGGAGCATGGTTCTATACACCTGCTTCTTAGGGCATGCTCTGGCTCTTCTCCACATTTCTTGAGTATTTTCATATGCACCATTTTTTGTGACATTTCTGGGTACAATGCATTAAGTATTTCAACTTGTTCTAAGAACCAAGTTGAAGGTTTATCTTTCTCTGGGTCAAAAAAAGAATTTTCAAATGCATTTTCTATCTTATACCTCCAGGCATCATTTGCCCACTTGGTGATTATTTCTTGTTTCCACCAAGACCAGGTATTTTTGCCATTTGTTTGTCTTATGCCATAATACCATCTTTTTGCAGATTTTTCAAACAATGAATGTAATCTTGAAGTGATTAATTCATCTGGTATTGCATAGTCTTCTTGTAACATGTCAATTGTTTTAATAAATGACATGTGGTCATATTCGCCTTCTCCTGTGAATGTTGGCCATTCTTTTAATTGAGGTGCTTCCTTCATTAAGACTTGGTTATTATCTTGGTGACTCAAGTCTGTTATGAAAGGATTTGTAAATTCCTCTTTTGTTTTAACAGGGCTTCTCATATGAGAAAATGGAGTTGATAACTTTGGCATATTTAAATTAGCCTCATTCATTTTATGCATTTTTTCAGTAATAAGCCTTATTTCACTTTGCATATCATCTTTTAGATGCATTCTTGCTTCATCACTCTTTTCCACATTGTCCAAAAGTAATTTTTGGTGTGATAAAGTCTTTTCTTCAAATCCTTCTACAGAAATACTTAATTTGTTTAATTTTTCTGTAAGATTGTCAATACTCACATCATAATTGATTGTTAAAGTTTTCTCTTTGATATCACTTATGTATTTGTACAATTCTTGTTGTCCTTGTATTAATTTCTGAGTATTGTCAATTAATACTTTTGGTTTATTATTTTCAATCATAAATTTTATGTTATCAATTTCTTTCTTATTTTTTACAACAAGTTTGGTTAAAGATGATAAGCTATTACTTATTTCTTGGAAAGATAATAAACTATTTTTTATGTCTTTAAGAGGTAAAATACTATTTCTAAGCTCTGTTAAAGTATTTACAACATCAGGAGACAAGGTTATTTCTTTGGGAAATGGGGTTGTCTCATTCTTTGTTCCTCTTTGTCTTTGAATTCCATCAAAGTTCTGGCCATGTTGAAAACATTGTCCATGGCATCCTTTTGGATTTTTGGGATCCTGTAGCTTGGGAAATATGGTTTCCTCCAATTCTTTTTCTTGTTCTTCTTCCCTTCTTGGGGAAGTGGGTTGGCTTGGGGCTTGCTGGTAGAATCTACTGGGGCTTCTTCCTTGGTTGCCTCCCTCTTTTTGGCGTGGTAATCCTTGATTTTTTTGATTTGAGGTTTGGATGACAGTGGATTCCATCCATTGGAGTATTTCACTATCTCCCCCTCTTTGAGGAACTTTTTCAGGATGTGCCAGGAGTTCATCACTCCTTGGTGTATTTGAGGCAGCATTTCCCAATCTTTGTCCTTATACACTGTGTAATACTGCGTGTACTGGCTCATGTAGATGTCTATTTGAGCCCTCTGAATTTGATTTGTACCTATTTGAGTTACTCATACTTAGCTCCAATTCAGGCTCAGATATCATGGGCATTTCTGGGACTTGCCTTTGGGATAAGGCACTTCCTTGTGTGGATTTCGTTCCACTGGGGATATTGCCCTTTTTTTTCCCTTTTGAGGGATCAGTTCTACCTCTGAGTCAAGCTCCATCTGATTGGATGGAGTATTGGGAACCTCTTCTGGTAGTCATAATTTGAGAAATAAAAAAAATAAAAGTATTTTAGGATAAAAGTTCTTTTTATGACAATTATAAAAGAGGTGCTCACCTTCAGAGTCTTGAATGGTGGGTCCTGGAAAGTCTAATTTCTTAGCTTTCTTTCTTTTAGTGATAACTGGTGTTGGAGAACCTTGACAAGTTTCTTCCACCAATCTCTCAACAGTAGTTTGGTTATCTTCTGTTGGGTTATCCTGAAACACTAAAAAAGACAAATAAATATCAGTCTTTTTATAAGAAGTGTTATTTTTTGGCAAGATATGGCAATTTTCCACGTAGAAATTGCTTTTATATCTTTAAAAAAATGAAATGAATAACGAAATTAATAAAAATGAATAAAAATGACTTTTTTATTGGTTTTTAATATTTTTTAATATTTTTATTTTTATTTTTAAGGAATAAAATAAAAATTAATATGATTCTTTATAGAATTAAATTATAATAAAAATTATTTTTAATTTATAGAATATCTTTTTTAATCACTAGAGTCACTCAAAGAAAGTTCTTGCAAGTCTAAGGATGTGAAAAACCCACATGTAAGACAGTACAATTGCTTTCCAAATGCCTCAATAGCTTTTAAAATCAATAAAATATAAAATTATTATATAGTTTTATGATTATAAATATAATTTCTTATTGGATAAACCCAATAAAAATCTTTTTAAAGGTCTTTTAAGTAAATATCACGGCCAGGCCCCCAAATGTAAGGTTTGACTATGAAACAATAAGTAAGAATTACTAATATTTTACTTATTGTACTATGAATGTCCTTATAAATGAAATAAATAAGATAAAAAAATAATTATAATAATAAAGGATTATTATAATTATGGCGTAAAAATAATTATATTATTAATATAATATAATAATCTAATTTATATTATAAAATATAATATAACAAAATAGATGTATTAATATAAAATAATTAATATATTTGAAAGCACTTTATTATTTTTACAAACAAATAATCAAGGCATAAAAAATTGTTTTTTAATAATAAAAAACAATTAATAACAATAATATTACCAATATTATAGTTATAAATTCATATAAATACTCTTTATATTAATTAAAGAATTATTGAAACAATAATAAAGAGAAAATTATTATGATAAGAGAAAATAACCTACTTTTAACACTTAATATAATAATTTTGAAATATTTTACGCCAAAAAATATAAATACAACCTTTTCAAATTGTATTTACAATAAAAATAAACAGAAATTACTAATATTCTTTGATTTTTACGTGGAAATGAGTTTTTAGAGAGATTTTTAGCAAAAACAATTAAATAAATGATTTAATCACGTCAAAATAGATGATTATAACAAATTGGTCTTTGGTCTTTAATAATATAATGGTTTTATATATAGAGAATATAGAAATTACCTTTGATTTAATTGATTTAATGTTTTTGATGCGTCTGAGGGGAAAATAGAGTAAAAAGAGCTCTATTTATAGTGAATACCTCCCTCCTAGAGTCCAGCAGGCTTTTAGTAGACGTTTACTGATCATATCCACTGGAATTGATCAATATTTTAAGGTTTGGAGATGATTAAATCATGATCAAACCATATTGCATCATTATTACACCATTATTTGGAGTTATCACTACAGCCCTAAAGTTGATGACATCAGAAGCTTGGCAGAACCCCAATTTTCGTGGATTTTATTAGTTTTAATCATAAACTAATAGTATTCACCAATTTTATCACTTATATGACTGTTAAACTTAAATTAACGTTACAGTGAGTGATCATAACTTCTCAAATTGAGCTCAAACTTTGATCTTTAATAACTTTTAGGTTTTACACGCTAAAGTAATTCAGAGAGTGAATTCTGATAGCCTGACATAGCCTTATTATGCTGCCAAGAGCTTTTCATTACATCATCAAAACTCTAATTGTGATGATTTTTCTTGTAACTCATCTTTTCTGTCGAAATTCAATATTTTAAACTTCAAATCATGATTTCAGGGGGTTATACCCTGAATTTAATAATAAAAATTACATCATTCTTCACTAATGAGCTAGTAGAATTCAACTGTGTACTTCATTTTAAGTTTGGACCACTTTCACAACAAAGTGGTCAACAGCTCTGTTGATTTTTATCAATATTTCATCATAGGTTTTAACCTTGTTTATAAATTGTAAAATAAAGTTCATATCTGTGCTCTTACAGTAATTACGGGGTAACTTTATTTTTGGTTCATCACTCTATCTTGTATAGTTTAAGAGACATTAGCTATGATCCTTGAATATATGTGTTGACCAAAAAAGTGCATATATTCAGGTTAATTCCTTAATTATTAACTTTGGTAATTAGCTTATTAATTGTTTTATGTGTGTATTTGCATTGGGAATCCAATGGTATAATTTATTTCACATGTTGTTTCATTGGTTCCTGAAATAAATAAGGATTCATAGTTTTTATAAGGTATTATTCCTTATAACTCATTAAATATTGGTTTTACAGATATGCCATAAAAGTGGTATATGTGTAGTTTACCGTGGGAAATCCAATGGTATAATTTATTTCACATGTTGACTCATTGGTTTTTAAGTTAAACCAATTTTTGTACCAATTTAAGGTATTTTTGTATTTTTGAAGTGATTAATTTTAATGTATAATTATTCTAAGTAATTTTAGTATAATTATCTTAAAGGTATAATTCTTCTGAGTTTTTCTTGTGACCTTATTGGGTATGTGGTCATATCTCAAAGGCTCACAGCATTTCTGGCTGTGAAAAGCCTCCTTTTTATCCTGAAATGGAGTGGAAGGGCTGTTAGACCTTTCCATGTAGAGGAAGTGAAGATTTTTTCACTCTCTGAGACAGGCTTGTGGTTTTCAAGGACCTTTATAGCCTTTATTGGGCTCAGATGTGGCTTTGAAACCACATGTGGGCAGTTTTCACCAATACAGGCTGAAAATTTTCATCTGGGGATCACATAGCCCTCTTCTGACGTGTATGACACGTAGAATGCTGTCCAGAAACTGTATGGGACCCCAATATTAAATTAACTATGAGTTATTGAAGTATAAACATGCTTCTTTGTGTGTTTGACACCTCATAATCATGGCTATGGGATATTATCCCATGGTAATACTGTATTGGACAAAATGTGGGATTTTGACCTTAAAACAGCCATCACTTTGTCAGTTTTTGAGATATCAACCTCAAAATGGGTTCCATGTGTATCCCTGTGTGGGGTCTACACAATGGTACCTTATTTGATATGGTTATCATTAAATATGACAAAGTTATCCCATGTACAAGGTTTTTTGTACATATGTGTGTTTTGGGGAAAAGCCATATTGGGCTTGTTTGCCCCATAACTTTTGTTCTAGTTGAGATATGAGAAAATGGATGACACCATCAGATAGCCCTGATTGTGCTCTTTCCAAAAAGACACCACTTTAGGTATCTCACACTAAAGCTGTGGAAGTTAGATGGGAGGTGAATGTTTTGTTCACCCTTATTTGGCCTGAATTTGACCATAACTTCTGTGATACTGGTGCTAGCTCAGTTTGGCTGGTACCATTGGATACCCCTGACTTAGAGCTACATTTGGCATACCCATTTGATGGGGTTAAGCCTCTTACTCTGTATTTCAGATGAGAGGTGAAAATTAAGGTTTATGCTCAGCAATAACTTTGAGCATGAATAACTTTTTTATTCTTTGTCCTATGATGATGGGAGTTGTGTATTTCGAAAGGGGTGAGTTTCCTCTTTCTTTTGATACTTTTTGAGCTAATTTGGCTCAACTCCATGTTTTGGTGGTATCTTGGCTATACCATTGGTTTATGGTATTTTGGCTGTCATGCTTGTGGTCTGGTTTTGAGTCACAGGCTGACGTACCCTCTCTGTAAAAAAAGGCTCATCATTGATGAGACTGTTCAGTCCTCCAAGAGGCTCTGAATCTTCTTAAATGAAGGTTTTCATCTGGTATGGCAGCTTCTGCAAACCCTTTGTCTTTATCAGCTGTTGGGTTCTTGAATCTGACTAAGTATTGTCTTTGATCCTTCCCATTAAGTCTGATCTTCCTGGCCCTGATGATTTTTCTCAAAGGTCCAGGGGAATCCTCCACTTCCACTATCTCTGGTGGTGTGGGGTTCTTCCTCCTGGAGGGGAATTTGTCCTTCTCTGTTTGGAAGTATGGTTTGACTAAACTCACTGGAAAGACTGGGTGCTTTCTGGAAAATTCCTCTTTAAGTTTGACTTCCACTGCATTCTTTCCTATCAACATGATGATAGTGAAGGGCCCTACAAATGAGTCTCTCATCTTCTTGGGTCCCTTAAAATTATGAAAGTTTAGTGTAGACACTTCCACCTGGTCCCCTTCCTTGAAGTCAGGTTTCATGTGTGTCTTGTCCCACCTCTGCTTATTATATTCTTTTGCCTCAGCTATGCATTTGGAAGCTGTGTCACAAGCCCTCTTCCACATATCATGGAAGTCTTTGGCTGTGGGTTAGATGGTCAGAAGATTCTTCTTCAAGTGATCCACAGCCAGCAGGGGATTCCACCCTTTCTCTACCATGGAAGTTGTTTTTCCTGTGGTAGAGTGCTGACTTGTAATATACGCCAGTTTGACAGCTGGTAGACGGGTAACCAAGTCATGGGTGTATCCCTCATGGTCCTTGTATTCCATGCCATAGGCACAGAACCTTCTAAGGATGTCCTCCATTGTCTGGATCATCCTCTCAGCTAGGCCATCTGTTTGTGGATGGTAAGCTGTGGAAAATGAAAGCTTGGTGCCAAGCATGTCATATAATTTGGTCCAAAACTCAGCTGTGAACTTTGGGTTCCTATCACTAATGATTATCTTAGGGACGCCATAGGTGGATATGCTGTTATTCAAGAATAACAGAGCAGTATCCATGGCTATGTCCTCTTTATGGCATGGTAGACACCTCATGCTCTTGCTGAACCTATCAACCATGATTAGGCAGGCATTGTAGTTTTCTTTGCCCCCTGGGACAATTCCTGTGACCCAGTCCATATTGATGGTTTCCCATGGGTGTTTGGGTTCCTCTATATGTTGAAGTAATCCATACTTCTTCCCATGTGTCCTATTTGCCTTTTGGCATCTTTCACAAGTGTTGATGTATTCACTCAACTCTTGTTCCCGCTTGGGCCACCAAGCTATGCTTGCTACCCTCTCTCTGGTCCTGTCTTCACTCATGTGTCCCATATAGGGGCATTCATGACATCCCTGTAGTATCAGAGAGATGCAGTCTCTGTCTACCACTGTTAGTGCAATTGTGTCCTTCTCTCTGTGGTAAAGCAGACCATCCACAAGGAAGAACTTATTATCCTTTTAGGCCCTCAACCAGGGTTCTTCCAGCTGGGATTCCAATTCTGGACTCCTTTACTTTTTCTGAAGGATCTGTAGTAATATGCCACACTGTTTGTGTTTGTAATAAGACTTCAGTACTGCAGTGAAAATTCATTGTGCAGTTCTGAGGAGCTTATTCCCAGTATGGGAGTTTTTGTTCCTTCTGAATCAGTGTTCCCACTGTCAAGGGTACCACTTCCTGGTGCCCATTCAGAAAATCTGAAGTTCCTCCTCCTATGTATTTCCATGAAATGGATAGGGATCTTGGCTGCAACTTCAAGGCCTTAAGCTGTATTCCTCTTGACATTATCCAGTGGCCATCTGCTAAGGACATCTGCATTGGTATGACTTTTACCTTCTTTTTATATGATGGTCATATTCCCTCTATACTCTTGGATGGCTATTTGCCATCTCAGAATGTGCCTATTTGTAGTCTTCATGTTCAGTAAAGACCTCAAGGCTGTGCAGTCTGTGTAGACTTCAAAGACTGCACCCTCCAGATAATAATGGAGTTTTTCCAGAGCCCAGACTAAGCATAGACATTCATTCTGGGTGTCCCCATACGTGGCTTTTGAATCTTTCAGTTGCCTATAGATGTAACATATTACTCTGTTTCTTGGTTCACGATCCACAATTTGTCTTTGGTGAAGGGCTTCTCCTAAGCCTTGGCTACATGCTGCATCTATATATAACTTGAATAGTAGTTCAAAGTCAGGCAAGATGAGAAAAGGTGCATTTGTGAGTTCATGTTTGATCCTCTCATATGCATCCCTTCTTTCCTTGGTAATTTCAAAAACTACATCTTTTGAACATAACTTGTATAAACTACTAGTTATGTGGGCAAAATTCTTGATGTGGTTTCTGTAGTAGCTAGAAAACCCAAGGAAAGATTGCATCTCTTTGATTCTCTTTGGTTATGGCTTTTTCAGTACTTCTTCTACTTTATTCTGGTCAATTGCCAGACTAAGACCTGAGACTTCATGGCCTAGAGCTAGTAGCTCTTGTTGGCCAAAATTACATTTTTTCAGCATAATCTTCAGATTTATGGGTGTACATTTACTTAGCACTCTGTCTATGTATTTTACATGGTCTCCCCATGTCTCTGAGTATATAATGATATCATCAATATATACTACCATCCAGACTTCAAATACTTCTTCTTGAAATATTGTGTTCATCATCCGTTGGAAGTGGGCTGGTGCATTTTTGATGCCAAATGGCATCCTGGTATTGTGAGCCTTGAGGTATATTTTACATACCCAAATAGGCCACAATTATCTTAAAAATAAATTTTGAATTATGCATAACTCATAAGTCATGCATATATCCAAAATTCATCATTTTCAATTTCAGAAAAGATGAATAACTTCTTATTGAGTAAGTAAATCCATGTATTTAAGACCAGATTTGGATTCTACACAAAAATTCACCTAGGGTAGCTCCATAGAGTGAATAAGCTCAAATTAAGTCTTTGAGGTGGTAATATGGAAAATACTTCAACACCACATCATTAATACCACATAAAAGATCCGTGAAGATTTTTGTTTTTCTTGATTTTACGCCAAAATAATGGGAAAGTGAGAAATCCCATGTTACATATACACTAAGAATAGTGTTATACATGTTTTGAGCACTTAATATTATGGTATTCGTACATTCACGTTTGGTACACCCATAGTGGATATCTCACTTGAAGCTTAAATTTCTATTTTGACGTGAAAAATAAGCAAGGGGGACAAAAGACATCAAAGAGAGCCAGGGTACCCAACTTCTGAGGCCCCAGAGGCGTGGATAGCTTCAAAGCTTGGTTCCATGGCTGATCTTGACCCAATTGGTAAACTAAACCTCTTTGGGAACTTGGTTACCAAGTTACAACTACTGTAAAACACCAGAAAATAGCAAATAATCTGCTATTTTGACGTGCCAAGGAGGTAAAGAGCTACTTACACTCCTGTAACCATGTCAATTACTAATGAATTTCCATGGATAAACCCCAAAAGAGTAATTAAAACCCTTTTTGGACTAGTATCCATTGATTTACCTCATAGCAACCAGTCAAACACTGATATTTGCAATTCTACGTAGAAATGAGGTAAAAACTTCAAAAATTCATTAAAAATACAATTCTTAATGAATCCTTCTGAAGCTTTCAGGACCAATGGAGAACTGTATTATATATGGTACAACCAAAAAGAATTACAGTTCTACTAGTAAAATTAAAAGCTTTACTTACAGTCCATTTTTGACCATTCTATGTGAAACACTGAATCTTCAAAATTCACAGTAAATACAACCTGTGATGAAATTGTCAATAACATTGATTACTTTGGGAAATCAATGATTACTTTGGAATAAAAGAAGATTTACAAATGTTACTCCTTTTATTCTTAACCATATTGGGGTTGGTAATCACGTAAAAGCATCAATTAAGTAATTGTGATAATCTGACATGACAACAAATGATGCAATCAATAATCCAAAAAGGTTTATTGTTTTCTCACTCACTGGTTTTTCAGTTTCCTCCATGGCACGCCTCTGTAAGCTGTTGTTGACTTAAAAGAAGCCTCTTCTTGCTGTTTTTTCCACATTATCATCATCTTATTATCATTTATATCATTGTTACCAACAAGTAAGTATTAGTTAAACTATTCTTAAGTGTTTTAAATATTTCAGAATCAATCAGAAAGACTTGAAATCATAGAATCCAACTATATATTGTTGTAATCCTGCTATAAATCATTTTGATCTCTTAAATCCACAATTCTATGTCAAATTTCTCTACTTTTATCTATCAATAAGTTCTTTGGAGTATTAGTGAGTCATTTATCTTCAATTCTTAAAGCTTTTCTCTAGTAATAGTTTTCTTCAAGGATTAGCTTTATAATTATTCTTGCAAAAGATAATTATATATTAAAATAATTTTATTATTTTAATAAAAGAAGTTTTTATTATTAAATTCTTCTTGTAATTGATTCTTGTAGACAATTACTTGCTCACTTTTGAAATCACTAGTAGTGCTTAACATGTGAAAGAAATAATTCTTTAATTATTTAATTGTGGTTATAATAATATTTTATTATTATATTTCATAAGAACAGACATAGTACTGTTGATTAATAGTAATATTATCATCAGTTTCATAGTCACATCTTACATTTGGGGGCCTGGCCGTGTTTTTTGAACCTTGTACCCTTAATTAATATATTTTTAAGCTCTAAAATATATTAATTTAATATTTTTTTCTTCAATTTGAAGAAAAAATTACTTTTAATTTTGAAATTGTCTTAAAATCATATTTCATTGAGGAATTTGGTTTAATTTTGTACTGTTTTTACATGTGGCTTTTTTACATCCAAAAACTTATAAAATTATTCTTTGAGTTACTCTGACTTAATTTTTTATTCAAATTCTTAAATTTTAATACTTTTTTTCTTTGAAAAGAATATTTTTTTTTATATCAAAAAATAATAAAACTTATAAAAATTTTTTTAAAATATCTTAAATCATAAAAAATAATTTCTTTCATCATATTTTCTCTTTAAGTGTCTTCAATCAAATACTGTGCAGCTGGCAACAGACTCAGTAAAAGATACATCACTAGTCCTGAATCTTCAGAAGCAGAATCTGAAGAAAGTATTGAGGTGCAAATTGCTAAAAGAGGCACCTTATTTAACTCAGAAAAGAATAAATTACCACCAAAAGGTGTGTTTTTATCCTTAAATTTGCTCTTTATCCTTAAATTGACGTCAAAATGGTGCATACCAGAAATGGAAGCAACTATTCAGTTCAACCAGATGGATGTGGACAAGGAAGAGGCAAGACCAAATCCAGAGGTGCCAAATCTTCCACAAGAAAGACACATCTGGAGGATGCCAGAGTTGCCCCCCATTCCCCAAGGTCTGTACCAACAGATTTTGACGTGAATTCTGAGCCTGAACTAATTCATGATATTATTTCCAGGGCTAAACCATTTTCAAGTGGCAGCAATAGAAATATATCAATGTCAGTACAAGAATTGGTTCAGAGCAGCCAAAGAGGAGGAGTGGGAAATCTGCCCAAGCCTTTGGCAGGGGGCCATGAACTCCTACTTACACATCAAGAGCTTTCTGGGTCAGGAAAAGACCATAGAACTCTTAGGAGGATGGAGCCCCCTGTCTTGCAAAGACAAGGTCAAAAAGATAAAGAATTGGTTGAAGAACCAAAGTCTTTTATCCATAGACCAGAAGAAAGAGTTGGAAATGACTCCAGCTTTGGAGACAGAGGCACCAGTGGCGTCCACCAGCTCCAAACCAGCTCCAGAAGTGTCCAAGGACAAGCCCAAGGGACCTCAGAAGAAGCAGAAAGGTCCCAAGAACCATCAAGGCAAAGGAAAAGGCAAAGCCAATTGGCACAGACCTTACCCACAAGGGTACAGGATCCCCAAATTGGAGCCTTCATCCATGGAAATTGTCTTCAATATGGCCAGCACTCTGATGGAATTCACAGCCAAAGAGCAGGAAAGGATGAAGAGAAACTTTCCACGGAAACAATTGGTGTACAGACTAGTATTAATGTAGAAATTGGTAAACTTGATGTAAAGTTAACTAAAATTGCATCAGATATAGTTGAATTAAAGAAAAATGACAAGAAGTACATTGAATTGCACCAAGTAATAAATGCCAGACTTGACTCAATTACCAATTCTTGCAATAGAATTGAAAACATGTGTCAAGTTCATCATGATGAGATGGAAGATCTTTCCATTTTTAAAATGAATGATCAACTTAAGACTCTGCAAGACCATGTCTTGAAGATAGTTGAGAATACCAATCAATTTTCTATACACTTAGAAAAAAGTGACAGTGAAAGGCAGAAGTTGAAGAATGAAATAATTGCAAGTGTGGAACAAATTCATAAGAATCATGAACCACATATACCAAGAAATTCTACACCTTTAACTGAAGAAAAACCTTCTGTTAAAGAAAGTCTCACCCCATTCTTGGGAGAAAATGCCTACTCTGCAAGAGATATTCCCAAAATAGAAGAATGGCCAACATTCTCTGGTGAAGGAGAATACAACCATATTGAATTCATCAGGACTATTGATATGTTGCAAGAAGACTTTAATATACCTGATGAAATCATAGTGGGAAAATTACATTGTCTGTTTACCAGAACTGCAAAGAAATGGTATTACAAAATGAGGATTGATCATGGTAAACATGATTGGTCTTGGTGGAAATCTGAAGTGATCACCAAATGGGCTAACAATTCTTGGAGGTTTAAGATAGAAAATGCCTTTGAGAGTGCCATTTTTAACTCAGAGAAAGATAAACCCCTTACTTGGTTCTTCAAACAAAAAGACAGATTATCTGCTTTACAACCAGATATGTCTGACACTATGATTAATATGAAAATATTAAGAAAGTGTGGAGGAGAATTGGAACATGCTATTAAAAGCAGATGTGTAGAACCCTGTTCAACAGAAGACTACATTAATGCTATGGAAGATATCATTGCCAGAACAAGAATTGGTAAAACTTGGTCTAAAATCCCAGCAGAATCCAAGATGACCTCTAAGATTCCCAGGGAGGATAAGAGACCAGAAAAACCTGTCTTAAAGTGTCATAAATGTGGAAGCACTTCACATTTAGCCAACACTTGCACAAAAAAGACAAAAATCAATGAAGTTCAAGTCATCAAAGAAGTTCAGTACTCTGCAGAGAAGGAAGAATCTGATCAAGATTTTGCAATCTCTGAAGATACACCAGTGGAGGACTATCCCATTGAAAACATCACAGCTTTCTTTGAAGTCACTGAAGTCCATACCCACTTGCCACAGTATAGTGAAGATTGCTACAACCTTATTAATGTTCAGGATGCCAGAATGTGTAAAACCAAACCTGCTAAAGGAAAAGGTTATACTTCTGGAGCATGTTGTATCATATCAATTCTGATGAATAATGTTGAAGCAAAAGTCAACTTGGATACAGGAGCATTTTGCACTTGTGTAGGCAAAGATTATCTCCAAGCTATACTTCCTGAATGGAAAAACCATCTATTACAAATAGAAGGTGTACAATTTAGTAGTGCCAGTACCAATATGTACCCTTTGGGTATATTAGACACTATTCTTGTATTTCCCCATCAAACAGGAAGTATAAGAATGAAAGCTGAGGTTGTAGTAATGGACAACTGCACATCTCAACATATCATTCTTGGAAATGATTACCTAAGTATTTATGGTATTGACATCAATAACCATAAAGGCAGATATTTCACAATTGGGGATAACAAAAGACAGAAATTTGCCTTTTCCAATATGCCATAGCAAATATCAGTAGTATCTTCTGAGAAAGATACTTATAAGGAAGAATTTGTGTCCACACAACTTGTTGAAGCACAAATTAATCCATCATCATCACCACAAATGGAGAATGAACTTATTGACGTGTTATACACATACAATACTGCATTTGCCTCTGATAATGAACCATTAGGTGCTATAAGAGGAAATGAAGTTGATATTACTCTTAATATTGACAGACCATATCCCCCAGTACTTAGAAGACCAGCGTATCCAGCCAGTCCCAGAGCTAGAGAGGCCTTGGAGAAACATATCCAGGAGTTAATTCAACTTGGTGTACTAAGGAAAGTAGGCCATAATGAGGAGGTTGAAGTAACAACACCTGTTATCATTGCTTGGCATAATGATAAGTCATGAATGGTTGGAGATTTTAGAGCTTTGAATACCTACACAGTTCCAGATAGGTATCCAATCCCTAGAATCCAAGAAACCTTAACTCAATTGTCTAAAGCCAAGTATATAACTTCAATGGATGCATTTAAAGGCTTCCATCAAAATGTTTTGATGCCTAAAGCTAAGAAATTACTTAGAATTATCACTCACTGTGGTATTTTTGAGTATCTTAGAATGCCATTTGGCATTGAAAATGCTCCATCTCATTATCAAAGAATGATGAATACCATCTTTCCCACAGAGTTGTCTGAGGGATGGCTTATCATTTATATTGATGATATTATCATATGCTCTGACTCATGGTCTTTGCACCTTTAAAGACTTGCAAAAGTACTCCACAAAGCTGCAGAAGTGAATATGAAAATTTCACTTAAGAAATGCAACTTTGGTTTTGAAGAACTTAAAGCATTAGGACATGTTGTTTCTGGTTTAAGCTTGGGTATTGACAAGAATAAAGTGGCAGCAGTTCTACTTAAGCCAATACCCCAGAATAAGAAAGAAATGATGTCTTTTCTTGGATTTGCTAGTTACTATAGGTAACACTTAAAAGACTTTGCAATTCTAGCCAAATCACTCTATAGAATCTGTGATCAACAGACTGTATTTGAGAGGACACAGGTGAGAATTAAAGCTTATGAGAAAATAAAGAAAGCCCTTACAGAAGCACCTTTACTCCTCATGCCTGACTGGAATATTCCTTTTAAGTTGTACATTGATGCATGTGGGGATGGATTAGGGGCAGCCCTACATCAAGTTCAAATTATTGATGACAAACCTACAGAAGGACCAGTTTGTTATATCTCAAGGCAAATCAAACCAACAGAAGCCAGATATGGTGCAAGCCAATTGGAGTGCTTATGTTTGGTATGGGCACTTGAGAAATTACACTATTACCTTGATGGCAGTGTTTTTGAAGTAATAACTGACTGTAATGCAATAAAATCACTTCTTAACATGAAAACTCCCAACAGACATATGTTGAGATGGCAAATAGCTATTCAAGAATATAGAGGAAACATGACTATAGTTCATAAAGCAGGAAACCTTCACAAGAATGCTGATGGACTTAGTAGATGGTCTTTATCCAACACTCCTGATAACCCAGCTTATGTACCTTTGGAAGCTGAACCACAGATTACAATTGAAGGAATTAACATAACTGATATTGGGACTGAATTCTTTGTGGAGGTCAGAGAATCTTATAAGCAAGACAAGAATTGCCATATCTTGACTTCTTTATTAGATAAAGACTGCAAGGATACATCTTTAGTTAATGCACTTGATGAAGTTTGGAAAAATTCCTATTCTGAAGGAAGATTTCACTTGTTTGATGGGATCATTTACCAAAGAACAAAACATTCTTGTGTTATGACATTGTGCAGTAGATTACTTATCAATACCATTCCTCATGAATTTCATGATATTATCTACTCTGGACACCTGTCAGAAGACAGAACACTTGAAAAAGTGAAGAACTGTGAATGGTGGCCATCTTGGAGAAAAGAAACCATTGAATATTGCCATACCTGTGACAGATGCCAAAAGGCAAACAGGAGTACAGGCAAGAAATTTGGACTTATGATCCAAATTCAAGAACCAAAATCCCCATGGGAAGTTGTCCACATGGATTGGGTCACAGCACTTCCTCCAAGTGGTGACAGAAGTTATAATGCTTGTTTAGTCATAGTAGACAGATATAGCAAAACTCCCATATTCTTACCATGTCATAAAGATGACACTGCTATGGATACAGCTCTTCTTTTATGGAGTAGAGTTATTTCTCATACAGGATTATTTAAGAATATCATAAGTGACAGAGATCCTAAATTCACATCTGCACTTTGGACCAATCTGCATAGATTGTTTGGGACTAAGCTATCATTCTCTACAGCATATCACCCTCAGACAGATGGGCTAGCAGAGAGAATGATTCAGACTTTAGAAGACATGATCAGGAGATTCTGTGCTTATGGATTGAAATTCAAAGACTCAAATGGCTTTCCCCATGACTGGTGCACTCCAATACCTGCATTAGAATCGGCATATAAGACATCAGTCCATTCTTCCACAGGACAAACTCCTGCTATGTTAGAGAAAGGATGGAATCCAAGACTCCCAGCAGACATACTGAGGAAAGACTTTATTGACATTCATCCTACAGCTTCCAGCTTCAAAATAATGCTTGATAAAGTAAGACTTCATGCAAAACAAAGTATGGATGATGCTTTTAATTATGCAAAACAAAAGTAAGACAAGAGTCATAATGTACCAGACTTCAAATTAGGGGACTTAGTTTTAGTTTCAACCTTGAATTTTAATAATATCAAAGGCCCAAAGAAACTTAAAGATTCTTCTGTAGGACCTTTTGTTATTGTTGCTTTACATGGAACCAATGCAGTTCAAGTGGAATTGAGTGGTGAACTGGAAAATAAACACCCCACCTTTCCAGTCAGCTTGATAAAGCCTTATCAACCAGCTGATAAAGAATTGTTTCCTTTAAGAAACCCATCTCCTTTAACTGTACCACCTTTGGAACATAATGAAGACAAAAAGATAAAGAAAGTCATTAAAGAGAGGAGACTTAGGGGTAAAAATAAAAGAGAATATCTTGTCAGATATAGAAATCCAGTACATGAAGATGAATGGATGGCAGAATCAGAAATACCTGACTCAGATAGACTCTTAAGAAGATCTAGACATGAAAGAAGGCCACAAGCCTGAATATGTCTATAAATGTGCTTTAAATTACTTGATCTGAGTGATGTGGACATCAACCCCCTTTGGGGCCTTATTCTTTTATCACTAATAAAATTGTAGTACAATTTTATTTTTTGGTGGGAGGGAATGTGAGCCTTGAGGTATATTTTACATACCCAAATAGGCCACAATTATCTTAAAAATAAATTTTGAATTATGCATAACTCATAAGTCATGCATATATCCAAAATTCATCATTTTTAATTTCAGAAAAGATGAATAACTTTTTATTGAGTAAGTAAATCCATGGAGTTAAGACCAGATTTGGATTCTACACAAAAATTCACCTAGGGTAGCTCCATAGAGTGAATAAGCTCAAATTAACTCTTTGAGGTGGTAATACATCCTGATTCTTCTCCTGATGGTATAGTCAGTTTTTTGGTCATGTTTTATTCTTTTAGAATAAAAATAACAACCCAAGTAGCTAGTTTTGTGATAATTTAGATCACTGTTAATTTGATTATATGATAAATTGAAATAAACCTCATCAAAATTTATTATAAGGATATTATGAGAATTTATTATTATTATTTTTATTTCTGTTGCTATAGATACTTGAAAAAATGAATTTGTATATGTAGTGAAACATCTTCAACATTATTATCAAAAACATAAGATAAAAAAATTATATACAAGTCTATGCATCAACTGATTAGAAATCAGAAAAAAAAACAGAATCCTATCTCTGAAGTTAAGTTTCAATAACTAATCATTAGTCAATTGAATTTTTAATGGTTAACTAATGCAAAAAAAACTACCCTCTTAAACCGTCATAGTAATGAAGAATTCATAAAAAATTATAAATTGAATCTCAAATACTAATACAAAATTGATACAAATGGTGATTAAAAAAATCTTCATTATACTAAAATATGGTGAATTAATATTAGAGACTTTATGGACAAAAAAAATTCATTTAAAAGCTAAAAGAAGATACCTTCACTCAAGAAATCAAATGAAATATTTCAATAACCATTCTTTGATTCCATATGTATTAATATATATCAAGAAGGAAATAAATTATATAGATATTGTTCTCCATTCACAGAAATCCAATTGATATTGAAAATAAACCAATTAGATAGAATTAAATTTGCAAAACTAGGTTTCACACACCTCATGTGCACCAATTTTCACATATTAATTACTTATTTAAGTCTGAGTCTTTCAGTTTTTTCATTATTTTTCTTCGTTATTTGAGTTAGTACTAGCTGAACTCCTTATATTAATTATGTTTTCCGATTTCTGATACAAAAACTAAACCCCTGACTTTGGGGAAGGTTTAATTTTGAATTTTTGATTTGAACCCATAATGGAAATCAGACGCGAGTTCAAAGCACTCTTATAGCTTTCAGTTAAAATGGGCTTCAATTATTTAAAGTTGCATAACCCCAAAAAGATAACCCAATAATCATTTTATACGATCATCCATTGGATATCGTCCTCATCTTGAATTTATCTTAGTTTCAATATCCATATAACTCACTTATAAATCTTAGAAAATCATGGGAAACAAGCTTGTTTGATATTCCTATTTCTGAGAGCATTTGGCTCATGGCTTTAGTTGTGATATATTTATTTAATAAAACCACTCTTTATAAGGAGCTGAGCGCAATAATAGATTCCAATAGTTATTTGAATAACGATAGTGGAGGAGTTATGTACTGAAAAAGGAATCATATAATGAAAAAGAGCTTTTTTGAAGTCTGTTTCACTCTTCCCCAAAGAAAACACAAAAATTCATAAGATTGTTTATTGTTTGAAATAACTTTAAAGAAATTTGACCATTAATATCTTACTTGGAGATCAGAAGAGAGATTAAGAAGAGATTACTTCCCTTATTAAGCTGTTGTAAATTCACTCCATAAATTAAGTGCAAATATAGACAGAATATCTAAGAATAAAATTCGGTAAAGTTTTTCCAAAATGAAAATTAGTTGTGAAGCTCAGAGGATAATACTAATTTTTATGAAAGCTTGATAAAAAATGAGAACAAGAATTTTGAAACAGCCTTTAAAAATCTGTTATTTCAAAATTCTAATTTTTTAGCACAAAAGTCAGTTTTTCATTATGAGAACTCCACCGCTCTTCAACATTCTACTCAAGAGATAATGTTTTTATTGAGAATATTAAAAAACAAAGAAAAAATCTGAATTAAAATAGGTAAATTTAATAATTGAGAATTAGATAAATTCATATTTTGTACAAGTTAAACTTGTTAAAAAGCTCAATTCAATATTGAATTTTTTCTTTAGATCTTTTGAAAGGACTTATATATATATTAAAAGTATATAGTCGAAAAATCTGGCGGTTTCAAGAAGTATTTAAGCTTGTATACTAATATCCTTGGCCAAATAATAATTCAAATTCCTATATATAGGAATTAGATATCCAATTTGAAAAAATAGATTTTAATTAAACTGAATTTTCAATATCCCATAATATTTTTTTCCGAAAGCTTTGAATTAAAATGAAAGCTCAAAGAAGTTATATATCTTTCTTGTTTGTTGGTTTATACCAATCTTATCACTTAAAATAGATATTTTTGAGGAAGATGAAGAGTTAAGGTTAATATGGCTCTTTTCTTTATGAAAATCACATCAATTATATTTGTGAAATCAAGGGAAATTTATAATGTAAGCTTCATGGGACCCATTTTTTGAATGCCTATAAGCAATCATGAGTTCATATGAAAATTCTATATGCTGTAAATACATTTTTTTAAGAAAAAATAAATTTCAAAATCTTGGATTTTTTTTTTGAAAAATTAGTTATCTGTTATAAACTAATATTTTATTAAATACCAGAATTAATTCACATATCGTTGGAATAACTTTCATTAGGAATATTTGGTAATTTACAATCGACAATGAAAAAAATATATTTCTTCTCTAAATGAATCATACTTTGAAAATGTTGAAAGTATTTTATCCAAAGTATTGTTCTTATGAGGCTTATTTGGAATACTAAAAAATGATCACCATCTTATAAATAACTGTATTAATTAATATAAAGGGTATTTATCAATATCAAAATATTAATTGAGCTTATTATATCCATATAAATCACTATATTCTGAGATGTTGTATATTATTATTGAATAATGAAAAATGCAAAGGTTGAAAGATAGGGATTATCTCAAGCATTTGAGTGGAGATAATTATAGTAAAATGAGAAAATATGGTAAATAATTTCTCCAAAGTTCAAATTTCAAATTCTGACAGATTTTAAGCTACTTTTAGAGATATTTCATTAATTTTCAAAGGAATTTTTTGAAATTTTTTATTAGCAAGCTGATTCATTAAAAAAGGTGTATCTAATGGTAGTTGAAATGAAGATTTAAAAGCCAAATTCTCCTATAGTGACTCAAATATTTGGCCATTTAGCCTTTATATGAAATCACTTTCAACAATTAACTGTACTAAATAATTACTTTTTTTACAAAAACAAATAACTCTTGATAAAGCTTCTCAGTATTAAAAATACAAAGAAAATCTTTTGCCTATTTCGCCTTTCACTTCAAAACTCAAAGTTAACAGGATTAATATAGAGCTGTGGGAAAAAAATATTCATATGATCAGGTATATGGATTTAGTTTTCATAATTTTTAACTCTAATTTAGGTCATTGATTCTATAAATGTTTTATTACCATTTCTTTTGTAGTATAACTATATTGTGGTGCACCACTCATATTATCCTCAATGTAATCTTGTTCTATTTGAACAAGAAAAAGAATCTGTGATAAATTTAAGGAATATTCATTAATTATTCATAAATAGAAGAAATTATAGCTTTTCTGGTTAAAAGGATTTTCTTTTGCAAATTTAAGTAGCCCTTGTTGAAAATTTTTGACTATTGAAAAAACATTTTTTCATGAAAAATAATGTATTTTATAATACAATAAGCTCTTTAATGAGACTTTTTATTTATTTCTACAAGAGGTTGAGATACTAGCTTCAGTGTTAATATCAAGAAAATAAATCAGAAATTTCTTTTGACGCAAATTATCCCCATTTACTCAATACCCAAATTTATCAAAATTTATTATAGCAATCCCATTATAAGGGATTCAAATGAATTGTGATCAAAGAAATAAAATATGAAATCTTTACAAAATATCTCTTTCTTTATTTTATCAGTTTTTTTTAGAGACTTATCTTGATAATTTCATTTTGATTTAAATAAAATAAGCATAATGAGATATCAAATATATTGGTCAAGAAAATTTGACCTATATTTTCATTTAATTTTAGAATTTAGAGTTATATACTTACGATATACTGAAATAAATTGGAATAAATCTATTTTCATTCCATTGAATTATAAACTTCATTGGAATTCCGTAGATGAAGACTTCTTTTTTACTCTAAAGGAATTGGAATACTCCTTTTGGAAGAAAGAATCCATTGGATTTACATATATCAAATTATCAAAAAAGATATAGTTTTGGAGAGTTTTCTATTGTGCAAATCTCTAAATAACCAATCATTAATAATGCGCTAGCTTTCTGTTTCTCTTCTCAATAATTTGAAACATTGTAAAAATATCTTCAAGCTGATAAAAATTAATAATTTCCTGATTTTATCTACTCTATGAAGATTATTAGTGATTAATTAAAGTTTCATGAGAATGGGAAAAGAAATAATTTTGATTTTTTTGTCTTAAATAGAGTTCAATATGTATATGCGACCTCTTGCTAAAAATATTTAATATAGAAATCTGTATATTTTCAGGGAATATCTTATAGCTAAAGACACTCAAACCTAGAGTCTCAGAACAAAGTTAGTGCGTGAGTCCGAAATCAGATATAGTGAGTATTTTCATGAATAACTACTTGTTTTTTTTCTAGAGTTTATTATTCAAAGTAAAATAATTTTTTAAATTATTATATATCTCTGAAACGGCTCTCTATGGGTCTATGAATTCCAAACAAATGGGAAAAAGCTTGAGAATGATATCGAATAGTACTTACCTTCCCTCAAAGTTTGTGTTAAGATTTAGCCAAACAACAACAGGGTTCAATTCATTCTGGATCCATTTTCATTTGGAACAACTTTAAATTTAAAGATAGGATCAAACCTTCAGAGCCTGAATTCAGGGTCTTCCATTTTTTCATGGTGATGGGACTAATCTTTGAGCCCTCTTGGCTCACCTAATTGTGCGTTGGAGAAACCACATGCATCTTTTGCCAATTATTTGGGTCTTTGAAATGATTTTGAATAGTTTATACAGCTCAACACCATTGAATAGACAGCAGCTAGAATCACTTCAAATGGATTCTCTGTTTGCTATCGGAGATTATAGTTTCTGGATGTGATGAGAACCTCAAAGGAGGGCTTGGTTTTCCTTTATTATGAAACAAGAGCTTAGTTCTCAACGATAATAGCTCATGAAAAAAACTTCCAATATCCCACCAGTTATCCCTAACACTTGAAGTTCAAGGCTCAAATGGTAATGGAGTATCTGTTGGGAAATTTTCACAAACTTTCCAAGTTGGATGAGGTAAAGTTATATAAATTAGAAGGCATTCACTTGTAGAAATAAATTAATATGAGCACAATTACATCAAATTTCCTAAACAAAATAGATGGCATGATATTTCTCAGGTAATGGGGGAGGGAAGGTTTGAAGGGTGCAGAGGTTCCATAAATGGGACAACCTTTCCGTAATATCAAAACTCTAAACGGAAGAGTGAAGGCTTCTTTGATCAGAAGTTAATTCACTCACTTAATGCTCAAATTTTGCTTGATTGTGATGAAAAAACAGAGCTATAATTACAGGATGGCTTGGTTTGTGCACAGACTCCATATCCCATGATAACATTATCCTTCTGAATAATACTGATGAATTCTTTTCAAAAATCTGATATAGGCAGTTCTCCCATTTTTTTAATTGTAATTGGTTTGTTAAATATTAATTATGCATCAATTCCTATTTGGAAGAACAATATTCTTCATGGGATTAAGAATACCTACTTAATGGATATCTCATTATGGAGATTTGGGACTCAGAATCAAATTCACGTATCAATACAGAATTCACTTTCTTTTTGGCTAAATTTTTTGTACCAAATGAACATTGAATTCTGAAGCTCAAAGGGAAATGGACATCACTCATAGAAATACAATTTCAGATACACAGAACCAATCATATAGATCAATACGTAAATTGAATTAAGGAAATCTGAATTTTGCACAACATTTTATCTCAACTCAAATATTACTCATATTATTTAATTAAGGAATCTTGGAAAGAATTTCTGGCTTGATTACTAAATGAGGAACCCTCACCGTCTGCAGCTGAGCTCGGAAGGGTCTTGAGAGAGATATTTTTCATTCATGATTATGATTTAGGAGCTCTAACAATAAGATAGGGACCACAAAAATCCATCATAATTCATCTCTTACTTTCTAATTCTACAATTCTGCATCATTGAGTTCAAAATAAATAATACTTTGTAATTTATCTCACTAAACATCAAGGAAATTAATTTTCAGTATAATTCATAATATGTTTCACTGAATGAATTTACAATGATATAAGAGAATAAAAGAAGATAACATTAAAACCTCATTATGGCCAAATTAAATAATGTCAACAATGCAAACTAACTCAGAAGTACTTATTAATCTCTTTGGCTTACATCCCTTCTTTATTCAATCTGATAATAGCTTCACATAATTGTGCACTTCTAGCTGAACTAATTTCATGATTTATTTTCTATTGGTTCTGTGCCAAATCCTTGTTAATCTTCTCTTCAACTTTCTTGAACTCATATTCAAATCGGGATCGCCTGTAAGATGACTCTATCTACCTATTTTCCTGCTTACCGGATTGCTCCAGTTTATTTATGTTGCACATAACAGAACTCTTTTTAAGATTTTATTCCTCTTCTTGAAATTTACACCTCAGTTTCTCAATATTTTTGATCCTTGGGGTACTTATTCTTCTCATTGTGAAGCCCATGTTGGTATCTCATTTATTTATTCTTTCAGATTACCAAACCTTCATATACCCCTGAACTTAATCACTTTTATGTATATATGAAGTTTTATTTTGCACCTTATGGGCTAATTGATTATCCTGAGAGTCATTTTTTTCTCTAACAAAGCCACCAATTATTTTATTTGCTGACTGACATCCTTTCAGCTAGTTTTGAATGAGTTCCTGCATCTGTAGGGTGTCTTAATTTTTCCCTAATGTATTTAATGGGAATGGAATTAATGCACAACTCACTTGTGTGAATCCCCTTGAGCGTGGCAAGCAGAAGTAGATTTTTTGGTATCTAATTTTCCCAAGTGTGATTGTTCATCCACCCTAGTTTCATCATGACTACTTATCTTTCTCCTTCAGGTAAAGAAAAATAAAATTCACTTTGAGAGTCATGATTAGTTGAATTTCAATTGTGAGGTTCTCATGATTCCTGAAGTGTTGTGATATTCCATACCTTTTTTATTCAGTATAGATGCTCTTTTACATTTCTAAAGGTATTAATTGAAGGTTCAAGAATAGAGACTTCATAATTAATCAATTAAAATAGATGAGCTTAATACTAAAATAGATTTAAATGCAGTCGTATTGAGAATTACATAAGAAAATCCTAGAGGAATAGTATATTTAATTACAAAAATAACAATCAAATTGGGAAAAAAATTAAAAGATAACAAATATTTTGTACTTAACAATTTAGGCAATGGCAGATAGACTACGCCTCATACCTCGACAGATATTCTATGACCTAACTTGTAGCTTTAATATAAAAGAGACAAAACATAGATGAAATAAAAAACCACGTAACAACAGGTTATGGGCCTAACAAAATAAAAAAAGAGAAAGAGGAAAAGGAAGCTTTGAGCTCTTTTGTCGGGGCCGCAATTAGGGACGCCTGGCTGTTAGCCAACATCCATTTTTACCTACCAGATGAAAGCTTTATACTTTATACTTAGCCGCTATTTCTCAATTTTTTTTCTCTACCTTTCATTTTTCTGTCTATCATTTTTTTTTCATAAACCGTGGACTCCTAATTTTACTTAGCTCTTTACTCTATTTTCTGAATAATAATAAATAATCAACAATAAGCGTTTCCAATAAATTTATATTACAATCAAGATTAACTCTGTGTTGACAATCATTTCTTATTCACAAATTCCTTTTGTCTTCCATTACCTACAGAACAGTTTTTTCCTATTATATTATGTCAATTTTCTTTTCTTCAATTGACAAAAAAAAATTCTACGATAAATGCTCAATTTTGAATGCCAAGGGGATATTCAAAACAATTTCACCCGTATTTTTATGAAGAATACACCAAAACATGCTAATTGGAACCTGGCAAACAAGGCAACAATGAAGATGGAAGCAACACAGGAGCAATAACATAACATCGGCTATCGAATTTCACGATTATGGACAACCATATTGCTAAAAGACTCAATAGAAACGTAAGTGAGTCGGGAGCAAGGACTTTACAAAGGAGTTCAAGGAGTAAGAAACGAGTAGCTGGATTGCAAGAGTAGAGCATACCTAAAAGACTCAATAGAAACGTAAGTGAGTCAGGAGCAAGGATTTTACAAAGGAGTTCAAGGAGTAAGAAATGAGTAGCTGGATGAGGACTAAGCTACTCGAGTCTCCTTGCTCTATATATAGTAGTTACAAATCTAAAGTCCATGTTATTACGAACAGGAATTTTGATCACTCTTGGAGATAAGGAAACTAAGGAAGATTTATTAAAATAACTACATGATTAGATCATACGACTGTTGTCAGTGATGATTAAATTAACAATTGCAAGCAACAGCAATTTTCAAAGAAGACCACATGCTCAAACTAAACAGCAGTAATTTCAAATCATGGGAGACAATAATCTCCATCATCCTAGATGATTTCATTGATGATCCATCTTTTCTTCACCACGAGGGACCAACACTATCAAGTGACAAAAAAATCTGTCACGGAATTTTCATACACTCACTACCAGAAGCAATACAAAGCGAAATCTTACACCTAAGACCATTCAAAGGCATATATGACCATCTGCAAATATTATACCACATAATCACAAGAAAGGGGCAAATGGCAAGTTTGGAAGATTTACTTAACATCTGAATGAATGAAAATGAAGCCCCAGAAAGTTATACACTACAAATACGCTCAGCTGCAAGCAAATTCGCCCAACGTGGAGGGGTATTCAGTGAGGACCTCCTTTTGGGACTAATCATACAACAAGGAGTACAATACCAGGCTGTGGCTAGTACAATAATGGCCCAACTGCAGAACAATATTTTCAACAAAGGAAAACACCCTAGCCTTGCAGTCTGTCAACAATTACTGGAATCCTCCTTCCAAAAACACTACAACCAAATCGAATCACCTAGACAGGATACTGGGATGGTTTTCCACCAAGCCTTGGTCAAAAACAGCACACCCACTTCCAGCATCTACAATGGGTACTCAATTGACCCTGCGGTGCTGAAAACTTCTATATGGGGAATATGTCACAACTGCAAGAAGCAAGGGCACTTCCCTCATGAGTGCTGCACCAAGAGGAACAGTAACCAGCAATTGCCCTTGGGTGCCAATGCAACTCAATTCTGAGCCTACTACCCAATCATCACACCTCCAACACTGAGGTAGACATTGGGATAAAAGCCAGCCAGCTACCACACGCCAATATTAACGTAAACCAATGGCACCATTGAATGTGTATTTCTTGGAGCTGGGAGAGGACAAAGACTTAGTGAATTTATTCCAGCTAGATATCAAGGAGGTGGGAATGTAGGTAGTAAAGAGCTGGTATGTGACACCAGAGAAACTCACTCCCTTACTAACAACCATGATGCTCTGTGCACCTTCCATGAGCTAACAACACCTCTGCCACTATCTGAAACCACCAAGACAGCAGGAAAAAGGATTTTTGTTACGGGTGTTGGAAACATGATCTTTAAGGGGATCAATGATTGATTTGTTATAGTCAAGAATGTTTTTTATTCTCCCAAAGGCATGGTAACACTGATATTACCAGAATTGACAATTTGCGCAGGAGGAAAAATGTGCACCAGAGGCAATGACCTTGTATTCTGCAATGCAAGTAACACCCAATTAATAACTTGTAAGGTTTTGATATGAAACTTTGATTAAAAATCAAGTACTTTTCCTGTCCTCAAGATTTGTATAAGGTAAAAATCAATTAAAAATAGTAAGAAATATTATTTTTAAGAGAAAACATGCCAATTTTATTGTTTAGAGCTTTATTAGTATAAATCAATAATATTTTAAAGATTTATTGTTTTACCAACAATAAAAATTTATCCAAAAATACTCTACAAGAGATATTTAAGGCTACAAAAGGAATTTCTTCAAGAGCAATTTCAATTGGAATTAATTGAGAAAAGAACTGCAAGAAATCAATTAAAGAAAAAATGCTTTAAAAAGAATATTAAAGAGAAAGCACACCCAAAAGTGACCAGAGGGAATTTGGAAACAAAGTGACAAAGTTTACAGTGATGAAAGATGCTTTAATTCACTTTTGGGGTGGTTCAGGGGTAAAAGTGATTATAATGATTTTTTCACGTGGTTAAAAGGTTTAATATCATTTAAGAAAGGTGGTTGGAATCCTTTATTGATTGGTTTAACAATGTTTAAGCTAATTATAAAAGGAAAAGATTCTAACATGAAGAGAAAACTGGGGCAAAGAAGACATTCTTTTATAGCCATCAATTTTCTTACTCCAAAAGTAAAACTTACTCTTGTCAGTCGTGAAAAACATTCTGACAACAGAAAATTTATTATGGAATCATTGAACTCTGCTTTAGACCAAAAAAGGGCTGGTTTAAGCCATTTTTAGCCATTTTAGACCCTTAAATCAGCCATTACTATAGCAATACCTGGTCTAAAGCCTTCAAAACACGTCAGAATGTGTGTAAGAGACGTAGAAACCAGTTAAAACTGTTTTTACTATGATTGTTTCATCTTAAGGGTAGCTTTACCCTCTTGGTAACAGCTAAAACTACCCCAGTTGGTATCAAAACCTCATCATCAATTGAGTCCACAGACCCTGTAACTCAATTCCAGGCCAAAAGTGATGAAATTTTGCGTGAATTTTGACACCAAATTCCTGTCAGCAAGGATTTTGGGGGTCTAGCTCCCCCTTAGAGCTGGAGTGCCTTTCCCCCCCCCCCAAATTTAATCTTTCCAATTTATTTTTCCTTTAATTCCTCATCATGTATTATACTTACAATTTAAATATGTAATTCAATTCAGTTGTACAGTTCAATACAGTAATAATTGATACCTCATGTGTAAATCAAAGTTCACTTATGTAATACACATGCACATTTTGACATTTCAATTGAATTCAATTGAAAATACTTTAATTCCTCATAACTTCTAAAATATACACAACACCTCAATTTTAACACAAATTTTGGTGATTAACACTACATGTGATGTGAATCAAATTAAAGCTGTGAGAATTTTCAACTTTCATACAGAAAGTACTAAAAACTTAATTTAAGCTTATTTAGAGTTGATTTACAAAATTTTCACTCAGAGGTGACCCCACCTGATTTTTTATGAGGAATCCAATGGTGAAATAATTTTTATATGTTTATTTATTGGATAAAAATTTATAATAATTTCTATTTAACTTTTTTCTAATTTTTTTTTTCTCAATTTTGTTAAAAATTCATTTTTACTTAATTTTTTCAAATATAAATGTAATTTTATAATTTCAAAATTTAATGTAATTTTATTCAAAATTGTAATTAAATTTTTAATTTTGAATATAACTTCATATTTATATTTTGATTTTTATTTCAATAATATAAATAAATTTATTATATTTATATTTATATGTTAATTTTGTATTTGTAGTCTTTTGGGTATATGAAATTACCTCTAAGGCTCACATTCCCTCCCCCTAAAAAAAGAATATTATTTTGTAATATTGGTATTTCTAGTGTGTCTGAATCTCCTGAGGTGTTTGGTAGCTTCTGGTATATCTTTTTCTTCTAACCATTCATCTTCTCAAGTTGGGTCACTGTACCTAACAAGGTATTCCCTCACTTTCTTGGTTCTTAATTTTCTTTCTTTAAGAACTTTGGTAATTTTCTTAGTACCAGATGTCTCAATAGGAGGTATAGCTTGGGGAATCTCATTCCTCAAGGGAAATTTCTCAGCATCACTAGATTCATATGGTTTTACCAAGCTTACTTGAAACGTAGGATGCTTATTACTAAGTTCTTGAGATAATTCTACTTCAACAGCATTTTCTCCATGGAGGGCTTTAATAACAAAAGGTCCTGCAAAGGAGTCTTTGAGCTTTTTACATCCTTTGATTTCATTGAAGTTGGTGATGGATACTAGTACTAAATCCCATATCTTGAAATCTGGAGTGGCATGTGATTTGTCCCATTTATCTTTAGCATATGCAAATGAGTCTTCCATGCATTTTACTGCATGCTTTCTGGCTCTGTCTAGCACTCCTTTGAAGCTGGCAGCTGTAGGATGTATTTCAGCCCAATCTTTCCTTAAATAATCTTGGGGTAATTTGGGATTCCATCCTTTTTCCATAATAGCAGGAGTCTCATTGGTACTGGCATGAATGGAGGTTTTGTATGCCAGCTCCAGTGCAGGTAGAAGAGTACACCAATCATGGTTGAAACCATCACTATCTTTAAATTCAAGGCCATATGCACAAAATATTCTTACCATGTCCTCTAAGGTTTGGATCATCCTTTCAGCCAGGACATCAGTTTGTGGGTGGTAGGCTGTAGAGAAAGACAGTTTAGTGCCAAATAATTGGTGAAGATTTGTCCATAGTGCTGAAGTGAATTTGGGATCTCTATCACTGATGATATTTGTAAGTATCCCAGTCCATGACACTACTCTATTCCATATCAGAACAGCTGTATCCATGGCTGTATCATCCTTGTGACATGGTAAAAAGATTGGAGTTTTACTGAATCTTTCCACAATTACTAGGCAAGAATTACAACTTCTGTCACCTCTTGGTGGTAGGCCTGTTACCCAATCCATATGGACAATTTTCCAATGTCTGCTTGGTTCTTGGATTTTTATCATATTTCCAAGTCTCTTGCCAGTGGATTTATTTGCCTTTTGGCATCTGTCACAGGTTTTGCAATACTCTGCAACATCTTTCTTCCATATTGGCCACCATATGCAGGTCTTTACTTTCTCTCTTGTTCTGTCTTCAGACAGATTTCCTGAAAAGGGGCTATCATGGCATTCTTTCAGTACAAGATTGATTAATGACCTGTCTAAAACTGTCATGACACATGTGTGCTTGGGTCTGTGGTAAATCATACCATCCAGTAGGTGAAATCTTCCTTAATCATAAGATTCTTTCCATACTTCATCCAAGGCATGTATTAGAGAGTTGTCTTTACAGTCTTTGTTAAGTAATTGGCATAAGATGCTACAATTCTTATCTTGAGTGTAACTACTTCTGACTTCTTCAAAGAAGGTGGTGTTCAAGTCTGTAACACTTATTCCTTCTATTGGGATTTGTGGTGAAGGTTCTTCTGGCACATAAGCAGGATTATCAATATTATTTGGTAGTGGCCATCTGCTTAGGCTATCTGCATTCTTATGAATATTCCCATCCTTATGAACAATAGTCATATTGCCTCTGTATTCTGGTATGGCTATTTGCCATCTGAGCATATGTCTGTTGGGTGTTTTCATGTTTAAAAGTGATTTGACAGCTGTAAAATCTGTTATCACCTCAAAAACACATCCCTTCAATCAGTAGTTTAATTTTTCCAAGGCCCAGACAGGACATGGACATTCCATTTGACTTGCTCCATATCTGGCTTCGGTTGGTTTGATTTTCCTGGATATGAAACATATGGGTCCTTCTACAGCTTTATCATTTATGATCTGAACTTGGTGAAGTGCAGCACCCAGTCCATCCCCTGATGCATCAACATACAACTTGAAAGGCAATTTAAAGTCTGGCATCAGTAAGAGTGGAGCAGTGGTCAAGGCTTCTCTTAGAGAATCAAAAGCTTTGACTCTGTCAACAGTCATTTCAAATACTGTGTCTTTGTCACACAGTTTATAAAGTGGTCTTTCTATGGATGCAAAATCTTTAATGTGTTGCCTGTAATATCCTGCAAAACCTAAGAATGACTGAATTTCCTTCTTGTTCTGAGGCATGGGTTTTAGCAATACTGCTGCAACTTTGTTTTTGTCAATTCCAAGGGAAAAACCAGATACAACATGTCCTAGTGCCTTAAGTTCTTTAAATCCAAAATGGCATTTCTTCAAGGAGATTTTCATGTTTACTGATTGAATTTTTGTCAACCCTCTGGACAATCTGTACATATGCTCCTCCCAAGTCTTGAAACAGACAATAATGTCATCAATGTAAATGATTAACCATCCCTCTGAGAGTTCTTCAGCAAAGATTTCATTCATCATTCTTTGGAAGTGTGAAGGTGCATTTTTGATACCAAAGGGAATCATCAAGTATTCATACACTCCACAATGAACAATAATTCTCAAGTATTCTCTTGCTTTTGGTGTCACCACATTTTGATGGAATCCTTTAACGGAATCCACAGTGCTTATATACACTGCTTGAGATATTTGAGTGAGGGAAATTTGGATTTTTGGTATTGGGTATCTATCTGCAACAGTGTAAGTGTTCAGAGCTCTAAAGTCCCCAACCATTCTGGATTTTCCATTATGCCATGCCACTATGACTGGTGTAGTTATTTCTACTTCTTCATTGTGGCCTAATTTTCTTATTACACCAAGGTCTAGAAGTTCTTTGATATGAGTTTCCAGAGCTTCTCTTGACTTGGGACTTGCTGGGTATGCAGGTCTTCTCAAGACTGGTGTATAAGGTCTTTCAATATTAAGAATGATATCAACTTTATGACCAATAATTGCTCCTAGGGGTTCTTTGTCTGAAGCAAATTCTCCATTGTGGTCATACAAAAGGGAAGAAAGTTCATTTTCTTGTTTATCAGTCAGATGAAGGCTTGTTTCAGCCTCATTCAACTGTTCAGATTTGAATTTCTCCAATTGTAAGTTGACTGGTGATACTTTATTTACTGTAATCTGTCTTTTAAATGGTAGAAAGGCAAACTTCTGACACTTATTGTCTCCAATAGTAAAGTATCTGTCTTTGTTGTTATGTAAATCTATTCCATACATGATTAAATAGTCATTTCCCAATATAAAATGGGTACTAGAGCAATTTTCCATGACAACAAGTTCAACTGTGATTCTCAAATTCCCATTAATGTGGGGGAATATGACATTGGTCTCAAAAATGTGTAATGCTTACATTGGATTACTTGCACTATTGAATTTTATACCATCAATTGGTAACAATTGGTCTTCAAAATTTGGTACACAAGTCTTAAGAAAATATTTTCCAATACAAGAGCAGAAGGCTCCTGGGTCAAGCAAAAGTTTGGTGGGTGTTTTTGTCAATCACCACTTCTGTTATACAGGAGTTACCAGCTGTATAACCTTTCCCCCTGTTTGGTTTAGTTTTCATAAGTTGTGCATCTTGAGCTTTTGATAAATCAAGTTGACCATTGCTCAATTGTGGCAAGTGGGAATAAGATTCCATGATGTCAAAAGTGGCATTGATATTTTCTATATCTTTTGAAGATTCAGAAAATATTGATGACTTGTCATATCAATTGTCTTCAATTATGTCATCTTTTTCAACATCAGGTTCCTTTTCAATATCAATTTCATTGATTTTCCCCTTCTTTGGACATGTATTGGCTAAATGGGTGGTGCTTTGGCAACTATGGCACTTTCTGACTGTATCTGCAGATTTATACTTAATATTATTAGAATTTTCTTTAGGGTTTTTGTCCACAGAATCTTTCCAAGGTGTATTAAACCTTGTTTTGAGATTCACCCTACTAGAACCAATTTTGGTTCTGGTGGTTACTTCTTCTAATATATTGATAATATCTTCTGCTGAAGATTGTTCAGTAGTCCTGCTTTTGATATCATGCTCTAAGTCACCTCCACATTGTCTCAGAATTTTTCTATGGATCATAAATTCTGACATGTCAGGATATAATGCTGTTAATCTGTCTTTTTGTTGGCAAAACCATGGTAAATCTTTGTCTTTATCAGAATTGAATTTGGCAGATTCAAAGGCTGTACCAACTTCAGACCTCTAAGCATCATTTTCCCATTTGTTGATGATTTGGGTTCTCCACCAAGTCCAACTCTGGTGTCCATGTGCTTGTCTTATTTTTATGTACCATCTGTGAGCTGATTTGGTAAAAAAGGTGTTAAATCTGGCTGTTACCAATCTGTTTGGTAATTCAAAATCCTCTTTGATCATTTCAATACCTCTAATGAATTCCATATGGTCATACTCTCCTTCACCACTGAAGTGAGGCAATTCTTTAAGTTTTGGAACCTATTTCAAGATTTCTTGGCCCATTGATGGTTCTAAGCTATGAAAAGAAGTAGAAAATTCATTTTTTAACTGTGAATTTTCAATATCCAATACTTTTGGGTTGGGAATTCTTGTATCTTCATTTTGATTAAGAGGTGTAGACATTCTTGGTAAAGTGTTTAGCAGTTGTTCAATATCATTTATTTTACTGTTGTTACACCTTTGTGAATTTCTTAATTCATGTTGCAAGTTTTGTATAGAGTTTATGACATTCTTTTTATGATCATCCTCTTTATATGTTATCTCATCCCATAATTCTGTTTGTTTAGTATTATCAGATATAACTTAATTTAACTTTATTGTTAATTTTGATATTTCCTCTCTTGAGGTACCAGGAAGCTTTTTCAAGGCAACTGTATTTGTCTTTACTTGAGCAAATGATTTTGAAACATCATCAAGAGCTTTTTTATTATCCTCTTTGATAGTGCTTATGGCTTGTTTTATTCTTGTTTCAATTATGTAATCAATATTGAATTTGGAATATTTGTCTGTTAATTCTTTAATAATGGCAAATTGTTCATTTATCTTAATGACAAAAGAATTATCATTATTGGAAGCTTTGATTGTTCTTAAAACTCTTTCAAAGCATTTAAGTGTATCATTTATTTGGCTCAGACTCAAGTTATTTGTCTTAAGATTGTCACAAATTGATGTATTTCTATCAGAAAGATGACTTTTTACATCAGAAATAGCTTTATACAACTCTGGAATACAATCAAAAATATCATAAATCATTTTTGATATTTTAATCTGGCTTCCTCCTTCTTTTGTAATTCCATCATGGTTCTGGCCATCTGAAATACATTTTTCATGGCATCCTGTTAAATCTTTGGCATTCTGTAGCCCTGGCTCTAAGGTTTTGGGGCTGGTGCCTTCCCTTTGCCCTTTTTTGGAGTTTGTGGCTGCTTTTTCACATTTAAATTGCTGCTGATGGCCACTGGGGCTGTTTTTGGCACTGGTTTGGGTGGTGGAGGGTTGTTTTTCCTCCATTCTAGTGTCAAAAGCATCATGTTTTTCTTCTCCATCAATGGATGCCATCCATTGAGCAATTTGCAAGTATTGGGATGGCCCAGGAATTTTCTCACATTCAGGTAAGAATTCATGCAATTCTTCCACATGTCTGCAAGGATCTGGTACTCCTTGAACTGAAGTGCATTGTTGTATGCACTGTGGCTGGCTTTGTATATGTCCACTGAGGCTTGGTGTGGTGGTGTAAGCTCTTTTTGAAGGTAATATGGTATTATCAGCTTCAGAATGACCCATTTTAGTTGTTTGGAAGTCATCAACTGACCATTTTCCTTCTGTACCTGATTGGCCTCTGCCATAGTCACGTCTATTACCTTTCTGGGAGCTGCTTGAGGGGTTATATCTGGCTCCTGATCTGGTTGAAGGCATAATTATGGTTAAAAGGGCTTAAAATAGTAATTCTACATCAAAAAACTTACTATTGGCCAAATCTTTGGCTTTCTGAAGAGTATTACTTATTTCCAGGTTGACTAATTCAGAAGAAATTGGCTCTGGTTGAATATTCTGACTCACAATAATAGTACTATTATGATCAGAATTAACAGTACTGGCAGGAATAATGCTGGTTACTGTTGAGGCTGTTTCAATATTTTCTTGTCTTACCACATTTTCAGAAACACTAAAGTTAATGAGAAAACCAATTAATTAAGTGAAAAAAGGATATTTCAAAAAAAAGAAATTAAAATATAAGCCTCACTTATAATATTAAAAAAATTATTTTTTTATTAATTTTTTGAATTATAAGTATTGTTTATATGTTTTTAAATTTCTCAATATAGGAAAAAAGATTTAAAAAGAGTGAAAAAAATATGTCACAGGTAAAATATCACAGCTGGGCCCCCAAATGTAAGGTGTGGATATGAAACTTTGATTAAAAATGAAGTACTTTTCCTGTCCTCAAAATTTGTATAAGGTGAAAATCAATTAAAAATAGTAAGAAATATTATCTTCAAGAGAAAACACGCCAATTTTATTGTTTTACCAACAATAAAAATTTTTCCAAAAATACTCTACAAGAGGTATTTAGGGCTACAAAAGACATTTGTTCAAGAGCAATTTCAATTGGAATTAATTTAGCAAGAAGCTGCAAGCACTTAATTAAAGAACAAAGTCTTTAAAAAGAATATTAAAGAGAAAACACACCCAAAAGTGACCAGAGTGAATTTGGAAACAAAGTGACAAAGTTTACAGTGATGAAAGATGCTTTAATTCACTTTTGGGGTGGTTCAGGGGTAAAAATGATTATAAAAGTTACAAAAAATGATTATAATAGTTTTTTCACGTGGCTTAAAGGTTTAAAATCATTTAAGAAAGGTGGTTGGAATCTTTTATTGATTTGTTTAACAATTTTTAAGCTAATTATAAAAGGAAAAGATTCTAACATGAAGAGAAAAGTGGGGCAAAGAGGACATTCTTTTATAGCCATCAATTTTCTTACTCCAAAAGTAGAATTTACTCTTTTCAGTCGTGAAAAACAGTCTGACAACAGAAAAACCAATTATGGCATTATTGAACCCTGGTTTAGACCAAAAAGGGCTAGTTTAAGCCATTTTTAGGCATTTTAGACCCTTAAATCAGCCATTACTATAGCAATACCTGGTCTAAAGCCTTCAAAACACGTCAGAATGTGTGTAAGAGACTTAGAAACCAGTTAAAACTGTTTTTACTATGATTGTTTCATCTTAAGGGTAGTTTTACCCTCTTGGCAACAGCTAAAACTACCCCAGTTGGTATCAACACCTCATCATCAATTGAGTCCACAGACCCTGTAACTCAATTCCAGACCAAAAGTGATGAGCTTTTGTGTGAATTTTGACACCACACACCTGTCATCAAGGATTTTGGGGGTCTAGCTCCCCCTTAGAGCTGGAGTGCCTTTCCCCCCCCAAATTTAATCTTTCCAATTTATTTTTCCTTTAATTCCTCATCATGTATTATACTTACAATTTACATATGTAATTCAATTCAGCTGTAGAGTTCAATACAGTAATAATTGATACCTCATATGTAAATCAAAGTTCACTTATGTAATACATGCGCACATTTTGACATTTCAATTGAATTCAATTGAAAATACTTTAATTCCTCATAACTTCTAAAATATACACAACACCTCAATTTCAACCCAAATTTTGGTTATTAACACTACATTTGATGTGAATTAAATTAAAATTTTGAGTATTTTCAATTTTCATACAGAAAATACTAAAAACTTAATTTAAGCTTATTTAGAGTTGATTTACAAAATTTTCACTCAGAGGTGACCCCACCTGATTTTTTATGGGGAATCCAATGGTGCAATAATTTTCATATCTTTATTTATTGGATAAAAATTTAGAATAATTTTTATTTAACTTCCTTCCAAATTTATCCATTTTTTTTACAATTTTGTTAAAAATTCATTTTTGCTTAATTTTTTCAAGTATAAATGTAATTTTATAATTTCAAAATTTAATGTAATTTTATTTTGAATTGTAAATAAATTTTTAATTTTGAATATAATTTCATATTTATATTTTGATTTTCATTTCAATAATATAAATAAATTTATTTATTTATATATTTATATGTTAATTTTGTATTTGTCGTCTTTTGGGTATATGAAATTACCCCTAAGGCTCACATATCTGCTACTTTCATTGCATCCAAAAGGTGCTGTATTTTCCCCCATTCCTAAAACAGTGTGAGATAGTGTGGAACTCCTTTTAGTGTGGGATTGGATAAGGCAGTCCTTGAGGGGGAAATCATAGGTAAACAGTTTTGAATTGCTGAAATAATCCTGTAGCCAAGGGTGCTAATGGTGTTTTAGCTGCCCCTCTGAATATACTAAACAATCTCCCTACAGAGCTCACAAATCAATATTTAAGATTGTGGCTTTGCAACTAGAGAAGACTTTTTAGAAGTCTCTATCAGACCTATTCAATAACTAGATAAGTAATTTATAAGTTAAGACAGTATAAAATATAATTTTCAAATAATAATATGAGATAATTATAAGGGTAAGACCTTAATAGTATAAGCGGTTGATTTAACATAATAGTAATAATATATATTTTAAGGGGTAAGTTCAATTTGATGTTATATATGTTATAGTACTTAATGGTTTGAGGGGTTAATTGTTAATATAATATAATAATAAGACCTTTAATAATTCATTGGTAAGATATTGTTCAATATAGAGTGGATGTTTGTTAGATATATAAATGATATAATATAATATAAGGGTAGGGTTTTTTATATATATAATAATATATAGTTGTAAGGTTCTTTTTTCAATATGAAGATATAATAATACTTTTTTTCCTTTATATTGTAAAGGGTATGGGGATAAACTCAATATTATGAGTATTATTGATAGTATTATAATTATAAGACTAATAATTTAAACATAGGGTGGATTAATAATATTAAGTAGACCTTCTGTTAACTATTATTAATTAAAAATTACTATTAATTAAACTTATAAGTCTATAATACTTTAATAAAATAACTAGATTATCCTACTAGTAAGGGATGGATGAATTATTCTCCTTCTTGGTATATAATTCCTTTTTAATAAGAATACTAGGTTGACCTACTAGTGAGGGATGAATAGTTATTCTCCTTCTTGGTATATAGCTAATTGGATTTCATGGGGAGAAGAGGAGAAAATGAGGGAGAGAGGACCTCTATTTATATTCTTTGGGCTCTCCATAGAGGCACTCAAAAACAAGGGACTTAGAATTTTTCACTTCTTTTGGCTGGAATAATTTTTTATAGTTGTGAGATACCATTTGTTTGGTTTTTTGCACCAATTTATGTATGATTATATAATCTGAGATGTTTTTGCTGGTGAGGAATTTTGAGATGGTGTCATTTGATGAAGATATTGCACCATATGTTTGGTATATTGCACTATTTCTGAAGGGGTGATGTGATTTTGTACAGCTATTGCACCATAGGTCTGTGAACTGTTTGAGCTTTAGGTGGAGAATTCTGTGTATTGTGGGGATTCTATTTGTCCTGTATGAGTTTTTCCATTTCTTTATCCAGCTTAATTCTGTTTTTATTTCAAATTTACTGGCTTATCAGGTGGCTGTACTTGTATTTCCACAGATTTGCTGGGTAATTTAAGCTTTTTGATGGATTTTACTTGCATAAATTGATTTATTTATTTTTCTTTCTGTCTTGTGACTGTTGATTGATACAGTTTTAATTTATTCCTTGTTGAAGTGGCCTCAGCTTAATAACTGAATTGCTGAGTAATCCAAAGTTGAGCAGAGCTAGGGTAACTTGAGTGTTACATTACCCCTTTCACTGGTAACTTAAACATTCTTGCTAACTTGTCTTTTTCTTTTCCTTATTTTATGGTTATGCTTGTAATCAAATGGACCATTCTTCCAGTAGTTGCTTATGGGATTATACATATTGATGAAGTTATATCCATTATATTGCTGAATTCCTCTATTTTAATTGATTAATTATTGATTTTTCTTTCTTCAGTCTTCAAATTATAGTCCTATAAAGGAAGTTTCACTTGAAACTGGGCCATTAAGGTATGGAATACCACATCCCCCTCTCCATTTGATACTGTCCCCAGAATTCCAGCTTCAAGAGGAATATTCTGGGTTCATTCATCAAACCTTCATTTATTTAAAACTCTATTCTAATAACTTCACTTGATACTTTCTGTTTGTAGCTCTTTATATTGATTTTGAATCTCCATAGCTTATTTTTTTTTTCTTCTTGACTTTGTTTTGAAATATAACCATTTTTGATCATTTTCATCTTGATATAGTTGATTTTGTTTTATTGGTGGATTTTCATCTTTTATTTTATTTATCTCTTTCTTTGTTAAATAGTATTTTGATAATAAAAGAACATTATGTTCTTTCTTATCTTTGCTTTTATTTTAATGAATAATAATGCAGTTATAAGGTCATACTAAAGACCATTGCTTGAGTTATTTGAAGTAATAATTGATAAAAAAAATAATAAATAATTTTGTCAGACAGTTTCAGGTCTTATCAAGGACCTATTGTTGAATTAATTTTGTTGATAAGATATAAGAATATTTGGACAGTTTAAGGTCTTATCTAGGACCTCTCTTCTTTTTATTTTGTTTTTCTGATTGGGTTGTTCTTTCTTCTTGTCTTTGGTTTTTCTGAAATTAACCTTAAGTGGTAGGGCCATCCCCTCTCCATTTAATAATTGTACCATCATTTGTAATTTTTTATTTTTATTTTTATCTTTATATAATAATATTTTTTTTATAAAGTATGAATATGATGGGTGTAAAGAAAAATTTCTAAGAGTAATAATATAAAATAATATCAAATCATCACAAAATAGAATATGAGTTTTATATGAATTTGAGATAAAAGAAAATAAGATAAAATAAAATAATAGGAAGTAATATAAAATAATAATCAATAAAGTAAAATAATATAGATTCTTTCTAAAATGATACTAATCAATATAAATGTTAAAGGAATAATAATAAGGAGGATTATTTAACTACTTTTGAGAATAAAACTAGTTTAAGCTCTTGATGAATCTCTTTAATCACTTTTTCTTGTATTTTTAGTATATTAGTTATTATTCATGGTGGGTGGCCTTTTTATTGTTATTGAGGATTGACACCCCCTTCTCCACTTAATAATTGTAACCTATTTTTTTTTATTCTATTTTATTTTTATAATAATGAATTTAATTTAATATAAATAATACTAATAAATTTAAATTCATTTAAATAATAATTATAGGTTTAATTTGGCTTAAATAATAATAATTTTTTTTTTAATTTAAATAATAATATTTTATTTTTATTTTTATTTTTATTTTTTTTGGAAGTAACTAGGTGTGAATACTTCAGATCAAGTTAGCTGTACTTCTTATCTCGCCGCGGGTAAAAGAGTTTCTTCCAACTTTAATTTAACCCTCTTTCCTCTTCTATCAAAATAAAATCAAATTAAGTAAAAAAAAATACAAATAAAAATAATAATTGCAGTTTTTTTTTTGTGTACAATACAGTACAGTACTGGACTGTACTCTTCTCCATCCATCGCGATCGATCGTTTTCCTCTCTTTTTTTTTTTTTTTTTTTTTTTTAAGAAAAATAAAAAAAGGTAATTTGTATTTTTTTTTTACATATTTATAAAAAAAATAATAATAATGATTCAATTTTTTTATTGTTTTCATTGGTTTTGTTTTTTTGCTGTTTTTGCATCATTACGATGCCTTTTTTTAAAAAATTACCATTATTATTATGAAAAATTTCATTTTTAATGAAAAATAATAATTATTGTATATTTCTTTTATAATATACTTGTTAATAATAACTATTATATTATTATTTTATTTTATTTTTATTTTTTTTGATATATTTAAAGTTAATATTAAGGTTAAGTTTCAATTAATTAAGCTTAATTGATCTTAATTTAGTTTTTATTTATTAGTTGTTTTTTTTTTAGTTGAGTTGAGCTCAAAACTAATTTGACAAAACAAAGTAAGATCAAATTAATTAAGATTTCTCTTAAATTAAATTAAAGTTCAATTGGTTTTGATTTAGTTTTGTGGTGTTGAGAATTAAGCTTAACCAAATAATGTAAGGTTAAATTAACTACTATTTTTTTTTTAAAAAAAAAATAAATTAGATTAAAGTTCAATGTATTTTAATTGAGTGTTTGATTTTCAGTTGAGTGAATTAAGAAGTAATTTAACCAAATAATATAAGATTCAATTAATTAAATTTCTGCTTTAAAACTAAAATTGAAGTTTAATGTAATCATGTAAAATAAATCACTATAAGGTTGATTTAATTGATGTATTATTATTATTATTATTTTAATTAAATTTAGAGTGGGGTTAATATTTAATTAACCAAATAATATGAGGTTAAATTAATTAAATTACTGTGTCAAAATTCAAATTGGAGCTTTAATTCAATCTAGAAAATCAACCAACATAAGGCTAATTTAATCTATGCAATTTATCTTTTATGCCCTAAATTCTAAAAGGAATTAAAGAGCTGATGAGATATATCTTTTGAGTTTTGCATAGCCTCCAATATATGAAAAATTTGAGGGCTAAACTGTGGGTGGAAGAAATTTGCTCCATATTCAATATAAAAGGAGGTCTTTTTCTCCCTTATTCCCAGAAAAAAAATAATTCTGTGTCTTTATAATATGATTTTTTAAATATCCAAAATAAATTTATATATAAAAAGAATTAATTTTATAAAGAAATATTTTCATTTGGATTTAACCTGGCCAGTTATACCTTTGATTATATAATCTTTATTTTTTCTTTAGGGTATTGGTAAAAACACATAAGCAAATTGGTAAAAACACGTAAGAGCTTACGTGTTTTTACCATCAATTGGTAAAAACACGTAATTTTATGGTAAAAACACGTAAGGGATGGTTTTTAAATGAAATATGGCTATTTATGGCATGTATGATGCCATTAATGCCATTTGTGCCATTAAAAATTCCATTTATGGAATTAAAAGTGCCATAAATGCAATTATAAATGAAATATTTCTGATGCCATTAACGCCATAAATGGCATTAACATTGCCATAAATGGAATTAACAGTGCCATAAATGGCATTAACATTGCCATAAGTGGCATTAACAGTGCCATTAATGGCATTAACAATGCCATAACAAATGGCATTAACAGTGCCATAAATGGCATTAACAGTGCCATAAATGGCATTAACATTGCCATTAATGGCATTAACAATGCCATAAATGGCATTAAAAATGCCATAAATGGCATTAAAAATGCCATAACAAATGGCATTAACACTGCCATAAATGGCATTAACACTGCCATAAATGGCATTAACAGTGCCATTAATGGTATTAACAGTGCCATTAATGGCATTATCAATGAAATATTATTGATGCCATTAATGCTATTTATGGCATCAAAAATGCCATTTGTGGCATCAAAAATGCAACATTTCTGATGCCATTGATGCCATAAATGGCATTAATAATGCCACAAATGGCATTAATAATGCCACATTAACAATGCCATTAATGGCATCACTAATACCATGAATGGCATTATCAATGCAATAAATGGCATAATGCCATTTATGTAACACCATAAATGGCATTGTTAATTCCATTTATGTAATGCCACAAATGGAATTTTTGATGCCATTTATGTTATAGTTAAGGCCATTAATTCCATTTTTAACGCCAATGTTAAGGCCATTAATGCCATTTTTAAGGCCATTTATGGCATTTTTGAATGCATAAATGGCATTGTCAAGGCCATTGAATTCAATTTATGGCATTGCTGTAATGCTATTTATGCCAATTTTCTGGCCATAAATGGCATCTGTATGTCATTCTTGATGCCATTTATGGCATTATTATGTCATCAGTGATGCCATTTATGGCACTTTTGATGTGATAAATGGCACTGTTAATGCCAAAAATCAAATTTTAACTTCCACTCATCATAAATTAAATTTTGAATTCAACTTATGTCATAAATGGCATTTTCAATTCAACTACAAACATGAACAAAAAAACATAAAAAAACATGGACTTTTTGGGCCTACGAATGTTCTTGCAAACAAAATACCAAAATGTTGGGCTTCTGGCTTATTATTCTCAACATTCTCACCTTCATTTTAAAAAAAAATTATTGAAATTCATAAGTGGGAACATTTTTAATGAATTTTTTCAAAAAAATGGGCCATTTTACCAAATTGCCCAAAATAGAAAAATTGGGCAAAAAAAAAAAATTGAAAAAATTTGGGGACCTTCACATCCCATGTCGGAAAAAATATGGCAAAAAAAAATGTTAAAAACTCTCAAAAATGAGCCTGAGGAATTTTTATAAAAAAATTAGGTTACTTACGTGTTTTTACCATAAAATTACGTGTTTTGGCCATAATTTGGTAAAAACACGTAAGGGCTTACGTGTGTTTACCAACACCCTTTCTTTATCATTTTAATTTAATAATTATTTTAGGATACTAAAAACAATATGGTTATCGATATTTCTGGTTCATTTTTTCTGGATGACTTTGATCTTCTTAATGCTTGTTCTTATAAATTGTTATTTTTATTTTAATCTTGCTTTATTATCTTGATTATTTTAAAAATTGTTCTTGTAAGCAGGGGGGTGACTAGTAAATTCTAAAAAAAATGAACCAATAAAAAATATAATTTGAATAAAAATAACCATAAAAAAAACTGGCTACCCTTCTGCTATGTGTATTGTAAGGCTGTGTGTTTTGTTTGGCCATATTTGTATATTCCTTCAATTTTGTATTCTATTATTTGGCTTCTTTAAATCTTGCAGTTAAACATTCTTGAGTTATTTCTTTGATTCTTCACCTTGGCTTTAATTCTTCAATGGGTTGATATTGAATATTGATGAAGATGAATTTATAGAATAAAATGGAAATTCCCAAGAATTTCATCCCAAAAACTCAAATCATAAAGGATGGATTTATGAAATAGACACCCACCCTACTTTCTTAGTTAAGTTATTTTTTCTTTATACTAATACACAAGATAACATGGAATAATCATACTGATACACTTGAAACTCTTTTTTTATTGATGATTTTTTTATCTTTATATTTTTCATTATTATTTTTTTTTATATTTTTTATGTAGATATTTGAGACTAGAATAAGACTAAAATTCATGAAATAATAAAGAAAAATGTTTAATTGTAATAAAAAAGGCATTGATAATATGAAAATTTGTTGTCAAGACCTTTCTTGAATTTGGCCTTCTTAGCTGTAAGCTCATTTCTTCTTTCTTAATTGAGATATTAATCTTGAAAATCTTCATTTTTATCAAAGTCATCCTGTATAAGTTTTCCATTTCTATCATTATTTTCTGTCCAATCCTCTTTTTGTGTTGAAATTTGATATTGCCTTTCCAAATGGGCTTGCAAACTTGGGCATATCTTTTTATTCTGGGGGATCCAAAAATATTCCTTTTCTTCCTTAGTCTTCTTCTTCTTTTTGCTACTTTTATCTTTGATTTTATTTGATTCATTCTTCTTTGGGGCACTAATATCTTCCAGCCACTTGACATGTTGGTCTTCACATTCAAAGCTGTCCCTAGAAGTATTTTTATTGTGATCCTCAAGGTTAGCATTTCTAAGAGGTTGCCAATTTGTATAACCTTCCCAAGGGTATTCCTCTTTAGTAAGTATAAATGTATGTTCATCTTCAGCTTCTTCTTGTATTTCCATTTTACAAAATAATCCTGCTTCATTCTCATATTCTGATCCAGAAAGATGTTTTGCTAAAATATTTGGTGAGTGTATTGTATTTTTTTGCATTCATTTCTGGAATGGTTCCTGACAGACTGAAGTTTTTTGAATCTTGAATTAATTTTTCCCCTAATATCAAAGTTATTATGAGCTTCCCCAGAGGATTTGTCTTCAGGGTGTAAGGCTTTTTGTTGATTTAATTCCTGTTGAATGTCAATTTGTGACAGTAAATTAATTGAATTTTCATATGTTGACTCATCAATGTTAGCTGCATTGATATTCTGAACTGTACTGAAAGTGTATTCTATATCTTTTCTTGTTGACTTAAAACAAGGGAATTCCATTTTTAAAGGTTCTTCTTCTATACAAAAAGGTATATCTTTTACTTGATTTTGGTCATTTCTTTCTTCATGTGAAACCTCTTCTTTGAATGATATGTTGTTCTCTGAGTTATCCTCTTCTTCTGAGAAGTTACTCTTTGCTGAAGTGATCTGAGAGTTGATATTGGAAATATGTATGATACTTCTATCTTCTAAGATTGAGGGTGGGCTTACAACCTTCTTTATGTGATCACTTGAATTGGGTTTACTGAATATGCTAGGTATGATTAAAAAATCTTTATTCTCTTCTTTAAGTTTATTATGGTTTTTTGAATTAGAGTGATTCACCTTAATTTTCTTAATTTAATTGATGATCATATTGACAATTAAAAATTTTACTTCAAAGTGTTTGGCCTTTTCACTTTTATAAGTATCCTTCTTTAATGAGCCTTTTTCTTCATTTTCAATCTGAGAGTTTGACTCTGAAATAAACTTTCCTTTCTTTTTAGGTTCCAATAAATATTCCAATGATTTTGATTTTTGTGTGAATGATTTTTTCATATTCTTGATTCCTTTTGAAATTGAGTTCAATGATCTTAAGGGTGTGAATTTTTTTGAGGACTTCTAATAAAAAAATTTTTCTTTTGGATTAAAACTACAGTTGTTACTTTCATTATGAGTTTCTTCCTTGGAAGTCTGTTTTGATTCCCTAAAAATTTCACTATGAACTTCCATTTTCTTGGTCTCATTGATAAGTAAATTTTTTTCTGTATAAGGCATATCAACTCCTTTCAATTCAGGTTTGTCAGATAAACTATGTGATCTTAATTTTTCTTTATTCATGGTCTTATCAGGTTTTCTCATTTCCTTTTGATACTCCTGAGGATTTATCTCTTGTGAATGTGTTCTTTTTTGAATAATCTGTTCATTTTTTATGGAAAATTCCTCCTTTATTTCCACTTTGTTTTTGAATGCTTTCATTTCTTCACTATCAAAGCTTTGATGAGGACTTTTCTCTGAATGTGATTGATTTTTGAATCTTGACTCTTTTTCTATTGGTATTTCTTTCCAATCTTCCAATTTAGAAACTGCACATGTTTTCATTGCTGCTGGTGGCTCTTCTCTCCATCCTACTTTCTGTGGTGAACAAATTGGTAAGCAAAGTCTTCTTCCATCTGGATCTATGTAACTGAATATTTCCCCTTTCTGTTGAGAAAAGTCTAATATTATGCTATTATCTGAAAGGTAAGGCCTTCCCAATACTGTGTGAACTGCTCCTCTTGCTACAAAAAGATTTATATTTCTTTCTTCCCCAGTGACTAAAGTGATTTGGGTAAATTCTTCTAATCCAACTATTGAGGTACAATGCCCACCAATTCCTCTTAAATTCATGTTAAGACATCTTGTGGTAAGTCCTGCTTTGATTGCTGAATCCTCTGGTATCATATTTAATTCTGATCCTGTGTCAACTAATGCCATTATTTCATGTACTTCTTCTCCTAAATATACTTGCATAAATCCCAATGGACAGGCATAACGTAATTCTGGCTGTTCATAATTACCCAAATGATGATTTATGAGTTTGGTTTAAATTTCTTTTGTATCAATTCATTTAATAGATTATTTCTCTTGCTCTGAAAGGTTCTTTAATTGATTAAAAAACTTTGGTGACATGACTAAAATTCGTTCCAAGGTAAGATTTATTTTCTGATCCAATACCTTTTTGATAATTTGTGCCATAATCTCTTGAATATCTAATTTCTCCTCTTTTATTATTTTCCTTTCATTGACTTTCTTGATTGGTTCTTGAGTATTTTCAGGTTGATCAATTTTAGGTTCCTGTGAAGGTATATTATTTTCATTTTTCACCAGTTGAGGCTTCTTGTATTTAGTTGGAATAATTGTTTTCTCTTCTTCCTTTTGCTCATCTTCAATATAAGCTCCAGGTATATTTGGTCTTTTGTTTATTGGTGTTTTCAATTTTGAATGTGATCTTAAAGCATCTTGATTGGTATTTTCTGCTCTTGAGTTTCTTTCTTTAGTATATCTTAATCCATAATTGTTTAAAAGTGGCTCATTGGCTGATGAAATAGTTGGTGGTTGCCAGCTTCCCCAGTTTTCAACTTTGGCTATAGCAGTTTCACTATCATCTTTCTTCAATTTTATTATGTTCATTGGATTAGGTTTGGGTAGTGCTTCTTTAGCTTCATCTTCTCTCATTTTCTTTGTAAGTTCTTGCTCTTTTGCAAAGTCTTCAACTAACTTTTTGGAGCTACTTTAACATCAGCTGGAACTCTTTGCCAATTGGGACATAAAAATCAACCTCCTTGTCTGCTGACCCATTTCTTATTTTGATCTTCAAAGAGGTAGCTGCATCTATTCACTGAATGTCCTTCCTCCAAACAATAATAGCATTTGAGATATGGTTTTGGTATGTTTTGTGCTGGTGCATAGGAAACATGCCTTTGTGATAATGGAGGTAAATCATTTCTTGGCTTGAACTGTTGATTATTGAATTTATTTTTGGTAACCCCACAAATTTGAGGTTTGGATAGACTTTTCAATTCTTCCAGTTGAGTCATAAATTTCTTGAAATCTTCATTTGCCCCTTGTGCCTGCTTTCTAGTTTCCATTTTTTGTTCTTTGAGGGATTTAGTAATTCCCTTCATCTTGATAAAAGCTCCATTCATTCCTGGAAAACCTCTTCCTTGAAGTGAACTTTCCTTTTATTTTCAGTAACATTCCTTCCTGTATCTCTTGATGATGAGAATCTTTTGGTTACTAATATTCTGGCTTCCAATTCTTGTTCAATGTACTTCTTGAGGATCTTCATAGGTTGTATAAGGTATCCTCCATCTTCATCTCTAACCATGACATTATCTTTGATCATTTCTTTACTTATGGCTCCTTTAATATCAGCTGCAAGACAGTCAAATAAATCTTCATGGAACATGTTATCTTGAGGAATATACCTGTATCTTAATAAGTAAGTAACAATAGTTTCATATTCTCCCATAAAATTTTTATATTGTGATAGACTACCAATTCCTCCATCTTCTTGAGTATCATTGAAAGGCTTAATGAGTGAGTCTTTTATGTATCTTCTTTCAGGTTAAACTCTGCCCCATTTTGTTATAAGATCTTTCTTAAGTTATGTCCAATTTCCTTCTTCATAACCTGGCATAGCTTCAATTGCATCACTAATTCTTGGTTCTGTAGTACAAAATGCCGTTTGCATTGCTAGGTCTTCATCTGTTGCCCCTTCAATTTGAGCTATTCTTTCCACTTTCTTGATAAATTTCTCTACTTCTTCCCCATCAAAATTTAGATTGTAATCTTTTGCTTTAATTTTCACTACAGGTCTCTCTTGTCTTGGAACTTTCTGCTGTAATTGGCTTGGATTATTAGGTGTAGTGACAAAAACTCTCCTTGGAATATTTGGTTTCTTGGTTCTGTTACTGGAGTAGACGTTGCTCTAGTGCCAGGTGGAGGTGATATTGGTGAGTCTTCAGGCCTAATATGCCTTGGTAATCTTTGTTCACTTGGACTGGCTCCAGGTGTGTAAGATGTTTGTTCCCTTCTTTTTCCTTTCTTTTTACTTTATTTTAATAATAAATCTTTCATTTGTTTCATAAGACTTTGGATCTGTACTGTTTGATCTTCCTCTTCACTTTCTTCTGCATACTGTCCTTCTACAGTATCTTCAGGTAATGGTGGTAAGTCAGATGTTGATTGTTGATTCATTTCTACTTGGTAAACTGATCCTTTAAATTCTTTTGTACTTTGCTTTTTTTTCTTTGCTTCTTGAATTAACTTGAAAAAAAATCTCCTTAATTCTTCCTTTTTCTTCTGTTCTGTTCTTGGTGTTGCAATGAGCAAATCAATATCCTGAGGTGTTTGATTTTCTGGTGTTCCTTCCTTTACTGGGTGATAAAAATGATATGATTGATTTGAGGATTGTGATGGTGATGATGATTTGGAATGGGATTTGTTTCCAGATTCCAGATTGTATGAGAGTGTTGATTGTTAATTCTTGATAATGATAATTATTTTTGTGAGTTATGTTGAATTGGGTTTCTTCTTTTATTTATGATTGACTGATTATTGAATGTTGAAGTTGAAATGGCCACTGTTAGGACACCAGATGTGGAACTCCTTTTAGTGTGGGATTGGATAAGGCAGTCCTTGAGGGGGAAATAACAGGTAGACAGTTTTGAATTGCTGAAATAATCCTGTAACCAGGGGTGCTAATGGTGTTTTAGCTGCCCCTCTGAATATACTAAACAATCTCCCTACAGAGCTCACAAATCAATATTTAAGATTGTGGCTTTACAACTAGAGAAGACTTTTTAGAAGTCTCTATCAGACCTATTCAATAACCAGATAAGCAATTTATAAGTTAAACAGTATAAAATATAATTTTCAAATAATAATATAAGATAATTTTAAGGGTAAGACCTTAATAGTATAAGAGGTTGATTCAATATAATAGTAATAATATATATTTTAAGGGGTAAGTTCAATTTGATGTTATATGTGTTATGGTACTTAATGGTTTGAGAGGTTAATTGTTAATATAATATAATAATAAGACCTTTAATAATATATTGGTAAGATATTGTTCAATATAGACTTGATGTTTGTTAGATATATAAATGATATAATATAATATAAGGGTAGGGTTTTTTTATATATAATAATATATAGTTGTAAGGTTAGTTTTTCAATATGAAGATGTAATAATACTATTTTTCCTTAATAATGTAAAGGGTATGGGGATAAACTCAATATTATGAGTATTATTGATAGTATTATAATTATAAGACTAATAATTTAAACATAGGGTGGATTAATAATATTAAGTAGACCTTCTGTTAACTACTATTAATTAGAAATCACTATGAATTAAGCTTATAAGTCTATAATACTTTAATAAAATAACTAGATTATCCTATTAGTAAGGGATGGATGAATTATTCTCCTTCTTGGTATATAATTCCTTTTTAATAATAATACTAGGTTGACCTACTAGTGAGGGATGAATAGTTGTTCTCCTTCTTGGTATATAACTAATTGGATTTCATGGGGAGAAGAGGAGAAAATGAAGGAGAGAGGACCTCTATTTATATTCTTTGGGCTCTCCATAGAAGCACTCAAAAACAAGGGACTTAGAATTTTTCACTTCTTTTGGCTGGGATAATTTTTTTATAGTGGTGAGATACTATTTGTTTGGTTTGTTGCACCAATTTATGTATGATTATATAATCTGAGATGTTTTTGCTGGTGAGGAATTTTGAGATGGTGTCATTTGATGAAGATATTGCACCATATGTTTGGTATATTGCACCATTTCTGAAGGGGTGATGTGATTTTGTACAGCTATTGCACCATAGGTCTGTGAACTGTTTGAGCTTTAGGTGGAGAATTCTGTGTATTGTGGGGATTCTATTTGTCCTGTATGAGTTTTTCCATTTCTTTATCCAGCTTAATTCTGTTTTTATTTCAAATTTACTGGCTTATCAGGTGGCTGTACTTGTATTTCCACAGATTTGCTGGGTAATTTAAGCTTTTTGATGGATTTTACTTGCATAAATTGATTTATTTATTTTTCTTTCTATCTTGTGACTGTTGATTGATACAGTTTTAATTTATTCCTTGTTGAAGTGGCCTCAGCTTAATAACTGAATTGCTGAGTAATCCAAAGGTTGAGCAGAGCTAGGGTAACTTGAGTGTTACATTACCCCTTTCACTAGTAGCTTAAACATTCTTGCTAACTTGTCTTTTTCTTTTCCTTATTTTATTGCTATGCTTGTAATCAAATGGACCATTCTTTCAGTATTTGCTTATGGGATTATACATATTGATGAAGTTATATCCATTATATTGCTGAATTCCTCTATTTTAATTGATTAATTATTGATTTTTCTTTCTTCAGCCTTCAAATTATAGTCCTATAAATGAAATTTCACTTGAAACTGGGCGATTAAGGTATGGAATACCACAATAGAAGTGAGAGAAGAAGTATGTACTGAGAACTTTATGAGCTTTAACATGAGAGTAGGCTGTGAGCACAAAGAAACAAAGACTACAAATGGCAATGGTGAGCTACTTGTATGGCACAAGATGTTTTGGTACTGCGGGATGAGACAACTACGGAGCTTCCTGAAAGATAGGATTGGAAATGATATCAGTAAGCACCTGAACAACAGTATCAATGACTTTTCTGAATGCCCTTTTGCCAAAATCTTATGCAGAATGTAAGAATGAGAGATTTGTGAAGTATAATTTTATAGTAATATTTTGAAAAAGTAAAGGGAGAAAGGAAAGAACAAGGGTTTTTTAAGCTAATACAAATTTCGATACAAACTATGTTTTTTTACAGATTACACATCAGGATTAAAATGACATAATAGAGGAGACACGTATTAGGATGACATGATAGATGATGCGTGTAACAAAGCTTTGTAGTTTTAATTCTAATCTGGCCACTAAATTTATGACAATTATGGTCCTACTTAGGGGAAAAAGCTAATCTACCACCAGAAGGCCGTCCCAAAAAAGCAGAGGCAGGGGGCGGGATGATGGTGGGGTTGAGCTGATGGAAATTGTGAGCCATAGAATCCAAGGAAGTGGAAATGTGCGAAAGAGACACCCAAGTGTCGTCTGCAGGGCTAGAGTTCTTCCAACGCAGCAGATAGGAGTGATGTGATTGTCAATAAAAACAATATGCAAGAATAGCCACTACTTTGTGCCAATCCACCACTGAAGGCAGAAGTTGAGCCAAAGAGGGAGCCACCAAAGGCAAAGGATGGTAAACAATAAGGAACCAAGAGACTGGTGTTAAAAACTGCGTGAACTCTTGCCAACATTGTACCTCTACAAAGCATAACATCATTGTCCCCAACCATCCATTCTACAAAAAAATGGCCTAAGAACCAATAGTCTAATTTGTTACAAGGTCTGGCAGTTGGAATAAAATGGCGATTAAGAAGGACCAGATTGCCAGGGAGAAAGTATCGAGGCTGCCGTTGGTGCTTGTCATGGTATTGAGCGTGCTGCAGTTGGGCCTTCTTGATTGAAGAAATTGCTTCCTGTTGGGTCCCGCTGAGGCATTTTACAAACTCATCGGCAGAGGGAGTTGAGGAATCCTGCAACATATTAACAAGTGGATAATGGCCTTGCCAAAGAAAAAAGGTGCAAAACCCGTGGACGTAGCTAAGGTATTATTAAAACACAGTTCTTCCACAGGCAATAAGGCTGCCCAGTCGTTTTGTTTGTAAGAGCAGAAGTGCCGGAGGTATTCTTCCAAGGCTTGGCTTAAGTGTTCCATCTGCCCGTTGGTCTGTGGGTGGTAAGCAGTAGAAGGTGCACAGGTGAGTTTGACCTTGGAACATACACTCCTCCAGAAATTACTAACAAAGAGGGAACCTCTATCAGTAACCAATTTGTCAGGAAACCCATGATAACGAATAAAACGGTCAAAGAACAAGAAAGCCAGATCACTTGCAGACATGGATTCCTTACAGGGAATAAAATGACTACCCTTAGTAAAAAGATCAGTGATTACCAAAAACAGTCAAAACCTAGAGATACAGGCAGCTTTACAATAAGATCCATGCCTATATTACTCCAAGGCCAATCAGCCACCTCCAAAGATCTTGATAACCCTGCTGGCATTTGTCAAGAAGACTTAGATCATTGGCAACTATCACAATGCGAAATGTACAGTGCCCTCCAACAAACCTTTGAACACTTTTTTTTCATTTTTTTTCTCACAATTGTCTCTCATGTGTTTCACAAGGCTATATGGGAGAGTCAAGAATTTTTTTTTTATATGATTACCCATGTGTTGTTTTTAAATCAAACTAATAATAAAAAATTGTGTATAAATAGTAATACAATAAAATTGAGTAATATTAAAATAAAGCTCCTACCATTGGGTAGGAGCTCCATTTTTATCCACGACCATTTGCATTCTTGCAGGCATGGATACAAGTAATGCCTCTAAGTGATCGAAAGGCATTGTATCCCAAACGATGTGAATGGCTTTGCGCAACTCATCCATCGTTTTTGGGTTGAAAAGGTTGGTAACAACAAATTTCATTTTAAACCAAAGGTTTTCAATTGGGTTGAGGTCAGGTGAGCTGGGAGGCCAAGTGAATTTTTGAATATGATGATCTTGACACCATTGTTATCTGGCAAGGGCAGTATGGATGGAAGCTCCATCCTTCATTAATGTGAGCTCTTCACAATTGGCTGCTACACCAGCTTCGACCAATCGGTCCATAAATGGAAATTGGCCAGGTTCGTAAACATTATTGATAAAGTCTAATGGGCTATGTTGCCCTGGTGGCATTATAATAAGTTGGGATTGAATTGGTCCACAGATGGCCCCCCAAATCATCATTGATTGATGGCCTGATTGATGATTGGCTGCCATTTATTCAAGGTTGAAGTTTTGTTCAGGTGTTCACCAAACTTGGCTTTTGGTTATGGGCTCGCCTAGTTCAAACAAAGATTCGTCCGTCCAAACAGCTTGGGACCAATCGTTAATGGTCCAATGGAGGTGAGCATGGGCAAATTCTAGCCATCATTCTATGTGGCAAGGACTGAGATAGTGTTTCTTGACGGAAAAAAAAGACCTTTTACCAAGGTTATGTATTTCCTTGCAAATAGTATTGAGAGAAACATCAGCTATGATGAGGTTTTTGATTGAGACAAGTGTCTCTCAATAATGTTGCTGAAGGACTCGGCCAAGTTCTCATAAGTCCCGATCATTTCATTTTGGAGGTCAGCCAGGTATTGGGAGGTTTTCTAAATGACCCTGCTCTTGAAATAGTTGGATGGTAACATGGACAGTTGTTGGAGAAACACCTAGAAAGTTTTCAATCATTCGGATTGATACCCCTGCATCATGCTGTGGAACTCCTTTTAGTGTTGGATTGGATAAGGCAGTCCTTGAGGGGGAAATCACAGGTAAACGGTTTTGAATTGCTGAAATAATCCTGTAGCCAAGGGTGCTAATGGTGTTTTAGCTGCCCCTCTGAATGTACTAAACAATCTCCCTACAGAGCTCACAAATCAATATTTAAGATTGTGGCTTTACAGCTAGAGAAGACGTTTTAGCAGTCTCTACCAGACCTATTCAATAACCAGATAAGTAACTTATAAGTTAAAACAGTATAAAATATAATTTTCAAATAATAATATAAGATAATTTTAATGGTAAGACCTTAATAGTATAAGAGGTTGATTTAATATAATAGTAATAATATATATTTTAAGGGGTAAGTTCAATTTGATGTTATATATGTTATAATACTTAATGGTTTGAGAGGGTAATTGTTAATTTAATATAATAATAAGACCTTTAATAATTTATTGGTAAGATATTGCTCAATATAGAGGGGATGTTTGTTAGATATATAAAAGATATAATATAATATAAGGGTAGGGCTTTTTATATATAATAATATATAGTTGTAAGGTTGGTTTTTTTTAATATGAAGATATAATAAGATTACTTTTCCTTTGTAATGTAAGTTTTATGGGGATAAACTCAATATTATCAGTATTATTGATAGTATTATAATTATAAGACTAATAATTTATACATATAGTGGATTAATAATATTAAGTAGACCTTCTGTTAGCTACTATCAATTAGAAATCACTATGAATTAAACTTATAAGTCTATAATACTTTAATAAAATAACTAGATTATCCTACTAGTAAGGGATGAATAGTTATTCTCCTTCTTGGTATATAACTAATTGGATTCATGGGGAAAAGAGGAAGAAATGAGGGAGAAAGGTCCTCTATTTATATTCTTTGGGCCCTCCATAGAGGTACTAAAAAAAAGGGACTTGGAATTTTTCACTTCTTTTGGCTGGGATAATTTTTTATAGTTGTGAGATAGCATTTGTTTGGTTTATTGCACCAATTTATGTATTATTATATAATCTGAGATGTTTTTTCTGGTGAGGAATTTGAGATGGTGTCATTTGATCAAGATATTGCACCATATTTTTGGTATATGGCACCATTTCTGAAGCTTTATTTATATTTTAATTTAACTTTAATAGTATTATGACAGCCTTGAGAGAATTTAGCTGGTGAGTACTTTTGAGAGGGTGTCCTTTGATCAAGATATTGAACCATATGTTTGGTTTTTTGCACCATTTCTGGGGGGATGATGTGATTTTGTACACCTATTGCACTAAAGGTCTGTGCACTGTTTGAGCTTTAGGTGAAGAATCCTGTGTATTGTGGGGATTCTATTTGTCCTGTATGAGTTTTTATTTTCCTTCCTTTAAATTTAATTCTATTTTTAATTTATATTTGCTGGCTTATCAGGTGGCTGTGCTTGTGTTTCCACAGATATGCTGTGTAATTTAAGGTTTTGATGTATTTTCCTTGCATAAATTAATTGATTTTCTTTCTCTTTCTGTCTTGGGACAGTTGTTTAATACAGTTTTAATTTATTCCTTGTTGAATTGGTCTCAGTTTAATAACTGCATTGCTGAGTAATCCAAAGGCTGAGAAGAGCTAGGGTAACTTGAGTGCTACACTACCCCCTTTCACTGGTAACTTTAACATTTCTTTGCCAACTTGTCTTTTTCTTTTTCCTTATTTTATTGTTATTCTTGTGATCAAATGGACCATTCTTCCAGGATTTGCTTATGGGATTATACATATTGATGAATTTAAATCCATTTTATTGCTGAATTCCTCTATTATAATTGATAATTATTGATTTTTTCTTTGTTATTTCTTCAATTTATAGCCTTATAAATGAAATTTCACTTGATGCTGGGCCATTAAGGTATGGAATACCACATCCCCCTCTCCATTTAATGCTGTCCCCAGCATTCCAGTTTCAAGAGGAATATTCTTGGTTCATTCATCAAAACTTCCTTTATTTGAATTTCTATTTTACTAAATTCACTTTCTATTTTCTGTTTGTAGCTCTTTATATTGATTTTGAATCTTCATAGCTTCTTATTTTTGTTTTACCTTCTTGACTTTGTTTTGAAATATGACTACATTTGATCATTGTCATCTTGATATAGTTGATTTTATTTATTGGTTGATCTTCATCTTTAATTTTATTTATTTATTTCTTTGTTAAAGAGTATTTTGATAATAAAATAAAATCATTTTCTTTCTTTTCTTTTCTTTAATTTTAATGAGTAATAATGCAGTTTTAAGGTCATACTAAAGACAATTGCTTGAGTTATTTGAAGTAATGATTGATAAAAAAAATAATAATTAATTGATTCAGACAGTTCAAGGTCTTATCAAGGACCTATTCTTGAATTAATTTTGTTGATAAGATATAAGAATATTTGGACAGTTTAAGGTCTTATCTAGGACCTCTCTTCTTTTTATTTTGTTCTTCTTATTGAATTGTTCTTTCTTCTTGTTTTTTTTTTCTTTTTAAAGTTAATCTTAAGTGGTAGGGCCATCCCCTCTCCATTTAATAATTATACCATCATTTCTACTTTTTTATAATAATGACTTTAATTTAATATTAATTTATAATGTTTTTTTTAATAGTCATGTATTAAAGAAACACTAATATAGTAATAGTCAAATAATAATAAATAATAATAAATAATAATAAATAATAATAATAATAAATAATAATAAATAATAATAAATAATGATAAATAATAATAAATAATAATAATCAATAATAATAAGTAATAATAAATAATAATAAATAATAATAAATAATAATAAATAATAATAATGAATAATAATAATAAATAATAATAAATAATAATAAATAATAATAAATAATAATAAATGATAATAAATAATAATAAATAATAATAAATAATAATAAATAATAATAAATAATAATAAATAATAATAAATAATAATAAATAATAATAAATAATAATAAATAATAATAAATAATAATAAATAATAATAAATAATTATAAATAATAATAACAAATAATAATATTATAATTAAGCAATAAGAGATACTAATAAAATGATATCAAGTAAATATAAATGTTAAAGCAAGGATAATAATAAGGTATATTATCTAATTACTTCTGAGAACAAACTACTTTCAGGTCATGGTAAACCACTTGTAGCACTTTTTTTATTTTTAGCATATTACGTATTATTAATGGTAGGTGGCCTTTCATATGGTTATTGTTATTGATGGTTGACACCCCCCTCTCCATTTAATAATTGTAACCTAATTTTAATTTATTTATTCTATTTTATTTCTATAATAATAAATTGAATTGAATATAAATAATACTAATAAACTGAAATTAATTTAAATAATAATAATAATATTGATTCAATTTGAATAATAATAATAAATTTAATTTAATTTAAATAATAATGATAAGTTTAATTTAATATAAAGAATGATAATATATTTAATTTAATTCTAATAATAATAATTCATTCTTATTAATTGTAAAATATCATTATTCTAATTATAATGATATAGTCATAAATATATTTCAATAATAATAAATTAAATTAAAAAAGCAAATTTCCAGTTTTAGGTCATAGAGGACCAATAATTTTATATAAAAACTGTTTTATTATGTGGTTAATTGATATATTTATTTTTATCTAATGGCCAAGGGTAATGAGCTATATAAATTATACTTTTGTATAACACTTATACTTATCTTTATTTATTTATTTTTTTCTTTTCACAGAAACTGACATAGTTTATATATTTCAAAACTCAAACTCAAAGGGATAAATTTTTAGTTTTTCCTTATTCTCATTTAGTTAAAATAGATATTTTGATAAAAAAATTTCTTATAAAATGTAACTCAAAATAAGTAAAATACAAGAATTGATTATCGTTTTTAATCAAATTTCAACTTAAAAAAATATTATTTTGTATAGCAAATACCTTTTTAAACTAAATCTAAAAGTTGTTATTGCTAATTAAGCTTCAAGCAAACTGCTAAAAGTACTTCTGATCATATGTTTAATTAGCAAAATCATTATTTATGATGATTTTATTGCCCATAGTTTTGATTTGGTTTTTTTTTTGAATTGATTCAGAGAATTGAATGTTGAGTATGATAGGTGGCTTGTAAATTTGAATCAATTTAATTGAAATAATCTATTCTTTCTATTTAATTGAAAATTAAATTTAATTTATTACAGTATTTTCAATACAAAATAAATTTTTCTATTGAATAAAATTCTTATATTGATTTCTGAATTTCTATTTAGAATGTATTTAAGCTTCTGGTATGTAATTCAAAGTGTTATTTTGACTAGTAAGGCTGAAGCGAAGCTCTAAATAATACCTCAATGATATATTAACATAGTTATATCATCTTTTTCAATTGTTATAAAGTTTATAACTCAATTTCAAGTTTCCTATTGAGTAGGGTTCAGGTTGTAAAACAAATTGTGGCTTGGAGTTTGATTCAACCATAATTAATTCAATAAGTTTCAATTCTGTTGAAATTTATTTAATTATCAATTAAAGTCTAATTTATATTTAATTCATAACTTATCAACTGATTGAACTTGTGTAATTAAACTTCTATATATATACCTATATTCAATCAAAAATTAATCAATTGTTTTAATTGTTTTAATAGATAAAAAGCTCCTATATGTATATGAAAGTTATTTTTTTTAATATTAGAACTTAATAGAAGTGTTTAATTAATTACTAATGATATTTCAAAGATTTGCTATCATTTATTTGGATTTATTTTGATTCAGTAATTAAATATTAATATTTTGTATTGATAAGGGTTCAGGGTGTAGAATTAACTGTGGCTTGAAGTTTAATTTAAATCCAATTCATTGAATAAACTAAATAGGTTTTTGGTTTTAACTTATCTTTATATTCAATTTAATTATTTATTCATTTTTGAATAACTCTATATTATACTGTTAGCTTTTATCAAAAATCAATGCTTGGTGATGTCATTTTGATAGTTCTGGGGCTTTTATATGTAATCTAAAGTTATCTTTTGAATAGTATAACTGAAGCAAAATTGCTAATACCATCTTAATCATAAATTGAAAGAGTTCCTTTGTGTGTCTTGATTACTTTGGAGCTATTAGTTTAATTTTGATAAATTCAAATTTAACTGTTTCTATTGATTTAAAGTTTTAATTAACATAAGAGGTAGTTAATTTTTAATTTCTAACTATTAATATATTATTTATGAGCTTATTTTAATATAAAAATAATAATAACTTTATCTAATATAAAATTTTCTCAATTGATTAGTAATGATGATGAAATAGTGTCATTTTCATCATTTTTTTTGTCTTTCTGGGTAGTTTTTTAGTAAGTAATAGTTAAAAATTGACTGATAGGGATGAAGCAAACTGCTTAAACACCTCTTAATGATGTGATATACTACTCTATTACTAGGATTTATTAGCTCTGTAGTCATTAGATGGTTTTCTTCTAATAAATACTATGTAATGAATTTTGAGATAATATTGATAAAAATGATTTAATTTTAAATCATGTGATTTGAATACAAATCATCTTATCAAAGATAATCATGTGATGAATATAAAAAGTAAAAATAAACTCATTCAATTTGTCACATTATGTGTTTGAATTACTGCTGTGCAGATGTAATCTGTATAAACTCTAAATATGATGTGATACAAAAATCTGTGCGAAAAAATGAATTGTTGTTTAATTGAAACAATCATGTGATCAAAAAAATTTAAAATATCATTATGCTAATAAGTATGGTTCAATTAAAAAAATCATTTGATGAATGAAAAAACTAAAATGATGTCATTTGGTTGGATATATGATGTGTTTGGCTAGAAGCTGTGTAAACTTTAGCTATGATAGATTTTTTTGACAATGAGGTATTTTAATTAATGAGATAATGGAAAGAATCATATGATCAACTCAACACATAATTGTGTGATTTAATTTAAAACCTTGTAATTTGTGTGTAAAGGTGCTGGTGAAATGATATTATGCTTTTGTTATATTTTACTATAAAAGAAGCAGGTGTTTTCATCATTCTGAAACAGTTTCTCTTCATCTGATGTCTTCATTTTGAGCTTTTCCGTATTGTTATATATATTTTTTGAATAATTCATAATGCCTGATTTTCTTCTATTTATATATATATGCCTTATTTAACTACTTTTTGCTCATTTATATGAATATATAATTGCTGCATATCCAAAATGCAATTTTTGCAAAGATAAATTTATATGATTTCAACCAGGCCAGTTGGATTTATATATTTTTTATTCTATTATTAAAATATAATCATTACTTGAAGAAATTAAAACTAATCAGATCTCTTGAGATATATTATTGATTTTTCTGGATGACTTTGATCCTCTTAATTCTTGTTTTTATAAACTGTTATTGTTATTTTAATCTTGCTGTATTATCTTGATTATTTTCGAAATTGCTCTCATAAGCAAGGGGGGTGACTAGTAAATCCAAAGAAATAAACCAATATAAAAAAGTATAATTTGACTAAAAATAGCCATAAACAAAACTGGTCACCCCTCTTGCTATGTGTATTGTGAGGCTGTGTGTTTTGTTTGGCCATATTTGTATATTCCTTAAATTTTGTATTTTATTATTTGGCTTCTTTAAATCTTGCAATGAAACATTCTTGAATTGGCTCTTTGATTCTTCAGCTTGACGTGAATTCTTTAATGGGTTGATATTGAATATTGATGAAGATAAATTTATAGAATAAAATGGAAATTCCCCAGAATTTCATCCCAAAAACTTAAATCATAAAGGATGGATTTAAGAAATAGACACCCACCCTAATTTTTTAGTTGAGCACTTTTTTATAATACATAAGATAGAATGGAATAATGATAGTAATACACTTGAAGCTCTTTTTTTTTATTGATATTTTTTCTTTTTTTGTTATATTTTTCATTATTTTTTTTATATATTATATTTCTTTATAGATATTTGAGACTGTAATAAGACTAAAGCTTTTGAAATAATAAATAAAAAATTTCAATTATAATAAAAAAAAGTCATTGATAATATGAAAATTTGTTGTCAAGACCTTTCTTTAATTTGGCCTTCTTATCCGTAAGCTCATTTCTTCTTTCTTCATTGAGATATTGATATTGAAAATCTTCATTCTTATCAAAGTAATCCTGGATAAGTTTTCCATTTCTATCATTATTTTCTGTCCTATCCTCTTTTTGTGTTGAGGTCTTATATTGCCTTTCCAAATGGGCCTGCAAGCTTGGGCATATCTTTTTATTCTGAGTAATCCAAAAATACTCCTTTTCTTCCTTAGTCTTCTTCTTCTTTTTAGTACTTTTATCTTTTATTCTCTCTGATTCATTCTTCTTTGGTGTACTAGTATCTTCCAACCGCTTGACATGTTGGTTTGCACATTCATAGTTGTTCCTAGGATTATTATTATTTTGTTCAACAAGGTTGGCATTACTAAGAGGTTGACAATTTGTATAGCCTTCCCAAGGGAATTCTTCTTCAGTAAGTATAAACTTATGTTCATCTTCAGCTTCTTCTGGTATTTCTATTTGACAAAAAAATCCTGCTTCCTTCTCATATTCTGATTCAGAAAAATGTTTTTCTAAGATAATTGGTGAGTGTATTGTATTTTCTATGTATTCATTTCTGGCATGGTTCCTGATAGACTAAAGGTTTTTGAATCTTGAATTAATTTTGTTTCTAATATTACAGTTATTATAAGCTTCCCCAGAGGATTTGTTGTCAGGGGGTAAGGCTTTTTGTTGATTTAATCCCTGTTGTATGTCAATTTGTGACAGTGAATTAATTGGATTTTCCTATGTTGACTCATCAATTTTAGCTGCATTGATATTCTGAACTGTACTAAAGCTGCATTCTATATCTTTTCTTGCTGACTTGAAACAAGCAAATTCAATTTTCAAGGTTCTTCTTCTATACAAAAAGGTATATATTTTACTTGATTTTGGTCATTTCTTTCTTCATGTGAAACCTCTTCTTTGAATGATATGTTATTGTCTGAGTTATCCTCTTCTTCTGGGAATTTAATCTTTACTAAAGTGATCTGAGAGTTGATATTGGAAATATGTATGATACGTCTATCGTCCAAGATTGAGGGTGGGCTTACAACCTTCTTTATGTGATCACTTGAATTGGGTTTACTGAATATGCTAGGTATGACTAAAGATTCTGTACTCTTTTCTTTAATTTTATTATTATTTTTTGAATTGGACTGATTCACTTTAATCTTCTTAATTTAATTGATGATCATATTGTTAATTAAACATTTTACTTCAAGGTGTTTGGCCTTTTCACTTTTGTAGGTATCCTTCTTTAAAGAGCCTTTTTCTTCATTTGCAATCTCATAATTTGACTCTGAAATAATATTTTCTTTCCTTTTAGGTTCCAATAAAATCTCCAATGATTTTGATTTTTGTGTGAATGATTTTTTCATACTCTTGATTCCTTTTGAAATTGAGTTCAATGATCTTAAGGGTGTGAATTTCTTTGAGGACTTCTCATAAAAAACATTTTCTTTGAGATTAAAACTGCAGTTGTTACTTTCAGTATGAGTTCCTTCCTTGGAAGTCTTTTTTGATTCCCTAAAAATCTCACTATGAACTTCCATTTTCTTGGTCTCATTGATGTCAGAAATAAGTAAATTTTCTTCTGTTCAAGGCATATCAACTCCTTTCAATTCAGGTTTGTAAAATAAACTATGTGATCTTAATTTTTCTTTATTTATGGTCTTGTCCGCTTTTCTCATGCCCTTGTGATACTCCTGAGGATTTATCTCTTCTGAATGTGTTCTATCTTGAATAATTTATTCATTTTTTATTGAAAATTCCTCCTTTATTTCCACTTTGTTTTTGGATGCTTTCATATCTTCACTATCAAAGCTTTGATGAGGACATTTCTCTGAATGTGCTTGATTTTTGGATCTTGACTATTTCTCTATTGGTATTTCTTTCCAATCTTCCAATTTAAAAACTGCACATGTTTCCATTCCTGCTGGTGGCTCTTCTCTCCATCCTACTTTATGTGGCAAACAAATTGGTAATCAAAGTCTTCTTCCATCTGGATCTATATAACTTAATATTTCCCCTTTCTGTTAAGAAAAGTCTAGTCTTATGTTATTATCTGCAAGGAAGGGCCTTCCCAATACTGTATGAACTTCTCCTCTTGCTACAAAAAGATGTATATTTCTTTCTTCCCCAGTGACTAATGAGGTACGATGCCCACCAATTCCCCTTAAATTCATGTTGAGGCATCTTGTGGTAAGTCCTGCTTTGATTGCTGAATCTTCTGGTATTATATTTAATTCTGATCCTGTATCAACTAATGCCATTATTTCATGTCCTTCTTCCCCCAAATATACTTGCATAAATCCCAATGGACAGGCATAATGTAATTTTGGCTATTCATAATTACCCAAATTATGATTCATGCGTTTGGTTTGAATTTCCTTTTTATCAATTGAATTAATAGATTTTTTTCTTCCTCTGACAGGTTCTTTAATTGAGTAAAAAACTTTGGTGACATGACTAAAATTTGTTACAAGGTAAGACTTATTTTCTGATCCAATACCTTTTTGATAATTTGTGATATAATTGCTTGAATATCTAATTTCTCCTCTTTTATGATTTTCCTTTTGTCGACTTTCTCCATTGGTTCTTGAGTATTTTCAGTGTGCTCACCTTTAGATTCCTGTGGAAGTATTTCTTTTTCATTTTTCACCAGTTGAAGCTTCTTATATTTGGTTGCAATAATTTTTTTCTCTTCTTCCTTTTGCTCATCTTCAATATAAGCTCCAGGTATATTTGGTCTTTTGTTTATTGGTGGTTTCACTTTTGAATGTGATCTTAAAGCAGCTTGATTGGTATTTTCTGCTCATGAGCTTCTTTCTTTAGTATTTCTTAATCCATAATTATTTAAAAGTGGCTCATTGGCTGATGAAATAGTTGGTGGTTGCCAGCTTCCCCAGTTTTCAACTTTGGCTATAGCAGTTTCACTATCATCTTTCTTTAATTGTATTATGTTCATTGGATTAGGTTTGGGTAGTGCTTCTTTAGCTTCATCTTCTCTCATTTTCTTTGGAAGTTCTTCTTGCTCTTTTTGCAAAGTCTTCAACTAACTTCTTTGGAGCTACTTTACCATCAGTTGTAACTCTTTGCCAATTGGGATATAAAAATCAGCCTCCTTGTCTGCTAACCCATTTCTTATTTTGATCTTTAAAGAGGTAGTTGCATCTATTAACTGAATGTCCTTCCTCCAAACAATAATAGCATTTGAGATATGGTTTTGGTATGTTTTGTGCTGGTGCATAGGGAACATGCCTTTGTGAGAATGGAGGTAAATCACTTCTTGGCTTGAACTGTTGATTATTGAATTGATTATTGGTAACCCCACCAATTTGAGGTTTGAATAGACTTTTCAATTCTTCCAGTTGAGTCATAAATTTCTTTAAATCTTCATTTTCCCCTTGTGCCTTCTTTCTAGTTTCCATTTTGTGTTCTTTGAGGGATTCAGTGATTTCCTTCATCTTATTAAAAACTTCATTCATTCCTGAAAAAAGCTCTTCCTTAAGGTGAAATTTCTTTTTATTTTCAGTAACATTCCTTCCTGTATCTCTTGATGATGAGAATCTTTTGGTTACTAATAACCTCGTTTCCAATTCTTGTACAGTGTACTTCTTGAGGATCTTCATAGTTGGTATAAGGTATCCTCAACCTGCTGCTCTAACCATGACATTATCTTTGATCATTTCTTTACTTATTGCTCCTTTAATATCAGCTGCAAGACAGTCAAATAAATCTTCATGGAAAATGTTATCTTGAGGAATATACCTGTAGCTTAATAAGTAAGTAGCAATAGTTTCATATTCTCCCATCAATTTATTATATTGTGATAGACTACCAATTCCTCCATTTTCTTGAGTATCATCAAAAAGCTTAATGAGTAAGTCTTTTCTGTATCTTCTGTCAGGTTCAACTCTGCTCCAGTTTGTTATGAGATCTTTCTTGAGCTGTGTCCAATTTCCTTCTTCATAACCTGGAATAGCTTCAATTGCATCACTCACCTTTTGGTTTGTTGTCCAAAATGCCATTTGCATTTCTAGGTCTTCATCTGTTTCTCCTTCAATTTGAGCTATTATTTCCACTTTTCTGATAAATTTCTCTACTTCTTCTCCATCAATATTTAGATTGTAATCTTTTGCTTTAATTTTAACTACCGGTCTTTCTTGTCTTGGAACTTCCTGCTGTAATGGACTTGGATCATTAGGTGTAGTGACAAAAACCCTCCTTGGAATGTTTTGAGTTCTTGGTTCTGTTACTGAAGTAGAAGTTGCTCTAGGACCAGGTGTAGGTGATATTGGTGAGTCTGCAGGCCTAACATGCCTTGGTAATGTTTGTTCACTGGGACTGGCTCCAGGTGTGTAAGATGTTTGTTCCCTTCTTTTTCCTTTCTTTTTACTTTGTGTTAATAATAAATCTTGCATTTGCTTCACAATACTTTGGATCTGTACTGTCTGATCTTCCTCTCCACTTTCTTCTGCATACTGTACTTCTACAGTATCTTCAGGTAATGGTGGTAAGTCAGATGTTGATTTTGATTCACTTCTACTTGATAAACTGATCCTTTAAATTCTTTTGTACTTCTCTTGTTTTTCCTTGCTTGTTGAATTAATTTGAAGAAAAATCTCCTTGATTCTCCCTTTCCCTTCTGTTCTGTTCTTGGTTTTGCAATGAGTAAATCAATATTCTGAGGTGTTTGATTTTCAGGTGTTCCTTCTTTTACTGGATAATAAAAATGATATGATTGATTTGAGGATTGTGATGCTGATGATGATTTGGAATGGGATTTGTTTCCAGATTCCAGATTGTATGAGAGTGTTGATGGTTAATTATTGATAATGAAAATGATTTTTTGTGAGTTATGTTGATTTTATTATCTTCTTTATTGATTATTTACTGATTATTGAATGTTGAAGTTGAAATGGCCACTGTTGGGACACCTGATGTGGAACTCCTGTTAGTGTGGGATTGGATAAGGCAGTCCTTGAGGGGGAAATCACAGGTAAACAGTTTTGAATTACTGAAATAATCCTGTAACCAGGGGTACTAATGGTGTTTTAGCTACCCCTCTGAATATACTAAACAATCTCCCTATGGAGCTCACAAATCAATATTTAAGATTGTGGCTTTACAGCTAGAGAAGACGTTTTAGCAGTCTCTACCAGACCTATTCAATAACTAGATAAGTAACTTATAAGTTAAAACAGTATAAAATATAATTTTCAAATAATAATATAAGATAACTTTAAGGGTAAGACCTTAATAGTATAAGAGGTTGATTTAATATAATAGTAATAATATATATTTTAAGGGGTAAGCTCAATTTGATGTTATATATGTTATAATACTTAATGGTTTGAGAGGGGAATTGTTAGCATAATATAATAATAAGAGCTTTGATGATTTATTGGTAATATATTGCTCAATATAGAGAGGATGTTTGTTAAATATATAAAAGATATAATATAATATAAGGGTAGGGTTTTTTATATATAATAATATATACTTGTAAGGTTTGTTTTTTTGGATATGAAGATATAATAAGACTTTTCTCCTTCATAACGTAAAGGTTATGGGGATAAACTCAATATTATGAGTATTATTGATAGTATTATAGCTATAAGACAAATAATTTAAACATAGGGTGGGTTAATAATATTAAGTAGACCTTCTGTTAACTGCTGTTAATTAGAAATCACTATGAATTAAACAAATAAGTCTATAATACTTTGATAAAATAACTAGATTATCCTACTAGTAAGGGATGAATAGTTATTCTCCTTCTTGGTATATAACTAATTGGATTCATGGGGAAAAGAGGAAGAAATGAGGAAGAGAGGTCCTCTATTTATATTCTTTGGGCCCTCCATAGAGGTACTAAAAACAAGGGACTTAGAATTTTTCACTTCTTTTGGCTGGGATAATTTTTTATAGTGGTGAGATACCATTTGTTTGGTTTGTTGCACCAATTTATGTATGATTATATAATCCAAGATGTTTTTTCTGGTGAGGAATTTTGAGATGGTGTCATTTGATCAAGATATTACACCATATATTTGGTATATTGCACCATTTCTGAAGCTTTATTTATATTCTAATTAAGCTTTAATACTATTATGCACAGCCTTGAGAGAATTTAGCTGGTGAGAAATTTTGAGAGGGTGTCATTTGATCAAGATATTGCACCATATGTTTGGTTTGTTGCACCATTTCTGGGGGGATGATGTGATTTTGTACAGCTATTGCACCATAGGTCTGTGCACTGTTTGAGCTTTAGGTGGAAAATTCTGTGTATTGTGGGGATTCTATTTGTCCTGTATGAGTTTTTATTTTCCTTCCTTTAAATTTAATTCTGTTTTTAATTTATATTTACTGGGTTATCAGGTGGCTGTGCTTATGTTTCCACAGATATGCTGTGTAATTTAAGGTTTTGATGTATTTTGCTTGCATAAATTAATTGATTTTCTTTTTCTTTCTGTCTTGTGACTGTTGTTGAATACAGTTTTAATTTATTCCTTGTTGAAGTGGTCTCAGTTTAATAACTGAATTGCTGAGTAATCCAAAGGTTGAGAAGAGCTAGGGTAACTTGAGTGCTACACTAACCCCTTTCACTGGTAACTTTAACATTTCTTTGCCAACTTGTCTTTTTCTTTTTCCTTATTTTATTGTTATTCTTGTAATCACATGGACCATTCTTCCAGGATTTTCTTATGGGATTATACATATTGATGAATTTAAATCCATTTTATTGCTGAGTTCCTCTATTATAATTGATAATTATTGATTTTTTCTTTGTTATTTCTTCAATTTATAGCCTTATAATTAAAATTTCACTTGAAACTGGGCCGTTAAGGTATGGAATACCACAAAGCATCCCAATGATTCACCCTTGGTCTATAGGATTGCGATATGGTGGGATACTCATAAATTGGGTATTTAGTATGTCGTCCAAGATTTCAAACAAGAGTATCAAAAAAAACTCACCATTCATTTTGGTGACTGGTATAAATAGGCATAACGCAAGGCAACAGCCAGACAAAGACAAGAAACTGAAATGATCCACAAAGATGATTGATCCAAAAAACCAATGAATCTCATTGGTTAGAAAAAAGATAACCAATCGTTAATGCTGATTGGTTAGAAAAAACAAGATCACGAAAAAAAATAAAGCGAGAAGAGAAGAAAGGAGGTGAGATGAGTGCAAGATGATGGTGGAAGTTAGGAGAAAGAGTCTGCAAACTCAGAAAAAAAACTGAAAAAATTGTGGGAAAAACAATCAAAAAAAAAAGGGTTTGAGGGTTTGTTGGAGGGCACTGTATGATTGAAGCTCCTTGTCAGCCTGTGACTCAAAACAGAGCACTAGCATGACATCCAACATACCATAAATAATGGTATGACAAGTATTGAACAAACATAGTCAATACAGGTAATAAATAAGAGAAAACAATCCTCTTAAATTAAACACCAACCTTATCCAAATAGAATAAGGAAACCTAGAGGAGAATAAACAGGTCAAAACCCTTATTTTCACCTCTCATCTAACTTATGCATATTTAAGTTATTATATACCAAAAGGGTATTTTTCTTAAAGCTCACATAGAGAGCTACTCAATGATATCATCCATGTTGTTGTAACACCACTACAACTGGAGATACCATAGAACCTTCATTTCAAAACCAAGACCCCCCTGAAAGTCAAAGAGGGCTTGTACAAAACTGTACAAAAATATAACCAAATTGAAGATCTAAACAAGAGCTTTAATTTGAGATACATTATACCTCTGTATCTCTTAAACTGACTGAGGGATCTTGGTTCAAAGGTTTAATAACCAAAAATACAGATATTCTGAAAACAAGAAAGTAAACAAACCCCTGTATCTTTGGCATACACCCATACAGTTGTACAGTGTAATATACCAAACTGTAGAGCAAATCAAGCCCTACAAAACTGTATCATCAGAATACAGATATCTTGCAAACTGAAGAAGATATCTGGTGTGGAAGTTTCTGAAGCCTCATACTGATGTACAAAAATACATCCAAAAACTTAAAACCCTTATAACTTTTGCTATTTTAAAGAAGGGTAAACATGAATTATACCAAATTGAAGAGCTCATTAAGCCCTTCAATTCTGTGCTCTTAGTTTCTTGATATCTCAAAAACTGACCAAGATATCTTGGTTGGAAGTATTTTGGCCAATACTGGCCTGTACCAAACCTGTACCAACCAGTACAGTCTTAATACTCAAAATAATGGTTGTTCAAAGCTTAAACCCGCCCAGAATGACTAGTATTGGTCATACAAACACCAGAACAACGTCATCCAAGTGCTGACGTGGCAGGTGAAGAGTTTTTTCATCCTGTATTGATCCAGAATGATCATTTGTGGTTCTAAAACCACAATTCTGCCTCTACTGACGTCAGAATTGAGGATCCAGAACCACAGACTGACCAATGGAGTGAAAATTTTCACTCCTCTGACGTGTGAAGAGTAAATAACTCTTGACAGTCTTGAAAGATATAAAAAGAAGGGTTTTTGCCTTCAAAAATCCTCATCTTATCTTATTTTATATATATTCTTACGTGACAAGACTGTTATCCATCAGTAGTGTCCTTAGAATACTTAAAGATATAATTAAATATAATTATTGTAGTGTCTCTTTACAGTCAAAGATATTAGAACATTGCAACCCAGGTCCTCAATAGACTCATCACCACTGTTACCACGTAGCAGTAGGACCTGAAGAATTATTTTATTACTTATTTGACGTGTCACAGTCATAGTACTAGCTTGTATTTACTGTTTTTAAGCTTCTACATAGACTCACCCTGACAATTTGGGGGCCTGGCCGTGGTTATTCAACCTTATTGGACGTATTTTGAACTGAATTAGGCGTAAAATTCAGCTATTTAAAAGGTATTTCACTACAAGTGAGTAAAATTTCTATTTTATTATCATTTTTTTTTATATACAATTCTTTTTTTACTCCAAAAATATATATTATAAAATATTTTTGTTGAGAATAAGAGTACATATCCTTTCTGTTTTATTATATTGCAATAAATTCCACGAAATTTCATAATAATACATCTGTATTATTTAAATTTCAATATAAATAATAATATACAAACAGTATATTATTTATTTTACTATTATTTTTCACCAAAGTGCGTGAAAATTAATATATAAGCATTTATTAATTAATAATTAATAAATATTAAATAATAAAATAATTTTTTATTATTTTACAACGAATATTTTAATTAAATATTTCCTTTAAAACAAGATATCACTCAAATTGACGTGAAAACTTGTAATTACTTGATATTTAACCAATATCAAAGTGTTATAATAAATATTATTTATAATATTTATAATAAAAATCAAATTTATTATAATTTAATAAATTTGACGTGTTTATATAAAAACACAATAATATCCAAGTGAATCATTCACAAAACACTTGGATATTACAGTTTTTTCAGTTATAAAGCATAAGTGAAAAACTCAAAACTGTTATTTTTCAAACAAAAACATATAAAAACAATAAAAAACATAAAAACACTTAAAAATTTCGAAAAATAACAGTAGAATTGAATATAATCATTTTTTTTATCATAAAATACTGATATACAATCTGAAATATCTTTTCTGAATAGTGGAAAAGGACTACATTCCATTAGAAACCCAGTCACAAGGAAACCCATCTGTGACAGCCTCAGAAGACAGAGAGGTGCTGCCAAAAACCAAGGGCAAGCAGAAAAGACACAGTGAAGTGACAATCAACTCAAAAGATTGGACACCAATAGCTGTGCCAAGGGCCAAAAAACCCAGAAAAGCTCCAACAAAACCAGTTGGATCACCAAAACAAGTTGAGAAACAGAAAATCACTGTTATCAACCCAGTTGTAAACTCCAAAGGCAAATTGCCAAAGAGTATAGATCATAAATTTGTACAAGGGCCTGCCAAAGGTAAATAAACCTTGAAAAATACAACATTTTTTATTGTCTGTCATTTTTTAACATTGTTAACATGACACCTCCACTTCTTAGAGATCTTGGATTCCCAAGAAATCAACCAGAACACTGGCCAAGAAGACACAGAGGAAGAAGAACTGGAGCAGATGACCAGCAAAGGACTTACCATCAGGGAACTCCTACCCAAGGTCTTGTTCCAAATCAAATTCAACCCAGGAGTTCAACCAGGAGATTGGACAGATGCAGAACAGGTCCTCCAAATACACAAACTCCTGAGAGACCTCTTCACATGGAGCATGGACAACAAAATGTTCACCATGGCAGCATCATGGGCAGAAGTGGGGATAACAACCCAGAAGATCTGTCTCAAGCAAATGGCTTGGATGGAACTTATGACAGAAATGTAAGGTTGGATTCCCAACAAGAATTTCAAACTCTTAGAAGAAAGAGCAACCAGAATCAAAGAGAACCAGGCAGCCATACAAGCCATAGAGAGATCTTGGCACAAGGAAGAGCCCAGTCAGATTCAGGCACCCCCAGAAATGGAAGAAGAAGCCCCATCTTCCCCACAACCATCCAGCAGTTCCAGGCCTTACAAGCCAAAGGAAACTTCATCCAAAGCTCCCCCACCATTCCAGGTAGTTTCCAACAGGAGAAAAGGAGCCCAAGGGAAAAACAAAACTTCTTTCAACCAGAGGAAGAAAGAAGCAGACCCATTTATGAAAAAGCTGATGGACTTAGTCCAAGAAGTACACAAAAACAAGAAATAGTTGTACCTACAAATAGTTTTTCTAGTTCTGACTCAATAGACCCAGAATTAATAACTGAAACTACAATGCACACTCATGAGTTTGAAAACAAATTCACATGGACCAAATTGGCCCAATTCATGGATTGGACACATGAAACCTCAGGAAAAATGAGGACAGAAGTGGAAACATTGAAAGAAGAAAATGCTTTCCAAGCAACAGTCATAAAAGACTTGAATTCAAATCTGGCCAAAATTTGGACAGAATTTGAAAAAACCAACAGACAGTTGAATTCAATTCTAGAAGAACAACAAACTGTGAGGAGGGATCTGAGGAGTATCCAGCAGCAACAGGATAGCTTTGACAAAGAAATTGATTACCTCTATGACAGAGAAGACAATCAATACCCCCCAACACAAGGTCAACCTACTACCTCTACAAAATTAAAAGAAGAGGACAAAGACTATGACCAGGAACCTGAATATCAGATTCCAAAGTTAAGATCAGAGTCAGTGTACCAAGATGGGGAAAATCTCAACTATTCAGAGAAACAGGCACTGAAACAGTTACCAGAAGTAACAAACTGGCCAAAGTTCTCAGGAATAGGGGAATATGACCATATGGAGATCATTGACTATATTGATGGACTCTTTGTTGATGTCCCAAAGATACCAGACTACTGGATCACAACAAGACTCAACACAGCATTCAGAGGCCATGCAAACATATGGTATACTGAGATGAAAGAAATACATGGCAGGAAAAGCTGGCCATGGTGGAGGAACCAGATTATACAAAAGTATAGCAATGGTAGTTGGATCTGACAAAAAACCATGTCCTTTGAAAGTGATAGATACTCCACAGAAAAAGACCCTTATGAATGGTGCCTCAAACAAACAAAGAGGCTAAAAGCTATTGATCCCAATATGACAATAGAAATGAGAAACCATAAACTCCTGACAAAATTGGCAGGAGATCTAGAACATGCAGTCAAATGCAGATGCAACAACATCAGCAGCATTGATGACATAGCAAATGTCATACAAGATGTGAGAAAAAAGACCTCCATAGGAAGGTACACATCTTTCAAACCAAACTTCAAAGACAAGAGGTCTGAAGTTAAAGAGACAAACAAAGAAAAAGGGAAAGAAACCCCAAAAAAGAAATATGTGTGCCACAACTGTGGTTCACCAGACCATTATGCCAACAATTGCACAAAACCAAAAAAGAAAATATATGCAATTGATGAAGAATCAGAAGAAGAACAAACAGGTGAAAAATCTGATTCTGACAGCATGGGAAATGGTATGAGAGCAGAATCACAAAGTGAACCTGATACCATAGAAGAATACATAGTGGAATGCAATGAAGAAAGTTCACTTGATATACAAGACATTGAATTGGATTCAGGCATACCACAAATAACAACAGACAAAGAGCTCTGTAAGCACACACAGAATGCACAAACATTCCTGGTAACCCCCAATAGAGGGATGGGATTCATTCATGGAACACCTACAAAATTGACAGTTTATATTGAGAACTGTAAACACCCAATGATCATTGACACAGGAGCAAGTTGCTCCATAGTGGCAAAAGAATACTTGGAACAACATTTCCCCAAATGGGAAGATGATATAATCCCAACAAAAGCCAGAAACTTCAAAAGTGCATCAGGCAAAATGCACTCACTAGGGACAATAATCAAAGAGATAATTATCCCACACCAAAAAGGAAATATCAGACTGGAACCTGAATTTGTAGTTCTAGAAAATGCACATGTACAAGGATTCTTACTAGGTACAGAGTACCAAAGAATGTATGGTATGGACATTTGCAATAGTAAAAACAGATATCTTACCATAGGTACAAACAAAGATAAAAAAATTTCCTTTGACATTAACCATATAACAAATGATAACACCTTGAAAGAACTAGTGGAAGAATTCAAAGAGGCCCAATATGGCACTCAACTCACCAGTAAAATGAAACTCAACTTACTGAAAGTATTGAGAAAGCATAGAGGAGCTTTTGCAATAGGAGATGAACCACTAGGAAAAATCAAAGGACATGATATAGAATTATATCTGGATGTAGAAAGACCATATCCACCTATGCTTAGGAGACCACCATACCCAGCCAGCATGGAAACTAGGAAAGAAATTGAGAAACACATCAATGAACTCCTAGAAATGGGGGTAATAAGAAAGATAGGACATAATGAGATAGTAGAGGTCACTACACCAGTCCTTATAACATGGCATGATGGTAAATCCAGACTATGTGGTGACTTCAGGGCTTTGAATAATTACACCAAAGCAGATAGGTACCCCATCCCAAGGATACCACATGCACTAGATAAACTAGCAAAAGCCAAGTTCATTACAAAAATGGACTGCATGAAAGGTTTTCACCAGAATGGGGTAAAACCAGATTCCATCAAATTGCTAAGAATTATATGCCATATGGGCATATATGAATATACCAGAATGCCATTTGGCATTAAGAATGCACCAGCCCATTTTCAGAGGATGATGGATACCATATTTCAAGATGAAATAATGGAAGGGTGGATGGTAGTGTACATTGATGATATCATGATATACTCAGAAACATGGGAAGACCATGTGAAGAAAATTGATAAAGTATTGGGAAAATGCACACCAATCAATATGAAGATATCTCTTAAGAAATGTAACTTTGGACAGCAAGAACTGCTAGCCCTAGGACACAAAGTTTCAGGTTTAAGTCTAGCTATAGACCAAAATAAAGTTGCTGCAGTACTAAAGAAACCAGTACCAAAGAACATCAAAGAAATGCAATCTTTTTTGGGCTTTGCTAGCTACTACAGAAGCCACATAAAAAACTTTGCACACATCACTAGTAGCCTATACAAACTGTGCTCAAAAGATGTGGTCTTTGAAATTACCAAGGAAAGAAGGGATGCATTTGAAAAGATCAAACATGAACTGACCAATGCCCCTGTCCTAATGATGCCTGATTTTGAACTACCATTCAAACTATACATAGATGCAGCATGTAGCCAAGGGCTAGGAGCAGCACTACACCAGAGGCAACTAGTAGATGGAATACCCAAAGAAGGAGTAATTTGCTATATCTCAAGACAACTGAAAGACTCAGAAGCCAGATATGGAGCTACTCAGACTGAATGTCTATGCTTGGTATGGGCATTAGAAAAACTCCATTACTACTTAGAAGGAGCAGTATTTGAAGTTTTTACTGACTGCACAGCCCTCAAGTCACTGTTGAACATGAAGACAACAAACAGACACATGCTTAGGTGGCAAATAGCCATACAAGAATACAGAGGGAATATGACTATCATCTATAAAGAAGGGAAAAGTCATACTAATGCAGATGGTCTCAGCAGGTGGCCACTGAAGAATGACCAAGAAAATCCAGCATATGACCCAGAAAATGGGGCCAAAATACCTATACAATGCATGGAGATAGATAGGAGAAAGAACTTCAAACTATCAAACTGGGCATTAGGGAATGATTCATCAAACCCAGCACAGAGCTATGGGGAGATTAAAGAGATACCCATACTGGGAATCAGCTCCTCTAATCTGAATACAGAATTCTTTAGCATAGTACAATCAGCATACAATAAACACAAACAGTGTAGTATATTGATACAACTACTAAAACAAAAGTACAGGAGTCCTGAACTAGAGAGTCAATTGGAAGAGCCATGGCTCAAAAACTTTAAAGAAAATAGATTTTTTCTGATAGATGACCTACTGTACCATAGGGAAAAACACACAAGTGCCCTGGTAATAATAAGTAGAGAACACATTTCCCTCATACTACAGGAATGCCATGACTGCCCATACATGGGACATATGAGTGAAGAAAGAACTAAAGAAAGAGTCTTTAGCACAGCTTGGTGGCCAAAGTGGGAACAAGACTTGAGTGAATACATCAACACTTGTACCAGATGCCAAAAAGCCAACAGAAGTCATGGCAAAAGATATGGATTACTCCAGAGTATAGAGGAGCCCAAACACCCCTGGGAAATAATAAACATGGATTGGGTAACAGGCCTGGTCCCTGGAGGGAAAGACAGCTTTAATGCATGCCTAGTAGTAGTAGACAGGTACAGCAAGAGTGTCAGATGCCTCCCCTGTCACAAAGAGGACACAGCAATGGACACAGCCATATTGTTCTGGAACAATGTGATAGCTAACTGTGGAGTCCCAAGAATTATAATTAGTGACAGAGACCCTAAATTCACATCAGAATTTTGGACTAATCTATATGAGATGCTGGGAACCAAACTAGCATTTTCCACAGCTTACCATCCACAAACAGATGGTCTAGCAGAAAGAATGATCCAAACATTGGAAGACATCATTAGAAGGTTTTGTGCATATGGCATGGAATATAAAGACAATGAGGGATATACCCATGACTGGGTAACCCTCCTACCAGCTGTACAATTGGCATACAACACAAGTATACACTCAGTAACAGGAAAAACCCCTGCCACATTAGAGAAAGGATGGAACCCACTACTTCCAGTAGACTACTTGAAGAAGAACCTCCTCTCAGTACACCCCACAGCTAAGGACTTCCACACAATGTCGAAGACTGCCTGTGAAAAAGCAGAGCAATGTGTGGCTGAAGCCAAATTATATAACAAACAGAGATATGATAAAAGTCACCAAGAACCTGATTTCAAAGAAGGAGACCAAGTTCTAATCTCAACTCTTAACTTCAACAACCTAAAAGGACCCAAGAAGATGAGAGACTCATTCATAGGACCATTCACCATTATTAAATTAATAGGAAAGAATGCAGTAGAGGTCAACCTGACCAAAGAGTTCTCTAGGAAACACCCAGTTTTCCCTGTGAGCCTGGTCAAACCTTATCACCAGACAGATGAGGAGAAATTCCCTGACAGAAAGAAGACAGTCAGCCATGAAAGATTGGTAGAGGAAGATGACTCACCTGGACCAGTGAAAAAGATCATTAAAGCCAGGAAAATAAGAATTAATGGGAAAGACAACAGGCAATATCTGGTTAGATTTAAGGATCAACCAGCAGACAAAGATAAATGGTTAACTGAGAAAGAAATCCCAGATGGACAAATACACCTCAGAAGATTCAGAGCCTCCAGAAGGGCTGAAGAGTCTCATCAATGATGAGCCTTCTTTTGAGGGAGGGTATGTCAGCCTGTGACTCAAAACAGAGCACTAGCATGACATCCAACATACCATAAATAATGGTATGACAAGTATTGAACAAACATAGTCAATACAGGTAATAAATAAGAGAAAACAATCCTCTTAAATTAAACACCAACCTTATCCAAATAGAATAAGGAAACCTAGAGGAGAATAAACAGGTCAAAACCCTTATTTTCACCTCTCATCTAACTTATGCATATTTAAGTTATTATATACCAAAAGGGTATTTTTCTTAAAGCTCACATAGAGAGCTACTCAATGATATCATCCATGTTGTTGTAACACCACTACAACTGGAGATACCATAGAACCTTCATTTCAAAACCAAGACCCCCCTGAAAGTCAAAGAGGGCTTGTACAAAACTGCACAAAAGTATAACCAAATTAAAGATCTAAACAAGAGCTTTAATTTGAGATACATTATACCTCTGTATCTCTTAAACTGACTGAGGGATCTTGGTTCAAAGGTTTAATAACCAAAAATACAGATATTCTGAAAACAAGAAAGTAAACAAACCCCTGTATCTTTGGCATACACCCATACAGTTGTACAGTGTAATATACCAAACTGTAGAGCAAATCAAGCCCTACAAAACTGTATCATCAGAATACAGATATCTTGCAAACTGAAGAAGATATCTGGTGTGGAAGTTTCTGAAGCCTCATACTGATGTACAAAAATACATCCAAAAACTTAAAACCCTTATAACTTTTGCTATTTTAAAGAAGGGTAAACATGAATCATACCAAATTGAAGAGCTCATTAAGCCCTTCAATTCTGTGCTCTTAGTTTCTTGATATCTCAAAAACTGACCAAGATATCTTGGTTGGAAGTATTTTGGCCAATACTGGCCTGTACCAAACCTGTAACAACCAGTACAGTCTTAATACTCAAAATAATGGTTGTTCAAAGCTTAAACCCGCCCAGAATGACTAGTATTGGTCATACAAACACCAGAACAACGTCATCCAAGTGCTGACGTGGCAGGTGAAGAGTTTTTTCATCCTGTATTGATCCAGAATGATCATTTGTGGTTCTAAAACCACAATTCTGCCTCTACTGACGTCAGAATTGAGGATCCAGAACCACAGACTGACCAATGGAGTGAAAATTTTCACTCCTCTGACGTGTGAAGAGTAAATAACTCTTGACAGTCTTGAAAGATATAAAAAGAAGGGTTTTTGCCTTCAAAAATCCTCATCTTATCTTATTTTATATATATTCTTACGTGACAAGACTGTTATCCATCAGTAGTGTCCTTAGAATACTTAAAGATATAATTAAATATAATTATTGTAGTGTCTCTTTACAGTCAAAGATATTAGAACATTGCAACCCAGGTCCTCAATAGACTCATCACCACTGTTACCACGTAGCAGTAGGACCTGAAGAATTATTTTATTACTTATTTGACGTGTCACAGTCATAGTACTAGCTTGTATTTACTGTTTTTAAGCTTCTACATAGACTCACCCTGACACTCCTTGTGAATGCCTGGCCAGGAAAAGGCCTGGAGAAGAGTGGACAGGGTGTGGGCCAAACCCTGATGGCCGGCCACTGGATCAGAGTGGAAAACCTCAAAAAGCAAGCATTTCCCATTAGGGGGAACACAAAGTCAAGCACGATGCCAGAGGAATGCATAGCTATCACGTAAGACTGATTTATTGTCTAGATCAAATTGTGGGCAAAGACAATGTAAGTGTTCTATTTGCACAACACTCAAGGTAATAAAAAAGGATCAGAAGAAACAATCTTCTTTGAAACTTCTGTTATTGGTGCCAGGAAAATTGAATATAAGGCCAATGGGCTTCAGGAATCTCAATACATCAACAAAGGTTGTGGAGGGGTTGATTCACTTTTCTGGTGGCTGTAATCTGGTCGGCGACTTAGTTGATCAGCAGGATTAAGACGGCCAGGAGTATGTCCAATGATAAAATGAAAGTCAGATAAGAATGAAGCCCATTGCGTCTGACAAGATGAGAGAGTAACGGAAATCATAAAATAACGGAGGTTAGCATTATCACAAGAAACCGTTATAGGGAGTTTGGGTCCAATCAGCCATGCTTGCCATCCTTTGAAGGCTTTGATTATTGTGCCAAGTTCCTGGTCATGGACCAGCCAAGATGCCTCCGCAGGACTCAACTTGCATGAAAAAAATATCAAACCAGATGCAAATGGTTATGCTCATTGGATTGACTAAGTATTGCAGCAATTGCATTACGTGATGCTTCTACTTGAATGACTCTAGGCTTAGTGAAATCATAATGGAGCAAGAGCGGGGCTTTAGTAAAACAAGATAATAATTGCTTGAATGCAGACATAGCTCTTTTATCAGCAAGCCCCAATTTGACATCTTCACCGTCTTTTGTCAACGAGGTAAGAGGAACTGCAACACCGCTATAGTCCTGGATAAAATGTTGATAAAAATTGCAAAATCCCAAGAAAAGTTGTAACAATTTCAGATCTGTTGGATAGGGCAAATCAGTAATTGTTTTTAGTTTAGCAGGGTCCATACCAATCCCTTGTGTTGAAAATTTAAATCCTAAAGAAATGACTTCAGATTTGAAGAGTTCGCATTTTGACAAAGAAGCAGCTAGATGATGTTCACATAGTTTTTATAAAATGCTAGCAATATGTGAATGGTGCTCGTCAAAGGTTTTGGACAAAATTAGTATATCATCTAGATAAACATAACAAAAGACATCAATGTATTCTCGTAAAACATGTTGAATAAATCTCTGAAAGGTTGCGGGAGCATTTGCCAAACCAAATGGCATGACTAAATATTCAAATAATCCCCAAGGAGTTTGAAAGGCTGTCAAGGGTACACTTTCTGGAGAAACTCGAATGAGATTAAAGGCTGCTTATAAATCAATTCTGGAAAAAAAATCTGACATCTTTTAAATTGTCCAACATCATATTGAGATGAGGAAGAGGATAGCTATCTCTTATTGTCATAGCATTTAAGGAACAGTAGTCTACACATGGACAATCTTCTTTGCCTTTGGATTTGACAAAAAGGATGGGGGCAGCTGCTGGAGAGGACAAAACTTGGATAAATCCTTTTTTTAAGAGATCATCAATGTAAGCTTTAAATTTTGTTTTCTCTTCATTAATTAGCTGATAAAGTCCACCAAATGGAGGAATACAATTTGTTTTTAATTTAATGGTACAATCAAAAGCAGTTGGCAAGGGGGGTAAAAAGGATTGACTAAAGCTAGAAAACACAGATCGGAACTTATGGAGGAAGCATGGAATATCATCAATTTTGAGAGCCACCTGTGTGTTAGACATGTCAGTATCGTCTTTATTAACAGAAAATAAACTGTATCTCAAAGTCTGCATACCAACAGATCCTGTTGACACCAGTTTAATACCTGAAAACAATAATCCCTGAAATTGCATTGCTGCATTCCATCCACTAACCCAAGCATTGGAGGCTTGAAGCCAAGGCATACCCAAAATGAGGTTGACCATTGTGAGTTTAGTGATGTTAGCTCGGACTGCTGATGTTGCAAAGTTCCCATTGTCGGATCGAAAGGTGAAGTTACCAACCCATAAATGGGTGACTGGTTGTCTGGATGACCCATCAAAGGCTTGATTTTTTACCAGAGAGGGACGCGTTTGTTTCAACATTTGATGTTTGTGAATGAAATCTTTGTTAACAAAAGAACTGGCAGCTCCAGTATTGATCAGAGCTGTACCACGGGCGATTGTTCCATTCATATGGGTGATAAAAAACTGAACAAATAATCGGACGGGGTCAAAACGGGGCAAAGTGGATGTTGAAATGGCATGAAGTGGTAAAGGTTCCGCGATAGTCTCAGTTAATTGCTCCCATACTTCTTGAAGGGCCAGATTGGCAAGTAAGAGATCCTCTGTTGGCAGAGAAGTTGCGCAAACTGGTAAAAGATTGACAAATCCTTCTGCTTCTGCTTGCATTATTTTGGAGGAGGTTGGTGGGGGGGTACATTAATGGCTGAGATTTGAGTTTATGGTGGTCTTTGAGAAGGATTGATGTTTTGTGATATCATGAAAGTGGCTTTAGCTGAAAAAGTAGCAGGAGGATTTGAGCAATATTGATTGGGTGCTGGCCAATGTTTGTTATCAAGAATGTCTAAACAGTTGAAACAAAGACCTTTCATTTGACATAGTCAGCAAAAATATTGTTAAGGATTGATGTTACTTGTTGATACTGCATCTAACTCCATGGGTAAGGGAGCTCTATTGGTGGGGATAGGGTTGTGAATAGGTTTATTCATTGTTGGTGCAGCTAATCATGGAAAATGATTGGTTCGTAATGCTGATAACTCATTGGAAACCTGTGCTGAAATTATTGCTATACGTTGATATTCAGCCAGAGTTTTAGCCTTGGACCAATCTTCTCGTCGTAAAGCTACATCAAGAATTTTAACATTGAGTCCTGCTTTATAAAGATCACAACGAGTTTGTTCAGTTAAATTTACTGCATATACTAAGGAGCTAAAATTTGAATTGTATTCTCCAATCAATCTATTATCTTGCTTGCAAGACTGGAGAACTTGTTTTGCATTCTCTCCTTCAAATTTATCCCCAAAAATCTCTTGTCATTTTTCAAAAAACGATTTAGTTGTTAACAAGTGGGGTAGAACATAAACATTGCTGGTGAGATTTAAATTTGATGGTAAACCTTGGATCATAGAGTTTTCTCCTAACACACTAATCCACCAATTTTATGCTGAACAAGTTGCTGCTGTTTGTTTGGCGCGTGGTCTGAAATGGCGAGCTATCCAATTTATGCAGTGTTGTTCAGTATTAAATTTATGATGGATTGAGGGAATGTGATCGCTGATTAGATATAAAAAAGGTGGTAACTCATTGGGTAATCCAGAGAAAAACATGTGTTGTAGGATGGGGGTTCAACAGGGGGAGAAGATGGTCTAGTGGAGGTGCTGCTGTTTAGATGGGAATGGGAAGAATTGAAATGGCTGAATAGCTCTTTGATTGTTCTTTGAATACGACTTTCTGTAGCTTTTGTTTGTTGTAGTTGATTTGTTCATGAGATGACTTGTTGTTCTAGAGCTCCTATTCTGAAAGAATAATTGACATGGTCATCTGATCCTTCTGAATGAGTAAGTGGTTCTCAAGTGCTGTAAAACATATTTAATGAAAAAAAGGAAGTAACTATTATAATTGATAGTAAATGAAAGGATAAGTAGCTTCTGAGTCAGATGTTTGAAAAGAAGGAGACAATGATTGGGTCGATAAATAACTCATTGAGTGCTGAGTCGATTAGAAAGAAGGAGACAATAGCTTGGCCAATAACTAACTGGTTCAATACTTGAGTCAGACTAAAGAAATAAAGAAGAGATCAAAATATATTGTAAGAATGAGAGATTTGTGAAGTATAATTTTATAGTAATATTTCAATAAAGAAAAGGGAGAAAGGAAAGAACTGTGTAGAGATAATAGACCGATGGGGTCTCTATATTGCTAGGATCGTGGAATATATAGTATTTACATTTGGGTATACTTGTGGTTGCGCAGGTGAGTAGTATCTGGCTGTGCAGTGGTTGTAACACCCGCCCCCTCGCCTGAGAAACCCACAAGGGTCTGGAGAGAAAAAAAGGAGAAAAACGGAAGGACCTAGTGCAGAGGTCGGATTGTAGTAAAGGAATGTTTTAATTAAGAAAAGGGGGTTGAGAAGATCTTTCAAAACAACTTGTTGTGGAGTAGAGGGCCAAGTGGTTTTGTAAAACCGTCAGCTAGCATCTCAGATGAAGGGATGCAATCCAAGGAAGCTGATCCATTGTACAATAGCTGGTTAATGAAAAAGAAATCTCTATCAGAGTGACAAGTACACTTATTGGACGAACAGTCCTTGGCAATTTTTATGCAGGAGGCATTGTCGCATCTCAGTTGTATGGTAAAATTCAAGCTCAAAATCTCCAGAAGCAAATGCCGTAGCCACTGACCATGTCTTGCTGCAGTGACCAAAGCCATGAATTCAGCATGCCAACTGGATGATGCAACAGTGGCAAGGCATTTCGCGCACCAAGCAATAGAGCAACCCAGAAATGTGGTAACGTAACCATGGGATGACCATGAGAATTCACGGCCCCAGCTGGCATCAGAGTAGACCTTAAGTTCAAGTTTGCCAGGGTCTGGGGTCAGCGATAGGCAGTAATTCTGCGTCTTGTTCAGGTAGCCCAGCAGATGCTGAAGACAACGCCAATGACTGACCCCAGGTCGCATCGAGTGCCTTGCTAGTAAGTTCACGGCGTAGGGAAGATCGGGTCGTGTACCACTCACCAAGTAGCTCAAAGCGCCCACAGCAGAGATGAATTCTTGCTGTCGCATGGTTTCATCCCACTCCGGTAGAGTATGCAAGTCGCATTTGATGGGAAGCGGTGAATCATAATCCGCCTTTTGATCCCAGTGATCAGTGAGGATTGATTGGATTAGACGTACCTGACTTATGTGAAAACCATGAACATCTCTTCATATATCCAGTCCCACGATAGAGTTCAGCTCATGACTTCATTTGACCCCAAATTCTGCAGCTAAGGATAGGTGTAGACTCTCGATGTCTTCTCTGTTTTTGCCAAAAACCACACCATCATCGACATGTAACCAGATGATGATATTAGTTGACTTGTTGAAGGAGACGCTGGTGTCATAGCTGCTGAGGGAATATCCATGGCTTTCCAGGGACTTGCGGAGGTGAGTCCACCAGCATCAACCTGCTTGCCGTGTGCCGTACAGGGCCTTCTTCAATTTACAGCTGAGGCCTTTGGGGACCACCATGCCCTCTAGGGGTCTGATCCATAGCTCTTCGTCAATTTGTGCATTGAGATAGGCGGCAATGAAATCAAAGCTGGACGTGTGCCATTTCAGGTGAACAGCAACGGTAAGCAATAATATCAGAGATGTGAAAGTGGCAGTTGGTGCAAAGTTCTCATGAAAGTCGTAGCCACTTAGCTGTGAATTGCCTCGCGCAACGTATCGCGCTTTGTACCTAGCGTCACATGTGCTTGACGCCGGTTTCTTTATGAAAACCCAGCCTCCTCTGATTGGTTTGGCGTTGGCTGGCAGAGGATCAAACTCAAATACGGCGTTATTTTTCATGTTCTCTATTTCTTGATTTATAGCCCGTTGCCAAGCCAAGCTGTCAGGTCGTTTCATTGCCTCTGCATATGACTTTGGTGGTAGTAAAAATTTCTTTTTTACGCGGTCAGAGGCCAGTTCTTGTTCCTTAACTGTGTGTTCTGCAGAGAAATCACCAAGAGTCAACTTGTTTAATAGGAACTTGATGGCACCTTTGCTCGCGGTGGATGCTTCAGGGCATATAAGCGTTTTTATTAGGCTAGATGATTCAGGAAAAATTGCCCAAGCAGAAGAGACAAACTTATCTTGATCTGGGATGTAAAATAACCAGCCCTTTGAATTTGGGAGGTGCATCACAACATTTCCTTTCATGGCACGGTTGTCCAGTTTTCGCTGGCTTTCCTGGGGAACATGGATAAATGCAGTCTCACCAAATATTCTCATCCGATCAAGTTGCGGTTTGATTTTAAAAAGTATCTCTGTTGGGGTTTTCTGGCCTGTGTGTAAATTTGGTAACAAGTTGTTAGTGTAAGTGGCCCACATGAAGGCGTGTCCCCAAAAGGATTTGGGTAATTCTGAGCCCAAAAGGATAGTATGGCCCATATCGGCTATCATGCGGTTGTATCGTTCTGCAACACCGTTTTGTTGGTGAAAGAAGGGAAGGCTGCGTTCGTGGGTGATCCCTTGCCGTTGAAGCCACCCGTTTATTGTGGCGTTGTTGAATTCCCCACCATTGTCCGTACGCAGTACCTTCACAAGATGAGCACTGGATTGTTGCCATCGATTGATAATTTCTTTGAGTCAAGAGGTAGCGTCGGATTTGTTTTTCAGGATGTGGCATTTGCCATAAGTCGATGCAACATCTCGCACATTCAGAGCGTATCTTCCTCCATTGATTGTCGCTACATCAAATGGTCCCATAAGGTCAGCAACAACTATTTCAATTGGAGTGGGACTACGGTTTAACAAATGCAAGTCCGAATGGCACAGGCTTTTTGACCTAAGGAGTTCATTGCAGTCGTGTATCTTGTGCGATGATAAATGTAGGTACTCGGGTGCCGAATTGCCTAACAATCGACGTATGCGTCGGAGTCCTGTGTGACCAAATAAGTGGTGCCATTTAAGGAACTTGGCTTTGAAAGCTGAAGGGTCAGTGTTAGTTCTGCGTTTTGGATTAGGAATCTTTTTGTTCACAGAATCAAGTGTCATTTCAGAGAAAGTGGGTAAATTGATGGTTTCAATTGATTTGGTAGAAGATATGGTAGGGGAATAGGAGATATTCATTGCACGAGCTAGCAGTCTACTATACAAGGATAATTCCCATTTACGACTACTAGCAGAGTAGGTTGCGCGTAAGACAGGTCCCTCACCGCGTGTGCTTATTAGGATATCATCGCCGATGAAATCAAGTAAACCACCAGCATTCAACAGAGCGCCTGGTGATATCAAAGTACCAGTGGCGTCAGGAGAATAGAATACACCATTAATAACAACATGCTTACCCCTGTAACCTGGGTAAACTAGACTGCCCACGCCTGTGACAAAACTTTGTTGGGTTGTGTGGGTGGCTACACACAAAGGAATTGGGGAGGTTAGCTTTTTAAAACAGCATAAAGAGGATAAATCCCCAGTGAGTGAATGACTTGCCCCAGTATCACAGACAGAGCGTCTGTCACCTGGTGGAGCCATATCATCTACAGTTACCTCATCCACAGTCGAGTCAGCAGGACCTATTGCAGTAAACTTTGCCTTCATTATCATGGGCGTCTGTTGGGGGTATTGGGGGCAGTATAGGTCCGCAATGCGCTGTTGTCTGGTTGCATTGGAAATTGGTTGTTGTAAGGCTTGAAATGGAAGTTGGGTGGGTGGCGTAATGATAGGGTAGTGGAGATGAAACTGTGTAGGTGTAAGTATCGGGTTCGCAACTGGTGGTGTGCTAATAGGCCGCGCACAATGGTTGTCCTTGGTGTTGGGGCAATCCTTCGCGACATGACCTTGTCGTTGACAAAGGTGACAGATGATATTCATTTCCATGCGTAAGGCTGAGTGTGGTGTCAATTCTAGTTGATGACAGGCAGCAGAGGAAGGTTCAAGGCACATGGAGTTGAAACTCGGTATTTGTTCGATCGTTGCTGGGTGTTGGAAACAAGACTCAAGTGTCAGTATGCATGATGGGAGGGGGACAATTTTGCCGTAAGACGTGTCCACATCAAGTTTGTCCATGACAGCTTGATAAATCGTTGGTCACTTTATGATCACACGTTGGAGTAGCTGTCCCATCACATAGTCGTCGTTGAACACACCACCTTGGTTGTTGAATTCTACCAGTGCCTCGTTTAGCCGCAATACCAAGCTCAATGGGTCTTCGTTGTTGTTGATTTCGATAGAGAAGAGTTTGTCAAAAGAGGCACATTGAGTAGATCAAGTGATGATAAAGTAGTGACTCTTCAACCAATTGTAGATCGTGGAGCATGGTTGTAAGGTTATCACACTATCCTGTATGCAGTCAGGGAGAGAGCTGAGTAAAATGGCTTGACAAATACGCTCGGTTCTATCATCCCCTAATTCGCCTTGTTGTAAGTACATCGGGTCTTGAAGGTAGTTGTCAAAGATTAGTCATAGCCGTCGTTCCCATGTAGGGAAATTTGAACTGTCCCTGCGTAGAACATGCTCTTGTCTGATCATGTTGATACCTCGATCAATGATCGGTCCCACATCCCTGATGAGTTCAGGAGGGGAGATCTCAGGTATGGAGGTATCGGCCTGTTCTGAAGCCATTTTGTATTGACTTCGAGTTGGGTAGCGCCCGCTCTCGGGGTTCAATGACATGTGAAAAAGAAAGAAAGGGGGCAAAAATATAGGAGATGGATCAGATAGGGAAGAAAAAAAAAGAGAGAGAGAGAAATAAGAAGGAAGCGAAGAACAAGAAAGGATAAAAAATCAGGAATTCATAAAATGCAAGAGAAGTATTTTTGTTAAGGGCCCATAACCTGTGTGGAGATAATAGACCAATGGGGTCTCTATATTGCTAGGATCATGGAATATATAGTATTTACATTTGGGTAGACTTGTGGTTGCGCAGGTGAGTAGTATCTGGCTGTGCAGTGGTTGTAACAAGAACAAGGGTTTTTTAAGCTAATACAAATTTTGATACAAAATATGTTTTTTTACAGATTACACGTCAGGATTAAAATGACGTAATAGATGAGACGCGTATTAGGATGACATAATAGATGACACGTGTAACAAAGCTTTGTAGTTGTAATTCTAATCTGGCCACTAAGTCTATGACACAGAAGCGATCTGCTCCCAATGGAATGCATGGGTATTGTGGTATGTGACCTGATGGGTCTCTTTGACAAGGAAAATATCAGCTTGGGTAGATGGTTACTTACGATTTGGGATGTGGTATTGAAATGTGGGGAATGTCATGTCATTGAAACTAAGGCAAACGCATCAGAAGCTCTGCAGGGAACAATTACAAGATGGGTGTAAGAGTTTAGTTAATAAAATCTTTCTATTGCGATAAAAGTTAACCAGTAGCAATCACTGTTATTGTACATATGCTAGTATTAAGTTTATATACATAGGGTTAAATAGAGATAATATTAACCTGGTTCTCTAGCTTAACGTATCTGTAAATAAACTTAGATAATTCACTATGTCGTATATATATACTGTAACGTATGCTAGTTAACAAACTCGTAAGTAAATTGAATATACAATGGTTTTAGTGAGGTCAATAGTAATTACCTCAACAGTTCAATTGTTCTCTTCTGTATGTCAGAAAGAAGTGAGAAGAGAGAAAAGAAGTCTTAAAAATTGAGACTAGACAGATAACACGTTAGCTAATTGATGAGTTAGGAATAAAACATTGGATATATCATCTACCTTAGTTCAAGTCACAAATTAAACTACTAGTTGGGTTAAACAATAAAGAATAGTAAACACGAATGCAGATAAAGAGAAAACAATATTATTATTCTTGCTGTTTCTCAAGTATTCAGCATATGGGTAGTACTTATATATGCATTCATGAACAGGCACATTCATGTTATAAGATCACTGTGATCTTATGACGTAGTCAGCCAAGAATTAGGTTTCCACTTCTGAGAACGACTTGGTTAAATCATTTCACCTTCTCTAATTTCAACAATGGGAAACCCAGACACAATGAGGACTGAATATAATGCGCACTGACAGCAGAGGTGAGTGCTGGTCTAAGGGAATGAACCACTGGTGTGAAATGTAGGGGATAACACATGAGCAGAGCTTACCTATGCACCATGAACATAATGGAGCCGCTGAAATATTCAACAGGATGATTTCAGACATGGTATGCACAATTCTGTGGTCATCCAAATCGGTCAACCCATTCTTGGGTTACATGTTTAGGTGGGCAGCTTATATCATCAACAACATCCAGAATGAGTGTACTGGAAAATTGACACCAACAGAGTTGTTTGAGATATTAGTCCATATTCCTTAATTCCTCAATAGCACTACCTGTTCTCTAATTTTGATTTTGTCATATAAATCACAAGCCAAACTATTTTTCTTAAATTTTTTCTTAAATATTTTTTTGATGGTATTACAAGTTCTCTTAGATTATTTTGTTTTAATTCCATCTTATTCAATAATGAAATAATTTTTCCTTCCTAATTTTGATAATAAACTATTATTAGTAAGCTCAAAGCTGGTAGTTGATATACAGAATTCCTCAATGGAAGAACTATGATAGCCATTTTTCTATACAATGTGTCATATCAAATTTCTTGTATGAAAGATGTTTTTCTATTCAAAGATTTGTTTGGAGATAGTAACCAGACTAATTTGGGAAAAATCATACACACAAGATCTCAGGAATGAAAATGTTTTTCTAAATGTCTGAAGGATCACCATGTATTGGGAACATTGAATTTGAGTGGGTGCAATTCTGAACAAAATTTAAGGACATAAAGAAAAAGATTTGTTGATGAATCTTGGTTCTTACTTCAAAATGGAACCCACCTCATTGATCCCAGAAATACAACTATTCAGGAGTAGATAGAGGATAAAAGTCCTTAATTTGACTTAATTTTTTAAATAGTTGGGGAAAGTAAAAAGATCACAGGATCCAATTTATTTGACAGCCCACTGTGGAGCTCCTTTTAGTGTGGGATTAGATACATAATTCCTTGAGGGGGAAATAAAAAGCCAACAGATTTGAATTCCTGGATCAATCCTGTAGCTATTGTTTCTAAGATGTATTAGCCTACCCATTCAATATGATAAAAAATATCCTCACAGAGTTCAAAAATAAACGTTTTAAGAGTGTGGCTTTGAAAACAAGAGAAGAATTATTAAAAAGTTCTACTTCACCTAATAAATAACCAGAAAAGTAATTTATAGGGTCTCAAATCATAAAATATCATGCTAAAATAATAATATAAAATTATATCAGGTTAATAACCTCATAGTATTAGAGGTTTGTGTACTATAATTTTAAGGCTAATTTAATGTTATATCTTGTAATGATTATTAGTGGTTTGAGAGTTTAATTCCTACTATAATGTAAAAATAAGAAATTTTATAATTGTATGGTAAGGTATTGTTTAATAAAAAAGGGATATTTCTTAAATATATGTGTGGTATGATATAATTCCAATGTAATTTTTAATATTATAATCTGGTTTTATCAGGGATGTTTTATATAAAGGCTATGATATTAATATTATTCCTTTACAGTATAAGGATTACATAAATGAACTATCTAGTGTGAGTATCATTGAAATTATTATAGTCATGATGTAAAAAATTTGAAATAAGGGTTAATTGATAATATGATGTAAATCTTCTGTCACCTACTATTAATTATAAATCACTTTCAATTAATTTTGTAAGTCAATAATACGTTAAAGAAAATGAACAGATTATAGTACCAGGAAGGTTTGAATAAATTATCCTCCTTCACAGTATATAATTGCCATGGGGAAGAGGATAAAATGAGCTATATATGTCCTTCATTTATATTCTTAAGGCTCTTCATAGAAGAACCAAAAAAGAAGGGACTAAGAATTTTTCACTTCTTCTGGCTGGGATTATTTTTTGTTGCATCATCTTTATGTATGATTTTGTAATTGGAAATTTTTTCCTGGTGAGAACTATTTAGACGGTGTAATGTATTAGAAGTATTTAACCATATCTTCAGCTTATTGCGACAATTTTATGCACAATTATGCAATATGGATGAACCTTCTTTTCTGAGAAACTTGTCATGGTATCATTTTATGAATTTATTTCACCGTTTTTTTGACTTATTGAGCCATTTTTGATAAGATGGGGTGATTCTGTAAAGATATTGAACCATATTTCTATACACTGTTTGAGTTTTAGGTTTAAAATTCTTCATATTGTGGGTAATTTATGTGTCATGTATTAGACGTGAATTGTCTTAATTTAACTCTGATTTTTTTTTGTAACTTCTATTTTTTGGTTTATAATGGGGCTGTGCTTGTATTTCTATAGAGATGGTGTGTAATTTAAGGCTTTTACGATTATTTTTTTCCACAAATTCATTTTCATGTCTTGTGAACGTTGATCAACACAGCTTTAATTTATTTCTTGTTACAGTGGCCCCACTTTACTGACTGTATCACTGAGCAATTTAAAACTTGATCAGAGATAGGGTAATCTGAGTATTAATCTACCTCTTAAATTGTTGTGACGTGGTTTGTTATTTCCTCTATGTTTTGTCTTTTTTATATTGTAGTTACAAGTTAGGTTATAGAATATCTGTCGAGGTATGCGGCGTAGTCTATCTGCCGTTACACCCCCCTCCTCGACATATATTCCGATACTTAGTGGTCTCCCACTCTTGTGTTTGCTATACTACATTTTAGTCTCAAGTCAGGGAGTCAGATACAAAAGCATTGTAGAGGATGGGCTTTAAACTCTTTGTCAGACCATCCGCCTTCATCTCTTTCGTGGAGACCCATTCCAAATCCGCAGTCTTGTCGTAAAGCATCTCATTGATTAAGAAAAAATCCCTGTCTGAGTGTCTCGTCCTCTTGTTTGAAGCAGTGTCTTTCGATATTTTGAGTGTTGATTTGTTGTCGCATTGCAGTAGAAGTCTCATTTCCTTGTGGAATACATCTTTAATTAGCTTTTTTAACTATGATCCCTGCCTTGGCGCTAGACTTAATTCCATATATTCATATAGTATCCTTTATATAAAAAAGCCCTGATAAAACCATATTATAATATAAAAGCTTAAATCTGAATTATATCGTACCACACATATATTTATAAAATATACTTTTTGTATTAAACAATACCTTACCATACAATTATGAAATTTCGTATTTCTACATTATGGTAACAATTATCCTATCAAACCATTAATAATCATCGAAAGATATAATATTACATTAGCCTTAAAACTATAGTACACCAACCTCTAATACTATTAGGCTCTTACCGTGATATCATTTTATATTATTATTTTAGCGTCATATTTTATGATTTGATACCTTTTAGCTTACTTTTCTGATTACTTATTAGGTCAATTAGGGACTTCTAATAATTTTTCTCTTTTTTTTTTTGAAGCCACACTCTTAAAAAAGTTGATTTGTGAAATCTGTAGGGATATTTCTTATCATATTGAAAGGGTAGGCTAATACATCTTAGAGCCAATAGCTACAGGATTAATCCTGAAATTCAAATCTTTTGGCTTTTTTGTTCCCCCTCAAGCATTGATGTATCCAATCCCACACTAAAAGGAGCTCCACAGTGGGCTGTCAAATAAATTGTGTCCTGTGATCTTTTTCCTTTCCCCAGCTATTTAACACATGAAGTCAAAGCAAGTGCATTAATCCTATATCTCCTCCAAATTGTTGTATTTCTGGGATCCATGAAGTGGGTTCCATTTTTGCATAAGAACCAAGATTCATCAAAAAATCTTTTTCTTTATGTCCTTGAATTTTGTTCAGAATGCCACACACTCAAATTTGATGTCCCCAATACATGGTGATAATTCAGATATTTAGAAAAACATTTTCAGTCCCAAGATCTTGTGTATATGATTTTTCCCAAATTAGTCTGTTTACTATCTCCAAACACTCTTACAAGAGAAAAACATATTTTATAATAGGAATTTAATGTGACACATTGTATAGAAAATTGGCCATTATAATTCTCCCAGTGAGGCATTCCATATATTAACTTCCAGATTAGAGCTTAGCAATAATAATTTATTATCAAAATTACAAAGGAAAAATTATTTAATTATTGAATAAGATTTAATTGAAACAAAATAAACTAATCAAACTTGTACTACAATCAAAAAAAAGAATCTTTTTGAAAAATAACCCATACCCATATCTTTAAGAAAAAATGTAAGAAAAATAGTTTGGTTTGAGATTTATATGACAAAATCAAAATAGGAGAACAGGTAGTGCTATTGAGGAACTAAGGAATCTGGACTTGTCCCTCAAAAATATATCTATCATACTTGGAAAGGTGTATCTGTAGAACTAAACACTGTAAGCTTCATACGTTCAAGATAAATTGAAGGAAAGTCCAAAATTTCTGTTGAAGGCATCTTCAAGAAGAATTTGAAGCATTTTGGAAAAAACAGGAGAATAAAAAACATTTCTTGAAAGAATGAAGAAAACAGAAAATATTCCTTATTACAGAATTCTTTTAACCTAACCTATTAGCTGTACATCAATATGCACAGCAATTTAAAAGAAGCTGACTGATTGCTTTAAATAAAAACCACAAATTATTTCAGGTATACCAAAAACAACCTTTTATTGGTAAGAACTCAAATTAATTTAAGGTAAATACCTATAATTACAAATTTATGTGAAAATCAATCCCATTGGCCAGAATTTGGAGCCTTTGTCATGTAACTACACCAAAGCTACATGTCTAACCAGATACAACCTCCCAAGTCTCATTTTTTCTAGGTCCCCCATTTTTTATTTCTCTTAGGAGAGACAAAGAATCTAAATAGAGGGCCTCTATCCCCAATTTTTCCAATCATCATGGAAAAAGCTCTCACCTTCCAGGATCACAACAATATCTGAAATGGCAGGATCTCTAGAGCAGAATTGGTCTTTTGGTCATGGAAATATCAGTAAGTTAGTATCATTAAGCAAATAGTAGTTGAGACATAATTAGAAGTTAGTAGCCTTACTCACTAGATTATTATTTTTAAGAAATTCATATCAGTAAAAAGATCATTGAAGAATTATTCTTAGCATTCAATCCAGTTTTCTCATTATTAGTGACAATATTTAAAAATCATTATAATCAAAATTAAGCAAAGAAAAAAATATTTATCAGTCTTATTTAATATCTGTAGTTCTTTTCAGAATCTATTATTAATCATAGTGAGCTTATATTTGAAAAAACAAATTCTTAAAATTGAATTTTAATCAAAGGATATTTTTGGAGCTAAAAAGATTAATATCCCTTATTTTGTTTAAAATATTAGTGTTAAATCGGAGTTTTGACTATATTATTATTGATAGCTATTATTCAAATACTATTGATTAGTCTTCTCTATCTGTTTGAACCACAAATCTCATTTCATTTTTTGATTTTCTGTAGGATGAATGTTCAGTATTATTTATAGGGGCATGTAATAAACCTTAGCACATGTGGTTATTGGCTAATTCTGAATCTCAAAACAGACTCACCAAAAATTCCTTGCAAAAAGTATTTCATGATTTTATCCCACATCAAAATTAGTTCCCACATTGGTCTTCTAAACAACTTCAAATATTCTTGAAATCAGATAGCACAAATCCAGGATTACAATCATTTGACCCCTTCATGTTTGCTTGACCTATTTTATCCTTACATTCACTTCTTGATGAATATTTTTGAGGATCCTACTGGAAAGTTCTCAGGGAAGTATTGGATTCTTGAATTTTTTTTGGGCTGTGAATGGGTTGTGATTACCAAAAGGTGGTGGTGAGTGAGTGAAATTTGTAACCATTTACAAAAGCCAAACTTTAATTTGCATAGGATGTGGTGTGACTGCTTTTTTAATCTTGACTTGGGGGAAACAAGGAGCTATTCTGATCACTATTGGATTGATAATGGAGTACATAGTCTCCTGGAATATAATACTGATGAGGGTGTTGATAGTGATACTCATTTGCATATAACATTTGGATTGTTGATGAAATAAATTTTGCAAATTAATTTTTATTTATGCTTCTCAACTCCAGTATGCATGATGGTTAAACAAATGATTATTTCTGAGATAGTGGTATTGGGAAAATAAGCATTTCATTATCTGAATTCACATCTTGAGACAAATAAGTATATCTTCAAGTTCATTAAAGATAAAGAAGCTTTCAATCATCATTTAACACCTGATGATGGGTGCCAAAATTTCAAGAACTGAAAGGTGGTGTTCATATTTCATCTTTGTATATAAATATAAAATATACAGTTTTGAATACATACAGAGTGCAATCTGTTTCAAGGCTACTAAGTCAATGATTAAGATTTTTTCTAAGTACCCAAGGTGATTTGCTTAAGAAGGTTTAGGGAAACAAAGAACAAATAACAAGTAATAAAGACAGCTATAAATAAAATAGCAAACCTTCCATTTATATTGAGTAAAGAACTGAAACAGCTCACCAGATTAATTTTTAATCTACTTGTGGCTGGCCCTGCCCCACCTTTTTGCCTTGGTAATAGAAGAGAAAGTTTCAGTAGTATTTCTCTTTGAGAGATTTTGTCATGCCCCACCATTTAATAGACTATCCTCAATGTTGCTCTTTCTTTTCTTAATTAAAGAGCTGCATAATTATACAGAATATTTTTTATTCTTCTCATCACCAAAGTCTTGTCTTTTGGAATTCCTCTCTGGGTTATTTACCCTTTTACCATGAAATGGTCAGTAACTGAACCTTGTTTTTAGCTCACAATATTTCAGTTTTTGAACGACTGTGCTAGGAGTTTAGTTTTTGTGCATACCCTTTTTCATTCATAAATATTCATCAATTGGATGGAATTATAAAAACTAAATGAATCCATTTTATTTCTGTAAGGTTTGACTATGAAACAATAAGTAAAAATTACTAATATTTTACTTCTTGTACTATGAATGTCCTTATAAATGAAATAAATAAGATAAAAATAATTATAATAATAAAGAATTATTATAATTATGGCGTAAAAATAATTATATCATTAATAAAATATAATAATATAATAAAATAAATATAATAAAATAAATATATTAATATAAAATAATTAATATATTTAATAGCACTTTATTATTGTTACAAACAAATAATAAAGGCGTAAAAATTTGTTTTTTATTAATAAAAGACAATTAATAACAATAATATTACCAATATTAAAGTTATAAATTAATATAAATACTATTTATATTAATTAAAGAATTATTAAAAGAATAATATAGAGAAAATTATGAATATAAGAGAAAATAACCTACTTTTAACACTTAATATAATAATTTTGAGATATTTCACGCCAAATAATGTAAATACAACTTATACAAATTGTATTTACAATAAAAAATAGAGAAATTACAAATATTCTTGATTTTTTACGTGGAAATGAGTTTTTAGAGAGATTTTTAACAAAAACAATTAAACAAATGATTTAATCACATCAAAATTGATGATTATAATAAAGATGAACTTTGGTCTTTAATAATATAAAAGTTTTATATATAAAGAATAAAGATATTACCTTTTTGTTTGTATTGTTTTAATGTTTTTGATGCATCTGAGGGGAAAACAGAACAGAAAGAGCTCTATTCATAGTAAATACCTCCCTCCTAGAGTCCGACAGGCTTCTAGTAGAGGTGAACTGATCATATCCACTGGAATTGATCAATATTTCAAGGTTTGGTGATGATTACATCATGATCAAACCTCATTACATCACTATTACGCCATTATTTAGAGTTATCACTATACCTCTAAGTCTGATGATGTCAAAGGCTTGGCAGAACCCCAAATTTTGTGGATTTTATTAGTTTTAATCATAAAATAATAGTATTCACCCATTATATCACTTATATGACTGTTAAACTTGATTTAAGGTTACAGTGTGTGATCATAAATGATCAAATTAAGCTCAAACTTTGATCCTTAATAGCTTTTAAGATTTTTATGCTACAGCAATTCAGAGAGTGAATTCTGATAGCTTGGAATAACCTTATTATTCTGCCAAGAGCATTTCACTACATCATCAAAACTCTGTTTTTGATGATTTTTCTTGTAACTCATCTTTTCTGTTGAAACTTAATATTTTAAACTTCAAACTATGATTTCAAGGGGTTATACCTTGAATATTATAATATAAAATACATCATTCTTCACGAATGAACTAGTAGAATCCAACTGTCTACTTATTTTTAAGTTTGGACCACTTTCACAATAAAGTGGTCAACAGCTCTATTGATTTTGATCAATAATTCCTTACAGGTTTTAACCTTGTTTATAGCTTGTGAAATAAACTTCATATATGTATTCTTACAGTAATTACGTGATGACTTTATTTTTGGTTCATCACTCTATCATGCATAATTCAAGAGATATTAGCTAAAATCCTTGAATATATGTGTTGACCAAAAAAGTGCATATATTCAGGTTAATTCCTTAAGTATTGGTTTTGAAGCTTAGCTTATTAATTGTTTTATGTGTGGAATTGTATGGAGAATCTAATGGTACCATTTATTTAAAATGTTGCTTCATTGGTCTTTGAAATAAATGTGGATTTGTGTCTTTTATAAGGTATTATTACTTATAACTTATTGAATATTGACTTTACAGATATGCCATAAAATGGTATATGTGTATTTTACCATGGGGAATCCAATGGTGTAATTTATTTCACATGTTTATTCATTGGTTTTTAAGTTAAGCCAAGTTTTATACCAATTTATGGTATTTTTGTAGTTTTAAGGCACTTATTTTTAATGTATAATTATATTAAATATTTCTTGTGACCTTTTTGGGTATGTGGTCATATCTCAAAGGTTCACATTCCCTACCACCAAAAAAAATTGTGCTACAATCTGATATGTGTAATTAGGGTATCATCCACTGTCCTACCTCTTCAATAGACTTTGTTAGTCTTGAAGCTTGATAATGCTTAACTTTTCTATTTTTCAGGTTTTGTTTCATGTATGAACCTTCTTAGTAGTTTATCAGCATTTATTATATATTTCTCAAGTAGCCATTCATATTCTTGAGTTGAATTTCTATACCTTACAAGGTATTCCCTTTCTTTTTTGTTTCTTGTCCTTCTTTCTTTAAGGACTTTTACTATTTTCTTTTCCTCTCCTTCTTCCAAGGGGGGAATTTCAAGTGGGGGTTTATTGCTTAGTGGAAATAACTCCTTTTCACTTGAACTGTAAGGTTTTATCAGACTTACAGGGAAAGTTGGGTGTTTGTTCATTACTTCACCTGTGAGTTCCAATTGCACAGCATTGGGTCCATGAAGCGCTTTTATCATAAATGGTCCTGCAAAGGAATATTTTAATTTATTTGGGCCTTTTATGTTATTGAAATTAAGGGCTGATACTAAGACCAAGTCTCCTATTTTGAAATCAGGTGGCTTATGACTTTTATCCCATCTTTTTTTGCATATTTGAAAGAATCTTGCATACATCTGTTTGCATGGTGTCTTGCCTTGTCAAGCATAATCTTAAAACTGCTTGCTGTTGGATGTATATCCACTAAGTCCTTTTTGAGGGTATCATAAGGAAGTCTTGGATTCCAACCTTTTTCTAGAATTGCTGGTGTTTTTCCAGTAGAAGAATGGATTGATGTTTTGTATGCCAGTTCAAGAGCTGGTATTATTGTACACCAATCATGGGTAAACCCATCAGAATCTTTGAACTTTAGTCCATAAGCACAGAATCTTCTGATCATGTCCTCTAAGGTCTGTATCATTCTTTCTGCTAAACCATCAGTTTGAGGATGGTAAGCTGTTGAGAATGATAACTTTGTCCCAAACAACTTATGGAGATTTGTTCATAATGCTGAAGTGAACTTTGGGTCTCTGTCACTTATAATATTCTGAAATAAGCCTGTATGGCTAATAACTTTATTCCATATCATTATGGCTGTGTCCATAGCTGTGTCATCCTTATGACATGGTAGGAACATGGGAGTTTTGCTATACCTGTCAACCAATACTAGGCATGCATTATAGCTTCTGTCTCCTCCTGGAGGTAATGCTGTTACCCAATCCATATGAACTATTTCCCAAGGGGATTTTGGTTCTTGGATTTGGATCATCATTGCAAATTTCTTTCCTGTGGTTCTGTTGGCTTTTTGACATCTGTCACAGGTTTGGCAGTATTCTATAACATCTTTCTTCCAATTTGGCCACCAAGAGCAGGTTTTCACCCTCTCTAGTGTCCTGTCTTCTGAAAGGTGTCCAGCTGCAACACTATCATGACACTCATGTGAAATAGTGTTTATCAGGGTTCTATCTGTTAAGGCCATAACACATGTGTGTTTTGTTCTGTGGTAAAGGATTCCATCAAGGAGGTGGAATCTTCCTTCATCATATGCCTTTTTCCATATTTCATCTAGTTTTGATGAAAGTGATGGGTCTTTGCAGTCTTTCATTAGAAGTCGGCTTAAGATATGGCAATTTTTGTCTATCTTATAGCTTTCTTTAACTTGGTTAAAGAATTCTGTGCCAATGTCTGTAACACATATTCCTTCTATATGGTGTTCTTCTTGTGGTACCCATGCTGGATTGTCAGGGGTATTTGCTAGAGCCCATCTGCTAAGACCATCTGCATTTCTGTGAATATTACCAGATTTATGAACAATAGTCATATTTCCTCTATATTCTTGGATAGCAATTTGCCATCTCAGCATATGTCTATTTGGAGTTTTCATATTTAATAGAGATTTTACAGCATTACAGTCTGTGATCACATCAAATACTGTTCCATCTAAATAGTAATGTAATTTTTCTAAAGCCCACACTAAGCAGAGGCATTCCATTTGGCTTGCTCCATATCTTGCTTCTGCTGGCTTTATCTGTCTTGAAATAAAACAAATTGGTCCTTCCACTGGTTTATCATTGATAATTTGTGTCTGGTGTAGTGCAGCACCCAGTCCTTCTCCACAACCATCAATGTAAAGTTTGAAGGGTAGTTTCCAATCTGGCATTAGAAGAAATGGGGAATTTGTTAAGGAATTTTTCAATTCTTCATATGCCTTGACTCTTTCTTCTGTCATTTCATAGACTGTTTGTTGGTCACATAGCTTATACATGGATTTAGCAATTTTTGCAAAGTCCTTTATATGTTGTCTATAGTAACCAGCAAATCCTAGAAATTATTTTATTTCTTTTTTGGTTTGAGGCATTGGCTTAAGTAGTACTGCTGCTACTTTATTCTTGTCTATGCCTAGGCTAAGTCCAGATACAACATGTCCTAGTGCTTTCAATTCACTATATGCAAAATGACACTTTTTCAAGGAAATTTTCATATTTACTTGGACTATTTTTTGTAGTACCCTTTCTAGTCTTGTAAGGTGATTTTCCCAAGTTTCTGAGCAAACTAAGATATCGTCAATATAGATAATTAACCATCCTTCTGATAATTCTTCAGGGAATATGGTATTCATCATTCTTTGATAATGGGAAGGTGCATTTTTTATGCCAAATGGCATTCTTAAGTATTCAAACGTTGCACAGTGGACTATTATCCTCAGTAGTTTTTTGGCATTGTCTGTTAAGACATTTTGATGAAAACCTTTTAAGGCATCCATGGCTGTGATGAACTTAGCTTGTGACAATTGCGTCAATGTCTCATGGATCCTAGGTATTGGATACCTTTCTGGAATGGTATAGGTGTTCAGGGCTCTGAAGTCTCCTACCATCCTTGATTTTCCATTATGCCAAGTTATAATTACAGGTGTAGTGACTTCTACCTGTTCATTATGTCTCATCTTTCTTAATACTCCAAGGTCCATTAATTCTTTAATGTGTACCTCTAAGGCTTCTCTAGCCCTTGGACTAGCTGGGTAAGCAGGTCTCCTTAGTAGAGGTGGGTAAGGTTTCTCCACATTAAGAATTATATCCACTTCATGTCCAATTATGGCACCTAGTGGCTCTTTGTCAGTTGTAAAGGCATTTTTATACTTAAATAAGAGGTCAATCAATTTTTCTTTCATTTTTTTTGTTAATTCTTGATTGAATTCTGCTTCTTTAAGTTTTTCAGATATAAAAAGTTCCTTTTCTGGAATTTTTTCTTCATTCTTCATAACTGTGATTTGTTTTTTATTATTTAAGAAGCCAAACCTTTGTCTCTTATTGTCTCCTATGGTAAAATATCTATCCTTCTGGTTAGAGATATCTATACCATAGATTGATAAGTATTCATTTCCCAGGATAAAGTGATTACTGGTACAGTTGTCCATTACCACAAATTCTACTTTAATTCTGACACATTGTGAAGGGTGAGGGAAAATTAGTGTTAAATCAATTATTCCAAGGGGCTTCATGCTCTCACTTGCACTACTGAATTTGACACCTTGTATTGGCATAAGTTTTTCTTGCCAGTCTGGGACAATGGTTTTTAAATAACTTTTACCAACACAGGTGCAATATTCTCCTGTGTGTAAGTTAACTTTTCCTTCTTGGTTTTCAACCATAACAATACTTATACTTGATTTTCCAGCTGTATATCCCATTCCTCTTGCAGGTTTGGTCCTATACATTTTGGCATCTTGTATGTTTGTCAGGTTTGTGTCAGATGTCCCAACTTGTGGTAAGTTTGAGTTAACATCCAGTACTTCATAAACTATATCAATATTATTAATTTGTGCATTAATTATATTGATTTCATCACTTTCAGAGCTTTCTGACTCTTCTGTCTCTTTTTCAGAGTCAGATTCCTCTTCTTTGTCATTGTGGTTTTCTGTTTCCACAATTTCATTAATCTTTGCCTTTTTAAGGAAATTATTGGCTAAGTGTCCAATACCTCCACACTTATGGCATTTTCTTTGCTCATTATTGTTGGATGTATTGGGCTTGAAGGATTCTTTTGATTTATCTTTTTTGATAAATGGTTTTTTTGGGCTTTTAATGTCCAATTTTTTCCAAGTCCTGCCAATTTTTGTTCTTGTCACTATGTCTTCTAGTGCATTAATATACTCTTCTGTGGAGCATGGTTCTATACACCTGCTTCTTAGGGCATGTTCTAGCTCTCCTCCACATTTCTTGAGTATTTTCATATGCACCATTTTTTGTGACATTTCTGGGTACAATGCATTAAGTCTTTCAGCTTTCTTCAAGAACCAAGTTAAAGGTTTGTCTTTGTCTGGGTCAAAGAAAGAATTTTCAAATGCATTTTCTATTGTGTACCTCCAGGCATCATTAGCCCACTTGGTGATTATCTCTTGTTTCCACCAAGACCAGGTATTTTTGCCATTTGTTTGCCTTATGCCATAGTACCATCTTTTTGCATATTTTTCAAACAATGAATGTAATCTTGCAGTTATTAATTCATCTGGTATGGCATAATCTTCTTGTAGCATGTCAATTGTTTTGATAAATGACATGTTGTCATATTCACCTTCTCCTGTGAATGTTGGCCATTCTTTCAATTGAGGTGCTTCCTTCATTAAGACTTGGTTATTATCTTGGTGACTCAAGTCTGTTGTGAATGGATTTGTAAATTCCTCTTTTGGTTTAACAGGGCTTCTTATGTGAGAAAATGGTGTTGATAACTTTGGCATATTTAAATTAGCCTCATTAATTTTATCCATTTTTTCAGTAATAAGTCTTATTTCACTTTGAATGTCATCTTTCAGATGCATTCTTGCTTCATCACTTTTTTCCACATGGTCCAAAAGTAATTTTTGGTGTGATGAAGTCTTTTCTTCAAATTTTTCTACAGAAATACTTAATTTGTTTAATTGTTCTGTAAGATTGTCAATACTCACGTCATAATTGATTGTCAAAGCTTTTTCTTTGATATCACTTATGTATTTATACAACTCTTGTTGTCCTTGTATTAATTTCTGAGTATTGTCAATTAATACTTTTGGTTTATTATTTTCAATCATAAATTTTATGTTATCGATTTCTTTCTTATTTTTTACAACAAGTTTTGTTAAAGATGATAAACTGTTACTTATTTCTTGGAAAGATAATAAACTATTTTTAATGTCTTTAAGAGGTAAAATACTATTTTTAAGTTCTGTTAAAGTATTTACAACATCAGGAGACAAGGGTATTTGTTTGGGAAATGGGGTTGTCTCATTTTTTGTTCCTCTTTGTCTTTGAATTCCATCAAAGTTCTGGCCATGTTGAAGACATTGTCCATGGAATCTTTTTGGATCTTGGGGATCCTGTAGCTTGGGGAATATGGTTTTCTCCAATTCTTTTTCTTGTTCTTCTTCCCTTCTTGGGGAAGTGGGTTGACTTGGGGCTTGCTGGTAGAAGCTACTGGGGCTTCTTCCTTGGTTGCCTCCTTCTTTTTGGCATGATACTCCTTGATCTTTTTGATTTGAGGTTTGGATGATAATGGATTCCATCCATTGGAGTATCTCACTATTTCCTCCTCTTTGAGGAACTTTTTCAGGATGTGCCAGGAGCTCATCACTCCTTGGTGTATTTGAGGCAACATTTCCCGATCTTTGTCCTTGTACACTGTGTAGTACTGTTTGTATTGGCTCATGTAAATGTCTATTTGAGCCCTCTGAATGTGATTTGTACCTGTTTGAGTCACTCATACTTAGCTCCAATTCAGGTTCAGATATCATAGGCATTTCTGGGACTTGCCTTTGGGATAAGGCACTTCCTTGTGTGGATTCTGTTCCACTGGGGATATTTCCCTTCCTTTTCCCTTTTGAGGAATCAATTCTACCTCTGAGTCCAGCTCCATCTTATTGGATGGAGTATTGGGAGCCTCTTCTGGTAGTTATATTATAAGAAAAATAAGAAACAAGAGGATTTCAGAACAGGAATTTTCTTAAGGCAATTTATAAATGAGGTACTCACCTTCAGAGTCCTGAATGGTGGGTCCTGGAAAGTCCAATTTCTTGGCTTTCTTTCTTTTGGTGATTATTGGTGTTGGAGAACTTTGACAAGTTTCTTCCACCAATCTTTCAACAGTGGTTTGGTTATCCTCTGTTGGGTTGTCTTCAAACACTAAAAAAGACAAATAAATAGAAGTCTTTTATATAAAAGTGTTATTTTTGGTAAGATATGGCAATTTTCCACGTAAAAATTGCTTTTATATCTTTTTTTATGAAAAAAAAATGAAAATAATTAAAGAAATGAAATTAAAAAGAATGAAATAACTTTTTTATTGGCTTTTAATATTTTTATTATTTTTTATGTTTTTATTTTTAAAGAATGAAATAAAAATGTATATGATTCTTTTTATAAAATTAATTTATATTATAAAATTATTTTGAATTTATAACATATCTTTTTTAATCACTAGAGTCACTCAAAGAAAGTTTTTGCAAGTCTAAGGATGTGAAAAACCATGTGTAAGACAGTACAATTGCTTTCAAAATGACTCAATAGCTCTTAAAATCAATAAATATAAAATTGTTATATAATTTTATGATTATAAGTATAATTTATTATTGGATAAGCCCAATTAGAATCTTTTTAAAGGTCTTTTAGAGTAAATATCACAGCCAGGCCCCCAAATGTAAGGTTTGACAATGAAACAATAAGTAAAAATTACTAATATTTTACTTATTGTAATATTAATGTCCTTATAAATGAGATAAATAAGATAAAAATAATTATAATAATAAAGAATTATTATAATTATGACGTAAAAATAATTGTATTATTAATAAAATATAATATATTAATATAAAATAATTAATATATTTAATAGCACTTTATTATTGTTACAAACAAATAATAAAGGCATAAAAAATTGTTTTTCATTAATAAAAAACAATTAATAACAATAATATTACCAATATTAAAGTTATAAATTAATATAAATACTATTTATATTAATTAAAGAATTATTAAAAGAATAATATAGAGAAAATTATTAATATAAGAGAAAATAACCTACTTTTAACAATTAATATAATAATTTTGAGATATTTTACGCCCAATAATGTAAATACAACTTATACAAATTGTATTTACAATAAAAAATAGAGAAATTACAAATATTCTTGATTTTTTACGTGGAAATGAGTTTCTAGAGAGATATATAACAAAAACAATTAAAAAAATGATTTAATCACGTCAAAATTGATGATTATATTAAAGATGAACTTTGTTCTTTAATAATATAAAAGTTTTATATATAAAGAATAAAGATATTACCTTTTTGTTTGTATTGTTTTAATGTTTTTGATGCATCTGAGAGGAAAACAGAACAGAAAGAGCTCTATTTATGGTAAATACCTCCCTCCTAGAGTCCAAAAGGCTTCTAGTAGACGTGTACTGATCATATCCACTGGAATTGATCAATATCTTAAGGTTTGGTGATGATAACATCATGATCAAACCTCATTACATCACTATTATGCCATTATTTAAAGTTATCACTATAACTCTAAGTCTGATGACGTCAAAGGCTTGGAAGAACCCCAAATTTCGTGAATTCTATTAGTTTTAATCATAAACTAATAGTATTCACCAATTTTATCACTTATATGACCGTTAAACTTAATTTAAGGTTACAGTGAGTGATCATAAATGATCAAATTAAGCTCAAACTTTGATCCTTAATAAAATTTAAGATTTACACGCTACAGCAATTCAAAGAGTTAATTCTGATAGCTTGGCATAACTTCATTATTCTGCATAGAGAATTTCATTACATCATCAAAACTCTATTTTTGATGATTTTTCTTGTAACTCATCTTTTCTGTTGAAATTTAATATTTTAAACTTCAAACTATGATTTCAAGGGGTTATACCTTGAATATTATAATAAAAAATACATCATTCTTCACGAATGAACTAGTAGAATCCAACTGTCTACTTATTTTTAAGTTTGGACCACTTTCACAACAAAGTGGTCAACAGCTCTATTGATTTTAATCAATCATTCCTTACAGGTTTTAACCTTGTTTATAGCTTGTGAAATAAACTTCATATCTGTATTCCTAAAGTAATTAACTGATGACTCTATTTTTGGTTTATCACTCTATCATGCATAATTCAAGAGATATTAGCTAAAATCCTTGAATATATGTGTTGACCAAAAAAGTGCATATATTCAGGTTAATTCCTTAAGTATTGGTTTTGAAGCTTAGCTTATTAATTGTTTTATGTGTGGATTTTTATGAAGAATTCAATGGTACAATTTATTTTACATTTTGTCTCATTGGCTTTTGAAATAAATAAGGATTTGTGTCTTTTATAAGGTATTATTACTTATAACTTATTAAATATTAACTTTACAGATATGCCATAAAAATGGTATATGTGTATTTTACCATGGGGAATCCAATGGTGTAATTTATTCCACATGTTTATTCATTGGCTGTGAAGTTAAGCCAACACTAGGGCAAATCTTGTGTCAATCGTCGGCGATTGACTTCACGTCAAGCAAACGTCAAGCAGGATAAAAGCTGAGCTCACGTCAAGCGAAAATCAAGCAAACGTTGAGCACACGTCCTACTCTTGTCTTACACCAAATCCTGTGACATCCACAAATATTGGTTCCCCTGTGCCTTCAACTCAGATTCCTCACCACCTGATCATCCCGCAACCGTCCAATGGTTGGTAAAAATTACACAAGACCCACCTGTTTGCACAAACACACATCAAAGAGGTCCTTCAGCCAGTCTTGATGTAGGGGGGGTTTGACTTCACCAGGTCATCCATAAAAGGACTCCGCCTGAGCGGGATTGTTGTTTTGCAGGTGACACATGTAGAGCCAGCCGCACAATACCGCGTGTGCGGGTGCGGGTGCGCAAGGGATGCTTCCCCTTCCAACATGATGATGGCGCAGTTAGAAATTTTGGCTTCTGTGAAAGGTGAGTGTGTGGGTCATTTGATCATTGAACTTGGCTTATCCACACTGTACCCAATGTTGAAATAGTAAGTTCTTCGTGGCAATGTGAAATAATGGGCTTTGCTTGTCACAATGGCATGTCTCTGTCACTAAATTTTGAGGCAGTTATTTCACTAGCAAAATTGCTAATGAATCTGAGAGATTTGCATTTCTGTAGACTAAATTTCATGAAATAACGGCTTTATCATTACAAGCAGTCCACATGACAGAACTTTGTTATCATACAATCCACAGTTACCTTCTATTTCTTCTTCAGATATAATCAAGTGTCCATCATCAAAACCAACAGCTTTATAAATATTCAGATGCGGTCAATCTGGTAAGAAATTCACATCAATCTTCAAAGTTTTTAAGATCAGAAAGTTATTGTTCATTATGCTAGATGGCTCAGAGACTTTAAAAATGCTATTAATAATACCAAATTGTTGTGAGTTGCCCCTCAGAAAACATATCACACTGTTGCTGACATTTTTGGATTCAGTTGAAAATATATTGTTCCCAATATTAATGTTTGAAACTGGAAAATACCAAGGTGAGACAATCCTTGAAGTGGGAGGACTTGTGGATTGCACGGTAGTGTCTAAGCTGATCCAATCAACTATTTCCCTTGTTGCATGAAAATTCTGTAAGTACTCAACCAGGCAATCATAATTTTCTTGGTCATGGCGGGATGGTTTGTTATATTTATGGTCATTGAACAGGGCAGGTGGCTGTGATTCAAAAAGCTGTTTTATTTCACATGACACGGATGAGGATTTCAGGAGAACGTAAAGGTTGGAACATTGACAGATATGTTGCAGTAAGGTTTTATCTATATAATCTATTCAGCGTTGCAAGAAGTTAATCTTATGCAGTTCAGGTGTTTAATCAATGTGAATATATTGATCTTATTAATTGATGTACATATTTTGTTATTTGTTGGCATTTTTGCAAATACTCCAATCAAGCGCTCATAATCCCATGTGGCTGAGGCTTGTGCTGGGCCCCAACGTTGGAAGAGTTAGGGAATGTTATCAGCAAAATGATGATTTTGTTTACTTTTCTGTTTTGGGAACAGGAGTTGATTGGAAAGGCGGAATTTTTTCCAATGTTCAGCAAATGCAGTCGCATCATCTATTGAAACAGTCCAACTTGTAGCAATGTTGATAGCACTAATCAAATGGGATGTATTCTTGGTTAGTTCATTTGAAAGTTCTTCTGACTGACCCATTTTTCTTTGAATGTTCGCGGATTGGTGTACATCTAATGAAATCTGTTGACTGAGCATTAAAAATGGAATATAGACCTTATATAAGAGAGCCCATTCAGCGGCTTTTAAGCTACCATGAGAGGGGGAACCCATGTTGCAAGGTACTCTTGTCCATGATGAGGGAATTATCGTCTCAGATATGATTTGTCGGAGATGCTCCAGAGCCTCACCCTTGATCTGGTGATCACTCAGTGCAGTGATATCCAATTCAGAGGGGATTTCAGAAGTGGGGATGTAATCGGCATCAAATGAAGGAATCTCCGCAGAACCACTAGATGGATGTTCTGTGTGAGGGGTGGGCATTGGGAAGTAGTGGGGAGTGGCTCATTTATTATTTTTGCTGTGTCTCTTCTCAGGGAGCGGGCCTCTCTCAATGTGATTTTATCAAGAGAGCTGTTGGAGGTCATGGAATCTGAGTCTGAACTGTTGGTGTCATTGGATTTCCTGCGGGACCTGAGGTAAACTTTTGATTTGGACTCTGGAATGCACAATTTGAAAGTTGCATGATCCTTCAAAATTCCAAGTATTAAATTATGCATTATGTCAAGATTAACCATTCTGGTTGCATCCCAATATGGAAGGTCTTCTAAAATTGAATATTGCACTCCATACTCAGAGAAAATTGCTTGTCTTTGTTGTGGGGTTGCCCGAAGCCATTTGGCAATGGTTGATTCATGATTTTGATATGAGCGTGTGTAGTGAAATTGAGGACCAATTTCTTCAATTTGAGCTTTGTGAATGGTGCAAAAATTACAAAAGTGGTTGCCTGAATGGGAAATAAATCCAGTAAGCTTGCGCATGGCAACCACATCCGCAATGGCTGTGAGAATGGCAATACGGAGAAAGGATCTTGAAGGACCTGTTGAGGTGGGTGAAAAATGGTAACCTTGCCATAGCTCTTTGAGCTCGTTGATGAGTGGCATTGTGAGCCTGTGAGGTATGTATGACATACCCAAAAGGCCACAAATGATTTTATAAACAGTTAATTTTGTCTTAAACAGAATTTTTAGTTGAATTTAAAAAAAAATAATAAAAAATAAGTATAACTTTTTTTTGGATAAACAAAGTTATAAATATTATGTCATTTTTGGATTCTACACCAAAAATAACCTAGGGTACACCCATAGGGTGTTATACCCAAAACGACTTATTTTTTATGTTATTGGAAGATTTAAGAATCTCACAGTACCAATGTAACTTTTTTAACATTTTTTTAAAATTGTTAAGTTTAAGCTTAATTAAGCTTAAATTTAAAGTTGCATAAGGTTTATGCAAACTTACCAAAATTTTAGTTAAAATTGAGGTGTGGTGTATATTTACCGAATTGGCTAAGGATTTGCCATACAGAATGTAAATCCTGCGTGAGCTCAATTTAAAAGGGTTTAAGGCCATAGTATGGCTTTAAATAAATAAAAGGGCAAAATCCACGCAGAAAGGTGGGACAAAGGAAAAAGACCAAATAGAGCTGGGGTACCCACCTTTTTGGATCTGCAAGGATTCAATTAAGGTTGTCCACCTGTATTGGAGGATTTTCAACCTTATTTAAACTTTAAGATTAGACTTTGATCCAACCTTAAGGTTTAAACTGGTTTTATCCCAAATTGGACAGGAATTTCAAGCTGCCAAAGGGTAAATCCTAATATGCAGGCTTGAAATCAAGGTTTCAAGAACTGTCAAAGCTTAAATAAGCTTAAAACTTTAAAGCTTCAAGCATTAAAACCTTATCAAAACTTAAGGTTTGGTGTGTTTTGCTATTTTACGTGGAAAAATAGCAATAACTTCAAAAATTTATTAAAAATCCAATTCTTAATGGATTTGCTTGAAATTTTCTTACAACTTAGAATTTAACATTATCAATATATAAATTAAATTTTAAGTATCTTTTATAAATAAATTTCCTGGGTAATTAGCCTGGAAACTTACTCTTTTAATTAAACTCAAAGAAAGTTATGATTTCTTTAAAAATTAATTAAAAATTGAGTTTAAGAGATTTCTACTTGAAACTCTATTTTTAAGTTTTTAATGTGATGAACTTTAATATAAATAAGTTTATTTATATTAAAAACTTAAAATAATTAGTTTAAATGAGGATTAAAGTTACATGGAGTTAAGAATAACACTGATAGCTTTAAATTGGAATTAAAAATAAGTTGCCTTAAGTTAAGAACTTTATTTTTAAGCATGGTTTTTCAGTTTTGACCTGAGCACGCCCTCTACATCCATTATGAATCATGAGAGCTGCTTTGAAGACATAAAAAGAGTCTTTTCATCACTGTTTTTGTCCATCATTCATTATCAATCCAATCATATTAGAAATTTAAACAGGTAAAGTTTTATTAAATATAAAATATTATTATTAAAAGTAATTCTTAAGTTATTTTTATTCTTTATTTATTAAAATTAAAGAATTGAAGTCATAGAATTTACATTATTGTTGTAATCACCAATAATATATTTTATTATATAAAATTATCATTTTAAATATCTTTTAAAATCCACAAATTCCTCTCAAAAACTATTTAATCATGATTTATATTATAAAAAGCTGTTTTATCTTTAAATTTATTGATTTTTGACGTGTTTTTTTAACTTATAACCTTTATTTAGTATGATAAATGTTGTATTAGACTTGTTGTATTAAATAAATCTTATAAGTAAGTTTTCTTTAAAGTTCTATATTATTTTTATCTAAATATTAGTGTTTTTATATAGAATTTTTATTCTAAAAGAATTATTTCTGCACAGTGTGTGTTTCATTCTTTTTATAAATAATATTTATATTATTTATAAGTGTTTAATATTTATATTTTCCACGTGTAATTGTCTCATTAAGACCTTTACACTTCTTATTGTTATAACTGTCAGTGACTATAACAATAATAGAATAATTCTAATTTATTATAATTATTATTATTTTTTACTATTATATTATTATAATAATAATTAAATTACTTTTTTTGTATAATTATTTTTAATAATTATATTTAAATTTGTGGTTGTAATATTTTATTATATTATATTTTTCTACTGAGGACAGTCATAGTACTCTTGATATTGTTACTATTATCAAGAGTTTCATAGACAAACCTTACAGGCATTAATAAATAATTCAGTTGAAGGGAAGTTGGCTCCTTCGGACCAGGGATGATTCCTGCAACATAGACATTCTCTGGCTTCAATCTTTCACTTGGGGGGAGATTAAGACAAATAAGCATGATTCATAGTACTCTTGATATTGTTACTATTATCAAGAGTTTCATAGACAAACCTTACATTTGGGGGCCTGGCCGTGATTTTAAACCAATTTTTGGGACATAAATCATATTCTAGACCTTATTTTACTGTTTTTTGACGTAACATTGCCATATTGGTCTAAATATTGGCTTTTTTGGTACTTATCCCTTATAAATAATCTTCATAATATTAATAAAGGTATTTTTTTCTTAAGAATACTGTTTGAAACAATATACTATTGAGTGACTTGGAATAAATTTCTTTTGTCTAACTAGTGGCTTTTTCACATCACAGACTTGAAATTTATTCTTTGAGTTATTCTAGTATAAAGTGAATAATAATACAATTTTGATTAATTAACTTGTTAATTGCATAATTATTATTTCTTTAAAGAAAATAATAAATCAAATAAAAAAATCTTTAAAAATAAAAATCTTTACTAAAAACATTTTTTCTTTTATCTTAGACATTTTTTCTTTATTTTTGACGTAATTTGCCATAAAATTACATTAAAACAACTTTATTTAATAAGTTGAGTTGATAAGTTATTTTCATTATTTGATAAAATAACTTCTATTTTTAATTTTCTCTAGTGTCTTCAATCAGAGAAAATTCTTCAGACTCTGAAGCCTCAGAGTCCAGTATTGAAATTCAAACCAGTCCAGCACCAAGGGGTTTAATAACCAAAGAGCCCTTTAAAGGTCCTGCAGGTGAATTCAATTCAATTTTACTCTATTTTTTATTAAAATTGACGTGAAATGACTCCTACTAGAAGTGGAAGCAACTACTCCATCCAATCAAATGGATCTGGACCAGGACATTCCAGCCACAAATCCAAAAGGTAAGAATGTCCTCCCAGAGGAGAGGCACAAATGGAGGATGCCAGAACTTCCACCAGCTCCAAAAGGTTAGCCAGCACCTTTGAACATCTTATTGAGAGTCCAGAAGCTGACATAACTGCTATTTCTGTTAGACCTGAACCATTTCCTACAGGCAGCTGTGGAAATTTATCAATCCCAATGGAAAAACTGGTTCCTGGCGTCAAAACAACAAGAGTGGGAACTCCTTCCAAGTCTTTGGATAGGCACCATGAACTCTTATCTTCAAGTGAAGAAGCTCATGGGGCCAGAAAAGACAGAAGATCTTCTGCTGGGTTGGACCACAATGTCTGTCAAAGGACAAGTCCAACAGATCAAAGCTTGGTTGAAAAACCAAAGCATGTTGTCAGAGGATCAGAAGAAGAAATTGGCTCAAGGCAAGGACAATAGCCCAGTGGAAGCTCCTCAAGCATCCACCAGCAAAAATCCGCCTCAACAAGTGCCAAACAAGCCCAAGCAAGCCCCAAAGACCAACCAGAAGGGCAAGCAAAAGGCAAAGGGAAAGGGAAAGCCCAAGTGGAACAAACCTTACCCTCAGAATTACAGAATCCCAAAGAAGGAAAAGACAGCCATGGACAATGTGTTCAATATGGCAAAAACTTTGATGGAATTCAAAAACAAGGAGGAGGAAAGATTGAACCAATCCTTTCCAAAGAAGTAGATATTGTAAAACTTGTAGCTTAATTTGAATCTTGTAATAAAGAAATTATGGCAAAATTTAAAGCATTTGATCATGTCCAACAAAAGTTTGGTAATGAGATACTACAAGTAAAAGACCAACAAAAGACCATAATTGGCCTTGAAAATGTTAACAAGGCAAATATTTTGTCGTTGACGCAAATTTGTGAAAGACTTGAGCTTAAAGCTACCTTACTCAATCAACCAGATGAACATTCAATTTCTTTTATAACTGGACAGTTAAAAGAATTGAAAATACAAGTACAAAACTTGGAAAATTCAGCTGGTCACAATGCAGCTCTTTTTCAAGAACAATTAGAAAAAAGTGATAAAGCAAGACTTGAATTGAAAGAAGAAATTCAGTCAAGTATTAATAATATATCACTAAAAAATGAATTGCCAAGGAAATCCACACCAATTATTGACAGAAATGTCATTAACTTGAATAATGATTTACATCATACAATTTCAAGTCATGATGTGGAAACTGCTTGCAATTATAAGGACATTCCAAGATTAGAGGAATGGCCAACCTTCAGTGGTGAAGGAGAATATAATCATATGGAATTTATGAAAACAATTGATATGTTTAAAGAAGACTTTAACATACCAGATGAATATATAAGTGCCAGATTACACTCATTATTTACCAAATCAGCAAAGAAATGGTATTATAAAATGAGACAAGACCATGGTAAACATTCTTGGCCTTGGTGGAAAGAACAAGTTATTTCCAAATGGGCAAATGATTCCTGGAGATTTAGAATGGGAAATTCTTTTGAAGAAGCCATTTTTAATATTGAGAGGGACAGGCCCATGACTTGGTTTCTTAAACAGAAGGACAGATTAACTGCCCTTCATCCTGATATGTCTGAACCAATGGTACATAAAAGGATATTAAGAAAATGTGGTGGTGACCTTGAGCATGCTATAAGAAGCAGATGTATTGAGACTTGCTCTACAGAAGATTATATCAATGCTATGGAGGATATCACTACTGGAACAAAAATTGGAAGAAATTGGTATAAACCCCCAATAGACAACAAGACTAGTGGGAAACCAATTTCAAAACCAAATAATGAAGAAATATTGACCCAAAGAGGTCTAGGTGAGCACTATTCCAAACCCAGTGCAAAAGCACCAGCCACGTAAAACTGATTGAGTCATGCTTACTCAGATCAGTAAAGATGCGGACACTGTCCAGTACCTGCCCGTAGCTAAAGTCCGCGGTGCACAAACATCAGCAGAGGGGATAAAAAGCCTGACGCTCCTTCATCACGAAGAAGCGGCAGAACAACCTCGAACACTTTCTTCTCTTACTTAATTTCCTTTATCGTATATTCCTCTCTTCTTTATTTTATATTTTTTTTATACACTGTAATTAGAATCACCACATCGTCGTAAATCGTTCATTAATCTTAGTATTAAACGCTGTAACCACAAAGGTACGAGCCATTATTTTACTCACTAACAAGTGAAGAAACGCTGACCCTGCAATGGTCTAAACAGATCATTGCAGTTATTACTTAGTCTACTTAGAATATTGTTGTATCTTCGTATTCCACCTTTAAAGGTACTTTCATTCTTAAATCTAAACTACAAACATAACTTGCACGTTAATTCATTCCACCTTTAAAGTTCTCAAATTATTACAGATTTACAGTCTTGAACGCTCTCAAAACGAACAAGGTGGTCTACGAGTAATCATGACCGACAGACTAATCGATACAAAAGACATCAGCAACATTCCATTGCTTGACGGAACCAACTACGGCCACTGGAACATGCGTTTAAAAATCCATCTCAGATCCCGAGACCTCATTGACGTTTGCGAAAAAACACCTCCTGAAGATGTATCAACAACAGCCGTAAACAAATGGTCAAAGGCAAGCTACGAAGCCATAAACCTAATAACAAGTAGACTCACAGAAAGAGTATTTTGAGAAGTAGTCAACGCTACCACAATTGAAAAAGCAAACTTACTCTGGGCTAAAATAGAAGACCAATACGCATCAAAAAGAGCAGTAAACAGAGGTCGGGTATGGATGGACTGGCAAAGAATTTTCTACGATGGCAACTTACAAAACTACATAGACACATGCAGAAAACTGATGATGGAATTAGATGCCGTAAGTATTACAGTACCAGCAGAACTACTCTCCTACTCCTTACTTGGAAAGCTAGGTGGCGATGCGAATCTTCACCAATTCGTTGAAAACCTCACCCTGAATGAAGATATTATTGAAAAAACGGAAAAGATACTTACACATCTCCAAGACCTAGCGCATCTGGTCATCTCCGAAAAGAAAAGTCAAATCACCTCTCCAACCACTCTAGTCTCTAATGTAGAAGGACCGCACAAGATAGTGTACTATTGTGTTAAAGGTAAACACAACATCAAATGCACCTCCCACAAAAGAGAAGATTGCTGGTCGGAAAATCCACATCTAAGACCTCCTAGAAGAGTTAAAAAACGACGACACTTTGATGCAACAGCTCATCTCACCACTGCACAAGCTCTCATGACAACACTCAAGCCACAACAACCGGATGAAGACCAACTCATATTAGACTGCAGAGCCACCCACCAGATGTTCAATTCACTAAAACCTTTTGTAACCATGCCAAAAACCACCAACATACGAGTAGCGACAGGAGATGCAAATAGCAAACTCACCGCAATAGGCATAGGCACAGTAAAAATCTTAAATCACAACAACACACTAACACTCGAAGAATGTCTATACGTACCCAAATTGAAATGCAACCTAATCAGCCTCTTAGAACTCTTCAAAAAGCAACTCACTGTGAACCTTAGGGAAAACGCCTTCAGTCTAAATGCAAATGGTAAAGATATTATACACGGAAAAATAATAAATAAATTAATGATAATCACCTACACCATTCCGAAAGCACTAATCACCAATGCAACCAACACCCTATGGCACGACAGATTAGGACACCCAGGTGTATCTGTTCTCAAGCAACTAGGACTTCAAACTCTGCAAGGTAGCTGCTTGACCTGCGAAATGTACAAAGCACACAAGCTCCCCTTTCGAGATCAGTTTGAACCAGCCATATCAAACCTAGATTGCCTACACATGGACGTAGTAGGGCCAATCAATCCACCCTCGATGTCCCGCAAACAATACTTCCTTACAATAGTGGATCAAGCATCATCCTTTAAGTTCGTCAAATTCCTGCAAAAGAAATCCGACGCATTCAAGCAATTTCAATTCACCAAAAACGCAATGGAAAATAGCCAAGACAAGAAACTGAAGAAACTAATATCTGACAGAGGAGGAGAATTTCTCAACAACAACTTCAAGAAACTCTCAGAGGAATGCGGCTTCGTACATATCATGGCTCCCCCTGAAACACCACAACACAACGGATTCGCAGAGAGAGCGAATCGCACCATACTTGAGAAGGCTCGCTGCTTACTAGGCAAATCTAATCTTCCTGCACAATTTTGGGCCAATGCTTTTAATACAGCGGTCTTTCTTTCCAACCTAACGCCAACAACTTTGAGGATGGGTCAGTCTCCAAACTCCATGTGGACTAACTCCCCTGCAAGACTCTCAAGACTAAAGACCTTCGGATGCTGGGCAATTGTCTACAACCTCACAAGACACATGAGATGGAAACTCGACCCTCCAGGACAACCAGGTATTTTCATCGGCTACGAAAACAACAACACCGCTTACCGCATCTTGCGGTTAACCGACTTAAAGGTATCAATAACCCGACATGCCACATTTAACAAAGATATCTTCCCTTTCATACCGCAATACGCTTCAAACACAACCCGCTTTGTAACCAAACTCGACAATCAACCCACATCCCTCGAGCATTGCAGAACAACCAACGAAACCGTCGAAGAACCTAGCCTGGGACCTGAGGTAAGCGAAACGCAAGTAGGGGAGACCATGGAGGAACCGACAACACAGGAAGACATCCAGGCGTCAAACAATCAAGCTCATCCCTGCCTTAAAATCATTGGACCACGCCATCCGACGCTCATCTCAGCCGACCTCAACAATTTGAACATCCTACCCTACAAAAGAAGACCAGAGGCTCTTCTAACAACAGCCAATGAAACCTGTAAGGTTTGACTATGAAACAATAAGTAAAAATTACTAATTTATTACTTATTGTACTCTGAATGTCCTTATGAAGTGAACAAATAAGATTAAGAAATATAATAATAATAAATAATTATTATTATTATGGCGTAAAATAATTATATTATTAAATAAATATAATAATATAATTTATATTATGAAGATATAATATAATAAATAAATATATTAATATAAAATAATTAATATATTTAAAAAAAAAACTCTTTATTATTGTTACCAACAAATAATAAAGGCGTGGAAAATTGTTTTTTATTAATAAAAAACAATTAATAACAATAATATTACTAATATTAAAGTTATGAATTAATATAAATACTATTTATATTAATTAAAGAATTATTAAGAGAGTAATAATAGAGAAATTATTATAGTAAGAGAAAATAACCTACTTTTAACACTTAATATAATAATTTTGAAGTATTTTACGCCAAAAAATATAAATACAACCTTTTCAAATTGTATTTACAATAAAAATAAAGAAAATTACAAATTATTCTGGATTTTTACGTGGAAATGAGTTATTAGAGAGATTTTTTAACAAAAACAATTAAATAAATGATTTAATCACGTCAAAATAGATGATTATAGCAAGGTGGTCTTTGGTCTTTAATAATATAACAGTTTTATATATAAAGAATAAAGAAATTACCTTTGACTTAATTGATTTAATGTTTTTGATGCGTCTGAGGGGAAAATAGAGTAAAAAGAGCTCTATTTATAGTAAATACCTCCCTCCTAGAGTCCAACAGGCTTCTAGTAGACGTGTACTGATCATATCCACTGGAATTGATCAATATTTTAAGGTTTGAGGGTGATTACATCATGATCAAACCATATTACATCATTATTACACCATTATTTAGAGTTATCACTATAACTCTAAGTTTGATGACATCAGAGGCTTGGCAGAACCCCAAATTTCGTGGATTTTATTAGTTTTAATCATAAACTAATAGTATTTACCAATTTTATCACTCTTAAGACTGTTAAACTTAATTTAAGGTTACAGTATGTGATCATAACAGCTCAATTTAAGCTCAAACTTTGATGCTCAATAACCTTTAAGGTTTTCACGCTACAGCAATTCAGAGAGTGAATTCTGATAGCCTGACATAACCTTATTATGCTGCCAAGAGCTTTTCATTACATCATCAAAACTCTAATTTTGATGATTTTTCTTGTAACTCATCTTTTCTGTCGCAATTCAATATTTTAAACTTCAAACCTTGATTTCAGGGGGTTATACCCTGAATTTAATAATAAAAATTACGTCATTCTTCTCGAATAAACTAGTAGAATCCAACTGTATACTTTTTTTTAAGTTTGGACTACTTTCACAACAAAGTGGTCAACAGCTCTGTTGATTTTTATCAATATTTCCTCATAAGTCTTAACCTTGTTTATAATTTGCAAAATAAAGTTCATATCTGTGTTCCTACAGTAATTACGTGGTAACTTTATTTTTGGTTCATCATTCTAGCATGTATAGTTTAGAAGATATTAGCTATGATCACTGAATATATGCATTGACCAAAAAAGTGCATATATTCAGGATAATTCCTTAAGTATTGATTTTGAGAATTAGCTTATTAATTGTTTTATATGTGTATTTTTGTGGGGAATCCACTGGTACAGTTTATTTCACATGTTGTTTCATTAGTTTCTGAGATAAATAAGGTTTTATGGTTTTTATAAGGTATTATACCTTATAATTCCTTAAATATTGACTTTACAGATATGCCATAAAAGTGGTATATGTGTATTTTTCCATGGGGAATCCAATGGTATAATTTATTTCACATGTTTATTCATTGGTTTTTAATTTAAACCAATTTTTATACCAATTTATGGTATTTTTTGTATATTTAAGTAATTATTCTTAATGTATATTTATTCTAAGTAATTTTAATATAATTATATTAAAGTTATAATTATTCTGAGTCTTTTTTGTGACCTTATTGGGTATGTGGTCATATCTCAAAGGCTCACATTCCCTACCACCAAAAAAGATTGTACCACAATCTGATATGTGTGATTAGGGTATCATCCACTGTCCTACCTCTTCAATAGACTTTGTTAGTCTTGAAGCTCAATAATGCTTAACTTTTTTATTTTTCAGGTTTTCTGTCATGTCTGAATCTTCTTAGTAATTTATCAGCATTTGTTATATCTTTCTCAAGTAGCCATTCATCTTCCTGAGTTGAATTCCTATACCTTACAAGGTATTCCCTTTCTTTTTTGTTTCTTGTCCTTCTTTCTTTAAGGACTTCTACTATTTTCTTTTCCTCTCCTTCCTCCAAGGGGGGAATCTCAAGTGGGGGTTTATTTCTTAGTGGAAATAACTCCTTGTCACTTGAACTGTAAGGCTTTATCAGACCTACAGGGAAAGTTGGGTGTTTGTTCATTAGTTCACCTGTGAGTTCTAATTGCACAGCATTGGGTCCATGGAGTGCTTTTATCATAAATGGTCCTGCAAAGGAATCTTTTAATTTCTTTGGGCCTTTTATGTTATTGAAATTAAGGGTTGATACTAAAACCAAGTCTCCTATTTTGAAATCAGGTGGTTTATGACTTTTATCCCATCTTTCTTTTGCATATTTAAAAGAATCTTGCATGCATCTGTTTGCATGGTGTCTTGCTTTGTCAATCATTATCTTGAAACTGCTTGCTGTTGGATGTATATCCACTAAGTCCTTTTTGAGGGTGTCATAGGGAAGTCTTGGATTCCAACCTTTCTCTAGCATTGCTGGTGTTTTGCCAGTAGAAGAATGGATTGATGCCTTATATGCCAGTTCAAGTGCTGGTATTAGTGTACACCAATCATGGGTAAAACCATCAGAATCTTTGAATTCTAGCCCATAAGCACAGAATCTTCTGATCATATCCTCTAGGGTCTGTATCATTCTTTCTGCTAGACCATCAGTTTGAGGATGATAAGCTGTTGAGAATGATAATTTTGTCCCAAACAAGTTATGGAGATTTGTCCATAATGCTGAAGTGAACTTTGGGTCTCTATCACTTATAATATTTTGGAATAAGCCTGTGTGGCTAATGACTTTATTCCATATCATTATGGCTGTATCCATAGCTGTGTCATCTTTATGACATGGTAAGAACATGGGAGTTTTACTGTACCTGTCAACTAATACTAGGCATGCATTATAACTCCTGTCTCCTCCTGGAGGTAAGGCTGTTACCCAATCCATATGAACTATTTCCCATGGGGATTTTGGTTCTTGTATTTGGATCATCATTCCAAATTTCTTTCCTGTGGCTCTGTTGGCTTTTTGACATCTGTCACAGGTTTGGCAGTACTCTGCAACATCTTTCTTCCAATTTGGCCACCAAGAGCAGGTTTTCACCCTCTCTAGTGTCCTATCTTCTGAGAGATGTCCAGATGCAACACTATCATGACACTCATGTAAAATAGTGTTTATTAGTGTTCTATCTGTTAAGGCCATAACACATGTGTGTTTTGTTCTATGGTAAAGGATTCCATCAAGGAGGTGAAATCTTCCTTCATCATATGCCTTTTTCCATATTTCATCTAGTTTTGATGAAAGTGATGGATCTTTGCAGTCTTTCATTAGAAGTTGGCTTAAGATATGGCAATTTTTGTCTGTCTTATAGCTTTCTTTAACTTGGTTAAAGAATTCTGTGCCAATGTCTGTAACACATATTCCTTCTATATGGTGCTCCTCTTGTGGTACCCATGCTGGATTGTCAGGGGTATTTGCTAGAGCCCATCTACTAAGACCATCTGCATTTTTATGAATATTCCCAGATTTATGAACAATAGTCATATTTCCTCTATATTCTTGGATAGCAATTTGCCATCTCAGCATATGTCTATTTGGAGTCTTCATATTTAATAGTGATTTCACAGCATTACAGTCTGTGATTACATCAAATACTGTGCCATCCAAATAATAATGCAGTTTTTCTAAAGCCCATACTAGGCATAAGCATTCCATTTGGCTTGCTCCATACCTTGCTTCTGTTGGCTTTATCTGCCTTGAAATGAAACAAATTGGTCCTTCTACTGGTTTGTCATTGATAATTTGTGTTTGGTGAAGTGCAGCACCTAGTCCTTCTCCACAAGCATCAATGTACAGTTTGAAGGGTAGTTTCCAATCTGGCATCAGAAGAAATGGGGCATTTGTTAAGGAATTTTTCAATTCTTCATATGCCTTGACTCTTTCTCCTGTCATCTCATAGACTGTTTGTTGGTCACATAGCTTATACATAGATTTAGCAATCTTTGCAAAGTCCTTTATATGCTGTCTATAGTAACCAGCAAATCCTAGAAATGATTGCATTTCTTTTTTGGTTTGAGGCATTGGCTTAAGTAGTACTGCTGCTACTTTATTTTTGTCTATGCCTAGACTAAGGCCAGATACTACATGTCCTAGTGCCTTTAATTCACTGTATGCAAAATGACATTTTTTCAAGGAAATTTTCATATTTTACTTGGACTATTTTCTGTAATACCCTTTCTAGTCTTGTAAGGTGATTTTCCCAAGTTTCTGAGCAAACTATGATATCATCAATATAGATAATCAACCATCCTTCTGATAATTCTTCAGGGAATATTGTATTCATCATTCTTTGATAATGGGAAGGTGCATTTTTTATTCCAAATGGCATTCTTAAGTATTCAAAAATTCCACAATGGACTATTATTCTTAATAATTTCTTGGCATTGTCTGTTAAGACATTTTGATGAAAACCCTTCAGAGCATCCATAGCTGTGATGAACTTAGCTTGTGACAATTGGGTTAATGTCTCATGGATTCTGGGTATTGGGTATCTGTCTGGAATGGTATAGGTATTCAGGGCTCTGAAGTCTCCTACCATCCTTGATTTTCCATTATGCCAAGTTATAATGACAGGTGTAGTAACTTCTACTTGTTCATTATGTCCAACCTTTCTTAATACTCCAAGGTCCATTAATTCTTTAATGTGCACTTCTAAGGCTTCTCTAGCTCTTGGACTGGCTGGATAAGCAGGTCTTCTTAATAAAGGTGGGTAAGGTTTTTCTACATTAAGAATTATGTCCACTTCATGTCCAATTATGGCACCTAGTGGCTCTTTGTCAGTTGCAAAGGCATTTTTATACTTAAATAAGAGGTCAATCAATTTTTCTTTCATTTTTTCTGTTAATTCTTGATTGAATTCTGCCTCTTTGAGTTGTTCAGATATAAAAAGTTCCTTTTCTGGAATTTTTTCTTCATTCTTAATAACTGTGATTTGTTTTTTGTTATTTAAGAATCCAAACTTTTGTCTTTTGTTATCTCCTATGGTAAAATATCTATCCTTTTCGTTGGAGATATCTATACCATAGATTGATAAGTAGTCATTCCCAAGTATGAAATGATTACTGGTACAGTTGTCCATTACTACAAACTCTACTTTATTTGTGAAACATTGTGAGGGATGAGGAAAAATTAGTGTTAAATCAATTATCCCAAGGGGCTTCATGCTCTCACTTGCACTACTAAATTTGACACCTTGTATTGGCATAAGTTTTTCTTGCCAGTCTGGGACTATGGTTTTTAAATAACTTTTGCCAACACAAGTGCAATATGCTCCTGTATCCAAGTTAACCTTTCCTTCTTGGTTATCAACCATAACAATACTAATACTTGATTTTCCACCTGTATATCCCATTCCTTTTGCAGGTTTGGTTCTATACATTTTGGCATCTTGTATGTTTGTCAGATTTGTGTCAGATGTTCCAACTTGTGGCAAGTTTGAGTTAACATCCAGTACTTAATAAATCATATCAATATTATTAATTTGTGCATTAATTATATTGATTTCATCACTTTCAGAGCTCTCTGACTCTTCTGTCTCTTTTTCAGAGTCAGATTCCTCTTCTTTGTCATTGTGGTTTTCTGTTTCCACAATTTCATTAATCTTTGCTTTTTTAAGGCAATTATTGGCTAAGTGTCCAATACCTCCACATTTATGGCATTTTCTTTGCTCATTATTGTTGGATGTATTGGGTTTAAAGGATTCTTTTGATTTATCTTTCTTGATAAATGGTTTGCTTGGGCTTTGAATGTCCAATCTTTTCCAAGTCCTGCCAATTTTTGTTCTTGTCACTATATCTTCTAGTGCATTTATATACTCTTCTGTGGAGCATGGTTCTATACACCTGCTTCTTAGGGCGTGTTCTAGTTCCCCTCCACATTTTTTAAGTATTTTCATATGCACCATTTTCTGTGACATTTCTGGGTACAGTGCATTAAGCCTTTCAGCTTGTTTTAGGAACCAAGTTAAAGGTTTATCTTTCTCAGGGTCAAAGAAAGAGTTTTCAAATGCATTTTCTATCTTATACCTCCAGGCATCATTTGCCCACTTGGTGATTATTTCTTGTTTCCACCAAGACCAGGTATTTTTACCATTTGTTTGTCTTATGCCATAATACCATCTTTTTGCAGATTTCTCAAACAATGAATGTAATCTTGCAGTGATTAATTCATCTGGTATGGCATAGTCTTCTTGTAACATGTCAATTGTTTTAATAAATGACATGTGGTCATATTCACCTTCTCCTGTGAATGTTGGCCATTCCTTCAATTGAGGTGCTTCCTTCATTAAGACTTGGTTATTGTCTTGGTGACTCAAGTCTGTTATGAAAGGATTTGACAATTCTTCTTTTGTTTTAATAGGGCTTCTTATATGAGAAAATGGTGTTGATAACTTTGGCATATTTAAATTAGCCTCATTAATTTTATCCATTTTTTCTGTAATAAGCCTTATTTCACTTTGAATATCATCTTTCAGAAGCATTCTTGCTTCATCACTTTTTTCCACATGGTCCAAAAGTAATTTTTGGTGTGATGAAGTCTTTTCTTCAAATTTTTCTACAGAAATACTTAATTTATTTAATTTTTCTGTAAGATTGTCAATACTCACATCATAATTGATTGTCAAAGTCTTGTCTTTGATATCTTTTATGTATTGATACAATTCTTGTTGTCCTTGTATTAATTTTTGAGTATTGTCAATTAAATTCTTTGGTTTATTATTTTCAACAATAAACTTAATGTTGTCAATTTCTTTTTTGTTTTGCACAACAATTTTTGTTAAAGAAGATAAATTGTTATTTATTTCTTGTAGTGATAATAAACTATTTTTAATTTCTTTTAGAGGTAATATACTGTTCTTAATTTCTGTTAAAGTATTTACAACATCTTTTGACAAGGTTATTTCTTTGGGAAATGAGGTTGTCTCATTCTTTGCTCTTCCTTGTCCTTGAATTCCATCAAGGTTCTGGCCATGTTGAAAACATTGTCCATGGCATCCTTTTGGATTCTTGGGATTCTGTAGCTTGGGGAATATGGTTTCCTCCAATGCTTTTTCTTGTTCTTCTTCCCTTCTTGGGGAAGTGGGTTGGCTTGAGGCTTGCTGGTAGAGGCTACTGGGGCTTCTTCCTTGGTTGCCTCCCTCTTTTTGGCATGATAATCCTTGATCTTTTTGATTTGAGGTTTGGATGACAGTGGTTTCCATCCATTGGAGTATTTCACTATCTCCTCCTCTTTGAGGAACTTTTTCAGGATGTGCCAGGAGTTCATCACTCCTTGGTGTATTTGAGGCAGCATTTCCCAGTCTTTGTCCTTGTATACTGTGTAATACTGCTTGTACTGGCTCATGTAGATGTCTATTTGAGCCCTCTGAATGTGATTTGTACCTATTTGAGTTACTCATACTTAGTTCCAATTCAGGCTCAGATATCATGGGCATTTCTGGGACTTGCCTTTGGGATAAGGCACTTCCTTGTGTGGATTCTGTTCCACTGGGGATATTGCCCTTTCTTTTCCCTTTTGAGGGATCAATTCTACTTCTGAGTCCAGCTCCATCTGATTGGATGGAGTATTGGGAACCTCTTCTGGTAGTCATAATTCAAAGAATAAGAAAGAAAAAAAAAATAAAAGTATTTTAGAATAAAATTCTTTTATGGCAATTTAAAAAGAGGTGCTCACCTTCAGAGTCTTGAATGGTGGGCCCTGGAAAGTCTAATTTCTTAGCTTTCTTTCTTTTGGTGATAACTGGTGTAGGAGAACTTTGACAAGTTTCTTCCACCAATCTCTCAACAGTAGCTTGGTTGTCTTCTGTTGGGTTATCTTCAAACACTAAAAAAGACAAATAAATATAAGTCTTTTTATAATAAGTGTTATTTTTGGCAAGATATGGCAATTTTCCACGTAGAAATTGATTAAAAAATTGAAATAAATAAAGAAATGAATAAAAATGAATAAAAATAACTTTTTTATTGGTTTTTAATATTTTTTAATATTTTTTATATATTTTTTTTTATTTTTATTTTTTTAAAGAATAAAATAAAAAAATGAATATGATTCTTATAAAATTAAATTATAATAAAAAATTATTTTTAATTTATAAAATATCTCTTTTAATCACTAGAGTCACTCAAAGAAAGTTCTTGCAAGTCTAAGGATGTGAAAAACCATGTGTAAGACAGTACAATTGCTTTCCAAATGCCTCAATAGCTTTTAAAATCAATAAAATATAAAATTATTATATAATTTTATGATTATAAATATAATTTATTATTGGATAAACCCAAATAGAATCTTTTTAAAGGTCTTTTAAGTAAATATCACGGCCAGGCCCCCAAATGTAAGGTTTGACTATGAAACAATAAGTAAAAATTACTAATTTATTACTTATTGTACTCTGAATGTCCTTATGAAGTGAACAAATAAGATTAAGAAATATAATAATAATAAATAATTATTATTATTATGGCATAAAATAATTATATTATTAAATAAATATAATAATATAATTTATATTATGAAAATATAATATAATAAATAAATATATTAATATAAAATAATTAATATATTTAAAAAAAAACCTCTTTATTATTGTTACCAACAAATAATAAAGGCGTAAAAAATTGTTTTTTATTAATAAAAAACAATTAATAACAATAATATTACTAATATTAAAGTTATGAATTAATATAAATACTATTTATATTAATTAAAGAATTATTAAGAGAGTAATAATAGAGAAATTATTATAATAAGAGAAAATAACCTACTTTTAACACTTAATATAATAATTTTGAAGTATTTTACGCCAAAAAATATAAATACAACCTTTTCAAATTGTATTTACAATAAAAATAAAGAAAATTACAAATTATTCTGGATTTTTACGTGGAAATGAGTTATTAGAGAGATTTTTTAACAAAAACAATTAAATAAATGATTTAATCACATCAAAATAGATGATTATAGCAAGGTGGTCTTTGGTCTTTAATAATATAACAGTTTTATATATAAAGAATAAAGAAATTACCTTTGATTTAATTGATTTAATGTTTTTGATGCGTCTGAGGGGAAAATAGAGTAAAAAGAGCTCTATTTATAGTAAATACCTCCCTCCTAGAGTCCAACAGGCTTCTAGTAGACGTGTACTGATCATATCCACTGGAATTGATCAATATTTTAAGGTTTGAGGGTGATTACATCATGATCAAACCATATTACATCATTATTACACCATTATTTAGAGTTATCACTATAACTCTAAGTTTGATGACATCAGAGGCTTGGCAGAACCCCAAATTTCGTGGATTTTATTAGTTTTAATCATAAACTAATAGTATTCACCAATTTTATCACTCTTAAGACTGTTAAACTTAATTTAAGTTTACAGTATGTGATCATAACAGCTCAATTTAAGCTCAAACTTTGATCCTCAATACCTTTTAAGGTTTTCACGCTACAGCAATTCAGAGAGTGAATTCTGATAGCCTGACATAACCTTATTATGCTGCCAAGAGCCTTTCATTACATCATCAAAACTCTAATTTTGATGATTTTTCTTGTAACTCATCTTTTCTGTCGAAATTCAATATTTTAAACTTCAAACCTTAATTTCAGGGGGTATACCCTGAATTTAATAATAAAAATTACGTCATTCTTCTCGAATAAACTAGTAGAATCCAACTGTATACTTTTTTTTAAGTTTGGACTACTTTCACAACAAAGTGGTCAACAGCTCTGTTGATTTTTATCAATATTTCCTCATAAGTCTTAACCTTGTTTATAATTTGCAAAATAAAGTTCATATCTGTGTTCTTACAGTAATTACGTGGTAACTTTATTTTTGGTTCATCATTCTAGCATGTATAGTTTAGAAGATATTAGCTATGATCACTGAATATATGCGTTGACCAAAAAAGTGCATATATTCAGGATAATTCCTTAAGTATTGATTTTGGGAATTAGCTTATTAATTGTTTTATATGTGGATCTTTGTGGGAAATCCACTGGTACAGTTTATTTCACATGTTGTTTCATTAGTTTCTGAGATAAATAAGGTTTTATGGTTTTTATAAGGTATTATACCTTATAATTCCTTAAATATTGACTTTACAGATATGCCATAAAAGTGGTATATGTGTATTTTTCCATGGGGAATCCAATGGTATAATTTATTTCACATGTTCATTCATTGGTTTTTAATTTAAACCAATTTTTATACCAATTTATGGTATTTTTTGTATATTTAAGTAATTATTCTTAATGTATATTTATTCTAAGTAATTTTAATATAATTATATTAAAGTTATAATTATTCTGAGTCTTTTTTGTGACCTTATTGGGTATGTGGTCATATCTCAAAGGCTCACAAAACCCCTTTAACCTATCAAGGGGCACTAAGCTCCAAAGATCACGCACTCTGGCAAGACGCGATTGATCGAGAACTGAATAGCATGAACGACTTAAAAGTATGGGAAGTCGTCGAAAAACATGAGCACTACAAACTGGTAGGAACCACGTGGGTGTTCAAGATAAAAAGGAACGACACCAATGAACTGACCACATACAAAGCTAGGCTCTGCGCGCAAGGCTTCACGCAAGCCATGGGCATTGACTTCAGCAAAACATATGCTCCGACCGGACGCCTGAATTCCTTAAGGACTCTAATCGCCTTTGCTTGCATGAAAAAACTACAATTCCACCAAATTGACATTAAGAGCGCCTTCCTTAATGCGCAGCTAAAAGAGACCGTGTGCCTGACAGTACCTCAAGGCTTACAAATCGATAAGCAGAAGTTTTGTCTCCGACTCAACAAAGCCATCTACGGGCTAAGGCAGGCACCACTAGCCTGGTACGAGCGACTTAAAACTTGGTTAAGATCAGTAAATTTCGCGGTATGTACACTAGACCCTTGTGTATTCTACAGGTCAGGAAGCATCCCAGTGTGGCTATACGTGCATGTGGACGACATTGGGATCTTTAGCAAAGACACGAGTATTTTCAAGACCGAAATAAGTAAAGAATTCAACATCATGGACATCGGCGTGGCCGACCTAATGCTGGGGGTAAAGATACGCCAGACAGAAAACGGCATGAGCCTTGACCAACAACACTTCATCGAAGCCTTACTAGAGCAGTATGGGATGGAAGGATGCAAGGCAATGGTAACACCACTAACACCAAACAAACATCTCACACAAGCCACAGAAGAAGAAGTGGCCGCATTTAGAAATCTGAAAGAGAACTACAGAAGCGCCATAGGAAGTATAAACTACCTCAGCACAGCTACAAGGCCCGACTTATCCTTCGCAGTCAGTGCCCTATCACAATACCTAGAGCGACCGGGTATTAAACACTGGCAAGCATTTATGCATGTGCTCAGGTACTTGAGGGGCTCAAGCAACAGGGGACTCCATTACACTGCAGAGAAAAACAACGGCATTACCGCCTACAGCGACGCCAATTGAGGAAATCGCAGCACGACTCGACGCTCAATGACAGGCTACCTAGCTTGCTTCCACAAGTGCCTCGTCTTATGGAAGACCAGAAAACAATCAACAGTCTCCATCTCCACAGCGGAAGCAGAATACAAGGCGGTGTGTGATCTTACTTCCAAACTTCTATGGTTCAAGCAATGGTGCGAAGAGGCAAAACTCTTCACTTTCACTAAGCCAATACTCATATTCAAAGACAATCAAAGCTGCATCAAGACAGCTAATGGGGACTGCAACATAAACAATAAACGTATGAAGCATATTGACATCCAGCTGCATTTCATCAAGGAAGCCATCCAAGAAAACCGTATACAGCTTCAATATGTTCCATCACCCAAATGCTAGCAGACTTCCTCACAAAATCAGTTAACAAATTCACGCTAGAAAACTCACTAAGCGGTTTAAGCCTTTTGCGACTGGGTGTGAGGGGGGATGAAGAAATATTGACCCAAAGAGGTCTAGGTGAGCACTATTCCAAACCCAGTGCAAAAGCACCAGCCACGTAAAACTGATTGAGTCATGCTTACTCAGATCAGTAAAGATGCGGACACTGTCCAGTACCTGCCCGTAGCTAAAATCCGCGGTGCACAAACATCAGCAGAAGGGATAAAAAGCCTGACGCTCCTTCATCACAAAGGAGCAGCAGAACAACCTCGAACACTTTCTTCTCTTACTTAATTTCCTTTATCGTATATTCCTCTCTTCTTTATTTTATATTTTTTTTATACACTGTAATTAGAATCACCACATCGTCGTAAATTGTTCATTAATCTTATTATTAAACGCTGTAACCACAAAGGTACGAGCCATTATTTTACTCACTAACAAGTGAAGAAACGCTGACCCTGCAATGCTCTAAACAGATCATTGCAGTTATTACTTAGTCTACTTAGAATATTGTTGTATCTTCGTATTCCACCTTTAAAGGTACTTTTATTCTTAAATCTAAACTACAAACATAACTTGCACGTTAATTCATAATAAACCACATGACAGACCTCCTTTGAAATGTCATAAATGTGGAAGTACATCTCATTCAGCAAACACTTGTCCAAAAAAGACAAGAGTCAATGAGATAAATGTTGAAAAAGTGGAAGGAACAAAAGAAACTGATGTATCTTTACATGAGAGTGATTCTGAGCCTTCAGAAGAAGAAGAAGCATCAGAACAACTTGGTATAGAAAATATTAATGTTTCGTTTGAGGTCACTGAGGTACATACTCACTTACCACAGTACAGTGATGAATGTATGGATCTCATAAATGTGCAAGATGCCAAAATGCAAAAAACCAAACCTGCTAGAGGTAAAGGTTATACAGCTGGGTCATCTTGTATCACTAATATTGTGATAAATAACACAGAAGCCAAGATACATCTTGACTCAGGTGCTTTTTTCACTTGTGTTGGAAAATATTATCTTGGCAAAATTTATACCAATTGGCAAGACAAGTTAATGCTAATTGAAGGTGTAAAATTCAGCAGTGCTAGCCAGAACATGCACCCTTTGGGTATATTTGAAGCAGCAATAATATTTCCTCATCCAGCAGGTAGTATGAGATTGAAAGCTGAATTTGTTGTTATGAACAATTGTACTTCACAACACTTTATACTTGGAAATGATTATCTCAATATCTATGGTATTGATATTAACAATCATAAGGACAGGTATTTCACTATAGGGGAAAATAAAAGGAAAAAATTTGCTTTTTCTCTAGAAAGAAAAGAAATTAATGTCATTCAACAAGTAAAGAATGTTAAAAAGAAAAATTTGTGTCAGATCAGCTAAGTGAAGCACAAATTGGTCCTGAATTAACACTAGAAATGAAGGAAGAACTTATTGAAGTTTTATTTCAATATAGAGAAGCCTTTGCTTCTGATAATGAACCACTTGGGGCTATAAAAGGCCATGAGGTGGACATTATGCTTAATGTGGAAAGGCCTTATCCGCCACTATTAAGAAGACCAGCTTACCCAGCTAGCCCTAGGGCTAGAGAAGAATTAGAAAATCATATTAATGAACTAATGAAACTGGGAGTTCTTAGAAATGTTGGACACAATGAGGAAGTTGAAGTCACCACTCCAGTAATCATTACTTGGCATAATGATAAGTCAAGGATGGTTGGTGATTTTAGAGCACTGAATACCTATACTATTCCAGACAGGTATCCAATCCCTAGAATTCATGAGACTTTGACTCAATTATCCAAAGCAAGATTCATCACTTCTATGGATGATCTAAAAGGCTTTCACCAGAATGTTTTGACACCTCATGCTAGGAAATTATTGAGAATAATTTCTCATTGTGGTATTTATGAATATTTGAGGATGCCTTTTGGTATTAAAAATGCACCCTCTCATTACCAAAGAATGATGAATACTATCTTCCCACATGAATTATCAGAGGGATGGTTAATCATTTATATTGATGACATTATCATTTGTTCAGAAACCTGGCAATTACATTTAGAGAGACTTTCATTAGTACTTAAGAAAGTTTTACAAGTTAACATGAAAATTTCTCTTAAAAAATGTAATTTTGGGTTTCATGAGTTAAAAGCTCTAGGACATGTAGTCTCAGGACTAAGCCTTGGTGTTGATAAAAACAAAGTGGCTGCAGTTTTACTGAAACAAATGCCCCAGAACAAAAAAGAAATGATGTCTTTCTTAGGGTTTGCCAGTTATTACAGGCAACACCTTAAAGATTTTGCAATCCATGCCAGATCATTATACAGAATTTGTGATCAACAAACTGTTTTTGAAATGACACAGGAGAGAATTCAAGCATATGATAAAATCAAGTATGCCTTGACCAATGCACCATTATTATTGATTCCAGATTGGAAACTTCCTTTCAAGCTGTATATTGATGCATGTGGTGATGGTTTAGGAGCTGCTCTTCATCAAGTTCAAATTGTCAATGACAAGCCTTATGAAGGTCCAATTTGTTTCATTTCAAGACAAATTAAACCTACTGAGGCCAGATATGGAGCTAGCCAAATGGAGTGCCTTTGCCTTGTTTGGGCTCTGGAAAAACTTCATTACTATCTTGATGGTAGTTTGTTTGAAGTAATTACTGATTGTAATGCAGTTAAATCACTTCTTAACATGAAAACTCCAAACAGACACATGTTAAGATGGCAGATTGCTATACAGGAGTATAGAGGCAATATGACCATAGTACATAAAGCTGGAAATATTCATAAGAATGCTGATGGCTTGAGTAGATGGGCATTACAAAATACACCTGATAATCCTGCCTATGTTCCTACAAGTGCAGAACCTCAAATTCCAATTGAAGGAATTAATATCACAGATGTTGGAACAGAATTCTTTGAAGAAGTTAGGGAAAGCTACAATCAAGATAAGAATTGTCATATTCTTACTGCTCTCCTTGAAAAAGATTGTAAAGATGCAGCATTGGCTAATTCTCTGGATGATATTTGGAAAACATCTTATGATAATGGAAGATTCCATTTGTTTGATGGTATACTATATCATAGATCTAAACACACATGTGTCATGGTCCTATGTAGTAGAATGTTGATTAACACAATACTACTAGAATGCCATGATAACATTTATTCTGGACATCTGTCTGAAGACAGAACAATGGAAAGAATTAAGAAATGTGCCTGGTGGCCATCTTGGAGAAAAGATGTCATTGAGTACTGTCATAGTTGTGATAGATGCCAGAAAGCCAATAAAGCTACTGGTAAAAGATTTGGTCTGATGATCCATATCCAAGAACCAAGTACCCCATGGGAAGTGGTTCACATGGATTGGGTAACTGCATTACCACCTGGAGGTGATAAGAGTTACAATGCATGTCTTGTTATTGTAGACAGATATAGCAAAACACCAATCTTTTTACCATGTCACAAAGATGACACAGCTATGGATACAGCTCTTTTAATCTGGAATAGAGTAATATCCCATACTGGTCTCTTTAAAAACATCATTAGTGACAGAGACCCAAAATTTACATCAGCCTTATGGACTAATTTACATAAGCTTTTGGGTACAAAATTATCATTCTCAACAGCATACCATCCCCAAACAGATGGGTTAGCAGAAAGAATGATTCAAACCCTTGAGGACATGATCAGAAGATTTTGTGCTTATGGCCTGGAGCTTAAAGATTCTGATGGCTTTACCCATGATTGGTGTACTCTTATACCAGCATTGGAATTAGCCTACAAGACCTCCATCCATGCTTCAACAGGCAAGACCCCTGCAATGTTGGAAAAAGGATGGAACCCCAAACTTCCAATTGATACTTTGAAGAAAGATCTGGTTGACATTCATCCAACTGCTTCAAGCTTTAAGCTATTGCTTGATAAAGTTAGGCATCATGCAAATCAAAGCATAAATGATGCCTTTGAATATGCTAAGCAGAAATGGGATAAAAGTCATAAGACCCCAGAATTCAAAGTAGGGGACTTAATACTAGCTTCAACCTTGAACTTTGATAATATTAAAGGTCCAAAGAAATTGAAAGATTCCTTTGCAGGACCATTTATTATTAAAGCCCTTCATAAGACAAATGCAGTACAAGTAGAACTGTCAGGAGAACTGGAAAATAAACATCCAACATTCCCTGTCAGTCTAGTAAAGCATTACACTTCAAGTGACAAGGAATCATTTCCTTTAAGAAATGAAACACCCTTAGAAGTACCCCCACTGGACCTAAGTGAGGAGAAAAAGGTACTGAAAGTCTTGAAAGAAAGAAGACTTAGGGGAAAAAATAAAAGAGAATACTTGGTCAGGTATAAAAATTCACAACATGAAGATGAGTGGATTGTAGAAAACAAAATACCTGATTCCCAAAAGTTTCTCAGAAGATTCAGACATGAGAGAAGACCAATTTCTCAATAAAAAGTTTTAATTGTGTGCTTTACATACTTGGAAGTATAAGTAGAGAGGTTGGACAGTGGATTATACCCCCCCCCCAAATAACTTGGGGGTACACTACAAAAGAAAAATTGTGGTACAATTTTTTTTTGGCGGTAGGGAATGTGAGCCTGTGAGGTATGTATGACATACCCAAAAGGCCACAAATGATTTTATAAACAGTTAATTTTGTCTTAAACAGAATTTTTAGTTGAATTTAAAAAAAACAATAAAAAATAAGTATAACTTTTTTTTGGATAAACAAAGTTATAAATATTATGTCATTTTTGGATTCTACACCAAAAATAACCTAGGGTACACCCATAGGGTGTTATACCCAAAACGACTCATTTTTTATGTTATTGGAAGATTTAAGAATCTCACAGTACCAATGTAACTTTTTTAACATTTTTTTAAAATTGTTAAGTTTAAGCTTAATTAAGCTTAAATTTAAAGTTGCATAAGGTTTATGCAAACTTACCAAAATTTTAGTTGAAATTGAGGTGTGGTGTATATTTACCGAATTGGCTAAGGATTTGCCATACAGAATGTAAATCCTGCGTGAGCTCAATTTAAAAGGGTTTAAGGCCATAGTATGGCTTTAAATAAATAAAAGGGCAAAATCCACGCAGAAAGGTGGGACAAAGGAAAAAGACCAAATAGAGCTGGGGTACCCAACTTTTTGGATCTGCAAGGATTCAATTAAAGTTGTCCACCTGTATTGGAGGATTTTCAACCTTATTTAAACTTTAAGATTAGACTTTGATCCAACCTTAAGGTTTAAACTGGTTTTATCCCAAATTGGACAGGAATTTCAAGCTGCCAAAGGGTAAATCCCAATATGCAGGCTTGAAATCAAGGTTTTAAGAACTGTCAAAGCTTAAATAAGCTTAAGAAGCTTAAATAAGCTTAAAACTTTAAAGCTTCAAGCATTAAAACCTTATCAAAACTTAAGGTTTGGTGTGTTTTGCTATTTTACGTGGAAAAATAGCAATAACTTCAAAAATTCATTAAAAATCCAATTCTTAATGGATTCGCTTGAAAATTTCACACAACTTAGAATTTAATATTATCAATATATAAATTAAATTTTAAGTATCTTTTATAAATAAATTTCCTGGGTAATTAGCCTGGAAATTTACTCTTTTAATTAAACTCAAAGAAAGTTATGATTTCTTTAAAAATTAATTAAAAATTGAGTTTAAGAGATTTCTACTTGAAACTCTATTTTTAAGTTTTTCATGTGATGAACTTTAATATAAATAGGTTTATTTATATTAAAAACTTAAAATAATTAGTTTAAATGAGGATTAAAGTTACATGGAGTTAAGAATAACACTGATAACTTTAAATTGGAATTAAAAACAAGTTGCCTTAAGTTAAGAACTTTATTTTTCAGCATGGTTTTTCAGTTTTGACCTGAGCACGCCCTCTACATCCATTATGAATCATGAGAGCTGCTCTGAAGACATAAAAAGAGTCTTTTCATCACTGTTTTTGTCCATCATTCATTATCAATCCAATCATATTAGAAATTTAAACAGGTAAAGTTTTATTAAATATAAAATCTTATTATTAAAAGTAATTCTTAAGTTATTTTTATTCTTTATTTATTAAAATTAAAGAATTGAAGTCATAGAATTTAGATTATTGTTGTAATCACCAATAATATATTTTATTATATAAAATTATCATTTTAAATATCTTTTAAAATCCACAAATTCCTCTCAAAAACTCTTTAATCATAATTTATATTATAAAAAGTTGTTTTATCTTTAAATTTCTTGATTTTTGACGTGTTTTTTTAACTTATAACCTTTATTTAGTATAATAACTGTTGTATTAGACTTGTTGTATTAAATAAATCTTATAAGTAAGTTTTCTTTAAAGTTCTATATTTTTTTTATCTAAATATTAGTTTTTTTATATAGAATTTTTATTCTAAAAGAATTATTTCTGCACAGTGTGTGTTTAATTCTTTATATAAATAATATTTATATTATTTATAAGTGTTTAATATTTATATTTTCCACGTGTAATTGTCTCATTAAGAGCTTTACACTTCTTATTGTTATAACTGTCAGTGACTATAACAATAATAAAATAATTATAATTTATTATAATTATTATTATTTTTTATTATTATATTATTATAATAATAATTAAATTAATTTTTTATATAATTATTTTTAATAATTATATTTAAATTTGTGGTTGTAATTTTTTATTATATTATATTTTTCTACTGAGGACAGTCATAGTACTCTTGATATTGTTACTATTATCAAGAGTTTCATACACAAACCTTACAGGCATTAATAAATAATTCAATTGAAGGGAAGTTGGCTCCTTCGGACCAGGGATGATTCCTGCAACATAGACATTCTCTCGCTTCAATCTTTCACTTGGGGGGAGATTAAGACAAATAAGAATGATAGGCCCAATGCGAGCAACTGGGTGGACTTTCCATGTGCATTAAACCAATCCACGTAAATGGAGAAGGCCAATAAACCAGGAATGGGGGGTCATGGATATTTCTAGTGCCAGTGAAGCGTCTCCAGACCAATCCATCCCAGACGTCACGTTTTGGGGAATCTTTGGGAGTTTGGGATTGTTGATGTTGATGCAGAATGTCCATAATTCCAGCCCGCTGGAGAAATTTGGCAAGCCAATTTTTGAATGGTTGATAAATGAAATGTTTTGTTGGTATAAATTTTTGCTTCATGTTGGTGGTGTTTTGGGTGTGGGCTTCAAATGAATAGATGAATTTGCGTAATGATTGTGTGCAAGGGGGATCATGATCATTTGGGTCATTATGGCGTTGACAGTGGGGTTGGTCAGTTGTGACTGATTCAGTAAGGCCATTAAGAGAGAAACATTGAGGACAACATATATAGTTTTGAATCACTGGCTCCAATTGGAGATGTTCAAATATGGTACTCAGATCTTGAGGTATATGGAATGCAGGAATGGGGGGACCACCAGAGCTTGAGATGCTGGACTTGAACAGCAGGTTTAGGGCGGGGTTGAGAATGCGTGAAGCCCTGCGGAGTATATTATACCTTAATGATAGAATGGCAGATATTATCATTCCAAGCTCTTGTGGAGGAAGGGTTTGACTGCTGCTGTATGGTTTCTGTGCAATTGAATTGAGCCCCGGTGCTGTGGAGAAGGTGCTTTGGGTCAATGGTGAATAATAAGCTGGGAATATTTGTTCCAATAGAAGTTGTGGGCACTCAGATCCTGATGCAGAAGTAGGGATGTTTGGAAGAGATTTGGGTGCAATGGTTGATTTGAGCTTTTTAATGTGCTGTTTATATTGGAAAGGTGTGAAGGCAACTCCAGGCCTATCACCCTGAGGGGAAGAGTGTGTTTGAGTTGAGCAGTGTTGACACATGCATATACGCATTGAGGAATAGCGGCGGGTTGTCATTGTTGCAGGAATTGGGAGTACGGTTGTTTTGTGTATAAATATCTATGGCTGATGTGAAAGTGTTTAGGAGTGTTATTAATTGGCAAAAAAATTGAGTGATTATTTATGAAGGGGGAGATGATTTGAGCCATCTGAGAATTTTATCCCATTTGTAATGGTGCGTGAGCTGCAGCTGATGGAGTGTAACATGTCTCATCTGGATGGCGGAATTGGTTAGGAGTTTAATTGGGTAAAATGCCATGCTGCTCAATGCTCATACATATTCTATTTTATTTACACATGGCGATACTGCGGTTTTGACCCTTGAGGAGTGTTCCAATAGGGATGTGTCAGCATTGATTTGAGGGGATTGACATTCAAACCATGTACGCTGGCACGCCATTGTACATGGCTTAAACCTTATTACAGACCTAACAATATAACTCTATTACATAAGGGGTTGGAGTGTAGCTAAAGTCTTGGTATTTGGTTTGAGTGCAGCAGGCTTTTAATCGGTTGGAATGTGATTTGGATTGTCTCGCCTTTCTTGAAAAGGTGATGTCTCTTTTGTGGGTAAATCCTTCATGAATATACCCCTTTACAGATGTACAATGCTGTGGAATTTCAATGCATATATTGGCAGTTTGGATAATTCACAAAATGTGACAATGGGGAGGCGGAAATGTTACCAAATATGATTACTTATGGATGATGGGTCCCCTTTGAGATCAAGGAAATATTACATTATATGGTGGTAGGCCGTGCCGGGTGGTTTCCAATAAAAGCGGAGGAGCTCAAGAGGAGGCAGGGAGGATTCTCCTAAAAAGAGGCTTATTGGACTTCCATGCAACACTTAGTTCCAACTATTCATAGAGTTTCTCCATTCTAAATTTGAAAAGATTTCATCTCATATCACTCTATTTTATCATAATACTGAGGTGTTTTATCTAGTTAAAAATATTAGTGTACTTTTTCGGCCCTTATGTCATCTTCCAAGTCACATAAATCCCGTTCAGGTTCTGTTCATGACTCAGATAGTGAATCTAGCATAGAATATGTTCAAACACAGTCACCATTGAGTCCAAACATTCCTCTCACAACCCCTATTGCATCCTCAATGAATGTATCAGGTCTTAACATTGATGTGGGCAATCCAAAGGCTCCAACTTCAAGCACTTGGTCGATCCCAAATATTTCCGTCACTCCAATTCCCCCGAATCCCACTAATACACAAACGCATGTGTCTCAGGGGCCAGAAGGCACACCTCAAATCTCATCACACGCTAATCCCCAATCAAAATTTCCATGTGAGTTCCTCCTTAATCCCGGTCGGAATCCAGTCGCATCCCAGGATCCCTTTGGGCAAAGTAAACAGCCAACCCTCAATATTCCATCAGGATCTCAGGTTCATGTGGGTGATGAAAGGCGCGTGGATGGGGGGCAACAAAAAAGACCATTGGAGAATGTAACTTGGAGTGGTCTGTTGGAGGGAAATCCAGGATTGATGCTTCATCAAAGTAAGTCATTTTAATTTTCGAGTATAACCTTTTTCACAATTTGATATTTTTGTTTCATGGGTTAGATATGGCACCTAAAGGCAAGTCAGTCCAATCTCAGGAGCCAATTGAAGATCGTGAGTATGACCAGTCTTCATTAATTTTTTGATGTGTTAACTGAGGATGTGCATGGCAGGTGATGAACTTTATGCATCTTCACCTCTGGTCCATAAAGAGAAAGTCACTGGACGTCATCATCCATATGCCTCCAAACCAAGAACAACTCATTCCAGTTCATCAAGAGAAAAAATGGTGGATGATGAGGATGAGAAAATGTCTCCGACTCAAATGGAAACAAATGATGAATCAAGGAGGGACAATTTCACGGCGCATGAGCCTGGCACTCAGTCAAATAATGAGTTCACCCATCCTCAAATGGGCCTTGCCCAGAGTATGCTTGAGCAATCCAAGGTCAGACAGCAAAGGAACCAGGCTCATAAAGCTCACAATGTGGCGAAACGTGCAAGCCAGAAGGAGCAACAAAAATGGCTGAAAGCAGAACTTCCAGAGAATGTCCATGGAATGAGATCAGCAGTACATGCACATTGCCTGTTCCTACTCAAAGTTAGGGATAAGGATTTTTCCTCACTACCAGCACCACCAAGCACAGAAGAGCTTGAAATTGCAATTCAAGTGGCTGGTCATCTCGGATATGTCCCCAAGGATGTTTTCAATGAGCCATCAACACAGGTTCAGTCTCAGGGTTTTCAAAGCTACTGCAAAAATGAGCTCCAAAAGCTAGGACTAAAGCGGTTCACTTGGGACTGGGAGAGCTCATGGCAACATCCGTTCAATGAGCTGATGTCTATGGTGTTTAACCGTACATTCCGTCTCGCACTGGTCAGCACCAAGTATCATCATTACTGTTGGAACAAGGATCATAATAGCTATGGGGTCGTGGCAGCTTTAATGGAGCAATATTTCACTTTTTTGAAAAGAGAATGGAAGTCTATTCAAAAGGATGCCGAGTATTTGGTTAAAAAGAAGGAGAATCAAAAGCTCACAAAGATTTGTCAAAGGGTTAGTTAATGTATCTCTTCTTCATTGTGAGCAAAGACTGATGATGATCTACTTGATTATGTGCAGACCTGTGAGCGCCATCGTGAATGGTGTGATACGGCTAATTTTCCCATTCTAGCATCACAATTCAATGACCCTCGAGTATGTTCAGATACTGAGGAGGTACTGGAAAATGGCCGTCAAGTTTACCGCAAAGTGGGATTACGCTGTCGCTCCCAGTTATTTAATGAATTGGTATTAAAAATGGATCAAGACATAGAGTTTTGTAATTGCATTAAAAAAAGGGTAAAAAACTATTGATAGATTGCCAGAATTACGATTGACAGATGATGGTGATATTCCCGAAGGCTTATCATTTCAGGTATTTGATCAAGATTGGCTCAAAGGCTGTAGTAAGATGCAGACTAGTGCCCTCAAGATACTTGACATGCCAGCTATTAGGCCAAATAGTGATGCTCTGCGATAACTTAGTAATATAAATGTATAGCACCGTTACAAATTAACATTTTGTGAATTATTTGTGCAGGTGTAATACAATCTGAGTATTATTTCTTAAAGATGCAACAACTTGCTAAATATGTCAGAATATAGACAATATGAATTGGAATGTATCACTGTCTCCCTTAGAAATAAGACTCTATTGCTCATTTTCATTGAGGAAATGTTGAAGGAGTTCGATCCAGCTCATGGTGTTCATAATTGTGGACCTATGCCAGGTTGAACAAGAGTTATCAACTTGGTCAAACACAAATTATATAATATCAGTAAGGCTCACACAGTTAATGATTTTTTCTTTTCTTGGACCTATTGGTGTTTGGAAAATGGCATTTCCATAAGGAAGGATTTTAGAATAGCAATACAATTAGGGTCAAAGATGATCTTGAAAGGTACCTTCCGCATGTTGACCTCAACTGAATGAGGAGTGATATAGTGGATGACCTTTACAGGTTGTTGTTGGCCAATACGATGGAGTCGATCAACAGCCTGAGCCTCAATGGCTGGGTTCCAATTGGGCTCCTGGAAATGTGGATGTCAGGGGCCGCAAATCAGGGCAGAATTTTGGGGGTCCCCTCACCATTAAATAGACCATATTAGCACAAGTTATATTGAGGCCAGTTCCAGCTGCGGCAATGGATGCAATCAGTACTTCATATTCAGGATTATTGAAGAAATTCTCCAGTGCCTTCTCCTGTGCTTGTGCTGTAATTGTTCCATCAATTTGTGCTGAAAGGATAGAGTGATGGGCAAGTGCAATACCAATTCTACAATATGAAAAAGTCAGATGGATTCAATTGGTAATGGATGCATATTAGAATTAAAGCACAAATCTAGAAATTGGGTCCATTGGGTATAAACCACCAATTTGGTTGGACCAGACCTTGTTTGTTTGTTCTTCATTAACGCTTTGTAGGAGGTGGGCAATTTTACTACTCATCATGCATGTTTCCACATCCACAATAGTTTGTGTGATTGTTGGCGAGTTATGCTGAGTGCTCCTGCCCTCGGGGTCTTCCAAATCCACCTCCGCAATTGTGTTAAGCATGATGTGATGGTTACAACATATTTGCAGCTTATTAATATTTCTGAAAAATTCTCCTGGTCCTTTGCTTTTGGATGATATGAATTCTTCATATAATATGGAATATTCTTGCTGCATGGTCGGGTTGAGTGGGAGCAGCTCATAATGATGCCTAATATTGGGGAGGGATTCGAGATGTGTGGTTTTGGTGTGGCACAAACTTAAATGCCGCAATGCCAAATGCAAGATATCATTGCAACCTTTGGAAAGACTACTCAGGATTAATGGTGACCAGTTATCTTGATCGGCGCTCTGGGGTTGAGTGATGAATGATATTATGCCCAAAAGGTCATAAATGGTGTTGTGAATAGGTGTGCCCGTTAAACATATTCGACGGGATGAAAGGAGGCTATTAATGGCACGGTGAGTGGCAGTGTATTGAGAGCGAATATAGCTATAAGATGGGGCAAGGGTTATTGGATATAAAAGGTAATTTGAATCATTTAAGATCAGACACTCACTGTGCTTCATCCAAAATTATACGATGCCAATTGATTTGAAAAATGAATGATGTAGAGGTATTGGTTTGCTTAAATTCTTGGGTAATAGTATTGTAAGAAGTGATGATGATATCATATTTTAAGATGTTGTCTTTGGATAATGAGTGACGAGTAGGACCATGGTAGATTTTGGAATGCAGCGCTCCAGCCTGAGCATGCCTGGATATTTCTGATTGCCAGTTGGTAATTAAGCGAGGGGGGCAGATGATCATGGTGGGCGTGGAGCGATGGGGGTTTGCAATCATCCGCTCCTTGGAGGTACCAATTAGAGCAAGGGCCTGAATGGTTTTACCTAATCCCATATCATCCGCGAGCAGTCCTCCAAGAGGGGTATTGGTCAAAAGGGATTCAAATGAGCTAACGACCTTGTTTGTAATGATGTGCCTGGCATTGAAAGTGGATCCTGGGGGTGAGGTGGCCCAAAGGTTACGGGCTGATTGGCCATTGGGGATTTCTCGATCCCAGAGAAAAGCTAGTCCGGCCTTTTGATGAGGGAGGAGGGGGGTTTGAATAATGGCATGGGGCGGGGTCATCATGGGGAGGTCTGATCCACTGGGTAATTGTATCAGTTTTTGCTTGGAAATCAATGATGAAACAGCAGGATATGAAACTGGCATTGAGTTTGAAGCGGGAAATTTCGGAGTGAAGAGTTGACATTGACTATGAGTATTACAGTCATATTCTTTGGGCATTTTAAGCTTGAAATCTTGTGTTCAAAAGCTTTCCATTATGAATAAAATGTTTGGATGCCATGTGAAGAACATCAATGCTAGATTGGGTTTCTGAGATGAGGAGGGATCATTTGCATCAGTCATAAATACTCCCCCAACAAATAATATTTGAGAAGGATTGGATTGCAATTTTCAATCCATGCCCCACCAGGACCACAGTGCATGAACGCTTTTGGTGCCCCAAGGAATGGTATCAACATTTTGGAAAGGGTTCCAGGTAGAGAGCCAATAGCATGCTGGTGATTGGGGAGATAAACAAATATTTTGTGTTGATTGTGCCATATGATAATCCAAGAAGCTAAGTGGGAATCCTCAGGATTTAAGGCTATATCACTATTTATTTGAATACAAATATTAATCATCCCAATGCAAAGTGGTTGTGAAGGGGTTGACATGATGGCTATTTTAAAGTATTTGGGGACAGTTGAAAATTATATGATCGGGAGGGGTTAGCTAAACGGAATGAAGACAAATAGGCGCAGGTGGGGAACTTATATGAGAGGCAGCAATGGGGTCAAGGGGGGATGGCCTGTGGTTACGTGCATGGTCTTGATGGGGGTGGGCCTCTTGGGATCATAATTTTCATATCCAATTTGGGGCATATATCAAGGCAAGGTGGCCAAAATGTGGGTGCACCGATATGACTGCTGGATCTGCAGCAAGGTACAAAACCTTTTGTGGAACAAGGTTGACATTAGCATATCCGAAATTGGGTGGGTTGTAGCAACTTATTGTGGAGGGCATATTAGAGGCATGCAGTCATGTTCGCTGGTGTGACAGCGAACAATGAGCGTATCCTCCCCAGGTTAATTGTTCACAGGGACCTACTGGGCAATGTGTGCGGTTTCAAAGGGAAATCTCACTGTGGGGATGTTTGTGTGTGGGCGGGTGAGATATGTTTGGTGGCATGCCACCAAACATGACTTTGGTTTTGCCTGAAGTTTTTTGCTGACTGATGCCTACTGGGCTTCCAGGGGGGAATGTGTGGGATGATCAAAGGGGGCGCCAGCCGTGAGCCATCATCCACATATACATTCACCCCTATTGCGTTTGAGGAAAGTACTAATCCACCGAGATTGGCATCTGGGTCTTTGCCTCACACGTGTACAAAACTCCGGCGAAAGAGGCCACGCACCCAAGGGAATTTTTGGCTGCAAGCCAGGTGCCACAACTTGCGCGGGCATGTGAGAACGTGAAGAAAATGACCTGCGGTGGGAGATACCCATGCAAACATAGGCTGGGATTATTCTAATTTGGATGAGGCTCAAGCAAATCCACACTGATTGGCCTCAGGTTTCCACACGCGAGCAGGTGAGCGTCTGCAGTCAAGCTGACCACCCGACCAAGACACTAGCCGGTCGGAACACTGGCAGTAAAATGTCTTCCAGGCATGTGAAAGTTGCCTGTGTATGACCCGTTGGGGGGTGCGTATGAAAGCGTGTGGCTGCCCAACAATGAGCACGCGCAATGAACAAGCAGGGCCAGTCATGGTTTGCCCCAACAATGGCACCGGATGGAATCCACTGTTTGTGTATGACCCAAATAAACAGTCATCCCACTATGACCCACTTACATTAACTTGGATTACATGCGCATCTGTGCCATAGTTAGGCAGAGCTGTCCAACAAGGTGCATCAAAGGGATGCAGGTGAGAGATATGACTTGATGGCTTGACGTGATTGCATGTTACATTGTTGAACAGCTTTTGCTCTGCCCCGTAGCATACATTTACAAAGGTGTACTGCATACTACAGTGTTGGCTGTACAGATTAGGAAGGTGTAATACTACTTGAGCCTGCATGCATATAGTGAATGTGCATGCACCTTCCGATTGTTTGCATATACGTAGCTCATGTGCCACATGCTCAGCATTGCGTTTCACCTGATTTGCAAATGCAAGCTGAGAATGTCATGGTCAAACGCACCGTGTGGAAGTGCTCAGTAAAGCCATGGAATGAACTTTTTTTGCAATAGTTCATTGGAAGGCTCAGTTTGGAGCACTTCACCAAAGCGTGTGAAATGCTGAACCTGGCTGAAATATCACTCGATGCTGTGCCAAATGCTCAGATTGTGGGCATACAAAAACGACTGAGCAATGGCTCAGAACGGTGCATTTGATATTGTTATATCAATTGTTCAATTACTGTGCAATTAAAATGTTCAGCCACTGAGCATTTCAATTATGACCCAAAAGCAAACCTGAGCAATGGGTCGAGGCAAGCTCACGCTGTATTCACTTGTCTTACAGCCCCCCCTTTTGTTCAAGCAATATGACCAGGCCATACGGCCGGTAATCTCCCCACGGTCACTTGTGACCAAATGCACTGGGTGCATTTCTGCATGGGTCACTTGTGCATTGCACCCACAATGCACATTCAACAAGGGCCTCACGACCACCCTCCTGGGTGATCGGGTTGCTATTTAAGGAAACAAAGGGGATTTGACTCAGCTTGACAATTCAATAAATTGCAATACTCAGCCAGACCCCCATTGTTCTTCTGCCTCACACGGGCATTTCACTTCTCAGTTGCAGCATTCGCTGAGACTCAGCTTCAATTTTGCCCACACGCCTTGAAGCTGAGCCTTTTGCGGGTGCTGCAACTGCTGAGATCGTCTCAGCTTCACCATGGTATAAAAGACCATCTTCACACAACACGCCCTTCACTCTCTTTCTCACCCGCTCCACTTTGTTCAACCTCACCCGCGTTTGTCCTTCTTGTGCGTATTCCCCTTGGTCTTCCTGCCTTTCTACTTTTGTCTTTCGCACTCCACTAAACCCACTCCCCTTCCTTTTGCCTGTTTGTTTCTTCTGCTGATCCTTTCAGAACCTCCCTTCTATCCACCTTGTGCATTACCTCTTTTTTTAACTTTTGTCAACATTATGTACCAATATTAATACTTATTTTTCTTCACGACTCTTTTCCAGACTTTTAAAAACTTCGGACTAGAGCATTCTTATTTTGTTTCCATTTTAAATTTATAATTCATTGTACGTCTTCATTTGCTCTCTTGATTGTTTACTTTGTATGCAGTTACTAACCTCAATTGTTTTGTTTTTAGATGTCGTGCACTTTATGCACCAAGCGGGGTATCCCCTGCATTCGTTCCTCGATGACAAACGACGCTTTTGATGGTTGCCGACAAGCACACAAGAAATGTTTGTTCGTTGTCCGCCCCTTCCGACCACCAGGCCAGAGGAGTTCCCACCCAAGACGCCCTCGCGAGGACTCCTTTGTGGTCGACGATGATGAAGCCATTTCTGAGCGTGAATGGACGCCGGGCCCCCAAACAGGCCAACGGGAACGATTCCGGACAATTAGCCCTGTCCCCTCCAGTATCGATTTCTCCACTCCCCCTCCTAGGCCACCATCCGATGGTCACTTCACTCCTTGACCGGAGCGAAGTGATTATCCGGCCAATGAAGGATGGCGATGGCAAGAGGACATTCAAGCTTGGGCTGATCGTCACCAATGGGATTCAAACGCCAAAGTAAGTTTTCTTTCTCCTCCTTATCTCATTTCTCTTCATGCAATAATACTGACTTTTTTCCATTACTCATAGAACAAAACCCCCCAAATCCCCCCCAACAAGATACTCCCTTTCCTAGTTTGCCTCACAAGCAAACCCCGCGGCAACCCACTCCAGGCCCGAGTGGCACCCGATGGTCTGAGGAATTATTCCGCGGTAAGCAGCCAAAGTTTCATTTCATTTTCACTTTCACTTTCGAGTCGAGTGAACTGACTCTTACTCCTTTTTTAGAACCCTCCCAAACCAAAGAGCCACCTATTCCTGGCCCGAGTCCATTGTCCCAACCACCTGAGGACGATACGACTTGTGAGCCAGAACCTGAGGTGGCTCCTACGCAATCCACGGAGGAACCTTATGGTAAGTCACCCCTTCTTTCTCTTTGATCCATATCCACTTTTCCTCATTTTTTCTTTGACCATCTCCAGATCGTCCCACCACTCCTTGCTCAATAATCATCATCGACGATACGCCCATCGCATCCCCCCATCCCCCTCCCCCTCCCCTTCTTCTTCACCGACTCCACCATCTTCCCCTCCACTCCTACCCCGGTTCCTTCCCAGGATCTCCCTCCCATTGCCCCCAAGAACCCAAGCTCCTCTCATTCCCACAAGGACGCTTGCCAGGAATTCACCAACCTGCAACCAACCCTAATGATTCCTTGAGCCATCATCCACAAATTGATCAACCGAATCTTGTTGGAGCATCGCCACTTGCTCCACATGATTCCTTTCGTGGATGCAACTCATAGAAATGAGATGCACCGCGAATTCCGGGAGGAGCTAAACTCCCTCCTTGCCCAGGCACTGGAGGCTTATCCAAAGGAGGACATCACCGGGATAGTCTTGAAATTCTTAGAAAAATAAAAATTTAAAAAAAATGTCATTATTTCCTCTTTTTATTATTTGTAATACTTTCTTTTGAATAAATTATTTGTCTTCAATTATTGTTATGTTCAATTTCTATTACATTCTTTGTTCACATAAAAATTATTTATTTCCTCCTTAGAGAAAAACCCTGATTGCGTGAGAATTATTTTTGTAACTGCCCCACCAAGGGTTTGAGTGAGTATTTGTTTTTGTGAACCTCTTTTTCCAAAAATGCGCCAATAGTTGCCGTTACCGTCTCCTATATTTTCTTCTTCCATGGTTTAGAGCCATATCCATTCTTAACTGGAAAAAAGCGGGAGCTTCCCGCATGTGAGCAATCCACTCCAGATTTGTGAAACATGGCCTGTCCTATGGTCACACGCTATTAATCTTACTCATGTATTTAATTGTTTAAATTGTCTGGAACCTTCACAAGCGTAAGGATTGGCGTGTGACTTGTCGGGAGGCTGCACAGGCATAAGGATTGGCGTGTGAATTGTTGGGAGCCTGCACAGGCGTAAGAATTGGCATGTGAATTCTCGGGATCCTGCACAGGCCAAGCAATTTTCAGCATTGTGGGGAACCTTCAAAAGCGTAAGGATTGGCGTGTGAATCGTCAGAATCCTGTACAGGCGTAAGGAATTTTTAGCATTTTTGGGAACCTTCACAAGTGTCAGGATTGGCGTGTGAATTTTTGGGAGCCTGCACAGGTGTAAGGATTGGCGTGTGTAGCATCGGCACCCCGCATAGGCCTAAGGAACTTTTAGCATTGTCGGAACCTGCACAAGCATAAGGATTCGTGTGTGAAGCATTGGCATCCTGGACAATAGCAAAAAACCAGGACAGATGTATGATGGCATGCCACCATACATAATCCACTTCACCCCTTTTTCATGTGAGACACCCCATCTCCCGCACTCGAATCCATCCAATCCTGGTGTATATTTTCCTCTGCCTTACCCCACCATTACTTACCCAACACACATGCAAATCTCCTCATTCTTTGAATCGGCATGAGATTGTATTACCATCCCTGATTTGATAGCCCGCTCTCTTGCCAATCTCATAATAGCCATGGCTTTTTTGCCGCATTGTTTTTGCTAACCTGCTTGAGCATTGTGCGGAAATACCCACTAGTGTCATGCTTTCATTTTCCTGTGCTGGATCAGTATAATGAACAAATGTACTACTGGCCCACACTACCTGAATGAGCCCATGACATGCGGATAGATCAATCCAAAAATGCTCATTTGGGAAAATCAATTTTCCTCCTGTACACCGCTTTGACGCATCTCTTTGAATTTGGCCGGTCCGCTTATCAGCTTGAAACCACCATCCCGAAGCATACAGCGCTGCATCCTTATCAACATAAGGTGCGTTTTTGAATCCATTCATGGTGAAAGTGAGTGCGGAAGCAAACTCGAATGCACCCTGATTTGCCGGAATATTGCCTTCATAGTTGACTTCATCAAAAGATTGAACCCCCAATTAATTGTAGAAATTTTGAATCTTCTCAAATAAAATATCCCCAACATATCGTAAGGATTGACCTAGAATGCAACCCACCGAGCTAAGATTGGCACCTCGGTTCCGCCAATCATCTTTTGCGTTTTCAATTTTCCCAACACTTCCATACAGACCAAATTGTTCATTCTTGGTGCTGCATTTGGGCCACCCAATCGCAAACATAAATCCCTCCAGTAATGCTCCATTGGTTGCAATCGGGTTGGTGAATCTCTTTTCGCGAAATAAGAATTGTGATAATTCATCCCATTGATTGACCTTGACTTCACTCATTGTTGTGAATGGTCGGAATTTGACAAGGGCAATGAGTAATCCGGTTGAAGAGAAAATTGCCACACGGCCAAAGTGAATGCGTTTGATCTGATTGACATCCACAACCCTCCAAATTTCACTTGGGGTGATATTTGCTGATACTGGCATTGATATTTGTGCTGTTGGGCGAGAGGAGGAAAACAACCTATTCATTCGGGTTGTTTTGCGCTCATTTGTCTTTTGGGATCTGCTACTATTCCGAAGTGGTTGAGGGATCACTATGTGTTGAAGTACACAAGATATCAGATACTGCCAAGGAGCTTTCTTCGGCACACATCCTTTGACTTCCCTGTTGGAGCCCACATGACATTGGCACAATCTGAACCGACTAAAGCCAATGTTCTTCCGTGGGGCCCAATGAGGGTGCCACATAAATGTGGAAGCATATATACACTGAGATTAAGCGAGCAACTCACACTTTCCTTCCTCAGCCCGACGCTTTCTTGCGAGTTCCCTTTTACGCTCTTTTCCTTTTTTCGTGAATGGCATGCTTTCAGCAGAAAATGAAATGAAACTGAATGATTACTGATTTATTAATATCACCTAAATTGAATTGCAATTGATGAATCTTTTTTGATTGCGGCTAAAAAGAAAGATCACACCTGACCTTGGCAAATTCGCGATCTCAAATACCTGAACCTGAAAATTGCAGTGGATAGTGCATTATTCAATTTTACACATTGATGTTCCCATGCAATCACTTTCCAATCCAACCATTTGGAATATTTCAAGCACACGCAAATGCAATATGCATCCTGCTGCGGATCCCTAGCTATCCTAGTCCTCTTGAAAGACACAGGAACATTTGGCCTTTTATGGGCTGGCGGGAAGTGATAAACACAACTTCCCGCAATGCCCCCACGTGTGCTACTGGCAGGCACAACGCCTGACTCAGCTTGTGTCTTGTCGGAGTCTTTGCAATGATGTACGGAGGCATGCCACCGTACAATTACTATTGGTACTAAGACTGTGGCATCCGGGAAGTAGTAGGATAGGAAGTCATGATTATTAAATTCAGAAATCACTTTGCAAAATTAAATTACAATCTATCTAGTACAAAGCTAATCTAAAACGGGTCAATCCTGGTTGTGAGTTTAGCTGACCTGGGTACTGTCAAGGTGACCTCATCACTTGAACCAAGACCGCGTTTCGCCACCCAGGCATCACCAAAGTCTAATACTAAGCATCGTGCAAATTCAAATCTAAGAGGTACAGTGGGGTTAAAAGACTCTGATGAGAAGAAACTTTTATTCAGTAAATTACATATATACTTATTAGTACGTAGCCACACTGGCTCCACTAGATTTTTACCCTCTGAAAGTTTTGTGGAAATGTCAATTAGTGATAAAGCCCCTTTAACTGGGCTTGTTCTCCAGTCATCTGAGAATACCATCAAACCATGAACCCCCGCCGCACAGAATGCCGCTAATATACCATAGCAAATTCAATTTATTTGGAGATTCTTGTGACACGCCAAAAGATCTTTGATGGCCTCATTTTTTTGTGATTTCGTGAGTTTGCCTTTGATGCCATTAACTTCAACCTTTGTATGTGCACGTACCATGTTGTACGCAATCATAAAATGGATAACTGTATCCATTAGATCCTCCAGGTTCTTGTGCGGCTTTGTGGATATCTCATTGTCAGCCCCGCCACCTTCAATGCTGAGTTGGGTTGCACGTTGCTTTGATTTACTCAAGCAGGAGGCAAGGTATTCAACTGCTCCCTGTTCGAGTCCAAGAGGATCGGTTGAATTTGATGTTGGTGCAACCACATCGTATGAGAATAAACTAATGGATTCAAACATAACATTTGCCCAAAAATGTTTAACTGGATTGGCGGGGTAAAGAAGGCTCTGAACCATTTTGAAGAAGGAGTGTTCAGATTTTGGGAGATTCTCTGGAGGTTTAGCTGATTCCTTCATCAATTTGAGATTCCAAATGTTGTGATCAAAAAACGCTTCTGTTTTGGTTGGCTTAAAAAAATCTAACCCTGTATATTGCAATTTATATCACCAGTCAACAGCCAATAAACATGTATCATGCACAAAGATAAAACTCACCTGCCATCTCAAGGTCCTCCAGCCAGGCCAACATTTTAAGCTCTCGGTTACTGATCACCTTAATACCAACAGGCAGGAATGTATGAGCATCTTTTGTTGGTAAATTGTCCCATCAATTTTTGTAAATACTATTGATATTGTCATGCCCCCTTTTCCATGATTGTTGAGTAATATTGGAATGATAATTCAAAATTCCTGCAAACTCTTCCATGCGGGATAAAAATATTCCTTGAAAAGTAGCAGACGATGACACTTCGGGCTCAGGGTCAGGAACTATATCAGTCATATCTCGTCCCATTGTATCATGTTTAATTGTTTCCCTTTCTTGAAAGGCTTGAATATTCCAAGAGGCGGGAGGGGTTGCATCATGCATTGTTTCATTTGGTATTGGGGGGCTTTCAGTATGTGGAGCTTCATCATGGATTGTTTCATTGAGTATTGGGGGGGTTCAGTATGCGGAGGTTGATTATCAATATGGTCCCCTTCAACATTGATAATTTCATGACCTTGATCGCGAGAATCGTTTGTGGCTTCAAAGGTACGGCGTTTTTTGTTTGTTTTTTTGGTCGCATGTATATTTGGTCTTTTTCCTAATCCTTTGCCTGGAAATCCAATGACGACTCAAAATCCTTCAGGTAGAGATTCTCCCACCTCCACACCTGCCCATATATTGTAAGCAGCTATTTTTATCAACTTTGTTTGGAATTAGTAATGGACTTATGGTTCAAATCCATTTTGAGCAGGCTCATGGCTTCAGCAATCTTTTGACGCACATAATCAGGAATTTTACTATCATTTTGGATTTTTTCGAGCCTTGGGATTGTTTGAGCAATGTTGGAGACAAATTGTTCCTTGGATATAATTTCCACCTCCCCACTGAAAATTACATCATCTTGCCTATCATCTTCTGTCGGTGCACAAGGTTCAACAGTCTTTTCCTTCTCATAACTTTTAAAATTTGGTTTCTGAGAGCTTGGAGGCTGACCTGAAATAAAGGCTATGACACAATATCAGGTTTTGGGAGATTAGAAATATTCAGGATGGATGCATACTCACATTCTGGAAGAACTGGTGGATCTTGATTATCTTCATGAGACTGGCTCTCTACTTCAATGCCTGATTCACGACTACTGGCGATATCAGAGATTTCAATTCCACTCTCTGGGGCTGAAGTTGGTCTTTCATTGAATTCATGTGAATTTCCCGGGGTTTGGGCCATAGCGGAGGTAGTTTATTAAGCAAATAGATGGTGAGAAGTTGATTGATAACTTGTTTGAAGATTTTTGAATAAAAAGAGCCAAATTGAAGAAAAAAGGTGCAAGTAAAATAATCGCATTTGCAAAATGCGATTTGTCGGGAAATTGAAGGAGGCGATGTTTTGCAAATTATCTCATATCATGCAAATGAAATAACTTCCATGTGAGACATTGAATAAAGTTCACTAGTGAGAAACTTACTAAAGTCAACTTTTGAACTATTCAACGCTCATGAGGTAAGGACTAAGCAAAGTGTTCCATTTGAATGATATGAAATAAAATGGTTTTGTCGGCGAAACAGGAGACACAATTCTTGTCTTAAATAGGTCACTTATTAGGTTTTAATTTGTGAGTCTCATGATTTAAACCCTAACCACAACATTGTGAATATACTGACCAATTTCCCCTTAGGTCCTGTTGGCAGAGAAGGCCACTCAGCATATTTCCGCGATTGTGTTCATCGTGTACGCCAACAAGCCACCGTACACTATGGATGTAGGACAGAAGCGTAAGGATAAGTCGTCTCGGGAGCATGTTGAGAGGCACTCCGCGAGCGTAAGGATAAGTGGTGTCAGGAGCATGTCGGGAGTGCACTCTGCAAGCGTAAGTATGGTAAGCAGTGTCGGGAGGATGTTGGGAGGGCACTACACAAGCATAAGGTTAAGTGGTGTTGGGAGCATGTCGGGAGGGCACTACACAAGCGTAAGGATAAGTGGTGTCGGGAGCATGTCGGGAGGGCACTCCGCGAGCGTAAGGATAAGTGGTGTTGGGAGCATGTCGGGAGTGCACCACGTGAGCATAAAGATGGTAAGGGCGGGGGTGTGAAAGCGTAAGGAGTGGTGAGGACGGAGATGGGGGGGCAGTGTCGGAGTCTCATCTGGAGGGCGGTGCGGGCTCATAAGAATGTGAAGCATCAGGGCGGATTAGGTGGGGATGCGGAAGCCAATGAGGTGAAATTACCCGAACATTGTGAATAGTGTTGAAATGGGTTTGGGCTTTGAGTGACATTCTCATGTGACACATGTGACGATTGACGTTGTCTTGACGCTGACGTGACGTGACCCACTAAATCCAGTGACTATAAAGTGACACTAACGCGACTGAAGCAAGATTTTATACTGACAGCGGTGCAACGTGAAGTCAATCGCCAACGATTGACGCGAGATTTGCCCTGGTGCAAGTTTGATACCAATTTATGGTATTTTTGTAGTTTTAAGGTACTTACTTTTAATGTATAATTATATTAAATATTTCTTGTGACCTTTTTGGGTATGTGGTCATATCTCAAAGGTTCACAGTTTCCTTGGCTCTGTGGGCAATCTAAATTAATCAGAATTTCTACAGAAAACCTTGATTAATACCAAATTGTTGTTTAATTTTTTGATCTCTGAGGAAAGGCCTTATCAAGTGATGAGCGAGCTCATAAACAAATTTATGAGCTAAGAAAAAAGGTAGGTCATAGATTTTTTTGTTATTTTAAATTTTTATGATCAAGAAAGCTTAACTAAGCAAGCTTTTTAATCTTTGTTAAAAGAGAAATATGTGTGCCTTGAACTCCCCTATTGAGGGGTCTCAATGTTTTTTTCACACTCATGCCTGAGCATAAAATCTTCTTGAAAACTAATCTTAAACTAACTTTTGATCACTCATGAGCAGCCTCATCAGCCATCAACTCTTACTGATTCCCAGCCTGCTCATGACTCTTCCAAAGAGTACACAGGCCTACTAAGTACATGAACCTCTCCTTTCCATAGAGCTGAGAAATTCTCAGCCTTTACTTTTTTCTCCCCTCTAGCCTCCCTATTTACTGGTCATTTGAGTTTTTTTATTTCAGGTGAAAGTTTCAACTCCTTATGATTAGAATTTCAAAATCCCCCTGTCATTCCAACAAGGGTTAGGAGTGCTTGAATAAATGCACCAATTACCAGAAGGTCAATTTCATGAGTTTCCAAATTTGAAACCATGACTCTTCCAAGGGAATTAACCATTATATAAACCAAATTATGTTCACAATATAATGGGGATAAATTCTCCTCTATACTCTGGTGTCTATCCAGCTCAGATTCCAGAATATCATGCAGACTTGGTCCATATACCAAGGAAAGGTGGATCAAAGCTGATTTATAAGCACCAAGGAATCCCAATAGCTCACTCCTTTCAACATCAGAATCTCTGTCTTTGGGTACCTTCATCAGAAAAAGAGGACTGGGTCCTTGGGTTTCTTCAAAAGCTCAGCCTATCCCAAGGGTACCTAATAGTTTCAATATTTTATCAACAGGTATTAATAATACCAGGAATAGAACCAATTAAAATTTATCTCTAAGGGAAGTTTCAGTGTCTTCAACTCAAGTGTCCTCACAAATTACTACCTCATCAAGGCTACAATTTCAACCAAGGAGGAGTAATATCAATCAATATCATAGGAAGGATAAAAATAAATACTCTTTGCATTCAGATTATGAACATGTCTGTGATTATATTGACATTTAAATCAATTATAATGGTAGTTTGACTTTTACTATGAAATTTGGGTGATTCAAATTTTGACACATCTATTCATTTCTTACAGGACCTTTTTGTATATATTTGGAAGACACAATAGGTCTCCAAGAACCATACACACATTCAAGAATTTGGTCTATGTGCAGAATATATTAGCTTGACTTACCATTTGGGAAATTTACACTTAGATGCATGGAGAGCTATATAGATAATACTTATTCATAAAAGAGAAATTTTAGTAAAACAAAATCTGTAGCTGTAAGCTTGTGAGCTAACCAACTACCACTTTTGACAATGGTTGTGTATGGACTATAAACGTAATACAATATTCTGAGGATGAGTTTAATAAAGAAATGGAAAAATCCAAACAGACTTGTTTTTACTCTTGAAATGGTAGATGTGAACTTATTAAATACTTCCCAGATACACAAGTGATCTTAACCCTGCACTATCTGTACAGGGTTTTTTCGTGCGTTGCTTGAGCTTTTTTTGGCTGAGGGTGCGTGCAGAAGTGGCTCACGAAGAATATATTTTGAGACCCCTCATTAAGATTTTGTTGAAAGAAAGAGAAGAAAATTTTATGAGATCAAATAATTCTTATTTCAACAAGGTCTCTTTCATGGAAATTATTGAGCGTTAACTCCGTGGATCAGTTGCCTTCCGAGAGCTTAATTTCTCGTTGCTTATTTCCTCACGACACATTGGGGGGACTCAAAATGTCAGTTTTTTTATCATCATGCCTGAGCGTAAAATCTGCTCACGGGCAAGACCGAAATGAATTTTCGATCACTGATGAGCAGACTCATCAGCCATCAATTTCGACAATTGTCAGCTCTGCTCATGGCTCTTACAGAAAGAACATACGCAGTATTGATACGTGCACCACCTATCCGCGAATGTTTCGATCGTGGAGAAATAGCACCGATTGAGAGGGTAAGCAGACGTGTAAGCAAAAAAAATTCGTGCGTTGCCCCTGCGCTTTTGTGCTCAGGGCTCGTGCAGAAGTGGCTCACGACAGCTATATTTTGAGTGCCCCCATTGACTCATGGATTGTGATGTTAAGTCAGAGTTCACTTGCGGAGGTTTGGGAGAATTTTTACATATTAACACTATCGATTGGTTTCTTTGAATCCTCTTGATACTTAACGATGCATGTGCTTTTCTGGAGCAGTGAAGCAAAGCCTTTGATTGATAAATTAGATCGAGTATCAAGCTTTATATTTTCTTCATATAAAAGCAGTGAATTCAAGCAAAATTTATAAAAGTAGAATATCAATGCAGTTTCGCGAGAACTTCTGTTTTACTTTAGTTAGCAATGAGTTTCCCTTCTTAAGTCTTGGCAAACGTTTTACTGGCGAGATCCTTCATTTGCCTTGAATGCAATTCTTGAGGTTCATTAATTAACTGAGGTTGTAAGTAAGAAGTAAATCAAAATGTCAGTGAAATTCTACTTTTGAAAAAATTACCAAGAATGCTTAATTAATTGACAGACATTGGCAGCTAAATCTGCGACTATTGTAGTGCTGTTTGAACCTCTAATTTAGAAAATCAAACCAAAATCATTCATTTAGCTTTTGAAAGGCTCGGTATGGACTCAGAACGCACAATCTTAATTGAACAGCATATATTCGATCCTTCTGAACAAGTGTAGTCATGGTTTGGGTGTTCGTCGGGAGGGCTTACTAAAACGACGCATGGAAGTCAAAAAAGTGTAAGATGGTTCTCAAGTATAAAAACAAGGTGGACTGGAAATGACTAACTCTCAAGATTTTGAGGGTCTCCAATGCGAAAGTCAGAGCTTGCACACCCCCCAAATCTCAAGGATCCCTTACAATAAAACCCCAGGACCATGGCCTGGAGTAAGGTGACCATTAGAAGCAAACTGATTTGAAGGGCAAGAGAAAATTTCATTTTGACAATAATTTGAGAAATTTCCGCAATACTTTTCAAGAACGAATAAGACGTTTAAAGCGGAGGAAATCTTCTGTCGTTGATGCGTATGACCAAAGCCGACGTGGAAATTTATTTCTACTGGGCGGTTGACCGCCATGGAGACGTTTTTATGACAAAAAGACTTATTCCTTGATGGATTCATCTCACTCATGATTGGAGCTTGGCGTCCAAATTCCTGTCAATGGCTTGTATCCACTCGATTCAGGTCTCTCTTGGCTGCACTGTACCAATTCAGTCTTTCCACATATTGAAGATTCCATGCGTCTCGTAGATTCCAAGTCGGAGCAGAATTTGGAAGCATGCTTTATACAGCGCTTTCCTCTTAGTTCTCTTTATTTATATTATTACTGTCATCTTATTGAAACAGCGCTATGGTAATTTCTAGATACTGCACAATGTTCACTGCTATCCTCAAGGAAATCTGGCGACTAAGCCCACCCTCCGACCTCGGAAAATCAACTTTTTTCCGTCGAGGTCGTCTTCGAGGCAGAGAAACAAGGCTAAATTCTTAGGCCTTTTTTGCTTGGGGCTGATAGGAGCACGGTTAAGCCTCCCGTGTAGGGCGGACGGCACGCCTTTTTTTCAAAGTGCATATCTGGTACATGCACTTTGGAGATGTTTGGGTCTGCACTTTGGAGGGGGCATGCAACTGCATGCATTTTTTTCTAAAAAAACTTGTAATTAATGCATTGAAAATACATCTTCTTGAAACAAAGAAATTATGATACAACTTGAATAGCCGGTTTTTCTTTGTAGAAGCACTTCAATTTCCCAATCATCATTGTCAACCTCAACCAGAGGGCTTTCCTCAGTATAATCACTGTTTGTTTGATTTAGCAACTCAAAGTCAAATAGTGAATCCATCAAGGCATTGCAACCACTAATTTGCACCTCATTACTACCTTCACGAAAAATTCTAGCTTCAAGGTTTTCAAGCTCATCAGGAGACACAAACAAGTCATAGGAGTTCATGAAGTGATACTCCCTCAAAGTTGTGACCTTCAATGGTTTTCCTTTATCCTTTGAGGAACCTGTTGCTTTATTATTTGAGCTTTGAATCAGATTTAGCTTTACCTGGCTCACCATGCGCAAAGTATTTGGCATCATACAATTGTGGTTTTTTGTTTTTGTTGCAGACATCATTGAAAAAAGTCCCTCCACACCGGCTGCATGAGGGACCCCCTCAAAAAGACATTTTGCAAGCCTCTTCAATTCCAACGCGGCATCTGTTGATGGGAGCTGTAGCCAATATCCAAGTGGGCTAGCTTCATTTGTGATTTTGAATGGTGCCTCATTGCTGTAGTAGCACTGAATCTGAGTGCATATGGTTACAACCTCAGCTTTTGTAAACTTCCAATCCTTTTCTATTTTGAGTATCATCCTTGAAATAGCTTTGATTGAATGTTTTTTTATACAGAAACACGTCGATAGGAAGGGCTTAAAAAATCCAACAAAATAAATGTCATGGCAAAAGGTGATGCTGTGTTTTTGAATTACATTGAGGCAGTGTCCCTTTAATGATTCAAAGTGTGGGTAGACACTCACCTTTTTGTCATGAAATATGTGGTGGTGAGTTCTTTCCAGATGTCTCCAATTGTTGAGTTTGCACTTTCTAATCTTCCAATTGCATCAACTACTGAGAAGAGGAGTTTCACTAAGACCTGGTGGGTGGGGAAATGATCTCTGTCTTCAATTAGCTTCTTTATATTGCTTCCAATACCTGCCGTATCATCAACATCTGAGTTGCTTTGAAGAGCTATACACAAATGAAAAACTTTTTCATGTTCCATTACTGAGAGACAGACCTTAGCCATTGAGTACCATCTAGTTTCACATGCAGTTTGAAGGCTGTGATAAAATTTATTTTCTTTGCGCAGGCTTCCAAGGTTTCATGCCAGAAACCTGAAGTAGTGAAAAAATTGACCAGAAGTTTATTTGCTTTGACAATTCCTTCAACTAATCAATGTGTGAGAATGTCTTTAGCCATAAGGCTAAAGGTATGTAAACAACAGCTCACACCAAGTACATGTGGAAATTCCTGTTTAAAAATAGTCTGATTTATAGAATGATGTTTATTATTATTATTATTTAAATCAGAATTAAATAGCTTACTCAAAAGTGAACCATCACTGATGGGGAGTCAGTTAAAATTAATGTAATTCTTCCAGCTTGAACATCTTTTCAATTGAGACTCTGTTTAACAAAATCTAAAATATTCTGTGCTGTATGCCACTTTTGGTACAAGTCAAGAATATCTGGGAAACACTTTGTTCGCCCCCCATGCATAAGTAACAGGGCATAACTTCTGTTTCCTGAGCTATCAGTCTAGCCATCAATGGAAAGGGTAAGATTGGCTTTTTTTCTAAGATTTTGAAGCATTGCTAACTCCTCCTTTGCATGCAGGAATATGAGTGTTTTCTCACTCATGTGTTGACAAGTTGGTACTGTAAATGATGAGAATGCCGATTGTAGCTGATATTCTTGGAAGTTCTCATTATTTAAAAAACACCAAGGAATTTTGGATTCAATAATTGCTTTGAGAAGAAGTTCATCAAGCACTTCAGTCTTCTCTTTCAATATTGATGTGAAATACATTGATACAGTCTCAGATTCAGCTGTGTGCTTTTGTAGAACTGTAATATTGGTAGGTGACTTTTTCAATTCCACCTCTTTAAAAAAATCCTTTGGAATGTTCTGTTGGATGTAAAGAAACCTTTTTTCAAGGGGGATTTTAGTACAACTATCTTTAATATGACTGAAAATTATGTTAGGTTTTTCATTGTTAAAATTAATATTACAGAAGCCACATTTGGCCATATGTCTGTTTGAAACAGTTGCACACGTTTCAGACATCATGAATCCTGTCCAGTGGATTCCATGTTGATTTGTGGGTTTGACCCATGTCATACCATTGAATTTATTGGGTTTATCAATATTTGAAATAAGTTTGGAATTATTAGAGTAGTAAAAATAATTTGAGAAAAATATCTCTTTGAGCCAGTATTGTGTAAAATATATTTTAAGACTCACACATTAAAGTATGAAACTCCAAATTTTTAACTCATAACACGTCATTTCTGTCTTACGAATGTCATATTTCAGAAAGTGCATGAACCAGGGTACCTAGACAAAACCACAGATTTTTTTCTGTCCATTTTACTGGCCTTGGAGCCAATTCAACCAGGGCTCTCGGAGTCAGGTGAGACCACCAGGACATATTTGAAAAAATACTAACCTGACCACCCCCCAAAATGTTTTTCTTTTTCAAACCTCACCTCTTTTTCATCATTTTTTTTCTTGCTTCTTAATCCACCCTCTGCCTCAATTTTAATTTTAAAACTTTGTTGTACTGGTTTTTTCTCCTTTTTTTATCTTAACCATTACCATTAGGCTTATTTTCTATGTTGGTCATATCCTTATAACTTACCTCAACCCCTGCTCAAACTGAGGAGATCGCTTAACCATTGGTCAGTAAACCAACCCCTTTTCTCAAGTGTTCATGGGTCTGAATTTACTTTTCAAATCTTGACAAGGAGTTTGTGTGATACAGTTTCACTCATCTATTTTAAAAGAATTCCAAGAATAAATTGAAGTTTTTTCACACTGGATGCACAGAAAAATGAGTATCCATTGAAATAACTTATATTGTATAACCAAACCAAGTGGAGGTTCAGTTGGAAATGCAAATTCTGGAATATTAGCCAGGCTTATACAGCCCTGTAATTCCAAAACAGTTGTTTATCTGTTTTGGCTTTCCAAAAACTGAAAGTTCCTCAAAGCAATAGATTCTGTAGTCTGAATCCCTCAAGAAATCTTTAGTATAATGCATTTTGAATTTTCACCTTCCATTAGCTCTCACCAAATATGAATGGTTCTATGCAAACGTGGACATTTTTAATCCCTCTTCTTTGTAAAATTTCATACAATGCAATTCACTCATGGGTAATCTACATAAAATATTTTATTTCCACCAAGAATATGTCCTCTATATAATCACAGAAAATGTTTTCTTTGTATCATTTACACAAAACTCTTGGACCAGTCCAAATGTGATAATCTCCATGGCTATCACCAGAAGTTTTCCATATTTTACATTAATCCTTAAAGCTATTCTATTGGTATTAAATGAAGTATAAAGTGAGTTTTCTTTGACTTTTGATATTATGGGGGATCACTAAGGTCTTTCAATAGGAACATTATTCATAGATATTCCCCCCAATATAAAGCTTAAAATCATATAAAATGCATACTCATATACAAAACCTCTGTCAGAAATCAGATTTCTCAAGAAATTTATATTCTCAGCCTATTTTTAGAGGCAAAAACAAATTCAATTGGATTAATGGCTCAGATTAACTTTCTGCATATGATAGATTGAATTTCCTAAGTCATGGAACATCTCCCCTCTCAGAGGATAACCAACTATAAAATAAATTAATCCCTGATATTTCCATATCCAATATTTTAAATACACCTGATGGTCAGAATATATTGTATGCATCTCTCTGATTTCTTCATTAAACAATCAAAACCCCTAGAGTCAAGAAAAATTCATTGGAAAAATCAATCCCTTATATTATTTATCAGAGCCAACAGATTCAAAAGCAATTTTCACACATTCTTGGAAACAATTCAGCTCAACATATGATATCTTTGAAAGTACCTTGAATCTCAAAGATGCACGCAGAGATTTTTGAAGCACTTCCAGTAAATAATCCTGTGATCTAACAATGAATGAAATGGAGCCAATTTAATTAATCCCTTGAATGAAGCAAAAATTATGTTTCTTGGTTCTGATTACCCATAAATCAATCAAGCCTTACCTCTATCCATCTTATTAGCCAAACAGTTTGAGTGTGATTCTTAGAGGTAGTATATATGATATACCCAAAATAGCACTAATTGAATTGGTAACAATAAATTAAAACAAAATGATGATTTGTAATCATCAAGGATAGTTTTTCTCATTGAATTGAAGTTTTAATATTGAATTTTACAAAAATTATAAAAATTATCAAGATTTTGAAAATATTGGTTTAATTTGAAAATTTAAGTAAAAATAAGAATTAGTAAAATTTTCAAAAAGAAATTATTTTTGAGAAAACAAATAAATAAATTCAATTAAAAATTTCTTTTCCAATTAAAAAAGTATTATTTTTTCATTGATGTCCCTTAAATTTTTTCACGGGGTCAAATCTGGTTGAATTTGAAGTAACACAGATCCAGATAAGCTTAAATTGAACTCAAAGGACTTCCAGTATAAAATCTGAAAATAATCAAACTCTAATTAAAGTAAAATGAAATTTGATCTTAACCATTTTTATTAATGTTTAAGATTAGTTGTGTTGTGTAGTTTATAAGTCTGGAGACATTGAAGTTTTTTCATCTGATTGATCAAAATGTGCATGTGTATCACATAAATGAATTTTAATTTACAAATGAGGAATTGAAATTCACGGATTTTTACTGTAATTATTTTAATTAATTAAGAATTTACAATTTTAAATAAACTCTATGTGGAGGAATTGAACAAACAATTGAAAAGATTAATTTTTGAGGGGAAACAGAGTCATGGCTCCAAAGGTTCCATATGCCTTCAGATTTTTTATTTCCAAATTCATCAAATATTTAATTAATTCTGCCTTTTAATTGAGTCACTGTGTCTGAAGCTCTATTTAGGATGAGTTTTTGATATTAAGTGTGTCAGTTTTAGCAGCTTTCAGGTAGGTAAAACTACCCTTAAGTTGGAACGAGCTTCAAGAAAGAATATTTAGATTTTTGAAAGGGTCTTATAAATGCATTCCAACATTTTTGAAGACTTAGAAACAACTATTACTCTATTGATACATGATTTATAGGGATAAAATGGCTGAACCAGACCTTTATTGGTTCAAAGCAGGGTGCAAGATTGCCAATATTTACCTTTCTTTTCCCAGTATTTTTCTCATTAATTATAATAGAATCATTTAATTTTGGATGAATAAGAACTCCCAAAAACACCTTAGGAAGTTACTTATTAAGAAGAGTTTTATCTGAACCAAACATTTGGACCCATGTTGTAAATGAAAAATTTTTGAATTAATGAACCAACAATTGCACAATTTTGATACTTTTTCATTCATTTTGGCAATTATTTTTGAGAAATATTCCACAAGCTACTATAAAGTCTAAACTTCTCAGTTTATGAAATTCACCATGAGTAATAAGGCCATATGTGGATTTCACCAGATTCACCCCCTCTCATTAACTAAGGGGAATATTATGGAAATGGAAAATAAGAGTTATTTTTCTGAACCACCGGAGAATAATGAAATTAGAATTGTACTATTATGGAAATAATGACATTAATTATTTCCAAACCTTTCCAATGTGCCACACAAATGATTTAAGAGGCCAGAAACCAGTACCCATTTCCAATTTGTACTATTTTCAGGAGAAAATATTCTAATTTACAAAGAGATCTATTCTCTTCAGTTCTTGCAGGGGCATCTGTATATTGTGAATTGTTGGGAGCACATTTTTGGAAAGATTTCTTCCCTGGATTAGCCCTTAGGAATTTTGGTAATTTACCTTTCATATCTGAGATTCTTCTTCTTCACTTCCTATGCAAGTAGCAGTGATGAGATCTCATTATCTCACAAAACACTTTGGAATCCCTTTTGGGATTCTAAAGTTATGTCTATCCAAATTTTAATCATGTAAGACTTTCCCCTTTGAATTTAAGCTTGGCCCCATTCCTTTGTTCCAAAGACATTTCCCACAGGAAATACTTATAAGAATGGGAATTTGCAGAAGAATTACACCAGGGCCAAAATTCTGTCAGTTTTCAAAAGGTTGATCTTAATTACCATGAAGCTTCCTTAAAATCACTTGTATGTCACTTGTAATTCCCTATGAAGTAGCTTTGAGTCACAAATGTGTCACTTTACCAGCAACCAAAAAAAATGTGTAACATTTGTCTATGAAACTCTTAATAATAGTAATAAAAATCAAGAGTACTATGAGTGTCTTCAGTAGAAGATATAATATAATTAAGTATAATGACAAGAAAATAATATAATTATCAAGATAATTATATATAAAAAAGAAGAATGAATTATCATTAAACCATTTTATAATAAGAAAATTCTTTAAAAATTATAATAAATTATAATTATTTCAATATTTTTATAATCACCACCAGTGATAATAATAAGAAATATAAAAGCTCTCAATGAGACAATTATATGCGGAAAATAAGAATATTTAACCACCTATAAATAATAATAATATTACTTGCAAAGGAAATTATAACACACATTGTTGACAGATAATTCTTATAGAGACATTTTACAAAAAAAACTAAGACAAGATATAAAATGTAGAATATTTAGAGAAAAACCTACTTATAACACTTAGAAAATACAATAAGACAAATAAAAAATAGTATTAAATAATGCTTATAAGTAAAAAAACATCAAAAATCAATATTTCAAAGTAAAGGTTTTTAGAGGAAATTTGTGTATTTTAATATAAATTTACAACAACAATCTTATAAGATAGAATAATTTATTTGTAATCAAAATAATGTAATCCGATCTCTATTATTTCAGCTCTTTTTTTAAAATTTATGAAAAATAAAATAAGCTAAGAGCCATGTCAATAATAAGACTTTATATTTAATAAAACTTTACCTGTGTAAATGTGTAATTTTATTTATCTAATGATAATGATGGACAAAAACTGTGATGTAAAGGCTTCTTTTATATGCCTTGAGAGCATCACTCATTATTGAGAGTCAATCTAGAGGGAATTAGCATATCAAACCTGGAAAACAAAGTTTAAAAAGAAGGCTCTCAATTTAAGGTAACTTATTTTTCATTTCAATTTAAAGTTACCAGTTTTATTCTCAACTCCAAGTAGCTTTAATCCACATTTAAGTTTATTATTTCGAGTTTAAATATAGAATTAATTTACTTATATTAAAATTAATCACTTGCAAAACTTAAGAATATACTTTCAAGCAAAAATTATTTGCATAAGATTTTGAATTAATTTTGAAAAAAACCTCAATTTTCTTTAAGAATAATTAAAATAGGTGTTTTCAATTCTAAATACCAAATAATATTACTGATAAAAGATACTTAAAATTTAATTTTTGTACAGTTACAATTAATTTTTAAGCTGTCTAATATTTTCATGTAAATTCATTGAGAATTAGATTTTCTCTGAATTTTTGAAGTTATCTCTATTTTTCCATTGAACAATAAAAATACACACTAAACCATAACTTTTGATAAGGTTTCAATTCCTCTAACTTTAATTTTAGGATTTTAAAGTTTTGAAAAGCTTTATTCAAAGCCTGCATATAGGGGCTTACCCCTTGAAAGCTTGTAACTCCTGTCTAAAAGAGAAATAAACCAGTTCAAAATTTAATATTCAATTAAATTCTAATCTTAAAGCTTAAATAGGGTTTCAAATCTGTCAATAAAGGAGGAAAACCCTATTTGGTTTCTTTCAGATCCCAAATGTTGACTGACCTGTCTCTGTTTGACTTTTCTCCTTTGTCCCACCTTTTGGTGTTCAATTTTCCCTTTTATGTATTTCAAGAAATAAATTGAGCTCACACAAGATTTACATCATGTATGGAAAGTCCTTAGCCAATTCAGTAAATATTCACAAAACCTCAATTTAGACTGAATTTTTGTAAGCTTTCATAAATCTTATGCAAATTTAAAATTAATCATTTCAACAATTTTAATAAAAATTGTTAAATTGGGTAATTTTATTTTGAGATTCTGAAACATTCCAATAACACATTAAAAAGTCATTTTTGGGCATGATACTCTGTGGGTCTATCCTAGGTTATTTTTGGGTCATAATTCAAAAAAAGCATAGAATCTATAGCTTTGTCTATAAAAATGTATTTATACTTATTTTTTGTTATTTTTTTAAAAAATTCATTTCATAAGTATGTTTATAGCTAAATCAAATGTACAAAAGTTTATTTGTGGAATTGTGGGTATGTCATACATACCTCACAGGCTCACAAATAGGACATCATCCTATCTTAACCAAAGGAATTACAACTCACTGTAATTTGATTCATTTTTAGATATTCAATGATATATGTATTTGAATCCAGTATCTCTCACTATAAGCATAAAACTATGTGAATAGGGGATTTATCCATCTTGTTGGGCATCCATGGTAGATTTTGAAAAGAATAATAATGTTCAGAGAGTGTATATTGCACTTTTGAGAACACAAAGACCATAAAAGTGCTGAATTTGGTCAAGGAATCTCATTATAGTAAATTTATTTTAGATTGGGATGAATAATCAACCAAAAAGGGTCCTCTGACATCAAATTTTATATCAAAAACTTAAAATTTACTCTTTATCCCAAAAGAAATATTCTGAGGTTTAATCCAAGCCATCTTATTAGATAAAAATGAGGTAAATAGAAGATCAATTTCCTGCATTTGAAGCCCCTGAGAAGTGAAACTAGCCACAAGGGATATTGGGACATATGCAAGTGGATGGCTATTGCACATGAAAGTAACTGCCCTTCCGTAGACCATTTTGCTAGTATCCAAATCATTCAAAATATTGTTGATAATAGCTTTAAAGTATATTTCAGAATGAAAAGAAAATTTCTCTCCATTACACCTGGTAGAGATATCACTAAATCGAAGGGGTTCTGTTTCATGTGCAATTGGACTTCTATCTCATGAAAAAAACTGAATGAAAAAATATCTTCAATTGGCCTTAGAGGTCTGGAAATTAGGCCGAAATTCTGATTGAATAGATTTGGATATTTGAAAGGTCTCACCAGCCCCAAGTACTTCAGTGCAGTTGAAAGTGGGTTACTATGGCATTCAAGCAAAACAGAGGGACCCAGGATATATAAGTGGACTCATACTGAGACGTAAAGAGCTGGTATGCATAAATGATGTGTTTTTTCAAAATAAAAGCTCAATTTTATTGTTAAAAAGCCTTTTAAGGATATAACTAGCCCCAATTATTACATACCAAGCACATATAGATGTCAGTTTCATGAAAATAAAACTGAATAAAACCAGGGAATTCAAATTGTCTTTAACCCAGGGAAGTATCTCTTATTAATATTTACTATGGTTTATTATTGAAGGAAAAGGAATTATCTTTTTTTTAAAATCTTTTCAATGAAGCACTAGCCCAAAAAAGACTACAAGGACAGGTTCCAGTGAATTACTATCTCAGACAAGTAAAATGGAGTGGACACATTATATGAAGGTAGACTAAAAATTATTAAAAAATGAGCTAAGATATAGTCCCAGGGATCAAGTTTGGGTCAAAGGGGACTTTCAATTGGTGAAACCTTTTAAAGGTATAATTAGCCCCAAGGAAAATAGCTCCAGGTTCTAGTTGAATAATATCTTATGCAAATGCAAAACAAGCTAACATAATACTTGTTGTTGGCCTCAAAGCAATGTATTAAGTGCTATTATTCTACTCTGAAGAGATATTTTGGCATCAAAATTGAGTTTTTACCTGTGACACATCTGAAATTTATTGTCATGACCAAGGAGCTGAGGGCCAGGTACCAATGTATAGAAATTATTGGAAAAAAGGACAGATTGTGACGAAGATATCACAAGCTCTTCCATAGTTTTTAGAGAATTATATACACCCCAGTCATGAGGCATTCCAAAAATGGACAAAATAAAACCTTTATGAGGTTTACAGACATGTAACAAGTCCCACAGAAAACCTGTTCAAGTAAAAATGGATTAATCTGCATGCACAAAAACCCGAGTGCACCATGAATATAAAAGTCCTGTAATAATTAATTATAAATAGTTATTTCGAATCCCTGATAGATTAGTTTAGACATAAAATAAATGCTTCTTGAAGCAGAGATTATCAAGTAAAATTATCTTTTTTTTGAATAAGAACTTAATTTATTTATGAAAAGAAGAATTTATTCTAAGCTAAATTTATATATTGTTGATCACTCCTATAATTCAATATTCATGATGGGAATGGGAAAACGCTTTAGGAATAATGACCGGTGCTACATTTCAAAAATTGTGGGATTTGCATGCAATAATTTGTGATATGTGCCAGAGGATATTCATGGAAGCAAAAAAATTGAATTTCTCTATGAGAAAGCTAAGAGAAAGAGTTCTTTATCCATATTTAGTGAAATATCCATTTCTTGCGCATAATTCCTTGGCAGAAATCCCAGATATAGATCCTAAAGCTATTTGATCCCATCACAAAATCCTCATTCAAACTCCTCGGACCACTCAAATGGAATAATAATATTTAAAATGGTTAGAGAATTGGCAAAAGAGGATGTTTTAATATAAATTAACTTGTATGGTGTCACTGGGTAAAATAATTGGAACGATTCTCAAATAAATTATTCCTTCATGCAAGTAAAAATATAGATTTCTCAAACAGTCCATATGAGTTGAGTATTAATAAAAGGTGGAAGTTCTCATCCATTTGGTATGAAATGAATTTTGTAGAAGAAACAATGGAAGTGGAACAGGTTTTTCCTGGAATAAGTGATTCCATTTTATTTTTAATATTGAGTTTTTTTCATCTCACTGTGGCGTAAATGAAGATTCATGTTATTTCTACCTTTTCATATTCGAAATTTAGGTCCTAGTACCAGATTTCTGTAATAAACATGTGAGCTTACTATTAATCTGAAGTATTCATCCATTAAATAATTGTGACTAACAATAAATAATCCATATAATCACCTAATTCTTATAAAAAAGTATCTCAAGTAAAAAAATCACCTGATGAAGTATTTTTGAATATGAATATTCCATGAAAGAACCATAAAATTGGAAAACACTCAAAATTCACAACCAAGAAGCCTCACCTAAATCCTGAGTATTTTGATTTATGCTTGGTCTCTGTGCAAGCTCATGGTCATTGGAAGATCACTGAGCCAGCTAGGGTAATATTTATCAATTATAATATTTTTGAGCCATGTGAGTAAGCTTGCAAAGTTCTTTTATGGTAGAACCATCAAGAGAAATGGCTATTAAAAAATTTAGCAATTGACCATAATTCAGGTTGGCAGTCAATTATGGATTGGGGGCCTTTTGTGGCTGCAATTTATCAAGTGTTAAGATTTTTTATGTAAAAATTACATCTGAAGGATTAATCTGAAAGGAATGTTTACCTTAAAAATATCAATTCATTGATGGTATGGAGCATGTATGATGGATCCGAGGATCCCATTTCCTGAGTATTATTCTTGATAACATGTAAAGAAGCAAAGAATGGCAGGAGTACCATGAAGTTATCAGGAAGGTGTGGAAAAATTCTTCTCCGGACCTTTAACGCATTGATAATATCTTGAAAATAAGGAATGGCTAAGTCTGAAAGCTCTATCAACATCAAAATTGAGACCAATGGATATGAATTCTTCTATTAGCTTGGGAGGATTTGTCTTTTTGATTATGCAATAGCTTGTTACTTTCAAATGCATGAATATTAAAGATTGGTTTTTATTAGAGTGATGGGCCAACCTTCTATTGGGACCTCCACACTAATATTTTGTGCTATCTTATCATTTTACTTGGAGAATATGTCTTTTGTTTTAATATAACTAATATGATTTCCCTTCAAATTGGTGAAATTATTTTGGTTTTTTCATTTCTTAATTTGATTTCATTTGTTCCAAAAAGTTTATTTAAATTTTGATTTAATTGAAAAAACAAACTCCATTTTTCTATTTTCTTCAATATTAATACTAAGAGAGAGTTCAAGACATTGTTGGAGTCCCACAGCAGAGCCTGAATGGATTTCCTTTCCTGTATGGTATTTGTTTTGAATTTGTTATATGGGGAACTTTACTTAGTATGGTAATTTACAGAGGATATATACAGAAAACTAACAGAAAATTATTCCATGTTCTCTAAATAAACAGGAAAATAAGCATAAAAGACATTAAAAGAAATATTTATCAGGTATTTCTGAAAGGAAAAGCTCCGTTAAGGAGTGAAATCCTTCAACAAGGGTCACAACCCCTTTGTTTTACCCAATATATTTCTATAAATACATTAATAAATTGGTGTATAAATAATGTACAAATAAGTTTTGAAAATGAGTAAAATAACAAAGTAAACAAAAACACTAATATCATCCTATTTAAGCTAGCCAAAGCTTAGACTAGGCGTGTTCAATGTTCCAGTCCTGATTTTTTGAGAAGGATAGCTTCTCTATATGTCTTTCAAACACAGAAAGATACTCAAAGTTAAGTATCTTGAACTTGGAAGGGGAGACCTACGTTGAGGGTGCATTAGTTTCTAGGATGGCTAGATATCTAAGGTCCGTCTGCTTAATTTTATGAAATATGGTGCAAAGTTACCTTCAAAACAAGATCATTTTGGTGGTCTTCACTTAGAGAGTTCTCAAAAAGTACATCTGAAGTTTATTTTTGAAGTGTGCTCACCTCTTGTTTAGGAAATACATAAATCTCATCAATAAATTCACTTCTGCTGTTCCTAGAAACCAGAGACTCTTGAGGAATGTTGTGAGCCTTAGAGGTAATTTTATATACCCAAAAGACCACAAATACAAAATTAACATATAAATATAAATAAAATAAATTTATTTATATTATTAAAATAAAAATATAAATATAAATATAAAATTATATTCAAAATAAAAAAAATTTAATTACAATTTGAAAATAAGATTACATTAAATTTTGGAATTATAAAATTACATTTATACTTGAAAAAATTAAGTAAAAATGAAATTTTAACAAAATTGTAAATAAATAAATAAATTTGGAAAAAAGTTAAATAAAAATTATTATAACTTTTTATCTAATAAATAAACATATAAAACTTATTTCACCATTGGATTCCTCATGAAAAATCAGGTGGGGTCACCTCTGAGTGAAATTCTTGTAACTCAACTCTAAATAAGCTTAAATTAAGTTTTTAGTATTTTCAATACAAAAGTTGAAAATCCTCAAAAATTTAATTTTAATTCACACCACATGTGGTGTTAACCATCAATTTTTGTGTTAAAATTGAGGTGTTGTGTTTAGCTTAGAAGTTATGAGGAATTGAAGTATGTTCAATTGAATTCAATTGAAATGTCAAAATGTGCATGTGTATTAGATAAGTGAACTTTGATTTACATATGAGGTATCAATTATTACTGTATTGTACTGTAAAATTCAATTGAATTACATATGTAAGCTATAAGTATAATACATGATGAGGAATTAAAGGAAAAATAAATTGGAAAGATTAAATTTGGGGGGGAAAAGGAACTCCAGCTCTAAGGGGGAGCTAAACCCCCCAAATCCTTGCTGACAGGCGTGTGGTGTCAAAATTCACGCAGATGTTTATCACTTTTGGCATGGAATTGAGTTACAGCGTCCGTGGACTCAATTGATGATGAGGTTTTGATACCAACTGGGGTAGTTTTAGCTGTTGCCAAGAGGGTAAAACTACCCTTAAGATAAAACCATCATATTAAAAACAGTTTTAACTAGTTTCAACGTCTCTTACACAAATTCTGATGTGTTTTGAAGGCTCTAGAACAGGTATTGCTATAGTAATGGCTAAAAATGGCTTAAACCAGCCCTTTTTGGTCTAAATCAGGGTTCAATGATGCCATAATTGGCTTTTTTGTTGTCATACTGTTTTTCACGACTGACAAGAGTAAATTTTACTTTTGGAGTAAGAAAATTGATGGCTATAAAAGAATGTCTTCTTTGCCCCACTTTTCTCTTCATGTTAGAATCTTTTCCTTTTATAATTAGTTTAAACATCGTTAAACCAATCAATAAGAGATTCCAACCACCTCTTTTAAATCATTTTAAACCTTTTAACCATGTGAAAAAATCATTATAATCATTGTTTGTAACTTTTATAATCATTTTTACCCCTGAACCACCACAAAAGTGAATTAAAGCATCTTTCATCACTGTAAACTTTGTCACTTTGTTTCCAAATTCACTCTGGTCACTTTGAGCGTGTTTTCTCTTTAATATTATTTTTAAAGACCTTGTTCTTTTATTAATTGCTTGCAGTTCTTTGCTCAATTAATTCCAATTGAAATTGCTCTTGAAGAAATTTCTTTTGTAGCCTTGAAATATCTCTTGTAGAGTATTTTTTGGACAAATTTTTATTGTTGGTAAAACAATAAATGTTTATAATATTCTTGTTTTATACTAATAAAGTTATAAACAATAAAATTGGCGTGTTTTCTCTTAAAAATAATATTTCTTACTATTTTTAATTGATTTTTACCTTATACAAATTTTGAGGACAGGAAAAGTACCTGATTTTTAATCAAAGTTTCATATCCACACCTTACATTTGGGGGCCCAGCCGTGATATTTTACCTGTGACATATTTTCTTTACTCTTTTTAAATCTTTTTTCTTATATTGAAGAATTTAAAAACATATAAAAAATACTTATAATTAAAAAAATCCATAAAAAATAATTTTTTTAATATTGTAAGTGAGGCTTATATTTTAATTTCTTTTTTGAAATATCCTTTTTTTACTTGATTAATTGGTTTTTTCATTGATTTGAGTGTCTGACAAGAAAACATTGAAACAGCCTCAACAGTAACCAGCATTATTCCTGCAAGTACTGTTAATTCTGATCATAATAGTACCATTATTGTGACTCAGAATATTCAACTAGAGCCAATTTCTTCTGAATTAGTCAACTTGGAAATAAGTAATACTCTTCAGAAAGCCAAAGATTTGGCCAATAGTAAGTTTTTTAACATAAAATTACTATTTTAAGCCTTTTTAACCATAATTATGACTTCAACCAGGTCAGGAGCCAGCTATAACCCCTCAAGCAGCTCCCAGAAAGATAATAGATGTGATTATGGCAGAGGCCAATCAGGTACAGAAGGAAAAGGGTCAGTTGATGACTTCCAAGCAACTAAAATGGGTCATTCTGAAGCTGATAATACCATTTTACCTTCAAAAAGAGCTGACACCACCACAGCAAGCCTCTGTGGACATATACAAAGCCAGCCACAGTGCATACAACAATACACTCCAGTTCAAGGAGTACCAGATCCTTGCAGACCTGTGGAAGAATTGCATGAATTCTTACCTGACAGTGAGAAAATTCCTGGGCCATCCCAATACTTGCAAATTGCTCAATGGATGGCATCCATTGATGGAGAAGAAAAACATGATGCTTTTGACACTAGAATGGAGGAAAAACAACCCTCCACCACCCAAACCAGTGCCAAAAACCGCCCCAGTGGCCAGAAGCAGCAATTCCAACGTGAAAAAGCAGCCACAAACTCCAAACAAGGGCAAAGGGAAGGCACCAGCCCCAAAACCTTACAGCCAGGGCTACAGAATCCCAAAGATTCAACAGGATGCCATCGAAAATGTATTTCAGATGGCCAGAACCATGATGGAATTACAAAAGAAGGAGGAAGCCAGATTAAAATATCAAAAATAATTTCTGATACTTTTAATTGTATTCCAGAGTTGTATAAAGCTATTTCTGACGTAAAAAGTCATCTTTCTGATAAAAATACATCAATTTGTGACAATCTTAAAACAAATAACTTGAGTCTGAGCCAAATGAATGATACACTTAAATGCTTTGAAAGAATTTTAAGAACAATCAAAACTTCCAATAATGATAATTCTTTTGGCATTAAGATAAATGAACAATCTGCCATTATTAAAGAATAAACAGACAAATATTCTAAATTAAATATTGATGACATAATTGAAACAAGAATAAAACAAGCCATAAACACTATCAAAGAAGATAATAAAAAAGCTCTTGATGATATTTCAAAATCATTTGCAGAAGTAAAGACAAATACAGTTGCCTTGAAAAAGCATTTTGGTACCTCAAGAGAGGAAATATCAAAATTAACAATAAAGTTAAATTAAGTTATATCTGATAATACTAAACAAACAGAATTATGGAATGAGCTTACATATAAAGAGGATGATCATAAAAAGAATTTCATAGACTCTATACAAAGCTTACAACATGAGTTAAGAAATTCACAAAGGTGTAATAACAGTAAAATGAATGATATTGAACAACTTCTAAACACTTTACCAAGAATGTCTACACCTTTGAATCAAAATCAAGATGCAAGAATTCCCAATCCACAAGTATTGGATATTGAAAATTCACAGTTAAAAAATGAATTTTCTGCTTCTTTCCATACCTTAGAACCATCAATGGGCCAAGCACTCTTGAAAGAAGTTCCAAAACTTAAAGAATGGCCTCACTTCAGTGGTGAAGGAGAGTATGACCATATGGAATTCATTAGAGGTATTGACATGATCAAAGAGGATTTTGAATTACTAGAAAGATTGGTAACAGCCAGGTTTAACACCTTGTTTACCAGATCAGCTCACAGATGGTACATCAAAATGAGACAAGCACATGGACACCAGAGTTGGACTTGGTGGAAAACCCAAATCATCAACAAATGGGCAAATGATGCTTGGAGGTTTAAAGTTGAAACAGCCTTTGAATCTTCCAAATTTAATGCTGATAAAGACAAAGCTTTACCATGGTTTTGCCAACAAAAGGACAGATTAACAGCATTATATCCTGACATGTCAGAATTTATGATTCATAGAAAAATTCTGAGACAATGTGGAGGTGACTTGGAGCATGCTATTAAAAGCAGGACTACTGAACAATCTTCAGCAGAGGATATTATCAATATATTAGAAGAAGTAACCACCAGAACCAAAACTGGTTCTAGTAGGGTGAATCTCAAAACAAGGTTTAATACACCTTGGAAAGATTCTGTGGACAAAAACCCCAAAGAAAATTTCAATAATATTAAGTATAGATCTGCAGATACAGTCAGAAAGTGCCATATTTGCCAAAGCACCACCCATTTAGCCAATACATGTCCAAAGAAGGGAAAAATCAATGAAATTGATATTGAAAAGGAACCCGATGTTGAAAAAGATGACATAATTGAAGACAATTCAGATGATAAGTCATCAATATTTTCTGAATCTTCAAAAGATATAGAACATATCAATTCCACTTTTGACATCATGGAATCTTATTCCCACTTGCCACAATTGAGCAATGGTCAACTTGATTTATCAAAAGTTCAAGATGCACAACTTATGAAAAAAAAACCAAACAAGGGAAAAGGTTATACAGCTGGTAACTCCTGTATAACAGAAGTGGTGATTGATAACAAGCCCACCAAACTTTTGCTTGACCCAGGAGCCTTCTGCTCTTGTGTTGGAAAATCTTTTCTTAAGACTTGTGTACCAAATTTTAAAGACCAATTGTTACCAATTGATGGTATAAAATTAAACAGTGCAAGTAACCCAATGTAAGAATTAGGAATATTTGAGACTAATTTCATATTCCCACACAGAAATGGGAATTTAAGAATCACAGTTGAATTTGTTGTTATGGAAAATTGCTCTAGTACCCATTTTATATTGGGAAATGACTATTTAATAATGTATGGGATAGATTTGCATAATAACAAAGACAGATACTTTACTATTGGAGACAATAAGCACCAAAAATTTGCCTTTTTACCATTTAAAAGACAAATTACAGTAAAAAAAGTATCACCAGTCAACTTAGAGTTAGAGAAATTCAAGTCTGAACAGTTGAATGAGGCTGAAATAAGCCTTCATCTGACTGATAAACAGGAAAATGAACTTTCTTCCCTTTTGTATGACCACAGAGGAGCATTTGCTTCAGACAAAGAACCTCTAGGAGCAATTATTGGTCATGAAGTTGACATCATTCTTAACATTGAGAGACCTTATCCACCACTCTTAAGAAGACCTGCATATCCAGGAAGTCCAAAATCAAGAGAAGCTCTAGAACTTCATATCAAAGAACTTCTGGACCTTGGTGTAATAAGAAAAGTAGGCCCTAATGAAGAAGTTGAAATAACTACACCAGTCATAGTGGCATGGCATAATGGAAAATCCAGAATGGTTGGGGACTTTAGAGCTCTGAACACTTACACTGTTCAAGACAGATACCCAATACCAAAAATCCAAATTGCCCTTACTCAAATATCTCAAGCAGTGTATATAACCACTATGGATGCCCTCAAAGGATTCCATCAAAATGTGGTGACACCAAGAGCAAGAAAATACTTGAGAGTTACTGTTCATTGTGGAGTGTATGAATACTTGAGGATGCCCTTTGGTATCAAAAATGCACCTTCACACTTCCAAAGAATGATGAATGAAATCTTCCCTGAAGAACTCTCAGAGGTATGGTTAATCATTTACATTGATGAAATTATTGTCTGTTCCAAGACTTGGGAGGAGCACATGTACAGATTGTCCAGAGTTTTGACGAAAATTCAATCAGTAAACATGAAAATCTCCTTGAAGAAATGTCATTTTGGATTTAAAGAACTTAAAGCACTAGGACATGTTGTATCTGGTTTGTCCCTTGGAATTGACAAAAACAAGGTTGCATCAGTATTGCTAAAACCCATGCCTCAGAATAAGAAGGAAATACAGTCATTCTTAGGTTTTGCAGGATATTACAGGCAACACATTAAAGATTTTGCATCCATAGCAAGACCACTTTATAAATTGTGTGACAAAGACACAGTATTTGAAATGACTGTTGACAGAGTCAAAGCTTTTGAGTCTCTAAGAGAAGCCTTGACCACTGCTCCACTCTTACTGATGCCAGACTTTGAATCACCTTTCAAACTGTATATTTATGCATCAGGGGATGAACTGGGTGCTGCACTTCACCAAGTTCAGATCATAAATGATAAACCTGTAGAAGGACCCATATGTTTCATATCCAGGCAAATCAAAACAACTGAAGCCAGATATGGAGCAAGTCAAATGGAATGTCTATGTTTTGTCTGGGCCTTGGAAAAATTAAACTACTTCTTGGAGGGATGTGTTTTTGAGGTCATATCATATTGTACAGATGTCAAATCACTTTTAAACATGAAAATACCCAACAGACATATGCTCAGATGGCAAATAGCCATACAAGAATACAGAGGAAATATGACTATTGTTCATAAGGATGGGAATATTCATAAGAATGCAGATGGAGTAAGCAGATGGCCATTACCAAATAATATTGATAATCCTGCTTATGTGCCAGAAGAAGCTTCACCACAAATTGCAATAGAAGGAATAAGTGTTACAGACTTGAACACCACCTTCTTTGAGGAAGTCAGACGTAGTTACACTCAAGATAAGAATTGTAGCATCTTATGCCAATTACTTAACAAAGACTGTAAAGACAACTCTCTAATACATGCCTTGGATGAAGTATGGAGAAAATCTTATGATGAAGGAAGATTTCACCTACTGGATGGTATAATTTACCACAGAACTAAGCACACATGTGTCATGACAGTTGTAGACAGGTCATTAATCAATCTTGTACTGAAAGAATGCCATGATAGCCCCTTTTCAGGACATCTGTCTGAAGACAGAACAAGAGAGAAAGTAAAGACCTGCATATGGTGGCCAATGTGGCAGAAAGATGTTGCAGAGTATTTCAAAACCTGTGACAGATGCCAAAAGGCAAATCAATCCACTGGGAAGAGACTTGGAAATATGATAAAAATCCAAGAACCAAGCAGACCTTGGGAGATTGTCCATATGGATTGGGTAACTGGCCTGCCACCAGGGGGTGACAGAAGCTATAATGCTTGCCTAGTAATTGTGGACAGATTCAGTAAAGCTCCAATCTTTTTACCATGTCACAAGGATGATACAGCCATGGATACAGCTCTTCTGATATGGAATAGAGTAGTGTCATGGACTGGGATATTTACAAATATCATTAGTGATAGGGATCCCAAATTCACTTCATCACTATGGACAAATCTTCACCAATTATTTGGCACTAAATTGTCTTTCTCTACAGCCTACCACCCACAAACTGATGGCCTGGCTGAAAGGATGATTCAAACCATAGAGGACATGGTGAGAAGGTTTTGTGCATATGGCCTTGAATTCAAAGATTGTGATGGATTTAACCATTATTGTTGTACTCTGTTGCCAGAACTGGAATTAGCATATAAAACATCAATCCATGCCAGTACCAATAAAACTCCTGCTATTCTAGAAAAAGGATGGAACCCCAAGTTGCCCCAAGATTCCTTGAGGAAAGATTTAATTGAAATACATCCCAAAGCTGCTAGCTTCAAAGGAATGCTAGACAAAGCTAGAAAGCATGCAGTAAGGTGCATGGAGGACTCTTTTGCATATGCTAAAGACAAATGGGATAAATCACATGCAACTCCAGATTTCAAAGTGGGGGACCTAGTTCTTGTATCCACCACTAACTTCAATAACATCAAAGGATGTAAAAAGTTGAAAGACTCCTTTGCAGGACCTTTTGTGATTAAGGCCCTCCATGGAGAAAATGCTGTTGAAGTAGAGTTATCTGAAGAACTTAGCAATAAGCATCCTACATTTCCAGTGAGCTTGATAAAGCCATATAAATCTAGTGATGCTGAGAAATTTCCCTTGAGGAATAGGATTCCCCAAGTAATACCTCCTATTGAGACATCTGGTACTAAGAAAATTACCACAGTTCTGGAAGAAAGGAAATTAAGAACCAAGAAAGTAAGGGAATACCTTGTTAGGTACAGTGACCCAACTTGTGAAGATGAATGGTTAGAAGAAAAAGATATACCAGAAGCTACCAAACTCCTCAGGAGATTCAGACACAGTGGAAATACCAATATTACAAAGTGATATTCGTTTTTAGGGGGAGGGAATGTGAGCCTTCGAGGTAATTTCATATACCCAAAAGACCACAAATACAAAATTAACATATAAATATAAATAAAATAAATTTATTTATATTATTAAAATAAAAATATAAATATAAATATAAAATTATATTCAAAATTAAAAAAATTCAATTACAATTTGAAAATAAAATTACATTAAATTTTGGAATTATAAAATTACATTTATACTTGAAAAAATTAAGTAAAAATGAAATTTTAACAAAATTGTAAAAAAATAAATAAATTTGGAAAAAAGTTAAATAAAAATTATTATAGCTTTTTATCCAATAAATAAACATATAAAAATTATTTCACCATTGGGTTCCTCATAAAAAATCAGGTGGGGTCACCTCTGAGTGAAATTCTTGTAACTCAACTCTAAATAAGCTTAAGTTGAGTTTTTAGTATTTTCACTACAAAAGTTGAAAATCCTCAAAAAATTAGTTTAATTCACACCACATCTGGTGTTAACCATCAATTTTTGTGTTAAAATTGAGGTGTTGTGTTTAGTTTAGAAGTTATGAGGAATTGCAGTATTTTCAATTGAATTCAATTGAAATGTCAAAATGTGTGCGTGTATTACATAAGTGAACTTTGATTTAAGTATGAGGTATTAATTATGACTGTATTGTACTGTAAAATTCAATTTAATTACATATGTAAATTACAAGTGTAATACATGATGAGGAATTAAAGGAAAAAATAAATTGGAAAGATTAAAATTGGGGGGGAAAAGGAACTCTAGCTCTAATGGGGAGCCAGACCCCCAAAATCCTTGCTGACAGGCGTGAGATGTCAAAATTCACGCAAAGGTTCATCACTTTTGGCCTGGAATTGAGTCACAGGGTCTGTGACTCAATTGATGATGAGGTTTTGATACCAACCAGGGTGGTTTTAACTGCTTCCAAGAGCGTAAAACTACCCTTAAACTAAAACAATTTTAGTAAAAAAAGTTTTAACTGTTTTCTACGCCTCTTACACACATTCTGACGTGTTTTGAAGGCTCTAGACCAGGTATTGCTATAGTAATAGCTGATTTAAGGGTCTAAAATGGCTAAAAATGGCTTAAACCAGCCCTTTTTGGTCTAAATCAGGGTTCAATGATGCCATAATTGGCTTTTCTGTTGTCAGACTTTTTTTCACGACTGACAAGAGTAAATTTCACTTTTGGAGTAAGAAAATTGATGGCTATAAAAGAATGTCTTCTTTGCCCCACTTTTCTCTTCATGTTAGAATCTTTTCCTTTTATAATTAGTTTAAACATTGTTAAACCAATCAATAGAAGATTCCGACCACCTCTTTTAAATCATTTTAAACCTTTTAACCACGTGAAAAATCATTTTAATCATTGTTTGTAGCTTTTATAATCATTTTTACCCCTGAACCACCACAAAAGTGAATTAAAGCATCTTTCATCACTGTAAACTTTGTCACTTTGTTTCCAAATTCACTCTGGTCACTTTGAGCGTGTTTTCTGTTTAATATTCTTTTTAAAGACCTTTTTCTTTAATTAATTGCTTGCAGTTCATTTCTCAATTAATTCAAATTGAAATTTCTTTTGTAGCCTTAAAATATCTCTTGTAGAGTATTTTTTGGATAAATTTTTATAATATTTGTAAGGTGTGGATATGAAACTTTGATTAAAAATCAAGTACTTTTCCTGTCCTCAAAATTTGTATAAGGTAAAGATCAATTAAAAATAGTATGAAATATTATTTTTAAGAGAAAACACGCCAATTTTATTGTTTATAACTTTATTAATATAAAACAATAATATTATAAAAATTTATTGTTTTACCAACAATAAAGATTTATCCAAAAAATACTCTACAAGAGATATTTTAAGGCTACAAAAGAAATTTCTTCAAGAGCAATTTCAATTGGAATTAATTGAGCAAAGAACTGCAAGCAATTAATTAAAGAACAAAGTCTTTAAAAAGAATATTAAAGAGAAAACACGCCCAAAAGTGACCAGAGTGAGTTTGGAAACAAAGTGACAAAGTTTACAGTGATGAAAGATGCTTTAATTCACTTTTGGGGTGGTTCAGGGGTAAAAATGATTATAAAAGTTACAAACAATGATTATAATGATTTTTTCACGTGGTTAAAAGGATTAAAATGATTTATAAATGGTGGTTGGAATCTTTGATTGATTGGTTTAACAGTGTTTAAACTAATTAATAAAAGGAAAAGATTCTAACATGAAGACAAAAGTGGGGCAAAGAAGACATTCTTTTATAGCCATCAATTCTCTTACTCCAAAAGTAAATTTTACTCTTGTCAGTCGTGAAAAACAGTCTGACAACAGAAAAGCCAATTATGGCATCATTGAACCCTGGTTTAGACCAAAAAGGGCTGGTTTAAGGCATTTTTAGCCATTTTTAGCCATTTTAGACCCTTAAATCAGCCATTACTATAGCAATACCAGGCCTAGAGCCTTCAAAACACGTCAGAATGTGTGTAAGAGGCGTAGAAACCAGTTAAAACTGCTTTTACTATGGTTGTTTTATCTTAAGGGTAGTTTTACCTTCTTGGCAACAGCTAAAACTACCCCAGTTGGTATCAAAACCTCATCATCAATTGAGTCCACAGACCCTGTGACTCAATTCCAGGCCAAAAGTGATGAACTTTTGCGTGAATTTTGACATCCCACGCCTGTCAGCAAGGACTTTGGGGGTCTAGCTCCCCCTTAGAGCTGGAGTTCCTTTTCCCCCCCCAAATCTAATCTTTCCAATTTATTTTTCCTTTAATTCCTCATCATGTACTATACTTATAATTTACATATGTAATTCAATTCAATTGTACAGTACAATACAGTAATAATTGACACCTCATATGTAAATCAAAGTTCACTTATGTAATACACGCGCACATTTTGACATTTCAATTGAATTCAATTGAAAATACTTCAATTCCTCATAACTTCTAAACTAAACACAACACCTCAATTTTAACACAAAAATTGATGGTTAACACCACATGTGGTGTGAATTAAATTAAGGTTTTGAGGATTTTCAACTTTTGTATTGAAAATACTAAAAACTTAATTTAAGCTTATTTAGAGTTGAGTTACAAGAATTTCACTCAGAGGTGACCCCACCTGATTTTTTATGAGGAATCCAATGGTGAAATAATTTTTATGTGTTTATTTATTGGATAAAAAGCTATAATAATTTTATTTAACTTTTTTCCAAATTTATTTAATTTTTCACAATTTTGTTAAAATTTCATTTTTACTTAATTTTTCCAAGTATAAATGTACTTTTATACTTACAAAATTTTAATGTATTTTTTTTATTTTTGAATTGTAATTATTTTTTTTTTATAATTTTATATTTATATTTTGATTTTTATTTCAATAATATAAATAAATTTATTTTATATATATTAATATGTTATTTTTGTATTTGTGGTCTTTTGGGTATATGAAATTACCTCTAAGGCTCACAATATTATTGTTTTATACTAATAAAGTTATAAGAAATAAAATTGGCGTGTTTTCTCTTAAATATAATATTTATTACTATTTTTAATTGATTTTTACCTTATACAAATATTGAGGACAGGAAAAGTACTTGATTTTTAATCAAAGTTTCATATCCACACCTTACAAATGTAATTTAATTGTATGAGATACTTTCTTAATTCTTATTCAAATGTGTATTCAATATTTCTTTCCAATTTAATTAAATATTACAATGCTTTCTTATTAATATTGAAAAGTTCATATTCAAAAATTGAGAAGATATCAAAGGAAAAATGAGTTTCCTCTTCTTCCTTAACAACCTGAGCTACTGTTTCAGACTGTCTATGATGGAAATATCAAATTACTAACAGGGTGTTAGAATACCTGTTAATATTGGTTTTACCTATTACTAAAATAAAACTTCAATAAAAGGAGCTTACCTGATGGATTTTATTATTCAGGAGGATTTGAAGAGCATAATTCCTTATTTTCTTCACAAATGTTCTGGCTTGATATGATATGAATTTTCTGATAAGAATTCATATTTTTCTCATTTGATTGGCAATAGTCAATATTTCTTTTCTTTTTCAGTCCTAAATACTGATATTATTCATCCTTTAATTATAAATCCTTTGTAATGATATTGTAAGTGTAAGCCTATGAGGTATGTATAAAATACCCATAAGGCCACAAATAACTTTTGATACAGTTTATTTAGTCTTAGAAAAATTAACAAGTGAATTCAAAATAAAAAATAACAGAAAGTAAGTATAACTTTATTTTTCATAAAAAAAGTTATAAATATTATTTAATTTTTGTATTCTACATCAAATGTAACTTAGGGTAGACCCATAGGGTGTTATAACCAAAATTTCTATTTCTTACCTTATCAGAAGATTTCATAATATCAGAGTAAAATTGCACCATTTCAACATTTTTTTAAGTTGTTAAATTTGAGCTTAAACAAGCTTCAATCTAGATTCTTATGAGGCTTATGCAAACTTACCAAAAATTTAGTTAAAATTGAGGTGTGGTATATATTTACTTAATTTGCTAATGAGCTACCAAAGAGGATGTAAATATTGGATGGACCAATTAAAACTCACTTAAAGCCATAGTATGTCTTTATATAAATAAAAGGACAAAATCCATGCAGAAGGGTGAGACAAATAAAAAAGCCAAATAGAGCCAGGGTTCCCAATTTTAGGTCCACCTTTATTGGAGGATTTTAAATTATATTTAAGCTTTCATATTATACTTTGGTCTAAAATTAAAGTTGAGGCTGGTTTATTCCAAATTTGGACCGGAATTACAAGCTGCCAAAGGGTAAATCCCCATATGCAAGCTTGTAATCAAAGTTTTAAGAACTTGGAAAGCTTGAATAAGCTTGAAATTTATAGCTATAATTGTTAAAAACCTATCAAAAGTTAAGGTTTGGTTTACATTTCTATTTTACAAGGAAAAATAGCAATAACTGAAAAATTTATTCAAAATCCAATTCTTAATGGATTGGCTTCAAATTTTCACACAGCTTAAAATTAAATGTTGTCTGTGTAAAAAAAAGTTTCAACTATCTTAAATTAAGATTTCTTTTAAAGTTCATTAAAAATCTGGTTTAAGAGATTTTAACTTGAAACTATATTTTAAAGTTTTTCATGTAATAAACCCGAATATAAATGGAATTTTTTTATATTTAAGCTTAAAGTGATTAATTCAAAAAAGGATTATAGCTACCTGGAGCTAAGAATAACACTGGTAACTTTAAATTGGAATGAAAAATAAGTTACTGTAACTTAAGAACCTCAATTTTAAGCATGATTTTTCAGTTTTGAACTGAGAACACCCTCTATATCCAGTATGAATCATGAGAGAAACTCTGAAGGCATAAAAGGAGCCTTTAAATCACTGTTTTTTGTCCATCATCATCATCATCATTCAGTCAATTAGGCATTTTAAACAAGTGATATTTTCTTCAATATAAAATATTATATTATTAGAGTAATTATTGAGCTATATTACTCTTTCTAAATTATAAATAAAGAATTGAAATAATATGATTTAGATGGAATTGTTTTAATGAGCAATAATAGATTTTATTATATAAAATTGTTCTCTTACAATACCTTTCAAAATTCACAAATCTCCTCTAGAAGGTGTCAAATTGTATTTTTTTCATTTAGAAGTTGTTTTATTCCTTTAAAATATTGATTTTTGGTGTGTTTTGAGCTTATAGACATTATTTAAAACCATGAATTTTTCTGTTTGACTTAATTTATTAAATAAATATTATAATTAAGTTCTCTCCAAATTTCTATATCTTTTTTATCTAGTACTAGTTTTTTTATATAGAATTTCCCTATATAATTTATCTCTGCACAGTGTGGGTTATATTAATTTTATGAATAATATTTATATTCTTCATAAATGGATATATATTATTATTTTCCACATATAATTGTCTCATGAAGAACTTTTATATTTCTTATTATTATAGCTTTCAGTGACTTGAATAATGATAGGATAACTATAGTTTATTATAATTATCAACAATTCTTTTATTATTAAATTATTCAATAACAATTAATTCTTTTTTTTATGAGTATTTTTAATAATTATAGAAATTTGTGGTTATAATACTGAATTATATTATATTTTCTACTGAAGACAGTCATAGTACTCTTGATATCTGTTACTATTATCAAGAGTTTCACAGAGAAGCCTTACAGTAAGTGAGTGACAATGAAATGTGAAAAATATTGCTAAAATGGGATGGTTTATTTTATTGGTTTTGTGCAATTTCAAACAAGATTCACATTTATAATTAATATTTGGAAGCTCTTTTCATTTTGGCTGAGATGAAAGGCTAATAACACCACCCAACATATAACTGAATTCCCCTGTTTTTGATTCATTAGGCTTGCTCCTGTGGTGGATGCACAAGTATCATCCCCTCTTGTGATTCAACTTCCAGCCATTGCCAAAGGGTCCAATAATATCACAGGCAATTGCTGCAAGATTTGAACCATAAATCATATGAATCTGATTTTGGAAGAGCAAGTCATAATTGTGACAGATATCCATATTTTCATACAGTGATAAACAGAGGAATCATAAACTGTAAGATTTATTATCAGATTATCATGGGTGTATCATATTGTTGATTGAACAACAATATTTTCCAGGCAACTATCTGAATAAGGTTCCAAATAAGGTTCTTCTCCTTGAGGTATATCTTAGATACCCAATGAGGCCACTGTTTTTTAAAAATAAGTTGTTAGGAATTACAAAATAATTATTCATATTCAAGCTCAAAATATATTGCTTTTAACAAATAAAATCACTAATAATCTTTTTAGCGTAGGTGGATAAATTTTCCTATATGCAGCTTTGAGCCCTACTAATATTAGAAGGTGTGGATATGAAATTTTGATTCAAAATAAAATAATTTTCCTGTCCTCAAAATTTGATTAAAAATAGTAAATTTTAAGAGTTTTGGGAAAAAAATGCCAATTTTTTTTCCAATCTTTTTTAATATGAAAAAATAATATCATTAAGATTTATTTTTTTACCAATAATAAAGAGTTATCCAGAAACACTCTACAAGAGATATTAATGGCAAAAAAAGAAATTTCTTCAAGACAAATTTCAATTGGAATTAATTGAGAAAAGAATATCAGGAAATTAATATGAAAACAGGGTCTCTGAAGGCAAAGATAAAGAGGAAAAACTCCCTAAAGGGACCAGAGTTAATTCGGAAACAAATTAACAAAGCTAACAGTAACAAAAGATGCTTTAATTCACTTTTGTGGTGGTTCAAGGGTAAAAATTATTACAATGATTTTTTCACATGGGTATAAAGTTCAAAAAAATTGAAAAAGGGTGGTTGGAATATTTTATTGATTGGTTTAACAGTTTTCAAAATATTTATAAAATAAAATACTCTAAAATTCAGAGAAAAGTGTAGCAAAGAAGACCTTCTTTATAACCACAAGTTTTCTTACTCCAAAAGTAAAATATACTCTATTCAGTGTTGATAAACACACTGAAACTAGAAATTCAATTAGGGGATCATTTAACCATGGTTTAGAATGAAAAAAGGGCTGGTTTCAGCCATTTTAGTCCTTTAAATCAGGCAGTTCTATGGCAATACCTGGCTTCAAGCCTCCAAAACATGGAAGGATGTGTGTAAGAGGCCTCAAAGCCAGTTACAACTGTTTTAACTTAAGGGTAGCTTTACCCTTTTTGAAACAGTTAAAGCTGCCTTGGTTGGTATCAAAACTTCATCATCACTTGAGTCACAGACCCTGTGACTCAATTCCAGACAAAAGGTGATGAACCTTTGTGTGGAGTTTGACATCTCATGCCTGTCAGAAAGAAACTTGGGGGAGTCTGGCACCCTTGGATCCAATATTGCTTTTTCCCCCCCAAAAATTAATCTTTCCAATTTGTTTTTCTTTAATTCCTCATAATGTATTATACTATGAGTTTTCCATATGTAATTGAATTAAACTTTACAGTCAACAACTGTAATTATTGATTCCACATATGTCAATCCAAGTTCACTTATGTAATACATGTGCAAATTTCAAAATTCCAATTTAAAATACTTCAATTCCTCATAGCTTCTAAATCACACACCACACCTCAACTTAAACACAAAAATTAATGGTTAACACCACATGTGGTGTGATTTAGAAAACACCTTCTTACTTGTAAAAATTAAGTAAAAACAAATTTTCAACAAAAATGTGAAAATTGAGATATTTTTGGAAAAAAGTTGAATAAAAAATATTATAACTTTTTGTTGAATAAATAAACGTATGAAAATTATTTCTCCATTGGATTCCTCATTAAAAATAAGGTGGGGTCACCTTTGGGTAAAATTTCTGTAACTCAACTCTAAATAAGCTTGAATTAATTTTTTAGTATTTTCTGTATAAAAATTGAAAGTTCCCAGAACCTTAATTCAATTCACACCACATGTGGTGTTAACCATTAATTTTTTTGTTAAAATTGAGGGGTGGTGTGTCGTTTAGAATTTATGAGAAATTGAAGTAATTTTGATTGAAATGTCAAAATGTGCACATGTATTACATAAGTGAGCTTTGATTTACATATGAGGTATAAATTTTTTCAGTTGTGTACTTTAAAATCTTGGAACCAGGTATTACTATATCAATGGCTGATTTAAGGGTCTAAAATGGCTAAAACCAGCCCTTTTTGGGTCTAGACAAGGGTTCAATGATGCCATAATTGGCTTTTCTGTTAGCAGAGTGTTTTCCACGACTGAAAAGAGTAAATTTTACTTTTGGAGTAAGACAATTGGTGGCTATAAAAGAATTTTTTCTTTGCCCCACTTTTATATTCATGTTAGAATCTTTTCCTTTTATAATTAGTTGAAACACTGTTAAACCAATTAATAAAGGATTCCAACCACCTTTCTTAAATCATTTAAAAACTTTTAACCATATGAAAAATTAACATAATCATTTTTACCCTTGAACCACCCAATAAGTGAATTAAAGCATCTTTCATCACTGTTAGCTTTGTCACTTTGTTTCCAAATTTACTCTGGTCACTTTTGGGTGTGTTTTCTTGATAAATAATTATTTTTGAATAATTTTTTCTTACATCAATTGCTTTCAGTTCTTTTCTCAATTAATTCCAATTGAAATTTCTCTTGAGGAAATTTCTTTTGTAGCCTTCAATATCTCTTGTAGAGTATTTTTGGATAAATCTTTACTGTTGGTAAAACAATAAAGCTTTATAATATTATTGTTTTATACTTATAAAAGTTAAAAATAAAATTGCTGTGCTTTCTCTTAGAAATCTCAATTTCTACTATTTTTAATATAATTGTACCTTATACAAATTTTTGAGGACAGGAAAAGTACTTTATTTTTATCAAATTTTAATATCCATACCTTACATTTGGGGGCACAGCTGTGATTTTTTACCTGTGAAATCATTTTTTTAATTTTTTAATCCTTTTTATTATATTGCAAAATTTAAAAAATCCATAAGAAATACTTCTAATTCAAAAAATTAATAAAAAATAAAACTCTTTCATATTATAAGTAAGGCTTTATTTTTTCATTTCTGTTTTGGAAAAACCTTTTTTTGCCTATTTGATTGCTTTTTTCATTAATTTTAGTGTCTGAAAACATGGTAAGACAAGAAAATATTCAAACTGCATCAACAGTGACTAGCATTATCCCTGCAAGTACTGTAAATTCTGAGCATAATAGTACTTTTATTATAACTCAAAGTAATCAGAAAGAACCAATTTCTTCAGAATTAATTAATTTGGATATTTGTAATACCCTCCAAAAAGCTAATAATTTGGCCAGTAGTAATTGTTTGACATGAAATTACTTTTTTAAGCTTTTCCCACCATAATTATGCCTTCAACCAGATCAGGAGCAAGCTATAACCCCTCAAGCAGCTCCAAAAAAGGTTATGGATGTGATTATGGTAGAAGCCAATCAGTTACATAAGGACAAGGGTCAGTAAATGAGGCCCAAACTGACAAACTATGTCATTCTGAAGCAGATAACACTGTTTTAGCTTTGAACAGAACTGAAACTGCCACCAGAAGCCTCTGTGGACATATACAAATCCAGCCAGAAGGCTTACAAAAATTCCTTGAAGAACAAAGAGTACCAGATCCTTGAAGATATGTGGAAAACCTTCATTAAATCTTACCTGACTGTGAAAACCTTTCTAGGCCATCCCAACACTTGATAGTTACTCAATTGATTTCATTCATTGAGTTAAACAAAAAATGTGATGCTTTGAACAGAAGAATGGAGGGAAAACAACCCTCCACCACCCAAGCAAATGTCAAAAACAGCCCAAATAGCCAGAAGCAGCAATTCCAATATGAAAAAGCAGTCACAATCCTAGACAAAGGGCAAAGGCAAGGCACCAGCCACAAAGCCATACAGCCAGGGCTACAGAATCCCAAATATTCAACAGGATGCCATGGATAATGTGTTTCAAATGGCCAGAGCTATGATAGAATTATGGGAAAAGGAGGAAGCCAAATTGAAATATTATAAATGATTTCTGACATTCTGGATGTCATTCCAAATTTCTACATAGCTATAGATGATGTGAAAAGTCATATTTCTGATAAACATTCATCAATTTGTGACAACCTTAAGACAAAAAATCTAAGTTTGAGCCAAATAAATGAAACACTCTTGTTTTTTTAAAAAGTTTCAAGAGTAATTGAAACTTCCAATAATGACAATTTATTTGGTAATAAGATAAATGAACAATCTTCCATTCTAAAAGAATTGACAGGTAAATATTCTAAATTGAATATTGATGACATAATTGAAACAAGAATAGAACAAGCCATAAATATTATCAAAGCAGATAATCAAAAGCTCTTTATGTCATTTCAAACTCATTTACTGAATTAAAGACATATACAATTGCCTTGAAAAAGTGTTTTGACACCTCATAAGAGAAATTATCAAAATTAACAATGAAATTGAATCATTTAATTTCTGATAATACTTAACAGACAGAATTATGGCAAGAAATTACAATTAAAGAGCTGTATAAAAGTGAATTAATTAATTTGATACAAGGTTTTCAACATGAATTTAGAAATTCCCAAAAGTGGAGCACAAGTAAAATGAATGATATTGAACAATTCCTGCACACCTTACCAAGAATTTCTACACCTCTGAATCAAAATGAACATACAAGAAAATCCAACTCAAAAGTATTTCTGGTAGAAAATTCACAAATAAAGAATGAATTTTCCACTTCTTTCCACAACTTGGAACCATTAATATTCCAAGAACTCTTGAAAGAAGTACCAAAACGTAAGGAATGGCCTCACTTCAGTGGTGAAGGAGAATATGATCATATGGAATCAATCAGAGGTATTGACATGATTAAAGAAGATTTTGAACTACCAGACATATTGGTGACAGAAAGATTCAACACCTTGTTTATGAAATCAGCTCATAGATGGTATATAAAATTAAGACAAGCACATGAACACCAAAATTGGACTTGGTGGAAAACCCAAATTGCTAATAAATTGGCCAATGATGCCTGTAGATTTATAGTGGAAACAGTCTTTGAATCTGCTAAATTTAACTCTGACAAAGATAAAGCTTAACCATGATTTTGCCAAAAGAAATTCAGATTAACAGCATTATATCCTGAAATGTCAGAATTTATGATTCACAGAAAAATTCTAAGAAAATGTGGAGGTGACTTAGAGAATGCTATCAAAAGCAGGACTACTGGAAAATATTCAGAGGAAGATATTATAAATATATTGGAAGAAGTAACCACCAGAACCAGAACTGGTTCTAGTAGGGTGAATCTTAAAACAAGGCTTAATACACCTTGGAAAGATTCTGAAGACAGAAATACCAGGGAAAATTCTAACAATATGGAATATAAATCTGTAGATGTAATCAGAAAGTGCCATATTTTCCAGAGCACCACACATTTAGCTATTACATGTCCCAAAAAGGGGGAAATCAATGAAATTGACATTGAGAAGGAACCTGATGTTGAAAAAGATGATTTCAATGAAGAAAATTCAGATAAATCATCAATATTTTCTGAATATACAAATGATGTAGAAAATATCAATGTCACATTTGACATTATGGAATCTTATTCCCACTTCCCACAATTCAGCAATGGTCAGCTTGATTTTTCAAAAATTTAAGATTCAAAACTTATGAAAACCAAACCAAACAGGGGAAAAGGTTATGCAGCTGGTGATGCCTGTATAACAGACGTGGTAGTGGATAAAAAACCCACTAAACTTGTACTTGACCCAGGAGCCTTGTGCTCTTGTTTTGGAAAATAATTTCTTAATAATTGTGTACCAAATTTTGAAGATCAATTATTACCAATTGATTGCATAAAATTCACCAGTGCAGGTAATACAATGAAAGCATTGGGAATATTAAAAACTACTTTCATATTTCAACATATCAATGGAAATTTAAGAATATATGTTGAATTTTTTGTTATGGAAAACTGATCTAGTACCCATTTCATAGTGGGAAATGATTACTTAACCATGTATGGCATAGATTTACATAACAATAAAGACAGATACTCTGCTATTGGGGACAATAAGCTTCAGAAATTGGCCTTTTACCTTTTAAAAGACAAATTACAGTAAATAAAGTATCACCAGTCAACTTAGAGCTGGATGAATTCAAGTCTGAACATTTAAATGAATCTGAGGTGAGTCTTCACCTAACTAATAAACAGGAAAATGAACTTTATACCCTTCTATATGACCACAAAGAAGCCTTTGGGGGCATTTTTTATCATAAAGTTGAAATTATTTTGCATATTGAGAAACCATATCAACCACTCTTGAGAAGGCCTGCATATCCAGAAATCCCTGGAGCTCCATATTAAAGAGGTTCTGGACCTTTGTGTAATAAGAAAGGTTGGACACAATGAGGAAGTAGAAATAACTACACCAGTCATAGTGGCATGGAATAATGGAAAAGCCAGAATGTTTGGGGACTTTAGAGCTCTGAACAGTTACACTGTCCCAGACAGGTATCCCATACCAGAAATCCAAATTTCCCTTATTCAAATATCTCAAGCAGTGTGAGTATGCATTATGGATTCCCTTAAGGGATTCCATAAAAATGTGGTGACACCAATAGCAAGAAATTATTTGAGAATTATTGTTCATTGTGGGGTGTATGAATATTTGAGGATGCCTTTTGGTATAAAAAATTCACCTTCACGTTTCCAAAGGATGATGAATAAAATATTCCCTGAAGAAATTTTAGAAGGATGGTTAATAATTTACATTTATGACATTTTTGTCTGTTCCAAGACTTGGGAGGAACATATTGACAGAATATCTACAGTTTTGGGAAAAACTCAATCTGTAAACATGAAAATTTCTTCCAAGAAATGTCACTTTGGATTTAAAGAACTCAAAGCCCTTAGACATTTAATATCTGGTCTATCTGTTGGAATTGACAAAAACAAAGTTGCAGCAGTACTACTGAGGCCTATGTCTCAGAAAAAAAGGAAATTCAGTCATTTTTTTGGATTTTCAGGATACTACAGGCAGCAAATTAAAGACTTTCAATCCATAGCAAGACCTCTTTATAAATTGTGTGACAAAGACACAGTATTTGAGATGACTGTTGACAGAGTCAAAGCCTTTTAATATTTCAGACAAGCATTAACCACTTCCCCACTGTTACTGATTCCAGATTTTAAGCTTCCCTTTAAGCTTTATATTGATGCATCAGGGTATGGGCTAGCTGCTGCACTTCATCAAGTCCAGATTATGAATGACAAGCCTGTGGAAGTACCCATATGCTTCACATCTAGGAATATCAAACCAACTGAAGCCAGATATGGGGAAAGTGAAATGGAATGTTTATGCCTTGTCTGAGCCTTGGAGAAACTTAATTACTTTCTGGAGGTATGTTTTTTTGGAGTTACCAAGTATTGTACTGCTGTTAAATCACTTCTAAACATTAAAACACCCAACAGGAATATTCACAGATGTAATGTAGCCATACAAGAGTATAGAGGTAATATGACCATTTTTTACAAAGATGCAGATGGCCATTATCAAATGACATTGATAATCCTTCTTATGTACCAGAAGAAGCTTCCCCACAGATCCGAATAGAATTAATCAGTGTTACACACCTGAACACCACCATCTTTGAGGAAGTAAGGAACAGTTATACTCGGGATAAGAATTGTAGCATTCTATGCCAGTTACTTACTAAGGACTCTGCAGATACCTCCTTCATACATTCCTTAGATTAAATATGGAAGGAATCATATCATGAAGGAAGATTTTAGTTACTTGATTGAATAATTTGCCATAGGACTAAACACACATGTTTAATGAAAGTTGTGGACAGATCCTTAATCAATATTTTACAGAAAGAATGCCATTACAGCCCCTTCTCAGGACACCTATCTGAGTAAAAGACAAGGTAGAAAGTCAAGACCTTTATATGGTTCCCAATGTGGCAAAAGGATGTTACAGATTATTGAAAAACCTGTGACAGATGTCAAAACACAAATAAATCTACTGGCAAAAGACTGGGAAATACAATCAAAATCCAAGAACCCAGCAGACCTTGGTAGATTTTCCATATAGATTGGCTAGCTGGCCTACCACCAGGGGGGATAGAATCTATAATGCATTCCTAGTTATTGTTCACTGGTTCAGTAAGAGTCCAATCTTTTCGCCATGTCACAAAGATGATACAGCCATTAATACAGCTCTTCTGATATGGAATAGAGTAGTATCATGGGCTGGCATATTCACAAAAAGCATTAGTGAAAAGGATTCCAAATTCACCTCAGCACTATGGAAAAAACCTCACCAACTATTTGGAACAAAATTATCCTTCTCTACAGCCTACCACCCACAAACTGATGGTCTGGGGGGAAGAATGATCTAAATTTCAGAAGACATGGTAAGAAGATTTTGTGCATATGGCCTGGAATTCAAAGATTGTGATTTATTAACCCATGATTGTTGTACCCTTTTATATGAGTTGGAATTGGCATATAAAAAATCCATACATGCCAGTACCAATAACACTTTTGTTATTCTAGAAAAGGGATTGAATCCCAGACTACCCCAAGCTTCCTTGAGGAAGTATTTTGTTGAGATAAATCCCACAGCTTCTAGCTTCAAAGTTATTATAGACAAGGATATAAAGCATGCAATGAGGTGTATGGAGGATTCATTTGCATATGCCAAAGACAAATGGGACAAATCACATGCCACTCAAGAACTCAATATGGGATATTTAGTACTTGTATCTACTACTAACTTCAATAACATCAAAGGATGTAAGAATCTCAAAGACTCCTTTGCAAGACCTTTTGTCATTAAGGCCCTCCATTGAGAGAAGGCTGTTGAAGTGTAATTACCTGAGGATCTTAGTAATAAGCATCCTACATTTCCAGTAAGCTTAGCAAAGAAATATAAATCTGGTGATGCTGAAAATTTCCCCTTGAGAAGTAAAGTTCCCCAGCATATACCTCCTGTTGAATCATTTGGTGCAAAGAAGATTTCCAAATTTTCCAAAGAGAGAGAGCTGAGAGCTAAGAAAGGAAGGGAATACCTTGTCAGGTACAGTGACCCAGCTTGTGAATATGAATGGTTGGCAGAAAAAGACATACCTGAAGCTACCAAACTTCTCAGAAGTTTCAGAAACACTAGAAATAGCAATATTACAAAGTAATATCCTTTTTTTAAGTGGAGGGAATGTGAGCCTTAGAGGTATTTTTATATACCCAAAAGACCAGAAAGAATGAAAAATGATATAAGTATAAATAAAATAAATTTATTTATATTATGAAAAACAAAAATTAAAATATAAATATAGAATTGAAATCTTAATTATAATTGAAAATAAAATTATTTTGAAATTTCAAATTGTGAAAACAACTTTTTCTTGAAAAAATTAAGTAAAAATTAATTTTCAACAAAAATATGAAAATCAAAATATTTTTGGAAAAATGTTAAATGAAAATTTTTATAAATTTTTATTAAATAAATAAACATATGAAAATTATTTAACCATTGGATTCCTCATAAAAAATAAGGTGGGGTCACCTCTGGGTAAAATTTGTGTAACTCAACTCTAAATAAACTTAAATTAAGTTTTTAGTATTTTCTGTATAAAAATTGAGAATTCTAAAAACCTTAATTTAATTCACACCACATGTGGTGTTAACCATCAATTTATTTACAAAGATTGAGGGGTGGTGTGTACTTTAGAAGCTATGAGTAATTGAAGTAATTTCAAATGAAATGTCAAAATGTGGGCATGCATTACATAAGCAAACCTTTATTTACATATAAGGTATCAATTATTACAGTTGTGTACTGTAAAAACTCAATCAAATTGCATATGTAAAGTACAAGTATAGTACATCATGAGGAATTAGAGAAAAATAAACTGGAAAGATTAATTCTGGGGGGGAAGGAATCTTGGCTCCAAGGGTGCCAGACTCCCCAAATTCCTTGCTGACAGGAATGAGAGGTCAAAATTTACACAAAATCTCATCACTTTTGGTCTGTAATTGAGTCACAGGGGCTGTGACCCAATTTATAGTGAGATTTCGATACCAAACAGGGAAGTTTTAACTGTTGCCAAGAGGGTAAGACTATCCTCAAGCTAAAAGAAGTTTCAACTATTTTTGATGTCTCTTACAAATATTCTGACATGTTTTGGGGGATTGGAAGCAGGTATTACTATAGTAATGGATAAAACCAGCTCTTTTCTGGTCTAAACCAGGGTTAAATGATTCTATAATTGGCTTTTCTGTTTTCAAAGTGTTTTCCATGAGTGACAAGAGTGAATTTTACTTTTAGAGTAAGACAATTGGTGGCTATAAAATAATTTTTTCTTTGCCCCACTTTTATATTCATGTTAGAAGCTTTTCCTTTTATAATTAGTTTAAACACTGTTAAGCCAATAAGTGAAAGATTCTAACCACCTTTTTTAAATCATTTTAAACCTTTTAACCTCATAAAAAAACATTATAATCATTGTTTTTAGCTTTTATAATCATTTTTCCCCTTGAACCACCCCATAAGTGAATTAAAGCATTGTTCATGACTGTTAGCTTTGGCACTTTGTTTCAGAATTCACTCTGGTTACTTTTGGGAATGTTTTATCTTTACATAAGCTTTATCAAATAATTTCTTCTTATATTAATTTCCTTCAGTTCTTTTCACAATTAATTCCAATTGAAATTTCTTTTGTAGCCTTAAATATTTCTTGTAGAGTATTTTTGAATAAATTTTTATTGTTGGTAAAACAATAAATCTTTATAATATTATTTTTTTATACTTATAAAGGCTTAAAGAAGTCAATTTTCTGTGTTTTCCCTTAAAAATCTTAATTTTTACTATTTTTAATAGAATTGTACCTTATACACATTTTTGAGGACAGGAAATGTACTTGATGTCTATCAAAGTTTCATATCAATACCTTCCAGTCCCTGAGAAGCTATTCCCATACTCTTTTGGCTCTCAATTTCCTTTCTTTGAGAGCTTTGGTAATCCTCTTAGTACCAGATGGTTCAACAGGAGGTATATTCGGGGTAACTTTACTCCTTAAGGGGAATTTTTTAGCATCAACAGATTTGTAAGGCTTTATCAAGATTACTGGAAATTTAGGGTGCTTACTCATAAGTTCCTCAAATTATTCTACTTAAACAGCATTTTACCCATGAAGGGCGTTGATAACAAAAGGTCCTGAAAAGTAGTCTCTAAGCTTTTTGAATTCTTTGATGTTATTAATGTTACTTGTGGATACAAGTCCCAGGTCTCCTATATTGAAGTCTGGAGTAGCATGTGACTTATTCCATTTTTCTTTGGCATATGAAAATGGGTCCTCCATGCATCTTACTTCATAGTCTCTGTCTTTTCCTATCATTCCTTTGAAGCTAGCAGCTGTGGGATTTATCTCAACCAAATACTTCCTCAAGGAATCTTGGGGTAGTCTGGGATTCAATCCCTTTTCTAGAATAGCAGGAGTTTGATTGGTACTGGAATAAACAGATGTTTGTTATGCTATTTCCAGTTCAGGTAGAAGGTTACACTAATCATGGGTAAATTCATCAAAATCTTGGAGTTCTAATCCATACTCACAAAATCTTCTGACCATATCTTACAAGGTTTGGATCATTCTTTCAGCTAGGCCATCAGTTTGTGGGTGGTAAGCTGTAGAGGAGGATAATTTGGTTCTAAATAATTGCTGAATATTTTTCAATAGTGCTGAGATAAATTTGGGATCTTTGTCACTAATAATTTTGTTGAATATTCCAGTCCATGATATTACTTTATTCCATATCAAAAAGAGCTGTATCCATGGCTGTATCATCTTTGCTACATGGTAAAAAGATTTGAGTCTTACTAAAACTGGCAAAAATTACTAGGCAGGAATTATAGCTTCTATCACCTCTGGGTGGTAGGTCAGCTACCCAATACACATGGAAAATCTCCCAAGGTCTACTGGGTTCCTGGATTTTTATCATATTTCCAAGTCTTTTGCCAGTTTATTTATTTTATTTTTGAAATATGTCACAGGTTTTGAAATACCATGTAACATCCTTTTGCCACATTGGCCACCATATGAAGGTCTTAATTTTCTCTTTTGTTCTGTCCTCAGATAGGTGTCTTGAGAAGAGGCTGTAATGGAATTCTTTTAACCCAATATTTATTGAGGACCTTTCCCCAACTTTAATGACACATGTGTATTTAGTCCTATGGTAAATAATTCCATCAATAAAATGGAATCTTCCTTCATCATATTACTTCTTTCACATTAAATCCAAAGAATGTATTAAGGTGTTATCTTAGAATCTTTAGTAATTAATTCGCATAGGATCCTACAGCTTTTATCTTGAGTATAGCTGTTCCTCACTTCCTCAAATAAGGTAGTGTTTAGGTCTGTAAAGCTTATTCCTTCTATTGAGATTTGTGGAGAAGCTTCTTCTGGTACATACAGGATTTTTAATTTCATTTGCTAATGGCCATCTACTCCATCCATCTGCATTATTTTTAATATTCCCATCTTTGTGAAAAATGGTAATATTACCCCTATACTCTTGTATGGCTATTTTCCATCTGAGAATATTTTTGTTGAGTGTTTTCATGTGCAGAAGTTATTTAACAGTGGTTCAATCTGTTATTACTTCAAGAGCACATCCTTCCAGAAGATAATTCAGTCTTTCCAAGGCCCAAACAAGATATAAACATTCCATTTTACTTTCTCCATATCTGAATTCAGTTTGTTTTATTTTCCTAGATATAAAACATATGGGTCCTTCAACAGGTTTTTCATTAATAATTTGGACTTGATGAAGTACAGCTCCTAGCCCATCTCCTGATGTATCAATATAAAGCTTAAAGTGTAGCTTAAAATATGGCATTATTAGAAGTGGAGCAATGGTTAAAGCTTCCTTCAGGTATTAAAATGCTTTAACTTTATCAACAGCCATTTCAAATACTGTATCTTTTTGTCACATAACTTGTAAAGAGGTATTTCTATGAATGAAAAATCTTTAATATGTTTCCTTTATTATCCTGCAAATCCTAGAAATGATTGGATTTCCTTTTTATTCTGAGGCATAGGCTTTAATAGTAATGATTAAACTTTATTTTTTTTAATTCCTAAGGATAGACTAGATACCACATGTACTAGGGCTTTGAGTTCTTTAATCCAAAATGGCATTTCTTTAAAGATATTTTCATTTTTACACATTGGAGTTTTCCCAGACCTCTAGATAATCTATACATATGTTCTTCCCAAGTTTTATAACAGACAATAATTAATTAGTATAGATTATCAACCACCCTTGTGAAAGCTCTTGGGGAAAGATTTCATTTGTTAATCTTTGGAAGTGTGAAGGCTCATTGGTGATACGTAAAGGGATCCTCAAGTATTCATACAGTCCACAATGGACAATAATTCTCAATTATTCTCTTTCTCTTGGTGTCACTACAACTTGGGGGAATCCCTTCAGGGCATACATACTGCTTATGTATACTGCTTGAGATATTTGAGTAAGGGAAGTTTCAATTTTCTGTATGGGATACCTTTCTGGGACAGTGTAAGTGTTTAGATCTCTAAAGTTCCCAACCATCCTGTATTTCACATTATTCCATGCCACTCAGACAGGTGTAGTTATTTCTGCTTCATCATTTTGGCCAAATTCTCTTATTACACCAAGGTCCAAGCATTCTTTAATGTGAAGCTCAAGGGCTTGCTGGGTATGCAGGCCTTCTTAAGGGTGATGAATAAGGTCTCTAAATTTTCAAAATAATGTCAACTTCATTACTAATAATTGCACCCAATGGTTTTTTATCTGATTCAAAGGCTTCTTTGTGGTCATATAAAAGGGAAGAGAGTCCATTTTCCTGTGTTTCATTAAGGTGAAGACTGACTTTAGCTTCATTCATTGGTTCTTATTTGAACTGCTCTAACTCCAAGTTGATTGGTGATACTTGATTTTCTGTAATTTTTTTAAAAGCTAAAAAGGAATATCTTATGCTTATTATCACCAATATTAAAGTATTTGTCCTTTTTGTTATTCAATCTATGCCATACATGATTAAATAATCATTTCCCAATATGAAATGGGTACTAGAACAGTTTTCCATAACAACAAATTCAACAGTAATTCTCAGATTTCCATCAATATGTGGAAATATCAAAGTGGTCTCAAATATCCCAAATGCTTTCATTGGATTTCTTGTGCTGTCAAATTTTATGCCATCAATTGGTAATAATTGATCCTCAAAATTTGGTACACAATTTTTGAGAAATGATTTTCCAACACAAGAGCAGAAGGTTCCTGGCTCAGGTTAAAGCTTAGTGGGGTTTTTATCAATCACCACTTCTGTTATACACTGATTCCCAGCCATATAACCTTCCCCCCTGTTTGGTTTGGCTTTCATAAGCTGTGCATCTTTAATTTTTGATAAGTCAAGTTGACTATTACTCAAATATGGTAAGTGGAATTAATATTCCGTGAGTTCAAATGTGACATTAATATTTTCTATATATTTTAAAGATTCAGAAAATAATTATGATTTATCATCTTAATTCTTCTCATCAACAACATCTTTTTCAATGTTAATTTCTTTGATTTTCCCTCTTTTTGGACATGTATTAGCTGAATGTGTGGTGCTTTGGCAAATATGGCATTTTCTGATTGTTTCTGCCAATTTATATTTCATATTACTAGAATTTTCTTTTGGGATTTTGTACACAGAATCTTTTCAAGGCATATTAAACCTTCTTTTAAGATTCATACCACTAGTGGTTTCTTCTTCTGATATACTTATAATATCCTCTGCTAAACATTGTTCAGTTGTCCTGATTTTTACAGCATGTTTCAAATAACCTTCACATTTTATAAGAGGGTTTTGTGGATCATAAATCTTGACATTTCAGAATATAATGCCATTAGCCTTCCTTTTTGTTGGAAAAACCATGGTAAATCTCTGTATTTTTCAGAAATGAACTTTTCAGATTAAAAGACTGTCTCTACTTGAAATATCCAAGAATGATTGGCCCACTGATTAATGATTTGGGTTTTCCACCAATTCCAACTTTGGTGTCCATGTGCTTGTCTTAACTTAATATACCATCTATAAGCTGACTTGGTAAAAAGGGTTTAAATCTTTCTGTTACCAATCTGTCTGGTAATTCAAAGTCTTCTTTGATCATTTCAATACCTTTGATGAATTCCATATGGTCATATTCTTATGAACTACTGAAGTGAGGCCATTCCTTAGGCTTTGGTACTTCTTTCAAGAGTGCATGGAACATTTATGGCTCCAAGTTGTGGAAAGAAGTGGAAAATTCATTTTTTATTTGTTGATTTTCTACATACGATACTTGTGGGTTGGAATCTCTTATACCCTCACTTTGATTTAGAGGTGGGCACATTCTTGGCAAGGTTTGCAGTAATTGTTCAATTTCATTAATTTGATTGGCATTACACCTTGTGGAATTTCTGACTTAGGGTTGAAAACCTTGTATTAAATTTATTAACTCAATTCTATACATGTCTGCTTTGATTTTCATTTCTTTCCATCATTGTGTTTTTCTAGTATTATCAGAAATTATTTGGTTCAATTTTATTGTTACATTTGATACCTATTCTTGTGAGGTATCAAAATACTATTTCAAGGCTATTTTATTTGTCTTTACTTCAGTAAATAAATTTGTAATATCATCAACAATTTTTTTATTATATGCTTTGATAATACTTTTGGCTTTGTTTATTCTTGTTCCAATTATGTCATCAATATTTGATTTTTAATGTTTATTTGTTAATTATTTCATAATGACAGATTGTTCAGTTATTTGATGTTCAAATGAAATGCCATGGTTTGATGCTTTTATTGTGCTTAAAACCTTTTCAAAAACCATAAGCTTTCATTTATTTGGATTAAGCTTAGATTTTTTGTTTTAAGATTGCTACAAATTGATGAATTTTTGTCATAAATATGGCTTTTCATATCATTTATAGCTATATACAAGTTCGGAATTCAATATAAAATGTCAGAAATTGATTCTGATATTTTGATCTTGTTTCCTCCTTTTTCTGTAATTCCATCATGGTTCTGGCCATCCAAAACACAATTCGCATGGCATCCTGTTGAATCTTTGGGATTATGTAGCCCTGGATGTATGGCTTTGGGGATGGTTCTTTGCCTTTGCCCTTGTTCTGAGCTTATGGCTGCTTTTTCACATTGCAATTGCTGCTGCTTGCTACTGGGATTGGTTTTGGAGATTGTTTGGGTGGTGGAGGGTTGTTTTTGCTTCATTCTGCTGTCAAAAGTATTATGTTCTTCTTTTCACTCAATGGATTCCACCCATTCAGTACCTTTCAAGTATTGATATGTCCCAGAAGCTTTCTCACAGTCTGGTAAGAGCTCATGCAGTTTTTCCAAATTTCTTCTAGAATTTGATACTCTTTGTGTTGAAGTGCATTTCTGTATGCCTTCTGGTTGGCTTTTTATATGCCCACTGAGACTTCTTGTGGTGGTTTCAGCTCTTCTTGAATGTAAAATAGTGTTATAAGCTTCAGAATGGTATAGTTTGTCAGTTTGGGATCTGTTCACTGACCCTTGTCCTTCTTTAGCTGATCGGCTTCTGCCATAATCATGTCTATAACCTGTTTAGCAGATGCTTGAGGGGTTATAGTGTGCTTCTGATATGGTCAAGGGAATACTTCAAAATAAAAAGCTTCAAAATGGTAATTTTATGTCCTAAACTTACTTTTTCCCAAATTGTTTGCTTTTTGGATAGTTTTGCTAATATCAAAATTGATGAATTAAGAAAAAATTGCCTCTTCTTGATTATTCTGAGTTATAATAACAGTGCTATTATGATGAGAATTAACAGTACTGGCTGGGATGATGCTGTTTCAATTTTTCCTTGTCTTACCATGTTTTTTAGACATTAAAATTAATGAAAAGCAATCATTTAAGTAAAAAAAGTATTTTCCTAAAAGAGAAATGAAAAATAAAGCCTCACTTACATTATGAAAAAAATATTTTTTGAGGTTTTTTGAAATTTTAAGTATTTTTTATGAATTTTTAAGTTCTTCAATATAAGAAAAAGGGTTCAAAAATCAAAAACAATATGTCACAGGTAATATATAATGGCTGGGACCCCAGATATATGGTGTGGATATAAAATTGGATTAAAAATCAAGTATTTTTCCTGTTCTCAACATTTGTATAAGATAAAATTCAATTAAAAATAGTAAATTTTAAGAGTTTCAATAAAACACATGACAAATTGATGATTTTCAAGTTTTTTATTATAAACCAATAATACTATAAATATTTATTACTTTACCAAAAATACTTTACAAGACATGTTAATGGCTACAAAAGAAATTTCCTCAAGAGAAATGTAAGTTTGAATTAATTGGGCAAAGAGGTGTAGTAAATTAATATCAAAACAGAGTCTCTGAGAAAAAAATTAAAGAGAAAACACACTCAAAAGTGACCAGAGTGAATGTGGAAACAAAGTGACAAAGCTAACAGTGATGAAAGATGCTTTAATTCACTTTTGTGCTGTTTTAAGGGTAAAAATGATTATAAGAGTCAAAAAAATTATTATAGTGATCTTTTTACCTGGTTATAAGATTCAAAGTCATTAAAAAACAGTGTTTGGAATCTCATATTGATTGGTTTAACAGTGTTTAAACTAATTATATAAGGAAAAGTTTCTAACATTATGACAAAAGTGGGGCAAAAAAGACATTCTTTTATAGCCACCGATTTTGTTACTCAAACAATAAAGTTTACTCTTATCATTCTTTAAAACACACTGGTAATATAAAATTCAACTATTGCATCATTGAACCATGTCTCACAGAAAAAACAGGCTGTTTTTAGCCATTTTCAGCCATCTTAGTCCCTTAAATCAGCCATTGCTGTAGTAATACCTGGTTTCAAGCCTCCAAAACACATCATAATGTGTGTAAGAGACCACAAAGCCAGTTAAAACTATTTTACACTAAGGTTAGTTTTACCCTTTTGGAAATAGTTAAAGCTTTTCTGGTTGATATCAAAACCTCATCATCAATTGAGTCACACAACCTGTGACTCAATTCCAGGCCAAAATTAATGAGCTTTTGCATGAATTTTGACATCTCACCCCTGTCAGAAAGGAATTCAGGGGAGTCTCGCACCCTTGGAGCCAAGATTTATTTCCCCCAAAAAAATCAATCTTTCCAGTTTCTTTTTGTTTAATTCCTTGTCATTTATTATACTAGAAGCTTTAAAGATGTAATCCAATTTAAATTAATAGTAATCAGCTGTAATTATTGATTTCACATATTTAAATCCAAGTCTCCTTGTGTAATACATGCACACATTTTGACATTTCAATTGAAAATACTTCAATTTCTCAAAGCTTCTAAACTACACACCACACCTCAATTTTAACACAAAATTCATGGTTAACACCACATTTGTTGTTATTTCAATTAAATTCTTTATTATTTTCAGATTTTCATGCAAAAAATACTAAAAGCTTTATTTAAGCTTATTTAGAGTTGAGTTACAGATTTTCACACAGAGGTGACCCCACCTGATGTTTTAAGAGGAATCGAATGGGAAATAAATTTCATAATTTTATTTATTGGAATAATGGTTATAGCACTTTTTAATAGCTTTTTTTCCAAAAACATTTTGATTTTAATATTTTTGGTCAAAATTTATTTTTGCTTAATTTTTTCAAGTAAAAAATTTATTTTCACAATTTTAAATTTTGATGCAAATTTAATGTTAGATTATAATTATAGTCTTTATTTTTGTATTCAGTTTTCTATTTATAATTCAATTTTTTTTTATATCTTAAAAACTCAAATTTATTATTTTTAATTATAACTTAATTGTATTATTTGTGGTCTTTTTGGTATATGAATATACCTCTAGGTCTCACACAGATATTAACCTATGTATCAACAACATGCTTTATAGCCAAAAATCAAGTCTTTGAGGTGTTAAAATGAGAATGAATTAAAAAACTCATTATCAATTACACATAAAATACTTGTTAGCTTTTTTTTCATTTTAATGCAAAAATATTTGGATTGTGAAAGATCCCAGATCAAACACATACTGGAGTTGGTGAAATACATGTCTTCAGAATTTTGAATTAATCTAATGGTAAATACAGCTTTTATTTAACTTTAGTAGAACTTACACTTGCTTCAATAAGCAATTATTTTCACATAAGGAATTATTGAGGGGGAAAAAAGACAGTGAAGAAAGCCAGGGTACCCCAAATTATGAGGCCTCTGAGGAAAATCCAGACTTCAAGAAGCATTTATTTCTCATTAGTTCCAAAAACTTTGGAAGTCCTGAATTATAAGGCTAAGTCCTCTTAAATCACAAGAAAATGAAAAATGAGCTACTATTTTGATGTACCAAGGAGAAAAAAAGCACCTCTGACTCTTGTAAATCTGATTATCAATTCTTTATTATCTATTTCCTAGAAGGGTATTATTTATACCCCTTTTGGAATAAAATCAATGGAAGTGATTCATTCAAAAAGGATATTATCTGACTTACAATCCTTTATTTATTAGAAAATTAATTCCCCTTTTCAAATTAACGTAAAATATAGCTATTACAGAACCATCCTGAAGATTTCACAGCTAGAAAATGAAAGAAAAATTTGATATCAAACAAAAATAGTAATTATGAGCTTCTAAGATCAATGAAAATCTTCTCTTAAGTTCCAATCGTTTTGTCACCACATCCAATATTGAATCTTGCAAAGCTCAACAAAAATGAAGTCTGTGATTCAAGCACTAATGAAATTGATAAAATTTAGAAAACTATATTTACAGTAAGGATTTCATTTTTTATTGACCCTAAATTGGTTTATAACCATTTAAAACCATTTATAATTATTGCCAGCCTATGAACAAAAGCTAGATACCAGTCATTACACCCACAATACCATCAGCTTCAGTACTTAAATCAAGAGAGGGAAAGAACCTCTTTTTCCCTTATTAAATCAAGTAAAAGGCCAATAAGATCAAAATTACTAGTTAATTAACTTAGCCAATAGAGCCATTCAAGCTTATAGCTTGATAGAAGACTATCTTCTTTAATAAAAAATAATTCTTATTACCATAGTTCAAGAAATGGAACAGCAGGAGGTTGTGAAAGTTTTTGCTGAGCATAAACACTAATTTTGAGCTCTACCCTAAATTCTGTAGTTCTAATCAGGCCCCATCAAGTGGTCTGTTGAAAAAGATAGCTTAAGAAACTCATTCCAGAGGTACTTTCTAATGCTGTAGAATCAGAATAGCAAATTATACAACTCTACAATCACCAAAAAGTATTAAAGAGTAAAAACTTATTTTTACATCCTATATAGCTTTTGTTTTAATTAAAGACCTATTAGATAGTATATGTTATGAAATTTCTGAATCAAAGTTATCAAATGATACTTATATGATTCTTTTATTTCATTAAGCTGAAAATCTATGAGTAGTTTCCTGTTGAAATAGTGAAAATACTACTTCAAATTGAGTGAAAATACCTTTAAATCTGTTCACCTTGGCTATATTTAATCCAAAGGTGGTAATTAGTATAACCATTCTGTATAATTTAATTAAGGTTCAAGTCACCATGAGCAAAATGGATGTAACTGACAGCAGGTATTTCATTTGGAAATTAGCTTGGACAAATCCAAGAATGAGCTTGGACCCTTCCTGTTAATTGGATTGAGTCCAGGATCTGATCATTTCTTAGTATTCCAAGTTATTCCAAGCCACTGGAATATTACAGAATTTCAAATATCTTATTACTTTTTTAATGGGATGGACTAAATATATAATATATAATAGCAAAACCTCTTCCATTTATATTTTCATCTTAAAGAGCATTTTCCTTTTTTTCAAAAAATTGAATCTAAAAACATATTTCAAATCTAAATAATTACATGTTTTGAAGGAGAAAAGAATTCAAAGAAAGTTTTAAACATGAACACTTCTTTTATATTTATATATTTATGACTTATTATTAATTTATAAAAAGACCAATTCTTATTTCCCCTTTAAAAAATTCTCTTGAAAATATCAGAACCAGCTGTTTTAAACTGAAGCCTCTTAATAAGGAACGGGATTGTTTGATATTCTTGTTTCACATATGGCTGAATTTCTTCAAATTAAGAACGAAAATATGAAAGATTTGAAATTCCTTTGCATAGAATTATTTCCAAAAAATATATATAATCTATATCTCTCTTATTCTTTATTGATTTGAATCTTTGGGATTTAATTTTTATCTTTTTTTTCATTTTCTGATTCTTTTTTATCTGCAATTTATTTCATAAATTTTTATCATTAAGGCCCAAATTTCTCCTGTTCAAAAAGGAAATTCCTTACTTTTCTTGTTTTAGAGTATTATTTCTTAATTAACAAGAGAAGTAGTTATTTTTATGAATTATAGCCTTTGAAACTGAAATAAATCAAAAAAAAATCAAAGAAAACTATCCTTAAGGGTCTTTAATGTCTGCTACTGTAAAATTGTTGATTATTGTCGACAAATTCATAGTGGGAACCATTACAGGGCCTGTACTGTAACAAATTTTACACTTGTAAATAATTAGAATCAAACAAATTAAGTTTATAAAAAAGAAACTCAGGAAAGTTGAAAAAAAGAAAACATAAAAAAAGGTGTCAAATAATCAAAATAACACATCTCTATCAAAAACATATATGAGCACTCAAAAAACTGAAAAAAAAAACATTCAAAAAATTGATCTTATTCTGAATAAAGACAGCTCTTCCTATTGCCTTTATTCAGAAAATATAGAAAAAAACATTATTGTAATAATAATCAAAATTCCAGCAAAAATTTCATATATTTTTTAATCCTTCATTTGTTTGAGGAAGTTCTGCCATTTTATTTTAAATATTTTCTAAAAAAGAAGTTTTTTGAGATATTCTTTGTGGACTTTGTGTTGCTGTTTTTCTTGAAACAATCAAATGGAAGAGTATTTATGTTATAAAGAAAGGCTTTCAAGACCAATAGGAGTTTTCGCATTCAATCGCATACTGATAAAACTAATCAAAAATGAGCATTATTCAAACTTTTTCAAGAATGAAGGGCCAGTTGACTTAATATCTGAAATCTATCACCCACTATAGCATAGTATTATGTCAATAAAATATATGAAAGCTTAATTTCACTGTAATCCTGTTCAAATATTCTTAAGATTAAGATTGGTCATATTTCTTTACTTTTTAGAGGCTCAGGGTATTTTTCCCTATTTTTAAAATCTTTATTCTATTTTTCTTTATCAAAGCATATTATTCATGATTTTTTTAATCATTAGTCCATTTTTTGTAGAAAAAATTCAGATTTGGATTTGGAAATTTCTTAAAAGACACTTTTCACAAATTCTTATCAAAAAATAGGATTGACTGGGTGAATTCCTTCATAAATTTTTGTAATGAAAGATCAATACTTGAGAGATGATTCAGACCAATTTTTGATTCTGATTTGATACTCTTATTAAATTATGTTTGTGCCACTTCAAGCCCGATTCCCCAAAGGATACACCTTATTTCTTTGGATTCTATTTTTGAAAGATGGATTTAATAAATAGTTCAACTCTTTTTCAAGGATAAACACCAAAGAAAAACAAGAGATTCTGTCATTTTATCCTTTCAAAGAACTCGAAAGAGCTGAATATATAATCTTTTTGAATTTAACTTATAGACAGCTGATTTCTCTAAATTTATCATCCTTCAAGTTTTTATGAGCTTATCGACATAACTATAAATTTAAAAATCCCACAGAATATTTATAGATAGAATTTTTAAAAGAGCCTATTTATACAAGCAATCTTTTGTTAATATTATTTAAGGGTCTTATTATTTTAAAAGCTAAATGAGCTGTCTCAGTCATTCATGAATATGTAGTTTTTAATTATTTGAAATGTCTATTTATCTCATATACCACTTTTAACTAAATGATTTATAATAGAATATAAAGGTGTCCTTCATCAGTTCGTGGAAGCTTCAATGTAGAGAAATTGAAAAACTCTTTTCTGAATTACTCCTGATCATCTTAGTTTTGAATTCTGTAGTATTTATAAATGAAAAGAGCCATTTCAAAATGATAAAAGTTGACAAATTGTCAAGTCGGTATTTTTCTTTCATGGAGAGCTCTCTATATATGCTAATCATTTCAAATTGATCAAAGATGAATTTTATTCAATTTAAAACTAAAAAAGCTATAAAATACAGTAAACATGATAAAAAAGATTATCTATAAAGCTGTCTCAATAAAGTTCTTTTAAATAACTGAGCAGTTGATGAAAAAATTGGGAGGCAATATTGACACATGAATATTAGCTTTCCTTAAATTTTAAAGAAACTTTCACTCTTTCAGCTTCATTTAATTTCTTGATACAGCTCCTACCCTAATTTCCCCAAAATAAAATTTAAAATGATATTAGTTTTACACATATTCTAGTAGCACATTAGATCAAGATGATGATTTTAGAATTCATAATACCTCCTCAGAAATGTAAAAACTAAAGCTAAATTGGTATTAAGAAGACAAGAATTCAATTATTGAAAAAATTTGAGAATCTTATGGTTCTATTTTCTAAATATTTACAATTATTTTATTAAGCGATGTTTTCATTATATGACTATCACAATAGTTTTCAGCTTACACCATGGAATAGTATGATAAAAAAGTCCAAAATTCTGAAGCTCAAACCCAATATTCTACTTTGAATACTTATTTAATCCAGCTATAAATGCAAAAATGTCCTTTGAATCAGTTTATGGGATAAAATAGGGGTGATATTATTTAAACATATACTAAATTTTGATTTTCCTCTCCTTATAATGATTTTTTACTATAAATATTGATAGCTTTTTCAACTTTAATCAAATCCTTAATTTTGGAAGAGAGAAAAAAGAAGTTATGAAACTTCTCAAAAAATACATCTTTTCATAACATAAAACAATTAAATGGTATGGTATAATCTTCATGATATTTATATGCTCACAAATTACCCAAGTCCACAAGAAATTTTATCATTTATGACAAGCTTCTTTATAGGTTAAAGTGCTTCAATTTCAATATTATTTATCGATGGTTTATCATAAGCTAGCTTGACAGAGAGGTCCTATTGGAAATGTAATATAGTGTAATATATATGTAAAGGTTCATGAGAAAATCTCCAGAGGTTTAATTTTTGTAAATGAAATGATACAAATTAATAAGAAATATTTCAAAAAATGGGAGATCAAAAGAGGTCTGCTAATAATATATGATTTAATTATTTAGCTTTAAAAAGACTTACCAAACACTGATATTTAGCTAAATGAATTGAGAATTTTTGGCTTGCATATGTAGCTTAAATTTCTTCTAAAGCTTCTATTTATATATCTAGTTTATCTCCTATCTCCAACATGGGCCGTTTCTGAGGTCTTTATCTCAAAAACAGACAGAGCTATCAGGGATTGAAGGATAAAACTCCACATAAGCCTAAATAGGTCTATTGTATGGGATGTTTGGAAACACACTTGAATTAGGAGGTTTCAGCCCATTACGGGGATTTGTTACAATTCAAGTTCTCATGAAATTCCCAACACGAGACTATCAGATACATCTTTTATGGTTGCTTATTGATCAGAAGCACAAAAATATGTCTTCATACTCCTTCTAAGAGATGTTTGACCCTGTTTGTGGTAAAAAACACAGCTTTTGGTCCCAAAACCCCACATCATCCCAATCAAAGACTCCAATGTTTCTTTCAAGAAGAAAATAACTCTAAAGTAGTAGATGTTTTACTCTGTGGTCATTTGAAAATGTGAAGAACCTCTTTCTACCTTATAATAAGGTAAAAGAAGGTCTTCTCCTCAACCAAATAAGAATTAATTTGGTTTTATTTCAATTCTTCCATAGAAACTCTTTCATAAACAGTATTACTCTTACAATAAGAAAAATAATATAATCATCTCATTTATGCGGTGACTATAATTACAATACAATTTATCATATTTTCAACCAGGGCTTTCATAATATTAATGACTAATACATAACCATAGTAGAGCCTGTTTGGCCTTGTATCTGCTTTTTTTTGTTTCAAAATCGCATCTATAATATTTTATAGATATATTGGATGGTATTCCTGACAAGCCAGAGGTGTGATGTATTTTTCACCAATTTTGAGCCATTGTTTTGCTCATTTAGGGGTTCTCAAATTTTTTTTGGTATTTTTCAGCTATTTTAAAGCCCAGGAGGTGATTAACCATGAGTATCAATGTCTTTACTTTATTTCATCAAAAAGAAATTACCCAAAGAACTTTTTTTTGTTTTGAATGTTTCTTCTAAATATTCAAAAATTGGATTATGTTTATAATATAGTTTTTTTTGTCTTGGAAAACTAGATATCATATATTTTATTGAATTTTCTCTGAATAATTATAAAGAGGGTTCTTCCGGAGAGAACCTGTGCTTTCTCTAAATTGATTATGATACTTTAATTGACTTAGCAACCCCTCAAATAAATTTAGCAAGAACAAGGGATTAATAAAATTTTCCCCTTTCTGGAAGGATCTTCGTACATCCCCCCAAATGAACAAATAAGAAATTATTTTTATAAAATAAACACATTTGAAGCCATTTTTTAAAAATATTTATCATGAAAGGGGAATAGATAAGATAAAAAAAACTATAACACTTTTTATTGAGATTTATGAATAATTTGAAAGATTTTTTTCCTTCAGATCAAGAAATTTAATGGGTATAAATTAAATCATGATGGAAAGTATTCAAATAAAATTAATATTATCATGAAAGATTCTTTTTTAAAGTTGGAGATTGCGGGAGACCATTGGCCTTGAATTAAGAATTTATTTAATTTATTTTATTGGATAGATAAAGAATGGGAAACAATCAAAAAAATTGAGTATGTCTTTTTTCAACAGTAGCTTAATTTTGATTTCAAATAGAAAGAAAAAAAGATGTGAATAAAGCTCTAAGATCTAGTTGTGAATTTATTTTATTATCATTCTGATTTGTAATTATTTATACAGGTTTTTTATTTTTTAACATGAATTCATTACTAACATATTTGAGTTTTCTGATTTGTCTTGAAAAGGATTCAATTTGAAGGGTATTGACCTCATCATACACTTCCTCTATTTGATTCTGGAATAATTAAATATTCTAGATTTTTGAATTCATATCAGTAGGTCTTATAAAGCCATATTTAAATGTGGATATTACCAAGAGAATACATACATAGATTAAGGATCTTTGCTTTTTCAATACATAAATACCCATTTCTATATATTGACATATAAGTAATCATATCTCATGATTTCTACTTTAAATTTGAGCTATTCATCGTTCCATTTTGATTCAATGACTATTCATTGCCTCTGTATATAATGGCTTCTAGTATTCCCCAAGTTTTTTGAAATGATATTTCTATTTCTAATGGAAAACACATAGAATAATTTTATACTAAAGCTCTCTATTAATATAGACTTGGTGAAATTCTGATTTGAACACCAATTTTTCTTCAAAGTAAGGAATAAATCATCACTTATGTAAAGAAAAATGATGAATTTTTCTGATATTAGACCTCTTAATAGTAGCTTTATAACTGAAGTAAAAAAAATCATTTGTTTTCAAATACCTGAGCTCAACCTTAATTAAAAGGAGAAATTCTCTTCTAGAGGCCATGGGTTGTTCCCATGATTATCAAAAAAGACTCATTCTTATCCTTAAAAGACATTTCTCAATACAACTACATATCCTAGGGATCAGCTTTTGTTAAATACCTGAGAGCTAGATGTCTTCTGTTAAATTAACACCCGTAATATTCCTCTCAAAATGGGGTTTTCTCCATTTTTATTCCCAAATTTGACTATGAAAAGTTAGTACTTGATCTTCATAGAGGTCACAAAGAACTTGGGCTAATTCATTTGATAAAATAGCCACAAATTCATATTCTAGTAAGCTCTAATACCCAATATTTCCCCTTGATCAAGTAGAAATGGTTATGAACAAGCCCCAAGGTGTCATAATGACTCATTTTGGGCCATTTCAAAACCTTTCAAGCCATTATAATTACCTAAATAAAATTAGTTTTTGCATCTCAAAAATTTATTGCCATTCAGCTGGATGACTGCTTTCCACTATTTCCAGTCATTATAATGAGAAAATCTGGCCATATTGACATAAATTTAACACTCTGGCGCCTAGTTTTCCTTGCTGGGGTCCATTATATAACACCTTCACCAGAAAATACCTATGAGGACCAAAAACTCCCTTTCTGTTGGTTGGTGCTATTTTGGGTTCCTACGTAGACATTTCTATTCAAAAGATTTTTTAACTTGGTTAAATGGCCCTTTTAACCAATTTTTTCCAAATAATGGTGGGCCCTCAAGACCCCATCTTCTATAAGAATCAAAAAAGATGAAAAAATGGCCATTTTGGGCTCAAATAATGCCCAAGGTTGAATGAGCCTATTGGGATTTATTTACTTCCTACATTAATAGATTTCCCCTAGGAATTTCTAAATTCACTCTGGGTTAAATTCATTCTGTGGAAACTCATCATTGTTTGGAATAATAAATTTGGAAGTACCTTGAGAGAGAAATTTTTGGAGAGTCTTTTTGTAATGTCAGTACTTTTTACTAATAATGGGTTCTATTTTATCAGCTTTCCCTTTCAATATAATGAGAAATATCTTCTTGATGGGATCAAAAATTTATTCGATGAAAATAGCTTTCAAAATGATCTCACAGTGATATTTTACCTTGATAATTGACTAAAATAGAATGAATATAATTAAATACTATTAATAATTTCAAGGATATATTTTTGATAATATTTGATTTTGAAAACATTTTCACAGTATGGAAGAAGCTTCATAATGATCTAGAGATAATGATTAATTGATAGGGGTAAATAATTAAATAATTCCTGTTATAGATGGTACAAAATGAATAGTTGAGCTATATTTTAATAGGATAATACCATAAGAATACATATAGGTATAATAGGATAAATGTATAAAAATTTGAAAATTGAAAATTATAGTATGCTTATAATTTAAATATTTGATCATTCAATATGATATTCAGATTACATAATAGGAGAAACATGACGATTTGATGGTGATAACATATAGACTTAAGGCTTCAAATAAGAAATAAGGGTGGTTCTCTCCTTATAAATAACTATTGTTGAAGGCTTTTTGTGTCAAACAATAGCTCAAAAATGCTACTATAATGATAACAATATCCAAATAACATAGAACTATTCCATCAATATTCTTTATATCTCCTATTCATTATTCATAGCAAAGAGCCCCTATAACATACTTATCTTAGCTATTTATCCTTCAAATATAATTAAGAATTATTCTACTATAGAATGGATGTATTCCTCCCTAAGAGTCATTCCTAAATTAAAAGAATGGGGAGAAATTATAGAGAGATATCTTAGCTTTATATGGTTTTTCCCTCCTTAGAGATTTCTCAAAGAAAGAAACTCAGAGAATCTCTACCTTGAGTTATTTTTTCTGGGGATTATTTTTTGAAATTGTGTCATTTGATCAATAGATGTCAAAAGATTTCTGTGTAGTTTCATCAAACTGAACTTCATTTTTTTCAATTCACAGCCTTGATATTTTTCAGGTGAATATGTTTGAAATTTTTTCATTAAATGAATCTTTTCTAACTTACTTTTAAACTTTATTTTTATTTACACTAAATAATAATATTTTTTACACAGAATTGTGGAAATTCTTCTCGTGATTAATTCTGAAATAATGTCAATTTATACATATATAGAGCCATATTTAGGGTTAATTTCACCATAACTCTAGTCCTTTTTTGAATTCTAACTAAGCTGTAATATCTTGGTACCCAGCCTTAAGAAAAATTTCCTGGTAATTAATGTCAAAAAGGTGTCATTTGATGGTGTTTTTTCAGAAATTTTTGGTTAATTGCACCATATTTTGGTATTCTATTTTTATTGCCACCAAGATTCAATATTCTTTCACAAAAAATTGAAAGAATTTTTCTGGTGATTTATTTTGAAATTTTGTCATTTTATATCGAGACAGAAGCATATTCTTAAAAAACTTCACCATTTCTCTATGCTTTAATATCCTCATACACACCCTTGAGAGAATTCTTCTGGTGAATAATCTCAAAATGGAATCATTATATAGAGATGTGGTACCATATGTTTAGAAAAGTGAACCATATTTCTGGAATTTATTGTTCATTTTCATTATGATTTAATATTTTGGTACACAGCCTTTAGCTTTATTTGGTGCAATTTGGTCTATCCGTAAGCTTCAATCCTTCAAGCTAGGTGTAATGTTTATGTCTGGATATTGAGTATATATTGATAAATTTGAACCCATCATCTCCTTTATTTAAGTGATTTTGTAAATATAAGCCCATGAAGCATATAATTCTGTAATAATAATGTTATCACATATGTTTATCTGAATCAAAGATGTAAAATTTTGATATCTTCAGTAAGAATGTTCTTATGTATAGTAGAGAGTGTATTTATTCACTCTTCTCTTCAATCTATTATATATAGAGAATCATGGGTCTTATGGGGTTGAGCTAATGTCTCCCTATTGGAAGAGTTCTATGAAGAATAAAAAGTATTTTTTATTCCCAAAGTTTTACCAGGAGATTTTTGAGGTTAACCTATAATCTCAATTTTTCTCCTGTAATTTGAGCTTTATTTCTTTTTTAGTTTTTAATTGGACTTGTACCTCTCCATAAAAAACTTTTGTACCACTGTTCAAGTCCCTTGAATTTAGTCAAAGAAAAAGTGGCCTTGCTTTATCAACACCCTATAAATATCATTTATTATTCACTCATTTATTTTGGAAGGAAAAAAGCCATAAAAGAGTAAATCATCATCAAATTTTCTATTTTCATTATACCTGAGATAAATTATTGATTAAATTCATTATTTTTGGAAATTTTCTATTTTTTTACATAAAAGTTTAAATTCAAATTTTGTAAGATTTTTATACAAGTTGAGGTTTTTTGGAACCATTCAAATTTCTTTTTTTTATACAGTTCTCTTGATTTGAATGATTTTTTCCTTATTCATTAATTATTAATTCAATTTTTTTTATACCTTCTCACGTATAGAATTTGTTCAAAATATTTTCAATTTCAAATAACATTCTTTTTTGTTTTATTTTCCTGAAAAAATAAAAAAAATCAAATAAATTTTGATCAAATGTTTTTGAAAAAGGTAATTTCCAGTTAAATTTCAAGAAGCCTTGAATTTAGAAATTAGCAATTTGTGAATTTTGGGAAATAACATTTTATCATACCCTTACTCATTGAAATTATCTTTTATTTAATTTCTATTGTAAGATGAAAGGGGATCTTTTCTAAATTGATACTTAATTTGTAAAATTTTCCCAAATAAAACACAAAATTAAACTTCAATGATATTCAAATTCATGATTTTCACTTATTTGGAAGTTTTCTCTTTTTATTTTTGATAATTTTCTTCAAAAAGACTTAATTATAAAGTAATATTTGGAATATTTTTGTATATTATTTCTGTCAAAATAGGATTGAAAAAGGGTAGCATATTACTTTTCAATTGAGAACTTTTTAAATTAAATTTTTTATTTTAAAAATTGAAAAAATTGAATTTTTTTTTTGATATTTATGGAAGGAATCAAGCAAGCTTTCCCATGTACTTAAGCTTAATTTATTTTATCAAATTATTTTTTGGGTTCAAAGATGTTACCTTATCATGATTCAGTTATTAAAACTCTGATATATTATTTTTGATATGTATCCCATAAATAATTTGAGGCACATATATAAAGTCTTCTTTACTAAAAAGAAGCTCAAATGTTATAGTTATATATGAAGCATGCTTATATGAGAGACACTGATAGATGAGGAAATCCATAGGCCTTGAAATAAGGTAAGAGGACATAAAATAAGTGGATCCCTTTACAATTTAGATACATTTAATTGATAAAAATGGCTTTCACATTCAGATTTTTCTTCTAGCTATTTAAAATTAAAAATTCCCAGCATTTGCAATGTTAGAACCTGCCTTTAACCTAGTTTCAACACAGGAGTAAATCATTTCACATGAATGTAATTCAATCCATTTTAATCATGGTCAATATAAGCAAACACACACTCAAATGTAGAATATCTAGACGTTTGGGATATTTAAGGATTTAGGAACAGTTATTTGAAAAAAAATGATATAATAGAAGGAGTTTTTGGCTATTATATAAATAAATTAGGAATAAAAGGATCTAAATTTCTTATTTATAAAAATAATAAGAAAGAAAATATCAAATAATTACTCATAATAATATGAAGCTTTATACAATAATTTCTATATTTTTGAGGTACTTATTTGACTTATTTCTGAAGGAAAACATTAAAGAAATTTCCCCTTTTATTTCTTTAAGAACCCTTCATATAATCACATATTATGTAAGGTTTTACTTTGATACAATTAGTATAAAAACCTGTCACATGGTGGAATTTGATATAAAACTTTCCAGTATAAAATGGTTCAATTTCCTTTTCAGAAAGAGCTCCCTTTTTTGAGGTCTGGAAGACAGCATTGTGGCAATGAATTAGTTACCAATCTCATGGGTTTGATTTTGGTTGGAGACAAGGGAGGTCTTAATCAAAAAACAAAAAGTTTCTGAGTTTTCTGCTCAGTTGGAATACAAGTGATTTTCCCCTTGGAGGTTCCTTATAGGCTCCTGTTCTGACTATTGTAGCTCGATAAGGATTAAATGGTTAATACCATAAGCTGCATGCACTTTGGGATGTAGTGACTTAAATCTGGGGTACTGTCACATGGTGGAATGTGATCTACAACTGGTCAGTATTAACTGGTCTCTCAACTGGTTTAATAGCCTTTTTGGAAAGATTTCCCTTTGTTGAGTTCTTGCAGACAGCATTGTGACAAAGCCTAATGTGCTATGACTGTCCTTATAAGATGAGTATCATAAAGAGATTTCATTACAACCACATTTTTTTAATTTTCAATTAGTCAAAAATTATAAATCTGTTGATTAATTGATACTATAAATAATATAAACATAAAAGAAAGATGATTCATTAATTGCTTATTAGACAGTAATTCTATTATCAAAATGTTTTTACCAACAATATTTAAGATAAGAGTAAAATTGCTCTACCAGAGTCAATATTCATGAAAGTAAAGCTTTTAGGTAACAATATAATTTGATGGACTAAAGAATATTGTACAATAATCTTTTAGAATGATAATATTATAGATCACTATTCTTATATATAAAAGTTCGAAAGAAATTAGATATAAAGTATTTTATAAAATGACTTATTTATAAGATTGATTAAAACCAAAATTTATAAGTCCAAAAGATATCAAAAAAGCTGAAACAGAAATAAAGCCATTAAATAAAGGGTTTAAAATTTCAAGCCACATAGAATGTAAGGGCTTAGAGGTTTTTGAGTAATATTGAAAGGTGCTTAGGAACTTACAACAATTTAATTAGAAATTTATAAATCATAAAGTTTGAATTTATGAACCTACTATTTGAATTAATGGTGATATTCCTAATTTTACATATTCCAATTATTTAAAAAGACTTAAAATATTAATAATACTTCTATAATACCTTGGTAGTAATATGCTAGTATGAATTTGTAAATTTGAAGTGATTATTGAATTAATTTTTGGAAAAAACAGCAATATTAGACTTCTTTTAAGTCTAAAACAGCAGACCAAGATATTTACAGAAGTCAACTGAAAAAAAAGTAGATTAGAAACTATTTCTATTTTTATAATTCATTGTTAAATCACTTTTTTTCATGTAAAATTATCATAATTCCATGATTAAGTGATTTTACATGGATACCAACGCAGTTTTAGCTAATAAATTATGTATTTACCACATTAGATTGTCATTTATTCTAAAAAAAGCATTTTTTTCTCAAATTTATAAATTTTACTAGAAATTCTATCACATGCTGTAGCTTCTGGTAAATTTTGAAGATTTATTGTTTCATGTAGAATCCTCAAAATCAGACTGTAAGAAAATTTTTTAATTGGTATTATTAAACTATCATTATTCTTAGCTTGGGTTTATATTTTCACTTTCTTCATTATTCCTGAAAAAGGGTTTCAATATTTTTTGGTCCAGTAATTGTAATTCATGAATAATTGACTTGGTTACAGGAGTAAAAGGTGGTCAGTACCATTTTGGCATTTCAATATAACAGCTTATATGCTATTTTCTCATTATTAATATGACCTAACCTTGCTAACAAGAGTTATAAAAAAGTCTGAGTAGACTAATTAGGTCAGGATAAACTATTAATTTGAATCTTTGAATCTGGGTACCTGGGATCTCTTTGATGTCTTTTTCCCCCTCTGAGTATTTTTCATGTCAAAATATTTATTCAGAACATAAGACTGATATTCATTATGAGGGAAAAATACAGTATTCTTATGTCCTAAAAAAATTCATAACACTATTTTTTGGTGTATATGTAATATTTTAGTTGCAAGATTCTCATTATTTTAGTGTGAAAAGGTAAAAGAAATTCATAATTCTTTGATTTAATCTTAATGATTGGGTGTTGTATTATTTTTCATATTACCACCTAATGGAAATAATTCAATATTATTCACTCTATTGAGCTACCCTTGGTTATTTTTGTCTAGAATTCAAATCTGGCCTCAAATCTATGGATCCACTTACTCAAAAAAATCATATTCACCTTTTTCTTCATTTAAATTAATGAATTTCAGATTTATGCAGTGCCCTTACAGCTGAATTCAAACACCAAAGGCCACTAAACCCTCTCACAGCCGTGGATGCTGAGATCTCCTATTTCTCAAAGATTGTGCACTTTCTTCATTTAATCCAAACTTAACTTATTTCTCTCAATCTTATTGCATAATCATGAGGCTTTTGATGGGAAGAAATGCCCTACCAAATCCTATTAAAGGCTCAGTTATAACTATTTCTCCCTCTTGAACCACCTCTTTCTGAAATTATAAAAATACATTACCTGTTCCACCAATAGAGGTGAGTCTGTTGGTCCTTTCATTGCCTTTCAATATTCCATTTTTTTTCAATGTCATTTTTTCCATATAGAACATTCCTTACCTTGAAAACAAGATGAATGGTAAAATAGCTGCGTTGGAATTTTGTAAAATATCAAATTTCCTTGGAATACCTGTAACAACGGTTTACAATAAGGTTGAAAAGTATAATCAGCTTGGGACAGTCACGACAGAAATTAGAATTGGCTTTCCATTTATACTGAAGGAATAATATTGGTGGCAAGTCAATGAAATAATTAACCAATGCTTGCGCCTTACTGTGGCCCAAGTAACAAATCTCCTGAAAAGAACAATCCAGCAAAAGATTAAAAAATTTGGCGAAGGATAAGGGATTTTCCCAAATAAACCCTACTTACATCCTCAATACTTCCACACTGGCCTTGCTTTTTCTCAAAAACATCAAGTCTGGACAATAAATTACTGGGGAAAGGTTGTTTGGACCAACAAATTGGCCTTTGAGCTAGTTAAGAAGGCCAATTGTGTGAAATTATGGAAGAAACCTCAAGAGAAGTGGTTACTTGAGAATCTTTCTGTCAACCATTGATCAGGACAACAATCTATAATGATATGGGGGATGTCTAGTTCATCTGAGCAATTGATGGGCAAATTACTTTGGCTGAGATAGTCTGACAAATATATTAGCCAGCCCTGCTCCTCTTCATCACCCACATGGATAATGGTTTGCCACCACTTAATTTTCATTAAGCACAACACAGAAATTAACATGGCAAGCCTCAGAAACAAGTAGCCCAAACAGAATTGCATAAACAAAATGAACTGGCCATCTCATTCTCCAGACCTTAACCAAATTGATAATATTTGAAAAAATATGTAGATTTTTATTTAGAAATTATAACAGCACCAAACCATGCCATAATTGTGGGTTGAAGTTCAATATTCATGCGAAAATGTGACCAGGAATTATTGAGCGACCTGTCATTTTTAATGCCATTCCAGATGGAGATAATAATTGCAATGAATAGTGGTCCTACTTGTTACTAGGAACACAAATATTAGTAAGTTTTTTTTTCCTTTGCTCTTCATCAATCTTTGCACTGAAATAGTTTGCAGTTCTTTTAGTCTTTAGTGTAATGTCTAAACAATTATTTGAATAATAGTAAACAGAAAAAAAAGAATAATTAAAAAAAATTCATATGCTACAAAAAAAATGTGTGAAATGAAAGTTTTTTTTTGGTTGTTTTTTCTCAATAAAATTATACATATATTTGCTACAGTGAACTGGTTCCCATTTAAGCTGTGATTGTGAGATATTCTGATGCAGATCCCTAGAAAAAAAGTTTTCATTAATATGTCAGGGCACTGTACATGACTGATAGGTTTTGTATATTCCAAAAGTTTCTTTTAAGTTGTTTGTAGCCTATATAGGAATGTAAGAGATACCTTAAGGCTCAGAGATTCTCAAAGAGGGAAGTTATATCAAAGGTTAAAAGCCCATTAATTATAATTAGGCTTTACATTATGATGTTTTTGTTTTTGATTGATAATAAAGTTGAGATTTTTATTCATATATCAAGTCAGATTCAAGTCTCATTTGGGTATACTATTTTTAGGTTTACTTCCAATAAGTATTTATTAATTAAAGATTGGTATTGTGAAAAGCTTAAAAAGAAACTTTTAAGAAAAAATTTCTCAATTTTAATTTTTAAATAATCTACAAAGTATTCTTAGATTTCTTTGAGTATAATTGAGGGTATAATAAACGAAGTTATTTTAAATTCCAAATACCAAATAATATTATCATGTGATTAGGATTGAGTTTTGATTGGAGTAAATACATTGATAAAGAAAATTATATCAAAACCTGGATTTTAATATGTTTCTGAAGAAAGGTAGATTTTATTTTAATATAATCTCAGTTTTTTAAGCTTTGAAATATCTTAAAAACTTAACAATAAGTTTGAAAGAGGTATCAAACTTTTTTAAGCTGGTAATTCATTTCAAAATTGGTTACAGACCAGTTTAAGGTTTGATTTTAGTGTGGAGTTTAATATAAAACCTCGAATAAGGTCGGAAATTTATTACTACATAAGTAAAAGCTTGTTTTGGTCCTTCAATATTAAAAATTTGGGATACCCTGGCACTTTTTTCTGTATTTTGACAATTAATACATTTAAATTAATACAATTTCCAAATTAATTTCAATTTAGCTCAGTCATTATTTACTAATTTTATGAAAATTGTTTATTCAACTCAGTATAAAGAAACCACACCTTAATCTTAACATAATCTTCATAAGCTAACATATAAATAGTTTAATTTTTAAATTAAGTCAAAATTTTCAATCTTAATTCAAACTTATTGGAACTTCTTATAGCCTATTTTTACACTAAATGGACTGTATTTAGGTGTAACACCTTATTAAGTTACTATAGGTTATTTTTAACATGAAATTCATTTAAAAAATAATATTTTTAACTTTTTCTATGAAAAATGAATCTGGAGTTGAATTTCACTGAATTTTGTTCAAAATCGATCCAATTATTCTATTTATGAATCCCTTAAATCATGATTATATTCTTTGTGGAATTATAGATATGTCTTCTACCTTAAGATCTTACAACATACCTTGAATTCAAGTATCATTTGAGTGTTTTGTGTTTATAATTATATTTTGTACAGAAATGTCTCAAGATAGTTTATCTTTCTGTCAGATTTGTGAAATAATACAATAGATTTAAGTTCATTAAAAATGTTGTATGAAACTTTGGGCTTCAATGGAATTAGGATTCCAACTTTGAAAGCTCACTTGCAATTGAGTTTAATGTTATTTCTCTCCTATTGGGGATATAAAATATATTTGATAGATAAATTGGTTTATGGCTTTACCTTTCTATTAAAGATTAAGATGAAGGTTTTTTACTTGAAACGTAAATCAAGGATATCGCAAGCTTAAGTTTGTATTATGTGTTTTATAAATACAATGGAGCTTTTCATAAGGAAATAGTGATTCATTACAATTTTGACTTCTTGATTCATTAAATTATTTAATTGCACATTATTAATTTTGGGACATAACAGGCTGGTGAAAAAATCAGATTGATTGAGAACAGTAATGAATTTGTTGGAAAGTGAGACCCTTTAATGATCACCTTCTTGAACATAGGTTGCCAGTCAGATATAGAGTAGTTATTTCAGATGAAACAAATTCACTTCCAATATCAGCTACGCCTAATACTACAAATTTGAGGTTAGAATGATATTTTATGAAATTTTCCGTTACTTCCTTGAAGACAGTCAAATTTAGCTGTTTCACCGATTTGTTGTTAAAGATTCCTATTGATCCTTCTTGAGGAGAATTATTTATATGTGAATTTTAGTGAGAAAATAAGGACTTTATAGTTGTCAGGTAGCTTCAGCCCATTGAGATCAAATATTAATTATTGTGAGTTTTCATACTTAAGGGAAGGCCTGGAATTATTTTGACTACATAATTGACCCTGGTAAATTTCAATCGCAGATTACGTAAACTATGGCTGTTTTGAGTGATTCAGACCATAGTTTCTATCATAATTTCTACAGAATTAATACATTCTGACAGAAAAAAAAGGAAGCTCACATTTCAGCCCTAGAGGCTTGTAAGAAATTATAAACATTATAATTGGTTCTGGATGCTATTAATTTTCTCTTTAGGTTACATAATTAACTCCTTACATTCAAATGATTGCTCATTTACTTTTTACTCCCATTCTAATCTTGTTTGAGTCGTCTTGAACATTATCAGAAAGCTCAGTAAGTAACATATCATTGCAAAAATATCTCATTTAGTTCAGAAAAGTACACCCACACCAAAGATTTCCAGTTCGTATGGGTAGGCTCATTCAGTGATGGTTGAGTGCTGTCTTTGCTTTCAGTAGGTGTGGTTGGCTTTGATGTAAGAGATGATTAAATCTTCAGTTGGGAATGGTTTAATTTTTTTGGTATTTTTAAAATACTAATAAGCTAAAGTTGACTCATGAAATATAAAGGAATAGCCAAGAAAATAATAAACAAAACAATTATAAGAAATCAGGCTAAATGGAAAGATTCAAATCTTTATAAAAAAAGCAAGCCAAAAGTAAATGAAATTAAGGAATAATAATCAAATAGATAACCAAAAGTACAAAAGGGAAATAATAGAAAGATTATTGTGTAATTTTTGGACTTGGATATATGTTTTTTTAAAAAAAGGAAAAGTCATTTTTCTTGGCAGTTGGAATCTTTTAAAGAGACAGAAATAAATTTATGATAATTTTTTTATCATTCATGATAGAGTTTTTTTTTTTGGGGGGGGGGTATCAAAAGAAATAATCAAATTATACTTTACCTATGTTTTTGTTTTGCGTAGAGAATTGATGAGGTAAAAGAAAACAAATGAGGAGAGAGGGGGTGGTCTGGTGAATTTTTTGGTTTTTTTAATAAAAGGGACCAGATTTTCTCCCCGATATCGGTTTCTCCCGATTGTTGTAGCCCGGGTCAATGTGAAAAAAAGTGTCAGGATTACAATAGCAACAGGGGACGGGATGGGTCAACGTCTTATAACTCCATGGGGACCAGCCTGAGGGGACAAATGTGCCATAGCTGAACACTGTGGGGTGACCCTTGGGCACTAGGCTCACTGTAACTTCCAAATGCTACACTTTCTGGCAGGTTTGGCTAGTTTGTTCAGGGTGTGCAGGTTTTGAATCAAGTAGCTTTCAAGTAGGTTTAATAACTAAATATGACCTGAAACCTTTATTTTTACGGACCTAGCAAAAAGTTATGACCCGCATATTTTCCAAATTTCCTGTGCTCTAGAGACATGATCAGCTTGTAGCAAAGCTGAGATGAATCAAGGCTTTGTGAGCTTTTTTGGAGATGCAAACATGCATCCAAGGTGAAAGCAATAATCCCCTAGCAGCGGAGAAGAAGCCAATTTGCCTGTGATTTAGGTCGTAATGAATCTTTAAAGCCTTTTGGACTGTTTAGTAGGATGGGTGTGCTGCACCTGCTGATTTTAATTGAATGAGGTGACCAGATGTTTGAAAAATCAAGCTCTGAGGCTAATTTGCCTGTTTGAGTTTGGGATCATTCCATTTTCTCAGTTTTACTTTGAAGTTGGAATGTTGAAACACCATGGCCAGTGGCCACGCCGCCAACCGAGCCGACCTAAGCTGCTACTGCTAGGACATCGTGGGATTATCGGAAAGGACTGCTAAGATTTCTTTGTGAGATTTTGGTGTTCATCAGCTTTTGATTCGAATAGGCTGCTCTTCAGAAGGCGTCTGCTTCTGGCCTGGAATCGGTCTCATCCAATCATAAATTCATCAATTTCGCTCTCATCCAACCGAAGCAGGGCTAATTAGTAAAATCTTGAAATCGGCTGTCTCATTCTTGGAAAGATTTATGGTATTGGCCTGGTTGGTGGAGGTCGTACTCAGCAAGCAGAAGACTATCTTGCGACTTTCGACCTTGGACGAGTTCAATTAGGTCCTTGCCTCCATCCCAGCCCTTGGCCATGGCTGCTCAATCGCTTGCTCTCTTACCTTTTGATACCTTCAACGTATTCTCGCAGGACCATGATCAAAGTGATTCGGCGTGGTTATCGATATGGCCGCTTGGATGCACTTTATGGCTTCCTCTCCTCTTGCTGTCTTTGAATCTCCTTTCAATCTTGCCTCGGCCCAATCTATCTTGGCGCTTTTTTCAACCTTTCTTGACTATCGCTGATTTGGATGAGAAAGACATCTATCAATTGGTTCCACCACCTTGGAAGCAACGTTTCTTGTTGGCTTCTACCGCTCTACTGTCCTCATCATCAGTCGCGATTTCTATGTATGATGTCGTCAGAGGGTCTAGAAATGAGTGGAATTATGCTATTGATACGACTGCCCTGTCTACTTGGGTGCGTGGCTGCTCAACCATTTCTTCATGGATGCTTCAAGCAAGAAATTGAGCTGACAAAATTTATCAAAATGGATGTGGTAGCTGTTTTCACTAGCCTACTTATGCCGCTACACCGTCACCAAGCCTCCCTACCTTGTTATGCTCTTATGGCTATCGACAGCTCTAGCTGAGCTTGGAAAAATTCTTCTTGCGCTCGAGAGCAATGCGAGATTATTGTACTTGTTCATAAGCTGGCGAACCCTGCAGCTTTCAGTGATCATTGCGTTACTTTATGTAGCAGGCTCTTACCCCATCTTGGATCGGCTTCCCTCTCAACATGTCTCTTGCCCCGGCTCGGTTGAGTCATCTCTCTTTGGTCTATGACTTTTTTGAGTTTGGCGCTCATCGACGCCAGGGTTAATACCCATCCGTTTTTATCTGATCAGGTCCCTACCTCAAAAGAGACTTGTCCAGAAGACCGTGTCAATTTGTGGCAGTGGTTGTCATTTTCATTCATCACTCCTCTTTTGAAAATTGCGCACCATCGAACACTTCAGGAAGCAGACGTTTGGTTGCTGTCACCATTTTTCCAACATCGTCTACTTTTCAACCGATATCTTCGCTTGATCAAGTTAGTAAGAGATTATTATTCTTGCAATTTCAATCCTTCATCTGACGCTGCTCCTTTTTCCTTCCCGACAAAGAGAGGAGTATTGTCCAAAAAATAACCGGGTGTCATTAACATGGATACTCATTCGATCAAACTCTTTAGATTTGCTAATCGGCCTAGTGGTTCATTTGTGGTCTACTGTCGTCGGATTTGTTTCTACTTACGCTATTAAGCGCATTTTGGACGGTTTATCAATTGGAGACCAGCGCTCGTCCTTCCGATTCGCCATATTGCACTTCTTGTGTAACATGAGTTTTGCCCAATTTGATCTTTGCGGAAAATGGCACACCAGGTTGGAAACTTGTTTGCTTCATTATTAAATTTGAAAAAAAAAGTAATAACCCACTCATGCAATGTCATCAGGCGATGCTATGAGAGAACTCGGGGTCAATTGTTTTGTATCTTGCATGATAAGGCACTCAGAAGAAAAGACTTCAGCGGTTCAGCTTCGATGAAGACTTTAAAAGAGTCCAGCAGCAAGCATCCAGAAGAAAAATCTCATGCTGACATCGGAAAGGTAAGTTTACTTTGCTCTTCGTTATTTACATGCCTTAGTCTCATTTGGTCATCAAATTCAACTTTGATACACACACCTTGAAACTTGAGATTTCTAATTTGATGGGTGGAGATGCTTATGAAATTGCCGAACGATTTTGGAGGTTCCCTGCGCTGGTAACCACTCCAATACGATTACTACTGGCATTGGGGTTTTTGTATAGGTCAGTACCTCCGTTCAAATTATATATTTTTTCATCGTAGCTCAACTGGCTTGAGAAAATCGTTGGACAGATTACTTGGTTGGAGTGCATTTATGGGTGGCATTGTAGTTGGCGTAGCCTATCTGTTGAATTGGCCTCTGATTAAATTTGATGTCAAAGTTGAGTTTCCTCCTAAAGACTTAAAATTAATCCATTGTCTTTATTTTGAGTTTTCAAATGACTAAACAAGGTAAGATATTAATAAGCTGTACGTTTTCATCAGTTCTCGAAAGCATACTCAAGTGCACGCGATAAAAGAATGTCACTCGCCACCGAGACAATTCAGTGTAAGTTTAGCTTTTGGAACTTCCGTGTGAAACTCAGACCTGGGTATTGAATGAGCATGTCCTCAAATCAGCTATTCGCTTTTTGAAATATATGGGGTGGGGTCAGTTGAGCGGCAAAAATGTTTTTTTTTCTCAATCAAACAAGGAATTATGCTAAATACGTTTGCTTCCAACATGTTCAGAGCAGCAATGGACCAACAAAGTTCAAACTTCACGACAAATCGAACTCCAGCTGCGCATTAAACAAATGATCCTTTTCGCCATTATTTCTTTTGTTTGGATCTGGGTTCCAACAGCTGTGCTGTTGGTTTCTTTTTGGGCCTTTACTTCGATCTTCCATCAATCTTTGACTGTCAGTATTGCTTTCACATCAATTTCGCTCTTCTCGACTCTTCAATGGGCTTTGCAAGAACTTCCAAATCAGATTACTTCTTGGTTAAAAGGTTTGGAGCCATTGCTTGTGTCAAAATTTGAGCCATTCTTATTTAACTTATACATCAAGGAGCTGCTCTTTTTTGTAGCATTTGTCTCCATAAGGCGAATTGAAGACTTTTTAAGTGAAGAAGATGTACCTAGCTGGGTCACTAGCCTAACTCGAACAGAAAGTCAACTCGATGAAACCATTCTAAAACCAGGGTTAGTTCACTTCAAAGCCGCAAGTTTTACATGGCCAATGTCAGGAGAGACGGAAAACACGTGTAGATTTAAGCTAGGGCCTTTAGAATGCGAATTTCCCATCGGAAAATTGACCCTCGTGACCGGGCCGACTGGTGCTGGTAAAAGCACTTTATTAGCTGCTATTTTAGGAGGTGAACGATCCGTTTTTTTTTCTCCAGCTAGGCCATTGCTCCAAGGCAATGGCCATGGCATTTGAATACTAATCCGCTTCATTGTATTGCTGTCCATATTCAGAACTTGACTGTATTGAAGGCTCGGTTCATGTAGATAAATCGTTTGGACAACTAGCGTATGCAGCTCAGACCTACTGGTTAGAATCGGCGACTATTCGCAATAACATTGTTTTCCAAAGTGAATTTGATCAAAATCGGTATGGTAAGTTCCCAAGCTCCAGAAACTTTACTTCTAACTGGATTAAAGTCAATGCTCTTAACTTTTTTGATGTTTATCTAGATGCTGTAATAAGGGCTTGCGCATTGGAACATGATCTTAATATGATGCCACACGGTGATATGACGGGTATGCCGATGTGTTTCACCAGTATTTTGATATACCTAATGGAATGTTTCACGCCGCACAGAAATCGGAGAGAAAGGAATCAGCCTCTCCGGAGGGCAGAAGGCCAGGTTTGTTGTTTATTTTCGACTGAGTTCATATGGCTTATAAGATGTTACGTTCGGAAACGTGTGCTAATTGATAACTAATTATTTGAACATTTTTACTATTCGATTACATCCTTTTAGGTACTACAGTTTCCTTGTTTTGGTATTATTAAAAACTTATTAAAATTTAATGTTTAGAATCACTCTTGCTCGCGCCATTTATTCAAAGGCAAAGGTTAGCTACTCTGTCAATTCGCTGACTCCAACTTGTACTAAACAGCTTATTCTAAGAATCTTCTTATCTTTGTTTAGATCTTATTGCTTGACGACCCCTTATCAGCAGTTGATATGCACACAGCCCGAACCTTAGTAGAAGATGGATTGCGAAGCGAGCTGCTTCGAGATCGCACCGTAGTCAGTGTTCATTATTTGAAAGCCTGTGATGACGTGATGGCTAAAAGCGGTTTTCTATCTAGGTCTTAGTAACTCATCATCTTAGCCTTTGTCGACCAGCCGCATCACTTCTGATATATATCAAGGCCGGTCGTCTGGATTACATCGGTCCGGCCCGCGACTTCAATGAGGATCTTTGTAATGTAACCGAGGCTTTGGTACAAAAGGAAGGAACTGAGTCTCACTCTGAAGCAAGCACTGTAATCGGACATTCAGAATTTGATAATATGCCTAAAAGATTGCATACCACAGTAGAAACTGGCGATGGACGTCTTATAGAAGAAGAAAGACGCCAAGAGGGGCAAGTGAGCGGCTCGACATACTTAAACTATCTGCGTGCGGCAGGTTGGGGCTATTGGATTTTAATACTTTTGCTAATCATCTATGCTCGTCTAACTGGTTGGCCCATTATTTTTCGGTATAATTAATGAAAAGTCTCTAAAAATTCTTTGATTTTGCTTTGACGCTACAGGAGTTGCTTCTCAATGGATTCTTAAGGTAAAATCTTCAATGTGCACGAACAATACTGTAGCAAAGTCACCAAGAGCTTGCGCCTTACGCTTTTTTTCTTGGGCTTGCAGCTTTGGGGAGAGGCATACCCACATTCAGCTTTTCAATTTTTTTCAATCCTCGATCCCACCAAAGGCTTCCCCAGGCCTGATATTGATGTAAACCCTTGGATTCGACTTTATTTAATCATTGGTTGGTAATTCTATACCCTTAATTTGGTGATCAATATTGCTAAAAAGGCAAGATAAAATGTTGGTTTGTAGGATTGAATAGCGCGTTTGCTATTCTCGCCGGTGAGCCATGGTTTCAGGATTCGCTTTCGAAACAAATGCTCAGGTTTTATTTTATTGCTCCTTTGTGAAAGGTTTGGCGATTGGTAATTTAGCCAAATTGAAGGCCTCCCGTAAGCTGTTTACGGCGATGCTGACGAAAATTGTGGGCTCGACAATCAGATGGTCAGCTAAGCACCTCATAATTCTTTTCAACTTAAAGTTGATTGATTTATCATTATATTCTATTATTACTATTTTAGGCATGACATAACCCCAGTAAGCCTGATAGTGGGCTGGCTTCTCCAGAGGCAATTATCCAAGCTAATTGCTTTCATCAGACAGGGAGAATTCTCAATCGACTTGTCTCGGACATTGACACCGTCGACTTTGCTTTACACAATACTTGCACTAATGCTCTTCGCGGTGAGCGAAATGAGAACACTAATAGGTTGCATTGGCTGATGCCTTGTGAATTAAATGATTTTACTAACCAAGTTCGATTTTTTCCAATCAAAGGAATTATTGCCTTCATGATTTCGCTTTTTGTTGTGATTATCATTGTGCCCAAGTTTGCACCAATAGCATTGTTTGTGTCGTGGTTATACATCAGGCTAGCACCAGATTATGTAAAAACAGCTCGAGATTTGCGCCGATTGGAGTCTGTTTCTAGATCCCCAATGTTTCAAAATTTTTCGAATGTGCGTCCCTATCTTTACTGATAAAGTAATGATTTAATTTATGAAGGACGTTTTGCAGCTTTTATATGGGATCCAATCCATTCGAGCGTTTGCTGCGGAAGAGCGATACGAAAACCTTTTCTACAAATCGTGTGACACATTTCAAGGTATGTTTGGATTACTGTTGTTATTTTATTTGAAAGCCAAACTAACACTTGGCTAATTTGGAAATAAGCTATGGATCATCATTATTGGCTAGCAAACTTTTGGCTCATGTGGCGCTATGATTGTCGGTTCATTTTGTTTGCCGATGATTTACTTTTCTAAAAGGTTGACAATGAACACTCAAATGATAATCTGCTTTGAAAAACTGCTTAGGTCTGGGATCGGTCGTGGTTTTTTTAACTACTTCTTTTGCTCTGGCTTCCGGTGTCAGCGAAGGGTTTGCTGCAATTAGTGTTGTTCAAGCCGAGATCTTTGCGCAAGCAACTCGTTCATTGGTTTCCGTATTTGCCCAACTTGAGTTAGACTTTAACGGTAAATGCATGATTTCGCCTTTTCGGACGGATAACATTTCAAACATTTTAAACCAGCGGGCTTTGACAAATTGGTCAAATCAAATTCCTTTTTTAATCACGAATTCTAGCTGTCGAGCGTATCTCAGAGTACTTGGAAATTCCTCAAGAAGCGCCAGCGATAATTGAAGCCTCAAGGCCACCTGCATATTGGCCTTCAGATAACTCTGGTCTAATTGTAGAGGATCTGGTGGTAAAGTATGCCGAGCATCTACCGCCTGTTCTCAAATACGTCTCCTTCACCATCGAACCAAGGCAAAAAGGTAGTCATACTTGGTTTATGTTTGAATTAAGCTTTCAAACCTGATTTGATTTTCGTACGTGATTTTATGCCAGTTGGCCTGGTTGGTCGAACAGGTTCCGGTACGTAAATGGAATTTTAGGCATAGTAGCTGAATATATCGCTATGAAGGCTGATCTTGTGCATTGCTAATTGCGTCTTGTATTCTAGGCAAATCCACATTGGCCCTGTCATTTTTAAGAATCCTCGAACCATCTGAAGGAAAGATTATTTTGGATGGGATTGACATTGCTAAAATTGGCTTAGAAGACTTGCGCACTCGAATAGTAAGTCATGAATGATTTGCGTAAACTTGGCATTTTTAATCACGTCTTATTTCGAATGTAAATCCATCTAACAATGACATGAATGATCCGGTTTGTTAATAGACAATTGTGAGCCAAGATGTTACTTTATTTGAGGGTACTATTCGAGACAATTTAGACCCTTTAGGCGCTCATTCAGATCAAGAGTGTTGGGACGTTTTGAGAAGGTGCGGTTTGGCTTCGGAGGCTGCTGTATTCAGCGGAAATTCAATTTCATCAACTACCCTTTCCCATGAGGATTCAAGCGAGAACATAGCGGATTGTACTCAACGAGAAACGTCTGAGCAACCTATGATTGAAAGTCTTGATATGAGACTCAGTGAAGGCGGAAGAAGTTTCAGTGCTGGCCAGCGTCAAATGTTAGCCCTGGCGAGAGCCATGTTGAGAGAAACAAAAATAATCATTATGGATGAAGCTACTGCCTCGATTGATCTCAGCACGGATGCCAAAGTAAGCACAATGCGTTCATGTGGCTTGTAAGACAATATGTTCGAAATTTTTGATGGGGAAACTTGTGTATCGAAGATCCAAGCTACAATTAGAGATTTCATGAGTACCTCAATGGTAATTACCATTGCTCATAGACTGTTCACGGTCATAGGTTTGTACAATTTTTAATGAGTCTCCATGAAAGTTAGGCTGAGTCTGAGATATTTTTCCTTCGATAACAAATTGTTATGATAGATTACGACAAAATTCTGGTGTTAAATGAAGGCAAATTAGTTGAAGCCGGCTCACCTAGAGAGTTAATCAAGAGACCCAAAGGAGAATTTAGGAGAATGTGTGAGCTTAGTACTGATTGGAAAACACTCAAGAGGATGATAGGAAGCGGTGAAGCTCAGGAAGAAGTTTAAATAAGTAGGGGGAATTTTATGACTGATTACATTTTCAATTTGGGCTGTTAAGCAAAAAATGCCGCATTTGTGTTTGATTGGCTTAGAGGCTTTTCCTACTTTGATTTTTTCATTTTATTTCTGTTCAATGAAATTCAAAAATCATGCGAGAAATTTGTTGAACAGAGTGTGTGGACCTTAAGAATCAATATACGAAAGCAAAGGCTGGCACAAATAAATGATTGATTGCTGAAGCCTAAAGCAAGGCTGGGTGTCTCATGAATTGGGGCTCAATGCTTCTATTTTTCCCTAATCAAAACTAGGGCCATGAACAATGCCTACTAAAGTTGTAACAAAAATTATTGCTGCAAATGGACCTGCAGCCTGAGAACTTACCATCACCAAAAAATTAGTTCTGTAAACCAATAGTTGAGGTTGCACAGAAGCTTTTATGTTTTTTTTTTGCAAGAAAAGTAGCCACAACACCTACAGAAATGATATTGCGGTTAAATTGTATTTACCTCTTTTAATATATGCCCAATCAGTTACTCCAGGAAATTTGTATTAACCAAAAATGAAGTTGTGAGTTTTTAGGGTTTGGACTGAAACTTAGTAACCAAATAAGTAGTATAACCTAAAAAAATCCCTAAAGAGTCATTAGTTTCCAACTCCCCCTAAACAGTTCTGCATTGCAGTTGAGATCTTTCATAGATTCATATAAAAATTCCCACATCTCAGGATTCTTTATACCACAATTATCATACCTACTTCTGTTATTTTTCAATGTTTTCTTCTCCACCATCCTTCTCTATCACAACTTTTACTGGATTTATTGATCTATTTTTATTAACCACATGAAATAAATCTGATTTTGAATTTAAAAAATGATTCATTATTTGGATTGAATCAACTTTCAAAAAGCAAAGAAATCTGAGCAATCAAAAACTTTATCAATTTGTTTGTTTAATTTTTTTTTTGAAATCATATAATTATTTTAATTTTGAGAGGACTTTTTATCCTGAATGCATGAACCCAATCCTTCATTTATATAATTAAGTCATAACTCAGGCATCTGCAAAGGTTAAGGAGTCTCAATCACTTTCAATTTCTACTCATCATCTAGCAAAGTGGTCCCATGGGATATTTCCATGATAATTATGAAGCTGTTGGAAGTAAGATTTCTACCTTTATGATATCTGTCAAGTTGTGTGAGGCTTTGATTGCACATATCCAAACCATCACTTAACCACTTTGTGTAACCAAAACGTCTATTAATGAGACTCTTTAATGAGCTCTTAAATTTATTAAAATAGCTGTGACGAATATTTCGGGTAAGTTGGAGGAAATGATGAGCTATTAATAGAAATTCCTGAATAATTTAAGGTTTAATATCAATTATAATTATAAATGAAGAATTTCATTTTAAAGAAATAATATTACTTGAAGATTTAAATTTTTTAAATAATATTATATTATATTATGATAATAATAGCTTTAAAAAATTTCACAATGATAAAAAAAACTTTAATCAAAATTTAACAATTCATTTAAAAAAAAAAAGTTTTTGAAATGAATTATTAAAGATTTGTTTGTTGTTTTTTTTTTAGAAATTTATTTTTTTAAATCTTTATGTTTTTTTTTTTTTTTTTTTTTTTTTTTTGAAAAATAAATAAATTTAAATTAAAACTGAAGTATTTAATTACTTAAATTTAGTTATTTATTTTCAATTTTCAAAATTTAAAACTATTAAATAATTTTGAAAATTTATATTTCCTTTTTTTTTTCTTCTTCAATAAAATTGGGAAAAAAAAAATATTTATTTAAAATATAAGAGAATTTTTAATTTTTTTTTTATATTTAAAAGATAAATCTTATAAAAATCAAAATAATAAATTTTTTTTTTATCATTAGATAAATTTTATTAACATTTTATTTTAGTTACCTAATCATCATATATCTGATTATAAGGCTAAAATACCAAAATTTACTCATAATAAAGTCATTAAAATACTAAAATTTATTACAAAAAGAAAATTTATTATATTTTAATATAAATTTATTTATTTTTTTTAGAATGATTATAAAAAGGTTACTTCTTTACTTATTTTCACCTCAAAATCTTTGATTATATATTTCAAGAGTTTTTTGAAATCTGAGGGAATATTAACTTTTATTATTTTAAATTGGAAATAGAATATTATAGCCTGATTAATTCTATCATTACTAAAGATAAATAGATAATGAATTTCTCAAGACTTAAGCCTTTGTTATTTTCAACATAAATTTATCAATTTAAAAATATTTGAACTAATTACAAAACATATATAGAAAAAGTAATAAATTTTGTGTTTTATAATGAGATGATATTTGAATAGGTATCAATGAGGCCATAGATAAGGTTAACAATGTACTGGCTGCTTATCTCAATGATTAAAAATTTGGATTTTGGAAAGTTTTCAAGGCTTCAATAATTAAATTCACAGCTTAAGTCAATGGTGAAAAGGTGAAATGTTTCCATTCTAACTTTATATTAATCTGACTGTTACACTTAAGTTTCTACAAAGATTCTTTTCAAAAATAGCAGATAATAAAAGACATCAGTTTTAAATCTCATTTTTTTATAAGCTATGATATCTTAACTTTAATTATTAAACTCTGAGCTTGAGCTAAAGTAGTCTAAAATGCTGAATTAAATAAAATATGATTAAGAAAAAGAAAAATAATCTTTTAAAGTCAAAAACTGATTGAAAAACTTTATTAAAGAATATTTTCTTTTGAGATATGATTTTTATCACTTTGTCTTTCAGTCTGATTCCTGAAGAGTTGAAATATGGTGGTTAAACTTTTAATTAATTAAATAAAAATGTTATGGTTGATACTTAGGCTCACTCCTTAAGAGATTATGGGATTGAAATGAGGGTTTATACTTTGATTTTAACTTCATCATTGACTGGATATTCCAAGAGTTGAAGTCAAGAAACAAAGTTTGATAGCCACCTTGAAAGGAATAAAGCTCAAAGGGATCTCTCATCATATTCTAACAATAAATTCTTCCTTAGTTTATTCACATAACATATTTTATGCCTGAAATTATATTTACAAATATATCCTCATAAGGTTCCATTTTCATTTGTCAATTAAAATTAATTAAAAAACTAAATGATAATAAATTGAGAGAAAGAAAGAACCATCAAGAAATCTACCCTTGAGAGAACTTAAATTGAATATTTTTTAAAAAAATCATTAAGATAAATAGGAGACTGAAAAATGAATAATTGTCACAGGGGCTATTCTATGTGAAGAGGGCCTGGAACTCAATGAACAGAATTACTATGGTAGGACTCAGAGAAACAAAAAATAAATACAATTACTTATAAAATAAGAGATTCAGCTAAACAATATACAATAAAAAATAGCAAAAATAAAGAGCCAACCAAAAATCAATCCCATAAAACTGTTTCAACCTTTTCAGAAAGAAGGAAAGGGTTTATTAGGATATGGTAACCAAACCTCCACTGAACAGGTGAGGGAAGGCAAAGAATGACTTAAGAAAATAATAGTATAATACTCCTTAGTAAGAAATAAAATATTATTATTTGTAAGTCCAATATATTAATCAACTGGGGGAAAACCCCCAGGTGGGTGAAAAGGGGCTGGTTTATGTGAGAAATACCAGCCTGGAGTTTGAGTGCTGAATCCAGGGGCTGTATGATTCACAGAGCCTTCTTGAGTGAGGAATTTAAATTAATTTTATTCCAGTTTAGTTTGAAATGAATTGGAAACCTGTATTGGTGTCCCAATACAGGTTTTGTCTTCTTTGGGTGAATTAAGGCTCTTCCCCTGTATTTGATTGTGAAGCGTATTAAGCTTTATTGGGTGTATTTGGTGGATCTTCCATGAACTGCCCTTGCTGGTTGGTTTTGAAAGATCATCAATTATTCACCTTTGCTGATTCCCTGGCCCTTTTCTTAATGGTTATTACAATAAAACAATAAAATTTAATTTTAAAAAAAAAATAATTCCAGGGATTAAATTTGCTAAAGTTTTCCATTGAGAGTTTTTCATAATTTCAAAATTAAGAAATTTTCTAAATGCAATATCCTAAATAAAAAAATAAATTTCAAAAAATATTGAAACAATATATCTTATAGTCTTGCATTAAAATTAGTAGAATGGATCAAATATGAATCCAAAAATTCCATATATCTTTCTTCAACTAATGAATTTAAATGAATTGGGGAGTTTCAATTTTGAAATAAAAATTAATTTATTTTCTCTAACTTAGAGGGGGAATAGAAACTTTCAAAAATATTAGTAATAGTCTGAGGTGATTCTTGTACAATAATCTTATGAATAATGATATGATAAAAATTTCCATCTAATTTTATTCTGAGGATCACCAAATAAACAGAGAATATTACTATTGATAATAGTTCCCTGAAGTTCTGATTATTTAGTTAGCAATTTGTTTGAGTTTGGTTCTATCAAAAACAATGTAAAAGCCAGTCTGTTCAGCTTCTTCAATATTCTAAATTTGGGTGTGTTTTTGCTTATATTTAGCATGATTAAAATGGATTGAATTACATGAATGTGAAATGATTTACTCCTGCATTTAAAAAAGGTTAAACGCAGGTGTTAATGCTATAAAGGCTGGGAATTTTTAATTTTAAATAGTTTGAAGAGAAAACTGCGTCTGAAAGCCATTTTCATAAATTCAACAAACATAATTTGTAAAGGGATCCACTTATTTTATGTTTTTTTACCTAATTTCAAGGCCTACAGATTTCCTCAACTATAAGTGTTTTTGATATAAGAATGCTTCATATATGACCATAACATTTGAACTTCTTTGTAGCAAGGAAGACTTTTTACCTGTGCCTCAGATTATTTATGTGATACATATCACAAGGAATATATCAGAGTTTTGATAACTGACTCATGATAAAGTAACATCCTTGAACCTAAAAAATAATTTGATAAAATATTTTAACCTCAAGTACACAGAGAACTTTGCTTGATTCCTTCCATAAATATCAAAAATATATTTCAATTTTTGAATTTTTAAAATAAAAAATTGAACTTAAAAGTTCTCAATTGAAAAGTAATATGTTACCCTTTTTGAATCTTATTTTAACAAAAATAATATACAAAAATATTCTAAATATTACTTGATAATTAAGTCTGTTTGAAGAAAATTATCAAGAATGAAAACAGAAAACTTCCAAAAAATTGAAAATCATGAATTTGAATGTCATTGAAGTTAACTTTTGTGTATTATTTGGGAAAATTTTACAAATTAAGTATTAATTTAGAAAATATTGTCCTTTGTTTTACAATGGAAATTAAATAAATGACAATTCCAATGAGTAAGGATACACTAAAGTTTCATTACCCCACATTCACAAATTTCCAATTTCTAATTGCAAAGCTGCTTGAAATTCAACTGGAAATTTTCTTTTTTAAAAAAATTTGATCAAAATTTATTTGATTTTTTTATTTCTTCAGGATAATGAGACAAAAAATATTATTTAAAATTGAAATTAAAACTATGATAAACAAATCCTATACATGAGAAAATATAAAAAAATTGAATTGATAATGAATAAATAAGGAAAAAAAATATTCAAATCAAGAGAATGATCTACAAAATAGAAGCTTGAATGATTTCAAAAAAACCAAAACTTGTATAAAAATCTTACAAAATTTAAACTTAAACTTTTATGTAAAAAAATAGAAAATTTCCAAAAATAATGAATTTAATCAATACTTTATCTCAGGTATAATTAAAAGAGAAAATTTGACAATGTTTTACTCTTTTATGGCTTTTTTCATTTGAAAAAAAATGAATGAAAGATATATGATATTCATAGGGTGTTGATAAAGCAAGGCCAGTGTTTTTTGGGTAAATTCAAGGGACTTGCACTGTGGTACAAAACCTTTTTCTGGAGAGGTAAAAGTCCAATCAAAAAGCTAAAAAATAATTTAACCTCAAATTACATGAGGAAAATTGGAATTATAGGTTAACCACAAAATTCTCCTAGTAAAACTTTGGGAATAAACAATCCTTTTTATTTCCCATAGAGCACTGCCAATAGGGAGACATTAACTCAACCCCATTAGACCCATGATTCTCTAGATATAATAGATTTAAGCAGAAATTGAATAAATAAACTCTGTAATAGAAATAAGAAAACCCTTTTAGAGGATATAAGAATATTACATCTTTGGTTCTGATAAGCATATGTGGTAACATTATTATTACAGAACTATATGTTTCATGGGCTTATATCTAAAAAATCACTTAAATAAATGCAAGCATGGATTAAAACCTATCAATCTATACTCAATAAGTAGCAAGAAAAATTACACCTAGCTTGAAGGATTAGAGCTGATGGATAGACCGAATTTCACCAAAGCTAAAGGCTGTGTAGCAGGATATTAAATCCTAGTTTAAATAAATAATAAGTTGCAGAAATATGGAGACTATGTGTCCTCATGTCAGAAATGGGCAAGAAACAAGAACATTCACCATGAGAAGTTTGGACTACTCAAGCCTCTGTGGATTCCATCTGGCCCTTGGACTTGATTATCAATGGACTTTATCACTCAGTTGCTATTGTCCAGCAACTTTGATTAAATTTTAGTAGTTATGGACAGATTCTCAAAAATGGCAATATTTATTCCAACTTATTCAACAATAACTTCCTTGGAATTATCTAAAGTCTTCATCAGTCATGTCTTTTCCAATTAGTATTGTTAGTGATAGAGGTTCTTTATTTGTATGCTTATTCTGGACCCAATTATTTCAGCAGCTCAAGATATCAAAAGATCTTTAAATTGCCTTTCATCCTGAAACAGATTTACAGACAGAGAGGGTAAATCAGATTCTAGAACAGTATATTTAGATGTTTGTCAGCTACTATCAAGATGACTGGCACATCTGGCTCCCTCTGGCTGAATTTCCCTATGAAAATGCAGAACATTCATCAAAAAAACAATCCCCTTTTTTTACCATTTATGGAGGAAATATCAGCTTTGATTCAATTCAAATTTCTCAAGACACACCTGCTGTAAAGCTATCAACAAAACACCAATCAGTACAGTGAGTGGTCAAAGAAGAATTAGAGTCAGAAATAAGGTGGTTTAAGAAGTATGCAGATGGGAATAGGACAATTCCACCTGATCTCCAGCCTGGGGACAAAGTATGGCTAGCCTCAAAAAATATAAATACTACAAAACCCACAAAGAAGCTCTTAGAAGAATGGTTGGGACCTTTTGAAGTCTTGAAGAAGACTTGGAGCCATGCATATCACCTCAAGCTGCCTCAACAATTGAAATCAGTTCACCCTCTATTTCATGTGTCCTTATTAGAACCAGTAAAGCAATTTAATAGCCCAAACAAAAACCAATTGCCACCACCATCAGTCCTAGTGGCGGAGCAAGAGGAATGGGAAGTGGCTCATGCTATGAGCTCAAAGCTCAAGAGAGGTATATTATGGTATCTTGTAGAGTGGAAAGGATTTAGTGAAGACCTAGAAACAAAAAAGTGGGAGCCAGCTTCCAACCTTACCAGCTTGCCAGACCTTGTCAAGGACTTTGATAGCTTTTATCCTGACAAGCCTGGCCCAAATACCTCAATAGTTTTATTTTATGGTGCTTGGTGGGGAGTAGAATTTCTGAAAGTAAGTTCCTCTCCTGGAATGCACCTTTAAGGAGGTATTCCATCCAAAATTGATGTAAGAATCACCTTGGCCACTTCATGAACTCTTGTCAATTCTTTGGACAGGTTCAGAAGTCCTTGCAACATAAATTCCCTCAAGTTGGTACCTTTCATAAAGATATGGACAAAATCCTATTCTTTGTTTTCTGTTCTTATTATGCCATTAATTTCTATTCAAGAAATTTCTTACATCAAGCAATTTTATGGAAAAAGCTCTTCTTTTCTTTTATGGTGCTTGGTGGGGAGTGGAAGCTATGAAAGTAAGTCCCATCTCCTGGTATAAATATCTGAGGGTTTCTACTTCTTGTAAAACAACACCTTTTCCACTCTGTGAGAATCAGATGCTTGATTTCATTTTTCAGCTGAATTTATGGCCAAAATCAAGCATCTCACCACAAGAAGGACACCTCTCAGAATCTTTCTTTATTTCTTTTTTCCTTAATCTCTTTTCTATCAATTCTTTTAATAACCTTTTTTATTTTAATTGTATGATTCTTTTTCATTTTCTTTCTTTATAAAAGAAGAAGCATCCCCTCCCATACCATGTATTGGGAGGGTCCATTTTTATTTTTGTATCAATAAGAGCAGGGATAAAATTTAAATGGATCAAAAACAAAGTTCAACAAGCAGTTTCATTCTTTACCAAAGTCATAAAAAGTCCTGTCAAATTAATTTACCAACCCACTCAAAAAGGGGAAATCAATTATTTCAGTGAATGAGTATGACCTAAAATCAGCTCTGAGATTGCCTGAAAGGACTCCAAACTTTACTCTGATTATTCTCCTGGAAGGACCCATCCTTGCAGAAAATCCAAGCCTATTCAAATTCTCCTCAAATAATAACTTGAAGTCATCAAGACCCAGGGAATTTAGCCACCAATCCTCCCAATTTACCCCCAGAAACCCTCAAAAGGCCACCACTGACCTTCTCAATCATCCTTCAAAAGGGCCCCCATATAGCCCTTCAAAGTCCTCAAAGCCCCCCTAGACCATGGTCAATGTTGGTCTAGAGGGTACAGAAACCCTCCAGGATACCCACATGCCACAATGAATGCTGCAGGCCATAAATTCAGGTATGGGGGCCATTGGTCCCAATTTTTCCACTTTGCCCCCCCAGATCCCAAACAAAGGACATCAGACAAGGGGCCCAGGACAGGAAGAGTGGGCCATAAGCATCAACATCACCAAGAGGGCATATATGCCGTTTTGGTCAAGGATCAGGGGGGTTTCCCATTGATCAAGAGGCCATGGGGATAGAAATAAAGCAAAGGTGTGGGAAATTCTTCATATGACAAAAGAAGGAGCTCAAGAATGATAATGATAGCCTTCCAAAGGGTTATTGAGAGTCAAAGAGGTTCATTGAAGCAACATACATACATTAAAATATTGATGAATATATCCACTATGCACTATTTTCAAGCTCTCTTCAGTGGTGATGACCATTTTGTATTATTCCAAACAAGATTTTGAAATGTTTATTTGATTAGTTTGTTAAATTTTATTTTTGTTCAGCACAAATTCAAGGCCAGTGAAAGGTTCAATTCAATTACACTTGCACAAGACCATCAGAGCTTGTGAAAATGGATCAGCAGCAAGTTTGTTAATGGGAATGAAGAGAGAATTTTAATTTTGAAGCTAGAGGATTCAGATTAATACTATGTGGATGGAGGGTGAAATTTCAAACAAATAATTCCTAAAATGGTGTTCATGAGCCCACCAGTTTCAAGAAGGGGATACTGTCACAACCACAATAAGGGGAAAATGGTATTCTGTCCTATCTTTCCTCATACCACCCAGACTAGCAAATCAGTAGAAAAAATGAGCATTCAGCTTCAGCAACTTCCTTGAGGAGCTCAATACAGTATGGAATCCACAATACAGCCTTGTATTATTTATACAGACTGTGCTCACTCAATAAAGTTCTGGATTAATCAATCTGGGATTGTATTATCACCAATTCCCACCAAACCTCCTGTACAGAGTCTGAGCATCAATATGGTGTATTTATTATCCAAAACCAATTAAATAAATTATTCCTCTCAATAAAGTTCACTCTTTGGATCAGGGATGGCGGATTCTTCCACATACCAGCCCCTCTTTCTTCCTGTGAGCCTTAGAGGTAATTTCATATACCCAAAAGACCACAAATACAAAAATAACATATTAATATATATAAAATGAATTTATTTATATTATTAAAATAAAAATCAAAATATAAATATAAAATTATATTAAAAATAAAAAATTAATTACAATTTAAAAATAAAAAATACATTAAAATTTTGTAAGTATAAAAGTACATTTATACTTGGAAAAATTAAGTAAAAATGAAATTTTAACAAAATTATGAAAAAATAAATAAATTTGGAAAAAAGTTAAATAAAAATTATTATAACTTTTTATCCAATAAATAAACACATAAAAATTATTTCACCATTGGATTCCTCATAAAAAATCAGGTGGGGTCACCTCTGAGTGAAATTCTTGTAACTCAACTCTAAATAAGCTTAAATTAAGTTTTTAGTATTTTCAATACAAAAGTTGAAAATCCTCAAAACCTTAATTTAATTCACACCACATGTGGTGTTAACCATCAATTTTTGTGTTAAAATTGAGGTGTTGTGTTTAGTTTAGAAGTTATGAGGAATTGAAGTATTTTCAATTGAATTCAATTGAAATGTCAAAATGTGCGCATGTATTACATAAGTGAACTTTGATTTACATATGAGGTGTCAATTATTACTGTATTGTACTGTACAATTGAATTGAATTACATATGTAAATTATAAGTATAATACATGATGAGGAATTAAAGGAAAAATAAATTGGAAAGATTAAATTTGGGGGGGAAAAGGAACTCCAGCTCTAAGGGGGAGCTAGACCCCCAAAATACTTGCTGACAGGCGTGGGATGTCAAAATTCACGCAAAAGTTCATCACTTTTGGCCTGGAATCGAGTCACAGGGTCTGTGGACTCAATTGATGATGAGGTTTTGATACCAACTGGGGTAGTTTTAGCTGTTGCCAAGAAGGTAAAACTACCCTTAAGATAAAACAACCATAGTAAAAACAGTTTTAACTGGTTTCTACGCCTCTTACACACATTCTGACGTGTTTTGAAGGCTCTAGGCCTGGTATTGCTATAGTAATGGCTGATTTAAGGGTCTAAAATGGCTAAAAATGGCTTAAACCAGCCCTTTTTGGTCTAAACCAGGGTTCAATGATGCCATAATTGGCTTTTCTGTTGTCAGACTGTTTTTCACGACTGACAAGAGTAAAATTTACTTTTGGAGTAAGAGAATTGATGGCTATAAAAGAATGTCTTCTTTGCCCCACTTTTCTCTTCATGTTAGAATCTTTTCCTTTTATTAATTAGTTTAAACACTGTTAAACCAATCAATCAAAGATTCCAACCACCATTTTCAAATCATTTTAATCCTTTTAACCACGTGAAAAAATCATTATAATCATTGTTTGTAACTCTTATAATCATTTTTACCCCTGAACCACCCCAAAAGTGAATTAAAGCATCTTTCATCACTGTAAACTTTGTCACTTTGCTTCCAAATTCACTCTGGTCACTTTTGGGCATGTTTTCTCTTTAATATCCTTTTTAAAGACTTTGTTCTTTAATTAATTGCTTGCAGTTCTTTGCTCAATTAATTCGAATTGAAATTGCTCTTGAAGAAATTTCTTTTGTAGCCTTAAAATATCTCTTGTAGAGTATTTTTTGGATAAATTTTTATTGTTGGTAAAACAATAAATTTTTAAAATATTATTGTTTTATACTAATAAAGTTATAAACAATAAAATTGGCGTGTTTTCTCTTAAAAAATAATACTTCATACTATTTTTAATTGATTTTTACCTTATACAAATTTTGAGGACAGGAAAAGTACTTGATTTTTAATCAAAGTTTCATATCCACACCTTACACTTCCCCTGGGGACTGTAACAACCACTACTCAGGGGTAAGAGTATTAAATTTTACACCCAATCAAACACCTCAAACCAGAAATCCACTGTGTGTATCAGCAATTAGTTTGAGCAATCTTCCTTTCTGAGACATGCATACAGTCTGGTTCATAAATACAGCCTGTCAACTTCTGTACAGGTTGGAATTACCCAATACAGTTTGGATACACCATCCTGAAGCTGTATGATCACTCAGTACCACAACACCTCTTGTATAGATCCTGTACAGCTGTACAGGACCTGTATTGGAAATATTCAATTAAATCATCAATTCCTCTCATGAAAACTCTGAATCTGGATCAGGGCTGGTGATTCTCACATTTACCAACCCCTCTTTCTCCCCCCTGGGGGACTTTTCCCCAGTTAATTAATTTAGTTTATTTAATACTTTATGAGTATTCTTATCCTTATATTTGGGTGTTATATTTATTAATTTTTAGTTAGTATTTGCATTTCTTTCTTCACCTTTACAGTCTGTGTTGTGGTGGCAATATCCTTATTATCCCTTCTCTTGCTTTCTGACAGGTTGAAACAGTTGACTTGTACTTTTTTGTAGTTGGCTCTTTTATTTTTATACTCTTATTATTTTGTTTCTTCTTTCTTATATTTATTTTATTAGTAACTTCATCTCATTACCCTGTTAAGTGTACTGCCATTTTACCACATCTTGAGCCATCCATAATTTAATCCCAGTTTACTGAGTTGCAGGACCTCTTCACTTAGAAGAACCCCTGTGACATTAAATTAATTAACTAGTATTTGCTTCTTTCTTCTAATTAATTTATATTCATTTCTCTCATTATTCAATTATGACTCTTTCATGATCTCATGATTCTTCATGATTATAATTTCTCTCTTATCAATTTTAATCTCATTTGTTTTATTGAAATGAAAATTGATTCTTCTCATTTCTTGGTCATCTCTGACCATCTCAATTTCATTCTCAATTTTATATCAAATCTAAATTTTCTTCTGTTTTATTCTTCAGGTTGTATTAGGATCTTTATTGATTGGTTGATTGATTGGGATTAATTTTGGTTATTGATCCAGTGATTCAGTATTCTTTTTGGATTGGGTTGATTGAATGGATTTGAATTCCTCAAGATAATTGATTTATCTTCAAAAATTGATTTTGATTATTAATTTATTTTATTCATCAAGATATTGAAAAACATCACCACTCCTGTCCTTATCACTTGGCATGATGGCAAATCTAGATTGTGTGGAGATTTCAGAGCCCTGAATAACTACACAAATGCTGATAGGTACCCTATACCAAGGATACCTCATGCCATAGACAAGCTGGAAAAAGCCAAATACATAACCAAAATGGATTGCATGAAAGGATTTCACTAGAATGGAGTTAAACCAAACTCTATGAAGCTACTTAGCATTAGATGTCATATGGGCATATATGAGTACACTAGAATGCCATTTGGAATCAAAATTTCCCCAGCCCATTTCCAAAGGATGATGGACACAATATTTCAGGAAGAAATATTGGAAGGCTGGATGATGATATATATTGATGATATCATTATATACTCAGAGACATAGGAAGACCATGTGCAGTACATAGACAGAGTACTAAGTAAATACACACCTATTAATCTGAAAATTTCACTTAAAAAGTGTCATTTTTGCCAACAAGAAATATTGGCACTAGGGCCATAGAACAGAACAAAGTAGCAGCAGTAATGCAAAAACCAGTATTAAAGAACATCAAAGAGATAAAATATTTCCTTGGGGTTTCTAGTTAGTAGAGAAGCCACATCAAAAACTTGTCCCACATAACTAGTAGTCTATACAAGTTATGCTCAAAAGATGTAGTTTTTTAAACTGCCAAGGAAAAAAGGGATGCATGTGAGAGGATCAAATATGAACTCATTAATGCACCTGTTCTCATATTACCTGACTTTGAACTACCATTCAGGTTGTATATAGATGCAGCTTGTAGTCAAGGCCTAGGAGAAGCCTTTCACCAAAGACAAATTGTGGATGGTGAACAAAGGTAAGGAGTAATATGCTACAATCCCAGGAAATTGAAGGATTCAAAAGCCAGTTATGGAGCCACTCAGACTGAATGCTTAGGTCTAGTCTGGGCTCTATAAAAGCTTCATTATTACTTGGAGGGTGTGGTCTTTGAATTCTACACATACTTCACAGCCTTGAAGTCTTTACTTAACAAGAATACAAATAGACACATGTTTAGGCGGCAAATAGTAATTCAGGAGGAGTATAGTGGTAACATGGCCATCATATACAAAGACAGAAAAAGCCACACCAATTCAGATGGCCACTGGATAATGTCAAAAGAAACCCAGCTTATGTATTTGAATTAGCTGCCAAGATTCCTATCCATTTCATAGAAATGGACAAGAGAAAAAACTTCAAATTTTCTGAATGGGCACCAGAATTTGGTACCTAAGACAGTGATAGAATTGAAGCAGAAGGAACAGAAACTCCCATATTAAGAATAAGCTCATCAGAACTGCATAATGAATTTTCAAGTTCAGTCACTAAAGCTTATGCCAATCACACATAGCATAGAATAAGTTTATAACTCCTCCAATATAAGTACAGGAGCCCAGAACTGGAATCCCATTTACAGGAGCCCTGGTTGAGGGATTATAAGGATAATAAATTTCTCCTTATACATGGACTATTCTATCACAGAGAGAGGAATACTAGTGCCGTCACTGTGATAGATAGAGATCACATGTGAGCCTTTGAGATATGACCACATATCCAAAAAGGTCACAAGAAAAACTCTATAATAATTATCTTAAAACTAGTGAAAATACCATAAATATGTACAAAATCTGAATTAACTCAGAATCTAATGAGTAAAAATGTGAAATGAATTACACCATTAGATTCCTAATGGTAAAATACACATATGTTGTTTTTATGGCATATCTGAAAAGTCAATAATTACTGAAGAATAAGTAATGATACCCTAAAAAAGACACAAAAACTTATTTAACTCAGAAACCAATGAAACAACATGTGAAATAAATTGTAGCATTGGATTCTCAATGAAATCCACACATAAACCAATAATATGGCTATTCCATAAAGTCAATACTTAAGGAATTAAGCTGAACAAATGCACTTTTTTGGTCAATGCATATATTCATGGTTTTTAGCTAGTAACTCTTGAAATATACAAGATAGAGAGTTAAACCAAAAAGATTGTCACCACGTAATTACTGTAGAAACACAGACATGAACTTTATTTTTCAATCTATAAAAAATGTTAAAACTTATAATGGTTTATTGAACAAAATCACTGGAGCTGTTGACCACTTTGTTGTGAAAGTGATCCAAACTTAAAAAAAGGTAGACATTCAGGCTTTACTAGCTCATACATGAAAAATTATGTAATTTTTATTATAATATTCAAGGTATAACCCCTTGAAATCAATGTTTTAAGTTTAAAATATTGAATTTCAACAGAAAAGATGAGTTACAAGAAAAATCATCAAAAATAGAGTTTTAATGATGTAATAAAATTCTCTTGAAAGTTTTATAATTAAATGCCAAGCTATCTGAATGCACTCTCAGAATAGCTGTAGCATGTATAACTTAAGATTTATTAATAATCAAAGTTTAAGCTTAAAGTGGATCATTTATGATCACTCACTGTAATCTTATTTTAAGTTTAACAGTTATATAAGTGATAAAACTGGTTAATACTATTAGATTATTATTAATACTCATAAAATACACAAAGGTTAGGCTTCTGCCAAGCCTATGATTTCATAAAGCTTAGAGTTATAGTGATAACTCTAAATAATGGCGTAATAATGAGATAAGAAGGTTTGATCATGACAGAATCACACTAAACCTTAAGATACTGATCATTTACAGTGGATACCATCAGTACACGTCTACTAGAAGCCTACTGGACTCTAGAAGGGAGGTATTTACTATAAATAGAGCCCTTTTTACTCTCTTTTCCCCTCAGGCCCATCAAAACAATTAAAACAGTTAAATCCAAAGGTAAAACTTTTATTCTTGATATATAGATCTCTTAAATTATCAAAGACCAAAAGTTATCTTTATTATAATAATCATCTTTGACGTGATTACTCCAATTGTTCTCTTTTTTTGTTATAATTCTCTTAATAATCTCATTTCCATGTAAAATCAAGAAAAACTGTAATTTCTCTTACTTTTATTTGTAAACACAATTTGAATAAGTTTTATTCACATTATTTTGCGTGAAATCATTCAAAATTATTATATCAAGCTTCAAAAGTAGGTTATTTTCTCTTATTATAATAATTTCTCTTTATTATTACTATCAATAATTCTTTAATTAATATAAATAGTATTTACATTGATATATAATGTTGATATTAGTAATATTATTGTTATGAATTGTTTTTTATTAAGAAAAAACAATCTTTTCCACCTTTATTATTTGTTGGTAACAATAATAAAGTGCTTTTAAATATTTTAATTATCATATATGATAAATTTACTTATTATATTATTTTTTCATAATACAAATTATATTATTATATTTATTTAATAATATAATTGTTTTTTACCCCATAATTATAGTAATTCTTTATTATTATAATTATTTCTTATCTTATTTACTTTATTCATAAGGACATTCATAGTACAATAAGTAAAATATTAGTAATTTTGACTTATTGTTTCATTGTCAAACCTTACATCACATATCCCTGATCCTTCAAGAATTCCATGACTGCCCCTACATGGGTGTCAGCCTGTGACTCAAACCAGAGCACAAGCATGACAGCCAGATACCATAAATCAATGGTAGAGCTAAGATACCACCAGAACATGGAGCTGAGCCAAATAAGCTCAAAAGGTATCAAATGAAAGGGGAAACTTTCCCCTTTCCAAAGATACAAGTCCCAGCACCATAGGACAAAGAATAACAGAGTTATTCCTGCTCAAAGCTGTTTCTTAACATAAACCTTAATTTTCACCTCCCATCTGAAATATAGAGTAAGAGGCTTAACCCCATCAAATGGGTATTCAAAATGTAGCTCTAGGTCAGGGCTATCCAATGGAACCAGCCAAACTGAGCTAGCACTAGTATTACTGAAGCTATGGCCAAATTCAGACCAAATAAGGGTGAACAAAACATTCATCTCTCATCTAAATTCTACAGTTTTGGTGTGAGATACTTAAAGTGGGGTATTTTTGGCAAGAGAAAAATTAGGGCTACCTGATGGTGTCATTCATTTACCCATATCTCAACTAGAACAAAAGGTACAGGGAAAACAAGCCCAATACAGCTTTTGCCTAAAATCACGCACATGTTAAAGGTTCTTGTACATGGGATAACTTTGTCATATTTAATGATAGCCATATCAAATAAGGTACCATTGTGTAGAACCCATACAGGGCTACACAATGAACAAATTTTGAGGTTGATATCTCAAAAACTAACAAAGTTATGGCTCTTCTAAGGTCAAAATCCCACAGTTTGGCCAATACAGCCCTACCATGGGATAATATCCCATAACCATGACTATGAGCTGTCAAACTGACAAAGAAGCTTGTTTTACTTCAATTCCTAATAGTTCATCCAATACTGGGGTCCCATACACGTTCTGTACAGCATTCTACATGTCATACATGTCAGAATCAAGCTGTGTGGTCCCCAGATGAAAATTTTCACTCTGTATCAGTGAAAACTGCCCAGATGTGGTTTTGAAACCACATCTGACCCCAATACAGGCTATACAGGCCTTGTTAAAACCACAAGCCAGTGCTAGGAAGTGAAAAATCCTCAGTTCCTCTATGCGGAAAGGTCTAGAAGCCTTTTCACCCCATTTTAGGATAAAAAGGGGCCTTTTCACAGCCAGAAAAGGTTTCCTCATCCTTTTCTTGAATTCCTACATAGTACAACTGTCAAAAACAGTTATACTCTTGGACATAATCAGGTTATACTTTAAATTCAAGTATTTTAGCTCTTATCATAGTAATCCAACTGGTAAGACTGCACCCAGGGTTTTCAATAGAACTCACCACCACTATTCTTCAATAGTAAAACCCTTTTATCTCAATAATAAACCTTCATTGTATTTTAAAACCCTTATTTTTGATATTTATAGCCATGTCAAAGTCATATTTAAGTTGTAATTAGCCTATTTACTGCTTCATCATAGACTCAGCTTGACATTTTGGGGGCTGGCCGTGCTTTTTTGATCTTTTGGACCTTAAGAGTGAGTATTTTACTTATTTTTATTTTTTTCTGACATTTTGTTTTATCCTTTTAGGCGTAAAAATCATTAAAAATATATACAAGACATATCTTATAGTATATATATATATATATATATATATATATATATATATATTTGGTCTATGTCTTATACCAACTCATTTTAAAATTATTATTAATAATAATATGTGGTTAATAACCATCATCAGCTTATTTTTGGCATGTTTTACATATACAAACACATTACAGCCATTAATACAGTCCAAGTTTTTAATTAAACAAGGATACCTCTTACTGTAAAGCCAACAGTTGAGGCGTGGTGAGGTGAATTGTTAATTCAATTACCCTCTTATACAGCCACTTTTTTAAAGATTATACTTGCTACCTACAAGTGAATCTGTGAGATACTGGTATAAAAACAGTATACCAGGCATCTGTAAGCTGTAATTTTGACATGAAATGGTTAATAAAATTACACTGTCATTATACAGGCAATATTGTAGTGACATACAAGCCCAGAGGCCCTCTTAGACGTGCAAACCGCATTTTAAGAAGTCTTAACTGACAATAAGCCCTCTTTTCCTGTTTGATTCAGTGGAATCAAACTACATCCGACTAGAAACCCAGTCACAGGAAAACACACCAGTGACACCCTCAGAACCAGAGCGAAGCAAGGGAAAAGGAAAGAGGCACAGTGAAGGCCTTATCACAGCAAAGAAGTGGACACCCATTGCCACCCATAGGAGTAGAAAACCACAAAACTCTGCTTCAATACGAGGTAAACCAACCTTAACAGCTTGTACAGGGAAGATTACCAGAATTAACCAAATTGTAACCTCTAAAGGTAAATTGCCAAAATAAGCAGACAAAAAATTTGTACAAGGCACAGTCAAAGGTAAATACCCTAAGAGAATAAAGTTTTTGACTGCTTGAAAACACTGATATGTCACCTGTACACCTTGGAAACCTTGGCTTCCAAAGGAACCAACCAGAGGACAGAGAAGGCTTGTTCAGAACCATAAGACCTGGAAGAGGACACCTTGGACACAGTGGTGAATGGCAAGACAATGAGGGAAATCATACCCACTCTGCCATTAACTTTGCAATTCAACAGGAACCTCAAACAAGAGGACTGGAAAGAAATGGATCAAGTTCTTCAGCTCCACCAACTCCTGAAAAATTTATTTCAATGGAGCATGGACAACAAGAGGTTCAACCTGGCATCCCTTGGGCAGAACTTGGAGCAAGTTGCCAGAGGATCTGTCTCAAAGAGATAGACTTCAAAGACCTTATGATAATGACCAAAGGTTGGAATCCCACCAGGCAGTTCAGACTCTTGGAGGTGAGGGCAAACAGGATAAGGGAAAAACAAGCCACTATCCAGGCTATAGAAGAACAACTTACCCAGACAGGGCCTACTCAGATTCCTTCAGGCTCACAAGGAGCAGGCCAAATCAGCTCTCCAGTGGCTTCACACCATTCAGAAGCCAACACATCAGTGGCCAAGAGTCACCATTCTTCACAATACCAGGAAGCTTCCAGGAGAAGACAAGAATACAAGGGAAAAAACAAGACCACTTTCAGCCAGAGAAAGAGAGAGTCAGACCCAATGATCCAGAAGCTGTTGGATTTTGTGAAGGAAGTACACAAGAACCAGAAGTAGTTGTAAATAGCTCTAAAATCAGTAGTCCCCTTAATAGAAATATTACCCCCACTCAGATTGAAAACAATGCTGTCTCATCTGAGAGTAACTTAAACAGCGATGCACTGTGGTTAAAAATGTCCCAATATGCCGAGTAAACTCAAAAGCAGTTTGCAGAACTTGAAGAAAGCCATGAGAGGATAAAAATATTGACAGCCTCCATGGAAAATATTGTTAAGAACCTTCAAGAAGGACATTTTCAATTGCAAAAAGCCTCTGAAGAAACAAACAAAATATTGAAAATAGTCTTTGAAGAACAACACCACAGCAGAAGGGACAGGGATTGTCTGGATCAAGACATAAACAAATTGTTTGATGTCTCCCATAACATGAAGCCCCAACCACAAGGCCATGTCATAGATAATCCATATTACCAAGATGACATCAAACCAGATGCCATGTTGGCTAATAGGGCAAGATCTCCATCACAATACCAGGATGGAGATAATATGGCTTACTCTGAAAGAAGATCATATGGAACTCATAGATTATATTGATGGACTCTTCATTGATGTACCAAGCATACCAGACTACTGGATTACTGCTAGACTCAATACAGCATTTAAAGGTCATGCTAGTATATGGTACACAGAAATTAAAGAAATACATGGAAGGAGAAACTGGCCATGGTTGAAGAGTCAAATTATACAAAAGTACAGCAATGGTACTTGGATATAGCAAATGACCATGTCATTTGAAAATGACAAGTACTCAGTGGACAAAGATCCATATGTGTGGTGTCTTAGCAGTCTAAAAGACTCAAAGCCATTGATCCTCAAATGAGGAATCACAAACTTCTGACACAAATGCCAGGAGAACTAGAGCATGCAGTAAAATGTAGATGCAACCAACTTGCACTTCAGATGATATTGCAAATACCTTACAAGATTTAAGGAAAAAATTTAATATAGGGAAATTCACCCCATATAGAAGCAGTAGTTTCAAAGAGAAACAACCTCTCAGGGAAGAGTTTAAATACAAACCCAAGGAAAGAGTGGCAGAAGTGGCTAAGAAGAAAAATTCATGCCATAATTGTGGTTCAACTGACCACTATCCCAACAACTTCCCAAAGGAAAAGAAATAAGTCTATTCCATTGAGAAAGTCCCAGAGGAGGCATCCCCAACAGAGGATTCTGAATCAGACTCTATGGGTGATGCCATCAGAGAAGAATCTGATGATGAGAAAAACCCAAAAGAAGAATTCCTAGTGAAATACCAAGAGGAAACCCCACTAGAAATCCAGGACATACATTTGGCAGCAGGTGTGCAACAGGACACTTCTAATAAGAACCTGTGCAAACATACACAGGATGCAGAAACATTCCTGGTCACTTCAAATAAATGAATGGTATACATAAATAGAACAGCCACCAAGATGACTGTGAGCCTTAGAGGTAATTTCATATACCCAAAAGACCACAAATACAAAATTAACATATTAATATAAACAAAATAAACTTATCTATATTATTAAAATAGAAATCAAAATATAAATATAAAATTAAATTCAAAATGAAAAAATTAATTACAATATAAAAATGAAATGACATTAAATTTTGGAATTATAAAATTACATTTATCCTTGAAAAAATTAAGTAAAAATGAAATTTTAACAAAATTGTAAAAAATAAATAAATTTGGAAAAAAAAGTTAAATAAAAACTATTATAACTTTTTATCCAAGAAATAGACATATAAAAATTATTTCACCATTGGATTCCTCATAAAAAATCAGGTGGGGTCACCTCTGAGTGAAATTCTTGTAACTCAACTCTAAATAAGCTTAAATTAAGTTTTTAGTATTTTCAATACAAAAGTTGAAAATCCTCAAAACTTTAATTTAATTCACACCACATGTGGTGTTAACCATCAATTATTGTGTTAAAATTGAGGTGTTGTGTTTAGTTTAGAAGTTATGAGGAATTGAAGTATTTTCAGTTGAATTCAATTGAAATGTCAAAATGTGCGCGTGTATTACATAAGTGAACTTTGACTTACATATGAGGTATCAATTATTACTGTATTGTACTGTACAATTCAATTGAATTACATATGTAAATTATAAGTATAATACATGATGAGGAATTAAAGGAAAAATAAATTGGAAAGATTAAATTTGGGGGGGAAAAGGAACTCCAGCTCTAAGGGGGAGATAGACCCCCAAAGTCCTTTCTGACAGGCGTGGGATGTCAAAATTCACGCAAAAGTTCATCACTTTTGGCCTGGAATTGAGTTACAGGGTCTGTGGACTCAATTGATGATGAGGTTTTGATACCAACTGGGGTAGTTTTGGCTGTTGCCAAGAGGGTAAAACTACCCCTAAGATAAAACCATCATAGTAAAAACAGTTTTAACTGGTTTCTACGTCTCTTAAACACATTCTGACGTGTTTTGAAGGCTCTAGACCAGGTATTGCTATAGTAATGGCTGATTTAAGGGTCTAAAATGGCTAAAAATGGCTTGAACCAGCCCTTTTGGGTCTAAATCAGGGTTCAATGATGCCATGATTGGCTTTTCTGTTGTCAGACTGTTTTTCACGACTGACAAGAGTAAATTTTACTTTTGGAGTAAGAGAATTGATGGCTATAAAAGAATGTCTTCTTTGTCCCACTTTTCTCTTCATGTGAGAATCTTTTCCTTTTATAATTAGTTTAAACATTGTTAAACCAATCAATAAAAGATTCCAACCACCTTTTTTAAATCATTTTAAACCTTTCAACCACATGAAAAAATCATTATAATCATTGTTTGTAACTCTTATAATCATTTTTACCCCTGAACCGCCCCAAAAGTGAATTAAAGCATCTTTCATCACTGTAAACTTTGTCACTTTGTTTCCAAATTCACTCTGGTAACTTTTGGGCGTGTTTTCTATTTAATATTCTTTTTAAAGACTTTGTTCTTTAGTTAATTGCTTGAAGTTCTTTGCTCAATTAATTCCAATTGAAATTGCTCTTGAAGAAATTTCTTTTGTAGCCTTAAATATCTCTTGTAGAGTATTTTTGGATAAATTTTTATTGGTAAAACAATCAATCTTTATAATATTACTGTTTTATACTAATAAAGTTATAAACAATAAAATTGGCGTGTTTTCTCTTAAAAATAATATTTCTTACTATTTTAATTGATTTTTACCTTATACAAATTTTGAGGACAGGAAAAGTACTTGATTTTTAATCAAAGTTTCATATCCACACCTTACAATGACTGTCTGTATTGACAATACTCAACATCCATTGATAATTGACAGTGGAGCACACTGCTCCATAGTGGCCAGAAATTATCTGGACAACCACTTCCCAAACTGGGAATAACAACTCTTGCCCACCAAGGCAAAGAACTTTGAGAGTGCATCAGGGTAGATGACTTCCATTGGGACAATTATCAAAGAGATAATTATATCCCATAGAAAAGGTAACATCAGACTCAACCCAGAGTTTGTAGTGCTTGATGATGCCCACATCCAAGGGTTCTTACTGGCAACAGACTGCCAGAGGATGTATGACATAGATATTTACAACAGTAAAAATAGACATATTACCATTGGTACCAAGAAGGAAAAGAAATTTTCACTTGATATATGCCAAATATCTTCTCAGGATCCACTTGAGGAACTACTGAATAAATTCAGAGAGGGACAGTTTAGCACTGCCATCACCAGTAAACAAAAACTAAGTTTACTGAAGATGCTGAGAAAGAACAGACCAGAATTTGCCATTGGGGAAGAACCATTAGGCAATATTAAAGGCCATGATATGAAACTATATCTGGATTTGTAAATCCCTTATCCACCCATGCTCAGGAGACCTCCTTACCCAGAAAGTCTGTAAACCAAGAAAGAAATTGAAAAACATATCAATGAACTCCTGGACATGGATGTCATCAGAAAGATTGGACACAATGAAATAGTGGAAATTACCACTCCAGTCCTGGTCACCTGAAATGATGGCAAGTCCAGGCTGTGTGGAGATTTCAGAGCCCGGAATAACTACACAAAAGCTGACAGGTATCCTATACCCAGGATACCACATGCCTTAGACAAACTGGCAAAAGCCAAATACATAACCAAAATGGATTGTATGAAAGGCTTCCACCAAAATGGAGTTAAACCAAACTCCATGAAGCTACTCAGAATCATATGCCATATGGGTATATATGAGTATACCAGGATGCCATTTGCCATTAAAAATGCACCAGCCCACTTCCAAAGGATGATGGATGCAATATTTCAAGATGAAATAATGGATGGCTGGATGGTAGTATATATTGATGATATCATTATATACTCAGAAACATGGGAAGACCATGTACAATACATAGACAGAGTCCTGAATAAATGTACACCCATCAATCTGAAAATTTCACTTAAAAAGTGTAATTTTGGCCAACAAGAGCTACTAGCTCTAGGACATAAAGTCTCAAGTCTTAGTCTGGCAATTGAAAAGAACAAAGTAGCAGCAGTACTGCAAAATCCAGTACCAAGAAACATCAAAGAGATGAAATATTTCCTTGGGTTTGCTAGCTACTATAGGAACCACATCAAATATTTTGCCCACATGACTAGTAGTTTATACAAGTTATGTGCAAAAGATGTAGTTTTTGAAATTACCAAGGAAAGAAGGGATGCATATGAGAGGATTAAACATGAACTCACAAATGCACCTGTGATCATCATACCTGACTTTGAGCTACCATTCAAGTTATATATAGATGCAGCATGTAGCCAAGGCTTAGGAGAAGCCCTTCACCAGAGACAAATTGTAGATGGTGAACCAAGAGCGGGAGTAATATGTTACATCTCTAGTGAACTGAAAGATTCAGAAGCCAGGTATGGGGCCACCCAGACTGAATTTCTATGCTTAGTCTGGGCTCTGGAGAAACTCCATTCTTTTTTGGAGGGTGCAGTCTTTGAAGTCTACACAAACTGCACAGCCTTGAAGTCTTTACTAAACATGAAGACTACAAATAGACACATTCTGAGATGGCAAATAGCCATCCAGGAGTATAGAGGGATTATGACCATCATATACAAAGAAGGTAAACGTCATACCAATGCAGATGGCCTTAGGTGATGGCCACTGGATAATGTCAAAAGAAATCTAGCTTATGACCCTGAAGTTGCAGCTAAGATCCCTATAAATTTCATGGAAATAGATAGAAAGAAGAACTTCAGATTTTCTGAATGGGCACCAGAAAGTGGTACCCTTGACAGTGGAAGCACTTATTCAGAAGGAACAGAAACCCCCATACTGGGAATACGTTCCCCAGAACTGCACAATGAATTTTTTAGTGCAGTACTAAAGTCTTATGACAAACACAAACAGTGTAGCATATTAATGCAACTCCTTCAGCAAAAATACAGGAGTCCAGAGCTGGAATACCAGCTGGAAGAACCCTTGTTGAGGGCCTACAAGGACAACAAGCTCTTTCTTATAGATGGCCTGCTCTAGCACAGAGAAAAGCACACAAGTGCACTCACAGTGGTAGACAGGGACCACATCTCTCTGATCCCACAAGAATGCCATCACTGCCCCTACATGGAACACATGAGTAAAGACAGGACCAAAGAGAGGGTAACAAGCACAGCTTGGTGGCCCAAGTGGGAAAAAGAGTTGAGTTAATACATCAACACTTGTGAAAGATTCCAGAAGGCAAATTGGAAACATGGGAAGAAGTATGGGTTACTTCAACACATAGAAGAACGCAAACACCCATGGGAAACCATCAATATGGACTGGGTCACAGGACTTGTCCCAGGAGGGAAAGAAAACTAAAATGCCTGTTTAATCATATTTGATAGGTTCAGCAAGAGTATGAGGTGCCTGCCATGCCATAAAGAGGACACAGCCATGGATACTGCTCTGCTATGCTGGAATAACATCATATCTACATGTGGAGTCCCTAAGATCATTGTTAGTGATAGGGACTGAAAATTCACATCTGAATTTTGGATCAACCTGTATGACATGCTTGGAACCAAACTTGCATTTTCCACAGCTTACCATCCCCAAACAGAAGGACTACCTGAACGTATGATCCAGACAAGGGAGGACATGCTTAGAAGATTCTGTGCCTATGGCATGGAATAAAAGGACCATGAAGGTTACACCCATGACTGGGTTACCCTTCTACCAGAAGTCCAACTGGCTTATAACACAAGTTGGCACTCTACCACAGGAAAAACACCTGCACTGGTAGAGAAAGGGTGGAATCCCCTAATGCCTGTGGATCACCTAAAGAAGAATCTTCTAACCATCCACCCCACAGCCAAAGAATTTCATTAAATGTGGAAGAGGGCTTGTGACACAGCTGTCAAATGCATAGCTGAAGCAAAATAATATAGCAAGCAGAGGTGGGACAAATCACACATGGAACCTGACTTTAAAGAAGGGGACCAAGTGTTAGTGTATACACTTAAGTTTAATAATCTCAAAGGACCCAAGAAGGTGAGAGACTCATTTGTAGGGCCCTTCACTATCATTAAGTTGATAGGGAAAATGCAGTGGAAGTCAAACTCACAGATCTAGAGGAGTTTTCTAGGAAACACCCAGTCTTTCCAGTAAGTTTAGTCAAGCCATACTTCCAAAAAGAGGAGGATACATTCCCCTCCAGGAAGAAGAACCCCACACCACCAGAAATAGTGGAGGTGGAGGATTCCTCTGGACCAGTGAAGAAAATCATCAGGGCCAGGAAGATCAGACTTGATAATAAGGATCAGAGACAATACTTAGTCAGATTCAAGAACCAAACAGCTGATAAAGACAAATGGTTGGCAGAAGATGCCATACCAGATGGGAACCTTCATTTAAGGGGATTAAGAGCCTCTAAGAGGACTGAAAAGTCTCATCAGTGATGAGCCTTTTCTAGAGGGAGGGTATGTCATCCTGCGACTCAAAGCCAGAGCACAAGCATGAAAGCCAGATACCATAAATCAATGGTAGAGCTAAGATACAGCCAAAACATGGTGCTGAGCCAAATCAGCTCAAAAGGTATCAAATGAAAGGGGAAACTCACCCCTTTCCAAAGATGCAAGTCCCATCACCATAGGACAAAGAATAACAGAGTTATTCCTGCTCAAAGTTGTTGCTGAGCATAAACCTTAATTTTCACCACTCATCTGAGATACAGATTAAGAGGCTGAACCCCATCAAATGGATATTCAAAATGAAGCTCTAAGTCAGGGCTATCCAATGGTACCAGCCAAACTGAGCTAGCACCAGTATTACTGAAGTTATGGCCAAATTCAGACCAAATAAGGGTGAACAAAACATTCATTTCTCATCTAACTTCTACAGTTTTAGTGTGAGATACCTAAAGTGAGGTCTTTTTTGAAAGAGCACAATCAGGGCTATCTTATGGTGTCATTCATTTTCCCATATCTCAACTAGAACAAAAGGTATAGGGAAAACAAGCCCAATACAGCTTTTGCCCAAAACCACACACATGTACAAAATTCTTGTACATGGGATAACCTTGTCATATTTAATGATAGCCATATCAAGTAAGGTACCATTGTGTAGAACACATACAGGGCTACACACGGAACCAATTTTGAAGTTGATGTCTCAAAACTGACAAAGGTATGGCTGTTTTAAGCTCAAAATCCCACAGTTTGGCCAATACAGCCCTACCATGGGATGATATCCCATAACCATGACTATGAGGTGTAAAACTGATGAAGAAGCTTGTTTTTACTTCAATACCTCATAGTTCATTCAATACTGTGGTCCCATACAGCTTTGGTACAGCATTCTATGCATCAGAAACATCAGAATCAAGCTGTGTGGTCCCCAGATGACAAATTTCACCCTGTATTAGTGAAAACTGCCCAGATGTGGTTTCAAAACCACATCTGACGCCAATACAGGCTATACAGGCCTTTTGAAAACCACAAGCCACTGCTAGGAAGTGAAAAGTTTTCACTTCCTCTATGTGGATGGTTTAGGAAAGTGGGCTAAGACCTTAATATTAAAAGAATATTTTGTTTCATACATGATCCCACCTGTTTTAATGTGGGATTAACACAAAAGGAAACTCCTAAATACACCAAAATTATCAGGAGATTCAGACACACCATAAACTTCAATATCAACAATTAATATTTGTTTTAGGGTAAAATTTTATGTTGAAATATATATTACCACTCCCAAAACAGGACAAATATGATATTTGAATTAAGATTTATTTTTACTCCAAAATTTGACTAAGATTGAGAAGAAAAAAAAATTTATATAGAAAACATCAACAACAATAAATAAAATTTCAAAATTAGTGTTTTTCTCATTAAGAAAAAATAAAATACATTTCATTCCAAATTCCAAATTTCAATACTTATTGAAAAATGTAAATAAATAGGATATACTATGTTTTGGAATTAATACATATTCTACCTTTATTCCAGAATTGGATTAATAAATGAATTTTACCTTGGGTCTAATTTAGATTAAATTTCTATTACTTGACTATAAATGAACCCAATTTTCTTTTTTTTTATTTGCACCATGGAAATCTGAAAATTACCAATATTTTGGTTTATTCAGATCTCATGTTGTTTTAAACATAAGAAATTTTCTTAAAGGGGTGTGATTTTTCTTTAGAGAGCTTTTAGTGATTCAGATTTGAGTCTGTGTTACACACATCAGACTTTCTGAATATATGAGATATTAAGTTTTGAATTTTTGTTACTAAAAGATTCATTTTCATTACATCTGTGGTATTAATGTTCCACCAAAATTGGATTAATAAGACAATAATAAACTGTAATTATTCAATCTGGGAGGTAATAATCTTGAGTAAAAGGGTTTCAGTATCACCAGAATTCCTTGCCTTTAGGTGTGAAGTGTCAGTATTCATAGAAATTCCAAGTACCCATTTGACAAAATTTATTCATAGGGTTTGTGACTCAATTAATTATGTGGGTTCAATACCTTCCAGGGAAGTTTCAATTGTTGGTAACGCTACCCTTAACTAAAATTCAACATTTAAAAAACCATTCCAGATATTAGGGAGGGTGATTATACATATTTCAACTTGCTCTAAAATCTTTCAGAAAGCCTTTACTATTACAACAACTGGCTTGAATGGCCAGAAATAGCTTGTACTCAAAAAAGCCCAGCCATTGTCAGAGTGAATCAGTGTCTCATGTTTCCATAAGGAGATTTTTCATTTTTTCAATATTTTTTTAACTTTCTTTGGGAATATTCTTTGATTTTTTGAAATAAAATTTGAGTCTATGAAGAAATCTCTTCTTTGTTATATTTATCTTTCATTTGAAATACATTTAACTTAATTTTTGGTTTTTACCATTAAAACTATAGATAACAAGCTGAAGTCACTGCTTAAAAGTCATTTTAAACCTTTATATTATGTTTAAAAACAAGAATGATAATCTCAAACCTTAAACCACCAAAAAAGTGAAGGAAATACTCTTTAATTACTATGGATTTCTTCACTCATCTGATATATTCACTCTGGTAATGTTTTCATGTTTTTTTCATTAATATATCATTCTAAGAAACTCCTTTCTCATATTTATTACCTGTTTTACCTTTCTGAATAAATTCAAAAATATCATTCTTATAAGAATTGTTTACAGGATTGAATATCTCTTGTAGATTTTTTTCCAATAGTTTTTTATTATATAATTTCTTGATAATGATTAAGGTAAGAAAACTCATTTTTTTGTTCATTTTGTGTTTTTAAATTCTTAATATTACTATCTTCCAATACTTTTTACCTTATCAAAAAAAATATTAAGTATAGGAAAACTACTTATTATTAATCAAATTTCCATATTAGCTCTTATAATAACCCCAACTGGTATTAATTTGAGAGAGATTCAACCTTTCAGAAGATATGACACTTATTAAAAATGGGTAATGACAAAGTTATTCTAGCTCAAATATTGAATGGAGCATAATCCTTAATTTTCACCCCTCATCCAGCTTTGGAATGAAATCTCTCAACTTCCAATTTCAAAGCGTTCCATCAGTTCCCTTGGAAAATCTCTGAAGAAAAGATCAGTAATCTGTTACCTTTTGAAAAGAATTCAAGGAGAAATTCCTACAAAGTTACAAGCTCTGTACATGTCTTTATTCCACCTTAACTGCTTTGAACATCTCATTGAACTGTATCATCCCAGATAGTAACATACCTTGTAGCTACAGAACTGACAGAGATACCTTGTTTAAGAGGCTTTGACCTTAAAAATTTAGGTTCAACTAAAGCTGAATCCCCAGTATAATTGGAATAAAAAATTCACAGTATATAGTAAATAGGATAGATTTGGAGAGCTCATTCAGCAATTCACTTCTGGCCCATCAGAATTTTTATCTCTTCCAAACTGGCTGAAGTATGTTGGCTATAAGCTATTGTATCCATAATAAATTATATTTGAAAACAAAGGGAATTTTCAGCACTTCCTTTTTATAATTCAAGCTTATAATTTCATCTTAAAAAAACTCTTTCCTATTTTTTTTTTATCTGAATTCAAGCTAAATGTTTCAAATTCATTTACTTTAAAAGACTTGATTGATAACCCAAGCTTATATGATTTATGGTAAATTTCAAATGAAAATTTATATAGCTTTTTATGGATAAAAACATTTTTATGGCATAGGTATTGTAAATATAAGTTAATTTAAAACATTTTAAACTCATAAGACAACTATTTTGTCATATAAATATATTTATACATAATAATTGAAAGTTGTTTCTATTAGGCTGTCCTTTTTAATTAAATTTCAAATACAGAAAACTGTATGTGAGTTTTATACAAAATAATTTTAAATTAAAATGTATTGCTATATACGAAAAATATGGTGTTGAGTGTGTAATCTTTATTCATGGTATGTAAAAAATGAAGGAAAAAGTAGCATTACCATAGAGATTTGGGTTATCCCAATTATTATTCTCAACGCTAATATTTGAGATTATTAAAATTGCCAATTTTCTGCAAAATAAATAAATAAAACAAAGTAAAGAAATAACCTGTTTATATATATATTTTTTTACTTTTTCAAAGCATAATTTCAAACTATCAATTCAATTTTGATTAAAACCAAGGTAAAAAAAAACAAGAAAAACATCACTTTTCTTTTTTAATTAAGAATAAAAAAGATATAAATCAACAAAAAGAATATCATCTCAGTTTGAATTAAAACTGAGTTTCCACTTGGTTGTATTTAAAAAAGAAACAATTATGAAACCATTATTACTATGAATATCTTACTTGTAGGCACATCCTCATTCGGTTTGGGCTATCTAAAATCAAGTATAATAATCATGCTTTTGTTTTCGTTTTTTTCAAGAAAAACAGATACAATGGCTCAGCTGTTTCTTCAATATTCAAGTCAAGTAATTGAAAGCTTCCAACTATTCTTCAAGCTATTTGACATTGCCCTTATTGTCAGATAGTTTGTTATAGCTTAGCCAAAATCTTTGATCTACCCAACTTTCAATGAGAAACCCTCTTTAATAAGGCAACTGATCTTGGAACGCTTGGTTTAAACTCATCTTGTGGCCAAAATTTTCAATGCTGAAAGCCTTTTTGAAGGAATTTTCGTACCCACAAGTAGCTTTTTGAAAGCAGTAGGTTTTGCAGATATATTACTCATGTATTTGGAACGCCAAAGACAGACTATTCCCATATATGGGCAGATTTCATCATGATATAATATTGCAATTCTCTTACTTAATTCGACACATTTTAGCAAAAGAAAGATTTTGCACATTCAATATTTACCTTTATGGTTGTAAATAAACCTTGAGTTAAGGCGGAAGAGTAGTTTAAAATTATTCAAGCTCACTTTGCTGTGATTTGCATCTTGATGCTTTGTTATCAACCGAGTGATGCTAGGAGTGATAAAATTTCTCGATTTGTTGTTCGGGACTTCCATCTTTTCTGTTCGCCCGCCTTTCGGTCTCTCTTCTTCAAAACCCCTTTTAAACCATTTTGGTTGAGAGCTCAAAGTTGTGATTGTACAACTGCAAAACTGAGGATTGTCATTCTGTTAGTTTTGTCTGAGGAGATAGAAAGAAAAATGAAATAATGAGCCAAGATCATCATCCTTCTCAACAAAAATCGACCGCTAACCTGGTTTTATTCTTAGCGCTTTGCTTTATTCTTCAGGGATTAAGACAAATTCTCTAGTACTCATTCCGAATTTTATGACTGTTTTTTGGTTCAACAAGAACGTAAAAAAGACGAAAAGATAATGTTAGGATGTATGAAATCATTGGATACGACTTTGCAAGAGTTCGTGCATTCAAACTTTTTTGGCGAGCTAATCAAGTGCTTACCATCACCAGACTGAAGTTCATAAAATCTTGACGCTGGAATTTTTTCGTTATTGACCTTTGTTCCATTTGCTGATTCAAGATCAATAATGAATGGTCTTGAGAAAAGACGATCAAGGCAACCAAAATTAGTAAATTTGCGTAGATCATTTCATATTCGCGTGAAGATTTCGCCAGTAAATTAACAACGACACCAACTTTACAAGAGTTTTGCAGTCCCCAAATTCATTTCGATCAGTGATTTGCCGAAATTGCATGACGGCGTGTTGCTTTGATGATGATGGGTGATCGATCGGAATATCAACCACAACTCTATCTCTACCAAACAAATAAGCTGATTGGCGGTGAATATGGAATAAATCTACTTGTTGGTCATCCTTGAAGACGTATAATCTCCATTTTTTTGTTGGCTTGCGAGCTTCGGCAGGTTCGTGGTATTTCAGCACAACTCCTTTATATGTTTTGGTCTCCGCGGCCAATTTCCCCGATTGCTCAAAGTTGGTCGAATCATTAGTTTGCTGAGCCTCCTCCGAAACCAGCCTACTTTCTTGCTGTTGCTCTTGGAGGTTTTTCGACCTTTCCTGCGGGGTTACGGCTGTAGAAGCTTCTGAGTAGGAGTTGCTATGCTCATGACTAGGGGCGGACTTGATTCTTTCGACCTTTTGTCTAGATGATCCCGGGGACACTGACCTGCGTCTTGAAGACTGTTCTTGAGGATGACGCTGACGGATAGGAGATCTGGAACGCGATTGATGGCGGCGGTATGAACCTGGATGATCTTCCCTTCGGTGAGCTGTCTGAGCCTGCTCCCTTTCGTACCGATGCTCTCTTTCTCGGGGTGACTGGCTTAAGCTGCTTCTTCGTTTTCTTGGGTGATCCAAGTACTTGTCCTCACATCTATCCTCCACATTATCCCATTTGGTGCGATATCGCTCAGCGGTGCTCTGACCAGTTTGGGAGTCTCGATCGCTTCCATCACATCGCTCCTTTCTGTAGTTAGCAGGCGACGAGGGCATCCTGGAGGACCTTTTGAGGAAGCTGAGCTGCAACGATCACGAAGGAGATGATTTGATGAAGTGATTGGTTGGTGGTGTATCGATCGTAAGCTGGGGGCACCTTTTGCCAAGGCGCGGACTCTTGGCTCAAAATGGCACGCCAAGGTCACAGCTTACTTTCAGTGAAAAAAGGTTGACAGATTTTTGCAAGAGATGAAAATTAACTAGCAGTAAAACAAATCAAGACAACTTCATAGATTCAAAACAACCACAATGGAGAATACTAGGAGAAAACATAGATCCATGCTCTATGAATCCCACAAAGAAGTATGGGGGCTTCTTCAGATGATCTTCTATCTAATGTGATATTACCTTGAGTCAGTTGACTGTTTGCCAACGCATGAGTCAAAGTCAAACAACATATCCATAAAGGTGTTCTGCTGAGATGGGAGTTCCATGTGGGCTTCCTCAAAGACCCCATCCTCAAATTCTTCCAGCCCAAGAGTGGAGTTGAAGAAATCATAACCTGCGATGTGATCATATTCAGAGGTTGAATTATTTGAGTTCATTTGGTTATCCTTTTGTGATTTTGCATCTGGTGTGTCATCTTTAAGTAGGTGTAGTTTGATTTGGCTAATCATCTTCAGGGTAGTGGGAAGCATTTGATTTTGGTACCTGGTTTTCATTTCTGAAATGACGGAGAATAAACCTTCAAAACCCACTGCATGTGGTACAATATTGCAAACCTTGATGGCTATTTTGTTGAGGGCAAAGTATTGAGGAGAGTCTGGAAGTCCCAACCAGTAATTCAATGCTTTGTGTGTTGTAAAATCTAAAATTAAGAGATATTAGTGGTAAATAATACAGATTATGAGAAAAAAAACAGGCGTACTGATTGCATTGTTAGCAAAAGGCTCAAGTTGGCTATATGATTGCCTGATTTGTGGAAGCAAAAGTTAAGCATCCTCCTTATAGTACTTCCAATCCTTCTCAAATACCAAAAAAATCATTGTTAGGCTCTTTAAGGTATTTTTGAGTGATACTGCAACATTCCTAAAGGCTGGATGTAAAAAAAATGCAATCACATGAAGTTTTGAGTAAAAGCTTTGCTTGTTCATGGAGGACCTGGAGACAATGGCCCTTAAAAGTGAGGAATTGATCATAAACCTTGATAGAGACAAGGGATTCGTACACAAGTGAAAACTCCTTCCAAATATCAGCAAGCTCAGTCTGTAAGCTCTCCAAACATGCAATGCTATTCAAAATAGGATTGAGAATGGTCACAAGAACATCATTTGAGGTAAAATTATCTTGATCCTGTATAATTGATATGACATTTGGTGAAATTTTAGGAGTATCACTGGTGGGGTTTCAAAATAATGAAAGACATTTTTTGAAACCCTCCTTGTGAGTTTTTACACTAAGGCAAACCTTGGCAAGGGAATACCAAATTGATTCATATAGAATTGACAAACCATGGGTTATATTCTTCTTTACCACCCAAGATATAAGATGTTCACTCCAAAATGATGATTTAGTAAAATAATTTACCAATATTTAATTTGATTTGATGATTTTAGCCATCGATAGATGGCTTATACAGTGCTTGGCAATCAGATTAAACAAATTAAAAACACAATGGGTCTAAATTATGTGTGGATTATTTGTTGTAAGAAGCTTCTAAATAAATCAAAAAGCTCAGTATCAAATTGGGAATATAATATAGAGAGAGCTTACCTGAAGCTTTAGCATAACAGAAGGTGAATGGCTTAAAACTGCATAGATATTTTTCAAAGTAATCTATTTCCAATTCAATTAATGCTTGAAAGATTCATAGATATTTTCAGCTCTATGTTGTTTTAGATTGAGGTAAAATATTTTGATGAATTGCTTGATGTATCGACCTTGAAAAAGTAAAAATTTATAGAACAAACAGCCAGAGATATCATTGTAACTATTAATTGATAACGTCAAGCCTTTCAAAGAAGCAACTTTTGTCATGAAGAAAGGGGAGATCATCCTTTAACATCATATTTCAAGTTAGAATTTTATATGGGAATTGGACCAATGCTTTTTGGTAGTTTTGGAAGTACTTTTTATACAGGAAACAGAAAGGTATGTTGGAGATAATGAGTTCTTTAAGGAGAATCTAATTTAGTTTGTTCTATAATTACTGATAACTCTGAAGTAAGAGGCTGATGATGGAGTCATACCAGGTTTGGACATTGAAAGCTCAAAAAATGTGGGAGAATTATTATTTGAAGTGAAAAGAATTTCATTGGAAGAAAACCAGCATTTTTCTTTTTAACCACTAATGGGAGTGCTTTTCAGGACAGCATTAATGTATTTAACTTTTTTCTGGTGGAATTTTTGAGCAGGTATATCTTATGTTAATAAAAAGTCAATGTGGTTGGGCTTCCTTGAATTTTTCACCACAGTAAGTACACTCGGGAATTAGTCAATTATAAGAATTATTATGATTCAAGTGAGAAATAAAAAATCTATACACCTTTGATGGTGGATGTGAGTGGTCCATGTTTGAATTGGTCATGATTAAAGAACATGAAGAAAAAGGGGAGTTTTTTGAAAATAATGAGAGATAAATTGGGGTGAGAGGGGTAAAATAAGGTGAGTGCCATGAGTTTTATTTTATTGAAGTAAACCTAACTACGGTTACAGCTGGTGCCATGATGCCAAATCAAATTTTTGAGAAGGGGAGTTCACCTGTGGCATGCCCATAGGGTACCTTCCCCCAACTCAATTGATTGTCTTGATGTATAAACTCCAGGGGAAGTCCTCATCTCATGTTTCCTACCTCTTTGGACAGTGTTTCAAAATGGCCAAGACCTCCACCAGAGGCAAAGTTGTGAATTCTGCTTCATCCCTTTTCTGCCTACACTTGGGCTTGTTTTCATGGGATGCTTTTCATAACTCATAAAAAGATTTTAAATCTCAAAACTGAATATTTAGTCAGCCCAAGTATCAATTCAGGTCTTAATTGAGATTAAAATCTCAGTGTCCCCTGAAACCACAGGCTATGAAAATGCTTTGATAATGCAATGGTTATTTGATTCTCTCATAAATCATTTCAGTTTCTGAAGCAGCTTATGAGCTGGAGCTTACCATTTTGAAATGTTTTAGTGATATTTATAAATACTTCCATTTTAAAAATGTATGGAAAGAATATTTTTCAAGATATGCAGATTACTGGATTCCTCTTGTTCAAGCTTCTCATACTAAGGAAGATTCTAAATATTTGTGATAGTACTCATATTAAATGAAAAAGTATTCAAAAGTTCCCAGTTATATATCTTAAGGAATTAATTAAAAAAGCCATCAATTTTGTTTTTTTCATAGTCTAAAAATATCCTCAAAACTCTTGAGCATATACATGTGAAGCATGAGAGGGCCTTTCCTTACCAAATACTTATTTACAATTGAGTTATTCCATATTGTAATATAAAAAATCTTAATGGTAATAGTTATCAAATAGGAATGGTAAGAGAAATCCTGTTGTGTGGGCTTGAAATTAGGCGGTACCTTTAGGGGAAAAGCACAGGTAACTTTGTTTTGAATTGCTAGTAAGTCCTGTAAGCATGGTTGACACGGTATATTTCCTTCCCCTCCTAAAGATACTGAGAAAATTATTCCTTGGAGGTCACAATTCAAAAGATATTAGTAGGTGGCTTAAAAACTAATAAAAAGAATTCAACAGGCTATAATTGTAACTATTAAATAAATAAAACATTAAAATAAATGGTCCATTACTAAAATTCATTAAACACTTTCAAAAACATACATGTCTGTTTTGTAATAATTGGCTGTAAAATATTGGTGATTCCTTTTTTATTGTGGGTAATCTTAAAAATTAAACTTCTATTAATTTTTAAATTATTTTGTTAGTTTTTGTTGAATTTTATTCTTCATAATAGATATGATAAAAGTTTTATTCAGATTTTTTTCTGTTTTAAATAAATTTTTTATAGTGTTAAGAAAGAATGAAAATAAGGAAATTTGGATATAAAGGGTAAGTTAGTGAAATTGGGGTGTTAGATAACAGTAACATGATCTTGAGTATAGATGAAAATTAGAGGTTTTTTTAAAAAATAAATAATACCACTGAGCTTTACTACTGGGTAACATCCAAGTATTATTATTACTGTGAGATGAGCTACTGGATAAATAAAGAATAATATAATATTTTGTAATACCTTCAAGGTAAGGGATGAACTATTATTTTAATTTTAGGATCTGGATTAATTGAAAAAAATTTGAAATTTGGGGAGTTAGGCCCTCTATGTATGGTGTGCATATGAAGTTTGATTGAAAGTAAAGTAGTACTTTTCCTGTCCTTGAAAGTTTGTTTATGGTAAAATTATGCAAAAAATAGTAATTTCAAGGGTTTTAAGAGAAAATAACACACCAAAATTATTAATTTTGACTTTTTTGGTATAAAAAAATAATATTATTTAAATTTATTGTGTTACCAACAAGAATTTTTTTCAAAAATACTCTACAAGAGATATTTATGGCTACAAATGAAATTTCTTCAAGAAAAATTTCAATTGGAGTTAATTGAGAAAGGAGCTTCATATAATGAACATGAGAACAGAGTTTATAAAATGAATTTTTAAGAGAAAACATTCCCAAGAGTGACAAAGTTAACAGTGATGAAAGATGCTTTAGTTCACTTTTGGGTGGTTCAAGGGTAAAAATGCATGTAAGAGTTACAAAAAATGATTATGATTATTTTTTTGACATGGTTGAAAGTTATAAAATGATTTGAAATTGGTTTTTGCAATACTTTATTGATTTTTAAAACAGTGCAAAAACTCTTGGTTTAAACTGATCATGAGAGGAAAAGATTCTGAAAGGAAGAGAAAAGAGGGGAAAAGAAGACATTATTTCATAGCCATCAATCATCTTACTCCAAATGTAAAACTTACACAAATCAGGTGTGAGAAATACACTGAAAAAAGAAAAGCCAATTGTAACATCAATGAGCCCTGGTTTGCACCAAATTAGGAATGTTTTTAGCCATTTCAGTCCCTTAAACCGGCCATTGATGTAGTAATAGTTAGTTTATAGCCTTCAAAACACATCAGAATGTGTGTAAGTGACCTTAAAGCCAGTTAAAACTATTTGTCTTAAGTTTTACCCTCTTGGAAAAAGTTAAAACTGCCCTGGTTGGTATAAAAGCCTCCTCATAAATTGATTCACAAACCCCGTGACTTAACTTCAGGCCAAAAGGGATGAAACTTTGCATAAATTTTGACATAAAATGTTTTTCAGAAAGGAATTTGGGGGAGTCTGGCACCCTTGAAGGCAAGATTTCTTTCCCCCCCAAAATCAATCTTTTTAATTTCTTTTTTCTTTAATTGCTCATCATGTAATATATGTAAAATTCATTCATGTAATTGAATTGAAAATTTACAGCACACAACTGTACTTATTAATCACAAATATGTAAATTCAAGTTCACTTATTTAATACATGTGCACATTTTGACATTTCAATTGAAACTACTTCAATTCCTCATAGCTTTTAAAATACACACCACACCTCCATTTTAAACAAAAATTGATGGTTAACCCCACATGTCATTTGAACTGAAGAAGGTTTTGAGGATTTTTGAAATTTGATACAGGAAATACCAAAACCTTAATTTAAGCTTCTTTGGAGTTGAGCTACAGAATTTTTGTCCAGAGGTGACCTCACATGACTTTCTATTAGGAATTCATTTTTTTTTCACATGTTTGATTATTGGGAAAAAGGTTATAATAGCTTTTATTGATTTTTTTCCAAAAAAATTATTTTTAATATTTTTGATAAAAATTAAATATTTACTTAAAAAATGTAAAAAAATATTTTTACTGTAAGTTCATTGTTAAATTTTCCTTATAAATCTTGTCTTTATATTGAGAAATTAAAGTATAATTTTTAATTATAACTTAATTTTTTTGCGGTCTTTTGGGTATATGAAAATACCTCCAATATTCACACTCTATTTATACCTTTTGGGAACCCAGGGGGCCCTCCATAGAAAATATATTTTTACACAAAATTTCTCTTTGATTCTATTATCTAACTTAATTTTGTAGTTTTTTCATTCAAGGAGGCCAGAAAGTTTTTTTTACTATTTAGACCATGCAGGGTTTTCTTTTAATAAAAGGGACAATGGGTGAGTGTTGTTTGTTTGACTGTTGAATTGTCTTGAATAAGGGAATTTATGAGCTATTTTGAAATTTTTGGATTAATTTTTCCCTGTTGAATTCCTGAAAGGTGGTCAAGCTACATGGAATGTCCTTTAAAGATCACATTATGTATCAGCTGACTTTTGAATGTTGACTGTTGGATTCATCCAAGGGGTGTATTTTATATTTTTTTGGCGAACATTTGGATTCTCAGTAAATTAAGGGAATTTGGTTTATGTTTTTAAATTTTTGAGCTTATTCAAGGGGCTTTCAATTTGAGAAAAGGAAAATTGTCTTATATTTAGATTTATGGTTGATCTTACACAAGGGGACTTTCCATTGTATCAAAGTAAAATGGTGTGATATATAGGTTTACTTTTGAGCTTATGAAAGGGGTCTTTCTGCTTTATAAAAGGAAAATGGAATGATATTCAAGCTTACTGTTGAGCCTATGGGAGGGGTTTTAACTGCATGAAAGTGGAATGATGTGATATTTCAGTATTTGGACATCTGGATTGGATGTTAAGTTATCTTTCGAATTCAAGAAAGAAGGTTGAGCTGAATACAACATCCTTCAAAGCACCTTTTATTATTGAAATTTGTTGCATTAAGATGGTTTTCTGTGTATTTGTGTATTTGGCTTAATTGTTGGCTATTGATCTTTATGAAAGACTGTGAAGAGTGTGTAACTTGTCTATGCTGGGGTAATATCTGTTTCAATCAACTGTTGTATGTAGCCTTTGGTTCCAAATATCCTTCCTGTAATGTGTTCATAATATTTAAGCCATAGTATTTGATGTGTGTGTGGTATTTTTGGGGAGTTAATTTTGAGTGTGGAGATAGGTTTAGTGGCAATTTAAGGTGTGATACATTACTTTGTGAGTTTATTGAGTTTTTATGAGTAGCTTTGAGCTTGAAAAATTCCAAAAAAATGGTATGTAATATCACAATGAAATTGAGGAATTTCACATTACCTCATTCCCTAAATAAATTGTAAGTTTCATTTAGCTCAAAAACAGTATTTCTGAATATATTCACAAGAAAATATGTAGATCTGTTTTTCTTGGATTAATTGAAATTTAAATTAAGGTAAAAATATCAGTTATGTGAAAATCAAATGATCCTATAATTATCATGAATTTCATTTGGGTCATTCAGTTTTGATAAAAATCTTCTTTAAAAAAACATTTTTTTTAAGTTAAGCCATGTGGATTTTCATCCCAAAATTTATATTCAATAGCCCAAGAAAAGAAAAAAAATATGGGGTCGGGTTTGAATGGATTCCAAAAAATGCCACTCATTTATATTGAGAGAAGCTATAGCTCTTACCCTCAGGTTACATAATTCTGGACTGATAATAAATATGTTTTCATAAATGGAGAATTTCATGATAAAATGACACATATATCATCTTTTGATCCAGAGTAAATTTGGTAATAGTTGATAGGAATTCGATGGCTTATTAAGTGCGGTTCAGTACATCCTACTATTTTCCGAGCCTTGGAAGAGGTATTTAATTCATTTTTGTTAGAAATATAAGGGGTATATGATATATTTCCAATTTGGATATTATTCTGAATAATAAATTAAAAATCCATGGAAAATGAAACTGCAATCTGGACTGTCTTTTGTTATTTTCAGCTTATATGAGAGAAATTAATATATTTATGAATATTAGTATACTATTAATAATTTATTAAGCTGCTCCGATAATTGAATAAAGAGTATTAGAAATAAAATAGAAATTACCAATTGTGTATAATAATATGAATAGAGACTTTAGAGTCAATGAAGAGTTTGAGAAAGATTCAAATTCTGTAACAAAGCTTGTGATTTTAATGATAATACCACAAATATCTGATAAGGTCTTACCTAATGAAATAAATAAAAGAGATAATGATAATAATAATCTATAGTCTAATATTTAGCCTAAAAGTGAACGGAAATCTGAATCTAGTGACTTAAGAAGTTAGCTTATGTAATAAGGTATATTATTTCATTATCAAGCAAGTCTTGGCCCAAAAAGTTTGCAATAAACCTTTTAAATGTCTAATCAAACTTTATAATACCTCAATATTTACAGATTATTGAATATATCCAAGAGGTATATCTGTTGAGCTCACTGGAAGCAATAATTAATTCAATTTCATATAACATTTTCAGAACTAAAATAAATAATACTTCCTCAAATTATTTTTTTTGGAGATGAGTTCTTTTCTTACGTTAGATGAATCCATGGATGTATTTCTATCAGAAAAAACGTATTAACTTATCAGAATAAAAGATTATTCATATATTAAAGTTTTAACATTCTTTTTAGATAAATTATTATATAATGCTTTTTTAGTTATGAATTTTCCCTAGCATATAGTTAAGTCTAATTTCTTATTAGTACATTTGGCCTAGATAATTTTTCTCTAGAGGAGTATCATATTGAATGACATCATTATATTATTTCATCTCATTACTCACATCATGATGGTTGTTATGAAATTGAAATTTCTCTCATCAGCTTAAAAAGCTTGTTACACCTGGAAAATTGAAAATTTTCATTGGCTGTGTATTATCACAGATATTTATAGGGTGTTGGTAAACACACGTAAGCTTTTAGTAAAAACACGTAAGTGACCTTATTTTTCAAAAAAATTCCTCAGGCTCAGTTTTGAGGATTTTTTTAATTTTTTTTTGCCATATTTTTCCCGACTTGGCATGCCAATAAGCACAAATGTTTTCAAATTTTTTTTTGCCAAGTTTCACCAATTTGGCCAATATGCCAAAATGGCATTTTTTTTTCAAAAATTCATTTAAAATCTTCCCACTTATGAATTTCCTTCATTATTTTTTAAAATGAAGGGTTCAATGTGAATAATAAAGCACCAGAATCCCATAATTTTGGGAATTTTTTCTAGGTGGGACAAGTGAAGGTGCAAAAAGGTTTTTTTTTCAAATGTTTTTTCCCGTCATTGCAATATGCCTATTTTGAAAAAGGGAATTTAATAACTTCCCACTTATGAATTTCCTTCATTATTTTTTAAACTGAAGGGTTCAATCTGGACAATAAAGAACCAGAAGCTCATGAATTGGGAAGTTTTTTTTGGTGGGACAACAAGTGAAGGCGCAATGAGTGTTTTTTTCAACTGTTTTTTTCTTGTGTGTAATATGACTATTTCCAAGTAAAAAAGTTCCACATGTTTGATAAAAAAGGAGACTGAGGTGGGATTTAAGCAATAAATATGACTGAGGAGGGGGATAATTGGCATAAATTGTATATACAAAAATCATTCAATCAGAATCAACCTCCAAAATAGTGGGTTTTTTCTGAGAGGGGGGAGGGAGATTGGACAAATACAACATTCTGTGTTTCTTAAATTTATCAGCCCACCCCAGGGCTTGTGTTTGGGCATGAATCTCCCAGTTCACAGTAATGGGGGGGACTGGATAAACTTTAGAAATGATGATGTCCAAAGGAACAAAATGAGCACAACTATTCAAGAACCAGATGAAAATGGGGGATTATCATTTGGAGGACAGAAATAAGGGAAAAAAGAAAAGGATTGGGCTGTGGAATAAAAGAAAACTGGTCTTTTATACTTATTTGCAATTGGATCCCCCATGTCAGGCATGGACATCCACTTGATTTTTGGAGCCTGGCCAACATCTTCATACCATTCAATTCTTTCCAAACAAGAGAATACTGAGGGAATTAAGGTGTTCATGGCTTCATAAAGGTCTTGATTTTGGTGAATTTCTTTGGCCAAGTCACCTCTGACATCAGCCCATTGATCTTGAGTCTTGTAAATGAAGTGGGATACTGTTCTGTAGCCACAGTTTCCATCACCCTGGACATTGATGGCCTTGAAGGTGTATTTCAATATAAACTTGGGCAAGTCCTCTGAGCCAGTTATCTGATAAAATAAGTTCAAAAAATGAATAAATATCAAAATAAACAACAGAAAATTACATTAAAAAGAATCAGAAACTCACAAACAGCTTTGAGAATTCATCACTTGTGTGATAATTGCTTTGACAATGCTCACAGGTCAAGTCAATTGCATCATAGATATTCAAACTGGTGGCAGGCTTGTGTGATTTTCTTTGTGAGGTTTTGCTTCCAATTGCCAATCTTCTGGACCTTCTAAGGGTTACTTCTGATTTATTTAATTCAGTTGCTGAGGGTAGTGAATCTGATGAACTGATGGATTTAGATAATGAGTCCTCAGAATCTCCAGAATCTTCAGATGAGTCCAATTCCATAATTGGAGAGGGGACATTTGACTGGGATCTTGACGTTGTTGTACTGGTCACTTTTGAGGGGGGTCTTCCTCTTCTCTTGGATTGGCTTTCAATAATTTCAAATCTTGAAGGTTCTCTTTTGTTTTGATTTTTGTTTTTATTCTTGGCTCCTTGGGGTCTTCCACGGATATTCTTGCATTCTAGAGGGTCTTCATAATATTGATCATCCTCTTGACTCTTGGGAATTTGATCAAATGGGACTTTTCCAGTCAAAACATCTTGAAAATGTTGAAGTATTGGAGTGATTTCTGCCATTGGTCTTTGAAACAGGTCTTCCCCAATGTCTTCAAATATTTTCTTGGCTTCATTCTTTCTTTCTTTTTCAACACTTTGATCATCACCTTGAAAACCAGCCTGAGAAGAATATGACAAATAAAATCAGTTAATAAGAAAAATAATAATAATAAGAAATTAAAAAACTCTCACAGGCAAATTCAAATGCCATTGAGGATGGAAGTCTGATAATTCAAGCCTTTGCCACTTGGAAAACGACTTTTTGGTCTTATGCTTGCAAGGAATGCCTTTATAATTGTTGTATTTGTTGGTGCATTTTTCATTTGGAGGAAATTTTGTTTTGAAATTTTCAAAGGAAATCTCGAGAGCATAATGAGACACCTTGCAATTGAGGGCACAGATGTGTGGAGGAAAATTCTTGACATGGAAAATCATTTCTTTGGAGATTCTGTTGATTATTTCAAAAAATTGTTTTCTGAATGCCATGTAGAGAGCCCTGACTACCTCCAGGATAGTACCAGTGGACTTTTGGAGCCAAAGTTTAACCATGGCATGGGAACCTTCAACTCTGCAGGTGGAGCCCACACCCAGGTGGCAATGGTGGTTGGTCCAGGCTGGCACATAATACTCCTTTAGAGGAAGCCACGTCTTTTCCAAATATTGCAAGACCTCAGTATTTTTGACTTGCTTTTGAAGCTTCTTCCAATTGTCTTTGAAAGACGTTTCAGTGGATGAATACATAAGCTGAGAAATGAATCCCAAAGTCATTAATAAAGACAATAATAAGAAAAAAAGTGAAATAAAGTGAAAAATTATATTACTTGACTCCAAAGGCCCATAAAATTTTCAAAATCAGTTCCATGACCAATTTTCTTCATGCAATGAGCAGATACATCCTTGTTGATGTGCCAAATGCAGAGCATGACTTTGGAGTCTGGGAAGAGCTTCTTAATAGAGTTTTTCAAGGCCAGATCCCTGTCAATAACAATAACTGGTGGGGGAACAAGATTGGTGTTGTTGAGGACCTTTTCTATGTATTGATTTAATTCCCAAGTATATGAAGGTTCATTTTCATTATTCATAAAACAAAAAGCCCCAGAAAAGGTCTTATTGGTTGAGCTGAATTCAACAATATGAAAAAGGGGCATTTTGTACTTATTGGTTTTATAAGTACAATCCATAAGAATGACATGAGGAAAGCCATGAAGAAGGTTTATGGCCAGGGGGTGAGTCAAAAAACAAGGAGGTAATGTGTCCCTCAGAATCCCTTGCAGAGGACCAAACAAAATTTTCTTCTTTGAGAGTGTCAATAAGAGCATCAATGGGCCTTCTGCCTTTCAGTTTGTCTTTCTTGATTTTCTTGACTTGGTTGTAAATGTCTTGAAGGATTACAGGCCTGTCAGACTCCCTCTGGCTGCATAATTGGGCCTGAATTTGCCTTGGCATGAGCAGTGATTCAGACATTTGAGCAATTTGGGATGTTTCTTGCACATTGAAATTCCTGAAAGCAGGATGTGCCATGATATTTTCAGTGGCATCATGGCTATGTTCCGGATTTTTGACTTTAAGAGTCCAAGTGGTACTCTTGGCATATTTCCTGGCATAAAGTCTAAAAGGACAGTCAAGCTTTCTTGAGGTGACTGTTTTGGAGGGGCTTTTGTTGGGATTTGGGGTGCCAGACCTGTCACAACATATTTCAATTTGGTTGTGGGTCATATTGGACCTCAAGGTGGACACAGCATACCCCTGAGCCCTGGCAACATTATGCACATGTTGCCAAAGAAGCTCAAGGGTCTGAAATTCACCTTCAGTGGGGGGTTAAAGCATTTTTTAATGAAAAATATGTATAAAAGTGAAAAAAGGGGGAATTGGGGGATTTGGAATGGGGTAAGAACCTTTCGACATGTGAAAAAGAGGTGAAAAAAGGTGTTAAAAATGAGCAGAAGTGGTTAAGAGTAAAAGAAAGTGGTTTAAATGTGGGATTAATAGATGAGGGAAGGTAAAAAATTGAAAATTGAGAGGCTTGAAAGCAGGTTGTTGTGGTGGAAAATGCAGTCTTTGGGGGAAAAAAAGAAAAAAAAGTGTGAAAATCTTTGCAAAATGGCTTTGGTAATGCTGTTTTTCCAAAAAAAAGGTTTGGGGCCGGGATAATGTGGATTATTGGGGTGTTTGGGCTTGGTTTTTTGGGGGGGTGGGCTGGGCAAAAAAATCTGAAACAATTTGGAGTTAGAGAGGTTTTGTGGGGAAAAAATCTCTTTTGGGAATGTTTTGGCCCAATACAGGCCCAATTGTGTTTCATTTTTAATTAAAAAGGGGCCCAGGGAACCTCTTACATGTTTTTACCAACACCCCATTTATATTTTAAGCATAAAAATAGGTTAATTCATGTATTAATATTTAATGTATCCTATACACGAATTTTTTGTTATTTTAATTAAAAATGACTTAGGGAGATTCCTTTGAGTTTTTTACCTTTTATTAGTAAATATATTTTTTCTTATTTCAATGATCTATACTAAATGAAACCTTGATTATTTTTAATATAAGCTATAAGAAAAAGGAAATATGATATTCATTTTTTCATTGGTCTCCTATCAAAACACATATATCCAGAAGTTGTATGGATTAGAAATTCCTGATTATCAGGAAAGTCTTCACTGAATACATTAATGGATGAGAGTTCCTTGTACTTGTAAAAATGAATTTTGTATTCAGAAAATCTAGAATGTTGCGCTTTCTGTCCAATATTACACAAAATAACATTTTTACTGGAATATAAGAATTTTGTCCCTTATTGTAGCTTCATCTGGGTGACCAATAAAGTATTTCAAGATACTGATATTTTTTAGTTTTTTGGATCTGAGAATTTATTTCAATTTTCCTTTTTACAGCAGTAATATAAAATGACTTTGACTCAGGTAGCTATATGAGCACATAGTATTATCAGTTTGGGATTGAATAAGAGTAAAAATAAAATTAAATCTTAATATTTTTCATTAATAGTAAGGAAAATACTGCTTATTTCATGAATTATTCTTTTGTTAAGCATTTTAAAATTAGAGTAATTGCCTGAAACTATTTTTCAATTCCAAAATCATCAAAAAGGAGACATCCAAGAGTGTTATGAATACAACAAAAATTAAAGTGTTCTTTATTTTTCTTTCTTTATGAAATGGAGAAATAATTAAATTTTAGCTTAATCTCTAGTTTTAACTGTGGAATTTCTTGATTCATAAGAAAGGCTGGTATTATGTCATGAAGATGGTACATGTCTGAGATGGTGTGGCCTTGGATGGTAAGTATGGATATATTCTAAAATAGTTATTATATATGACATCATTGTAGATTTATTTTATTTATTGTACTCCCATGAGCAATATTTAAATGAAGGATTGCACAAGATATGGTAAGGGTAGAAAAGTCTTGATTAATCTAGCTTTAAGCTAAGCGCTAGATATGATATGCTGTAATCTTCAAAAGAAACAGTTTTTAAAGTATAGATTCAAAGTAAAGTAAGGAAAATTTGGGATATCTTGCTCTATATTTCTTGTATCTCTCAGTCCAGATTTTCTTTTATTATTTTTGAAAATATTTCACTAGCAAATCTGTAATTTTTGACTATCAAACAATAATTAAAAAATTCCTAATATTTCACTTATTGTACTCTTAATCTACTGATAGAAATAAATAATAAGATTCTAACTAATTATAATTATAATATATAATTATAATTATGGGGTAGAATATCTATATCATCTAAAAAAAATGAAACAATATAATAAAATAAACAAATAAATACATTAATGGAAATTTATTATTGTTGCAAAAAAAGAATAAATGCATGAAAAAATTGTCATTTAATATTAAAAAAAAGTATAACAATAGTATGACCAATATTAAAGCTATATATAATATAAACACCACCTCAAGCAAAAAAAGAATTATGAAAGAATAATAAATAGAGAAAAATAATATAATAAGAGAAGATAACCTACATTTAACACTTAATATAATAATTTTGATTAATTTTACACCTAAGAATGTAAATACAACTTGTTTAAATTTCAGTTAAAATACACAATAGAGAAGAATAAAATTTTTACTATTGTTATTTAGATTTAGAGATTTTAAACTAATTCAACAAATAACAATAAAATATTGGTGTAATAACATAAAAGCTAGTCATTACTACAAGATATGACTTTCTTACTTTATAATATGAGAGCTTTATGTATGAAGAATAAAGAGCATTACCTTTTATTTCAGGTTTTATTCAATTTTACATGTCTGAGGAGGGAAAATATGAAGAAGGGGTGTCTTTATAGTGAAGATCCTTCCTTCTAGTAGATGTGAACTGTTTTTATCCACAGGAATTGATCAATATTACACGTTTTGGTGATGATTACATCATTATTAAAACTTTTCAACTCATTATTACACCATTTTTTAGGGTTATAACTGTAACTCTAATTTTCTGAAATAATAAGCTTGACACATGAGCTAATTTCATGAATGAAGGTGGTTTTAATCATAAAGCACCAAGATCAACCAGTGATATGCCTTATGAAACTGTTAAGCTCAAAATCAGATTGAAGTTAAAGATCAAAAATGTTCCTTTGTAAGCCTTAACTTTAATCTTTAATAAAGTTTAATATTTTCATGAGACTGCAATTCAGAGAGCAAATTATAACAGCTTTGAATATCTTCACTAAAGTGACAAAAGGATTTAATTACATAAGAAAGACTCTATTCTTGATGATTTTCCTTGTAATTCACCTTTTCTGTCTTAATTTGCTATTTTAGACTTTGAAACATTATTTCATAGGGGTTTACCTTGAATATAATGATATGAATTATGTAATTCTTCAGTTATGAACCAGTAGAATATGAATATCCATATCTTTGTAACTTTGGACATATTTTGATTCTAATTAGTCAACTGGTATTGCTATTTTGACCAATTTCTCCTTCTTATTCTTAACCTTGTTTATAGATTTCCAAATAAAGTTTATATCTTTCCTCTTACAGTATTTTGGTGGTAACTCTGACTTCTTATAAGGTCTTTTTAATGAGTATCTCACAAGATATTAGCTAAAAACTATGAATATACTCATTGATCATAAAAGTGCATATATCCAGGTATCTCAGTAAGTATTTGGCTTACGTATATGGCATATAAGAGTCATATATGTATTTGCTGATGGGGAAGCTAATGGGGTAGTTTATTTCACATGTTTAATCATTTTTTCTAAGATAATCTAGAATTTACGCCTTTTTATGGCACTTTTACTTATTTTGATTGTTTTTAAGATTATAATTTAAATTTGTATTCTTCAAATAAGCTCTGTAATATTGTTTGTAACCTTTTTGTATATGTGGTCATATCTCAAAGGCTCACATTTCTTACCACCATACAAAGAGTATACCAAAATCTGATATAGTTAATTATGGTATCATCAACTGTCCCACCTCTTTAATAAAACCTTTTAGTCTTGAATCTTAATGATGCTTGAATTGTTTATTCTTGAGTTCTTCTATGATGTATGAACCTTCTTAACAATTCTTCTGCCTTAGTTATATCTCTCTCAAGTAGCCATTCATCTTCTTGGGTTGGATTTCTATACCTCAAAAGGTATTCTCTTTCCTTTTTGTTTCTTGTCCTCCTTTCTCTAAGGAATCTCAATATTTTCTTTTATGCTCCTTCTTCTATAGGGGGAATTCTAAGGGGTGGTATGTTTCTTAGGGGAAATAATTACTTATCACTTGAACTGTAAGGTTTTGATTCTATTTTCAGGGAATGTTGGGTGTTTTTTCATTAATTCAACTGTTAAACGTAGTTTCGCAGAATTAGGGCCATGGAGGACTTTTATCATAAAGGATCCTGAAAAGGAATCTTTTAACTTATTTGGTCCTTTAATGTTATCAGAATTTGGTGTTGATACTAGGACTAAGTCTCCTATTTGGAAAGCAGGTGGCGTATGACTTTTGTCACATCTTTCTTCTGCATATTTGAAAGAATAATCCATAAACTTATTTGCATGATATCTTTATTCATCAATAATAATCTCAAAATTGCTTTCTGTTGGGTGTATGTCAACTAGGTTTTTTTTAGGGGTGTCATAATTCAGTATGGGGCTCCAAAATGGAAGGTTTCTTACCAGTTAATGAAGGGACTTATGTTTTATATGGCAGTTAAAGAGCTGGAATTAGAACACACAAATTGTGGGTAAATCAATTAGAGTCTCTTAATTCTAGGTCATGATCACAGAATATTCTGATAATGTATTCTAGAGTTTGTATCATTATTTTTGATATTCTATTAGTATGAGGGTGATATGCTTCTGAGAATGATAATTTTTTGCCAAAAAAGCTATGGAGATATTTACATAAAGATGAAGTGAATGTGGTATCTCTATCACTTATGATATTTTGGAATGAGCTTGTATGGTTAATAACTCTATTACATAACATTTTGGCTGTATCCATAGCTATTTCATCTTTATGACATGGTAAGAACATTGGGGTTCTGATGTACCTATCAAATAACACTAGGCATGCATTAAAACTACTATCTCCTTCTGGGGGTAGAGCTGTTAACCAAACCATATTTAATACTTACCATGGAAATTCTTTTCTTCTAATTGGCTCATCATTCTAAGTTTCTTGCTTGTGGCTCTATTTGATTTTTGGAATCTGTCAAAGGTTTGGCAATATTCTGCAACATCCTTTCTACAATTTGGCCAACAAGGGTAAGTTTTCACTCTTTCTAGCTTCCTATCTTCTAAGAGATGTCCAAAAAAAAACATCATTGAATTAATTTAGTATAGTGCTTATTAACACTCTATCTATTTGATTATTACCACATATGTGTTTGGTTCTATGATAAATAATTCAATCAAGGGGGTGAAATATTCCTTAATAATATGATTTTTCCCATAGTTCATCTAGTTTGGAAGATAATAATGGGTTCTTTAAGTATTTAATCAATATTGGGAATGAAATATGAAAAATATTATCCATTTTATAGCTTTCTTTAACTTGGCTCAATAATTCTGTTCCAATGTCTGTGACACATATTTCTTCTATATGATTTTCTTCCTGTGGTAACCATTCTGGGTTTTCAGGTGTATTTTCTAAAGCCCATCTGCAAATACCATCTGCATTCTTATTAATATTTCCAGATTTATGGAATATAGTAATAATTTCTCTATGCTCTTGGATATCAAGTTTTCATCTCTGCATATGTCTATTTGGCTTATTCATGTTTGGTCATTTTACAGAATTACAATCTGTAGTTACATCAAAGAGTGTCACATCCAAGTAATAGCATAATTTCTCTAAAACGCACTAAGAAAAGGGATTACATTTAGCTTTCTATATAAATTTCTTTTGTTCACTCAATTTTTCTGGAAATGAAGAAAATTGGTCCCTCAACAGGTTTATCATTGATAATTTGTGTTGGGTGTAGTTCAGCACCTAATCCTTCCCCTCAAGAGAAAACTTACACTTTGAAAGGTAATCAAAAATTCAGAATTAAGAGGAAAGAGGAATTTGTGAGGTATTTTTTCAGTTCCTGATATTATTTGACTCTTTCTTCAGTAATTCAGTAGACTGTTTGTTTATCACAAAGCTCATAGAAAGATTTTGAAATTTTTCAAAGTCCTTTATATGCTGTCTTTAATATCCAAAAAATCCTAAGAATTACTAAATCTCTTTGTTAGTTTGGGGCATTGGTTTCAGTAGTACTACTGCTACTTTGTTTTTATCTATGCCCAAGATTAGTCCAGAAAAAACATGTAATATTGATTTTAGCTCACTATATGCACAATTAAGTCTCTTAAAAGATATTTTAATATAAGCTTAAAATATTTTTAATAAGACACTTTCAAGACTTGTAAAATGGTTTGCCCAAGTTTCTGAGCAAGTTATGATATAATAAATGTAGATGATTAGCCATTCCTCTGACAATTCTTCAGGGAATGTGGAATTCATCATTCTTTGCTAATGGGAAGGGGAATTTTTTATCCCAAATGGCATTTGTAGATATTCATATCTGCAAGAGTGGACTATTATACTTAGTGGGTTTTTGGAATTGTCTGTTAAGAAATTTTGGTGAAAACCTTTAAGATCATCCATGGCTCTAATAAACCTAGCTTGTGACAGTTGATTTAATGTATCATGGATCATAGCTATTCAATATTGGTCAGGGATGGTTTAGGTATTAAAAGAACAGGTTTAGTTACCTCTACCTATTAATTATGCCTTACTCTCTTTAAGACCCCTAGGTCTATCAATTATTTGACGGGGACAGCTCTTGGGTTGGCTGGATAAGTTGGTCTTCTTAAAAGGGGTGGATAAGGATTTTCTAAACTGTTAATAATAGCACCTACTGGTTCTTTTTCAGTTGCAAAGGCATTTTTTGTGTTTATATACAGGATCAATTAGGTTTTATTTCATTTCTTCTGTTAATTCTTTATCAAATTACAACTCTTTCAGATGTTCACTTATCAATGAGTGTTTTTCTGGAATTTAATTTGTATTTTTTATGAAAGTAATTTGGTTATTATTATTTGAGAGGCCAAATGTTTATATCTTATTGTCTCCTTCAGTGAAATACCTATCCTTTTGGCTTGAGATATCTATGCCATAAATGTATAAGTAATCATTTCCAAGTATGAAATGGTCACTGATAAAAATTTACATTACTCAAAACTCCACTTTAATTATTATACATTGAGATGGATGTGGAAAAGTCAGTGTTAAATCAATAGCTACAAGAGGTTTCATTCTTTCACTTTCACTACTAAATTTGGCCCCTTGTATTGGTATAAGTTTGTCTTCCCTATCTGGTATAAATGTTTGAAAATAATCCCTTCCAACACATGTTCACTATGCTCCTGTGTCCAAATTTATCTTTTACTATTGGTTTTTCATCATAAGAATACTTATAATTTATTTTACAGTTGTATAGCCCATTCCTCTTTAGGCTTGGTTCTATTCAATTTGGGATCTTGTATATTTGTAAGACATGTATCGGATGTTCCAATCTGTGGTAAACCGGAGTTTATGTCCAGTAGCTCACAGATTAAATGAATATTGTTAATTTGAGAATTGATAATGTTTATTTTATCACTTTCAGAAGCTTTGGAGTCTTCATTTTCTCTTTCAGGCAGATTCTTCTTCCTTGTCATTGTGGTCTTCTGTTTCCTTGATTTCATTTTTTTGCCTTATTAAGGCAATTATTGACTAAGTGCTGATTATCACCAGATTCATGGTATTTTCTTTCCTCATTATTGTTATTGGGGTTGAAATGTTATTTTGGTTTATCTTTCTTAGTGAATGGTTTTTTTGGGTTTTTTATGTGCAGCTTATTTCATATTCTGCCAATCTTGGTTCTTGTCAGAATGTCCTCTAGTGCATTAATTTACTTTTCTGTGGAGAATTTTTCTATGCACCTGCCTCTTAGGGAATGCTCTAGTTCCCCTCTATATTTTTTGAGTATTTTCATATGTACCATCTTTTGTGACATTTCTGGATATGATGCATTTTATCTTTCAACTTGTTTTAAGAACCAAGTTAAAGGTTTGTCTTTTCTGGTTCAAAGAATGATTTTCTAAATGAATTTTCTACTTTATACCTCCAAAAATCATCTGCCCACTTGGCATGTATTTCATTTTTCCACCAAGAACAGCCATTTTTGCCATTTGCCTGTATTATTCCATGATACCATATCTTCACAGATTTTTCAAATAATGGAGGTAGTCTTTAAGTGATTAATTAATCTGGTATGGCATAACCTTCTTTAAGCATATCAATTTTTTTATTAAACTCCATATGGTAATAATTAACTTCACCTGTGAAGGTTGGCCATTATTTTAGTTGAGGTTCTTCTTTTAAAAAGACTTGATTATTGTCTTTGTGACTCAAATTGGTTATGAAAGGATATTTAATGTACTCTTTTTGTTCAACAGGGATTCTTATAAGGGAAAATGGGTTTGATAACTTTGGAATATTTAAGCTAGCCTCATTTATTTTATTTCTAAATCATAAGTCTATTTCACTTTAGATGTCAACATTAAGATTTATTCTTCCTTAATAATTTTTTTTACATGTTCCAGAAGAAATGTTTGGTGCAATCAAGTCTTTTCTTTGAATATTTCAACCGAAACAGACAACTTGTTCAATTTATTTGTTAAATTGTAAATAATTTGGTCATAATTGATTGTAAAAGTTTTTTATTTGATATATTTTATGTACTTGTACAACTCTTTTTGTCCTTGTATTAATTTTTGAGTATTTTAAATCAAAGTCTTTGGTTTATTATTTTCCACCATAAATTTGATATTATCTATTTATTCTTTATTTTTTACAGCAAGTTGGGATAAGGATAATATACTTTTTTTATTTATTTTAATGATAATAGATTATTTTTAGTGTCTTTCAAGGATAAGATACTATTAAATTTCTGATCAAGTGTTTGAAAAATCAGGAGACAAAGTTATTTCTTTGGGAAAGATGGTTGTCTCATTCTTTGTTCCTTTTTTACTTCAATCCCATCAAGGTTCTTGACATGTTGTGAACATTTTCCATGGAATCTTTTTGGATTCTTGGGATCCTGAAATCAAAGGAATGTGGTTTCCTCCAATTCTTTTTTTTATATTTTCCTTCCCAGGGAGGCTGGTTGGCTTGAGGCTTGGTGGTAAAAGCGACTAGGGCTTCTTCCTGGCTTTCCCCCTCTTTTTTGTGCGATTCCTTTATCTTTTTCTCTGAGGCTTGGATGATAGTGGATTAAATACATTGTAGTTACTCACTATTTACTCCTCCTGGAGGAATCTCTTGAGGATGAGCTAGGAGTTAATCACTCCTTTGTGAATTTGGGGAAAAATTTCCCAGCCTTTGTCTTTGTGGACTGTGTAGCATGGTTTGTATTGGTTCATTAATGTGTCTATTTGAGACCTCTTAATATTATTTATTTCTTTTTGAATAAATCATACTTAGCTATAATTCTGGCTCAGAAATAATGGGAATTTAAAAGACTTGTCTTTGGGTTATGGCACTTACTTGTGTGTATTTTGTTCCACTGGATACTTTTCCCTCTCTTTTTTATTTTTTGGGGTCATTTCTATTTCTGAGTCTGCCTTCATCTGATTGGATGGAGTATTTGGAACATCTTATAGTAGTTATGTTGAGAGAAAAAGAGATGAGTCAAAAAAGGAAATTTGAAAAAATTAAACTTTTCTTATGGAATTTTAGGACAAGTGCTCACCTTTAGAGTCCTAACTTGTTGGTCCTGGAAAAAGCAATTTCCTGAGTTTTATTTTCTTGTGTATTATTGGTGTTGAAGAAATTGGGGAGTGATATTTCCACGCCTTAACCTAAAACTTACGCCTACGCCTACGCATAAAATTGTGGATTCAGATACGCCTTCACGCCTTTCATGGATGTAGTTTGCTAAATCCACGCATCCAAGTGATTACTAAATCCACGCCAAATAAGATGTTTATAAGATTTTTATCTCAAAAATTTGACAAAAAACTCTAAAATGAAAAAATGCTATATACAAGTGATCTTTCTACATTTGCGGAATAATTTTATTGATGAGGAATATACTCTTCTCCAATTTGAAGCTGATTGATGTGAATGTGCCCCGGGCCACTGCGGTGGCAATTCGGGAAGAGGTAATTTTCCTATCTCATGTTCATTGAAAATGATGAGTATCCAATGATTACCATTTATGTGACCTAGGGAGATTGGATGCATCATTGAAACTCCACATGGACTGCATAGGGTTGGAAGGAATGTTTGTGGTGGGAAGTTCTGCCAATCTGGATGGAAAAATACAAATGGACGCTTATATGTATTTGTCAATATTGGTCCATGATCCCATTTACTTAACCAGTTATCCATTCTTGTAATAGCTGTAGCCATCAGATTATCTCTTATCTTATCCATTTCCACTGCTCCTCCCAATATTTGGTTGTAATAATTGCGATTCCTATCAATTTCTTCTATCAAATCTTGTCTCACTTCTCTCCAGCTCTTTTCCTTTTGTGGGCTTGAAAGTGACAATCCTTTTGCCACTGCATGGAATCCACAATTCCCATCTGCAGGAGGATTAAAAATTTTCTCAATGAACTTGTGCATGAAAGGTGGCTGTATCTGATGAATATAGAGAGTCTTTGAAAAGGAGGTTATTTTTCAGTTATTCATTTGCATATCAAATTTTATCCACTCGCTGGTTCTTCCAAACAATTTGAGTTATTTTGGGGTCTCAAGTTTCTTTCCAATTTTCCTATATCATTTAATAGTTTTCTTTTTTTGGTGGTAGTTTTATCATCTTGGCTTGCCTCTTTTTGCATCAAATAGAACTTTTTCCCCCTCATAAATTGAGTGTTGGGACCAATAGTAGCTCTGTGCATCTTTTTAAGAAATCTTTTGTGACGATTCAGGATATCCTGCTTGATTTCAAACTTGGATGGAAGCCTTTTGGTAGACTTTACCCTTTTCCTTTTTAGTGATGGCCTACCATGTGAAATTAAAGCCTTTTCGGGGTGACAAAGCTTAATGGTTGTGTATTGAAAGCTAAGTAGCTCCTGAATTTGCTTGATCAATTTTTTTTGTAATGGTATTTCGTGTTCATCAACTTCCTTTTCAATCTTTTACATTTGTTGTTTCAAATTCCATTGTGAATTAGAATCATGGTCCTGTTAAACATGATTTTAGCATGACTACAATCACACACATCAGAAATAAGATGTCACCTACTTCAAGAGGATTATAAAGTACATTCCATTGTGGATGAAAATCTTCACTTCCAATGTAGCCTTTAGTATTAAGAAGTTTCTCAATTTCATGTGAGCAAGGAATCCCCATGCCATTAGTTAGTGTTTTGGAGCATGGCTGAAGATTTGGTTGGTGTTTGAGCTTTTGAAATTGGTCTTCAATAATTTTTATTGCTTTTATTGATATAGTGCCAAGTAGCTGCTTGAAAGGTGGGGAAACATCAGTCAATTTTTGAACTCTTTCTTTTCCCATAGTATGGTGGATATGTTTCAATTGAATATCAATTGCTGTTTTGAAATTTTGGAATACTGTAGAAAGCTCTCCATTAGAATTATTAATAAATGATTTTATGTAGGAGTGTGCAGATTCAACACGGGAGCTAGCTTGATTTCCTAGGTGAGGATGCTGGCTTGCCCAAGCAGTGACAAACTTTTTCTTGAATGGGAGTAGGTTGCTTGAGATATATGACCATGCTCCTGAGTAATTGTTTGACTTCTCTTTGATTTTTTCAAGATTGTTCTCATATTCCTCGGTTGACTTTGAACTGACCAGTAGGTTCCAGGATGTCTGATAATCCTTCCAATCATCCTCTTGAAAATATTTGCGACAATTTTGGATAAGGTTTTTGCTGATGTGCCATGTGCAATAATTATGAATTGAGCTAGGAAAGACCAATTCAACGGCCATCTTCAGAGCTGGCTCACGATCTGTGATAATAACCTTGGGAATTCTGGGTGGCTGAAATAACATTTTGAGTTCTTGAAGGGCCCATATGTATCCATCATCATTTTCCCATTCCATGTAGCAAAAGGATAATGAGAAGGTGTGTCCAGTTGCAGTTTGGCCAACCATGTTTAAAAGTGGCAAATTGTACTTGAATGTCCGGTAAGTGGCATCAATCAATATCACATGGTGGTTTATATGACCCAATTCAATGGCGGCTGGGTGTGCAAAGAATAGGTTGGTAATCTTTCCATTTATATTAATTTTATTACTATGAATCCAATTGCTCTCTTTCAGAAGATGTATTAGATATTCCAGTTGAGATTGACCATTCCTTTCCTTGATTGATAGATGTCCTTTGTAGCTATACAGAGTTCTGCTCGTGGTACAGGTATTTCCTTGGGAATAAAGCTGGCTTAAAATCTGATTAGGATGGACATTTTCCTTCATCAATCCTTCAACTTGCACAAGTTCTTTTTCATTAAGCCGACAATGAATGGGATGTACTGATGGGGTTGTAGAGGGTGGATGATTGTGCTGAATTTCTAGTGGGATTAAAACCCAATAGCCAGATCTGGTGAGGTGAATTGTGTGAACTTCCTCAGAATTGATATCACCTTAATGGTAAGAACATAGTAAATACGTACAGTATATTTGATGACCTACTCAGAGCAGGAATAGAGCCTCTGAGCCTAAACTTGCATCCACATTTTTTGGTTGTTGACTGCCTCTGGGTAGGTCCTTTAAGTTTTATATATTCACCATATCGGTCACATGCCAAGTAAACATTCTTCCCTTGGTGAGAATTTTTCTTTGTTAATGTATAGCCATGACTTTTAGCCCACTTTTGTGCAAACTGGATGAGGGTATCTACATCATTGAACCTTACAAGTGGAGGTGGTTCTAATTTCACTATATAGTTATTCAAATCAGTAAAAGTGTAGTGGATGAATGGAAATATATGTAAGCTTACGTCCAGTAGAGTAATCATATTTATCTGGGTCGGTAATGAGAGGGAATTGTTCATTAGGGACTGAAAAAGCAGGTGTGCAATGAGTAGTGGCCTGTATAGATGATTTTATTTCCTCAATATCACCTTTTAAACTGAGTTGTCCCAGATTCATGAAGATTCATAGCTTCAATGGGTTGTAATGATTCCATTCTAGAGGTCAAGCATTCAGGTGGTGGAAGGTTGTGGGGCTTCAAGGTTTCCCCAGGTGTTAATATAGTATTTTGAGAAGGATATGAGCACTCTGATTAATTATAATGGACTGGATGAGTATCAAATTGGGAGTAATCAGGCTCAAAGTGAAAGATAGGGGACATAAAGGGGTAGATGACGAAAATATTTGAAACAATTGATGTGTTTAAGAAATAGAGGTCTAAAAATGATTTTTGGTGGAATATAGATTGATATGAATAGCTTAACAGTCTTGTAATAATGGTGGAATTTATATTTTTTGTAAAAGAGGAACACCTTTCCAATTCTTTCACACTAATATTGGCAACTTGTGGTTAGAGTGAGAATGATTTGGCAATAGAATTTTCGAGAAAATTGTGATTATTCATGATTTGAATTAAGATTTATTTGGTCTTTTCAATTGAATCAACCAACATCTGGATATCAAAATAGAATCATACTAGAATGGATTGTGGGATAAAGTTCTATTCTAAGGGAGCTTTTGTTTGAGTCTTTCAGGGAACAATCAAAGATCGATTTCTGAACACATCAAAATATACTTGGAACATTTTTGAAGTATTCAAATAGCTGTATATATTTCTCAAATGGATCCTTGATCGATGTGGCAACTCCAAACAGGAAGATGAATTTGGTGACAGGTGTACAATTTCAGTCTAATCACAGCTCTCATTAGGTTTCAGTCTGTAAGGGGAGCAAATACAAAGCTCCCCTCAGGTCTTGTTATGTGTGGTACTATTTTGCATTATGTATTCTCATATGAATTAGAAGCTTCTAGAACAAGAAATTCGATAACCACATTCTGGCCCTCTTTGTCTCCTCATTGAGTTTATAAAAGGGATTCTCATTTTAATTTGTAGCCTTTAACTACAACCCTTTCTTATAATTTCATAAAGATACTTCCCTTCCAAGCACATATACAATATTTATCTACTATTAGTCGTTTTTGTCTCTATGGATGCCAATACTACTAACACCTCTGATATGGGTCCTCAAAAGCAATTCAATTCTCCCGAATCTTCTGATATGGAGTGCTCATCAAGTGAAAGTATCATTGCAATTAGTACAGCCATCCCAAATCCACCTCCAGAATTGCCAGAAGGTATTTTTTTGAATGGAATTTACTTCTGAACAAATCAGTCTTATCAGTATCTCAATTAATCAGAAATAATGCACGAAAGCAACATAGAGGCACCCCATGCTCATTGGGCTTCTTCCACCGAAATATCTACTGAGGTGCTTTTTGGGGCTGAAATAGAAGTGATTACAAAGGAACAGTTCTTGAACAATTCATCACAAATAGCCCCAAGATTAGAAGGAATGTCCAAAGATGCACGTATTCCTCAATATGTACGAGAGAAGCTCCAGGAGGCTAGAGAACTGCTGGTTGCTGATATTGATCGTATGTATAAAAAATTGTTATCTCATATATTTCACATTCCACCCTAATTTCTTGGAATTATAACTTTAGGGGTCAAATCGGGCAATACACTACCTCCCGAATCACATGTTAAAATTGGTACAATGACAAAAATTTCTTCAAAAAGGAAGTTTAAACCTTCAAAGAATCAAGCAAAAAAGAAAATTCACCGAACTTTTCAATTGGCCCCTGAAGTTAATGAGGGGGAATCAGGGGCTCTTTGTCCTTCTGCTAATGAAAGTAATAATGGACATCCAATAAACATCACAAATGATCACCCTGTTGAAATTCCTGAGTTTGGAGGTGTAACCAATCATCATGAAAACATTGTTCCACGTCCAAATTTGGACACTCAGGAAGCAACTACTGTTCCCAATGAAAATATCGGTACAGAAACTCAAAGAACAGTGGCTGAGGATGAAATTGTATTGACCCAAACAAATTCTGACCCATCAATGGATTCAGCTGCTCGTTCACTAACTCTAACTCCAAGTCCTTCGTGCATGAAAATTATATTGGAAAATGAAAACAAATTTGATTACATTCTAATGTCATATCATGTATTCAAAAGGGAAGATTGGATCAAATTTAATTCGCTCATTCAAATGACCTTCATGAAGCGCAAATCACTTGTTCCAAAGGATGAACTTCCGACCAAGCTCCAATGTGGGATTTGCTACAAGAGTTGTAGGGACATTAGAATGAAAGAGTGGCTTGAAGAGCTCCATGCAGCTGGTAAACAGGCTTTCAGAAATATATACATTGGTATCTCACTAATCTCATTTTTCATAGGCTTAGATCTGTTTTCACCAATATCTGAGGAGCCGTTAATCTATGAGACGATTTGGAATATGTCATTATTTCAAAGCGACATGTCCATACTGGCAGGTATACCCAAGAGGCTCCATGCACTGTATCTATTGGTGCACAATCTTGTTCAACCAAGTAAACATCAAAAGCAGTGAGTTGCCAACATTTTATTTGAAGCCATTGCACTTTATATGGATGATCAGAACCCTCCGGTTACATTCAATATTTCTGATTCAGCTTCCAGTGATTCTTTGTCTGTGGAAATTAGTGCTATGCAATATTTGGGCTCCTGTTTGAGTGTCAACAAGGTTCAACTTGTTCCACAAAGCAATGAAAGTCAATAAGGTACTAGTATCACATCAAAGGGAATTTGAACACCAACTTTGACTGGCTTGGTTGATAATATCCTCCAGCTGATGATTGCATTTAATTGGGTGCGGGCACATACTAAGGTTGATTTGAAAACTACTCAGAAAATTGGAAAGCGATTGGTCAAGAGAGGAGTGGATCCTTTGCAAGAGTTGGTGACCATTCAAGATCAGATGAAGGCTGGAAGGCCATGCTACAATCTGATTGCAGCATTCCTTACAGGGGGTGTATGTGGACTTCTGGTATGTTCAGCTGATTACCGCATTAGTTCAGCAAAAGGGACCCTTCAGCTTCTGGAAATTACATCAATGCTCAAGAGAAAAGAATCCTTGCCAGATGAAGATATTTGGAAGCTCACAAACAAGTATATATGTGAAATCCTTCATGAAAGCTTTTTCTCGAATCCTTCATCTTCACCAATTTGCCCCAGCAAATACTGCCTTGCAGAATATTTAGCATTGGATTTTAGTGAGGCCTGGCAAAAAAAACACCCTTTGGAGTCTAATTTAATCATGAACTTACCTAAAAAGGTGGGTATTGACAAAGAAATTCAAAAGGTGTAGTAGAGTGTGCGTGTGTCATATTACTTATTATTACCTGTGACCTGTAATTAATCACTATTGAGTGCAGGATATGCTTACTGTGTGGAGTCATGACTTCAAACAGCTTTGTGCCAAGCTGCTTATAAGATTGTCCAGTGTGCTTTTGTCACCTGAGTGCAAAAAAAGTCACGGGTAACAAGTTGATGCCTCAAGTATCACAGTAGAGAATAATTGTGCTTATGGGAATTTAGTGTAAAAAGAGAAAGATATGAGAGAAGTGATGCCAGGGACCTTCTGAGGGGCTTGAACCCACAGAGCCTACCTGTTCCACCAAGGAAGAATGAGTTGGATTTGGTTTGCTGAAGCTATTGTCACCAACCACCCAGGTGCCCCTGGGTGAGTCTGGCCAGCGCCCAGGCTCAAACATGCCACCTCTTAACCAGTTTGGGAGGCAGATGCTCTAACCATTAGGTCATTCACATCACATTGATTTTAGTTGGTCCTTTCAGCTCCAAATAACCTCCCCCACACACCTTTTTTCATTTTTAATTTAATCACTCAAACCTAACCTTTTCAAAATTAATAATATATTTTTCTTAAATATAAAATAATCCTCTCAACCAAAAACTTGTAATCAATACACTGAAGTAAGTTTTTTTTTTTTAATTTTCAATTTAACAATATTTTCTTTTTATTTTATTGTCTTTTTTTTAAAAAAAACATTTTTCTTTTTTTTTGGAATTTTATTTTTTAATATTTAAATTATATTTCATATATTTTTATTTATTTTGATCGCTGGGGCTCTTACAGCCCCAGCAATCCAAAAATAATAAAAAAAAAACATTTTTTTTTTTAAAATTTTATTTAATTTGATCAATCAAAAAAAAATAAAAATAAAAACATTCTTTTTTTATTTTTTAAAATTTTATTTATTTTTATTTAAAATGCTTGCTGGGGCTCTTACAGCCCCAGCGATCAAAAAAAAATAAAAAAAAAAACACTTTTTTTTTATTTTTTAAAATATTATTTAAATTTCATTTTATTTTTATTCAAATTGCTCGCTGGGGCTCTTACAGCCCCAGCAATTCAAAAAAAATAAAAAAAAACATTTTTATTTTTATTTTTTGATATTTAAATTTTATTTTATTTTTTTTCAATTAAATTGCTCGCTGGGGCTGTTAGAGCCCCAGCGATCAAAAAAAAAATAAAAAAATAACCATTTTTTTTTATTTTTTATAATATTATTTAATTTTTTTTTTTTTTAAATCACAAATGAAAAAAAAGATTTTTTTTATTAATTTTCAATATTTAATTTTAATTTTTTTCTTTTTCATTTAAATTGCTCGCTGGGGCTGTAAGAGCCCCAGCGATCAAAAAAAAAAAAAACAATTTTTTTTATTTTTGATAATATTATTTAATTTTTTTTTTTTTTAAATCACTCGCTGGGGCTCTTACAGCCCCAGCGATCAAAAAAAATTAAAAAAAAAATAAATTTTTTGTATTTTATAAAAAAATATTTAATTTTTTTTTTATTTAAATTGCTCGCTGGGGCTCTTACAGCCCAAGCGCTCCAAAAAAAAACAAAAAAAAAAACACTTTTTTTTTATTTTTTAAAATTTTATTTACATTTTTTCTTTTTATTCAAATGGCACGCTGGTGCTCTTAAAGCCCCAGCAATATTAAAAAAAAAAAAAAAAACATATTTTCTTTTTATTTTGTAATATTTAATTTTAATTTTAATTTTTTTATTTAAATTGCTTGATGAAAAAAAAACATTTTTTTTTATTTTTTAATATTTAATTTTGTATTTTTTTTTTATTTTGAAAAAAAAACTTTTAATTTTTTTTTTAAATTTTATTTAAATTGGTCACTCCCAGCGATCAAAAAAAGATTAAAAAAAAATGATTTTTTTTTATTTTTATTTTTTATTTAAATTGCTTTCTGGGGCTCTTACAGCCCCAGCAATCCAAAAAAAAAAAATCTTATTTTTTATTTTTTAATATTTAATTTTTTTATTTATTTTGATTACAATCAAAAAATTTTTAAAAAAAAATCTTTTTTTTTTTAAAAAATTTTATTTAAAAGAAAAATCATTTTTTTACTTCTTAATTATTTTTTTCAATAATTTAAGCTGCAGCAACAATGATTTTTTTTAAAAATAAATATTTTTGATTTTTATTTTATTATTATTTTTTTGATTTAATTTCCAAAAAAACTATTTTTGGTTTTTTTTTGGATGTTTTGGTGTTAATTCAACTGTAAACTCTGATTTGTTTAAAATAAAAAATTTAAATTTATATTTACTAATTTTTTTTCAATTTCGTTACAACAATTATTTTTAAAAAAAAAACTTATTTGTTTTTTCTATTAAAATTTACGCAACCATGATTTTTATTTACTTATTTTGCTTTTTTTTTAATAAAAATCATTCTAGGGGAAAGCCTCACCTGTCTCTTCTTGCTTTTTCACCAATCATGAATCAACAGTCACCATACCAACTCATTGAGCTCCCAAAATGTATGGAGTCACTTAATGATGAAGAAAAACATTTCATGGGAAGGACTATTTCACCAGTTGTAAATGATTTTTCTTCATCAATTAGTGACTCAATGCATCTAAAAACCCTTCAAAACTCAAGCTTACACAGCAAAAACGGAAAGGATGAGTCATTTTTGCATTCTGAGGATCATTCCATGGGAAGGACTATTTCACCAGCTGTGAATGATTCCCCCTTATCCAAAAATGACTCATATCTAAATAAGAAATCTAATCATTCACATAGAAGATTTCAAATTGCACAAAAAATACTCACCCAAATTTTGGACCATGCATCAAGAAGCAGAGGCAAATTCAGTACAGCTCCAGTTAAGCCCAAGCCAAATAGAATAAATAAGCTTTTATTACCTTCCATAAATAAAACACCAAATACTTCAATTGTTTTCAATTCAAAAAATCACGAGCCCCTCTTCATTTATCACTTGCATCCATTTCATATTCCTTCTTCAACTTTTACTTCATTAAATCAATTAATAATATCACTTTACAAATTAGCCCAAAATCGTCCTCATATTAAATCCAATAGTAATCTTATTGATGGTCATATGAAAGGAGTTGGATTTCGCTGTGGAAGTGATAGTGGTAAATCCTTAGGTGAGTCTTTAGAAAATTATATTCAAGTTTTTTTGTTAATTTTATTCTCCTTTTACTAGGTGTTTATGCCAGGAAGACCACAATGAATCCAGAAGTATTAGACGCAGATAATGAAGAATGGATGACCCTTTCTCAGTTTGAAAATTTTTTTTCCTCCTTCATCAAGCTTCTTTCTATGTCTGCTGCCCATGAGAATAATGAAATCATGCAAGAAGCCCAGCTACCTGAATGGCATGAAGGTGAATGGAATCCAATGTTCCACAAAAAGTTACGGTCTTTCTCCAATGTAATCATAACAACAAATGGTTTTCATAATCGTGTTCATAGAGATGAAAAGGACATGAATACTTGGACTTATGGTTTGTTCACATTCTTTGACAAATCAGCCATAAAACCAATTCCATCTCCCATCACCAGGGCGAATCTCGCGTCAATCGTCGGCGATTGACTTCACGTCGCACTGCTGTCAGTATAAAATCTTGCTTCAGTCGCGTTAGTGTCACTTTATAGTCACTGGATTTAGTGGGTCACGTCACGTCAGCATCAAGACAACGTCAATCGTCACATGTGTCACATGAGAATGTCACTCAAAGCCCAAACCCATTTCAACACTATTCACAATGTTTGGGTAATTTCACCTCATTGGCTTCCGCATCCCCACCTAATCCTCCCCGATGCTTCGCATGCTTACGAGCCCGCACCGCCCTCCAGGTGAGACTCCAACACTGCCCCCCCATCTCCGTCCTCACCACTCCTTAGGCTTTCACACCCCCGCCCATACCATCTTTATGCTCACGTGGTGCACTCCCGACATGCTCCCGACATCACTTATCCTTACGCTTGCTCAAGTGCCCTCCCGATATGCTCCCGACACTGCTTACCATCCTTACGCTTGCGGAGTGCACTCCCAACATTCTCCCGACACCAATTATCCTTACGCTTGTGTAGTGCCCTCCTGACATGCTCCCGACACCACTCATCCTTACGCTTGTGTAGTGCCCTCCCAACATCCTCCCGACACTGCTAGCTGCAGCATTCTTCATGAGAAGTCTTAGTCAGGACTGGGACCTATCTGGTTTAATACATACTCTATATGACATCAAACCGTTTGATCTAAACATAGTTTTAAACCATGTAGCCGTAGAACATTGTCGACGAGGCATGCCTACCATCCTTACGCTTGCGGAGTGCACTCCTGACATGCTCCCAACACCACTTATCCTTACGCTTGTGTGGTGCCCTCCCGACATGCTCCCAACACCACTTATCCTTACGCTTGTGTGGTGCCCTCCCGACATGCTCCCGACACCACTTATCCTTACGCTCGCGGAGTGCCTCTCAACATGCTCCCGACACGACTTATCCTTACGCTTCCGTACTACATCCATAGTGTACGGTGGCTTGTTGGCGTACACGATGAAGGCAATCGCCGAAATATGCTGAGTGGCCTTCTCTGCCAACAGGACCTAAGGGGAAATTGGTCAGTATATTCACAATGTTGTGGTTAGGGTTTAAATCATGAGACTCACAAATTAAAACCTAATAAGTGGACTATTTAAGACAAGAGAATTGTGTCTCCTGTTTTGCCGACAAAACCATTTTATTTCATATCATTCAAATGGAACACTTTGCTTAGTCCTTACCTCATGAGCGTTGAATAGTTCAAAAGTTGACTTTAGTACGTTTCTCACTAGTCAACTTTATTCAATGTCTCACAGGGAAGTGATTTCATTTGCATGATATGAAATAATTTGCAAAACATCGCCTCCTTCAATTTCCCGACAAATCGCATTTTGCAAATGCGATTATTTTACTTGCACCTTTTTTCTTGAATTTGGATCTTTTTATTCAAAAATCTTCAAACAAGTTATCAATCAACTCGTCACCATCTATTTGCTTAATAAACTACCTCTGCTATGGCCCAAACCCCGGGAAATTCAACTGAATTCAATGAACGACCAACTTCAGCCCCAGAGAGTGGAAGTGAAATCTCTGATATTGCCAGTAGTCGTGAATTAGGCATTGAAGTAGAGAGCCAGTCACATGAAGATAATCAAGATCCCCCAGTTCTTCCAGAATGTGAGTATGCATCCATCTTGAATATTTCTAATCTCCCAAAACCTGATATTGTGTCATAGCCTTTATTTCAGGTCAGCCTCCAAGCTCTCAGAAACCAAATTTTAAAAGTTATGAGAAAGAAAAGACTGTTGAACATTGTGCACCGACAGAAGATGATGGGCAAGATGATGTAATTTTCAGTGGGGAGGTGGAAATTATATCCAAGGAACAATTTGTCTCCAACATTGCTCAAACAATCCCAAGGCTCGAAACAATCCAAAATGATAGTAAAATTCCTGATTATGTGCGTCAAAAGATTGCTGAATCCATGAGCCTGTTCAAAATGGATTTGAACCGTAAGTCCATTACTAATTCAAAACAAAGTTGATAAAAATAACTGCTTACAATATATGGGCAGGTGTGGAGGTGGGAGAATCTCTACCTGAAGGATCTCGAGTCGTAATTGGATTTCCAGGCAAAGGATTAGGAAAAAGACCAAATATACATGCGACCAAAAAAACAAACAAAAAACGCTGTACCTTTGAAGCCGCAAACGATTCTCGCAATCAAGGTCATGAAATTATCAATGTTGAAGGGGACCATATTGATAATCAACCTCCGCATACTGAACCCCCCCAATACTCAATGAAACAATCCATGATGAAGCTCCACATACTGAAAGCCCCCCAATACCCAATGAAACAATGCATGATGAAACCCCTCCCGCCTCTCCTTGGAATATTCAAGCCTTTCAAGAAAGGGAAACAATTAAACATGATACAATGGGACAAGATATGACTGATATAGTTCCTGACCCTGAGCCCGAAGTGTCATTGTCTGCTAATTTTCAAGGAATATTTTTATCCCGCATGGGAGAGTTTGCAGGCGTTTTGAATTATCATTCCAATATTACTCAACAATCATGGAAAAGGGGGCTTGATAATATCAATAGTATTTACAAAAATTGATGGGACAATTTACCAACAAAAGATGCTCATACATTCCTGCCTGTTGGTATTAAGGTGATCAGTAACCGAGAGCTTAAAATGTCGGCCTGGCTGGAGGACCTTGAGATGGCAGGTGAGTTGTATCTTTGTGCATGATACATGATTATTGGCTGTTGACTGGTGATATAAATTGCAATATACAGGGTTAGATTTTTTTAAGCCAACCGAAACAGAAGCGTTTTTTGATCACAACATTTGGAATCTCAAATTTATGAAGGAATCAGCTAAACCTCCAGAGAATCTCCCAAAATCTGAACACTCCTTCTTCAAAATGGTTCAGAGCCTTCTTTACCCCGCCAATCCAGTTAAACATTTTTGGGCAAATGTTATGTTTGAATCCATTAGTTTAGTCTCATACAATGTGGTTGCACCCAAACCATATGTTGCACCAACATCAAATTTGACTGATCCTCTTGGACTCGAACGGGGAGCAGTTGAATACCTTGCCTCCTGCTTGAGTAAATCGAAGCAACGTGAAACCCAACTCAGCATTGAAGGTGGCGGGGCTGACAATGAGATATCCACAAAGCCACACAAGAAACTGGAGGATCTAATGGATACAGTTATCCATTTGATGATTGCATACAACATGGTACGTGCACATACAAAGGTCGAAGTTAATGGCATCAAAGGCAAACTCACGAACTCCAAAAAAAATGAGGCCATCAAAGATCTTTTGGCAGGTCACAAGAATCTCGGAACAAATCAAATTTGCTATAGTATATTAGCGGCATTCTGTGCGGCGGGGGTTCGTGGTTTGATGGTATGCTCAGATGACTGGAGAACAAGCTCAGTTAAAGGGGCTTTATCACTAATTGACATTTCCGCAAAACTTTCAGAGGGTAAAAATCTAGTGGAGCCAGTGTGGCTACATACTAATAAGTATATATGTAATTTACTGAATAAAAGTTTCTTCTCATCAGAGTCTTTTAACCCCACTGTACCTCTTAGATTTGAATTTGCACGATGCTTAGTATTAGACTTTGGTGATACCTGGGTGGCAAAACGCGGTCTTGGTTCAAGTGATGAGGTCACCTTGACGGTACACAGGTCAGCTAAACTCACAACCAGGATTGACCCGTTTTAGATTAGCTTTGTACTAGATAGATTGTAATTAAATTTTGCAAAGTGATTTATGAATTTAATAATCATGACTTCCTATCCTACTACTGTCCGGAGACCACAGTATAAATCCCAATAGTAATTGTACGGCGGCATGCCTCCGTACATCATTGAAAAGACTCCGACAAGACGCAAGCTGAGTCAGGCAGTTGTGCGCGCGAGTAGCACATGCAGGGGCATTGCAGGAGGTCGCGTTTATCACTTCCCGCCAGCCCATAATAGGCCAAATGTTCCTGTGTCTTTCAAGAGGACTAGGATAGCTAGGGATCTGCAGCAGGATGCATATTGCATTTGCGTGTGCTTGTGATATTCCAAATGGTTGCATTGGAAAGTGATTGCATGGGAACATCAATGTGTAAAATTGAATAATGCACTATCCACTGCAATTTTCAGGTTCAGGTATTTGAGATCGTGAATTTGCAAAGGTCAGGTGTGATCTTTCTTTTTAGCCGCAATCAAAAAAGATTCATCAACCGCAATTCAATTTAGGTGATATTAATAAATCAGTAATCATTTGTTTTCATTTCATTTTCTGCTGAAAGCATGCCATTCACAAAAAAAGGAAAAGAGCGTAAAAGGGAACTCGCAAGAAAGCGTTGGGCTGAGGAAGGAAAGTGTGAGTTGCTCGCTTAATCTCAGTGTATATATACTTCCACATTTATGTGGCACCCTCATTGGGCCCCACGGAAGAACATTGGCTTTAGTCGGTTCAGATTGTGCCAATGTCATGTGGGCTCCAACAGGGAAGTCAAAGGATGTGTGCCGAAGAAAGCTCCTTGGCAGTATCTGATATCTTGTGTGCTTCAACACATAGTGATCCCTCAACCACTCGGGAATAGTAGAAGATCCCAAAAGACAAATGAGCGCAAAACGACCCGAATGAATAGGTTGTTTTCCTCCTCTCGCCCAACAGCACAAATATCAATGCCAGTATCAGCAAATATCACCCCAAGTGAAATTCGGAGGGTTGTGGATGTCAATCAGATCAAACGCATTCACTTTGGCCGTGTGGCAATTTTCTCTTCAACCGGATTACTCATTGCCCTTGTCAAATTCTGACCATTCACAACAATGAGTGAAGTCGAGGTCAATCAATGGGATGAATTATCACAATTCTTATTTCGCGAAAAGAGATTCACCAACCTGATTGCAACCAATGGAGCATTACTGGAGGGATTTATGTTCGCAATTGGGTGGCGCAAATGCAGCACCAAGAATGAACAATTTGGTCTGTATGGAAGTGTCGGGAAAATTGAAAACACAAAAGATGAATGGCAGAACCGAGGTGCCAATCTTAGCTCGGTGGGTTGCATTCTAGGTCAATCCTTACAATATGTTGGGGATAATTTATTTGAGAAGATTCAAAATTTCTACAATTCATTGGGGGTTCCGTCTTTTGATAAAGTCAACTATGAAGGCAATATTCCGGCAAATCAGGGTGCATTCGAGTTCGCTTCCGCACTCACTTTCACCATGAATGGATTCAAAAACGCACCTCATGTTGATAAAGATGCATCGCTGTATGCTTTGGGATGGTGGTTTCAAGCTGATAAGCAGACCGGCCAAATTCAAAGAGATGCGTAAAAGCGGTGTACAGGTGGAAAATTGATTTTCCCAAATGAGCATTTTTGGATTGATCTATCCGCATGTCATGGGCTCATTCAGGTAGTGTGGGCCAGTAGTACATTTGTTCATTATACTGATCCAGCACAGGAAAACAAAAGCACGACACTAGTGGGTATGTCCACACAATGCTCAAGCAGGTTAGCAAAAACAATGCGGCAAAAAAACCATGGCTATTATGAGATTGGCGAGAGAGCGGGCTATCAAATCAGGGATGGTAATAAAATCTCATGCCGATTCAAAGAATGAGGAGATTTGCATGTGTGTTGGGTAAGTAATGGTGGGGTAAGGCAGAGGACAATATACACCAGGATTGGATGGATTTGCATGCGGGAGATGGGGTGTCTCACATGAAAAAGGGGTGAAGTGGATTATGTACGGTGGCATGCCATCGTACATCTGTCCTGGTTTGTTGCTATTGTCCAGGATGCCAATGCTTCACACACGAATCCTTATGCTTGTGCAGGTTCCAACAATGCTAAGAGTTCCTTACGCCTATGTGGGGTGCCGACGCTACACACGCCAATCCTTACGCCTGTGCAGGCTCCCGAAAATTTACACGCCAATCCTGAGGCTTGTGAAGGTTCCCAAAGTTGCTAAAAATTCCTTACGCCTGTACAGGCTTCCGGCGATTCACACGCCAATCCTTACGCTTGTGAAGGTTCCCCACAATGCTGAAAATTTCTTGGCCTGTGCAGGATCCCGAGAATTCACACGCCAATTCTTACGCCTGTGCAGGCTCCCAACAATTCACACGCCAATCCTTATGCTTGTGAAGGGTCCCAAAAATGCTAAAAATTCCTTACGCCTGTACAGGCTTCCGACGATTCACACGCCAATCCTTACGCTTGGGAAGGTTGCCAACAATGCTGACAAATTCTTACGCCTGTGCAGGCTCCCGACAATTCACACGCCAATCCTTATGCCTGTGCAGCCTCCCAACAATTCACACGCCAATCCTTACGCCTGTGCAGCCTCCCGACAAGTCACACGCCAATCCTTACGCTTGTGAAGGTTCCAGACAACTTAAACAATTCAATACATGAGTAAGATTAATAGCGTGTGACCATAGGAAAGGCCATGTTTCACAAATCTGAAGTGGATTGCTCACATGCGGGAAGCTCCCTCTTTTTTACAGTTAAGAATGGATATGGCTCTAAACCATGGAAGAAGAAAATATAGGAGACAGTAACGGCAACTATTGGCGCATTTTGGGAAAAAGAGGTTCACAAAAGCAAATACTCACTCAAGATTTTGGTGGGGCACTTATAAAAATTTTTCTCACGCAATAGGATATTTGAACCATTGAGGAAAATATAATTTCACGTAAGCAAAGAATGTAATAGAAATTGAACATAACAATAATTGAAGACAAATAATTTATTTAAAAGAAAGTATTACAAATAATAAAAAGAGGAAATCATGACATTTTTTTTAAATTTTTATTTTTCTAAGAATTTCGAGACTATCCCGGTGATGTCCTCCTTTGGATAAGCCTCCAGTGCCTGGGCAAGGAGGGAGTTTAGTTCCTCCCCAAATTCCCGGTGCATCTCATTTTGATGAGTTGCATCCACAAAAGGAATCATGTGGAGCAAGCGGCAATGCTCCAACAAGATTCAGTTGATCGATTCGTGGACGATGGCTCAAGGAATCATTAGGGTCGGTCACAGGTTGGTGAATTCCTGGCGAGCGTCATCGTGGGAATGAGAGGAGCTTGGCACCGGGGGGGCGGAGGAGGTTGGGTTCTTGGGGGCAATGGGAGGGAGATCCTGGGAAGGAGTGGAGGGAGGGGGAACACGAGGGGAAGATGGTGCAGTCGGTGAAGAAGGGGGATGGGTGGATCCGACGGGCGTATCGTCGATGATGATTATCGAGCGAGGAGTGGCGGGACAATCTGGAGACGGTCGAAGAAAAAATGAGGAAAAGTGGATATGGATCGAAGAGAAAGAAGGGGTGACTTACCATAAGGTTCCTCCGTGGATTGCGTAGGAGCCACCTCAGGTTCTGGCTCACGAGTCGTATCGTCCTCAGGTGGTTGGGACGATGGACTTGGGCCAGGAATAGGTGGCTCTTCGGTTCGGGAGGGTTCTAAAAAAGGAGTAAGAGTCAGTTCACTCAACTCGAAAGTGAAAGTGAAAATGAAATGAAACTTTGGCTGCTTACCGCGGAATAATTCCTCAGACCATTGGGTGCCACTTGGGCCTGGAGTGGGTTGCCGGGGGGGTTGCTCGCAAGGCAAACTAGGAACGGGAGAGTCATGTCGGGGGGGATTCGGGGGGTTTTGTTCTATGAGTAATGGAAAAAAGTCAGTATTATTGCGTGAAGAGAAATGAGATAGAAGAAGAAAGAAAACTTACTTTGGCGTTTGAATCCCATCGGTGACAAGACATGGTGACAATCAGCCCAAGCTCAAATGTCCTCTTGCCATTGCCATCCTTCATCGGCCGGATAATCACTTCGCTCCGGTCAAGGAGTGAAGTGACCATTGGATGGTGGCCTAGGAGGGGGAGGGGACAGGGTTAATCGTCTGGAATCGTTCCCGTTGGCCTGTTTGGGGGCCCGGCGTCCATTCACGCTCGGAAATGGTTTCATCATTGTCGACCACAAAAGAGTCCTCGCAAGGGCATCTTGGGCGGGAACTCCTCTGGCCTCGTGGTCGGAAGGGGCGGACAACGAACGAACATTTCTTGTGTGCTTGTCGGCAAGCATCACAAGCGTCGTTCGTCGTCGAGGAACAAATGCAGGGGATACCCCGCTTGGTGCATAAAGTGCACGACATCTAAAAACAAAACAATTGAGGTTAGTAACTGCATACAAAGTATACAATCAAGAGAAAAAATGAAGACGTACGATGAATTCTAAATTTAAAACGGAAACAAAATAAGAACACTCTAGTTGGAAGCTTTTAAAAGTCTGGAAAAGCGTCGTGAAGAAAAATAAGTATTAATATCGGTACATAATGTTGACAAAAGTTAAAAAAGAAGGTAACGCACGAGGTGGATAGAAGGGAGGTTCTGAAAGGATCAGCAGGAGAAACAAACAGGAAAAAGGAAGGGGAGTGGGTTTAGTGGAGTGCGAAAGACAAAAGTAGAAAGGCAGGAAGACCAAGGGGAATACGCACAAGAAGGACAAACGCGGGTGAGAAAGAAAGTGAAGGGCGTGTCGTGTGAAGATGGTCTTTTATACAATGGTGAAGCTGAGACGATCTCAGCAGTTTCAGCACCCGCGAAAGTCTCAGCTTCAAGGCGTGTGGGCAAAATTGGAGCTGAGTCTCAGCGAATGCTGCAACTGAGAAGTGAAATGCTCGCGTGAGGCAGAAGAACAATGGGGGTCTGGCTGAGTATTGCAATTTATTGAATTGTCAAGCTGAGTCAAATCCCCTTTGTTTCCTTAAATAGCCACCCGATCACCCAGGAGGGTGGTCGTGAGGCCCTTGTTGAATGTGCATTGTGGGTGAAATGCACAAGTGACCCATGCAGAAATCCACCCGGTGCATTTGGTCACAAGTGACTGCGGCAAGATCACCGGCCGTATGGCCTGGTGATAGTCTTTGAACAAAGGGGGGGGCTGTAAGACAAGTGAATACAGCGTGAGCTTGCCTCGACCCATTGCTCAGGTTTGCTTTCGGGTCATAATTGAAATGCTCAGTGGCTGAACATTTGAATTGCACAGTAATTGAACTATTGATATAACAATATGAAATGCACCATGCTGAGGCATTGCTCAGTCGCTTTTGTATGCACACAATCTGAGCATTTGACACAGCATCGGGTGACATTTCAGCCAGGTGCAGAATTTCACACGCTTTGGTGAAGTGCTCCAAACTGAGCCTTCCAATGAACTAATGCAAAAATGGTTCATTCCATGGCTTTACTGAGCACTTCCACACGGTGCGTTTGACCATGACATGCTCAGCTTGCATGTGCAAATCAGGTAAAACGCAATGCTGAGCATGTGGCACATGAGCTACGTATATGCAAACAATCGGAAGGTGCATGCACATTTGCTATATGCATGCAGGCTCAAGTAGTATTACACCTTCCTAATCTGTACAGCCAACACTGTAGTACGCAGTACACCTTTGTAGATGTATGCTGCGGGGCAGAGCAAAAGCTGTTCAACAATGTAACATGCAATCACGTCAAGCCATTGAGTCATATCTCTCACCTGCATCCCTTTGATGCACCTTGTTCGACAGCTCTGCCTAACTATGGCACAGATGCGCATGTAATCCAAGTTAATGTAAGTGGGTCATGGTGGGATGACTGTTTATTTGGGTCATACACAAACAGTGGATTCCATCCGGTGCCATTGTCGGGGCAAACAATGACTGGCCCTGCTTGTTCATTGCGCGTGCTCATTGTCGGGCAGCCACACGCTTTCATACGCACCCCCCAACGGGTCATACACAGGCAACTTTCACATGCCTGGAAGACATTTTACTGCCAGTGTTCCGACCGGCTAGTTTCTTGGTTGGGTGGTCAGCTTGACTGCAGACTCTCACCTGCTTGCGCGTGGAAACCTGAGGCCAATCAGTATGGATTTGCTTCAGCCTCATCCACATTAGAATAATCCCAGCCCATGTTTGCGTGGGTAGCTCCCCCCGCGGGTCATTTTCTTCATGTTCTCACATGCCCCGCGCAAGTTGTGGCACCTGGCTTGCAGCCAAAAATTCCCTTGGGTGGGTGGCCTCTTTCGCCTGAGTTTTGTACGCGCGTGAGGCAAAGACCCGGATGCCAATCTCGGTGGATTAGTACTCGCCTCAAACGCAATAGGGGTGAATGTATATGTGGATCACGGCTCACAGCTGGCGCCCCCTTTGATCATCCCACACATTCCCCCCTGGAAGCCCAGTAGGCATCAGTCAGCAAAAAACTTCAGGCAAAACCAAAGTCATGTTCGGTGGCACGCCACTGAACATATCTCACCCACCCACACACAAACATCCCCACAGTGAGATTGCCCTTTGAAACGGCCAACATTGCCCAGTAGGTCCCTGTGCGACAATTAACCTGGGGAAGATATGCATCCATGTTCGCTGTCACACCAGGAGCATGACTGCATGCCTCTAATATGCCCTCCACAATAAGTTGCTACAACCCACCCAATTTCGGATATGCTAATGTCAACCTTGTTCCACCAAAGGTTTTGTACCTTGCTGCAGATCCAGCAGTCATATCGGTGCACCCACATTTTGGCCACCTTGCCTTGATATATGCCCCAAATCGGATATGAAAATTATGAGCCCAAGAGGCCCACCCCCATCAAGACCATGCACCTAACCACAGGCCATCCCCCCTTGACCCCATTGCTGCCTCTCATATAAGTTCCCCACCTGCGCCTATTTGTCTTCATTCCGTTTAGCTAACCCCTCCCGATCATATAATTTCCAACTGTCCCCAAATAATTTAAAATAGCCATCATGTCAACCCCTTCACAACCACTTTGCATTGGGATGATTAATATTTGTATTCAAATAAATAGTGATATAGCCTTAAATCCTGAGGATTCCCACTTAGCTTCTTGGATTATCATATGGCACAATCAACCCAGCATATTTGTTTATCTCCCCAATCACCAGCATGCTATTGGCTCTCTACCTGGAACCCTTTCCAAAACGTTGATACCATTCCTTGGGGCACCAAAACCTTTCATGCACTGTGGTCCTGGTGGGGCATGGATTGAAAATTGCCAATCCAATCCTTCTCAAATATTATTCATTGAGGGAGTATTTATGACTGATGCAAATGATCCCTCCTCATCTCAGAAACCCAATCTAGCATTGATGTTCTTCACATGGTATCCAAACATTTTATTCATAATGGAAAGCTTTCGAACACAAGATTTCAAGCTTAAAATGCCCAAAGAATATGACTGTAATACTCATAGTCAATGTCAACTCTTCACTCCGACATTTCCCGCTTCAAGCTCGACGCCAGTTTCATATCCTGCTGTTTCATCATTGATTTCCAAGCAAAAACTGATACAATTACCCAGTGGATCAGACCTCCCCATGATGACCCCGCCCCATGCCAATATTCAAACCCCCCTCCTCCCTCATCAAAAGACCGGACTAGCTTTTCTCTGGGATCGAGAAATCCCCAATGGCCAATCAGCCTGTAACCTTTGGGCCACCTCACCCCCAGGATCCACTTTCAATGCCAGGCACATCATTACAAACAAGGTCGTTAGCTCATTTGAATCCCTTTCGACCAATACCCCTCTTGGAGGACTGCTTGCGGATGATATGGGATTAGGTAAAACCATTCAGGCCATTGCTCTAATTGGTACCTCCAAGGAGCGGATGATTTCAAACCCCCATTGCTCCACGCCCACCATGATCCTCTGCCCCCCTCGCTTAATTACCAACTGGCAATCAGAAATATCCAAGCATGCTCAGGCTGGAGCGCTGCATTCCAAAATCTACCATGGTCCCACTCGTTACTCATTATCCAAAGACGACATCTTAAAATATGATATCATCATCACTTCTTACAATACTATCACCCAAGAATTTAAGCAAACCAATACCTCTACATCATTCATTTTTCAAATCAATTGGCATCGTATAATTTTGGATGAAGCACAGTGAGTGTATGATCTTAAATGATTCAAATTACCTTTTATATCCAATAACCCTTGCCCCATCTTATAGCTATATTCGCTCTCAATACACTGCCACTCACCGTGCCATTAATAGCCTCCTTTCATCCCGTCAAATATGTTTAACGGGCACACCTATTCACAACACCATTTATGACCTTTTGGGCATAATATCATTCATCACTCAACCCCAGAGCGCTGTGGTATTCCATACCATTAGTACCAGTTTCGAGCTTACCAATAAAACAAAAGAAAAAAATGATAATAAAACAAATTACACAAAACATTCTTACACATTACAACTACAGATTTCAAACAGAAATATACAATACGCAGCCTCAAGATCTTATCAAAACAGTATAGTATCAAAGGATTTATCCACCTTATTGCATAATCAATAACAAATTATGCAATTACAAGGAGTTAATCTAAATAAAGGTATATGAAGACAGACCACAGCATCAGAGCTGTATTTTCCCCACCTTTATTCAATTGAAAGAAGAAATACCTCAAGGCTATGCATAAAATTACAATATATTTTCCAAGAACAAAGCTTTGTTTAGTAATAATGACACGCATCAAAATTGATAGAAATGATGCAATCTCCATATGAAATGATACAATACTAAAACAGAAACACCAGAAAAATTTTCTCATATATATCATATGACTAGAAGAAAGTTCAATTGTCATGAGCTGTATTTTCTCCCCTTTCTTGGCAAAAAGAAAGTCTCACCAGCCAAATTATCTCAAATACATCACATGATTTTGATAAGAAAAAGAACCACCAGCATAATTCTCTCATAACATACGTAAAAATAGAAACAAAAAAATACTTTCCCCACCTTCAAGAAAACATCACCAGCCATATTATCTCAATGACCTCACATGACCCTGATAAAAAGAAAATCTCACCAGCCAAATTATCTCAAATACATCACATGATTTTGATAAGAAACAGAAACACCAGCATAATTTTCTCATATATATCATATGACTAGAAGAAAGTTCAATTGTCAGGAGCTGTATTTTCTCCACTTTCTTGGCAAAAAGAAAAACTCACCAGCCAAATTATCTCAAATACATCACATGATTTGGATAAGGAAAAGAACCACCAGCATAATTCTCTCATAACATACGTAAAAATAGAAACAAAAAAATACTTTCCACACCTTCAAGAAAACATCACCAGCCATATTATCTCAATGGCCTCACATGACCCTGATAAAAAGAAAATCTCACCAGCCAAATTATCTCAAATACATCACATGATTTTGATAAGAAAAAGCACCACCAGCATAATTCTCTCAGCAAACACACTGCTACACCAAAACTACACGTCTCACTAGCTAAAACCTCTCAACTACGATTTTTTCTAAGTACCCTATTTTGAGAAGCTCTATGGAGGCCCAAAAGCTATAAATAGAGGTCCTCTCTCCCTCATTTTTCCCATCATCATGGAACAAGTTCCCACTATCCAGGATCACAACCATCCCTGAACTAGCAGGATATCTAGAAAAGTAGTAGTGTTTTAGTAGTGAAAAGCTCAGTAGCCTTGCTCAGTAGCTTAGTATTAGTGAAGAATAGTAGTATAACCATAGGAAAAACTCAGTAGCCTTTCTCAGTAGCTTAGTATTAGTAAAGAATAAGTAGTATAACCGTAGTTAAAGCTTAGTAGCCTTGCTCAAAAGCTTAGTGTTATTAACAAAGAGAAGTAGTAGTGATATAAACTCAGCATTAAAAAAAATCCTAAAAGAATCAAATCCAGTAGTCTTATTATTAGTACTCATATCAAAAAAAAAATCATTATAATCAACCTAAAACCATAAAAAATATATATATTCTTATCATTCTTATTAAAAAAACAAAAAAAAATATTCTTATTAGTTTCATTAAAATAACAGAAACGTAAAACATATATATATATATATTATCATCACTTTTATTAAAATAAAATAAAAAAAATCTAGTGTTTATTTTATCAGAAATTTTAGATCAGAATTTTTACTGTAGTGTTATTGATAGGTCTGATTTAGAGACTGCTGATAAGTCTACTCTATCTGTTAAAGCCACAAATCTTATTTTATTTTGTGATTCTTTGTAGGCTGACTATTCAGTATTATTTAGAGGGGCAGCTAATACACGTTAGCACCCACGGTTATTGGACAATTCTGAAATTCAAAACAGACTTACCAATAATTTCCCCCTCAAGGTACTGCCTTATTTCATCCCACACCAAAAGGAGTTCCCACAGCGCCGATCAAGATAACTGGTCACCATTCATCCTGAGTAGTCTTTCCAAAGGTTGCAATGATATCTTGCATTTGGCATTGCGGCATTTAAGTTTGCGCTGCACCAAAACCACACATCTCGAATCCCTCCCCACTATTAGCCATCATTATGAGCTGCTCCCACTCAACCCAACCATGCAGCAAGAATATTCCATATTATATGAAGAATTCCTATCATCCAAAAGCAAAGGACCAGGAGAATTTTTCAGAAATATTAATAAGCTGCGAATATGTTGTAACCATCACATCATGCTTAACACAATTGCGGAGGCGGATTTGGGAGACCCCGAGGGCAGGAGCACTCAGGATAACTCGCCAACAATCACACAAACTATTGTGGATGTGGAAACATGCATGATGAGTAGTAAAATTGCACACCTCCTACAAATCTTAATGAAGAACAAACAAGGTGTGGTCCAACCAAATTGGTGGTTTATACCCAATGGACCCAATTTCTAGATTTGTGCGTTAATTCTAATATGCATCCATTACCAATTGAATCCATCTGACTTTTTCATATTGTAGAATTGGTATTGCACTTGCCCATCACTCTATCCTTTCAGCACAAATTGATGGAACAATTACAGCACGAGCACAGGAGAAGGCACTGGAGAATTTCTTCAATAATCCTGAATGTGAAGTACTGATTGCATCCATTGCCGCAGCTGGAACTGGCCTCAATATAACTTGTGCTAATACGGTCTATTTAATGGTGAGGGGACCCCCAAAATTCTTCCCTGATTTGCGGCCCCTGACATCCACATTTCCAGGAGCCCAATTGGAACCCAGCCATTGAGGCTCAGGCTGTTGATTGACTCCATCGTATTGGCCAACAACCTGTAAAGGTCATCCACTATATCACTCCTCATTCAGTTGAGGTCAACATGCAGAAGGTACCTTTCAAGATAATCTTTGACCCTAATTATATTGCTATTCTAAAATCCTTCCTTATGGAAATGCCATTTTCCAAACACCAATAGGTCCAAGAAAAGAAAAAATCATTAACTGCGTGTGCCTTACTGATATTATATAATTTGTGTTTGACCAAGTTGATAACTCTTGTTCACCCTGGCATAGGTCCACAATTATGAACACCATGAGTTGGATCGAACTCCTTCAATATTTCCTCAATGAAAATGAGCAATAGCGTATTATTTCTAAGGGAGACAGTGATACAGTCCAGCTCATATTGTCTATATTCTGACATATTTAGCAAGTTGTTGCATCTTTAAGAAATAATACTCAGATTGTATTACACCTGCACAAATAATTCACAAAATGTTAATTTGTAACGGTGCTATACATTTATATTACTAAGTTATTGCAGAGCATCACCATTCGGCCTAATAACTGGCATGTCAAGTATTTTGAGGGCGCTAGTCTGCATCTTACTACAGCCTTTGAGCCAATCTTGATCAAATACCTGAAATGATAAGCCTTCCGGAATATCACCATCATCTGTCAATCGTAATTCTGGCAATCTATCAATAGTTTTTTTACCCTTTTTTTTAATGCAATTACAAAACTCTATGTCTCGATCCATTTTTAATACCAATTCATTAAATAACTGGGAGCGCCAGCGTAATCCCACTTTGCGGTAAACTTGACAGCCATTTTCCAGTACCTCCTCAGTATCTGAACATACTCGAGGGTCATTGAATTGTGATGCTAGAATGGGAAATTTAGCCGTATCACACCATTCACGACGCCGCTCACAGGTCTGCACATAATCAACTAGATCATCATCATTCTTTGCTCACAATGAAGAAGAGATACATTAACTAACCCTCTGACGAATCTTTGTGAGCTTTTGATTCTCCTTCTTTTTAACCAAATACTCGGCATCCTTTTGAATAGACTTCCATTCTCTTTTCAAATAAGTGAAATATTGCTCCATTAAAGCTGCCACGAACCCATAGTTATTATGATCCTTGTTCCAACAGTAATGATGATACTTGGTGCTGACCAGTGCAAGACAGAATGTATGGTAAAACACCATAGACATCAGCTCATTGAACGGATGTTGCCATGAGCTCTCCCAGTCCCAAGTGAATCGCTTTAGTCCTAGCTTGTGGAGCTCATTTTCGCAGTAGCTTTGGAAACCCTGAGACTGAACCTGTGTTGATGGCTCATTGAAAACATCCTCGGGGACATATCCGAGATGACCAGCCACTTGAATTGCAATTTCACGCTCTTCTGTGCTTGGTGGTGCTGGTAGTGAGGAAAAATCCTTATCCCTAACTTTGAGTAGGAACAGGCAATGTGCAGGTACTGCTGATCTCATTCCATGGACATTCTCTGGAAGTTCTGCTTTCAGCCATTTTTGCTGCTCCTTCTGGCTTGCACGTTTCGCCACATTGTGAGCTTTACGAGCCTGGTTCCATTGCTGTCTGACCTCGGATTGCTCAAGCATACTCTGGGCAAGGCCCATTTGAGGATGGGTGAACTCATTATTTGACTGAGTGTCATGCTCATGCGCCGTTAAATTGTCCCTCCTTGATTCATCATTTGTTTCCATTTGAGTCAGAGACATGTTCTCATCCTCATCATCCACGATTTTTTCTCTTGATGAACTGGCATGAGCTGTTCTTGGTTTGGAGGCATATGGATGATGATGTCCAGTGACTTTCTCTTTATGGCCCAGAGGTGAAGATGCATAAAGTTCATCACCTGCCATGCACATCATCAGTTAACGCATCAAAAAATTGATGAAGACTGGTCATACTCACAATCTTCAATTGGCTCCTGAGATCGGACTGACTTGCCTTTAGGTGCCATATCTAACCCATGAAACAAAAATATCAAATTGTGAAAAAGGTTATACTCCGAAATTAAAATGACTTACTTTGATGAAGCGTCAATCCTGGATTTCCCTCCGACAGACCACTCCAAGCTACATTCTCCAATGGTCTTTTTCGTCGCCTTTCATCGCCCACATGAACCTGAGATCCTGATGGAATATTGAGGGTTGGCTGTTTACTTTGGCCAAAGGGATCCTGGGATGCGACTGGATTCCGACCAGGATTAAGGAGGAACTCACGTGGAAATTTTGATTGGGGATTAGTGTGTGCCTTCTGGCCCCTGTGACACATGCAATTGTGTATTAGTGGGATTTGGGGGAATTGGAGTGACGGAAATATTTGGGATTGACCAAGTGCTTGAAGTTGGAGCCTTTGGATTGCCCACATCAATGTTAAGACCTGATACATTCATTGAGGATGCGATAGGGGTTGTGAGAGGAATGTTGGGACTCAATGGTGACTGTGTTTGCACATATTCTATGCTAGATTCACTATTTGAGTCATGAACAGAACCTGAACGGGATTTATGTGACTTGAAAGATGACATAAGGGCCGAAAAAGTACAGTAATATTTTTAACTAGATAAAACACCTCAGTATTATGATAAAATAGAGTGATATGAGATGAAATCTTTTCAAATTTAGAAGAGAGAAATTCTATGAATAGTTGGAACTAAGTGTCACGTGGAAGTCCAATAAGACTCTTTTTAGGAGAATCCTCCCTGCCTCCTCTTGAGCTCCTCCGCTTTTGTCGGAAACCACCAGGCACGGCCTACCACCATATAATGTAATATTCCCTTGATCTCAAAGGGGACGCATCATCCATAAGTAATCATATTTGGTAACATTTCCGCCTCCCCATTGTCACATTTTGTGAATTATCCAAACTGCCAATATATGCATTGAAATTCCACAGCATTGTACATCTGTAAAGGGGTATATTCATGAAGGATTTACCCACAAAAGAGACATCACCTTTTCAAGAAAGGCAAGACAATCCAAATCACATTCCAACCGATTAAAAGCCTGCTGCACTCAAACCAAATACCAAGACTCTAGCTGCACTCCAACCCCTTATGTAATAGAGTTATATTGTTATGTCTGTAATAAGGTTTAAGCCATGTACGATGGCGTGCCAGCGTACATGGTTTGAATGTCAATCCCCTCAAATCAATGTTGACACATCCCTATTGGAACACCCCTCAAGGGTCAAAACCGCAGTATCGCCATGTGTAAATAAAATAGAATATGTATGGGCATTGAGCAGCATGGCATTTTGCCCAATTAAACTCCTAACCAATTCCGCCATCCAGATGAGACATGTTACACTCCATCAGCTGCAGCTCACGCACCATTACAAATGGGATAAAATTCTCAGATGGCTCAAATCATCTCCCCCTTCATAAATAATCACTCAATTTTTTTGCCAATTAATAACACTCCTAAACACTTTCACATCAGCCATAGATATTTATACACAAACCAACCGTACTCCCAATTCCTGCAACAATGACAACCCGCCGCTATTCCTCAATGCGTATATGCATGTGTCAACACTGCTCAACTCAAACACACTCTTCCCCTGAGGGTGATAGGCCTGGAGTTGCCTTCACACCTTTCCAATATAAACAGCACATTAAAAAGCTCAAATCAACCATTGCACCCAAATCTCTTCCAAACATCCCTACTTCTGCATCAGGATCTGAGTGCCCACAACTTCTTTTGGATCAAAGATTCCCATCTGATTATTCACTATTGACCCAAAGCACCTTCTCCACAGCACCGGGGCTCAATTCAATTGCACAGAAACCATACAGCAGCAGTCAAACCCTTCCTCCACAAGACCTTGGAATGATAATATCTGCCATTCTATCATTAAGGTATAATATACCCCGCAGGGCTTCACACATTCTCAACCCCGCCCTAAACCTGCTGATCAAGTCCAGCATCTCAAGCTCCGGTGGTCCCCCCATTCCTGCATTCCATATACCTCAAGATCTGAGTACCATATTTGAACATTTCCAATTGGAGCAAGTGATTCAAAACTATATATGTTGTCCTCAATGTTTCTCTCTTAATGGCCTTACTGAATCAGTCACAACTGACCAACCCCACTGTCAACGCCATAATGACCCAAATGATCATGATCCCCCTTGCACAGAATCATTAGGCAAATTCATCTATTCATTTGAAGCCCACACCCAAAACACCACCAACATGAAGCAAAAGTTTATACCAACAAAACATTTCATTTATCAACCATTCAAAAATTGGCTTGCCAGATTTCTCCAGTGGGCTGGAATTATGGACATTCTGCATCAACATCAACAATCCCAAACGCCCGAAGATTCCCCAAAACGTGACGTCTGGGATGGATTGGTCTGGAGACGCTTCACTGGCACTAGAAATATCCATGACCCCCCATTCATGTCCATTCCTGGTGCATTGGCCTTCTCCATTTATGTGGACTGGTTTAATGCACATGGAAAGTCCACCCGGTTGGCCAGCATTGGACCTATCATGCTTATTTGTCTTAATCTCCCCCCAAGTGAAAGATTGAAGCCAGAGAATGTCTATGTTGCAGGAATCATCCCTGGTCCAAAGGAGCCAACTTCCCTTCAATTGAATTATTTATTAATTCCACTCATCAACGAGCTCAAAGAGCTATGGCAAGGTTACCATTTTTCACCCACCTCAACAGGTCCTTCAGGATCCTTTATCCGTGTTGCCATTCTCACAGCCATTGCGGATGTGGTTGCCATGCGCAAGCTTACTGGATTTATTTCCCATTCAGGCAACCACTTTTGTAATTTTTGCACCATTCACAAAGCTCAAATTGAAGAAATTGGTCCTCAATTTCACTACACACGCTCATATCAAAATCATAAATCAACCATTGCCAAATGGCTTCGGGCAACCCCACAACAAAGACAAGCAATTTTCTCTGAGTATGGAGTGCTATATTCAATTTTAGAAGACCTTCCGTATTGGGATGCAACCAGAATGGTTAATCTTGACATAATGCATAATTCAATACTGGGAATTTTGAAGGATCATGCAACTTTCAAATTGTGCATTCCAGAGTCCAAATCAAAAACTTACCTCAGGTCCCGCAGGAAATCCAATGACACCAACAGTTCAGACTCAGATTCCATGACCTCCAGCAGCTCTCTTGATAAAATCACATTGAGAGAGGCCCTCTCCCTGAGAAGAGACGCAGCAAAAATAATAAATGAGCCACTCCCCACTACTTCCACCTGAAAAAACTACTTCCCAATGCCCACCCCTCACACGGAACATCCATCTAGTGGTTCTGCGGAGATTCCTTCATTTGATGCCAATTACATCCCCACTTCTGAAATCCCCTCTAAATTGGATATCACTGCACTGAGTGATCACCAGATCAAGGGTGAGGCTCTGGAGCATCTCCGTCAAATCATATCTGAGACGATAATTCCCTCATCATGGACAAGAGTACCTTGCAACATGGGTTCCCCCTCTCATGGTAGCTTAAAAGCCGCTGAATGGGCTCTCCTATATAAGGTCTATATTCCATTTTTAATGCTCAGTCAACAGATGTCATTAGATGTACACCAATCCGCGAACATTCAAAGAAAAATGGGTCAGTCAGAAGAACTTGCAAATGAACTAACCAAGAATACATTCCATTTGATTAGTGCTATCAACATTGCCACAAGTTGGACTGTTTCAATAGGAGGTGCGACTGCATTTGCTGAACATTGGAAAAAATTCCGCCTTTCCAATCAACTCCTGTTCCCAAAACAGAAAAGTAAACCAAATCATCATTTTGCTGATCATATTCCCGAACTCTTCCAATGTTGGGGCCCAGCACAAGCCTCAGCCACATGGGGTTATGAGCGCTTGATTGGAGTATTTGCAAAAATGCCAACAAATAACAAAATATGTACGTCAATTAATAAGATCAATATATTCACATTGATTAAACACCTGAACTGAATAAGATTAACTTCTTGAAACTCTGAATAGATGATATAGATAAAACCTTACTTCAACATATCTGTCGATGTTCCAACCTTTCCATTCTCCTGAAATCCCCATCCGTGCCATGTGAAATAAAACAGCTTTTCGAATCACAGCCACCTGCCCTGTTCAATGACCATAAATATAACAAACCATCCCGCCATGACCAAGAAAATTATGATTGCCTGGTTGAGTACTTACAGGATTTTCATGCAACGAGGGAAATAGTTGATTGGATCAGCTTAGACACTACCGTGCAATCCACAAGTCCTCCCACTTCAAGGATTGTCTCGCCTTGGTATTTTCCAGTTTCAAACATTAATATTGGGAAAAATATATTTTCAACTGAATCCAAAAATGTCAGCAAAAGTGTGATATGTTTTCTGAGGGGCAACTCACGACGATTTGGTATTATTAATAGCATTTTTAAAGTCTCTGAGCCATCTAGCATACTGAACAATAACTTTCTGATCTTAAAAACTTTGAAGATTGATGTGAATTTCTTACCAGATTGGCCGCATCTCAATATTTATAAAGCTGTTGGATTTGATGATGGACACTTGATTATATCTGAAGAAGAGATAGAAGGTAACTGTGGATTGTATGATAACAAAGTTCTGTCATGTGGACTGCTTGTAATGATAAAGCCGTTATTTCATGAAATTTAGTCTACAGAAATGCAAATCTCTCAGATTCATTAGCAATTTTGCTAGTGAAATAACTGCCTCAAAATTTAGTGACAGAGACATGCCATTGTGACAAGCAAAGCCCATTATTTCACATTGCCACAAAGAACTTACTATTTTGACATTGGGTACAGTGTGAATAAGCCAAGTTCAATGATCAAATGACCTACACACTCACCTTTAACAGCATCCAAAATTTCTAACTGCGCCATCATCATGTTGGAAGGGGAAGCGGCCCTTGCGCACACGCACACGCGGTATTGTGCGGGGGGCTCTACCAGTGTCACCTGCAAAACGACAATCCTGCTCAGGCGGAGTCCTTTTATGGATGACCTGGTGAAGTCAAACCCCCCGCCTACATCAAGACTGGCTGAAGGACCTCTTTGATATGTGTTTGTGCAAACAGGCGGGTCTTATGTAATTTTTACCAACCATTGGACGGTTGCGGGATGATCAGGTGGTGAGGAATCTGAGTTGAAGGCACAGGGGAACCAATATTGGTGTAAGACAAGGGTAGGACATGTGCTTGACGTTCGCTTGATTTTTGCTTGACGTGAGCTCGACTTTTATCCTGCTTGACGTTTGCTTGACGTGAAGTCAATCGCCGACAATTGACACGAGATTTGCCCTGGTGCATCCACTCCTGTGGCTATGGCCTCTCATTTCCTGAATACTCCACACTTTTGGATTTTTCTTGCAAACAAGGTATTATTGAGCTTCTCTGGAAAACTTCGACCACTTTTCACCAGACCACTCAGCCACCTCCTATTTTTGATGAACTTCCCACCATAACTCACTTTGGCTGTTCTTTCCAAATCAACTCCAAGCTATATTCAAGAGCTAAAAGCCTTATATGTATGGATCCAATAACCCAAGAAGAGAAGACATGGACGTCAAGAAAGGATTCAAAATGAAAAGCAAAGACATCAACAGAAAAAAATGAAGCTTTCAAAGATATAAATTTCTTCTAATTTTCCATTTCTTTTGATGTAGCTTTTCAACCTTAGACTAGGATACTTATGCATGAAATGGGATGGTTGATGCAAACTTGAGTACATATTTTCCTTTGGTGACTTTCTTGAAATATATGTCCTTAAGTATCCTTAGGAATTTGCTTCATGTATTCTGTTCGAAGTCAGGACTTCAAATAGAAAGATTTTTCTCATTCAGAGCTTGATACAATTATATTGACATATCCAAGAATAAATTTCCTTGCCTCTCTAAATTGAGCTCTTTTTTTCAAGCAATCTTTTATTTAATGTCGCATGTTTCTATTTATAATACAAATAGTAACTGCAAACCACAAGCCGGCCTGATTAGTATCAAAATTACTTTAGTATGTATTCTTGCTCTCCAGTTCATTGCATTTACCATTCACTCCTGTCAAGATCAAACTGAATCTTTTTTCGAAATATGGATTCTTCCAAGCCATATTGCCTTGGTATATTGAAAACCCATGTATGCCTCACTAATCCCATTCAGAAACCTTTTCCTCCGGATGATTGGATTTTCTTATGTCATACAAGTCAAAATTTATTCTTGTATACACAACATCAAAGAGAAGCTTGTGGTAGCCTTCCTCTGGATGTCACCTCTGCACTTGTACCATTATTGGGTGACCCCAATTTCTTCATATCCTGTGGTCCTTCTGGCATGTGGCACACCAATCTAGAGAAAAACCCCAACCAGAAAGTATTCATTGAAAGCTTTCTCAAGTTTAACCTTTACAACAAGAAAAACATCACTATTCCAATAGTAATGTTTATTTTTTCGTTTTCCTCAGCAAGCATTGATATATTTGACCTCATTAGGCAGAATTCAATATTAATTCACCAACCAGCCACATACAACAGCTCGGAACATTGTGGGTGTTCACTTATCTCACACCTGGAGCCCAAGCCTGTTATCTCTTCTCAGAACGTATTGTTGTCACCTGAGCTGCACTCACAGCTCCTGAAGATTCCAAGTGGGAATGACCTTCCACAAATCAAATCCGTAATACCATTCCTAAAATCATCACTCAAGCCTCATCAAAAGCAAGGATTAGCATTTCTCCTAGATAGAGAAGCCCCAAATGGAAAATCGGCAAATTCTCTGTGGTTAAGTAAACCATCATCCTCATCTACAAGAATAAATTTGATACATAGAATCACAAAGAAGCCAGTAAATAACCTTGAAGACACCTTCAGCCATACTCCCTTGGACTGTCTGCTTGCAGATGACATGGGACTAGGGAAATCAATTCAGTGCATATCACTCATATGTATGACTCTTGAAGATTCCAAAAGAGATATTCCACCATCAATTCACTTTATTAATAAAAAACAAAAACACTCCACACTCATAATATGCTTACCTCGTTTGATAAAGAATTGGGAAGATGAATTAAAATTACATACAGACATATCCCAACTAAATATTGTCACCTATCATGGGAAGAAAAGAAAGGAGATTGGACTGAAAAAATGGTCTGAAGCTGATATTGTAATATCCATCTATCATTTGTTAGCTCATGAGCTTGGTAAGCCTAATAATATAGAAAACTCTTGGATTTACCATAGTGAATGGTACCGAGTTGTCTTAAATGAGGCCCAGTGAGTTTTTCAAATTATTATTTATAAATTGTGGAATTCTGATGAATGATATATAATTAAATTGACATACCTAGTCAGATAAGAAGTCAGGAGTCAACTTTCTTCAAAGCAATTGGGGCAATACAAACATCCAGACGCATTTGCCTGACAGGAACCCCTATTCAAAACAGTATAAATGACTTAATGAGCCTAATCACCTTCATTACAGCACCTCAAAGTGAAAAACAAGAGAATTGGGTACCAAATATATTGGAAGAGCTCAAAAAAGGAAATTATAGCCCCCTTCAGTTATGCCTGAGGCATCTTTGTCTACAAAGAAACAAGGACCACATTTTAAATGATCTACCTGAAATTAATCATGATTATATCCATGAACCTCTCTCAGATTGGACATTAGATATATATAATGATATTTACAAAGAGTTCATATCATCATCTAATCAAGGCCCAGAAATGTTCTTCAAGTATATAAACAAGCTTCGCCTTTGTTGCAATCATCACTTGCTTAGTGAAAGTATATATGACATTGAAGGTATAATCTCACCATATGGGACAAAGATAGAAGGGGGGTTTTTTAATAGTACCATAACAGAACATGTTGATGTCAAAACATGTCTAAAAAGCACTAAAATTCAGAGGCTCCTGAAAATTCTTTTATCATGCCGAAACATTAAAAATTCAACCCCAAAATCAGTGATTTTTTCACAGTTTACAACATTTCTTGATTTGTAAGCTTGGTTATTTCCCTTATTTTGTATATTAAACTTCTGCTTTGTACCTTTCCTTTGATAATTATGAAGCTTTTGATTGACAATTATTCGTGATAAACTGGTAGGATTGGAATTTTCTTAGAAAACAATAAGATCATTTTTACACGTGTTGATGGAACAATAGGCCAAGCTACACAGGAAGCAGAACTTAAGAAATTCAAGGAAAATAGCAATGTAGAAGTACTTGTGGCTTCAATAGGGGCTGCAGGGGTTGGTCTGAATATAACTTGTGCAGATGTGGTATTTATAATGGTATGAATTATGATCATATGACCATGAGGCAATATTTTAATATAATCTATATATCTAATATATGTCTAGGAGCCTCATTGGAATCCAGCTGCTGAAGATCAAGCTATTGATTGTCTACATCGTATTGGACAAAGGAAAAATGTAATGGCATACCATTTCATATCACCTGATACAGTGGAGATAAACATGCAAAGGGTATGTTCATTCATAAGAAGTTTTATTTAATGAAAAATTTAGAACCGCTTATTTTATATTTATGAATTACAGGTACAACAGAGGAAGCGTACTTTGGCAAGGTGTGTACATTTTTAATCATTCAAATCACTGATTGGATTTTATTTTCCTGTCCTTATGGTGGTTATTTTTTTCATGTAAGAACAACTTTAGCAAGTACTTTGACATATGCTGAGCTATCAAAACTTTTCTTAGAGACTCATATGAATATCAAAATTGAAAGTGGGTAACTGTTAAACTATAGTTCTTTTGGATTAAAAAAAATGGGGGCGTGGATTTAGCAAACTACATCTATGAAAGGCGTGAAGGCGTATCTGAATCCACAATTTTATGCGTAGGCGTAGGCGTAAGTTTTAGGTTAAGGCGTGGAAATATCACTCCCCTTTAATTATCATTTAAAATAAAAATTACATTGAATTTAAAAATATGAAAATGCAATTTTAATTGAAAAAATTAAGCAAAAATGAATTTTTAATAAAATTAACCAAATTAAAATATTCTGGGTAAAAAGTTACATGAAATATATTCTAAATTTTTATGCAATAAATAAACTTAAGAAAATTACTTCACCATTGAATTCCTTGTGAAAAATAAGGTGGGGTCACCTCTGGGTAAAATTTCTGTAACTCAACTCTAAATAAGCTTAAATTCAGTTTTTAGTATTTTCTGTACAAAAGTTGAAGATCCTCAAAACATTAATTTAATTAACAAGAGATGTGGTGTTAACTGTCAATTTTTTGTGTTCAAATTCAGTTGTTGTTTGTAGTTTAGAAGTTATGAGGAATTGAAGTATTTTCAATTGAAATGTCAAAATGTGCACGTGCATTACATAAGTGAACTTTAATTTAAATATGAGGTATCAATTATTACAGCTGTGTACCATAAAGCTCAAGTGAATTGTATGTGTAAATTACAAGTGTATTTAATGATGAGGAATTAAAGAAAAAAAATAAATTGGAAAGGTTAATTCTGGGGGGGAGGTACTCTCACTCCAAGGGGGAGCCAGACCCTTGAAATACTTGCTGACAGGCGTGTGATGTCAAAATCCATGCAAACGTTCATCACTTTTGACCTGGAATTGAATCACAGGGTCTGTGACTCAATTGATGATGAGGTTTCGATACCAACCAGGGCAGTTTTAACTGTTGCCAAGAGGGTAAAACCACCCTTAAGCTGGAACCATTTTAACTGGTTTCTACGTCTCTTAAACAAATTCTGACATGGTTTGAAGTCTCTAGACCAGGGATTACTATAGTAATGGCTGATTTAAGGGTCTGGAATGGCTAAAAGCAGCCCTTTTTTGGTCTAAACCAGGTTTCAATGATGCCATAATTGGATTTTGTGTTGTCAGAGGGTTTTCCTCGACTGAAAAGAGTAAATTTTCATTTTTTAGCAAGGAAATTTGTGGCTATAAAAGAATGTCTTTGTCCCCCTTTTCTCTTCATGTTAGAATCTTTCCCTTTTATAATTAGTTTAAACACTTTTAAACCAATCAATAAAAGATTCAAACCACCATTTTTATATCATGTTAAACCTTTGAACCAATTGAAGAAATCATTATAATCATTGTTTGTAACTCTTATAATCATTTTTACCCCTTGAACCACCCCATAAGTGAATCAAAGCATCTTTCATCACTGTTAACTTTGTCACTTTGTTTCCAAATTCACTCTGGTCACTTTTGGGAGTTTTTTCTCTTTAAAAAACTTTTTAAAGACTTTCTTCTTGAATTAATTGCTTGCAGTTCTTTTCTCAATTAATTCCAATTGAAACTGCTCTTGAAGAAATTTCTTTTGTAGCCTTAAATATCTCTTGTAGAGTATTTTTGGATAACTTTTTATTGTTGGTAAAACAAAAACTCTTTATAATATTATTGTTTTATACTTATAAAGTTAAAAAAATTGGTGTGTTTTCTCTTAAAAATACTATTTCATAATATTTTTAATCATTTTTTACCTTATACAAATTTTGAGGATAGGAAAAGTACTTGATTTTTAATCAAAGTTTCATATCAACACCTTACATTTGGGGGCCCAGCCATGATCCTTTACCTGTGACATAATTTTTTACTCTTTTTAAATCTTTCTTTCTTATATTGAAAGATTTAAAAACATATAAAAAATTCATCTAATTCTAAAAATCCATAAAAAATAACTTTTTTTTCCTATTTTAAGTGAGGCTTTATTTTTTATTTCTCTTTTGAAAATTTTTTTTTATTTAATAAATTGGTTTTTTCATTCATTTTAGTGTCTGACCACGTGGTAAGAAAAGAAAAAATTGAAACAGCCTCAACAGTAACAAGCATTATTCCTGCAAGTACTGTGAATTATGACCATAATAGTACAGTTATTATAACTTAGAATCATCAACCTGAACCAATTTCTTCGGAATTAATTAACTTGGATATAAGGAATACCCTTCAGAAGGCAAAGAATTTGGCCAATAGTAAATTTTTTGATGTAAAAATACTATTTTTAATCCCCTTAATCATGAAAGATGCCTTCAACCAGATCAGGAGCCAGCTATAAACCCTCAAGCAGCTCCCAAAAAGGTCATAGATGTTATTATGGCAGAAGCCAATCAGTTACATAAGGAAAAGGGACAGTTGATGACCTCAAAATTAATAAATTATGTTATTCTGAAGCTGATAATACTATTTTACCTTCAAAAACAGTGGACACTGCCACAAGAAGCCTCAGTGGACATATAAAAAGCCAGCCAGAAGGCTTGCAACAATGCATTGCAGCACAAAGAGTACCAGATCCTTGCAGATCTGTGGAAAAACTGCATGAATTCTTACCTACCTGTGAGAAAATTCCTGGGCAATCCCAACACTTGCAAGTTACTCAATGGATGGCATACATTGATGGAAAAGAAGGACATGATGCTTTTAACAGCATAATGGAGGAAAAACAACCCTCCAACACCCAAGCAAGTGCCAAAAACAGCCCCAGTAGCCACCAGCAGCAATTCCAACATGAAAAAGCAGCCACAAGCTCAAAACAAGGGAAAAGGCAAGGCACCAGCCACAAAAACATACATCCAGGGCTACAGAATCCCAAACATTCAGCAGGATGCCATGGAGAATGTATTTCAGATGGCCAGAACAATGATGGAATTACAGAAAAAGGAGGAAGCCAGGTTAAAATATCAGAAATTATTTCTGACATTTTTGATTCTATCCCAGAGTTGTATGAAACTATAAATGACATAAAAACTCATGTTTCTGGTGAACATTCATCCATTTGTAACAATCTTAAAAAAACAGCTTAAGTCTGAGCCTAATAAATGAGACACTTATGTGTGTTGCAAAATTTTTAAGAGCAATTAAAACTATCAATAATGCCAATTCATTTGGGAATAAATTAAATGAACAATCTGCCATTATTAAATAATTGAAATCCAAAAATTTTAAATTCAATATTGATGACATAATTTAAAAAAGAATAAACCAAGCCATAAGTACTATCAAAGAGGAGAATAAAAGTGTTCTTGAGAATATTTCAAAATCATTTACTGAAGTAAAGACATATACAATTGCCTTGAAAAAATGTTTTGACACCTCACAAGAGGAAATATCAAAATTAACAATGAAGTTAAATCAGATCACTTCTGATAATACTAGACAAACAGAACTATGGCAAGAATTAACATAAACAGAAGATAATCATAAAACTAATGTAAAGAGTTCAATACAAAGTTTACAACATGAATTCAGAAATTCCCAAAGGTGTAACAATAGTAAAATGCATGATATTGAACAATTACTTCACACCTTACCATAAATGTCTACACCTTTGAATTGGAATGAGGGCACAAGAATTCCAAATCCACAAGTCTTGGAAGTTGAAAAATCACAGTTCAAAGTTGAATTTTCCACTTCTTTTCATAACTTGGAACCATCAATGAGCCAAGCACTCCTGAAAGAAGTAAAAAAACTTAAAGAATGACCTCACTTCAGTGGTGAAGAAGAAAATTACCATATGGAATTCATCAGAGGTATTGACATGATTTGAGAAGATTTTGAATTACCAGACAGATTTGTAACAGCAAGATTTAACACCTTGTTTACCAGATCAGCCCACAGATGGTACATCAAATTAAGACAATCAATTGGACACCAAAGTTGTACTTGTTGGAAAACCCAAATGATCAACAAATGGGCCAATGATGCTTGGAGGCTTAAAATGGAAACAGACTTTGAATCTTCCAAATTTCATGCTGATAAATACAAAGCTTTACCATGTTTTTGCCAACAAAAAGACATATTAACAGCTTTGTATCCTGACATGTCAGAATTTATGATCCACAGAAATATTCTGAGACAATGTGGAGGTGACTTAGAGCATGCTGTCAAAAGCAGGACTACTGAACAATCTTCAGCAGAAGATATTATCAATATATTAGAAGAAGTAACCACCAGAACCAGGATTGGTTCTGGTAGGGTGAATCTCAAAAGAAGGTTTAATACGCCTTGGAAAGATTCTGTGGACAAAAATCCGAAAGAAAATTTTGATAATGTTAAGTATAAATATTCAGATATTATTAGAAAGTGCCATATTTGCCAAAGCACCAACCACTTAGCCAATACATGTCCAAAGAGGGGGAAAATCAATGAAATTTACATTGAAAAAGAACCTGAAGTTGAAAACGATGATAATATAATTGAAGAAAATTCAGATGATAAGTCATCAATATTTTCTGAATCTTCCAAAGATATAGAAGATATCAATGCCACTTTTTGAATCATGGAATCTTATTCCCACTTGCCAAAATTAAGCAATGATCAACTTGATTTGTCAAAATTTTAAGATGTGCAACTTATTAAAACAAAACAAAACAGGGGAAAAGGTTATACAGCTGGTAACTCCTGTATAACAGAAGTGGTAATTTACAACAAACCCACTAAACCTTTACTTGAACCAGGAGACTTCTGCTCTTGTATTGGCAAATATTTTCTTAATACTTGTGTACCAAATTTTGAGGAACAATTTTTACCAATTGATGGCATAAAATTCAATAGCTCAAGTAATCCAATGAAATCATTTGGAATCTTTAAGACCAATGTCATATTTCCACATATTGATGGAAATTTAAGAATCACTGTTGAATTTTGTGTCATGGAAAATTGCTCTAGTACCCATTTTATATTGGGAAATGACTATTTAATCATGTATGGAATAGACGTACATAACAAGGAAGGATACTTTACTATTGGAGACAATAAGCATCAAAAATTTATGTTTTTACCATTTAAAAGACAAATTAAAGTGAGTAGAGTAGCACCACTAAGCTGAGAGGTGGAAACATTACAATCTGAACAGTTAAGTGAAGCTTAAATAAGCCTTCATCTGACTGATATTCAGGAAAATGAACATTCTGCTCTTTCATATGACCACAGAAAAGCATTTGCATCAGACAAAGAACCTTTGGGGGCAATTATTGGTCATGAAGCTGACATCATCCTTAATATTGAGAGACCTTATCCACCACTCTTGAGAAGACCCGGATATCCAGCAAGTCCTAAATCAAGAGAAGCTCTGGAAATTTATATTAAAGAGCTTCTAGTCCTTGGTGTAATACAAAAGTTTGGCCATAATGAGGAAGTAGAAATAACTACACCTGTCAAAGTGGCATGGAATAATGGAAAATCTAGAATGGTTGGGGACTTCAGAGCTCTGAACACTTACACTGATCCAGACAGGTACCCAATACCAAAAATTAAAATTGCCCTTACCCAGATATCTCAAGCAGTGTATAGAACCACTATGGATTCCCTTAAAGTATTTCTTCAGAATGTAGTGCAACCAAGGGAAAGAAAATACTTGAGAATTATTGTTCATTGTGGAGTATATGAATATTTGAGGATGCCTTTTGGTATCAAGAATGCACCTTCACACTTCCAAAGAATGATGAATGAAATATTCCCTGAAGAACTTTAAAAAGGATGGTTAATCATTGCCACAGGGGCTCTTATGGAAGCAAGAGTGGCCTGGAACTCAGGAATCAAGAGCTCACATGGAGGGCTCCAAAAGAATAAAGAAATAAAAGAATATATTTATTTAAAGAAGAACAAAAGGTAAAGACAATTATGCCAAAAGATAAAAAGAAAAGGAAGCCAATGGCCAGGATAATAAGAAGCCAAAAGCGAAAGAGCCACCCAAATGACTCCTCAATTTACTGTTTCAACCTGCAAGAAACAACAACAGAATTAGTAAGGATATGACTACCAATATCCCTGACAGGCAAAGAAGAAAAGGTTTCAAATGACTTACTTAAGAATATCAGTATTTACTCTAATGAGGTAACAGAAAATAAGGATAAAAATAAATCCAATGTATTAATTAACTGGGGAAAACATCCCCAGGTGATGAAAGGTGGCCAGTATATGTGGAAAACTGAAAAGCCAATCCTGGAAGGTGAATCATCCGGCTGTATTGTCTGAATTAGCCCAATACAGTTCTGGCCATGTTGAGAATTGAACGGTGTGACTGTATTCCCACAGTGGAATATGAATTGGCCCAATCGGGCCAAGACCATACAGGATTCTTGATTACTACCTGTATGGACCAATTTAGTTCTCCAAGGAATGCTGAGTACTTGATTCCTTGACAATGATTTAAAATATTGATAACCTCTGAGAATTTCCCTTATAATAGTCCTGATGAGAAAGTGACAACCCAACCTCTGCAGGGCCAGGTGGTTGGGGTCCTCAAATGATCTTCTGGAAGCCACCAAGGAATTGCCAGACTGAATAGCTGAAGATTCCTCCTTTGAAATTGGTGATGTACTTGGGAATTGATTTTGGATCACCTAATTTGGTCCTGAAAATGTCACCATTAGATTTCTGAGCAAAAATGGTGCATAATGGTATATTAAACCATATATTCACCACTTGTGGAACCTTGTGTACGGGGTGCATTGAGGAAAGAGAAACCTTCCCCTCAATGTGAGGGGAAACCTTTCTGGGAGCTGAGTTGGTTCCCTCTGGTGGTTGCCAGAGGCCATGGACTGAAAAATGGTGTCCATAGAGTATTTGGCCATTTTTGGGTCCTGAGGGTCTTTTATGGCCATTTTGGGTTGGAAGGAATTTGGGACCAAATATGACTCAGGTGGGCCCACCTGGCGTTGGAGGCTGATGATCTTCCCCCTTGGCCCCTTTTGGCCTCATTGAATTCAGGCCAAAAGGGGCCTAAATGGCCTACGGACTGCAGGCCATGGATTACGGCCCATGGGCCATAGAGGGCATAGGGGCCCTAAATGGCCCAAGCACCCATAATAAAAGGGATTGGGCCAAGAGCCCTGGAGGTTGCTAGAGGTTTCATAGGCCCCCCAGGTGTAGAAACAAGGGTAATGGCCTGGGGGTTGTTGAGGTGGAGAGTTGGCCAAAAGGACCAATGAAGCCAGGGTATGGCCTGAGGCCATAGAGCACCAGAGGGGGCCAATTGGACATAAATGATATGGTATGGCCAATTGGCCCTAACTTGGTTCAGGCTAGAATTGCCGCAACACCCATTGAGGGGGATGATTATTTGTGGTTGTGACAATCATTTCCATTGATGACATTATTGTTTGTTCCAAAACTTGGGAAGAACATATGTACAGATTATCCAGATTTTTGACAAAAATCCAATCTGTAAGCATGAAATTTTCTTTAAGGAAATGCCATTTTAGATTTAAAGAACTTAAAGCACTGGAACATTTAGTATCTGGTTTATCCCTTGGAATTGACAAGAACAAGGTTGGAGCAGTATTGCTGAAACCCATGCCTCAGAACAAGAAAGAAATTCAGTCATTTTTGGGGTTGCAGTATTTTACAGGCAGCATATTAAAGATTTTGCATCCATCAAAAGACCTTTTTACAAATTATGTGACAAAGACACAGTATTTGAAATTACTGTTGACAGAGTCAAGCCCTTTGAATCTTTGAGACAGGCCTTCACCATTGCTAAACTCTTACTGATACCAGACTTTAAGCTGGCTTTTAAGCTTTATATTGATGCATCAGGAGATGAGCTTGGTGCTGCACTTCATCAAGTCCAGATTATCAATGATAAACCTGTGGAAGGACCCATATGCTTCATATCCAGGCAAATCAAACCAGCTGAACCCAGTCAAATAGAGTGCTTATGCCTTTTCTGGGCCCTTGAAAAGCTAAATTAATTTCTGGATGGTTTTTTTTTGAAGTAAGAACAGATTGTACCGCTGTTAGGTCACTTTTGAACATGAAGACTCCTCACAGGCATATGCTCAGATGACAAATAGCCATACAAGAGTATAGGGGCAATATGGCCATTGCTCACAAAGATGGGAATATTCATAAAAATGCAGATGGATTGAGCAGATGGCCATTACCAAATAACATTTATAATTCTGCTTATGTTCCAGAGGAAGCTTCCCCGCAAATCCCCATAGAAGGAATCAGTGTTACAGACCTGAACACCACTTTCTTTGAGGAGGTAAGAAACAGTTATAATCAGGATACAAATTGTAGCATTTTATGCCAATTAATTATTGAGGACTGTAAAGACAATTCTTTGATACATGCCTTAGATGATATATGGAAAGGATCATATGATGAAGGAAGATTGCACTTGCGGGATGGTATAATTTACCACAGAACTAAGCATACATGTGTCATGATAATTGTGGACAGGTCCTTAATCAATCTTGTACTTAAAGAATGCCATGACAGCCCTTTCTCAGGATATCTGTCTGAGGACGGGACAAAAGAGAAAATGAAAACCTGCATATGGTGGCCAATGTGGCAGAAAGATGTTGCTAAGTATTGCAAAACCCGCGACAGTTGCCAAAAAGCAAATAAATCCACTGGCAAAAGACTTGGAAATATAATCAAAATCCAAGAACCAAGCAGACCTTGGGAAATTGTCCATATGGGTTGGGTAACCGGCCTACCACCAGGAGGTGACAGAAGTTATAATGCTTTCCTAGTGATTTTTGGCAGATTTAGTAGGGTTCCAATCTTTCTATCGTGTCACAAGGATGATACAGCCATGGATACAGCTCTTCTGATATTAAATATTGTAAGGTGTGGATATGAAACTTTGATTAAAAATCAAGTACTTTTCCTGTCCTCAAAATTTTTATAAGGTAAAAATCAATTAAAAATAGCAAGAAATATTATTTTGAAGAGAAAACACGCCAATTTCATTGTTTATAACTTTATTAGTATAAAACAATAATATTATAAAAATCCATTGTTTTACCAACAATAAAAATTTATCCAAAAATACTCTACAAGAGATATTTAAGGCTACAAAAGAGATTTCTTCAAGAGCAATTTCAATTGGAATTAATTGAGCAAAGGACTGCAAGCAATTAATTGAATAACGGAGTCTTTAAAAAGAATATTAAAGAAAAAACACGCCCAAAAGTGACCAGAGTGAATTTGGAAACAAAGTGACAAAGTTTGCAGTGATGAAACATGCTTTAATTCACTTTTGGGGTGGTTCAGGGGTAAAAATGATTATAAGAGTTACAAACAATGATTAAAATGATTTTTTCACGTGGTTAAAAGGTTTAAAATAATTTAAGAAAGGTGGTTGGAATCTTTTATTGATTGGTTTAACAGTGTTTGAACTAATTATAAAAGGAAAAGATTCTAACATAAAGAGAAAAGTGGGGCAAAGAAGACATTCTTTTATAGCCATCAATTTTCTTACTCCAAAATTAATATTTACTCTTTTCAGTCGTGAAAAACAGTCTGACAACAGAAAAGCCAATTATGGCATCCTTGAACCCTGGTTTAGACCAAAAAAGGGCTGGTTTAAGCCATTTTTAGCCATTTTAGACCCTTAAATCAGCCATTACTATAGTAATACCTGGTCTAGAGCCATCAAACCATGTCAGAATGTGTGTAAGAGGCGTAGAAACCGGTTAAAACTGTTTTTAATAGCATTTTTTTCAATCAAGGGTAGTTTTACCCTCTTGGCAGCAGTTAAAACCACCCTGGTTGGTATCAAAACCTCATCATCAATTGAGTCACAGACCCTGTGACTCAATTCCAGGCTAAAAGTGATTAACCTTTGCGTGGATTTTGACATCCCATGCCAGTAAGCAAGGATTTTGGGGGTCTGGCTCCCCCTTAGAGCTAGAGTTCCTTTTCCCCCCCAATTTTAATCCTTCCAATTTATTTTTTCCTTTAATTCCTCATCATGTATTATACTTATAATTTACATATGTAATTCAATTCAATTTTACTGTACAATACAGTAATAATTGATACCTCATATGTAAATCAAAGTTCACTTATGTAATACACGTGCACATTTTGACAGTTCAATTGAATTCAATTGAAAATACTTCAATTCCTCATAACTTCTAAACTAAACACAACACCTCAATTTTAACACAAAAATTGATTGTTAACACCACATGTGGTGTGAAGTAAATTAAAGCTTTGAGGATTTTCAACTTTTGTATTGAAAATACTAAAAACTCAATTTAAGCTTATTTAGAGTTGAGTTACAAAAATTTCACTCAGAGGTGACCCCACCTAATTTTTTATGAGGAATCAAATGGTGAAATAATTTTCATATGTTTATTCATTGGATAAAAGGTTATAGTATATTTTATATAGCTTTTTACCAAAAATATTTTAATTTCACAATTTTTATTAAAAATTCCTTTTTACTTAAATTTCACAAGTAAAAATATAATTTCATAATTTTAAATTTTATTGTAATTTTATTTTTGAATTATAATTAAACTTTGATTTTTAAATATAAATTTGTATTTATATTTTTATTTTTATTTTTATAATATAAATAAATTTATTTTATTTATATTTGTGTCTTAATTTATCTTTTGTGGTCTTTTGGTTTTATGAAAATGCCTCTAAGGCTCACAAATACAGTAATATCATGGACTGGCATATTCACAACCATCATTAGTGAAAGAGTTCCCAAATTCACCTCAGAACTATGGACAGACCTTCACCAACTATTTGGAACAAAATTATCCTTCTCTACAGCCTACCACCTACAAACTGATAGTCTGGCTGCAAGGATGATCCAAACCTTGGAAGATATGGTAAGAAGATTTTGTGCATATGGCCTTGAATTCAAAGATTCTAATGGATTTACCCATGATTGGTGTACTCTTTTACCAGAACTATAATTGGCATATTAGACATCCATTCATGCCAGTACCAATCAAACTCCTGCTATTCTAGAAAAAGGATGGAATCCCAAATTACCTCAAGATTCCTTGAGGAAAGATTTAGTTAGGATACATCCTACACCTGCTACCTTCAAAGGAATTCTATAAGAATCTAGAAAGCATTCAGTGAGGTGCATGGAAGACTCTTTTGCATATGCCGAAGACAAATGGGACAAGTCACATGCCACTCCAGATTTCAAAGTGGGGGATTTAGTACTTGTATCCACCACTAACTTCAATTACATCAAAGGATGTAAAATGCCAAAAGATTCATTTGCAGGAGCTTTTTTTATTAAGCCCCTTCATGTAGAAAATTCTTTTGAAGTAGAATTATCTGAAAACTTAGCAATAAGAATCCTACATTTCCAGTGAGCTTGGTAAAGCCATATAAGTCTAGTGATGTTGAAAAATTTCCTTTGAGGAATAAAGTTCCCCAAATTCTACCTCCTATTGAATCATCTGGTATTAAGAATATTACCAAAGTTTCCAAAGAAAGAAAGTTGAGAACTAATAAAGTAAGGGAATACCTTGTTAGGTACAGTGACCCAACTTGTAAAGATGAATGGTTAGCACAGAAGGACATACCTGAAGCTACTAAACTTCTAAGAAGAGTCAGACAAACTAGAAATAACAATATTACAAAGTAATCTTCTTTTTTTAAGGGGAGGGAATGTGATCCTTAGAGGTATTTTCATATACCCAAAGACCACAAAATAACAAAATGAGATACAAATATAAATAAAATAAATTTATTTATATTATCAAAATAAAAAATAACATATAAACACAAATTTATATACAAAAACGAAAATTTAATTATAATTCAAAATAAAAATTACATCATATTTTGAAATTAGGAAAATGCTTTTTTACTTGAAAAAATGAAGTAAAAATGAATTTTTAATAAAATTAATGGTATTAAAATATTTTTGGTAAAATGTTAGAGAAAATATATGATACCTTTTTATCCAATTATTAAGCTTAAGAAAATGATTTCACCATTGGATTCCTCATGAAAAATAAGGTGGGGTCACCTCTGGGTAAAATTTCTGTAACTCAACTCTAAATAAGCTTAAATTAAGTTTTTAGTATTTTCTGTACAAAAGTTGAAAATCCTCAAAACCTTAATTTAAGTCACACCAAATGTGGTGTTAATCATCAATTTTTGTGTTAAAATTGAGGTGTTGTGTGTAGTTTAGAAGTTATGAGGAATTGAAGGATCCTCAATTGAAATGTCAAAATGTGTGCATGTATTAGAAAAGTGAACTGTAATATGCATATGAGGTATCAATTATTACAGTTGTGTACTGTAAAGCTTCAATTGAATTGCATTTTTAAATTACAAAGGTATTACATGATGAGGAATTAAAGAGAAAATAAATTGGAATGATTGATTCTGGGGGGAAAAAGGAATCTTGGCTCCAAGAAGTAGCCAGACCATCAAATTCCTTGCTGAAAGGCGTGATATGTCAAAATAAACACAAAGCTTAATCACTTTGTCCTGGAATTGAGTCACAGGGTCTGTGTCTCAATTGATGATGAGGTTTTGATACCAACCAGGGCAGTTTTAACTGTTTCCAAGAGGGTAAAACTACCATTAAGAGAAAACAAACATTTTAAAAACAGTTTTAACTGGCTTTGACGTCTCACACACCCATTCTGACATGTTCTTAAGGCTTAAAACCAGTCATTACTATAGAAATGGCTGATTTAAGAGTCCGAAATGGCTAAAACCAGCCCCTTTTTGGTCTAAACCAGGGTTCAATGATGCCATAATTGGATTTTCTGTTCTCTCAGTGTTTCCCACGACTTAAAAGAGCAAATTCTATCTTTGGAACAAGAGAATTGATGGTTATAAAAAATGTCTTCTTTGCCCCACTTTTCTCTTCATGTAAGAATCTTTTCCTTTTATATTTAGTTTAAACACTGTTAAACCAATCAATAAAAGATTCCAACAACCCTTTTTGAATAATTTTAAAACTTTCAACCAAGTGAAAGAATCATTATAATAATTTTTTGTAACTCTTACAATCATTTTTACCCTTGAACCACCCCATATGTGAGTTAAACCATCTTTCATCAATGTTAACTTTGTCACTTTGTTTCCAAATATACTCTGGTCACTTTTGGGCATATTTTCTCTTTAGTAATCTTTTTGAAGCCTTTGTTCATATATGAATGGCATGCAGTTCTTTTCTCCTTAATTCCAATTGAAATTGCTCTTCAAGAAAGTGTGAGTCTGTGAGGTATGTATAACATACCCATAAGGCCACAAATAGCTTTATACACAGTTAAAATTGTCTTCAATAGACTTTTTAATTGAATTCAAAATAGAAAATAAGTATAACTTTTTTTGGATAAACAAAGTTATAAATATTATGTCATTTTTGGATTCTACTCCGAAAATAACCTGGGGTACATCCATAAGGTGTTATACCCAAAAACACTTATTTCTTATGTTATTAGAAGATTTAAGAATCTCACAGTACTAATGTAAATTTTTTAACATTTTTTTTTCAAAATTGTTAAATTTAAGCTTAAATAAGCTTAAATTTAAAGTTGCATAAGGTTTATGCAAACTTACCAAAACTTTAGTTCAAATTGAGGTGTGGTGTATATTTCCTGAATTGGCTAAGGATTTGCCATACAGAATGTAAATCCTGCGTGAGCTCAATTTAAAAGGGTTTAAGGCCATAGTATGGCTTTAAATAAATAAAAGGGCAAAATCCACACAAAAAGGTGGGACAAGGAAAAAGACCAAATAGAGCTGGGGTACCCAACCTTTTGGATCTGCAAGGATTCAATTAAGGTTTTCCACCTGTATTGGAGGATTTTCAACCTTATTTAAACTTTAAGATTAGACTTTGATCCAACATTAAAGTTTAAACTGGTTTTATCCCAAATTAGACAGGAATTTCAAGCTTCCAGAGGGTAAATCCCAATGTGCAGGCTTGAATTCAAGGTTTTAAGAACTTTCAAAGCTTAAATAAGCTTAGAACTTTAAGGTTACAAGCATTAAAACCTTATCAAAACTTAAGGTTTGGTGTGTATTGCTATTTTATGTGGAAAAATAGCAATAACTTCAAAAATTCATTAAAAATCCAATTCTTAATGGATTTGCTTGAACGTTTCACACAGCTTACAATTTAATATTATCTACATATAAGTTAAATTCTAAGTATCTTTTATAAATAAATTTCCTGGGTAATTAGCCTGGAAATTTACTCTTTTCATCAAAGCTCAAAGAAAATTATAATTTCTTTAAAAATTAATTAAAAATTGAGTTTAAGAGATTTCTGCTTGAAACTCTATTCTTAAGTTGTTCATGTGATGAACTTTAATATAAATAAGTTTATTTATATTAAAAACTTGAAATAATTAGTTTAAATGAGGATTAAAGCTACATGGGGTTAAGAATAACCCTGTTAACTTTAAATTGGAATTAAAATTAAGTTACCTTAGGTTAAGAACTTCATTTTTAAGCATGGTTTTTCATTTTTGACATGAGAACGCCCTCTATATCCATTATGAATCATGGGAGCTGCTCTGAAGACATAAAAAGAGTCTTTTCATCACTGTTTTTGTCCATCATTAATTATCACTCCAATCATATTAGAAATTTAAACAGGTAAAGTTTTATTAAATATAAAATCTTATTATTAAAGTAATTCTCAAGTTATTTTATTCTTTATTAATTAAAATTAAAGATTTGAGATCATAGAATTTAGATTATTGTTGTAATCACCAATAATATATTTTATTATATAAAATTAATCATCTTAAATATCTTTTAAAATCCACAAATTCCTCTTAAAAACTCTTTAATAATAATTTTTATTATAAAAAGTTGTTTCATCTTTAGAATTATTGATTTTTGGCGTGTTTTTAACTTATAATTATTATTCAATATAATAACTTTTGTTGTTTGACTTGTTGTATTAAATAAATATTATAAGTAAGTTTTCTCTAAAGTTCTATATTTCTTTATCTAGTATTAGTTTTTTATATAGAACTTATATTCTATAAGAATTATTTCTGCACAGTGTGTGTTTAACTCTTTTATAAATAATATTTATATTATTTATAAGTGGTTAATATTAATATTTTCCACGTGTAATTGTCTCATTAAGAGCTTTACACTTCTTATTGTTATAACTGTCAGTGACTATAACAATAATAGAATAATTATAATTTATTATAATTATTATTTTTTTATTATTATATTTTTATAATAATAATTAAATTCTTTTTTTATATAATTATTTTTTAATAATTATACTTCAATTTGTGGTTGTAATATTTCATTATATTGTATATTTTTTTTACTGAGGACAGTCATAGTACTCTTGATTTTGCTACTATTATCAAGAGTTTCATAGACAAAACTTACAGAAAGAATGTTTTCTCTTTAATAGACCTTTTGAAGACTTTTTTATTATATCAATTGTGTGCAGTTGATTGCTCAATTGATTCCAATTGAAATTTCTCTTGAAGAAATTTCTTTTGTAGCCTTAAATATCTCTTGTAGAGTATTTTGGATACATGTTTATTGTTGGTAAAACAATAAGTCTTTATAATATTATTGTTTTATACTTATAAAGTTAAAAACAATAAAATTGGCATTTTTTCTCTTAAAAATCTTATTTCATACTATTTTTAATCAATTTTTACCTTATACAAATATTGAGGACAGAAAAAGTACTTGATTTTTAATCAAAGTTTCATACCCACACCTTACATTTGGGGGCCCAACTGTAATACTTTACCTGTGACATATATTTTTACTCTTTTCAAATCCTTTTTCTTATATTGAGAAATATAAAAAATCCATAAAAAATACTTCTAATTCAAAAATCTCATAAAACATAAAGCTTTTTCATACTATAGTTGAGGCCTTGATTTTTCAGTTCTCTTTTGAAAAATCTTGTTTTTACTTAAATAATTGCTTTTTTCATTAATTCTAATTTCTGAAAACATGGTAAGACAAGAGAGTATTGAAACTGCATCAAAAGCTACTAGAATTATGCCTGTCAGTACTTCCAATTCTGACTATAATAGCACAGTTATTATAACTCAGAACAACCAACCAGAGCCAATTTCTTCTGAATTAATCAATACCCTTCAGAAGGCAAAGAATTTGGCCAATAGTAAGTTTTTGACGTAAAATTGCTATTTTTAAGCTTTTTAATCACAAATATTCCTTCAACCAGATCAGGAGCCAGGTATCGCCCCTCCAGCAGCTCCCAAAAAGGTTATAGGCATGATTAGGGCAGAAGCCAATCAATTAATGAAGGAGAAGGGTCAGTAAATGGATCCCAAACTGACAAATTATGCCATTCTGAAGCTGATAATACTGTTTTACCTTCAAACAGCGCTGAAAACGCCACAAGAAGCCTCAGTATACATATACAAAGCCAGGAAGAAGGCCTACAACAATGCTTTGCAGCACAAAGAGTCCATATCCTTTCAGATCTGTGGAAAAACCGCATGAATTCTTAACTGACTGTGAGAAATTTACTGGGACATCCTAACAATTTCAAGTGACTCAAACAATAAACCTTTTTGGATTATTGATTGCATCATCTGTTGTCCTGTAAGATTATCATATTTGCTTCATTGAGGCTTTTACGTGACTACCAACCCATTTATGGTTAAGAATAAAAGGAGTAACAACTGTTAATCTTCTTTCATTCGAAAAATGATCATTGATTTCCCAAAGTTATCAATGTTATTAGAAATTTCATCACAGAATGTATTTTCTGTAAATTTTTAAAGATTCTGTGTTTCATGTGGAATCCTCAAAAATGGACTGTAAGTAAAACTTTTAATTTTACATATAAAAGTATAATTTTTTTTGAGTTTTATATTGATTATACAGTTCTCAATTTGTCCTGAAAGTTTCAGAAAGATTAATTAAGAATTGTATTTTTAATGGATTTTTGAAGTTTTACCTCATTTCTACGTAGAATTGCAAAGAGCAGTCTATGGCTGGTTGCTATGATGTAAATCAATGGATACTAGTCCAAAAATGGGTTTAACTACTCTTTTGGGGTTTATCCATGGAAAGTAATTAAGAATTTACATGGTTACAGGAGTCTAAGTAGCTCTTTACCTCCTTGGCACATCAAAATAGCAGGTTATTTGCTTTTTTTCTTATGATTTACTGAAGTTGTAACATGGTAACCAAGTTCCCAAAAGGCTTTAGTTTACCAATTAGGCCAAGATCAGCTATGTATCCAAGCTTTGGAGCTGTCCACACCTCAGAGGCCTCAGAAGTTGGGTACCCTGGCTCTCTTTGATGTCTTTTGTCCCCCTTGCCTATTTTTTACGTCAAAATAGAATTTTAAGCTTAAAGTAAGATATCCACTACGGGTGTACCAAAGGTGCATGTAAGAATACCATAATAGTGTTTTTCAAAGCTACCAGATCCCATACTCAAAATCCCAAGTTTTTTTTGCCAAAATCCCGCATTAATTTTTTGGGATTTGGGAAATCCCACACCTCAAGAGGTGAGGTATTTTGAGGTACAGAAACCCAGGTTTTTTGGTACCAAATCCCATGTTTAAATACTAAAATCCCGCCTTTAGCTTCCCATAAAGGAACATGTTTCAAACACACAACTCAGTAAGGGCATGTTAAATTGCATAAATATTTCCTTCTCTTGCATAAAATCTCAATACACTCATCATTTATTAAGTTATTTGATTTCAAATTGCATTTACTACAAGCCTTTTCTTCATTTACCATTCCCAAGGCATCACAAAGGCTACCTTTACTTCAGACCTTGAACTCACTGCAGTTCATCAATGCTCTCAGCTCTGATAGTGATTCTGATATCCAGGAAGATATAATCTTATTAAATATGATAACATCACAAAGATACATCAATCCTCGTAGAAGATATCCATCACATTACATGTATACAATGAATGATTTACAGACATTATAATCTGAAAGGTTTTGACAGCTATTTAGGACCACACATGAATCATTTGAAAAATTGGTTTCACAAATTCAAGCTGATAAAACCTTTCAAAACTCATCACAAAACAAGCAATGCAATCCTGCCATCCAATTGGCTGTGGCATTATCAAGGCTAGGATCAAATGGCAATGCGGCTGCTTTGGGAAAGATTGGAATGTTTTTTGGAATTAGCCATGGGTCTATTGTGTTGTACACTCAAAGAGTCATCCAGATATTAATGAAGTTGAAGTGCAAAGTGATTGTAAGGTGTGGATATGAAACTTTGATTAAAAATCAAGTACTTTTCCTGTCCTAAAAATTTGTATAAGGAAAAAATCAATTACAAATAGTAAAGAATATTATTTTTAAAAGAAAACACGCCAAATTTATTGTTTATAACTTTATTAGTATAAAACAATAATATTATAAAGATTTATTGTTTTACCAACAATAAAAATTTATCCAAAAAATACTCTACAAGAGATATTTTAAGGCTACAAAAGAAATTTCTTCAAGAGCAATTTCAATTGGAATTAATTGAGAAAAGGACTGCAAGAAATTAATTAAAGAACAAAGTCTTTACAAATAATATTAAAGAGAAAACACACCCAAAAGTGACCAGAGTGAATTTAGAAACAAAGTGACAAAGTTAACAGTGATGAAAGATGCTTTAATTCACTTTTGGGGTGGTGCAGGGGTAAAAATGATTATAATAGTTACAAAAAATGATTATAATGATTTTTTCACATGGTTGAAAGGATTAAAATGATTTAAGAATTGTGGTTGGAATCTTTTATTGATTGGTTTAACAGTGTTTAAAGTATTATAAAAGGAAAAGATTCTAACATGAAGAGAAAAGTGGGGCAAAGAAGACATTCTTTTATAGCCATCAATTCTCTTACTCCAAAAGGAAAATTTACTCTTGTCAGTCGTGAAAAGCAGTCTGACAACAGAAAAGCCAATTATGGCATCATTGAACCCTGGTTTAGACCAAAAAAGGGCTGGTTTAAGCCATTTTTAGCCGTTTTAGACCCTTAAATCAGCCATTACTATAGCAATACCAGGCCTAGAGCCTTCAAAACACGTCATAATGTGTTTCAGAGGCGTAGAAACCAGTTAAAACTGCTTTAATAATGATTGTTTTATCTTAAAGGTAGTTTTACCCTCTTGGCAACAGCTAAAACTACCCCAGTTGGTATCAAAACCTCATCATCAATTGAGTCCACAGACCCTGTAACTCAATTCCAGGCCAAAAGTGATTAACTTTTGCATGAATTTTGACATCCGACGCCTGCCAGAAAGGATTTTAGGGGTCTAGCTCCCCCTTAGAGCTGGAGTTCCTTTTCCCCCCCAAATTTATTTTTCCTTTAATTCCTCATCATGTATTATACTTATAATCTGCATATGTAATTCAATTCAATTGTACAGTACAATACAGTAGTAATTGACACCTCATATGTAAATCAAAGTTGACTTATGTAATACACGCGCACATTTTGACATTTCAATTGAATTCAATTGAAAATACTTCAATTCCTCATAACTTCTAAACTAAACACAACACCTCAATTTTAACACAAAAATTGATGGTTAACACCACATGTGGTGTGAATTAAATTAAAGTTTTGAGGATTTTCAACTTTTGTATTGAAAATACTAAAAACTTAATTTAAGCTTTTTTAGAGTTGAGTTACAAGAATTTCACTCAGAGGTGACCCCACCTGATTTTTTATGAGGAATCCAATGGTGAAATAATTTTCATATGTTTATTTATTAGATAAAAAGTTATAATAATTTTTATTTAACTTTTTTCCAAATTTATTTATTTATTCACAATTTTGTTAAAATTTCATTGTTCCTTAATTTTTTCAAGTATAAATGTAATTTTACACTTACAAAATTTAATGTATTTTTATTTTTAAATTGTAATTAATATTTTTATTTTTAATATAATTTTATATTTATATTTTAATTTTTATTTTGATAATATAAATAAATTCATTTTATTTATATTAATATGTTATTTTTGTATTTGTGGTCTTTTGGGTATATGAAATTACCTCTAAGGCTCACATTCCCTCCCCCTAAAAAAGAATATTACTTTGTAATATTGGTATTTCTAGTGTGTCTGAATCTCCTGAGGATTTTGGTAGCTTCTGGTATATCTTTTTCTTCTAACCATTCATCTTCACAAGCTGGGTCACTGTACCTAACAAGGTATTCCCTTACTTTCTTGGTTCTTAATTTTCTTTCTTTAAGAACTTTGGTAATTTTCTTAGTACCAGATGTCTCAATAGGAGGTATAACTTGGGGAATCTTATTCCTCAAGGGAAATTTCTCAGCATCACTAGATTTATATGGCTTTATCAAGCTCACTGGAAATGTAGGATGGTTATTGCTAAGTTCTTCAGATAACTCTACTTCAACAGCATTTTCTCCATGGAGGGCCTTAATCACAAAAGGTCCTGCAAAGGAGTCTTTCAACTTTTTACATCCTTTGATGTTGTTGAAGTTAGTGGTGGATACAAGAACTAGGTCCCCCACTTTGAAATCTGGAGTCGCATGTGATTTATCCCATTTGTATTAAGCATATGCAAAAGAGTCCTCAATGCACCTTACTGCATTCTTTCTAGCTTTGTCTAGCATTCCTTTGAAGCTAGCAGCTGTGGGATGTATTTCAATTAAGTCTTTCCTCAAGGAATCTTGGGGTAACTTGGGGTTCCATCCTTTTTCTAGAATAGCAGGAGTCTGATTGGTACTGGCATGGATTGATGTTTTATATGCTAATTCCAGTGCTGGCAACAGAGTACACCAATCTTGGGTAAATCCATCACAATCTTTGAATTCAAGGCCATATGCACAAAATCTTCTCACCATGTCCTCCAAGGTTTGGATCATCCTTTCAGCCAGGCCATCAGTTTGTGGGTGGTAGGCTGTAGAGAAAGACAGTTTAGTGCCAAATAATTGGTGAAAATTTGTCCATAGTGCTGAAGTGAATTTGGGATCCCTATCACTAATGATATTTGTAAATATCCCAGTCCATGACACTACTCTATTCCATATCAGAAGAGCTGTATCCATGGCTGTATCATCTTTGTGACATGGTAAAAAGATTGGAGTTTTACTGAATCTTTCCACAATTACTAGGCAAGCATTATAGCTTCCGTCACCTCCTGGTGGTTGGCCAGTTCCCCAATCCATATGGACAATTTCCCAAGGTCTGTTTGGTTCTTGGATTTTTATCATATGTCCAAGTCTCTTGCCAGTGGATTTATTTGCCTTTTGGCATCTGTCACAGGTTTTGCAATACTCTGCAACATCTTTGTGCCACATTGGCCACCATATGCAGGTCTTTACTTTTTCTCTTGTTCTATCTTCAGACAGATGTCCTGAAAAGGGGCTATCATGGCATTCTTTCAGTACAAGATTGATTAATGACCTGTCTACAACTGTCATGACACATGTGTGCTTGGTTCTGTGGTAAATTATACCATCCAGTAGGTGAAATCTTCCTTCATCATAAGATTTTCTCCATACTTCATCCAAGGCATGTATTAGAGAGTTGTCTTTACAGTTTTTGTTAAGTAATTGGCATAGGATGCTACAATTCTTATCTTGAGTGAAACTGTTTCTGACTTCTTCAAAAAAGGTGGTGTTTAAGTCTGTAACACTTATTCCTTCTATTGGAATTTGTGGTGAAGCTTCTTCTGGCACATAAGCAGGGTTAGCAATATTATTTGGTAATGGCCATCTGCTTAGTCCATCTGCATTCTTATGAATATTCCCATCCTTATGAACAATAGTCATATTTACTCTGTTATCTTGTATGGCTATTTGCCATCTGAGCATATGTCTGTTGGGTGTTTTCATGTTTAAAAGTGATTTGACAGCTGTACAATCTGTTATCACTTGAATAACACATCCCTCTAAGAAGTAGTTCAATTTCTCCAAGGCATAGACATTCCATTTGACTTGCTCCATATCTGGCTTCAGTTGGTTTGATTTGCCTGGATATGAAACATATGGGTCCTTCTACAGGTTTATCATTTAAGATCTGAACTTGGTGAAGTGCAGCACCTACTCCATCCCCTGATGCATCAATATACAGTTTGAAAGGCAATTTAAAGTCTGGCATCAGTAAGAGTGGAGCAGTGGTCAATGCTTCTCTTAGAGACTCAAAAGCGTTGACTCTGTCAACAGTCATTTCAAATACTGTGTCTTTGTCACACAACTTATAAAGTGGTCTTGCTATGGATGCAAAATCTTTAATTTGTTGCCTGTAATATCCTGCAAAACTTAAGAATGACTGAATTTCCTTCTTGTTCCAAGGCATGGGTTTTAGCAATACTGCTGCAACTTTGTTTTTGTCAATTCCAAGGGATAAACCAGATACAACATGTCCTAGTGCCTTAAGTTCTTTAAATCCAAAATGGCATTTCTTCAAGGAGATTTTCATGTTGACTGATTGAATTTTATTCAAAACTCTGGACAATCTGTACATGTGCTCCTCCCAAGTCTTGGAACAGACAATAATTGCATCAATGTAAGTGATTAACCATCCCTCTGAGAGTTCTTCAGGGAAGATTTCATTCATCATTCTTTAGAAGTGTGAAGGTGCATTTTTGATACCAAAGGGAATCCTCAAGTATTCATACACTCCACAATGAACAATAATTCTCAAGTATTTTCTTGCTCTTGGTGTCACCACATTTTAATGGAATCCTTTAAGGGCATCCATAGTGGTTATATACACTGCTTGAGATATTTGAGTAAGCGCAATTTGGATTTTTGGTATTGGGTATCTGTCTGGAACAGTGTAAGTGTTCAGAGCTCTAAAGTCCCCAACCATTCTGGATTTTCCATTATGCCACGCCACTATGACTGGTGTAGTTATTTCTACTTCTTCATTGTGGCCTAATTTTCTTATTACACCAAGGTCCAGAAGTTCTTTGATATGAATTTCTAGAGCTTCTCTTGATTTTGGACTTGCTGGATATGCAGGTCTTCTTAATAGTGGTGGATAAGGTCTCTCAATATTAAGAATGATGTCAACTTCATGCCCAATAATTGCTCCTAGAGGTTCTTTGTCTGAAGCAAATGCTCCTCTGTGGTCATACAAAAGGGAAGAAAGTTCATTTTCCTGTTTATCATTCAGATGAAGGCTTATTTCGGCCTCATTTAACTGTTCAGACTTGAATTTCTCTAACTCTAAGTTGACTGGTGATACTTTGTTTACTGTAATTTGTCTTTTAAATGGTAAAAAGGCAAATTTTTGGCGCTTATTGTCCCCAATTGTAAAGTATCTGTCTTTTTTATTATGTAAATCTATCCCATACATGATTAAATAGTCATTTCCCAATATAAAATGGGTACTAGAGCAATTTTCCATAACTACAAATTCAACTGTGATTCTTAAAATCCCATTTATGTGTGGGAATATGACATTGGTCTCAAAGATTCCTAATGCTTTGATTGGGTTAGTTGCACTGTTGAATTTTATACCAACAATTGATAACAATTTGTCTTCAAAATTTGGTACACAAGTCTGAAGAAAAGATTTTCCAACACAAGAGCAGAAGGCTCCTGGGTCAAGTAAAAGTTTGGTGGGCTTGTTGTCAATCACCACTTCTGTTATACAGGAGTTACCAGCTGTATAACCTTTTCCTCTGTTTGGTTTTGTTTTCATAAGTTTTGCATCATGAACCTTTGATAAATCAAGCTGACCATTGCTCAATTGTGGTAAGTGGGAATAAGATTCCATGATGTCAAAAGTGGCATTGATATTTTCTATATCTTTTGAAGATTCAGAAAATATGGATGACTTATCATCTGAATTTTCTTCAATTATGTCTTCTTTTCAACATCTGGTTCCTTTTCAATGTCAATTTCATTGATTTTCCATCTTTTTGGACATGTATTGGCTAAATGGATGGTGCTTTGGCAAATATGGCATTTTCTGACTGTATCTGCAGATTTATACTTAATATTAATAGAATTTTCTTTGAGGCTTTTGTCCACAGAATCTTTCCAAGGTGTATTCAACCTTGTTTTGAGATTCACCCTACTAGAACCAATTTTGGACCTGGTGGTTACTTCTTCTAGTATATTTATAATATCTTCTGCTGAAGATTGTTCAGTAGTCCTGCTTTTGATAGCATGCTCTAAGTCACCTCCACATTGTCTCAGAATCTTTCTATGGATCATAAATTCTGACATGTCTGGATATAATGCTGTTAATCTGTCTTTTTGTTGGCAAAACCATGGGAAAGCTTTGTCCTTATCAGCATTAAATTTGGCAGATTCAAAGGCTGTTTCAACTTTAAACCTCCAAGCATCATTTGCCCATTTGTTGATGATTTGGGTTTTCCACCAAGTCCAACTCTGGTGTCCATGTGCTTGTCTTATTTTGATGTACCATCTGTGAGCTGATCTGGTAAACAAGGTGTTAAATCTTGCTGTTACCAATCTGTCTGGTAATTCAAAATATTCTTTGATCATGTCAATACCTCTAATGAATTCCATATGGTCATACTCTCCTTCACCACTGAAGTGAGGCCATTCTTTAAGTTTTGGAACTTCTTTCAAAAGTGCTTGGCCCATTGATGGTTCCAAGTTATGAAAAGGAGTGGATAATTCACTTTTGAACTGTGAATTATCAGGATCCAATACTTGTGGATTTGGAATTCTTGTGCCCTCATTTTGATTCAGAGGTGTAGACATTCTTGGTAAGGTGTTCAATATTTGTTCAATGTCATTCATTTTACTGTTGCTACACCTTTGGGAATTTCTGTATTCATGTTGGAAGCTTTGTATTAAATTTATTACTTCAATTTTATACATGTCTTCTTTATGTGTCGGTGCTTGCCATAACTCTGTCTGTCTTGTATTATCAGCAGTGACTTGATTCAATTTCATTGATAATTTTGATACTTCTTCTTTTAAAGCATCAAAACACTTTTTCAAGGCAATGGTATATGTCTTTAGCAAGGACTTTCTTGTTATCTGTTTTGATAATATTTATGGCTTGTTTAATTCTTGTTTCAATTATGTCAGCAATATTGAATTTAGAATATTTATCTGTTAATTCTTAAATAATGGCAGATTGCTCATTTATTTTATTGCCAAGAGAATTATCATTATTGGAAATTTTAATTTTTCTTAAAACTTTTTCAAAACACATAAGTGTTTCATTAATTTGGCACAGACTCAGGTTGTTTGTTTTAATGTTGTTACAAATGGTTTCATTTTTATCAGAAAGATGGTTTTTCACGTCATTTATAGCATTATACAACTCTGGGATGGAATCAAATATGTCAGAAATCATTTCTGGAATCTTAATCTGGCTTCCTCCTTCTTCTGTAATTCCATCATTGTTCTGGCCATCTGAAATACATTTCCCATGGCATCCTTCTGAATCTTTGGAATTCTGTATCCTTGGCTGTAAGGTTTTGGGGCTGGTGCCTTCCCTTTGCCCTTGTTTGGAACTTGTGGCTGCTTCTTCACGTTGGAATTTCTGCTGCTAGCCACTGGGGCTGTTTTTGGCACTTGCTTTGGTGGTGGAGGGTTGCTTTTCCTCCATTCTAGTGTCAAAAGCATCATGTTTTTCTTCTCCATCAATGGATGCCATCCATTGAGCAATTTGCAAGTGTTGGGATGGCCCAGGAATTTTCTCACAGTTAGGTAAGAATTCATGCAATTCTTCCACAGGTCTGCAAGGATCTGGTACTCCTTGAATTGAAGTGCATTGTTGTATGCACTGTGGATGGCTTTGTATATGTCCACAGAGGCTTGTTGTGGTGGTGTCAGCTCTTTTTGAAGGTAAAGTGGTATTATCAGCTTCAGAATGACCCATTTTAGTTGTTTGGAAGTCATCAACTGACCCTTTTCCTTCTGTACCTGATTGGCCTCTGCCATAATCACGTCTATTACCTTTCTGGGAGCTGCTTGAGGGGTTATAGCCGGCTCCTGACCTGGTTGAAGGCATAATTATGGTTAAAAAGGCTTAAAATAGTAATTTTACGTCAAAAAACTTACTATTGGCCAAATCTTTGGCTTTCTGAAGAGTATTACGTATGTCCAAGTTAATAAATTCAGAAGATATTGGCTCAGCTTGGTTATTTTGAGTCACAATAACAGTACTATCATGATCAGAATTAACAGTACTGGCAGGGATAATGCTGGTTACTGTTGAGGCCGTTTCAATGTTTTCTTGTCTTACCACGTTGTCAGACACTAAAATTAATGAAAAAGCCAATTAATTAAGTAAAAAAAGGTTATTTCAAAAAAGAAATAAAAATATAAGCCTCACTTATAATATGAAAAAAATTATTTTTTATGGGTTTTTTGAATTATAAGTATTTTTTATATGTTTTTAAATTTTTCAATATAAGAAAAAAGATTTAAAAAGAGTAAAAAAAATATGTCACAGGTAAAATATCACGGCTGGGCCCCCAAATGTAAGGTGTGGATATGAAACTTTGATTAAAAATCAAGTACTTTTCCTGTCCTAAAAATTTGTATAAGGAAAAAATCAATTAAAAATAGTAAAGAATATTATTTTTAAGAGAAAAAATGCCAAATTTATTGTTTATAACTTTATTAGTATAAAACAATAATACTGTAAAGATTTATTTTTTTACCAACAATAAAAATTTATCCAAAAAATACTCTACAAGAGATATTTTAAGGCTACAAAAGAAATTTCTTCAAGAGCAATTTCAATTGGAATTAATTGAGCAAAGAACTGCAAGCAATTAATTAAAGAACAAAGTCTTTACAAATAATATTAAAGAGAAAACACACCCAAAAGTGACCAGAGTGAATTTAGAAACAAAGTGACAAAGTTAACAGTGATGAAAGATGCTTTAATTCACTTTTGGGGTGGTTCAGGGGTAAAAATGATTATAAGAGTTACAAACAATGATTATAATGATTTTTTCACGTGGTTAAAAGGATTAAAATGATTTAAGAATGGTGGTTGGAATCTTTTATTGATTGGTTTAACAGTGTTTAAACTAATTATAAAAGGAAAAGATTTTAACATGAAGAGAAAAGTGGGGCAAAGAAGACATTCTTTTATAGCCATCAATTCTCTTACTCCAAAAGTAAAATTTACTCTTGTCAGTTGTGAAAAGCAGTCTGACATCAGAAAAGCCAATTATGGCATCATTGAACCCTGGTTTAGACCAAAAATGGCTGGTTTAAGCCATTTTTAGCCATTTTTAGCCATTTTAGACCCTTAAATCAGCCATTACTATAGCAATACCAGGCCTAGAGCCTTCAAAACACGTCAGAATGTGTGTCGGAGGCGTAGAAACCAGTTGAAACTGTTTTTACTATGATTGTTTTATCTTAAGGGTAGTTTTACCCTCTTGGCAACTGTGAGCCTTAGAGGTAATTTCATATACCCAAAAGACCACAAATATAAAAAATAACATATTAATATAAATAAAATAAATTTATTTATATTATTAAAATAAAAATCAAAATCAAAATATAAAATTATATTAAAAATAAAAAATTAATTACAATTTAAAAATAAAAATACATTAAATTTTATAAGTATAAAATTACATTTATACTTGAAAAAATTAGGTATAAATGAAATTTTAACAAAACTGTGAAAAAATAAATAAATTTGGAAAAAAGTTAAATAAAAATTATTATAACTTTTTATCCAATAAATAAATACATAAAAATTATTTCACCATTGGATTCCTCATAAAAAATCAGGTGGGGTCACCTCTGAGTGAAATTCTTGTAACTCAACTCCAAATAAGCTTAAACTAAGTTTTTAGTATTTTCAATACAAAAGTTTAAAATCCTCAAAACCTTAATTTAATTCACACCACATGTGGTGTTAACCATCAATTTTTGTGTTAAAATTGAGGTGTTGTGTTTAGTTTAGAAGTTATGAGGAATTGAAGTATTTTCAATTGAATTCAATTGAAATGTCAAAATGTGCGCGTGTATTACATAAGTGAACTTTGATTTACATATGAGGTGTCAATTATTACTGTATTGTACTGTACAATTGAATTGAATTACATATGTAAATTATAAGTATAATACATGATGAAGAATTAAAGGAAAAATAAATTGGAAAGATTAAATTTGGGGGGGAAAAGGAACTCCAGCTCTAAGGGGGAGCTAGACCCCCAAAATCCTTGCTGACAGGCGTGGGATGTCAAAATTCACGCAAAAGTTCATCACTTTTGGCCTGGAATTGAGCTACAGGGTCTGTGGACTCAATTGATGATGAGGTTTTGATACCAACTGTGGTAGTTTTAGCTGTTGCCAAGAGGGTAAAACTACCCTTAAGATAAAACAATCAGAATAAAAACAGTTTTAACTGGTTTCTATGCCTCTGACACACATTCTGACGTGTTTTGAAGGCTCTAGGCCTGGTATTGCTATAGTAATGGCTGATTTAAGGGTCTAAAATGGCTAAAAATGGCTAAAAATGGCTTAAACCAGCCCTTTTTTGGTCTAAACCAGGGTTCAATGATGCCATAATTGGCTTTTCTGTTGTCAGACTGTTTTTCACGACTGACAAGAGTAAAATTTACGTTTGGAGTAAGAGAATTGATGGCTATAAAAGAATGTCTTCTTTGCCCCACTTTTCTTTTCATGTTAGAATCTTTTCCTTTTATTAATTAGTTTAAACACTGTTAAACCAATCAATCAAACATTCCAACCACCATTTTTAAATCATTTTAATCCATTTAATCACATGAAAAAATCATTATAATCATTGTTTGTAACTCTTATAATCATGTTTACCCCTGAACCACCCCAAAAGTGAATTAAAGCATCTTTCATCACTGTTAACTTTGTCACTTTGTTTCCAAATTCACTCTGGTCACTTTTGGGCGTGTTTTCTCTTTAATATTCTTTTTAAAGACTTTGTTCTTTAATTAATTTCTTGCAGTTCTTTGCTCAATTAATTCCAATTGAAATTTCTCTTGAAGAAATTTCTTTTGTAGCCTTAAAATATCTCTTGTAGAGTATTTTTTGGATAAATATTTATTGTTGGTAAAACAATGAATTTTTATAATATTATTCTTTTATACTAATAAAGTTATAAACAATAAATTTGGTGTGTTTTCTCTTAAAAATAATATTTCTTACTATTTTTAATTGAATTTTACCTTATACAAATTTTGAGGACAGGAAAAGTACTTGATTTTTAATCAAAGTTTCATATCCACACCTTACATTTGGGGGCCCAGCCGTGATATTTTACCTGTGAAATATTTTTTTTACTCTTTTTAAATCTTTCTTTCTTATATTGAAAAATTCAAAAACATATAAAAAATACTTATAATTCAAAAAACCCATAAAAAATAACTTTTTTTCATATTATAAGTGAGGCTTATATTTTTATTTCTTTTTTGAAATAACCTTTTCTTTACTTAATTAATTGGCTTTTTCATTAATTTTAGTGTCTGACAACGTGGTAAGACAAGAAAACATTGAAACAGCCTCAACAGTCACCAGCATTTTTCCTGCAAGCACTATTAATTCAGACCATAATAGTACTGTAATTGTGACTCAAAATAATCAACCTGAACCGATATCTGCTGAATTAATTAACTTGGACATAAGTAATACTCTTCAGAAAGCTAAGAATTTGGCCAATAGTAAGTTTTTTGACGTAAAAATACTATTTTAAGCCTTTTTAAACCATAATTATGCCTTCAACCAGGTCAGGAGCCAGCTACAACCCCTCAAGCAGCTCCCAAAAAGGTAATAGACGTGATTATGGCAGAGGCCAACCAGGTACAGAAGGAAAAGGGTCAGTTGATGACTTCCAAACAACTAAATTGGGTCATTCTGAAGCTTATAATACTATTTTACCTTCAAAAAGAGCTGACACCGCCACAACAAGCCTCTGTGGACATATACAAAGCCAGCCACAGTGCATACAACAATGCACTTCAATTCAAGGAGTACCAAATCCTTGCAGACCTGTGGAAGAATTGCATGAATTCTTACCTGACAGTAAGAAAATTCTTGGGCCATCCCAACACTTGCAAATTGCTCAATGGATGGCATCCATTGATGGAGAATAAAAACATGATGCTTTTGACACTAGAATGGAGGAAAAACAACCCTCCACCACCCAAACCAGTGCCAAAAACAGCCCCAGTGGCCAGCAGCAGCAATTCCAACGTGAAAAAGCAGCCACAAATTCCAAACAAGGGCAAAGGGAAGGCACCAGCCCCAAAACCTTACAGCCAGGGCTACAGAATCCCAAAGATTCAGCAGGATGCCATGGAAAATGTATTCCAGATGGCCAGAACCATGATGGAATTACAGAAGAAGGAGGAAGCCAGATTAAGGTTCCAGAAATGATTTCTGACATATTTGATTCCATCCCAGAGTTGTATAATGCTATAAATGATGTGAAAAACCATCTTTCTGATAAAAATGAAACCATTTGTAACAACATTAAAACAAACAACCTGAGTCTGTGCCAAATTAATTAAACACTTATGTGTTTTGAAAAAGTTTTAAGATCAATCAAAAATTCCAATAATGATAATTCTTCTAACAATAAAATAAATGAACAATCTGCCATTATTAAAGAATTAACAGATAAATATTCTAAATTCAATATTGATGACATAATTGAAACAAGAATCAAACAAGCCATAAATATTATCAAGACAGATAACAAGAAAGTCCTTGATGACATTTCAAATTCATTTACTGAAGTAAAGACATATACCATTGCCTTGAAAAAGTGTTTTGATGCTTCACAAGAAGAAGTATCAAAATTATCAATGAAATTGAATCAAGTCACTGCTGATAATACAAGACAGACAGAGTTATGGCAAGAACTGACACATAAGGAAGACATGTATAAAATTGAAGTAATAAATTTAATACAAAGCTTCCAACATGAATACAGAAATTCCCAAAGGTGTAGCAACAGTAAAATGAATGACATTGAACAAATACTGAACGCCTCACCAAGAATGTCTACACCTCTAAATCAAAATGAGGGCACAAGAATTCCAAATCCACAAGTATTGGATCCTGATAATTCACAATTAAAAAATGAATTATCCACTTCTTTTCATAACTTGGAACCATCAATGGGCCAAGCACTCTTGAAAGAAGTTCCAAAACTTAAAGAATGGCCTCACTTCAGTGGTGAAGGAGAGTATGACCATATAGAATTCATTAGAGGTATTGACATGATCAAAGAGGATTTTGAATTACCAGACAGATTGGTAACAGCCAGGTTTAACACCTTGTTTACCAGATCAGCTCACAGATGGTACATCAAAATAAGACAAGCACATGGACACCAGAGTTGGACTTGGTGGAAAACCCAAATCATCAACAAATGGGCAAATGATGCTTGGAGGTTTAAAGTTGAAACAGCCTTTGAATCTGCCAAATTTAATTCTGATAAAGACAAAGCTTTACCATGGTTTTGCCAACAAAAGGACAGATTAACAGAATTATATCCTGACATGTCAGAATTTATGATCCATAGAAAAATTCTGAGACAATGTGGAGGTGACTTAGAGCATGCTGTCAAAAGCAGGACTACTGAACAATCTTCAGCAGAGGATATTATCAATATACTAGAAGAAGTAACCACCAGAACCAAAATTGGTTCTAGTAGGGTGAATCTCAAAACAAGGTTTAATACACCTTGGAAAGATTCTGTGGACAAAAACCCCAAAGAAAATTCTAGTAATATTAAATATAAATCAGCAGATACAGTCAGAAAATGCCATATTTGCCAAAGCACCACCCATTTAGCCAATACATGTCCAAAAAGGGGGAAAATCAATGAAATTGACATTGAAAAGGGACCAGATGTTGAAAAAGAAGACATAATTGAAGACAATTCAGATGATAAGTCATCCATATTTTCTGAATCTTCAAAAGATATAGAAAATATCAATGCCCCTTTTGACATCATGGAATCTTATTCCCACTTACCACAATTGAGCAATGGTCAGCTTGATTTATCAAAGGTTCATGATGCAAAACTTATGAAAACAAAACCAAACAGAGGAAAAGGTTATACAGCTGGTAACTCCTGTATAACAGAAGTGGTGATTGACAACAAGCCCACCAAACTTTTACTTGACCCAGGAGCCTTCTGCTCTTGTGTTGGAAAATCTTTTCTTCAGACTTGTGTACCAAATTTTGAAGACAAATTGTTATCAATTGTTGGTATAAAATTCAACAGTGCAACTAACCCAATGAAAGCATTAGGAATCTTTGAGACCAATGTCATATTCCCACACATAAATGGGATTTTAAGAATCACAGTTGAATTTGTAGTTATGGAAAATTGCTCTAGTACCCATTTTATATTGGGAAATGACTATTTAATCATGTATGGGATAGATTTACATAATAAAAAAGACAGATACTTTACAATTGGGGACAATAAGCGCCAGAAATTTGCCTTTTTACCATTTAAAAGACAAATTACAGTAAACAAAGTATCACCAGTCAACTTAGAGTTAGAAAAATTCAAGTCTGAACAGTTAAATGAGGCTGAGATAAGCCTTCATCTGACTGATAAACAAGAAAATGAACTTTCTTCCCTTTTGTATGACCACAGAGGAGCATTTGCTACAGACAAAGAACCTCTGGGAGCAATTATTGGTCATGAAGTTGACATCATTCTTAACATTGAGAGACCTTATCCACCACTCTTAAGAAGACCTGCTTATCCAGCAAGTCCAAAATCAAGAGAAGCTCTAGAAATTCATATCAAAGAGCTTCTAGACCTTGGTGTAATAAGAAAAGTAGGCCACAATGAGGAAGTAGAAATAACTACACCAGTTATGGTGGCATGGCATAATGGAAAATCCAGAATGGTTGGGGACTTTAGAGCTCTGAACACTTACACTGTCCCAGACAGATACCCAATACCAAAAATTCAAATTTCCCTTACTCAAATATCTCAAGCAGTGTATATAACCACTATGGATGCCCTTAAAGGATTCCATCAAAATGTGGTAACACCAAGAGCAAGAAAATACTTGAGAATTATTGTTCATTGTGGAATGTATGAATACTTAAGGATGCCCTTTGGTATCAAAAATGCACCTTCACACTTCCAAAGAATGATGAATGAAATCTTCCCTGAAGAACTCTCAGAGGGATGGTTAATCATTTACATTGATGACATTATTATCTGTTCAAAGACTTGGGAGGAGCACATGTACAGATTATCAAGAGTTTTGACAAAAATCCAATCAGTAAACATGAAAATCTCCTTGAAGAAATGTCATTTTGGATTTAAAGAACTTAAAGCACTAGGACATGTTGTATCTGGTTTGTCCCTTGGAATTGACAAATACAAAGTTGCAGCAGTATTGTTAAAGCCCATGCCTCAGAATAAGAAGGAAATTCAGTCATTCTTCGGTTTTGCAGGATATTACAGGCAACACATTAAAGATTTTGCATCCATAGCAAGACCACTTAATGAGTTGTGTGACAAAGACACAGTGTTTGAGATGACTGTTGACAGAGTCAAAGCTTTTGAGTCTCTAAGAGAAGCATTGACCACTGCTCCACTCTTACTGATGCCAGACTTTAAATTGCCTTTCAAACTGTATATTGATGCATCAGGGGATGGACTGGGTGCTGCACTTCACCAAGTTCAGATCATAAATGATAAGCCTGTAGAAGGACCCATATGTTTCATATCCAGGCAAATCAAACCAACTGAAGCCAGATATGGAGCAAGTCAAATGGAATGTCTATGCCTTGTCTGGGCCTTGGAGAAATTGAACTACTTCTTAGAGGGATGTGTTTTTGAAGTGATAACAGATTGTACAGCTGTCAAATCACTTTTGAACATGAAGACACCCAACAGACACATGCTCAGATGGCAAATAGCCATACAAGAATACAGAGGAAATATGACTATTGTTCATAAGGATGAGAATATTCATAAGAATGCAGATGGACTAAGCAGATGGCCATTACCAAATAATATTGATAATCCTGCTTATGTGCCAGAAGAAGCTTCACCACAAATTCCAATAGAAGGAATAAGTGTTACAGACTTGAACACCACCTTCTTTGAAGAAGTCAGAAGCAGCTACACTCAAGATAAGAATTGTAGCATCTTATGCCAATTACTTAACAAAGACTGTAAAGACAACTCTCTAATACATGCCTTGGATGAAGTATGGAGAAAATCTTATGATGAAGGAAGATTTCACCTACTGGATGGTATAATTTACCACAGAACCAAGCACACATGTGTCATGACAGTTGTAGACAGGTCATTAATCAATCTTGTACTGAAAGAATGCCATGATAGTCCCTTTTCAGGACATCTGTCTGAAGACAGAACAAGAGAGAAAGTGAAGACCTGCATATGGTGGCCAATGTGGCAGAAAGATGTTGCAGAGTATTGCAAAACCTGTGACAGATGCCAAAAGGCAAATAAATCCACTTTCAAAAGACTTGGAAATATGATAAAAATCCAAGAACCTGACAGACCTTGGGAAATTGTCCATATGAATTGGGTAACTGGCCTACCACCAGGAGGTGACAGGAGCTATAATGCTTGCCTAGTAATTGTGGACAGATTCAGTAAAACTCCAATCTTTTTACCATGTCACAAAGATGATACAGCCATGGATACAGCTCTTCTGATATGGAATAGAGTAGTGTCATGGACTGGGATATTTACAAATATCATCAGTGATAGAGATCCCAAATTCACTTCAGCACTATGGACAAATCTTCACCAATTATTTGGCACTAAACTGTCTTTCTCTACAGCCTACCACCCACAAACTGATGGCCTGGCTGAAAGGATGATCCAAACCTTAGAGGACATGGTGAGAAGATTTTGTGCATATGGCCTTGAATTCAAAGATTGTGATGGATTTACCCATGATTGGTGTACTCTGTTGCCAGCACTGGAATTAGCATATAAAACATCAATCCATGCCAGTACCAATCAGACTCCTGCTATTCTAGAAAAAGGATGGAACCCCAAGTTACCCCAAGATTCCTTGAGGAAAGACTTAATTGAAATACATCCCACAGCTGCTAGCTTCAAAGGAATGCTAGACAAAGCTAGAAAGCATGCAGTAAGATGCATGGAGGACTCCTTTGCATATGCTAAAGATAAATGGGATAAATCACATGCAACTCCAGATTTCAAAGTGGGGGACCTAGTACTTGTATCCACCACTAACTTCAATAACATCAAAGGATGTAAAAAGTTGAAAGACTCCTTTGCAGGACCTTTTGTGATTAAGGCCCTCCATGGAGAAAATGCTGTTGAAGTAGAATTATCTGAAGAACTTAGCAATAAGCACCCTACATTTCCAGTGAGCTTGATAAAGCCATATAAATCTAGTGATGCTGAGAAGTTTCCCTTGAGGAATAAGATTCCCCAAGTTATACCTCCTATTGAGACATCTGGTGCTAAGAAAATTACCAAAGTTCTTAAAGAAAGGAAATTAAGAACCAAGAAAGTAAGGGAATACCTTGTTAGGTACAGTGACCCAACTTGTGAAGATGAATGGTTAGAAGAAAAAGATATACCAGAAGCTACCAAACTCCTCAGAAGATTCAGACACACTAGAAACACCAATATTACAAAGTAATATTCTTTTTTAGGGGGAGGGAATGTGAGCCTTAGAGGTAATTTCATATACGCAAGAGACCACAAATATAAAAAATAACATATTAATATAAATAAAATAAATTTATTTATATTATTAAAATAAAAATCAAAATATAAATATAAAATTATATTAAAAATAAAAAATTAATTACAATTTAAAAATAAAAATACATTAAATTTTATAAGTATAAAATTACATTTATACTTGAAAAAATTAGGTAAAAATGAAATTTTAACAAAACTGTGAAAAAATAAATAAATTTGGAAAAAAGTTAAATAAAAATTATTATAACTTTTTATCCAATAAATAAATACATAAAAATTATTTCACCATTGGATTCCTCATAAAAAATCAGGTGGGGTCACCTCTGAGTGAAATTCTTGTAACTCAACTCTAAATAAGCTTAAATTAAGTTTTTAGTATTTTCAATACAAAAGTTGACAATCCTCAAAACCTTAATTTAATTCACACCACATGTGGTGTTAACCATCAATTTTTGTGTTAAAATTGAGGTGTTGTGTTTAGTTTAGAAGTTATGAGGAATTGAAGTATTTTCAATTGAATTCAATTGAAATGTCAAAATGTGCGCGTGTATTACATAAGTGAACTTTGATTTACATATGAGGTGTCAATTATTACTGTATTGTACTGTACAATTGAATTGAATTACATATGTAAATTATAAGTATAATACATGATGAAGAATTAAAGGAAAAATAAATTGGAAAGATTAAATTTGGGGGGGAAAAGGAACTCCAGCTCCAAGGGGGAGCTAGACCCCCAAACTCCTTGCTGACAGGCGTGGGATGTCAAAATTCACGCAAAATTTCATCACTTTTGGCCTGGAATTGAGTTACAGGGTCTGTGGACTCAATTGATGATGAGGTTTTGATACCAACTGGGGTAGTTTTAGCTGTTGCCAAGAGGGTAAAACTACCCTTAAGATAAAACAATCATAATAAAAACAGTTTTAACTGGTTTCTACGCCTCTGACACACATTCTGACGTGGTTTGAAGGCTCTAGGCCTGGTATTGCTATAGTAATGGCTGATTTAAGGGTCTAAAATGGCTAAAAATGGCTTAAACCAGCCCTTTTTTGGTCTAAACCAGGGTTCAATGATGCCATAATTGGCTTTTCTGTTGTCAGACTGTTTTTCACGACTGACAAGAGTAAAATTTACTTTTGGAGTAAGAGAATTGATGGCTATAAAAGAATGTCTTCTTTGCCCCACTTTTCTTTTCATGTTAGAATCTTTTCCTTTTATTAATTAGTTTAAACACTGTTAAACCAATCAATCAAAGATTCCAACCACCATTTTTAAATAATTTTAATCCATTTAACCACGTGAAAAAATCATTATAATCATTGTTTGTAACTCTTATAATCATTTTTACCCCTGAACCACCCCAAAAGTGAATTAAAGCATCTTTCATCACTGTTAACTTTGTCACTTTGTTTCCAAATTCACTCTGGTCACTTTTGGGCGTGTTTTCTCTTTAATATTCTTTTTAAAGACTTTGTTCTTTAATTAATTGCTTGCAGTTCTTTGCTCAATTAATTCCAATTGAAATTGCTCTTGAAGAAATTTCTTTTGTAGCCTTAAAATATCTCTTGTAGAGTATTTTTTGGATAAATTTTTATTGTTGGTAAAACAATAAATTTTTATAATATTATTGTTTTATACTAATAAAGTTATAAACAATAAATTTGGTGTGTTTTCTCTTAAAAATAATATTTCTTACTATTTTTAATCGAATTTTACCTTATACAAATTTTGAGGACAGGAAAAGTACTTGATTTTTAATCAAAGTTTCATATCCACACCTTACAGAAACAGCTAAAACTACCCCAGTTGGTATCAAAACCTCATCATCAATTGAGTCCACAGACCCTGTAACTCAATTCCAGGCCAAAAGTGATGAACTTTTGCATGAATTTTGACATCCCACGCCTGCCAGCAAGGATTTTGGGGGTCTAGCTCCCCCTTAGAGCTGGAGTTCCTTTTCCCCCCCAAATTTAATCTTTCCAATTTATTTTTCCTTTAATTCCTCATCATGTATTATACTTATAATTTACATATGTAATTCAATTCAATTTTACAGTACAATACAGTAGTAATTGACACCTCATATGTAAATCAAAGTTCACTTATGTAATACACACGCACATTTTGACATTTCAATTGAATTCAATTGAAAATACTTCAATTCCTCATAACTTCTAAACTAAACACAACACCTCAATTTCAACACAAAAATTGATGGTTAACACCACATGTGGTGTGAATTAAATTAAAGTTTTGAGGATTTTCAACTTTTGTATTGAAAATACTAAAAACTTAATTTAAGCTTTTTTAGAGTTGAGTTACAAGAATTTCACTCAGAGGTGATCCCACCTGATTTTTTATGAGGAATCCAATGGTGAAATAACTTTCATATGTTTATTTA